>CM037890.1:24976713-26176713 GCA_021292165.1 Shinisaurus crocodilurus
GTTGTTTTTTATGAGCACAGTGAAGTTTTCAGCACTCCTCAGAACAGCAGGCCTAAAAGAAGACCGGAGACATGGATGAAAGATTTCAAACAAGCTCCCAGGCATTTGCTAAATGGATAACTCATCTGACCATGGATCAGAAGATTGTTGTTTCAGCTCCTGCCTGGCTTGGGAGCCTATTTCCCCCTCCATTGTGCCTGGATACAGCTCCACTCAAGAGCCCCACTCCCTCCTGCTACCAACTGCCACTGCTGAGGACTGACTGAAGAAGCAGCAGCAGCCCTTCCACTGGGTTCAGATCTAACTCCATGCCTGCTGCACTTTGCAACTAAGAATCTAGTACAGCGATGGCGAACCTTTTTGAGCCCGAGTGCCCAAACTGCAACACAAAACCAACTTATTTATTTCAAAGTGCCAACACTGCAATTAAACCTGAATACCGAGGTTTTAGTTTTAGAAAAACAACTCATATAGTTGTCCGAACTAATTAACATCTTTTGTCTTAAAAGAAAAACACAATAACAAAGCTTTCAATGATACAAACAGTTTTTTGTTGGGAAAAAAAATAAACTCAAAAATTTTATTATAGTACTACATTGTACACATAGCCTGAAGGGAATTTATACAAACTTTTAAAATAATTAGGCACATGTATTTTTGGATAAGGGATTCTCAACTTGTAATATGATTATATGCCAGATTGAAATTGTATGGGGCAAGCTTTACCCCGGGTCCTTTCCCTGCTTCTACAGGTGTCGGATTAGTAAAAGTAAAAGTCAACCTGTACTAGGTTGAGCAAGATAAACAAGAAAACTAAACATGCTTAACACATTTTAAACACTTTATGTCTTGGACTGCAAACACTGCATTAGGTAAAAGTTTGCATTGGGCATGCTTTTGCACAATTAATGTGATTTTTGCTATTGCATGCATGCTGATAATTTGTCAAACCTTGGCTCATACTCCGTTAGTTTGAGAGCAACACCTGCAGCACTCAGGTCAACTGTTAGGGCTTTACATCCAAGCCATGCTCTGTGCATCATTCTTCAAAATCTTTTAAATGTGATAACAATGTAGAAAAGAATTCTGTAACAGGAATTCTAGAATAAAATCTGTGGAGGAAGGGGGGGCTGGCTGGCCCGCCACACCCCCACCCTTTCCTACTCCAAAGGAACCAAGACCCCCAGAGATCTCAAGGTACCAGATTGCCAGCCTCAGCTGTCTGCAATCCTACTTGGATCTCTGTTGAGGGACTCGCCTTTAATTCTGTAACTTGGATTTAGATACTGAACCAAGCAGAGCAATCCACAAACACCATGTGGGATAAAACCACGACAAGGTTTATTCTGGTAGCATTTTACAACAAGATTAGGGAAATGAGAGAAGCACACAAAATAAAGAGAGAGACACTTTAGTACACAGAAATAGAGCTACAAAACAATAAAAACCTGATTCCTTAATATCTCTCAGGCACACACCTGTTACCTGAGGGTGTTCTCTTCCAGGGTTAGATCCAGCACAGCCCTGCCGCCCGGGGGGAACTATTCCATCTACCCGCAGGTCCAAGATGGATAGCCCTCCACAAGACTTGCCTTTACTAGAGCCCTCAATCAGCTAATTTTCACCAGGAGCTACCTGGGGTCGGTTCCTGATGGCCCCCCCGAAGGCTTGGGGCCTCTGCTTGGCCCGCCATTACTCTACAGTAACCATGCAGGCCCAAAGACAAGAAAGACAAAGACACACAGGCTACAGGTTGGGAAATAGTTCTTCCCCCCTCCCCCTTTCTGTAGCTTTCCTGCTTTCAGCCAATTAGATTGAACTTCACCTGGCCAGGCAGGGGGAAGGGAACTCATGACTTACTGGGTTTGACTACATTTACATATGAAAGCCTAGACCGGACTCTCAGGCGCCATGCCCCATCCTATGCTTTATGCACCTTTCGCCTCCTCCCAGCCCCCCCAATTGGCCTTACTTGGTTTACACATGAGGAGGCGTGTGTGTGTGTGTGTGTGTGTGTGTGTGTGTGTGTATGCAGAAACCCTCAAAGGCTCGTTTCTTCACAAAATCATTCTGTTCCACACTGTGAGAAAGAACAAAATCATTAGTGTTTTGCAGAAGGGGACAGTCTTTTTGCGATCTGGTGACCAATGGCTCGAGTGCCCACAGAGAGGTCCCTGCGTGCCAGCTGTGGCACCCGTGCCATAGGTTCACCATCACTGATCTAGTACTTGGATTTGCCTCCCCCCCCCCCCTTTTGTGTTGTTTCTTTTACATTGTAAGCCTGTGGGCAGGGACTGCTTTTCTTAACTTTGTTAGCCTCTCTGGGAGCCTTCTTGGCTGAAGGGCAGGATAAAAATGATATAAATATATGGTAAATACTGTAACCCTCATCATACAATTTAAGTACTAGCTGGAAAGCCATCATTCATTTAAAGCTAAATGGACTGGAAAGTCTCCCAAAACTGTGAATGAGACTCATACCTGTTTTTAGCATTGTAAATATATCTGGGTGACTTTACCATCATTATCACCAGGAATGGGATGAAGTCAGAGATTAGTTGGAAGGAACCTACAAGGCTATTGAGTCCGACCCCCTGCTCAATGCAGGAAACTAGAGGAGGGGTCGGCCATCCAAGTAATAACCAGGCCTGACCCTGCTTAGCTTTCCACGCTCAGACAAGCTGAGCCACCGTAAGCCACAAGATTAACATGAAGAATATACAACACAACAGAGAGTCTTGCCAGATCTTAAAGGCTGACACATTTGTTATGGTATCAGCTTTCATGGACTTCAGTCCACTTTATCGATGCATGGTATTATGCTGAGTTACATAGTTAAGACAACTACAAAGACAACTATGAAAAACACCTTACACTGGAGCACTTTTAATTGATTCCACAGGGCACCAAGCTGCGACCTCACATGTTTTGATCGTTGTGTTGTACTTCACACATTTGCCTGTCTGAATTCCTATAGAGAAGAGAAATAAACTTTCATTCAAGGGACATCATCCTGAGGCTAGGTTCCCCCTGCCCCAACTAAAATGATAATACTGTTCACAACTCTGTAGGCCAAACTGGAACCAAAGTGTGTTGTGACTGAGAGCTTTTCTACACAAGGCTGTTAATTGCTCTATCCACTTGCAGTTTTGTCACAGAATTGAGATCTGAGCAATACACAAAGAGCTTTTCCTTTCCTGCTTTTTGGTTACATAACCTCTAGGTAGAGCTGTGCTATAGCAGAATAGCGTAAATACACAAGTAAAAACAACATGTTCAGAAATAACCCATTTTTCCAATTCTAAAAAACCCCAGGAAAGTGCTCTGAAGAAACAGAAATGAAACTGGAGGATCGCATCTAAAGAACCCATAAACAACCATGAGTAAGGAATCACAAGTGCACAATAAATGCCTTGTGTAGAAAAGCTGATTGCCAGGTGGCCATCCAATACTTTCAGTAAGGTAATATGTAAAACATGTTAAAGTTATCTGTATGTGCAATAATTTTTATTTATATTGTTAAATGTATATATGTCACTGTGGATTATTAAACATAGTAATGAGGTAGTACCCTCATTAATATGGAAGAACCTCAATTTGAAAATCCCTGCCCTAAAGGAATCTCTGTACCAGCTCTTTTGAGTGTAATTTATGCCTGAATGTATGACAAATAGTTTGAGGAGTTCACACTTCATCCTATGTTCTGATCTGAGTTCAATTCCTGGGATATTTTTTTTAGTGGTTGTAAAAATAAAATGCAATTGCTCCACTGTACGGTAATTAATCAATAACAACCTTCTTTTCGGTTTTTGCACATTATGGCTAATATGGATCCAGGGCAGACTGTGTTGCTCAGCAGTGCAATGGAAGAAGAAAGCTTAAGGATGCAATCCTATGCATGTTTAGAGTGAGAAAAATCCTGCAACTCCCAGCACTCCCCATCCATCCATCCATCCATCCAGGCATGACTTTTTGCATGCATAGTTTTGTACCCTAAATCACTTTGCAGAAGGCTTCTGCAGTGTGTTAAAAGATTATTTTATTTTGTTTTGGTGTGTTCACATTTTAAAAAACTAATAATTTTTTTTAAAAAGATTAAATCCACCTACCATTACTCTGGGGGTCCATACGATCTTTCATACAGCTTTTGTCAGTAGAACAAATAGCTTTGGCGATGGGGAACTGAGCAAAAAAAAAAAAAAGGAAGAAAAATATACAATATGCACTTCAATATCTAGCAACACGTAACGTTTTACTTCAGCCTTCTGTCTACACCTGCCTCCCTGACTTTCTTGCAGTGGGCTGTACACTGATAATACTTTTATAGCTGCTGGCATTACCACTCCTTCATTGGGCTGACTGTTTGGTTAATACTCCAGGATGCTTGCCAGATGTTTCACCAATGGGAGCTAATACTTAGGAGATGGTCCCCTGATTTTTGTGGATCTCTCTGTGTTTTTTGAAGAAGGTGATACTCCACCTGCTGAGAGGGAAGGGGCAAGGGAGAATAAATGTGAGAGAAACAGCAGTTGGAATGGGCAGAGTGAAGGGGGGCGGGGCTGAGAGTTTCTACTGGAGGTAGGTAAAGCTAGGTGTACAGCTTGGAGAGCTGCCGTGTAGGAGTGCTTAGTTGTCTCCACGTTCTCTGCTTGTATACCATTTCCTCTGTTTCCAAGGTTCAGGCTGTGAGTGCTGTTGCTTATGTAGCCAAAATGGCACCACACACACACAAGAGGGATGTTATCAGCAGGGTTGGGAGAACCTCAAGATTCGCAGAAGTATAAAAAAAAAATATTTAGGGGAAACAAATCTAAGGGAGGGCTGAGTGTGCTCAGTGACCACAGAGCAGTGACTGGCCGTTGGCAAAAAAAGAGAAACCTCTCACACTTCTCACTGTTCAGGGAAGTGATGAGTGCATATGTGGGCATATTGCCCTAGAACAAGATAATACTGGCATGGACAACCTTTGTAGGGTTGGTAGAAGCAGGGAAGAGGGAGGACGTGTTCCTGCATCTCCCTGAGTACAAATAAAATGCCGAAGTAGAAAGATCTTTGGTCTGACTCAGCAAGGCAATTCTTTCCTTCTTTTATTTCTTTCCTTCTTAAAATGGAAGGAGAGAAGAGTATGAAGACTGAGGACAGAAGAGCTATAGATCAGAGAACATAGCTTTGGGGAAAAGGCAAGAAATTTATGGCAAGTGGTAGGTCCTGCTCAGCATTGCTCAATGACCTCGGGTTTCTGACATTCCACCAGACACCACCCACACCTCTCAAATTTGTCTTGTCAACCATAAGGAATAGGAACTTAAAGCTGTGCTTGTTCAGGTGTTGAAGTCCACTACAGCAGTTACCAGACTGCATGCTTGCACAGCAAACTTGTAGACATGCGGAATGAAACACAGCCCTGAATGTATTTTGCCAACTGCTTGCAATTCAAACTGAAACAAAGGATGCAAAGAAAGATGTCTGGACTAGTTGTTACAAGTACTTTTTTTACCCAATGAGGTCAAGCAAGTAGAAAAGAGGAATCAGCACCAACTGACGTAGGGTCACCATAGTAATGAGACAATACTTAAAAAAACATCTTCTGCTGTTGATCAAAACGTGCAATTATAAGATCACTTACAAAATGCAGTTACCTCAGGGCAAAGTCCCTGGATTTGGTTTTCTGTCAGGATGATATTGGTTACCACAAAAAAGGAATCTATTCCCTACACAGATAGGAAAAAGAAAAGAGAATGGAAAAAGGGGGTTAACTTGGTCAATACATTGGAAAATCAGATTTTCACAGATCTCTTAAAAATCATAAGATGCCATCCATTTGAAAAAATTCAAAAGCCACAGTAGGATAATACCTGATTTAGGACCAGGACCATCCCATCGCCACCAACAAAGGAAGATTTAACTGTCCGATTGATGGGCTTTTGTATATGGAATGTGGGACAGCAAAATATCTTGGGCTGACCCTCTCAAGACTGGTCTCTTAAAATGCTGGTTCTGGGTCCATAGATAGAAATTTGTGTTGAGGGGGCCTTGTGTTGAGGGGTGTGCACTAAGAACTTTGTTGAGGGGACCCACCAGGGGAAGGGATGAAATCAGCACAGAACATCCAGAACCTAAATAGAGCCTTCTCAGAGGCATCCAGCTGGCAACTATGAGAAGTAGGATGTTGGACTATTAGATGGACTGTTGGTTTGATCCAGCAGGGCTTTTCTTATTATAACAGAACACTGAAAAGCAACCACTCACATCACTGGAACCCAGCCAGCAGCCAGTTCACTTCAAGAGGAAACTCACCTGCATGGGGATTGTGTATTCTGCGGTGTCCCAGATCCTCATGTTAGTCTGAGATACCCCTTTCACTTTCGTATGTACTGAGCTGATGATGGAGTCCTTCTTGTGATAGCGTTTATCAGCAATAAGTACGATGCTGAAAAGACAAAGTGGAAAAGGACTTGGCCTCGTGGGGGTCTTTTTTTGGTACCCATTTCACAGATGGGAGAACTGGCGCTTGGAGAAAGTGAGTTCCCTCTGGACTACCTGCTGAGTCGAAGGTAGGGTTGCCAACTGATTGGAATAAAAAGGGCATCCTGGCTTGTACCTGTGCTGTTGACAGCAGCAATATCTGTTGATATACTACTTCTACCTGGCCCTTAAAACTACATGAGATCTGTCCTCCATTGCATCATCATAGCCCACCCCCTCCACCACCAAAGGACAATCTTTTAAACAATATAATGCACATTTTTAAAAAAGTTTTTTTTGTTGTTTTTAAACTTACCTACCCATAACATACGGGAACATACATTTTTCTCCATTTATGTTGAAAGTGTCTCTTTAAGAGTAGCTGGTTACATCATAACACTCATCATGTGTGGGTGGAAAGGTCATGCGCCAAACTTATAAAGCTCTGCTTGTCTAGAAGTCACTTCTCATGTTAATCAAATGCCACATTATACACTTGGAATATTATTGCTGCTTGTAAACCACTCTGGGGAGTCTTTTTCGGCTGAAGAGCAGGTTAAAAATGCTTGAAATAATAATTTAAAAACATAAGAGTAAATTAAAGCATAAACTTAAGGAGGAGTGTCATGTTTAATGGTGCGATCCTGAATATAAGTGTTTGGAAGTTTGTGCCATTGAGAAGTCCCTATCCAAATTTCATCTCTGCCATTGAAATCACTGGAAATACTTCCAAGTAAACATGTTTAGGATTGAAGTACCAATGTAATTTCTTTTCCAAAACTACTACTTATTTCCCTTCTCTCTCTTTTTTTTTTAAACTAATTTGTTCAGGGGGGAAACAGTTTTATAACAGTATTATTTAAGAAAATAATTTGATCACAACATTCACTCACAAAAAGGAGTCTTATGGCACGTTAAATGCTAACATGATGATTGTGACAGAAACTTTAATGGACTAAATTCCACTTCATCAGATTGTTCTAGTCCATGAAATCTAATGCCACAATAAATCTGTTAGTCTTAAAGTACCACAAGACTGTCTCTTTCTGTCTTTGCTGTAATAGACTTAACAGAACTATCCCTTGGGAATTTGCCCTCATGGAAGACCCTTTCAGTCAGTTATACTACTTAACACCTCTCTCTCTCTCTCTCTCTCTCTATATATATATATATATATATGACTTTAGAGTGTTCAAAGCACTTCAGATTATCCTGTAATCCTTACAACAATCCTGTAAGGTAGGCCAATACCATCATCACCACCACCTTATGGCAGAAGTGGGGTGCATGGGCTAAACTGAGCTGAGAGAGCATGGCTCACTAAGGCCACGGACAGTGCAATCCAATGTGGCTGCCTGTAACCCTCTGAACTCAGAGCATTATGGGCATCCTATCAAGGGCGGAAGGAGCGAAGAGGAGGTCACCTGCGTGCTTCTCCCACCCTGCAAAAGACTTATACAGCTGATTTTGGCCATCTAAGCCATCTGGCATTGATTGTGAGGAGGACAGGCTGAGGCGCCACCAGGATACATCGTATCCCAGCGGAACCTGACTCCTCTCCTCCCTGCCTCCTTCCCTGCCCAATAACCTCGGGCTCCAAGGTCGGTCTTCCGACCTCAGAGCTGCAGCCCGCTGGCTCTGAGGGCAGAGGGAGGATGCTCCGAGGTTGGATTCCCAGCTCCGACTTTGGAGCATGTTTCTGAGGTCGGAGCTGGGACTCCGACCTCTCCTATGGCCGGCTAGTCAGCATCTAGCAGCCATAGGATCACACCCCAGGTGAGTAAATGGGAGAGATGCAATCTGGATAGGGACTTCCCAATTTCATAGCTCTGTCTCTTGGCCACTATGTCACGCTAGGACAGCTTATTGAACTATGTACAGCCTGATCCTATGCAAGTTTACTCAGAAGTAAGTCTCAATGAGAAAGCATTTATTATTCATGACTTTCTTCCCCAACCTGGTCCCCCCCCCCGGATGTATTGGATTAAAATGCCTATCATCCCCAACCAGATATGCTGCCCAACACATCTGGGGGGCGCCAAGTTGAAGAAGATTGTTCCATAGTACTACATGTTGACCTGTAAATGCATTTTAATGGAAGGAAAGCTCAATTGTTTTAATGAAACTTACCTCCAACTAACTGGGGTTAGGATCTCAGCTTCAGGAAGTTGGCAACCATAGCTGAGAGACTTTTCCACTTGCATTGAGAAACAGTGCATTAAATTGATCTAGTCATCTTTAATGGAGAGCAAGCCTGCACCTTTGGTAGTTGCTAAATCAGGTGCAGATTCTCCCATCACGACTGCACTCTGATAGGGAGGAAAGCCACATTTCTGGTAAAATTCTCCCTTCGGTGTGGAACACTTACAATATAATTCTCTCAGGCTTTTAATCCTACCTATACCATGTTATGCCATATAGTCATATAGTCTTATGAGCTGTCTAAACTTGAATAGGATTGCACTTTCAATCTACTTGTAAACAACTCATTTATATACCAGTACAGTCATGCCTTGGATTGAGAGCATACCGGTAATTCGTTCCGGAAACGTGCTTGTAATCCAAAACACTTGTATATCAAAATGAAATTCCCCCAAAAAAATTTGTACAGAGATTTTTAATTTAAGCCATACTACAGTACTTGTATTGCAAGATGTCGCTTGTATATCAAGTCAAAAAAATTTAAATAAATATTTAAAAATTTGCTTGTCTTGCAAAACGCTCTCAAACGAAGTTACTTGCAATCCAAGGTATTACTGTATTCTCAGGTACAGCTTTAACATGAGAGTGATTCATAAAACTTGATTCCAGCCATATTTATTCAGAGCTGAAGATCAGAGGGTACTTCCAGATGAAGCACTACTACCAATCAAAAGACATTGTGTTCCTATTCTGTCTTTTCCTCCCCAACAGATTTATTTATTTTTTCCTGGTACGAAAAAAATATGGAAGAAGCTGTGAGAAAACACAAGAGCATTTCAAATAGAAGATATCTGGACCACCTGTAAAATTCCAGGAGGCTGGGCAACTGCAGGATAAAAGCCTCGTCTGGAAGCACCCGTGAGCC
This sequence comes from Shinisaurus crocodilurus, assembly GCA_021292165.1. Taxonomy (NCBI): domain Eukaryota; kingdom Metazoa; phylum Chordata; class Lepidosauria; order Squamata; family Shinisauridae; genus Shinisaurus; species Shinisaurus crocodilurus. The sequence goes on from CM037890.1 coordinate 24,986,246, forward strand.
CCATGGATTTGTTTTCAGTGGGAAACCCTTTTCAAGACTTGCACGTCAAACCAACTTCCCATGTTTCCTGTCATTCACTGTTGGCTTATCTCAGCTTTTCCTTTGTCAACTTACCAGACATACAGGAAGACGGCAGTATGAATAGTCCACTTGATGCTCCCGTAGTAAACACTCTGAATGCGCACAACTTTGGAAGTTTCATATTCACACATGTTCTTCAAACTGCAGCACACAGCCATGATGGAGCAGGGTGTGTGTGTGGAAAAGAAGATCTATTACAGAATGCTGCCTTTCACAGAACTGCAGCTGCTTGTGTGGTTTCTGGCCACACACCCAGTCTGACAGCCAAACCGCACCACTTAAAGGCACAGTAAGACAATCATGTAGGGAAGGAGCAAGTGAAGATAAACCAAGTCGGCCACAAGAACTACAATGCAGCCATTGCTCTTTTGTGGAAAGCATGCTGCAAACGAGAAACAAAATTCAAATAAATACTTCAGTGATATTTCTTGTCACTGGGATAAACAGACAAAATTATAACCCTTGGCTGCCCAGAGTGTGTTATACAAAGATACATTTCAGAGTGAAAGTCTTTGGGATACTTTTTAACTGTGCATCAAATAATAAAATACATAGACATAAATATTTATTTATTTATCAATCCTGTGCATGTTTACTCAGAAGTAAGTCCTATTGCAGGGTTGAGGAAACTGTGGCCCTCCAGATCCACTGGACTCCAATTCCCATCAGCCTCATCCAGCCTAGCCAATGATGAGAGATGATAGTTGTAGTTCAACAATATCTAGAGGGCGACAGGTTCCCGTCCTATTGTGTTCAAAGGGGATTAACTCCTAGTAGGTGTATTACCGCATCTGTATTATAATTTCCAACATTTGCTGAAGGCATTATTATAATTACTATTATTATGATGCTATACAGAATACAAGAGGACAGGTTCCTGCCCACTACTATGGAATAAATTACTTTTCTCACACCCAAGATGCAAATCAGTTGGACCACATCGACCACGGATCCCAGTTTAGCCTTCCAGGTATTTGCGCTTTGCATCTGGATGAGGAAATTCATCTTCTTGCCCTTGGAGTCAGCTATAGTAGGTAGATGTTATTCTTGGGGAAAATTGTCTATTGGGAAGTGAGTGATTAATTCATTAAACAGTGCTGAGCAATCGACTTGCTTTAAATGTGTCAGTGACCTAGCTCATTCACATTCTAGAGACTGGATTCCGATGGTGAAGGAGCAGGCATGTAAATATAAGAACAACAGTGGCCAACCAGATGCCTAAGGGAAGCCCACAAGCAGGACATGAGAGCAAAAGCCCTCTCCCACTGTTCTTCCCCAGGAACCGGAAGCTCAGAAAGTAGTGTTCCCTGTACCTGGTAATCTGGAGGTAGACTACCCCTATACAAGAGGTTCCCATCATGACTCATCATCATCAGGCAATGATGACTAACTAACCGCCATTCATGATGATGATGATGACCCATCATGACTAACTAACCGACATTCATGAGATGGTGACTTCACCTCCAAACATTTGTCTAATCCTAGTTTAAAAGCCGTCTCACCCAGCGGCCATCACCACATATTGTGCGGTAGTGAGTTCCACAAAGGGCAGCACTTGTACTGTACCTGTTTACTTAGAAGAAAATCAGTGTGTCTGTAGTGTGAGAACCAGTGTGGCTAGTGCTTAGAATGCTGGGCTAAGACCAGAGTTCAAATCCCCACTCAGCCACAAAGCTGGGCGGCTTGCTAAGTGTCAGCCTAACCTACATCAGAGCTGTGAGGATAAAATGGAACCATGAATACCACCCTGAGGTCCTTAGGACAGAACTGAGTAAAGAAAGAAATACATGAGATCTATGGGTTGTATCCAATGTTAGTCCTACTTAAAAGTAGACCCATTAAAATGAATGGATCTCAAGCCAGACTAACATTGGATACAGCCCTATGAGGCTTACTCCCACCTAGTCGTGCATAGGATTAGGCCACTAAGGGAACAATCCTATGCCTGTTTAGACAGCAAATGTCCTACAATTCCCAGCATTGCAGGACTTTTTTTCTGTCTAAACAGGCACAGGATTGTGCCCTAATTATATATTGAGGGAAGAAGGTGCTTCCCCTTTTTGCTGTTGGTTTCCGCCCCCTACTTATTTTGCTGCTGTTGTGCACATGGTTATTATTGAATCGTTAAGTATCATTGATGCTATTGTTACTATTAGTCTCAACTACAAACTCACAGTAAATTTGTCGGTGAACCTTTCTTGGACAAAACTTAGTACTCGTTTTCCCCTTCATTTTAGGGGAAATTAGTATCAGGCAGAATCAATCAACAGCGTTCCCTCAGAGCCGCAAATTAAGCCCCAACCCCTTTCCCGCCTCGCGCAGGCGCAATTCTATGCTCGCGCTGCCAACGTCGCATTGTCGTCGGATTCGGGGGGGTGGTCTCCCTCCATAGACGTGCTTCGGTTCTTCCCAGTCCCACCCGTCTCCATGTTGGTCACGGGAGCGGAAGTGCCGCCGCCGCAACTATACCTTAGCAACCGTTGCCAAGGGCCTTGGAGACTGGGATTCTGTTTTTGTCAAGGTGGGGAAGGGGCAACAGGAATTTAGAGGGGTGCGTCGGATAGAAGCTGAGGTAATGTGGGGGAGAAAAAACCGCTGTAAGGATTGTTTACCTTCTGATCTTGGAGGGGTGCAGCCTGAGGAGGCCCCATTGAAGACAATGCAGGGGTTACCATGGTAACCTGTACCCGACAAATGGGGATGACTTTAGGGGGGCACATCCTGGTCTCTGACCAATTTCCCCCTAGTTCCCTTCCATTTCGAGGAGATGGGATTGATTGCTAGTATTGTTATGCCATCAACTTACCTGCTATTTTGACAGAATAACAAAAGTAAAAATTTGGAGGGGGGAGAAGTCCATCTAAATTTTGCAATCTGTATTTTGGCTGAGTGTGGGAAGGACAAGAAAGCGAAAGGGTAGCAAGCTGTGAACATGCCAGAGTTCTGTACCATTTTCTTTCTTAAAGGTGGAGAGGCATCTTCCTTGCTGTGATTGAAGGGGTGGGGGGAACTGGTCTAGTGGAAGATTTTAAAATTTTAAATAGAGGGAAGTTGATACAAAGTACAAATATTTAAATTCCCAGACCAACATTAAAAGCTGGAATCCATTATCTGGGGTTATGGTGTTCTCCATCTTACCCATCCCCATCTATGTCATTACATAGGAGCTTTTATTGCTTTTCTTGAGATGCACAGATTCTATGACACTAGTCACAGTTCCTTTCCTTTCAATCTCTTTCTCTTTCCCATGCTGCAGGTAGCTCTTAGGGTGCCATTATGAGCGACCAACTGAAATTCATCGTTGAGAAACTCAATAAGGAGCCCTTTAAGAAGAACTTCAATTTAATCACATTTGACTCACTGGAGTCCATGCAGCTGTTACAATTGCTCAATGATGTTCTGGGAGAGATTGACCCAAAGGTAAGGTTGGACTTTTAAAATGTTGAAATGTGGATATTGGGAAGCTTGCTGATGTATGTTTTATGATTTGTATCCTGCATTTCAATACAATAAATTACAACAATATACATACACAAATCCCAAACCCTCTTCCGGCAGTGCTTAGTTCCCTGATGCTGTAGTTCCTTCTCCTCCTCTTCTTTTAGCCTTTCTCCCAGCTTACAATTTATGCTGTCACAGAGGAAGGGCCTGTCATTCTTTACTGGTGGCCTCCTGAACTGGTAACTGCAGAAGAAAGTACGGTATTTATTTATAGAAGAAAGGATGCTTTTTTCAGCAGTTGCCTTCTTCCTCAAGAAGAGTGCAGTGCAGTTTGATATCCTATTAGATTGGGTCTAGTAGAGCTTGGGGAGGTATGCTTAATTACTGGGCAAGCCCAAAGGTACTGGTCAGGACATCAATAGTTAAGCCTTAACTGTTAAGGATATTGAGTACGTTGCATATCTCCTTGTCCATTTCCTGGCACAATTTCTACAACTTGCCTTTCAGTTTCTGTGCTCTTTCCTTCCTTCTTTTTCCTCAGTCTTTCCTAAACAATAAAAAATTAAATGAAAACTTCTTGAAAACCTGAATCTTGGAAATAGAATGACAGCCTCATCCTGTGCATATTTACTCCGAAATATATGTGCGTGTTGTATATGTATATAGCTATACAAGGCTGCATGCCCTCTGTACAAGGCAAATAATTGAACAGACAGTAGATTATACAAAGTAAGTAAATCTGCATTAGCTGCAGGCTACTCCTAGGAATTTTTACTCAGACATAAGACCCACTTAATTTAAGTGAGACATATTTTGGAGTAAACATGCATAGGATTGTACCCTTAGCCCCTAAATAACCCAGCTGTCCTGGTTTGGATGTCACACTCAGCAGGAGTTGATCATGGGTTGCTGAGCCGATTGTGGGTTGCTGAGTAAAAGCAGAAGAGGTGGGTGTGCTGCAGGCAGTGCACTTACTCTCTCCCTGACAACCCATCATTTTTTAAACTGATGGGTTGTCGTTATGTGCAAACAGCCCTAGATGCATGCCTAAGCCCATTAAAATCAGTGGGCTTATGCAAACTTAACTCTACCTAGGATCAGGTTGTATGGGTTTGTGGCAGGGAAGATGATAGGGGCCTGACTGAAACCTGCCTGGTTACATATGTAGACCTTGTTTACACATAATGCTAACCCGTGGTTGATTTAAACCATGCTTTATTGTCCTACTCAAAATTTGTCTGGCAGACAGTCAAACAAGTCCCTGAGTTGTTTGTTTCCCTCCTCCTTCACCCACTTCCTCCCCATATCCCAACTGCTTTTGCGGCACTGCAGTACTGGCATGTAAAGAGGCTGGGTTTTTTGACCGCTCTTGCCTGCTGCCTCTGCAGCCTGACGAAACAACCCATGATTCTGGGTTTACATGTAATGACAACCCATGGTTTAAACAAACCACAGTTCACAACCCAACAACAAACCATAGGTTCTCTTCATGGCTTGTTTGTGGTTAACAACTCATAGTTCTGGGTTCGCACGTAACAACAACCTATGTTTCAACTAACCATGGTTTGTTGTTATGTGCAAACCAGGACATAACCTCTCATTTTGAGGTTATCACAGAGCCCAAATGGGAAGTTAAAATCCATTCTTCTAAGTTTGCCTTACTTGTATAACGAAGTTTGTCATGTTAATTATACCTTGGCTATTTTTAAACTTCTCAGCATGTTGTTGACATTAGAGAAGAGTTGCCAGAGCAGACTGCCAAACGGATGTTGAGCCTTCTCGGCATTCTTAAATATAAACCTCCAGGAGGTACCAGTGGCTTGTAAGTATTTATGTCCTGTTGATAATTGTAAAATGCAGCCACTAGTGAAGCTATTTGAACCTGTAAAAATGCAGATGTTTGCAAAGGTTCCTGCATCTTATCACATGCAGGAACATGAAGTCATTTACATATATGTTATGTTATCTTTCATTCTTATTAGTCAGTATTTGGATGCATCTCATGGATATACATCTCATAAGGCTATCAGTGGCTACTAGTCATGATGGCTATATATTAACTCCAGTATTGGAAGAAAACAAACAAATTATGTCCTAAGCTTCTACCCCTCTGCAACTTGCTTCTTCAGTAGCTCCCTGTATTCCTTCCATTGGTCACTAGAGGGTGCTACTGTCTTAGCATTTTCTTGCGTGCCAGGGCCTCTTACCCGGTGGGTTCGCAATCTAAAAGGGACTAAGTAGGTTCAGATGATCAAGGGCAATACAATGGCTGCTTCATATAATCTCACTAAACAGCAGCTGCACCCATGTCTGTTGGAACCGCTTGTGTGTGCCAGCCAGGACCACAGGGCGGATCTGATGGGTAGGGGCATTCTCTCCCACTTCCGTATGGTTCCAAGGCATGATAAAATTGAGCTCGTCGTATGGCCAGTCCTCACAGACAACCAGGTGCCCATGCACATGGATGCAGCTGCTGTGCAGAGACATTATAATTAGAAGGTCACTGCTGAGCGCTTGGCTGCCTGAAACCACCCACACAGAATAGCCAAAGGTGGTGGAAGAGGATAGGATTTTTAAGCGGAGCAGTGAGGAATGAGCGGGGGCAGCTGAACGGGTAGCTTAGAAACTATGCAGCATTGCGGGAAATGTGGGTTTTCAGGAGGACGACTATGACTGTGGGGTGACTTGATGGGTGGCGGCCGAGGTGATAATTAAGCAGATGACCTTTCGTGGAGTGGAGTGTGACGGGCGTGGGGTGAGGTCAAGAGCAGAGTGGAGCTGAATTACAAGAGACAGAAAGGCTGGAAAGGCTTGGCCTGAGCCTGCCTGCACCATCTCCGAACAGGCCACAATCCAATCCATGATCCTTATTCATTATTGCACCCTCCTAAGCACCTCTTTCCTCATTTGTCATATTTTAATGCTACTTTTATAGCTTTGTTATTTTTAGCTTATTTGTTTATCTTGGTGATTTGCTTATTAAAACAAATATTTTATTGTAAGCTCTCTGATAATGTTATTGAAGGGTGAGATATACATTTTAATGAATACATTATCCCTTCGTCTTCTCCTCTCCCACCCCACCCCCTTAATAGAAACTCTGCATACTTCTGAAATCTATAAACCAGAATGAATTGTGGTGGTTAAGAAAAATTGTGAAGATTTGCTTACTGTGTTCCCATCATTGTTCTGTGGTTGCAGGTTTTTCACAGGGATATCATAGTAGGGTAACTGCCCGAGCCTAAGTTTACTCAGAAGTAAGTCCCACTGCGTTCAGTGGGGGTTACTCTCTAGTATCTGTGTTTTAGGATTGTAGTCAGACAGTTTCTCAGATTTCCCATCACTTAGCCATACTCTTCTTCTGAATTAAAATTGGAGGTACTCTTAACTCTTACACCTGATAAGTTTTACTCTGACATCTTTAAGATGTCAGAGTAAGAACTACACCCACCCACCTTTTAGGGGGAAGGACCATAGCTCTAGTGTGTTTTGCATGCAATCCCTGGCATCTCCAGGTAAAAGGGTTAGGTAAAAGGTGATAGGACAGAGCCTTTGGCTGAGACCCTGGAAAACTTCTGCCAGCCAAGACTGGGCTTGATGGACAAATGGCCCAATCTGGTTTAAGACAGTTTCCTATGTTCCTTTGTACTCCTACAGAAGAGCTCATCCTGTTGTGTGTCTGCATGAGTTACTGATCTGGCGTGCCCCATCATTGGAAGGAGGCAAGCCCAGAGCAGTGACTTGTTCAGAGGGGCAACACACAGCCTGCTTTAAAGGCAGGAAATTCTACTACGTTTCTGCATTGAAAGTGATTGAATGATGTGGGTGTGTATTTTGAGCTCACATGGGGGCTTTGATGATTGAATTTATTCATTTCTCGCATCACATAGCTTGAGAATGGCTCAGTTAAGAAAATGACCTGTGAGCCAGGCGGTTGCTCAGCTCAGAATTTTACTAGGTGGCCATAGGCAAGCCCCCATCTCACTTGCCTTTCATAGAATCATAGAAAAGTAGAGTTGGAAGGGGCCTACAAGGCCATGGAGTCCAACCCCCTGCTCAATGCAGGAATCCAGGTCAAAGCATCTCTGACAGATGTCTGTCCAGCTGCACCTTGAATGCCTCCAGAGTGGGAGAGCCCATCACCTCCCTAGGTATTTGGTTCCATTGTCTTATTGCTCTGACAGTCAGGAAATTTTTCCTGATGTTTAGGTGGAATCTAGGTTCCTGTAACTTGAGCCCATTATTCCGTGTCCTGCAAACTGGGATGATCGAGAAAAGATCCTGGCCCTCCTTCAGCACACGCAGTCCGTAAATAGAGTGTTGAGAATTGCAACCCTCTGGTGGCTCTGTGGCATATCTGACCAGAAATTAACACTGCTGGCTGGAAGTGACGTGGTCCCAGTATCTGTCCACAGCTGGGCTCAGAAGCTCAGCTAGGAGAGTGGGAAGGAAACTGCAGCAACAGTGTGAGAGGTCTAGACAGACAAGCACCATAGTTCTAGTGCTTGTCTTGACCTTTAAAACCCTAAATGATCTGGTGCCTGGATCCTCATCCATATGTGCATGCTCAGGTAAATCTCTGTGGCCCTGCTTTGTGTTCCGCTGCCATTGGAGGTGGGGCGGTCACGGTTGTGGTGCCACGACTCAGGGCCATCTTCTTCAGACAGTGCTTGCCATTTGGTAAGTGGTGAAATGGTTGTTCCTGAAGGCCTTTGGGGCAAGTGTGGATTGACATTATGTCGTTGCTAGATATTTTTTAATGTGACATTCTCTTGTGAGACCCTTCTCCTGTGGTGGGTCTCTTTCTTTTGGTTCTGATGCTGCTGCTGTTTTTTTATCATGTCTTTAGCATTGTTTGTAAGCTGCCTTTAAAGGGTCTTTGGATCTGAAAGGCGGGAGAAAAAATGCCGTAAATTAATAAAATCTCTGTCAGCTATAGCCCCACTGCATGCTACAATGAGGATAGTTTGTAAAGCGCTTTGAGCATTAGTAACTATTCAGTATTATTAATTCTCAAACTTCTGTTAGGTATAGAGGGAGATGAGAGGGGAAGCAGGGACATTCTGCCTGCTGAAAGACTGCTTATTTTTTTCCTCTTCCCTTCCCATCCCTCTTTCTTTGTATAACATGACTTTTTAGATGGTATGCCTGTAGGCAGGGACTGTATTGTTTTACTGATTAAATGTAAGCCGCTCCAGGAACCTTTTTGGCTGAGGAGCAGGATAAAAATACTTTAAATAACATTAAATAATCAAGTGGTGGGGGACTGGGGGTGGGGAGCTTGATGCTTATCTGTGCTGGAGCCTAATGTCGTGATTTTATTACTGTTATTGTTTAGGAGTACGTTTCGCCAGGGTTTAGTTATTGGAAGCAAGCCGGTCATTCATCCTGTCTTGCACTGGCTCCTTCAACGAACCAATGAGCTCAAGAAAAGGGCCTATCTTGCACGCTTCCTAATCAAAGTGGACGTGCCCGCTGAGTTCCTGCAAGATGATACAGTTTCTGATACCAACAGACAGGTAGCATATGAAATGTGTTTCTTACCCAGGTCCTGTTTTGGTAATAACATGGGTTCAAACAGTGAGGATTTTGCTGGCAAGTTTCCTTGATGAGGTTGAGTCTGCTCTGGACCAGAAGAGCCATGCAAAAAGCATATTAAATGATGGCCTCTTGACTAAATTCAGGAAGATGAACAAACCTAAGATATAAACCCAAGACAGATGCATCGGGGATTGTTTAATTATGGAGTGCTGTGAGGCCTGTTAGGTTTGCATCTGCTTGGATGAGAGAGCAACTCGTAAGGTGAATTATCTCCGCCTAGTGCAGAAGTGTCAGCATGGCAGCCTGCCCTCTTCCCCGAGCTGCCTCCCAAGTCCTTTTTCTTGCCTCTTGGAGATCTTGAATTGTTGCCACCAGGTGTGGTCCATAGGCTTTGCTGGTACCAAAAGTGTGGAAGTGCCACCATGTCATTTGAAGTGGATGGAACTTGCGTAAAATGGCAGCAGAAATAGCACAACACCCCTGTCTTTCTTCAGGTGCATGTATGTGCCAGATAAAGCAGAAAAAGCGCCCTTGACTCACATGGAAGTTAAAGCAAACATCCCCCCCCCCCATTGACAATATCCGCATGTATAATTAAAATAACTAAACCAAAGCTGCCTTTAGAGAAAGGAATGCAGCGTGTATGTTTGTTCAGTGTGTGCCACTCCTAATTTGTATAAAGATACAACTCTGCAGTTTCCATTATGTAAAATATGTTCCACAATAATCTGCTTGCTTATCCAAAATAGAAACTGTAATAATACACCACGCTTAAAACAATATAACCATTTGAGGTTGTTTAAATGTTGCTAAAGATCAAGATATTTTGCTGATGATACCTGGCCATTTATATGTGCAATATTTTATTTTATGACCTGAGATCAACTATTCTGGCAGTTGTTCATTGCAAATATTTATTTTGTGTGTTTCTTTTGTCTTTGTTATGTAATTAAGGAATACTAGCAAACATGGTTTGGATGTAGCTTTTATCCCCTACTGTATTTTGCAAGCCAGATAAATGCAGGGGCTTGTCTCCTGTCTACTGGTCTGTTCACTTTAGATTGGGGAAGGACCCTTCGTTCACCGTTTTGATCACTGTGAATGTAAATAATGTAAAAAAGATAGTGCTGAGAATTCATTAAGTTGTAGCACTGGCTTTAGAAGTTCTCTTTTTATTTTTTCTGCAGTATGAAGAACTGATGGAAGCCTTCAAAAACCTACATAAAGAATGTGAACAGCTCAAGACATCTGGTTTCTCAGCTGCAGAAATACGAAGGGTAAAAAAAAAAGAAGCAGATTTTAAAAATTGTTTTCTTTTTATTTTTTCGGGTCATTGATAATACAAGTAACGTGACATTGCCATTGTTAAGGAAACAGATCTATTTTCTTAACATCAGACTGGTGATTTTTTTAAAAATGTAGCCATTTTGACATAAGTGTGTGTTTTTTGTGTGTGTTTTTTTAAGCTTTAGCTCTCTGGCCTGTTTGTAGTGCTTTTGAGCATTCATGGTGGCCCTGATTATGAAATACCTAGCCACATTTTTCTGAGCTGGGCAAGTGTCTATTGGCAGAAGAAGCAAGAAACCTGAGGTCGAACTCGGAAAGGAGTCTGGTGCATTAGGACCTTCAAGCAGTCAAGACTGACCTATACAAGAGATTTTCCACATTGCATTGCTTAATATTCTGGAAAGCACGCTAAAAGAACATGGGGATGGGAGCGGGGAGGAGCCCTAATTCTCTCTGACACGCCTACAAAAATACACACACAGTTGTCTCTGTGTCTCTCTTTTCACCAATATTTGTAGACTTACTATTTTGATTAAACTGTACCCTTACAAGTATATTTGCAAAAGTTACTATCTGCAGAGGAGGAGGATTGATTTTATCCCCACTTTTCCGTGAAGGGTGCCTGCCAGAGGAGCTTACAAATAAAATCTGACACAAATAAGACCCAATAAAATCAACACCCTCACCTGTTAGAGTTCACTCGCTGCTAAAAATACTTCTTAAGCCCTCCCTCACAGAAAGCAACCTACCACCGACACTGGGGTGGGGAGCAGTTGGGTGGGAATGCTTAAAAAAAACCCCCGCACAATGTTTTGATCCAGATCAGGGCCCCATGCACTTAACGCTAAAGTAAAGAAAAAGAAGTTAGAATCAGGTACACGCTACGCATTTAACATAGCGTGTGGTTTGGCCCTAAATGCGGTTCTTCAAATATATTAGTGTGGCTTTGATTAACCTGCATAAGATGTTGTGATTAGAATCCTGAGCATAACTGATTGCAGTTACATGAAAATCATGTTAGATTCTGTTCTCAGTAGTTCCAGATCTACAGAAAAATAACTGTCTCTGGTCCAAATCCTCTCTCTAAATCACCACGTTTGCTGAGCTCTTTAATGTTGCTGCTTTCTAGGATATCACTGCTATGGAAGAGGAGAAGGACCAGCTAATGAAGAGAGTGGAGCGTCTCAAGAAGCGAGTAAGTGAGAAGAGCCAGGCTGCAGCTTTCGGGTGTCATCATCCTTGGCCTTGGATGGCAAGTTGACTGCGGAATGCAAACAGGGATTAAGGCTAAGATGCTGCATGCCTGGGGAAGGAATCAAATGGCTAACGGGAGGAAAAGGAATCTTCCCCAGGCAACAGTCCAGAACACTGAAAGACCTTGAGCCCAATGCTTCAGTGTCAGCTCCAAGAAGTGTTGCATGTGGGAAGGAAGTGTAATGGGAATCTGTGAGACATATGATCTTACTTTAATTGATTTCTCAGCTATGTGGTGGTTTATGTGCACTGCTTCTCCCTCTCTCCGTAGGTGGAGACGGTGCAGAATCATCAACGGATGCTTGAAACAGCTAGGCAGCTTCGAGTAGAGAAAGAGAGAGACGAATCTCTCGCCCAACAGAAGCAAGAGCAGAAAAATCAGGTATTTGTGCAAAAGCGTACCAGTTAAAATAAGATTTTCAAAAAACCACTCTGTTCTGCTTTATAAAAGGACAGGTATATATTGGTTTTAAAAGACACCAGTGTTTATTGGGTGGTGACACTCCTGATTTACAGAGGTTTAAAGCTGTTCTCAGTATGAATTTCTATGTCGATTGTGGAGAAATTGAGGGTGTTATAGATGTAAATCCACATATACTTCTGCATACCAGATGTTGGGGACAAAAGCACGGGAAGCCAGTTGCCTTGAAGCCCTGCTTGTGAGCTTCCAGAGGCCTGTGACTGGTCATGGCCAGAAACCAGGATTCTGGGTTAGTTGTGTAGGCCTGCTGGGAAACATCTTTGTCTGAAAAGGCCCTCGGGTGCAGCAAAAATCAGACCTTGGCACGCTCTTCTGAGGGTCATGTGCTCATCTTTTGACCTCTCCCAGAGATCTCCTAGCTGTGTACTTGGCCAGTGTACTGCAAAGGATTGCCAGGCCCACCTCACAATTCCTGCCCTGGGTCAGCTCAACAGTAGAACAGGTTGCAGCATTATCGTGCCAGATCTGCTGATATAAATGCTTTCTTATTACTTCCCCTTAAAGGCGGAGGAAAGGGGGCACATTGTGTGCACTCTCAGTCCTTTCAGTAGAGTTTGCATAGATGTTTCCTCCCTTTTTGCATTATTTCGTTGTATGTGTATATATTTCCACAGATTAAGCTTATTAATAGATCTGTGCATATTTTCTAAGCTTTTTCATGCAGAGCAGAGGCTGCAAAGAGTCCAACTCCAGCTCAAGGATATGCGTCATGCAGCACTGGATTCAAAGCCAGAAAGTAAGTAGGAGTTCTGTAACGTTCCCCCCCCTCCTTGTCTCCTGCCAAAAACCAAGGAAGCGCTTTTAAAAAGTCAGAGAAATATATAATTTATACCCTTCCTGATTGTACATTTTCATTTTAAAGATTTGGCTTAATGCAAGTTTACAGATTTCTGAAGTTCTGAATATTATTTAGTTCTCAACACTTAAGATATGTGTGACCAATAACTTTATTATTGTTAATAATTTTAAGTTAACCGTTTAACCTTAATTAATAAATGAAGCCAAAGAATGGGTAACTGCAACACTTTACATTTGTCCCTTGTTATTCTTGTCCCTCTCTTGAGGCAGGGACCTTTCTTTATGATTTTGTCACTCTGCAAAGTGCCATGTGCCTTGATGGCCCCGTGTTGTTCGGTGTGTGTGTGTGTGTGTGTGTGTGTTGTTGGGAGGGTTTGTTTATTTGAATTCTTTTGAGTCAATTGTGGTATTGGATTCTCATGCACGGATGTTGGTTTTTGTGTTATCTGAATCAAGACTTCTGTTCCATTTCAGACATTTCAGCATTTAAGGTTCTATCCCTCTGATAAATCCTTCCACAAAAGGGAGAATATTCGGTTACCAATATAAGTTTCTCTGATCTGGAAATGTCCAAAAGTGGAAACATTTACAGTGACTTTGAAACAAAGGCCTCTACATGCCAGTTGCTGGGGAACATGAGCAGGAGGGTGCTATTGCACTCATGTCCTACTTGTGGACTTTCCGCAGATTGCTGGTTGGCCACTGGGTGAAAACAGCAAACAGAGCCAAGGCAAAAGGGCTGAACCGGTGGATGATAAAGGTTTTATTTAAAGGCTATGTAAATTGCCAACGCGTTTCGAACCTAAGTTCTTCCTCAGGGCAATCTAAATTCAAACATATAATTATATACCATTAAAACAACTTATTATAAAATTTTATAATAAGTTGTTTTATAATACAATAATACCTTGGATTGCAAGTAACTTGGTTTGAGAGTGTTTTGCAAGACAAGCAAATTTTTAAATATTTATTTAATATTTTTTGACTTGATATACAAGCGACGTCTTGCAATACAAGTACTGTAGTACGGCTTAAATTAAAAATCTTTGTACACATTTTTTTGGGGGGGATTTCGTTTTGATATAAGAGTGTTTTGGATTACAAGCACGTTTCCGGAACGAATTATGCTCTCAATCCAAGGCATGACTGTAAGTTGTTTTAATGGTATATAATTATATGTTTGAATTTAGATTGCCCTGAGGAAGAACTTAGGTTCGAAACGCGTTGGCAATTTGCATAGTTTTAAATAAAAACCTTTATCATCCACCGGTTCAGCCCTTTTGCCTTGGCTCTGTTTGCTGTTTCTACTCCTGGGCTTTTTCCCTCCCTGTCTACTCCTGGCCACTGGGTGAACAGAATGCTGGACTAGATAGGCCTTTGGTCTGTTCCAGCATGGATGCTCTTATGTTCGTACGTAAAAGCATGTCCAATGTTCTGCCCCATGGCAAGTTGGTGAGGCCAAGTGTGTGGTGGTTAACCAGGAACAAGGGTGACAGTTGGGTGGGAAAGAATCAGGTACTTGGCCCTGACCCTGTGGTTCCTGAAATCAGGCCCTTACTGGACGCTGTCATATTTTGCCATGGGGAAGCAGTTCCCACAGTTCTACCTGGCTGCAGCTGAGGGAGAGACTGGGCAGTAGGGCGCTCTCCCATCAGCTCTGCTGAGAAACTAGGCAAACTCCAGGGACACCCCTCCTCCCACAGTACCTGGCTCTAAGGAAGGACCCCTCAGATCCAGGCACTTGGAACTGGCCAGCTCTCTGAAGAGCTGTGCCAGCTGACGTGGCTCTTCAGAGAGCTCAGCCATCCATCGCTTGCTCAGGATCCGCAGAGCGGGCAGGAGCAATGGGAGAGGGAGGGAGGGGGTGGCAGATGCAGTGGCGGAGGAGGTTGAGGGAGGGATGGCAGCAGGTCCTCCTGACGGGGTTGTGGAGCACACAATCTGCTGCTACTCCTGCTCCTCTGCCTGAGGCAGGGGATTTACTCTGCCTTACGAGAGGGCTGCCCTTTGGAGGGAAACAAACAACCCAGGGATTGAGAAAACAAACCACAGTTTGTTCCATTGTCTGCCAGACAAACCTTGGGTAGGGCAACAAACCATGAGTTAACAATGGGTTAGCATTATGTGTGGACCACGTCTAATGAAGGCAAAACCTTGGCTTGGACATCTGCTATGTCCCCTTTAGTCTAACAGGGCTCTTGAGGCACAGGGAAGCTACCATAAGAATTCACCTGTTGGAAGGGAGCAGGGTGGGTGTTGGTGGGGTGATTTCCAAAGGATATTAAACAGGATGCAATTTATTGGTCCTGCAGCTGGAACTACTTTAATCAAAAAGTCTTCTTTTTCACCACAGCTACATTATAATCGGACTGCCTGCTTATCCTAATGCATGTCCATTTTGTAGCTGAAGATTTGGCATTTTTATCCTCAACTAATTCTGCTTGCTCTCCCCCATCGTTATTGGATTATGATATTTTTTTTATGTGAGAGAAATGGGGAGGCTGCCTAAATTTTGCTCTTGACTGAGTACTCAAGTCAGAACATCATGTAAATTCCTAGTCAGAAGCACTTTGATCGCATTTTGGCTATGTTATAGCAATCAAGAAGGAAGCTTCTTTTAAGGAAAATCTTTGAATCCTAGATCTCAGGCATTCCTCCTGATTTGCATCAGTTAGTAAGAGAAGCCTTAAGAAAATGTTGCCGTTTGTAGATTTAAAAAAATGTCACAAATAAATCAGCTAAAAGGTGATGTATTATGCTTTTTTAAAGGTTAACTATTGGGTACTGTCTTTTCCTCCTTGGTTTATAGCAGGTCTGCAGTCTTCTTCATTGTTTACCCATGCATAAGTCCCACTGAGACAAATGGTTCTTCCTGCTAGTAACTGATGACAACATTATACCTTAAGCAATTTGAACAACAGTGAATTATGGTCCATCCAGAGTTAAGTACGGTACTTTGAATTCTCATTGATTTCAATGGGAGAAATATAAGCAGGTGCTTAAATTAGTGGTCCTTGAAAGTGCTCCAGTTTATCTGGCTCATGTCTAGCATTTTGGTTTGCTTATGATGATGATGGTTAGTATTAAAACAGTGGACAGTATCCAATACTGCTTCTGTGCTAGCAGGAAGAGCTGCTAATGCAACAGGAAAGTAGCGCTTGCTAACACAACTCAAGAAATTACTGTTTCCAGAATGGGACAAGTCAGTGGAGGTCGTGGAATGGAGCTCCACTGACTCACCCCATTTTGGAAGCAGTAGTTTTGGGTTGTGCTAGCAAGTGCTACTTTCCCATTGCACTAGTAGTCACTCCCACTAGCACAATATGTTTAGAGCTACTGGATTGCCAGCATTGGATGCTGCCCAATGGAATGAAATAAATAAATAATGAGTTTACAGTCTTGACTGCTTGTTTGTTTTCTGTTTTCGTAAGCCTAGGATATGACACACTATTTTTTTGGGACTGTGACCCCCAAGAGAGAGAGTGGTGAGAAACCATATCTCATGCTTCATGCTTTTGCTGATGATTCTCTCTCCTGGCAAAAACAAATAGCTGATGCTTAGGATGTCAACAGAATGACTTAAATGTTTGGTCTGGGTCCATAGTATAGAATTCTCTTTGTTGGCATTTCTATGAGGATTAGAAGAGTTAGCTTTACAAATATTGATGAGGATAAGCAAGAATAACTGGTAACGGATTTCAGTTTTTCTTACCAATTGGCAGTGCCCTGCTGGTGCAGGGTTAGATGTGTTCCTAATAATATTAACAGGTATTCTGACTTTTGCATTTGAAGTTAGTGCAACCAACAAGTGCCTATTTCCACAGAAAGGGAGATCTGGCGTGGGGACTTTTGCGAAGAATTCACACAGAGGACTGTGCCATATTGTTGTGTGTATGTGTATGTCGCTCCCCACCAACTCCTTAGCAATCAAATCTTCTCCTGATTTGCAGCAACAGACAACCCATTTTGTAACAGCTTAGAAACAAGCTGCTTTATTGTTGTAGCATAACTTTTCATCATCAAGAGCATCCTGCATCTGGTGAAGTAGGCTTTTGCCTGCAGGAGTCCACAGCAATCCTTTGGCGTGCTTAAGGGCGGAACTATGCACTATCTCAACAAACACGTGTTCCCAAACTTGTGTTTGCCAAAGTAAATGTAAGTGTACCAGGCAGGAGTGGCGGTGGCATTTGTAGTCAAGAATTAGCAGCTGGGAGAGGGGATGTTTAACCCTTCCTGAATCTTGAGTGGGACTCATTTTTGGTCTTCGACCAGGTATGGAGTGGGGGGGGAGGTATAAACAGCCCACGGGAGCTGGGATAGAGGAAGAGGGACTGGTAGGAGAGAGCTGGTGGGAAGAGTGAATCACCTTCTCTTTCGCCTGCCAGTTCTCACCTGTGACATTAGCATTACAAGGCAAACACTGGGTTAGAACCCCCACGTTTGCCAGAAAACATGTAGTTTTGCCCTATGTTCCATCTGAAATTATGCCGTTTCAGTGCACTTCACATTTTATGAATTGTTCCCCCCTGAGCTGCATTGTTACTTCTTTACTGCTTACTTAATGATGTGGTGGTGCTGGTGCGCGTGTGTGTGTGTGTGTGTGCGTGCGTGCAGTGTGTGCGCTTTTGAGGTTAAAAAGCACTCTAGAGGCCTCTAGATCTCAGAAGAAAAGTGCTTTTGACAAGCTATACCACAGGCAATTTCGTTTGGACATACGCATTTATCAGCCTACATACTGGAGAAGGTGCTGAAATTTCTAGCTGGGGCAAGTTCATTAATACAGTCTAGCAAGAAAGGGTGCCTAGTTCCCACATGTCTGAGCAAGCCACTAATTCACTCTTCCTGAACCTTTCTTGTAACAATAAAAATATCTGAACGGAAAACATGATGAGTAGCTATTAATAGCTTTTCACATGTAACTATGCCATTGGCAAAATGGAACTTAAATAAGCTTAAGACCCCAAGCCAAGCACACTGTAAAGAGCATGGACATAGAGATTCTATAAAGAAAATGTTTTTAAAAACCTAAGTTTCTGAAGTGGATAATGGAAAGCCTAAAGGGCACTTTTATTCTCCTCTAGCCTGAGAATTTGTGAAAGGCAGAATTATCTGGAAAAGTTCAATTAAGCTATAGGGGGTGGGAGGAGAATTGGGTAATTTATTTCCCCACATGACTAATCCCACAGAGTTTGGAAACACTTTACTCTCTATGTGCAACATCTGAAGTAGGCCATCCATTATTTTTTTCTTTGTGCAGACCTAATGAGTCGGTTTGGGGTTTTTAACTTCTCTAGTTTCTGGCATCATCAGGAGATTTGATGCATAGATCCCATTCATTTCAGGTTTACTCTAAGTAGGACTAACATTGGCTACAATCCATAGAGCTCAATATTTATTTTAGAAGACTTTAAAAAAACCAATTTTTTCTAATAATGTTTTCCATTATATATTAAACATTCTCATCTTTGAATTGGGGAGATCAGTTGTATCCATATCTCATGCTTTCCTTACATGAAAATTATAAATGCCTTGAAGAGAGACCTTAGTCTCTTAGTTAGGCCTGCACTAACTGCAGTTTCTGAGAAGTTGTCACACTTAACATGCTGCAATAGAAGTCTAATCTGGAGGTTACCAGGGCATAGATCTCTTTGGCTGGGCTCTCCTTGTCCAGGAGTGGTTGCAGCTGGCGCACAAGTCTCAACTGTGGCACTCCATGCCACATATGCCACTTGGACCTCCAATTATTATTAATGATTTGTTTCTAGGCACTGTAGAAAAGTTAAGAAATGGTACAGTCCCTGTCTGCAGGCATACAGTCTAGTAGAGATTATACAAAAGGGATGGAGGGGGGAGCAGGTTCCCATGTAATGAGCTGGGAGGAAAGCTTTCAAGGAACCCACCTTCCCCTGCAAATGAAGAAATCCATGGCAAAATCGCAAGATGACAATACAGTAATTCATGGCTTATCTGGAGGAGAAGACCAATACAGTTTACTGTGTTGTACTGTACGTGTTTATCCACATACAGTGTAAATTGCAACTCAGGAGACTTACTCCTTGTTAGTCGACACAGAAATTAATGTAATTGACTGCTAAATAGTTTGGTTTAAATTACAGTTATTACAGTATGAAATGAAATTGCCCTTCTTGTTACTTTGTTTAGACATGGGTTGATGTGGTGGTGGTTTACTTTTGTTTTCCCAGGCTTAATGAAGAGACTGGAAGAGGAGACAAAGTTCAATACATACTTGGTCTCTGAAAAATTCCCTCGAGAACTGGAATCGAAGAAGCAATCGCTATACTTCTTGCAAAAAGTGGTTGCAGAACCAGCAATGGGCCAGTCTGATCTCAGTGAACTTGAAGCTAAAGTATGTTGACAGAAGGAAAAAAATCCCCATGTTTAAGGGTTCAAAAGAGTACTGTATATATATATATATCACTAGTAGCAGATAGAATTCAAACAGATTACAGTATCTGCAATTACATAACCACTAACAGGCTTATTTTTAAATGGCTCTTTCTTTATGCCCATGCAGTTGTCTTAATTGCTTCACGCTTCTGGGGATGTTCAGTATTGCAAATGGAGGATCTATATGCATCCTCCAGTGTCAGAGGCAGTATGCCTATGTACACCAGTTGCTGGGGAACAAGGGCAGGAGGGTGCTGTTGTATACTCATGTCCTGCTTGTGGTTTTCCTGTGGGCAGCTGGTTGGCCAGTGTGTGAACAGAATGCTAGACTAGATGTACCCTTAGTCTGATCCAGCATGGCTCTTCTTATGTTCTTATCTAGGGCCGTTTGTGGAGGGCACCAGTTGGCACTCTGCTGGGTTATGGGAGAAAATAGTGTTTTGCACCCTGTTGATTGGTGGAGATGCTGATCGGAGGCTTCTGTGTCATGTTTGCAATAGTTGGGATGAGGATTTTGTGCATCTACTTACCTACCCTGCTGGCATCCATAACAATAATGGACATTACAATACTGCATTCCTCATTTGAGGCAAGCAGATTCCATTTTGGGAGTGGACTGGATGTAATTGAACCATTGCTTTAAAATGTATGGCCAAGCTCAACATATTTTCTGCTAGCCTGCAGTAAGATTTTTTAAAATCCCTTATTTTATCTTCATTGGTATGCATGCCCATCATTATTTTAACTTCTGATCTCTGCCTTAAATCATAATTATTTTTAAATTCTCCTTCCTTTTTCAAGCTGCTCTCTAACACACACACACACACACACACACACACACCACCCATATTACTCAAAGTTCATTAGGAAATTACATTGCTCAATTTGATTTTGCATTAAAAAAAAGTTCATTGCTTCATGCCCTTATGTGTTGGGGTAAGGTCTCTTTGGGACTTGCAGTGAAGTGGAGAATTAGACCCAGGATATTTCTGTAGTAATGATGATTGTATTTGCATGCTCAGTGTGATTTGGCATTAGTGAAAGGAATAGTGTACATGCTTTAGATTTTCCTTTTTTGAGGGTTTTGGTTTAGATGGTAACTGGCTAATTCTGGTAGGAAAAGTTAGTATACTGTAATGATTTGCCTCCTTTATTGCAGCATTTGAAATATTGAAGCCTAGAGCTTGACAAGAGTCACTAATGTCTTTGCAGTACCACAACTTAATAGTTTTGGGGCAATCTAAACATGCATATAACAGAATATAAAATTTTCACATAGCCGATCTTGAATAGGTTCCAGATCTGTCTTGACATTTATCAGACATATGGAGAAGTAGCTAAGAGGCACCCTGTTCTTCCGCACAGCCAAAATTGGCCCTGTGGGTGAACAAAATTGTATACCTTTCTCTGTCGGCATCAGGGTGGTGGGGGTGGGGTTTTTCCTTCCTTATGTAGGTGTGCTGCACCAGTGTTGTGGAAAAGTGCAACTATTCATATATATATATATATATATATATATATAATTCAGTGTTCTGTTTTATGTTTGGGGGCTTTTAGAGTATTCCTTGATAATTATCAACCATCTCTAAAGTTGGCTTCAGTTCTGAGCTAAGCTGGAGAGATGGCCCCAGTCCAGCTAAATTTAGTTGTGAGTAATTGCCATTCAACCTATATAGAACAAGTCTTTTGCCACTAACTCAGGCCCCATTATTTTCAGTAGGACTTACAGCCCATTTCCATAAATGCATGTCTATTAAGAAGGAAGTCCCACCGAGTTCAGTGGGCCTTACTCCTAGGTCAGTAGGTATAGGATTCTAGCCTTAGTCACAACTAAGTTTGATTGGATTGGGGCCTATATCAGCACAATGTCTTCCTGTTCTATGTTCCTCATAGATGTTAGAGATTTCAAACTAGGAATTAGAGCTTACATTGTGTGAGTCAACCTTTTGGAACTCAGTATTAAAAAACCAGTAGGCCTTGCCATCTTCCCAGATCTAGACAAGCATCACTTTTTAATTTATGTCTTGCCTTAAGATATTTAATTGGTTGTATCTGCTTTCCTTTTTATTTTATTATTCATTGGCTTTTTAAAATTTGTGTGTGTGTTTTAAATTGTTATCACTGTTGTTATCCAGCTTGGGTACTATCGGGCTGTTTGAACATAATGCAGTTTTTTGTGGCAATTCGTGGATTAACTAACTACGTAACTGTGACAGCTTGTTTTTGGGTTAACTTGGGGTTGTTTAACAGACAACCAGTCCAAGTTCCTGGGTTTGAACGTCATGGTAACAACCCTTGAATGTGGCATTCCAGGGTTGTTGTAGCAGACAGGAAGTGGTACACATCCCCGCAATTCTTGGGTTACTTACCCGATGAATTGCCACCTAAAGCTGTTGCTACATTTGAACACAGTGTGTTGTACATATGGTACAAGTGCAGGATATAAATTGAAATAATGGCTCGATTCAGATGTCACAGCAACCCATTTTTTAATTATTATTTTTTTAATCCTGGTTTGTTGTGAACTAAGCTGGAGCGAGCGTGCTGGTTTCTGCTGCCCTCTCATTCCCACTGGGACTAAACAACCCAAGGATGCTCCGTCTGTGGGTTGTTAAGTATGATGTGCAAACCGGAAATTCTGGTTTGTTGGGGGAGAGACAACCCAGAATTCCTGGTTTGCACATCATACTTATCAATTGCAGCAGGAGCAAACAGGTGGCAGGAACCAGCTCGCCCACTTGCTCCCACTTCGTTCGCAACAACCCAGTGTTTAAAAAAACCCTGGGTTGTTGTGACATGCGAACCAGGTCAATAAATTAAGTAAAAATAGCCTTGCTGGATCAGAGAAAGACTCCATCTCGTCCAGCATCCTTTTCTCACAGTGGCCAACCAGAGGCCTCTGGGAAGCCCACAGGCAGGGCGTGAGGGCAATGGCAAAGGGAACATTCATGAGATTCAGGGTAACTGATCCCCTGTCAGATCTTTGATTTAAGGTATACTATTGTTGTGCATGGCCCTTCAAGGACTCTTTTGAAACAGAACTGCCTATGCATCATCTGAATGCTCTGAAATAGATGATGGGGGTCATCCCAGGATGACTTTGGGCTTCCTAGAGATTAAGCCTGTGGCTCACGCTGGCTCAGCTTGTCTGAGTGTGGAAAGCTAAGCAGGGTCAGGCCTGGTTATTACTTGGATGGGAGACCCCTCCTCTAGTTTCCTGCATTGAGCAGGGGGTTGGACTTGATAGTCTTGTAGGCTCCTTCCAACTCTATGATCTATGAAATCTATGAAATCCTGGGGTACCCATTTTGTGTTCATAAGCTGGAGCTGCAAATGTCTCTTTGACACAATGTCCTCTCATTCATGAAACAATGAAAGAATACAGAGTCCCTAACTATTGTATACTGACTTGAGTTCTAAAAAAGTGTGAAATTCACTCC
The DNA here is from genome assembly GCA_021292165.1 of Shinisaurus crocodilurus. Classification (NCBI taxonomy): domain Eukaryota; kingdom Metazoa; phylum Chordata; class Lepidosauria; order Squamata; family Shinisauridae; genus Shinisaurus; species Shinisaurus crocodilurus. The sequence continues at coordinate 25,008,980 of CM037890.1, forward strand.
AAGTAAGTTCCCGCCCCCCCCTATACAATACTTAAGAGGGTTGTGGACATAATGGAATTCTGTGCCCTCTGTGAACCTATATCCTTCTATGGGGGGGGCGGGATAAACCCATGTAGAAAGTTATATAAGGATGTTGGTATTTGGACAACTTCCATGTGCAAAGCCGTGAACCTCTGAAAGAAAAGAATTCACTTCCAAGGTCCAGTTCATGATATGATATATAAATCTGAGAGATTCCTCCAATCTAACAACTTCCAGAAGGGTAACCGTTAAGAGTCTGTTTTGCAGCAAAAACAAGGAGCCCCCATAGCACCCTTAAGGCTAATAGAGTTGTTGTTAGTCTTTAAGGTGCTACAAGGCTCCCCTTGTGTTTACGCCAATATAACATTGAGCCAGAAATGAACTAGCAGGTATTGGGGGGCTTACGTGGTTCACGGCCAAGACTACTAGGATGCCTGAGCAGAAGCATAGTGAGCTATAGTGAAATGAAGTTCCTTACGAGAGCGTGTTTGTGCTGGTTCATGTCTGATAAAAGTGTCTTGATTTATATTCTGCCATACCTCAGGGGCTCAGTGCTGATTACAAAAACTGACTGTGAAAGAGAAAAGTCTTAAGTCTTTTTCAAAATACAGATCACAACAAACAGACCCAGGAAACAAATGAGAAGGAAGCCACTTCACAATGTAGTTGTTCCTATATCACAATTTTTGAGTAACTGGGTATAATTTAGGCTTGTTTACTTGGTGACTGAATGCAAGGTTCACAAAAAGAAATATTTTAGCAGAACAAGGGCACCACACTCTTTGCAGTTTTGTTTGGACAGTTTGCTCACTAACACAGGAGTTAACCTCTGAACTGGGAGGCTGAAGTTTACTTAAATAAGCAAGGGGTAGGTGCCATTGTCTTTTTTCAGACACCCTGTGTTGTTTTGGAAAAGCCGCTCAAAATTCCTGGACCTGCTTTTTAAAACTGAGATGTAACACTGATTCATTTGACTCCACCACTGAGATTTGAACCCGTTTCTGGGACTCATTTCTGTTTCCAAATAGAGTGCTCTTGTTCCAGAGGAGTAAAATGTCTTGCATTGCTCATGAAAACTGTCTCCTCTCAAATGTTTTAATTCATTACTCCAGATAAATGATGTCAACGCACAAATCAATCAGCTGATTGAGAAGAGGATGATGAAATACGAACCAATTGATAGCAAATTTTCAATGTACCGGCAACAGGTAAGAACAAAATCCCGCAAAGCAGCATATGGGGGGAATTAAATTTTGTAGAGTAAAATCCGGAGGTGAACTACAACTGATTGCCAGTAGCCTGCAAGACTTTGAATTTTGCTGATATCTTGGTATGACTCTACAGATTTGATGATAGACAGAGAGTTTGTGTGATGGCTCCAGAATCAGTGGTCAAAATGTTTAATTTGATACATTAAAAAAGGTATGATTTTCATGTGCGAATGTGACCTGAAGCCTCTTGTTTTTGTGTGTGATGTGTTACAAGGTTAAGAATGCTACATAATGTGCTGGTACAAGAGACCAGCTGGCTCCTAATATAAAGTGCTGACGTCCCTTGGATGAGGCATTCCAGGAATTCGGAGTGCTCCTCTTAGTCAAAAACATATGGCAGTCCCTGCTCTGCTCCACAGAGTGCTTTCGTAGGCTTTGCAAGCGCACCCCATGCGTTTTTAACACAATTTGTCACCGTGGGCCTAGTGTGGAGATGCGAAGGGCTTGGATAACACACAGGCTGAATCATCTGAGAATGCAGAAGGCTTTTTAATCCAGTGAGTAGTGGTTACTCCCAAAGCTACGTACACAATTATGTGATCCATGTTCTAAATCAGTAAAAACAGTGAGCTTGTGTTTGATTTTAAGGACCCTGTAACATAAGATGAAGCTTCACACTTGACCTACAGTGTTTTGGTTCTTGATATACAGCTAAGTTCTGAATAGTATTTATTCTTGTATTAGATACTAGGCAATACTAAATATGCAGCACAAGAAATAGTATGAAAGGCGCCTCCTGGTGTTTTTTAAATTTTATTTTTTATCCCAAGGAGACCTGAACAAAATAAAATTATCCATGAACAGCCATCTTTCATTATATCGTATGTCGCCACTTAAATCAGATTCTGTATTTCCACTGTCTGCAGAGTGACCTCATGCAGAGCTGCTAATGTGTGATGGGTGGAGGGCCTCACTCCATAGCAGGGAGCATGCTTTGCATTTGTAATGCCCCAGGTTCAAATTCCTGGCATTTCCAATTAAATGCCATAAGCTGCTTTGAGTGATTGTGGAAATGCGAGATAAAGATCTTTTAAAGCAACAAGTGATCTTGGATAACGCTAATACAAAATTGTTTTTGTGGTCTTAGCATTTGCTGCTCCTACCATTTCCTAGTTTGGGGTGAGCCACGCCTCCAGTGGAGAACTTGGATGTTACATTTCTTTGCTGCAGAAATGGGATGAGTGTCTAGAAATTTCAGAAACAATGCCAGTTCAAAAGAATAGTACAATATGCATCCTCCTGATGTATCGTAACAGCCACGCTTCTGGCTATTGATCAAATTAAAAACAGCTCTTTCCCCTGTCACAAGCCATGTGTTTATCTGTGGTGGGTTTTTTAAGAAGATCTAACATATGTGAATATTGTCTACTTCTTGACATCTTACAGTTCCTTTCTGCCTTAACCTGTGTGCTGCTTATTTCTGTAAGCTGGTTTAAGGTTAGGCTGTGAACATCCCCATGATGACCATGGCAAAATAACTACAGAATCTTGCTTGTCATTGCTATATAGTACATCCACTTCCAAAACAGTTTTAAAACTGGACACAGGGAAAGCATCAGATACCGGTGTCGAAACTGTGCTTGTTTGAGCGCCCATGGTAATTGGATTCTTCATGCAGCATAGGGGTCCTAGGACATGGCCTGCACATAATACAGCCATGTTGCTGAAGCTAATCCAGTCTGGGTCTCATCAATGCCTGGATGGAAGACTGCTTGGAAACCCCAGGATGCCCGCCACCTTAAATTCTATGCTAGAAAAAATAAATAAGTGTTTTATTTATGCCATTAAACAAGTATTTATTTATTTATTTATTATATTTATACCCCGCCTTTTTTCCTGAAAGGAACCCAAGGCGGCTTACATAATCCTCCTCTCTTTTTATCCCACATGCAACACATAGCCCCTTGCCCATGGTGAGGAGGAATTGCTTCTAGGTAACAAGGCAGCAAACTCATACTGGGAACACTTAGTCCTCTTTTCCTTTCGAGGCTGTTATGTGCTCAAAATAACTGCCATAAATATGTGTGGGCAAGCAGGCCCTTGTGCTAGTAATTTCTGAGGATTGAGTTGCAAGTCTGTCTTGAATGCCAGCTTCCTGGGCCTCAAACACGTCTGCTCTTTCCATTGCATTACCCTACCTGCAATGTTTAAAGTTGCCCAACGCTGTGGTGGTGATGATGCATCTGGATCGCCCTCACAGGCCTCCATAATTTCCCGGAAGAAGGCAGCCAAGGCAGAGGAACTTCAGGATGCCAAGGAGGAGCTGTCCAACTTGGAGAGGCAAATGCTGCAAAAGTCAAGCCAAGCCCAAGAGTCGAATGGTGCAGAGGTTTTGAAAGGGGATGAGGTAAGCACAAGGCCAGTGCGAGGAGAGAAAATGTTACAGGTTGTGAAGGAGCTTTCTTACGTGCACATGCTCTGTTCCAGCAGTGCAGATCTTTACATGGATTGGGAACTGCACAGGCAGCCAGTGTGGGCGAACAGGCTGCTTCGGGAAATCCTTCCGTTTCAGAAATGGTTTGCTGTGTCGCCTGTAAGGCTGATGTTGGAGAATCACAAGCTCAAAGCCCCCTCCCGCACCCAGACATTGCATGGCTTTGCATCTTGGCCCATGTGTTTAACTTTTACTGTGTTTCCCATTAACTCCTAAGGACAACTGGTTAGCACATACCACCTTGTCCATGTCACTCTTGCATTACAGGGTTGGCCAAACTGGTTCTTTTAAAAAAAGAGAAAAAAGAAAGAAAGAAGAAGCCCTCTCGAGGTGGTTCACAATCAGTCCTTGGCAGCCATGTGCAGCTCACAGACAGAGGTGTCCTTATTCTGCTTTTAGAGCTATGCATGGGTCTGGGAACAGATGGTAGGCGATCACTCGTGACCGAGTAAGATTGTCTTCCAGGATAAAATTACAAAAAGAAAATTATAAAAGGAGGAAATTCTAAAAAATTGTGTAGACTCTAGTGATGGGTCCGTAAGTGACTGTGGAGGCCAATTCTAGATCCACACAGCTTCCCATAGTGAGGACACAGGTTACCAGATAGAAGATGGTCCTGTAAAGGATTCATTTGACGTGCTTTTCGCTTAGCACGTTTTTCCCTTTCACCTTGCACTCAGGCTTCTTCAAAGTCCATGGAACCTTTGTGAAGGGCCAACCTCATTTAGATCGTTCATGAGCCAGAGCTTCCCAGTTTTTGATGTTTATATTGCATTTTTTTAGATTAGTCTAAAAAAATCTAAAGCCTGAGCCTGTGGCTTACGCTGGCTCAGCTTGTCTGAGCATGGAAAGCTAAGCAGGGTCAGGCCTGGTTATTACTCGAATGGGAGACCCCTCCTCTAGTTTCCTGCATTGAGCAGGGGGTTGGACTCGATAGCCTTGTAGGCTCCTTCCAACTCTATGATCTATGAAATCTATGAAATCTTAAGAACATCTTTAAACCTCTTGTACTGACCACCGATATTCCGCTTTCCATCCTTGAGTTGGGAATAAAGTAACTGCTTTGGGAGACAGCAGTCAGCATGGGTCTGGGAACAGATGGAGGGAGCAGCAACTCACGTTTCCTTAGGATTGTGGGCCAGGCTCGGTGGGTGGGGAAGAGGAGCGAGATGAACAGTACGGAAAAAGTTGGGAGGGTTTAAGAGTCAGGGCTCATGAGATGGACAGTTAAAGGAGGAGGAAGCAGCAAGGAACTTTCTGAATGTGAAGAACTTAAGCTAAGAGTTTTGGCCATCCCTGATGTATTATCGTGTCTGTCTGAAGTCAAGGGCACTATTCCCCTTACCAAAGAAGGCTTCAGCAGTTGGTCTTTGCAACATAAGACAGCTAGATGACAAACCCTTGAGATTAGAGTCTTTAAAGGAAAATGGCATTCTGAGACTGGGCTCCCATAGGAGATTTGGCACCTAATGCCCTTCACTGTGGCAACTCTGTTTTCTGTTGTTCTATAAACCCGCTTAACCCAGGCGCCTTTCTTTCTTTCCTCCTGTATATTGCACTAGCTTGGGATCCATACTGAACCTTTGTTTTAGTTAAATTTGACAGCAGACTCTCTGTGCTTCATGACATTCCGGCTATTGAGAAAGCAGTGATTAATTACCCAGCAGCCAAGTGTTGCAAAAGAGCCAGCGAGCCACAGACACTTTGCCTTATCTTTTGCATGTTCACCGTATTGTAAAGTACACTAAAAAAAAATGTTCCACGTTGTCAACGCACCTGACGGGAACAATCTGTTGACTAGCTATATTGTTAAGACTAATCACAGCAGCGGAACAGGAAATTGGTGGATGCCAATGATGATGTTGGAAGTTTATGGCCATGTTGCAATGTGGACAGAGCAAGGAAGGTGTGAAGTGCAGATATGCATGTGTGAATAATATAACACATATTCAGATCTGTTCTGACTTTAATAAGCCTGGCCATAGGAGCCTTTCTACAGAAACGAAAGAAGAGTCCTGCTGGATCAGGCCTGGGTTCACCTAGTCTAGTGTCTTTCTTTCTGTGCTGGCCAGTCAGATTTATTTGTCTATTTGTTACATTTATATCCTGGCTTTCCTCTGAACAGCCCAAGGCGGTGTACATGATCCTCCTCTTCCATTTTATCCTCACAACAGCCCTGTGAGGTAGGTAAGGCTGAGAGTTGGTGACTGGCCCAAAGTCATCCAGTGAGCTTCATGGCCGAGGAGACTAGAATCCAGGTCTCCTGTCTGGGAACAGATGGCCACCCTGGCTCACCTTTGGTGCCTCCAGGAAGCCCCCAAGCAGGACATACAGGCAGTAGTCCTCTCCTACGCTTCTATCAGCAACTGATACTCAGAGACAGACTGCCTCTAAACCTGGAGGCTTCATAGAGCCATCACAGCTAGTAGCCATTGATAGACCTCCTCCTCCATGAATTGGTCTAATCCCATTTGAAAGCCTTCGAAGCCTTGTGGCAGTGAGTTCCACAGTTCAACGATACACTCTGTAAAGCAATATTTACAGCATTTTTTATCCCATTTTCCAGGCGATCATTGTCTCCCACAGTGGCTCACATCAATAAAAAGGGAAAGAGGCCAAGTCATCAGGCTTACAAACTAAAATGACAAGACACAGAAGGGTAGGGGAGTGGATGGGGAAGGAAGAGGAGGGAGATCAGTTCTTCAAGGCCAGAACTAGGGGGTGTGCTGTAAGCAGTCATTTAAATACAGTCATGCCTTGGATTGAGAGCATAATTCGTTCCGGAAACGTGCTTGTAATCCAAAACACTCTTACGGTATATCAAAACGAAATCCCCCCTCAAAAAATTGTACAGAGATTTTTTATTTAAGCCGTACTACAGTACTTGTATTGCAAGACGTCGCTTGTATATCAAGTAAAAAAAAATTAAATATTTTAAAATTTGCTTGTCTTGCAAAATGCTCTCAAACCAAGTTACTTGCAATCCAAGGTATTACTGTATTTCCTTTTGTCTGTCACACATCTCCTGCCAGTCAGACTCATTGGATGACCGCAAGTTCTAGTATTAAGAGAGAGGGAGAAAAGAACTTTCCCCACACTGTAATTTTATAAATCTCTATCATATTATCATGTGTACCCCCCCACACAGAGTAATTACGTTTCTAAACTGAAAAGAGGACTACAACAGACCACAGTAGCTTCATGTTCAGTGTTGTCTCGAGTAAATACCATGGATGGGTTCAGAACATGTTGGGATTTATTTTGATTTAGTAGGATAAACTGCATTTTGCACCTTCTATATATTTTTAAAACTCAAGGGATTCCTAAGCGCCCTAAGCTCTTTAGTTCATTAAAAAAAACAACCCTGAACAAAACATGATAGAGCAGACTTCCTCAACCTGGTGTCCTCCAGATGTATTGGACTACAACTCCCATCATGGTGGGAGTTGCAGTCTAACACATTTGGAGGGCACCAGGTTGGGGAAGGCTGTGGTAGAGATTTATAAGATAATAAATGATGGAGAATGAGTGAATAGGGAGGTCTTGACATGGGACTGAATACTCTTTTGCTTTGAGATACTGCGATTCTTGTATACTGTGATGTCCTAAAATATTGGAGGGGGAGGAACATTCCAGAGATGACTGCTTGCACTGCTTTCTTCTGTCTTAATTTCTCTAGACGAATCAGCACTTCCCTTTAATACTTTGGCTGTAACGCCAAAGATCCGAATGGTTTGTTATTGGACCCAGGTTGCCGTGTGCCCCCCTGTCCCAGCTTGGGTTGCTGTCTCCCCTTATGGCCTGGCCCTCGCTAACATTGGCACTCGCATGAATTAATGCCTCCTCTGCCTGGACACTCGCATACCAGCAATTGTATCCTCAGCTGAGATCTTAGCACTTCATCCGTGGAAAGGTCAGCCCTGGCTTACGTTTTTACTAGCCAGCGTGTTGCTTTCTCCTCTAATGATGCAGAGGAACACACAGCCTTCCAACCCAAGCGTGGGTCAGTGTTTGCGCAGTTGGCTGGAATTGACAACCAGACAGCGGGGGGGTGCATTTTTAGTAGAAACTGTGAAGACGGGGGTGGGGGGGCTAAAACCATCTGTTGCCAAGATAGCAAAACCTTAAAAGAATTTCAGAATTCTTTGCCACAAAGAAAAGAGAACCCCGACCATGCTGGCAGGCTTCTCACTGCAGCTGTCAGATCCTAAAAATCAGAGAATCGCATTCCAATGCTTGGAAGGGTAGGTGGTTCAATTACAAGTGATCCTAGGTAAACCAGAGATATTTTTAGCTCTTTTTCAAAGCACATTGTACTCTTCAAAGTTGAACACAGGTTCTGGGGAGCCTAGATGTATTTTTTTAAAATCCTCCCCAGTAACCTGGGACAGAAAAACGAAAAAGCAGTGTTCATCTCATAGATATTGATGGTGTTTTTTTAATGGTCAGTATTTTAATGTTCAGTTTAACGTATTTGTATTATCTATGTAGCCTAGGGCCACAGATGTGGGTAGGAAGACAGTGTAAAATGCAGACGTTTCAAAGGGATCCAGTCCAGCAGGCAGCAAGCTCTAGTCCTGTTCAGGGTTGGAATCCAGGCATGGAGTCTGCAGGTGGCTGGCTGGAGGAAGTCTTGGGAATAGGGAAATGGCACTTCAGAGAAGCTCACTATCTCTTGGCCAGAAGGAAAGCCGAAAGCACAGGAAAGATGTATGTCTGGAAACTCCAGGCTGGGATGGAGCAGGAACTGGCCTAAAGGAGGGACAGGCAACCCAGACTCCGCAATAACTGTAGTGTCAATGCTGAATGGACTCCAGTTGCCGTGTTTGTCTGTAGGGATAGTTTTCTTTTCCTGCATGCTGAGGATGCGGCTAGAACACTTGGAGAACTGAGGCCTACCACAGCCTTGCCCAACCTGGGGACCTCCAGAAGTGCTGGACAGCAATGCCCATGACCAATGGCTGTGCTGGCTGGGGATGATGGAATTGCAGTCCAACACATCTGGAGAGCATTAGGTTGGGGAAAGCCATCCTACCACCCACCTGCTGTAGCCTTGACCCTCCTAGGTGACTAGAGCAGGCAGGTGAGCGGACGTAATAAACACTTTGCTGAAAGAGGGTGTTGGGCCAGCCATTGAAAAGGAGGCAGTGCTTAGACCTCTCTTTGGATTCCTCTGAACATCATAATTACCATCCTGTCTCAGAAATACCCTTTCTGGAGCAAGGTGTTTGGTGGTAGCCCAATTCCCAAGTGGTTCTGGATGGTCCTGATTCTTTTGATCCCTTTCTGTTTCGTTTCAGGCCCAGTTTTGGGACTGAATAGCAACAGAAGCTCCCGTCAAGAGTTCTGCCTTCCTGCATTCACTCCCATGTGTCTGTGTCTGGGGTGACTCATTGCATCATTCCTTTGCTGCAGGAATGAGTCAGTGGGCAGCGCCACCACTGCTTCTGGTCCTTCAGGCCTTGCTCAGTTCCAAATACTGAGTTCTGTTGGTGGGGAAGGGGAATTTCAATGCAACCCTCTATACATGTCTGCTCAGAAATGAGTCTCATCCTTTTAAATGGTGCTTACCCTCTGGTAAGTGTGTGTAGGATTGCAGCCTTTGCTGCCTGCCTGGGCTGGAGGAAGGGTAGGTACCTGTACTTTAGGGTAGAGGATCAAAGATGTATTTATTTAGCTTATAGACTTATGCTTTGCCCTTCAATAACAAATATATCCAGGGTGGCTTATAAAGAGCAGATTAAAACCAATAAAATAATCAAAAAGAGATACCAACAACCAAAGTAAAAACAGCAGGAATATTAGCAGCATAAAAATAAGTGTCATTTAAGGTTAAACGATTAAAAGGCTATGGAAATTTTTTGAAAAGACTTTGCCTGGCGCAAAAAGATGTCAGAATAGGTTCCAGGCAAGCCTCCATGGGAAGGGCCTTCCACAAAGTGTGTGTGTGTCTATCCGCCACAGGCTAAGAAGGCGCTTTTCACCTATCGCCACCTGCCTACCTTCAGACAGTAGAGGAGTACCTGGACTAACCTTCCCCAACCTGGTGCCCTCCATGTTTTGGACTACAGTCCCCAGCATTCCTAACCACTGGCCATGTTGTCTGGAGCTCATGGGAGTTGAAGCACCAGGTTGGGGAAGGCTGACCTAGAGGAATGCCTCCAAAGTTGACCTTGGTGTACAGACAGGTTTATTTTGCCAAAGATGACTATGTTCAGTACCAACTTACTGGGAAGCTGCTTCCACAGATGCATCTTCACCACACAGATTTGCACATGGAAAGCCCTTCAAGTAGTGATGCTCCTTTAGCTGGAGTGGGTGGGAGAACCTCAACGGCTGAGGGTGTCTCTCCTAGTAAGGAAGCATAGGTAGCTGCCGTATTCCAAGTCAGACCACCAGACCATCTAGTTCAGTGTCGTTGACACTGACTGGCAGCCATGGCTCTGCAGGGTCTTGGGCAGTCCTTTCCCAGTCCTGCCTGGAGATGCCAGAGATTGAACCTGGGAACTTCTGCATGCAAAGCAGGCTGCTCTACCACTGAGCCATGGCCCTTCCACCAAGGTAGGCAGAGCCTCAGCAAACCCAGCCTCACAGACCCCTTGTTGGCTCGGGCTTTGTACTTCTCTCGCAGTGTCTTCCCTCCCACTTTTTCTTTCTCCTGTCCATCTTCACAACTAACAGGGAAAAGGTCTTAGTCCTTCTTTCTGAAAATATACTAGGTAGGGACAGCCGGTGTTCTTCACAGCAGGATTTCAGAGATGAGACAAAGGCAAGCATGCAGCATAGGTATGGAAGCCAAAAACGTTTGAAGCAGGACATTCGCTGTCAGTGAAGCCAAACGTACGGTGCAGCTCAGATGTAAAATAGAGCTTAGGTCGCATGAACGCACTCGGAGCACCCGTTGGCCTGAAGAAAGTATCCCGACTTGCTGATCTGCAGGCTTCCACTGAGAACCCAGAAGTCTTTTTCCTCACTGATTGTATTGCAATATAAATCGATGGTGCTGGCGATTCCATTGCTTTCTCAGCAAGCATTCTGCTGGCGCTGCCCCCCAGCTCTGTGCTGCTCTAGGCGGTTTTGTGGGCACAGGCTTCAAAACTACCCTCCTTGCAGGTTGCCAGAATATCGGGGTTTCACCTGGCTGTCGGCAGGGCAACAGAGAACATATGCCCACTGTCAAGAATCGCCCATGTGGAATGAATGGCCAGTGACTGCTGGGGCAGGAAGCTGGCTATAGAGGGAAGGAGACGGTGTGCCATCTGGGATTGTGACGAGGGTAAAGTGTGTTGTGTAGTAGCTAGAGTGTTGGCCTTAAACCTGGGCTCAAATCCCCACTCATGAAGGTCACTGGGTGACTTTCAGCCAATTATGCCCTCAGCCAGGCCTACCTCACAGGGTTGGGGTGAGGATAATATAATGGGGTAACCATCTATGTATGGCACCCTCAGCTCCTTGGAGGAAGAGCAGGATACCAACATGAGAAGTAAATGAATAAACAAGTTCAGTAAAGCAAGTGTTCGGTACTATGAGAATGGGTCCTCTGTGTTCTTCCCTCCTCCACCTCCCATCATACTTTTTGCTTCGTTACATCCTAACCTGCAAACCAGGAAGTGACTAAATGAGTAGAAGGGGAGGAGGGAGTACCCAAGCCTGAGGCCAAATTAGTGTATATTGTAGTCTTCTTGGGACTTGGGAACTAATTTTTTTTAAAAAGAGGTTGGCAACCAAGGGACCAAGCGGCATCCCTCAAGTGGCCAGTTGATCCCTGCCTCTGCACAGAGTGATATCTTAGAACCTTCTAGAGCTAATATTCTCGTGCCCTTCCCCTGGAGGGAGGAAACCATACTGTGTGTGCCTCAAGAGGCAGAAGAACCCCTTCCCAGCCATTTCCCTTCTGATCACCGCCAGAGCAGCATTTGTAGAGAATTTTCTCTTCTCACAAGGGCATTTGAAGAGTATTTTTTGTTAGCGCATGTCTTCCCCCCACTCTCTTTCGCTAGTCCAGGAGTCGATAGCCAACCCTGGTTTGATACTCAGTGTAGCAACTTTCCTCAACATGGTGTCCTTGGGATGGGCTCTTGGCCATGTATAAAAATGTAAGGCTGAATCAGGTTTTGTGGGTTGCCGTCTTGAATTACTATAAGTCACCCTCACCCACACCTGCCACTAGAAGTGGACACCAGCTGGGAATGCCCTTATTTTACGGGAGGGGTATTTTAAGGCCCATCTGGAGTTGCAAGTTGAAAACATCTGTACAAAGGAATGTTTGGACTTCTGTAGCCAAGTTGTTCCCCAATATTTTTGTTTATTTAAATTTGGGGCATTCGCTTGAGTTCCGTGGCAATGTGAGGTGCTGGATTAAGAGGGATGCCTTTAAAATAACGACATCTGTCAGCTCTGCTGGCAGCTTTGGCTGAACTAGCCAGGAGTGTCCCAGAAACAGCTTCCTAATCAATATTAATTTTTAAAAATTGCCTGCTTGACCTGTCTGATGAGTAGTCTGTAGTGTATTTTTCTTCTTTAATAGATTGAGACAGTCAGCTCCTCCACACGAGTTTGGTGGCAGTCACACGGCCACTTAACGCTTTCCCAACCCCTGTTGAAACCAGTGGGACTTACTAGGGCATAATTGGGAGCGGAAGGGGGCTGTAATCAATCATATTCCAAAATGACTGTCTGAGCGCTGTTCCTGCGACCTCTCACAATGATTCTTGAGAGCTTGTCACAGCCAGGGATTTGCTTATACTAAATGTTTTTAGTGTGTGAGGTCCTTATTGCACTAATTGGACTGGCAGGAAAATTGGCCATCTGCTCCATAATTCTCAGTGTATAGCTTCTGCAAACATTTTTCTATACCATCCTGTTGAGATAATTAAAGATAATCTCCTTATATCTAATTCAGATTATTCTCAGGAGCTTATATTGGCTTCATTTTTAATTTTTTAATAAAATGGACTTCCTTTCTGTCTCGAGAGTTGAGCTGATGTGGGCATTGATTCTTTTGTTTTGCTCTCCTCCTTCCACAAGCAGCAAGGTGGCCAGGGCTGTCTACAGAGAGTCAGTTTCCTTTGGGGAAGAGTTGTGCTGTAAGCTAATGATGTATCTTAATGCTCACCTGTTGGGTTTACGCTTGTTGAGCAGGGGTGCAGTAGCAAGCACACAGGCAGGGCCAGTTTTGATACCGATTGAGTGACCAAAACTCGAGGCCAGTTTTTTTAAATGAGGGCAAGTTCCAAAATGCTTCCTCTGTGCCAGTGTTAATTTTTTAGGAGGAGCATAAGAAGCTGCCTGATACTGAGTCAAACCGTGGGTCCATCTAGCTCAGTTTTGTTGACATTGGGCTACTTTGCACTTCAGAGTAAGCCGCGCTGAAAACAAGCCATAGTGGGTTGGTTAATCACACGCTAAGCCACGCTGCTGCCAACAGGCGAACGAACGGGCACTCGCTGGCTTGCCATGATTTGTTTCCCCCTTTGTCCTCCCTCCCTCCCACTCCCAGCATGCATCCCAGGGTCCTTTGCGGCACAACTCATCTATACTCCTGCTGTGATGAGATTCTTCCCCACCACCACCACCTTTCTTGCCTTGCAAAGCACCAGCATTGTCATATATATATGCCATATCTTTGGAGGGGGAGCTTAACTTACCTTTTAGGATGAGGTGACTTGAGGGTTTTATTTTCTTTAACACACACACACAAAAAGCCCCCTCGGCTGCCCCTTGCAACCTGTTCCTCTTCCTAGCACAGCTATGCATGTATGCATGATTGACTTACCTCTGGGTAAGTACGTGCACCCCCAGTTCGCGACCATGGTGATTTGGGAGTGGAGGATTTAAGTTCCCCCCTCCTCTTTTCATGCCAAAAATTGAGACTTTTCTTCTGTTTTTAACCCGTGTGCGTGTGCGTCTGTGTAATTTCGGCCCTCTGCAATAAAGCATGCAGAAGCCACTCAGCCAAGTTCTGACATCAGGACAAGCCACCCTGAACAACCCAACAACAAGCCATTGTGTTCTCAGGCTGGCCTGTGTGTGGTTAACAAACCATGCTGAGGAAACAGCACTGGGTTTGGACGTCATGACAAGCCACCCTGAAACAAGGGTGACAACCCAAAGTGGGTTGTCATGTCATGCTAACCAGGGTTTCAGACAGGAGCCTTTCCCTGCCCTACCCAGAGATGCCGGGGATGGAAAATGGGACTTCCTACATGCAAAACATGTGCTCCACCATGGCCACTTCCTCCCTTAGAGCCCCTGTTGCTCCAGCATTGATCCTGCATCTACAGCATGCCAGTTGTTTAGATGAAATGGGGCAAGAGCCTTGCAGTCTACTCTTCCCTTTCCTTTCCTTAATAGCCCTAAAAGGCATGTCCCAGCATAATCATAACTAGGTGATCATAACTAGAAGGGGGTTCTTTTATGGTGGGGCATTGGTGATGTGAAAGAAGCTAGCCTGCCTTGTGTTTTATAAATAGGATAATTTTGTTCACATCTTTCCATTTTAAAGAGGTACCGCTGAACTCTCCAACCTCCCCCCCCCATCTGTATATATAAATACTTCAGCCAGCTGTTTTCGGCATTTCTTTTTTAAATAGGCTTTCATCTAGGAAAGTATAGTCACAATTTGCTTTTGCTGTAAGCGTGTTCTGAGAGCATCTCTAACTTAGGTTAAAGAACATGGGTTAAAAGGCCAGTTTGGCTGTTTTCTTTTATTTTTCAAAACTAACGTAGTGCCAACAATTTGTTCTTGTCCAGTGCATTTGCATCTTATAAATAAACCTTGCATCCAGTTGCTTGGGAAAAGAATGCGTATTAGTGGCAAAAATATTTGGATAATAGGTTTTTGACTGGTATAAAAGAAATTTTAAGATCCCTGCAAAAGTAATCTGGATTCTGTAACCTGTATAAATTGTGCGATCTTTGCATTATGTGTCCTTTGTTTACATCATTTCCTCTGCATCTGCTAATCATAGGAAGGGGCAGCAGAGCACTGGAAATCCAACCGAGCTCCTGCCTGGCTTTAGAGCTTTTATCAAGGCCTTGGCTGCACACTTTCTAGCCTATCACTTATAAATGCAAATGCAAGGAAAGCTAAGGTGATCAGGATGCTGAATTCTGCAGGTGAGATCAGATCCTGTGGTTTTTCAACATCTGCCTGGCATTTATATTAGGCTGATCTATTAGCGCAGACAGGTAAAGTCTAATCAGCTGTGATGAGTCAGGATTTCCTCCAGGCAACCAGACAGGGAAGCTTCAGTAAATTGGGAGTGGGGTTTTGTATTTTTAGGCCATTGATGTGCTACAGATAACAACTTAGGTATAAGTGGGCAAGTAACTTACCTACAAGGTTATCATTCCTGGGGAGGGAGTGCAGACTTTTGTCTTCCAAATGTTTTTCCTTGACAGGATTGGGTGATGGACTTTTTAAAAAAGTTTTTTTAAAAAAAAAATCTGCTTGGTAGATTCTTGTGCAAGCCCCATTGATATGCACAGAGCTTGCACAGTAGTTGTGCTTGTCGATTTGCACGCTTCCATTGCCATCCAAACCTTGGAAGGATCATTTTTGAACAATTGCTTTTAAGTTATGTGACTTCTGTGACCTTCCCTGACCTGTGTATACCCAAGAACGGTGTACAGCAGAAAAGGCTGTTCTTCAAAGTTATGCATATTCCAGTCTGCATAGAGCACACACTGAGTAATATTTGGGTTTGTTCTTTCACTAAAAGTGTTTGCAACTTTTGGCTTTAAAAATAGTTGCAGGAGCACAGCAAGGTGGACAAAGCCTCAGCCTTGCCACTGCACAGGATGGCAGCAGATGCTGGCTTGATTTCATGATGGGCTCCTTGCCTGGGACACTTTTTTTTATAGAACATGCAGTTACTCTGGGGGGTTCTCAGGCTGCATTCCTTTAAGCATTTGTTCTTTAAAAGGGACGCAATGTTTTACTTTTAAAAGGGTTATGTATATCGCAGACCTTTTTTAAAAATGTAGTTTGATTTGTCCTGAGAGAAATACTAGGGCCCAAAAGATTATGTGTGTGTGTTTGGGGGGGGGGGTGTTTGTAGGTGCTAAATCCAACTTCTTTACATTTCAAAGGCCCGTTATCTCTTGTTTCAGTTTAAACGTTATGTTAATAAACTTCGAAGCAAAAACACACTTTATAAAAAGAAGCGCCTGGAAATAGCAGAAATTACAGCTGAGTACGGCATCCTGCAGAGAACTGAAGAGCTCCTAACGCAGCGCCATGAGGACATCCAGCAGCAGTTGGTAATGGACCGTTTGCTCATCCTGTACATACCATGGAATGTACATGGCTAGAATGGAGCTTGTACTTTCACGCTCTTTCCACGGTAGTTATTATTTATCACATAGCACCATCGGTGTGCCTGGTGCTTCACAGAGTACAAGAGGGCAGTACAAGGAGCTTACGATCTAAAATTTGATACAGGGGACACAACAGAGGAAAATGGGTGGAGGCAGGGCTAAATAGGGAAAGACTATGTAATCGTGTCCTTCACATCTGCTTAAGCTTGTTTGTTGGCTTAGTTGCAGACGGGCATGGGAACAAGGAGGCTGAGCCAAAAGCATCATAGAAAAGGTGGCTGTTGAGAGATTTCAAGGAAGGGAGGTGGCATTGCGCAGGTGTTCAGGGAGGCAGTTCGGGCAGCCTGGGAGAAAGGGTGGAGTCTCTTGAGGGAGCAGCCAAGCATTCATCTCCTGGACACCTTGAGGAATGGAATTTTGTGGTTACAGGGAGACATTGACACATGTGCTGTAAAAGGTTGATCTGAAGTGAAGCCTTTGGCTTCAATGCCGTTTTTTGCTTTAGCTTTGCTACCGATTCATTGAAATGAGCTACAGTATTCATTATACGTTAGACTTAAAAGAACATGCATACCATATTTCAGCTCTTGCATCTTGTTATTCAAAAGCTGAAGTTCTGCCTGCCTCTTGCTTCTAACTGAAACAGGTTCCCACACACACATCGAGGGCAGTGAAAACTCAGTGATGACAGCAATTGGGGGCGCTCAAGGATCCTTTTCTTGCAATCTTCCATGGCATCATGTCTTTCTTTCATCACTTGCTCTGATAGAAAGTTACTTTTGTTTATAGTTGTCCCTTTCTCTAAAACTGTTTACATTTTTATCAGAGGTATAAGAGAAGTTATGAGGAAATATGGAAGCCAATGTAACCACGTGTTCTTCCCTCCACCCAAGTATCTTTAGAGAACACATTATTTCTTCTAAGACAAAGCAGAACAGGCAGCGAGTGAGGCTGTAAGATTACCACATGATTCGTCCCTCTTCGCTTGATCAAACATTATTAATCTGTGTATGAAAGACATGGCTAGGTAAATACATAACAGCAGTAGGTTCAGAATTACTTCATCCTGGATGAATGAAAGTAATGGATTACTGCAAATTCAGCTAGTTCTTTCAAAAATTTAGGCATTCTAAGCAGTTTCTCCATTGACATCACTGGGCCTTTGGCCAGTGAAGCCCAGATAGCCTTTAAGGAGAGATGTCTTGGCACAGCAACTGGCCTGTTCTTAATTATTTTCATATAGCTCCATCAAAAACAAACCTTTGGCAGCCCTTAACTTCACATATGGCTTTCTTACAATGTTGTAGTTGCAATTCAGAACCAGTTTGCTCATCTTCCATTAGCCTCTAAACCAGTCTTCCCCCAACCAGGTACCCTCCAGATGTTTTGGATGGCAAACATCATTCCCAGCCAGCATGGCCATTGCTCAGGGGCCTTGGGAGTTGTAGTCCAAAGCATCTGGAGGGCATCTGGTGGGGAAAGACTGGCCTATATACTGATAGTTGTGCTCTTTTCCTTTGCTACCAGCAAGCAACTGAGGACAAGAAGGGTATCTCTGGATACAGCCATACGCAGGAGTTGCTGGAGAAAGTGTCGGCAGTGAAGAGTGAAATGGATGAAATGAAGGGTCGAACTCTGGATAACATGTCCGAAATGGTGATTTTTCACAGTATTTACAGACTCAAGGGCGGGGGGCAGGGGATGGCGATACTCTGTTTCAGTCTCCCTCCAACCTCCCACTCACCTGCAGGATCTATTTTGTCAGACCAGCATGACGGTGTGGGTGCAGTTGTGCCTCCATGGTCCCCGTGGGTAGAAGGCCCCATCTCCATTTGTCACATCTTACTTGCTTTGCCCCTTCTTTCCCCTCCATTTGCCTTTCTAGTCTTCCTTTCTTTCCATTTCCAGCCTTCTTGCTGTTCTATTAATAGCACATTCACGCAGTGCATTTTCCTCCCGTCAAATAGGTGAAAAAACTGAATGCTATGGTGGCTGATAAGAAGTCAAGCCTAGCTCCAATTATCAAAGATTTAAGGCAGTTGCGACAGACGTGTCAGGTGAGTGAAGGAGGCACTTTTTTTGTTGGAGCACAACTGGGCTGATTAGAGTGGGGTAAGATTTCTTGAAGCATCTCTCAGTTTAGTCCACCATGGATAAGCCGCCTTGGGGTGGGCATTCCACAAACAGGCAGGTGAGGGGGCAGTGGGCAGCTACTCTTGTAGCCACCCGCCTAGCGTCATTCGGTGGGGGGCACCCAGAGGACGGCCTCCGAAGATGACCTGAGGCTCCGGGCAGGCATGTATGGGAGGAGATGTCATGGCGATGCCATGGCGTATGTAAATACCTGTACAAACTTTGTGCTGGAACACAATCCTTAAAACTCTCTTGCAAGCTTAATTTTAATACAGCGAAGTCCAAATCCACACCATGGTATAAACAAGTTAGAAAAGTAATCCACCGTGGTGTTAAAGATACCAGATAGTGATATATATTTAAAAAGCTTGGGGCCAAAGGGACTTGCAAGCTATGCTGTCGTTTATGCTATTGATCCTTCAGCATGCAAGGCTGGCGGCTTCCCCATAAGCAGTAGGGTTCAGATGTCTCTTTGGTTTATGTAAGCACCTCTGCGTGCCAGGAGCGGAGGTCAGAGTGCAAGATTGACAAGAACACGATCTGCCCAAGTGCCACATGCTTGAGGGACTTCATGCACCCTTCTGCCTTTCCCTCCACCACCAGGAATTAACCCAAGAATGCAGCGAGAAGAAATCCCAGTATGACAGCTGTGCAGCAGGCTTGGAGAGCAATCGTTCTGCACTGGAGCAGGTAGAATGGCGAGACAGAATTGCACTGCTGATCTCCCCCCCCCCGCCCCCATTTTCTTTTGGAAGATACAGTGGCTTGATCTTGTACATGCTCGGGACCTTGACTGATGACCCTTTGGGTGCTCACTTACTCTACTTTACCGATACAGCTGGGTTAGGGAAAGGTGATTAT
This sequence comes from Shinisaurus crocodilurus, assembly GCA_021292165.1. Lineage (NCBI taxonomy): Eukaryota > Metazoa > Chordata > Lepidosauria > Squamata > Shinisauridae > Shinisaurus > Shinisaurus crocodilurus. The sequence continues at coordinate 25,028,021 of CM037890.1, forward strand.
TTACCAAACGATAGGGTGGTTGCAAGCATTTGACCTGCCAGGTGGAGACATAAGAGTAAAACATTTGCCCGTATCCACCCGTGGGCCCATTCAGCACGTAGCAATGATTTGGGATGTGTTTTTTTCTTTCTTTGGATAAGATGAGAGGGAAATAATTACATCATCTGTGTCACAGGTGAGGAACTGTGGCCCTCCAAATGTTTGTTTATTATTTAGTATTACATTACTGTATGTATATTCCTCTTCCAAGGAACCCAAAGGGGCTTACATGGTCCTCCTCCTCTCCATTTTATCCTCACAACAATCCTGTGGGGTAGGTTGTTGGACTCCAAGGCCCATAAGCTTCAGCCAGCATGTCCCATGATCAGGGATGATGGGGACTGGAGTCCCAACACCATCTGCAGGGCCACAGGTTCCCCCGCCCATCTGTGTAATTCTTGGGCCACTGACAACGAGCTTCCTTTCCTTGAAAATGGTCCTCATGCTATAGAGCAGGGGTGGGGAGCCTCAGGCCCGTGGGCCAAATCTGACCCTCCTGGGTCCCCAGATGGCCACACAACCTTCCCCTTTCCCCCCACTGCCTATCGTTCGATGGTTTCCGGGGTGTGTGTTGCAGTCTCCCCCCCCCCCCCGGTACCCTGGTTCTAAAAGGTTGAAATGCCTCTCCTGAGTTACTGTCAGTAAGAGCTTTAAGCTACAAGGTGCTGGTATCTTTTGCCCCCACCCCTTTGCCTTCGGCCCCGCCTACCACTGGAAGGCAGCCCCTGCGAGGTTCCCCAAAATTGAATTCAGCCTTTGGCCTGAAAGAGGTTCCCCACCCCTGCTATAGACTTTCAGTGCTCTTGCTGTTAAAAAAAAATGTGATCTTTCTACTGCAGGAGGTGAAGAGCCTTCAGGAGGAATGTGTTCAGGGAGAAAGCCACTATCATCATACCAACTGCATGAAAAGAGTAAGTCTGTGCAAGGATTGTGTGTGCAGCTATTTCTGCGAGACTCTAATGGGAAGGGTGGTTGGTGTATAAATCCCTGTGTTTCTTCTTAGATTCTAGAAGTACAACTCCAGCGTGCCAAAGATGAGATGAAGATGTATGTCTCTTCAGATCAACAGGAAAGAAGAAAGGCAATCAGGTAAATGCATCTGGGAGTGCGTCTGAACTCCAAAGAGTTTTCAGAAATGGGAGGTTGAGTCATTAGCCTTGAATGAGAAAAAATTGGCCATATTACGTTTCCCAAAAATTCTCTGCTGAAAATTTCCTTCCCTCTGCAGAAGTGCTATTTGCTTAGCAGACAGAGACCTCAGCAGCGATTCTCTGTGTTTGCTATGGTTCAGTTAGGATTCTCGCCATGTGGAAACAGGGCCACAAAGGGAAACACAGAGATCTTAGAAGTACAAAATGCTGTTTAAATGCTCTTTATGTCACTTGTTTATCTCATGAGTCTCCATTTATGGTGGCCAAACTGAAGGGCAGCCAGGGACAGTGAGCAGATTACATCTCTCTAAATATTTGCAATGGATTTGTTATCTGTGTAGATGGAGGAAAGAAGTTGAATGCTGAGAAGAGAAATAGGAATGCTAACGCTAAAGTAGAAATGAGAGGACAGTTGTGGTGGAAGTTAGCAAATTAATGTTGAGAACCTGCCAGCTCTATGATTTACTTGCCCGGTGGTCATTTTGGTTTTGGTTTGTTTGTTTTTGCTTTGTATGCAGAATCCTTTTGCCATAATAACTTGTGTATCTGCCCTTGCTGTTTTATAGTATTTACTGTACAGGCTGTACCTTGTATCCATCCATTTAAAATGCCATCCTTCTTGGGGCCACAGTGGATTGCCTGGAGTCTAGGAGCTTAGAAGGGGCAAGGCCTGTCAGCGTGCTCCTTGTTGAGGGGGTTTGGATGTCTAGCCAGTGCTCATCCATCTATACCTGACAAGCCAAATATGCTGGTGATTTCTGCCTGCTCAAGTCCCACACTTCTCCCCCCTTTCACACTGCAGACAAGGGTTATGTGGGAGTAACACGAGCCACAAATATGCACAACAGGACACTCGTCTGTCACGGGTGTGGGGGGGAGGTTCCTCCATTTTTGAGGTGCCTGCTGTGCCCACCCCCTGCACTGAAGAAGAGCACGGGAAGCTTCTAGGCAAGGTGAATGAGCCTTAAGAGTGATGGATTGCCGCTTCTCCCTAAAAATCAAAGACAGTGTGCAGATGCTCCAGGAAATAAGAGCTAGCTAACAGAGGCTTTGACAGGCAGTGATTCAATAAATGCAGAATGGCAATAGAAGGCGAGTTTCTAGAAATCCTTTCGGGGCTGGATGTCTCTTTTGTGAGCCCTGGAATGTAAACTGAGCTCAGACGACCCATAAGCAGAACTTTGGTTTGCTAATGAACCAGAAATGCCCTAATTCTGATCCCCAGCCCCATCTCTGTTCCATGGAGTCAGTAGTGAGGAATGTGAAAAGTTAATTTTGTTCTCTAAAAATAGTTTTAACTTTCAAAATTAAGTTGCATTCTTTCCAGGCATCATTATAAATAGCCAAAAAGCTGACGTTCAAAAGTCTAATTTTCTGATGCCTTTCTTTTTCTTTCCTTTTAATAAATTTTTTAAAAGCCAATCTTAGGGCTAAAGAACCCTTGGAACACATAAAGAGCTGGGGAAGGATGTCAATCGACATGCTCTCTTGGGGGCACAAGAGAATTTGTCCTGGCACAAATTCTCACAGCTGCATGCAGGTTATGAGAAAGATGAATGCCCTGGGCTGTGAGAGTAAACATGTTCCAGGCTCAAATCCCATCTTCCGATGAGTGTGTAGTATATAGGGCAGAAGTGTGCAAATGGATGGCACAGACCCTGAAGATTGGGTTAATATCCCAGTAGATGTGGCAGGTGAGAAACCAGATCAATGGAAGGCTACAGGCATCTCTCTGATAGGATATATATCAATGTTCTCCAGCCTTGGGTCCCCAGATGTTTTTGGCCTACAACTCCCAGCATGCCCCAGCCAGCTGGCTGGGACATGCTGGGAGTTGTAGGCCAAAAACATCTGGGGACCCAAAGTTGGGGAACACTGATATATAGAGTTGGATCAAGACTAAGTTAGTCATATCTTAGTCCCACTGAAACCAATGGAACTTAAGTTAGTCATATCTTAATTTGTTCCATTGAAATCAGTGGGACTAAAGTATGAATTACTTAGCGCAGAATACAATGGGGTGCTTTCACCCGTGCCGATGCTCTTCTGCCCCACCAATTCCGTTGTGCTTGCGCGATGGCAATTTGGCGCTTCCGGGGCAACCCAAAATGAGTGGAAAGGCTCATTTCTGGAAGGAGGCAGGTCAGCGGAGTTCACATAAGGGAGCCTGCCTCCTCCCGGAAATGTTATATGCAAAATATTAAACCACCGTGATTATACTAAATCATTGTACTTGCACAGTGGCATTGGCAGGACCCACCACTTGTGGAATGGAATCAGCGGGGGCATAAACATCTCATTGGATTCTGTCCCGTCTGGATCAAGATCATTGGTTTCAAGACCTCTGTGAATATTTATTCCCTAACTGGAAGGATATTCCATCTCAGCCCATTTCAGAAGCACCTTACAGTCCTTGGATCATTATTTATTTATTTTATACCGCCCAATAGCCGAAGCTCTCTGGGCGGTTTACAGCAATTAACAAGGCAGTCCCTGCCCGCAGGCTTACAATCTAAAAAGACACGACACATAAGGAAAAAGGAATGGGGAGGGAAGAAGGGGGATATTAATGAATACTCCTGGCAGGGCTGGTGGGATGGCCCTGGGCGCTCTCTCTTTCATCTCCCTCCTCTCAGCCTGCTGGAATGGCCGCTGTGGTGGTAGTAGAGGGAGGAGGAGCCATCATGAGGGAGGCCTTTCAGCAGGGCTGGTGGATCCTTGTCCAAGGTTGGAATGCAGTCCTGCTCTGGCAGATGCCGAGGCCAAAATTTGCATGAATTGTAGTAGAGCAGAATGATAATTACAGGCTGCAGAATCGGGAGTTTCCCCTGAAGCAGTTATGACAAGCTCTTTTGTGTCCCCCGCATACTCATTTGTTTTTCTCCTGTCACCCAGTAGAATTCTGGTAGTAAAGAGATTATGAGAGATGGGCTATTATAACTTGCCCTTGGGACAGGGCAGGAAAGATATACATAAATATGTGCTTGAACGATAAGGAACATCATAATGAAATATTTTATCCACTCAAGAAGCAATTGCAAATAAAGCCTCAGGCTCCCATCTGCAACATGGGTATAATGATACAGGCCTGCTTTACAGGGCTGTTGTGAAGATTTCTTATGTGAAGCTTTTTGAACACTCTCAGCTATATAAATGCCAAATATTCTTTTGCATTATTATTACATGTATTCATTGTCTTCTTTAGGGAACAGTATTCCCGGATGATCACAGAGCAAGAAAACCTTGGAAAGGTAGCAATGGATTATTATTTTTAAAAGTCTTTCTTCCTGTTCTTACAAAATGCTACATTTCATGCATCAGTAGTTTATGCACATCCCCTAAGAACCACTCCATCCTAGCACATTGCCTTCTCAAAATAAACTATCCAAACAATGCTAAACTCAGCTTCCTACAGATAATGCCTAAGCTGTCTATCTTTTACAAACGGCACATTCCCCGGAAACCCCAGGGATAAGATACTATAATGCAGACAACGCTTTGCCAGATCAAATTTGAAGTGGTATATAAAGCAATTGGCTGCAGACAATACATTTTCCAGCTGTTGTCCTTTATATTTATAAAAAGGAACTATAATACATTTGATATAGCTGTGTTAACTACAACCCTTGCTGACTTCTGTACATTTTTTGTCGTCTTCTGTGAAGTTCAGCATTACACAGAATACTTAAACTTCTTTCTTCTATGTTCCCCTCATAAATCCATTTAATGACATAATTTCTTGTAAAGTTTAATTTTAGGTTTTCTTAATTTCAAGAGCACAATTTACTCCACATTGCGAAGTCTTGAGTCTAAAAGTGGCTGATCTGGATATACCTTTACAAAATAAATGCAGCCCAAACAAATATCAGAGATGGTCTCAACAGTGTTTGTAGGCCTGAAACCGCTTTGTATTGTATTGCCTCTTAACCCTGTTTTAGTCCCTCTTTGCAAGAATTGCAATCAAATACCCAGTCATATACTAACTTTGGGTACACAAAAACACTTTAATTTTTACTCCTAAGCATGGGGGCTCCAGTTTAGAAAAAGGGCCATAGCTCAGTAGTAGAGCACCTGCTTTGCATGCAGAAGGTCCCAGGTTCAAGCCCAGATAGGGCTGGGGAAAACCTGTCTACAACCCTGGAGACCCACTGCCTGTCCGTCGCTAGGCACTACTGAACGTGATGCACCCTGCAGTCTGACTTTATATAAGGCAGTTTTCTGTGTGCACAGAGTTGTTATGCACCAGCAGCTGCTGCTCCACACACAGTTGAAGTGAATGGAGCAGCCCCTGCACATTGGAGCCTACCAAGACTTCGGATCCCAGCAATGGGATCTGTATGGCTAAGGTAAGAAAAATAAATGTTCACATCCAGCTATGTGTGAGCTGACTGTTGCAACTTGTAAACCTTCCTCAGTCCGGTTTTGACCATTCTTTTAAACAGAAACTGCGAGACAAACAAAAGGGCATCCGGGAAAGTCATGGTCCAAATCTGAAGCAAGTGAAAATGTGGCGAGATTTCCAGCTGCTCATGGAGTGCAAGAAGGAATGTTTCCTAAAGCAACAAAACCAGACTTCCATTGGCCAAGTAATTCAGGAAGGAGGAGAGGACCGGCTGGTCTTATGAAACCTAGCGCCTTTGTATCCTAGTAATTCTGAACAGGAGTTTATTTCCTTCGCAATTCCTTTGCAAACGTTGGTTTAGTTCTACAGCCATTTCTACACAAGTTAAACTTATTGCTGGAGCTTAGCGGCTCAGCCACAAGGGGTGGCTGGAAAAGTCTTGGCTTAAATAGAACAGTGTTAGTTTTCAAATTTGCCTGAGACCCTTTTGGCCACTCCTTGTATTAAGCAAAGAAAATAACTTTCATTCTAGGGGTGCTGCAGAAGGAACAGCCTTTTGGAAAGAGTTTAAGGACCAACCCATCTGTTAGGCTGAGTGCTGGTGTTCCAAGAGAGACAAATATTACCCTGTCCCCAGGCCTCAAAAAACTGGAGTTTGAATCCTGGACTTTGTTGAGGTAACAGGTTCTATATCTGGGTTTGTAAACCAGGAGACACTGAACCACAGAGCCAAACTGGCTTGCAAGTAAGTAGTCCTTGCACCACACTCCGCCATACACAAACCCGCCAGCTTGCACCCTCTTGGCCGTGGGAGAATGTGGCCAGTTCATCTTCCAAGGCCCACAGCCACAAGGACCAGAACAAGTCTTGAGAAAGGGACCTTGAATTCTCCACACTTTCCAGTAACTTAAACATGCATTCCTTCTTCAAAATACATGATGTCCCGCAGCTTCGTTTAGTATCTGTTCCTTATATTGCCTCTGAAGGTTGAGGCCCTGACTCGCCATCTCCTGGCTCCAGCCAGATTTTGATGGTTTCCCAAGGATGCAGGTTGTAACATTTGCCGTGTGAACTTTACCAGAACACTGCCATGTGGGGGAAATGTCATGTGAAATCTGCCGTTAAAAGCCAGTCCATTAAGATTGTGGACTCTCAGGGTCTTTGCAACACCATGGTTATTTTGCAGAATCCTTCTGATATGTAGTAGTTCTGAAGGTATTGTTGTTCTGCACATAAGGTTCACTCCAGCACAGAAACACTACAAATCTTCCCTTCTGGGACAGTGTGGCCAGTTGAAATAAGAGCCCTGACGGTCTTTGGTGCCTTTATACTTCTCTAAGTTGCATCCCTGAACCTGCCTGCCTGCCTCAAGATCAGAAAAGCAGGGGGTGCTTGCACCACAGCTTTATTAAATCTGTTAATTTTCTTGGATAAAACTTAAGCACAGTCACTCCAAAATTCTCTTTGCTTGACCCATGGTGAAGTCATTTAGAAACATTAGCATTTGCCTTGAAATGAAGCACCTTTTTAACCTTTTCCAGCTTTGTTGCAACTATGGAGTTTTAGCCTTCCCTGTAGCATTCTGATCTCTATATTAATTTTTCCCTGATTGATATTTAAATTCAATGTAGTTCATTAATGTAGGTACAATAACAATAAAGTGTAACATCTGCAGTGTGAATCTTCCACGTTTTACACTTTTCTTTCAGCCCTTTGTTGCACCTAATAAAGAACAGGAGTTCACTGGGTGTCAGACTCTATTTTGCCTCCCAAAGTTACACTTCTGAGAAGTCAAAAGGCTTTGCTTTTTGACTCTGAGCCAAGTGCTCTTGGCGTCAGAACCCTCAGTGTCAGATCTACAGAGAGCCTTAAGAAAACCATACCAGGGCAATATACAGCCATGAAATCTGCGTATATTTTATTTATTAATTATATTTATGCCCCGCCTTTTTTCCTGCAAGGAACCCAAGGCGGCTTACATAATCCTCATCCTCCTCTCCATTTTATCCTCACAACAACCCTGTGAGGTTGGTTAGACTGAGAGTCAGTGACTGGCCCAAAGTCACCCAGTGAGTTTCATGGCCGAGCGGGGACTAGAACCCGGATCTCCCGAGTCACAGTCCAACATTCTAACCACTATGCCACACTGGCTCTCAATTCCATCCCCCCCCAAATGCTAAAATTTGCTAAATAGGTTGAAAGAACCCTTTCTTTTGATAGCTGTCAAAAGAAAGTGCTCACAAAAAAGGGGTGGGGTGTATATCTCCCTTTTCTGGAGTACCTAGAGGCTCAAGGAAATGTGGAAAAGGTGAAGGGGAATGAGAACAGACAGGATTATACTAAAAAAAACACCCAAAAGGGGGAGATGTACTCACCACCCCCTTTTGAGGCAAAAATCCCTTTGCCGCTTTGCTTTTCAATTGACAGCTCACCAGTTGACAACTGTCAAGTGTGCACAAAGCAAACTGTATGCAGCCTCACATGATCAATGTCCATGGATGTTACTTGCTGCACCTTGACAGCAGACACGTTACCAGGACATTGGCCAGGCAAGGCTCCAAATTTCAGGTAGCTGTAGGTGTGCGCATCTGCAAAGGATTGGGGGGCGGATTTTAAATGTATAAATGAAATTGCGCACATTTGTGCCACCCAAAAAATTAATTAAAAAGGGTAACGAGCCAGTGACAGTTGCTCCAAAGTGCTGCCTAGGCATTGGTGGAGCGGCTGTCACTGGCGACGGCGCAGGACTCCGGTGGGAGGCGGCGGGGGGACATGAACAAAAAGGAGTCGTGATCAGGGCTGGGAGGGGGAAACAAGACCGGCTCTGCAGCGCAGGACCCTGGGATACTGGCTGGAGGACCGGGGGTGGGAAGGAGGGGCAGAACAACCCACAGTAAACCCAGTCCTCCATCGGGTGCACTGTGGGTTCCATGAAGAATCCACACCATATAGTTTATTCACAGGATGGGTTGCTGTGTCACGTAAACTCACCCTTAGTGTGCAAAAATCTGTTCGGTGGGAAGGAGAGAAAGCAAATAACCAGTGCCCGAGGATAGTCTCTGCACAAAGAGAGCTAATCTGCCTCTCGGGTATTTTCTGAGGTTTAAATGGCAGTTTGATAGGACTTGGGAGGCTCACTGCCATTTCAAAATTTACCCCTGGAGCCTTTAAATAACATTTAGCCATCCTATGACACAGACTGTAGCCACAGCGGTGGTTGCTTTTGAAATCTCAGAGCCGTGCTTAGAATTAAGACTGAAATCATCTTTCTAGCTTCTCATGTTCTTACTCTAAGGGCAGAGAGATTTTAGAAAATATGGAATGTAACTCCCGCCCCCACTTCCCATCTGTGGAAAATACAATGTCAGAATGTAATGAGCATTTTGCAGGTAAGATTGCTGCGCCCATCCATCTGCTTGGCAAAAGTCACACTTATTTCCATCATTTTTACAGCACCATCAATGTATGTGGCCCTGTAATAACAACAACAACAGTAGTAGTAGTAATAAAAAAATTAAATACCTAGTATTTGCATACTATTTTCAAGGGTTCAAAAGACTTTCTTATCTTGTTCTAATCCAGGGGTGTTGCATCTCTTTCAGCCCAAAGGCCGAATTCAGTGTTGGAGAAGCTCTCAGGGGCCGCGTTCCAGTGGAGGATGGGGCCAGAGGCGGTGCCAAAATACCAGCATATTTTCACGTAAAGCTCTGACTGCCAGTCACTAAGCTTTGGGAGAGGCATTTCAGCCTTTTAGAATGGGGAGCGGGGAAAATATGGAAAAGCTGGGAAACCACCAAATGATCGGCAGCTGGGGGGAAGGGGGCATGGCCATCTGGGGGAACCCCAGGCAAGTCAGACTTGGCCCAAAGGCCTGAGGTTCTGCACCCCTGTTCTAATCCTTCCAGCAGCCTTGTAAAGCGGTATGATGGACTGAGGCAGAGAGAGAGAGAGTTGCTCATAGAAGGCCATCTGGTGAGTTCGTTCATGGCAGAGGTGAAATTAAGACAAGGGACTTCTTGACCTCCAGCCCAGTCTTTTAGGCACTGTGCTACCAAAAAAAGCCCAACAACCAGTCTGTGCTCTCAAGGAGGGGAGCAAACTAAAACTGAGAGCAGGAAAGGCAAGTACTTGAGTTTCGTTACAATTGGAGGTGAGGATTAAGGGCCTCCACAGAGATTTGAGGAGGGAGTTGATGGGAGAGATCTTGGTGGCACTACATATATGTTCGGATGGGGGGGGGGAGTTCAGGCATAATTGGGCAGTGTGAGATTGGCTATCAAGTATAACCACTTTTTATGCAGAATATTCTGGGTTCATTCTTCCGCATCTCCAGGTAGGGCTGGGAAAGACTCCTCCTTGGAGAGCTGCTCCCACGCAGTGTAGATGGTATTGAGCTAGGTGGACTCATTTTCTGACTCTGTAAGACAACTTCCTTTGTTCCTCCCTCAAGGAAAAGAAATGCTATGATGGAATCATCTCTAAACTGCCTCCACACACAGACTCAAATCAAATATATGAAATGAAGAATGGGATACATCTCGACTGTGAAGAGCTTACACATCGAATATAACTTAGAGAAGGGAGGGGAAACTAGGAATCTCTGTGGGAATTTGGAGTTAATTTCTGGACTATCAGAACAGAAGATGCAAATGAAAATCTCAAGAAGTTTTACTGGTGTCTATCAGGATCGCATCTGTGAGCCTGTTTTGTTTTGTCCTGCAAAACATGCAGGGCAAAAAGAAATAATGCAAAAAGAAATACGTAATTACAAACAATGGAGGCTTGGCCGTCGCAGCGCTTTCTGGATTGCACCCTGGATATTGGTAATTTTGTACGTACACACACACACACACACACACACAAACCACAGCATGATGCTTTTCACAGTCCACTTCAAGTGCTGCGTCATTCTTGCTGCCTTCCAGAAGGGCAAACTGATTGCGCACTTCAGCAGCATCAGAAATGACTTTCTCAGCTGAAGCAGAAAATTATAATTATCAGAAGAAAGGAAAAACTGGAGGAATGGATAAAGTGGCTATCTTTAGCTTTTATGCAAGTGGACATTCAATAATGTGACTTTAATGGTTTTTGTTCTGTGGCTTCCCCACCCCCATATCCAGTTAGAGGTTTGATGGGAGTCTCCTGGGAGGGGGCAGAATTTTGACAGTCTCTGACAGTTCCTTCAGCTTATCGCTTTCCATATTAGTGTTAATACTCTAGGCCTGCTAATATGTGAGATTAAATAGAGTTTGGAAAATCACCTTCACTTCTTACTGGTGAAGTTCCAAAAGAATGCTTGAAAAATATTACTCTGTTGGAGTATCTGTTAAATATACATTTTAAATGTCCTAAACCAACAGGAACCTGTTTATGTGAAAAGATATCTTGAAATAACAACCCACACGCTCACTTCTACAATTTGTAGAAGCAAGAGGGTGGTAGAATGTTGAGAGATTTAATCACGAATTGCATTGAGCTGTCAGGCAAGAGGTTCTGAGTCTTTGGGCTTTTTTAGATGTAAGAATGTATCATTTATTCAATTTTTTAGATGCCTTTCTCATACTCAAGGTGGCTTACAATAGAATTAAAACAGTTACAACCACCCCCTAAAACAACTAAAAACATCAGTGACAACTATAAGCAATTTTACAGATGCATTAAACAGCCCATCGAATGCCTGGGAATAGAGGAAACCTGGCACCAAAATGATGACAATGTTGGCTCCAGGAGGGCCTCACTGGGGAGAGCATTCCATAATCGGGGCCACCACCGAAAAGTTCTCCATTGTTGCCATCCTCCAAACTTCCACCTGAGGAGAGTCTCAGATGTTGATCGTAGAGTATGGGTAGGTACTGGGAGAGACATTGCATCAGGTATTGTGGTCCTGAGTCATATAAGGCTTTATAGTTAAAAGCAGCAGCTTGAATCGGGCTTGGAAATGTATAGGCAGCCAGTGCAAGTGGGCCAGAATTGATGCTGTATGCTCAGACCTTCTAGTCCCTGTAATCAATTTGGCCACCACATTTTGCACAAGCTGCAGTTTCCAAACCATCTTAAAGCAGCCCCACATAGAATGCATTTCAGTAATCTAACCTGGAGGTTACCAGAACATAGATGACTGAACCAGGTTATCCCTGTCCAGAGAGGGGTGTAGCTGGGCCACCAGCCAAAGTAGGTAGAAGGCACTTCATGCCACTCAAGTGACAGTGCCACAAGTGATGGATCCAGGAGAACCCCCAAGCGATGAACCTGCTCCTTCAGGGGGAGTGCAACTTCCTCCAGAACAGGCTGAACTCCATCCAGTGAATGGTGACTGTGAATATTTCACTCTGAAGCCTGATTTAAACATGCCACCAAGCCTACATAGAAAGAGTACCCATTTGGAATCGCATGCACCTGGGGGCATATTTAAACCAGGTTCCCCACCTTGTTGTTTGCAGTGTTAGCATGTCAGTGCAGCATCTACCCAGGCTCCACATCCCTGGTGTGCTAATGCCACAGGTGAAGCAACCTGGTTTGTGTATTATTTTTACTGTATGCTATTTTGGAATCTCTTTTTATTACATTTTGTATACCGCCATGGTATCCTGAGATGGGCAGTATGAAAATATTTTCAGTGGGCATCTGCAGGGGCACCTTCTTTAAGTGCTCAGCATTACCTTTAAATCAAGCCTCTCTTTCAAGAGAGGGCATAATAATAATTTAAAAAAAAAACCCTAACCGCTCAATTACTGAGGGCCCGAATTATTCCAGTTACTAGAAAGAACTACAAGATGCAAAGATAATTTGTCTGATTTTGTGTTCTCCCCCACCAAATGCGGGGAGAGGTCACTACCACAAGAAGTGACAATTTACACAACGCTTTAAAAAGGTTTAGACAAATTGATGGAGGAAGGATCTATCAGTTTCTTTTAGCTGCAAGAGCAAACTGCAACTACATACCTGGCTGGCTACCGTTCAAAATCCTGGGCTAGATGGGCCTCCGGTCTGATCAAGCAGGGCTCCTGGTGTTCTGTTACATTTTTACCTCTGAATATCAGGTGCGGGGGGTCAATCAATCGCTTCCATGCCCCCCTTGAGCGCTTCTAGAAGCATCTAGCTGACCACTGTTGGAATGGAATGCTGGACTAGATGGATGAATGTGGACTAAATAGATGGACTTTTTAGGCTGAGGGAGCAAAGCAATTGTTACGTATCTTTGAAATATCAACAAAACATAAAGCCATGTACTTTATGCAAATAATCAAGGCCTTTGCATAAACCGTCCACATAATTGAGCTGATCTGAAATGGCTGAAGTGATGCACAAAGCAAACAACATGAAGAGAGAGGGTTTAATTGGCATGTTACACAGTTTTCAAATGACTGCCTTTTCCATTATAAAATATGCCTTTAAGTAAATTGGTGACTGGAAGTCTAAGGCTATAAACTTGCTGAGTGAGAGACTTGCTTTACATGAATGCAGAATTTTCTGAACAATAAAATATGTTTTAAAGATATTTTTTTGGCAGTTGCAAATTAAGAAAATATCAGAACTTTAAAAATTCTCAAGGAATTAACCAGGCCAGGATGTGCTGATCACCATGAGATGCTGGAAAATAAAAACATTCAGCACTCCAGTTATAGTGATCAGTCAGGCCTGGCACCTGAGCATAAACTCATGGCATCACCAGGACCTCCTGCCCAAGGCACTCCAGTTGGGAATTGCTTCATTGTGAAGAACCTCCTGACACGCGGGGAGATTTAAATGGTTCTGGTACCATCTCGCATCAGGTGTGTCAAAAAACCTTCAGAGGGCCCAACCGTTCAAGGGAGACCTGGGTTCAAGTGCCCACATAACCATGAAGCTCACTGGGTGAGCTTGGGTTAATCACCTCTCAGTCTAATCTACCTTGCAGGATACAGTAATACCTTGGATTACAAGTAATTTGGTTTGAGAGTGTTTTGCAAGACAAGCAAAATTTTTAATATTTATTTTTTTTTACTTGATATACAAGCGTCGTCTTGCAATACAAGTACTGTAGTACGGCTTAAATTAAAAATCTCTGAACAAATTTTTTTGGGGGGATTTCGTTTTGATATAAGAGTGTTTTGGATTACAAGCACGTTTCCAGAATGAATTATGCTCTCAATCCAAGGCATGACTGTAGTTGTGAGTGGACCAACCCCTTGTACGCTGCACAGAGCAGCTTGGAGGAAGGGTGGGATACAAATGTGATGTTATTTTATGACATACAGGGAAATCAGGTTAATTCATATGCTCCCAGACGTTGACAACCATTTTGAGATTAAATCTTGCCAAGGCAATTCCTCTACCCTCTGACAACATGAACACCTTCCAGATGGCAAGGAGTCGGCGCAAGACTCACAACATAGCTGTTCGGCTTCCCATTCTTTTCATTTTCAGTTTTTACCCTGAAAGTATTGCCTTATAATTCTTGTCATGTGGAACCCATTAGCATGCGCTTGACATACGTCAAGTCTGCCTCTGTTTTTTCTCTCCTACAATTATTCCCTGCAGGTGGATCTAACTGAATTCATCTTTAAAGTAACAACTCTTCACACACAAGATATATAGACACACCATCTATACACACGTACGTGTGTGTGTGTGTGTGTGTTGAGAGTGTATGTATGTTTCAAATCATGGCACATTTTATCTCCAGGAAAATTAGCAAGAACTGTGGGCTTACTCCCAGAATCTATTTTCAATGGGACTTCCGGTTTGGGCAGTGGGGCGGTGGTTACGGCCGCTGCTGCTCCTGTCTTACGATTTGTTTTTAGCATTGTTTTAACTTTTATCTTTTTAATGAGTTTAATTTTAATGAGTTTATATTTCAGTTTGTTTTAACCTCCGAATCTCCGTGTGCCAGACTTTAATTATCTGGACATTTGAACAGTGTTTTGGTGTGGGTGTTGCCTGCTATCTCTCAGCGTTTTGATTATTGCCTGCAAGTTATCTGACTTATGCTTTTGGAAAGTCTGAAAAATCAACCATCTGGGAAGATTCGGTGAGCTGGTGGGGCCAGCATTCCTTGGTCTATTTGTGGGTGCCTTCTGAGAAGCCTGGGTTGGACCCCTATATGTGAATGGGGAGAGGACAGAGGGGCAACAACAACCCACAAGAGTGGGAGAAAGAGACTTTCAGCCCTGAAAGAAGAAGCAGCTTGAAAGAGAGAACTCCGAAGAAAAAAACTTACAGAGAAAGCAGAGAGAAAGGAATCTTTCGCTTTAACTTGGAGACTGTACTTTATCTAGTGGCTGGGAGTTCAGATTCAATAACCAAACTTTTTTTTCTTCTTCTTGAGCTTATAAGGAAAACCTGATTTAGACCTGAGGAGGGTCTTATCCATTGAATCCAGGTCTGTATTTAAGGGGATGATTCAGCTGTTGCTTGAATGTTTAATGGAAGAAAGGAGAAAGACCTATTAGATGTTTGTCTGAAGACTGTTAACCTCTCCCACTGGTTCCTATCCTATCACATTTTGGCCTGACTCTTCTAATCTTAGTCTGGTAGCAGGACTAACAGCTGAATTGCTGAATCCCTCTATAATTTGTTGATTTTTATTTACACACACACACACACACACACACACTAGTTTAAAGAGATTAATTTAGTAACTTACTTTGGAGTAACTGTTCTGTTGGGTCATGGAATTGAAGCTTTTGCACTTAGTTGTGCTCAGTTGTTTAATTGTATTCCTCTTACAGTAGGGACGTTCTATTATTGTTTGCCCCTGTATTACATCTATTTGATTAGACCAGGGTTTTCCCTGGTTTGTTACTATGGTCCTTACTAGGCAGGGCTATAAGATCCAAGGAATCTCTCCCCTACCTGGAAATACTCAACATAAAAGAGAAGGGAGACAAAAGAAAATTACGGTACCAATTTCTTCTCCATTAAGGATAAGGCAGTTGATAATGAACACAAACACATATCTCCTCATGCCCCTAATTTAGATTGGTCTATAGATCATAGATGTGTATTACAAGAGACCAATTCAGAGGAATATGTTGTTAATTTGGCCATGGAGATGGCATCAACAGAAAATGCACTTGCCACCAGTAGGTTGGAACTGGTAGAGCGAGGGAAAGAACTGGATGTTCTTATGTTAAGGCAGGTGAAAGAGTTGGCATTGTGCCCCTCTCAGTCAGAGAATGAGGCTTCTTTGAATAAAACAGAGCTGGGTGGGGGAAAAGATACTAACTCATTGTTTCAATGGGTTAAAGATATCTTAGAGGAAATGAAGCTGATAAAATTATTCCTCTATGAATCTCATGAACTGCTAACCACATTAACCAAGTTAGTTAAGCTATCTAAGAATACTAACGAACAAGCAGTGATAGGAAGTATAAATTCCCAAGATGTTCTCCCTGATAAAACTTCTAATAAGAAAACCAAAACCACTTCTATAAAGAAAATTTCATACAACTCTGCAGACAAAAAAAGAGGAACCCATTTAAAAAGCAAGAATGAGTCAACAAAGATAAAGAAAAGTAAAAATATTAAGAATTCAAGTAAGGCCAAAAAATCAGCATTCAGGAGGATGAATTATCATAACCTATTTAAACAATTGGAGGGAAATCCTAATAGAATTATAAAGGCTCCTAAACCTGAAAGGAAGCCTCAAAACTCAAGAAGGAAAAAGGCCTCCATAGAGATACGACATA
Source organism: Shinisaurus crocodilurus (assembly GCA_021292165.1). NCBI lineage: Eukaryota > Metazoa > Chordata > Lepidosauria > Squamata > Shinisauridae > Shinisaurus > Shinisaurus crocodilurus. Next base: position 25,044,223 of record CM037890.1, read on the forward strand.
CCTCTACCCCCTCCCTTAAAGGGACGTATAAAGAAATGATGGGGCAAGATCCATGGTCTGACATTCTTAAAGGCAATAATACTAGGATTTCCAACCAATCTCCACAACAGTTAGTAGCCTCCAAATCTAATTTTAACTGGAATTTACAACTAATTAGCCATGTCTTGGTTTTTTGCGGTTATCCGAAACAAAGAGGAATGTTGCCCAAAGTGAACGCAAATTACATTTAATTACCGTAGCATACTGCAATCCGTATCTATTGTTCCACAAAGGTGGAATATTTGTTTTACAATTATACCCATGCACATGCAGTAGTGACATTTAAGGACAGTATTATTACCAATAGGATATATTGTAAGAGAGAGGAATTACTGGGGTTGGATATTACAGTAGTCAGATATTTTCAAAATATGGCACATCCCCTACCTCTGCTATCCTCATATCTAGGAGGGGTAGATGGAAGTAATCCAGTTTTGTTTGGTGAAATAACCAATGAAGATCTTATAAACCTGGAGAAAGCATATGAACCTACTCCACCTTTTCCTGGTGAAGAAAACTGGAATATAGCCTTGACTGAGCCTAATGTAACCCAAAGAAGGGATCAAGAATCAACAAATAAGCCCTTCCCATTGCAGAACCAGAAAGAAAGTGAGGGAGGGAGGATAGAACAAAGACGAGTGGAGAATATGGATAAGGGTGAGAATGGGTTCGGCACAACAAGCACTCCTAACTATGTTAGGGGAGGACTAAGTCACAATTCTCTACCCTTCACGCAGCCTGCAAGAAGTGGCCACCAGATAGTGGTCCCAGTAGAAATAAATTCATTAGGGAGGGCTAGTGAGCAAGGTTCCCAACAAACCGACATGGCCAGCTCTTCATCTTCACATTTACAGGGCCCTGTGGAAATTTATCTATCTGGGAGGGCTAAGAAGCAGGGCTCCCGGCAATTGGATATGGCCCGACCTTTGGCTTTACATCCATCGGGCCAACAACAGTGTGCCACCGCCTCATGGACGGCGATGAGATACCTAGATGTTGATGAAATTGCGCCTATGGACATATGTTCCTCAAATCAGCTGCAATCTGTTAACATCCTGCAGCCAATCCAGAATTTAAACACCAGATGCTGTTTAGATATGAATGATATAGTGGAATTGGAAGAAAATAGCCTAACATCTGAGAGCTTAAGAACTGGCGATAACCCCATATGACAGAGTAAGGAAAATGGAGCTAATCCTCCTGTATCTCTTAATCGATTGGGACATCATGAGAGGACATTATTAGATGGGAATTATCAGCTTTTCCCTTTATCAAACTTGGACACCATCTCAGACTTCCACTACAAGTTACTCTCATGGAATGTAGCAGGACTGTCCAATAAAATAGTTGATAAGGAGATAACCACATTTTTGAAGAACTATTCTATCATTAGCCTTCAAGAAACTTGGATCTGCTCTAAGCACTCTAGCATTAGCCTTGAGGGTTATAATCACTGGCTGAAGCCTGCTTGTAAGCTGGCAAAATATGGCCGGCCAAGCGGTGGCTTGCTTATTTATGTATCAACCAAATATAATATAAAATGTGTTGAGATTAATGTGACTAGCCCTAATATTCAATGTGTGAACATATGTAATCTAGATATTCATATTAACATCTATTTGATAAATATTTATATCCCACCGAGGAACTCTAAGTATAACTATGGTAATGCTTGGAAGGAACTGGATGAACTTATAGAACAACTTGAGCTCATAAATCAGGGGGCATCCATTGTTTTGATGGGAGATTTAAATACGCGTATTGGACCAAATGAGGAGTACCTTTTGGGCAAGCTCAACATGCATAATGTACAATCTCAATCCTCCCCTTTGAATGCAGGTAGGGAATCGAGGGATAGTGTGATTAATGCCTATGGTAAAGCTTTTTATAATATAATTATGAAATACAATTTCTATATCCTTAATGGTAACCACCCTAATGATAAGCCTGGTAATATAACTTTTTTTCTGGCTGGGCAGGAAGTGTTATTGATTACACGGCTGTATCCAGTGATCTGATATCATATATCAATAGTTTTGAAGTATACTGTTATCCAGAGAGTGATCATTATCCACTCTGTTTATCACTTATTGTGGCACCCAAGTTGTCTCTACTACAGGAGGATATCAAAAAGAACTTGAACTGTAATTTCGTTAAAACAATTAGATGGATAGCTCAAATGGAACCCCAAATGTTAGGGATACTTTATAATGAGAGATCACTTCGAATACGCAGTAATTTTATCCATAATTCAGATTGTAAAGATTTAATTATGCAGTTTTCCGATATTCTACTGTTATTAGAACCTTTGTTCTCTAAGAAAGACCCCCCACACCCTCTTCCTTTGGATGGTATGATAGGGAATGCAAATTGGCCAAATCAAAGTTACAAGCGTCCGCAAGAATAGCTCGCAAAACCCAAGCACCTAGGTCAATTTTTCAATATTGTCAGCTACGAAGTAACTATAAGAAGCTACTAAGACACAAGAAGTCCTTATATATTAAGACACAATGGAATGAGCTATTGATCGCAGCCCAAAGTACAGATTCACAAAGATTTTGGAAAATCATCAATAAATTGAGCTTTAATGGCCACTCATTGATTGAACTAAATATCCCCTCATGCATATGGGAGTCCCATTTTCGAGACTTGTTTAATGAACCAACCTCCAAAGATCACTTTCTGAAGCCTTACAAGGATAATATACATACTATTGTGGCTGGAGAAGATTTACCAGTGTGGGACCCTGTGTCTCCTGATGAAATCTGTGAAATAATTGCTACCCTAAAGAACGGGAAGGCACCAGGGGAAGACGGAGTTGTTGGGGAAGTCTATAAAGCAGCCCCAAACTGGTGGGCCTCTATACTTGCAGCTTTATTTACAGAAATTAATAATAGTGGCCATTTCCCTCCCCAATGGAATATTAGCATTGTGTTCCTATATTTAAAAAAGGTGACCCAAGTAAACCAGCCAACTATCGCCCCATTAGTTTGCTGGACATTTCATCAAAAATATACACCAAATACCGGTACTTGTCAAAGAAACTTATTTATTGGCTTGATTCCAGTGAGATAATTGCAGAAGAACAGGCAGGTTTTCAGCGTGATTGTTCAACAACAGATCACTGTTTTGTTTTATCTCATTTGATTCACAAGTATGTAAAGGTGAAACGTAGACATTTATTTGTAGCATTTATTGATTTTGCAGCAGCTTTTGATTCAATTAATCGTGATCGTCTTTGGGATAAATTAAACAAAACCTCTATCGATAAAAGATTATTGATGTTGATGCGGCAGCTCCATTCAAATACTAAGATCCAAGTTAGGATGGACCGTTCAGGTTCACTCACAGACCTGATCCAAACTACGTAAGGTGTCCGTCAAGGATGTCTATTAGCTCCATTATTGTTTAATTTTTATGTTAACTCTTTAATAACTGATTTAAGTAATAAGGATAATTATGTGCCACCAAAATTGGAAAATAGGAAGGTTACAGTACTTATGTATGCTGATGATACCATCTTGTTGTCTCAAACACAGCAAGGGTTGAGGAGATTATTGAAAACCTTTAATCAATTAGCAGTGCAAGAAAAATTGAAAATTAACTACGAAAAGACAAAAGTATTGGTTTTTGCTAATAGATTTAAAAAACACAGATGGCAAATTGATGGACATCCTAGGAGCCTGCTGTTGTGCCAGGTGTGATTTGCAATTTCCTGCAGGTTCAGACGCCAGGTCTGGTGGCAGAAGTCTCAACTGTTCAGCCAGTATGGACAATGTAACAACTTGTCTGATGTATCTTTGCCACTGCAGGATCAACTAAACTCCAGTTGGCTCCCAGCCCAGCCCTTCAGATCGGTGTGCGGCCCTAGATTAATGTTTCAAGGGTCAGTCGAAGTCCTGAACAGTCTGTCTGTGTCCTGCAAGGCAGGAATACCACCACGTTTCCCAGGCTTCACGCCCTTATCTCTTGTGCAGATCTCCTCAATTCCTCAGAGGAGGAACTCCTGGTGTGTTGTACCCCATGGCTTGGCTCTGTCGCCCACTTTGCTGCCTTTAATGGCACCCCAAATCCTCCACCTCAGGCACATCAGGATAAAGCTGTTCTGACATCATGTTCCTTCTGATATCTAGGACAATCCTTTACATGTTTACTCAGAATTAAGTCACGCTGAGTTAAACAGGCCTGACCCCCAGCTAAGTATATATAGCAGGGGTGGTCAGACTTAAGTCTTGCAGGAAATACTTATTTTACTAGAGCCCCAAGATACACCAGTCAGAGCCTGGTGCAAAAGACTTACACTTGGAATTAAAGCATTGAACCCAGGAACTTGTTTTGAGTACCAGAACTAGACGGTCATTCCACACAAAAACCCATTCCTGGTTACTCCAAGCTCCCTTTCATGTCAAGAATATACTAATTTAAGAGTGGGGAGAGCCATTTTGTTGCTGTGAATGTTAAACAACTGGGCATCAGAAATACTTGCTCATCTACTGCAAATCACCCAAATATATAACAGTAGATCCAAATCTACCTTCTGCCCTTCCCTGATGGGCGATTCCAGATGGAGGGGCGGACTCCTAGTGCTAGCAATCAGAAGGCATCATGCAGCTCTTCTGTCTTTTCTTCCTCCATGGATTACAGTCATGCCTTGGATTGAGAGCATAATTCGTTCCGGAAACGTGCTTGTAATCCAAAACACTCTTATATCAAAACAAAATCCCCCAAAAAAAATTTGTACAGAGATTTTTAATTTAAGCGTACTACAGTACTTGTATTGCAAGACGTCAGCTTGTATATCAAGTAAAAAAATAAATAAATATTTAAAAATTTGCTTGTCTTGCAAAATGCTCTCAAACCAAGTTACTTGCAGTCCAAGGTATTACTGTATATGAAAAGAGAAAGGACGAAAGACATGCTAGGAAAAAAATGGGAGGGTTATGAGTGCAAGACGACATCTGGACCCACCCCTAAAATTCTATGAATGAGGCAGGGCAATTGTGCCATAAAAGCTTCATCTGGAAGCCCCCTTAGTGTCCCTGGAGAGCTTCTTTGGTTTTGCCCAAGTGTTCCGGAGCTCATGTAGGGCACATGTTTTGCATGCAAAAGATTCTAGGATCAATCCCTGGCACCCCTTCCGTCTGAAACCCTGGAGAGCCACTGCCAGTAAGTGTGGACAATACAGAGCAAAATGATGGACCAGACTTGGTATAAGGCAGCTTCCTATATTCAGGTCTATAGATGTCCCTTTGAAGGTGGCCCAAAGGGCTGTTGGCAACCCAGCCACAGATGTGCCTCCTCATCTCCATACGAGTCAACTGGAGAGCTTGCAGAACTACAAAACTTCATGGGACTCCTACTGGGACCATACTGCCTGGTCCTGCAAGCTTCTGTATCAGCCTTCCCCAAACTGGTGCCCTTCAGATCTGTTGGACTACAACTCCCATCATGCTCAGCCAGCATGGCCAAATGATGGGAGTTGAAGTCCAACACAATCTGAGGGCACCGGGCTGGGGAAGGCTGCTCTATATCAATTGAGCAGCTTAGAAAAAGTGGCCTGTCAGAAAGATGTTTAGTGGCGGCCACTCAAAATGCAATTAAATTAAAGCTGAACTGGGAGAAGATTGTTCAGGGTTCTTAGCTTAGTTTTCCAGCCTCAGAAGAAATGTGTGTCATTTACCCCACCCCCCCTTCTTCTTTTTTTTTCTTGCCAGTGACTCAAATATGTCAAAACAAGTGGCCAGCTTTTATTCTAACACTTCTTGAAGAATCTGATTGAAACTCTATATGTCCAGATAACATCCAACAAAGTGCCCCTCTTGCGTTTTTGTTTCAAGATATTTTTGGAAACAACACAAGTGACCTTGGAGCGCTAGAGCTGCGTTTCCAATTTAGGACTTTGCAGCTGGCCTAAAGGGAATAAGGATAGTCTTTCTAGCAGCCTTCCCTCAACCTGTTCTCCTCCAGATGTGTTGTACTACAGCTCCCATTATCCCCAGCGAGCTGGTAGTCAAGGACATCTGGAGGGCACCAGGTTAGGGAAGGCTGCTATAAACATTCTGAATCAGTGCACAAGCTGCAAGTTCCCCCATCCCCATAAATATATATATAGCAGCTTTGCATGTGTGCTGTGTGTGTTTCCTCCCAGTATGTATAACTCATTAGATGTGCTGGTCTATATGAGGACATCACTCCGCCAGCTACTTCTCAATATACTTTTCCCGGAGGTTTTCTGGTTTACATTTGCCCATTGTCAAAAGGTCCTTATGTAATTGGATTGGAACGGTGCTTTGTACACTTTCTTTTTAGGTAATCATAAGTAGGAATTGGCTTTCAAGTTACCAGTGTCAAGTATCTCTTGCCAAGTCTGATCTGATGTAAAAAGTCTAAATGAGGACAACCTGTAATCTTGGCACAGGGCTGCAAAATCGGTCTATCACCATCAGGAGCCAAGATTCATGTTGATAAAAAACACACCAAAAAAACCCTTTCCTGGGGATGGGCTGCCAAGCCCCATGGAAATGAAAGGGGAGCTGTGTAAAATACATCTTCTAAATCAGGGGTGGGCAGAAGGTAGATCTGGATCTACAGGTAAACAGGGATGTTGAAGAGTCCTTGGTCTCGAGTCACGAGTCTTTGGACCCGAGTCTCGAGTCCAAGTCCGAGTCCTTGGTCCAAAATGGTGACTCACGAGTCACTCTCAAAGCTGACTCCATGAGTCCCTATTAAAATCAATGGGGGGGTTTTCCCAACAAAATAAGGCTATTTCAGATGTGTGGCTTAAATAAATTCTAGGCACAAGTGTGCCTTTTTATTTCAAAACTCTGCAACTGATTTTGGCAAGAACAGACCAGGCAGACAAACCCAAAATATCCAGACAGGCAGAGGAGGCAGGGAACCCCAAAGCAGGCAGGCAGAGGCCTTTGTCTTGGACAATTCAAACTGTGGAACTGGTTAAGAAGAGACCAGGCAGGCAGAGGAGGCAGGGAACCCCAAACAGGCAGGCAGAGGCAGCCAAACCCAAAATGTCTGAAAGGTTGCATTTTAGGAAAATGATTTTAAAAAATAAACTTGCTGTACTTCCTAAAACCTATCCATGTTGCATTTGAGGAACACAATTTTGGAACACGAGTGCCTTGGTCTCGAGTCCCGAGTCGAGTCTCGAGTCCCATGAAAAATATTGGGACTCGAGTCTGACTCGAGTCAGAGGCGGGACTCAGTCCGACTCACGAGTCGAGTCCTGGAGTCTGAGTCCCCATCCCTGCAGGTAAATCTCTGGATGATTTGCAGTGGATCGGGAAGGATATCCAACTCTCAATTATTTAGCTATAGCAGCAATAAAATTACCCCCCTATAAGCCCTAAATGATACTGCTGAAAGAAAGTTTAGACTAACCAGGAGTAGATTTGTATGTGGAGGGACTATAAGCAGTGTTCAGTTCCAGTACTCAAATTTCTGGGCTCGTGAATTCTTGAATTCTAAAGGTGCAATCCTATGCATGCTTAGACAGAGAAAAGGCCTACAACTCCCAGCATGCCCCAGCTAGCCATGCTGGTTGTGGCATGCTGGGAGTTGTAGACCTTTTCTCTGTCTAAACATACATAGGACTGCACCCTAAGTGTGTGTCTTTTGCACCTGGCTCTGGTTGGTGGATCTCAGCAGTTCTAGTAGAAAACAAAGTTGATCCCACAAGCCTGAAGTCTATCCTCTCCTGTCTTAAATCTAGGATTCCATTTATTAGGAGGCTTCCTATATGACAGGGGTGTAGAAGTCTATAACATCAAGTAGGCCGCTCAACAAGATCTGCCACGGACGGCCTTCTCCCTGTCCCATCAGCCAGAGAAACCAGGCTGGTGGGGACTAGGGGGAGGGCCTTTTCTGTGGCAGCCTTCAATTTATGGAACTCTCTCCCCAGTGACCTCTGCCATGCCCCTTCCTTGATTAGCTTCCGCCAGGCATTAAAAACGTGGCTTTTCAAGCGGGAATATGGGGTGGGTTAGGATTTTTAAGTTTTGTAATGTTTTTAATTCTGTTTTATACTGTGTGTGTATGTGTGTGTTTCCCCCCCCCCTGTATTTTATTGGACTGTACATCGCTCAGAGTGGCCGGATGTCTGGCCAGATGGGCGATTCATAAATATAATAAATAAATAAATAACCTGGCCACTTATTTTTATTTTTCATTTAAAATAGCTGTATCCAGCCTCCCAAGCTTAGTTTTCAAAGAGGCTTATTTACACCACAATTTAAAATCCATACACAGAAACTAAAACCAGATCAATGGTAAAAAGAGAGCAGTGTGTGTGCATGGGGGTTGGGGTGGGGATGAAGCAAGAACGGCTGCAGTGAAACATACCGCAAAAGTTTAACATTTGAAACCCATTAAAGAGATATGAAAATGTCCTACACTCCCATCAAAAGCTGGTGTGAATGGTATCCAGTGCCGGCTCCAAGTTTTTGAGTGCCCGTGTGAGCAAGACGCCCTCAATCGGGCCCCTCCCTCAGTGAGTCTATCACTGCTCCTCCTCCTCCTCCTCCCTCTTGCTTGCTTGTTAGGCAGAGAGCCAGTGAGCAAGTTGGCAGTGGCATCTACTGCTCCTCCTTTTCACTACCACCACTGTCTGGGCCAGAGTGAGAGACAGGGGAATAAGCAGGTTGCAGTGGTGAAGAGGAAGAGCAACTCCAGAGGGATCTTGTCAGTGGGCCCCTGCTGGGGTGTAGGCCACCAGCAGGTGCCCAATCATGTCTACCTTTGATTCTGTCCCAGATAGTTGTCACCCTGTTTAAGATTGAAAGGCGATTTTAATAATCAGACAGGCTGCAGCAGGTTCATCTGGGAGTTGTTGGTCCTTCAGGTCCTAAGGTATGTAGGGCTTTGTAGGCCCATATAGTCATTGTAAGGCAAAGCAAGCACTGGAAAAATCCAGCCGGCATCAAGCCCTTCTAGGTCCCACTGATTTCCATGGGGGAGAGAGAGAGAGAGACAAGTGTGTGCTTATCTCCTTTAAATTACTGCGGGGCCGGGACCATGCTTGGCATTTACCTAGCACTTTGGAGTATTCAAAGCTCTTAGCGTACATTGACTCTGGGCTACCAGCTTTAATTGGTAGATTAATCAATGACAATTTTTTGATTCATCTATTGGGCTAATTTTAGTCTGTGGGGGTAAATTTTAATGGGTGGCTGTGAGTTAAGGCAGCTTTTGAAAAAGGAGATGTTGGGTGCTTCCGGATAGAGGGCTCTTAGAGCTAGCAATGAGAAGGCATTGTGCAGCAGTTCCGTCTTTTTCTCTTTAACGGATTTTCTGCATGAACAAAAACGTCGGAAGAAGCTGTAAGAAAACATGGGAGGGCCACGAGTAGAAGATAGACTGGACCCCTGTAAAATGCCATGAATGAGGCAAGGCAATGGCATCATAAAAGCCTCATCTGGAAGCACCAGATGACTCTTGTTTGTGTTGGAGGATATGGAAAGGAGTTGGCCCCATACTGGTTGGGACAAGCAGAGATTTCCCCCTTACGCGCAGCCTGGTTATTGAAACTGGTTATTGAAACTGGTTATTGAAACTGGTTATCACCCTGCTAAAAGGCTCTTAAAATGAAATGGATTGTCCAAACAAGGCTTAAAACTAATAAAGACATTAGTTTTACTTACAATTCGTTTATTCATATATGCAGGATGCATATAGGTAGATAGAGTCTTGGGTGTTAAGAGTCCGCTTCATTGGAGATCATTGGCTGGAAGCCAGCTCAGACCACCGTGTGTCCATCATGTTGAAGAGGGAGAGAGAGAGAGAGGGAGCTGGCCACAGAGAAGCCGGAAGTAGGGAGGAGGGGTTATAAAAACATGCACCCTGGGGATTGTTCAATTAACCTTTTCCTCCCACTCTAACTTGTGGTTATATTGCCTCGTTAATTTAAGCAGGCAATATTACAATTTCCATCAGTTTGTTACTGGGAATTCACAGGGAAATATTCAAGATGGCCCCTTCCTTCTAACAATGAAAGGTAGCTTGTGTTTATTAACTCATGAGAGTTCTACACTTAACCTGTTCAAAGCCTCCACAAAAAAATATGTCATCAATGGACAGTCCTAATTATCACTAGTCCTTTCAAAGAAACAATACTGTTGTTGTAGGTCAGTATCATTTATCCCCATATGATGATGATGATGATGATGATGATAGATGGGGGCTGAGCCTAAAGGAACACTCACTTGCCTAAGGCCAACTTATGAGTTTGTAGTACAGAAGAGATTAGCATCAGGGATTTCCTGATTCATAGTAGCTCAGTCTCTTACTACGCTATGCTAGTTGAGGCATGTTGTTATAAATCTGCATATGTTTTGTAAAATAAAAATTTAAAAAATTGTTTACGGGACTGTCTTTGAACTATGAATTCTGTGGCAGTATTGATCTCTGTATTCTACCAGTTTGGAAGTATAGCGAGTCCTGCATTTGTGTCAAGATGCCTTTAAGTCACAGAACATTTATATTTGGATTTTCTACCAGGTTTTTGCAAGGCATGCCCGTTCCCAGCCTGTGTGCAGGGCCGATGCTACCATTAGGCCAACTAGGCAGCCGCCTAGGGCGCAGGGCTAAAAGGGGTGCCAGAAACGCCTTGGAAAAAAATACAGCGCTCTCAAGTGGGAAGGGGGGGCGCTAAATATCTGATCTTGCCTAGGGCACCAAACTGCCTTGCACCGGTCCTGCCTGTGTGCATTTCCATTCTTTGTTAAAGCCTTAATGCTCTTCAGCTGCAGCAGCCAGCAGCTGCTCTGTTAAGAAAAACAGCAACTAATTGCAGCAAAAGCTGCCCTAACTTCGTTCCCCGCAGCCTGAGGCTCTTGCCCTTGCTCTGTGCTACCTTTTCAAGTGAGATTAAAAAAGAAGGAAGAAAACAACAATGTGAACGAGGAAGAATTAATAAAGGGTCTTGGGATCCTAAAAGGGTACTTTCCCACACTCCTGCCTCAGTGTCTTAGGTCTGAAGGAAATGACAGTAGGTTTGCCAACTGTCCAGGGAGAAAAATGGTTTTCGCCTGTTTTATTGCCATTATCAGCATCCAGCTCCAAGGTGCAGATTTCAGCAAGTGAAGCTTTTTACATGGTGGGAAGATGAACATTAACATCTATGCATCAAGCTGCTGCTTCTGAAGGCACAGCTATAGCAGCTGGTAGAAAAGTTGGCAACTCCTGAAGAAGGGGCAGGATCATTTCCTCCAAGACAGTGTTCTCCAACCTTGGGTCCCCAGATGTTTTTGGCCTACAACTCCCAGGGCATGCTGGGAGTTGTGGGCCAAAAACATCTGGGGACCCAAGGTTGGAGAACACTGCTCCAGGACACACACATTATTCACCTGAATTGCTGACCTGCACAGCAAGGTTTGCACCCCTTTCCCCCTCAAAAGGCTTTAATATTTGGATAACAGGCAGAAATCAAACAGGTGCAGCTTTTGCTCAGCAAAAGAAGTTCACATGGCCTGGAGCTAATCACCAGAGAGATCTTGTTAAAGGTTGTGTGAAAAGAGAAACAATGGAAATGTGGAAAATCTGGCTGGAGGTAGCCCACTTGGCATCTTCAAGCATTCTTAATTAAATGAATGTGCTTTCTAGAAGCACTGGCAAATTCAGTGCTTGCTTAAAAGCACCCAGAGAGTTTAGCAGCCCTCCTCAAGCATAAGAAGAAGATTCCAGCAAATTCTGAGTCATTCACTTCTCAGTCATGCAATATTACTGTATGTGAGTGAGTGATATAATCACACCAGCAGGGAAAACATGTAGCCAGGATGCTCCAGGATGCTTAGAACCTTGAACCTGTTTTCAGTGCTTGGGCAGAGCCCCATAGCTAGGAGTGTTTGAACTAGCCTCTACAGCTCTCCCTTTCACAGGAATTTTACTTGCAGCTATTAGCAGATGATAATGCTTCGCAATGCTATGTTAGTATCCACAACTAATGGAGAATGTTGAGGAATCCCCTACTAATTTCTGCAGATCAACCACTCTTAAAAGACATGGGAGCAGGCAAGCCCAGGTTTTCTTCCTGGTAAGTTGGGAACCCTGCTTATAAATGTGAGAAGCCTCTTGGCACGTGTGGAGAGGAAACCCTCCCAAACTCACCATTGAGAAACCAGAACATACACACACACACACACACACACACACACACACACACACACACACGTCTGGAAGTAGGATGCTGACTTCTAGGCCAAAGGACACAACCATTGGACTGGAGGCACACTCAGGAAGTTATGGGCTGCACCAGTTGAACCTCTAGCTGTTAAGAGCACAGAAGCCCTGACATGAAAACTGTGTGGGGATCAGGTTAGGAGAGGTTGGCAAACTGGTGCTCTCCAGATGTTTTGAACTACAACTCCCATCAGCTCCAGCCAGCATGGCCAATGCTCAGGTGGGGAGTTGTAGTCCAAAACATCTGGAAGGCACCAGGTTGCCTACCCCTTAACGAGAGCACGATCCTGTGCATGTTTGCTTGTAAGACCCCTGTAACCAATGTGGCTTACTTCCTAGTAAGTTTGCTTGGGATTGCAGCCCAAGAGCAGGACTGTGCTTATGAGGAGAGTCTGATCTGAACTTCTGGTATGCAATGGGCTGAGAGAACGTCTCACACGTTCATCCACCTTTGCAAAGGCACATTATGATCTATCCGTGCTAAAATTACTCCCATCTTCCACTCCCCACCACCCCAACCCCAAATATAATTTTGCCGTTAATCTGTTCACTTGCCTTTTAAGGTCTTCTTGGTGCTTTCCTCAGGAACACAATTTGTTCTGTGCTGAAGTTCCCATTGGTCTCCGCACATATGCGCCCAGTAACATCTGTCTTTAATCGTTTATATATCAAATTACCTATTTTTAAAAAAATAGAACAAAAGCAAAGTGTTTATTTTAGAAGCATGTGTTGCAAGTGTATTCAGAGCAACCTTCATGGAAAGACCAAATGTGGTTCAGAACGCTCTCCAGCACTCTCAAAACCATTTCGATGGCCTTTTGAGTGACTGCAAACTTAGTGGCAAGTTAATTTTCTGTAGCAGTAGCTTCCTGGTAAGGAATTCAGGGAGTCAAATTAGTATTCTCCAACACAAAGCATTATTTTGATGCACCTGGATCAATCAAAATAAAAAACAACCATTAATCCTGTGATACCTAAAGATTTCACAGTTTTATTGTGGCACATGCTTTCATGGACTTGAGCCCATTGGATGCATGAAGTGTCAGCCTCAGCGGTGCACAGTTTTACGCATACACATGTACACATGCATGTATGCATACTTATGTGTGTGAGGGGAAAGGCAATAAACAGTGGGTCCAAAATGTAATGAAATGCTGGGGATAGCTCTTGAAGGGTTCCATCCTTAAAGGCAGTCTAAAAATAAATTAAAATAAAGTAAGAATAGGTCTGTGACATTTCTATTCAGATCCCAAATGTATATATGAGAAGAACAGAGTATCCATTCACAACAGTAGTTGCTGGTGATGTTACTATATTTCTACCTATGCTGGTCTAATCACTATGAGAAAGAAAGCTACAGTCCCAATTAAGTCCGAACTTAATAGAAACAAATTTGTTAATAAATTCTAGACTTCTGTGGGAGGCTTCAGTTTGGATTCTAGATTTCTTTAACTTTTTTTTTTTAAGTGTGACTTCGAAGTAAGCAGCAGAGTGTACTGAGAGACTGAAATGTTCTCCCACCAGTTTCTGAATTTGTCCTTTTTTATGGTAAGATGTGTGTTCTTTTTGTTGTAGATACTGACTTGTTTGTCCAACTGATCTGGTGTTATTAGGTCCTGTAATAGTGTTGCCTGAATAGATAGGGGGACAGTTGGTTTCTGGGTTTCTTGCACGATCTACTCGAGTTTGTGTCTCTGCTAGATGGTCTGTTGTTTATAGATTCATAGATCATAGAGTTGGAAGGGGCCTACAAGGCCATCGAGTCCAACCCCCTGCTCAATGCCGGATGTTGCTAGTAAGTGACTAGCCATTTTAGATTAAAGAGCCATCTATTATAGACTGCTTGCCTGCCAACTGTCTGCCAACAGAAGATGACACTTCATACATCTGCCAAAGAGGTCTCTAGTCCAAGAAAGATTATGCCATTTTTAAAAAATGGTATTAAAGGTGCCACAAGACTTTGTAATATTTTTGCTAGAACAGACTAGCATGGCTAACCCTCTGGAATTCTAAAACAAGCAAAACCAATGGTGCCCTGTGGCATTTTAAACACTAATTAGGACTGCAACATTTAGGGCTCAATCCTATGCATGTTTAGACAAAAATAAGTCCTACAACTCCCTGGGAGTTCTGTCTAAACATGCATAGGACTGTGCCCTTAATGAATTAGACAGATTCATTGATTTAAAAAAACTTTAGGTTGCAAAACTATACCCACTTACCTGTGGGTATATGTCTGAGTAGATATGTACAGGATTGCAACGTTAATTGACTAAAATTATATCAGACAGCAGATTTCTTTGAATACATTATTTTTTAATACAAATACTTATTTTCAAAACAGAAGCACCATCTTAGAAGAGGCATTTCCTTTTAACTCGCACCCAAAATGCCTCTCCTAAAGCAATGCCTGCTATGACTTGGGTGTTTATTATCTAAGAAAAACACAAAGAAGAATAATGCTTCTTGTTTCATAACTATTGGCTCCGAAATAAGCAATTCATGCAAACTTAATCAATAGATCATATTAATTTTAGTTGATTAATTGATTAATGATTTCTTTAATCAGGTGACAGCCCTAAAATTCATTGTGGACCAGAGCCTACATCATCAATAAAACAACCAACAATTTATTTCTTAAATTAATATGCAAAATTATTCCTAAAGACATAGGTAAAAATAAAACAAAACCCATCATGACTGTCTCGTGTCTCCCCTCTGCAGAATCTTGTCATTTCATTTTACAGAGTTGAATCTTAGCATTAATTTAAACAGATTCAGGACCTGAGGCCAGGAGACAAGCTGTATTAAGAAGAATAAGTAATGGATTTTGATCTGAGTTCTACTCCAGCAGCAGACATACAGGATGGCCTCTCTCAGTCACGGTTTACCATCCATCAAATTGGAACTGTCGTGACCTAACTGTGGGGTTGTTGGTAAGATGACCACACAATAAAGGCTCTGAAGCACTCTGCAAGTGAACAAGCATTATACAAATTATTAAATGTCATCAAATATAATAAACACACTCGGAAGTCTTCTTCTGGAAGTAATAATGATGATCTGTCCTTCAATCACAGAATCCTGTCTGAGGGCTTTCTCTGACATATTACACATAAAGCAATACCATTTGACGTCGTTTAGTGAAGAGGTTGTTGGCATGTAGACTCGACTAGCAGCATTACTTCATAGTGGACTCAAGTAACCCATGCAGAGCAAAATGTCAAAGGATAAACGCGCCTTCCATCCGCTGAAGGCCATAACAATTATTATTAGATTGAGGTGTTTTCTCTTGCACTGACGTTGCACTGAAACCTTTGCCCATGTAGGACTTTCAACAATGTAGAGCTCCTCATGTCACCAGCAGCGGTAGCCAATAGTTACTGAATACAAACTGGAGTGTCTCCTTTCTCCAAGCCTGTTCTTTGGTAATATCTTTAAACATAATAGTCTCTCCCTGTTGGCTTAATTTCCCCTTGGGAGGGGGAAAGAGCAGGAGGAGGTACACAGAAGGTATTGTGTTCCTCTGTCTTCTCCAGCAATGAAACAAGAGGAGCCCAACAAGGAGAAAGCAAAGCTGCTGCTATTAATACAAGTCTCAAGTTTATTTACCAAGACTGGAGACAAGTCTCTCCCTTTGACCTTTCTGTGTCCCCTTTGGGGGGCAAATTCTATAAACCCAAAGGCTATTTTTAATAGAATCATTGAGTCCAAAAGGACTGCAAGGCAAGGGCATCTAGTCCAACCAATCCATGTGGGTAAGGTGGGACTCTGGCCTCTCACAGATTGGAATGGGTCATAGGCAAAGAGCTGGAGGAGTACCTTACCATGGGTTTGCTAAGCAAATACAGAGGCAGCCTTATATGGGGGGGGGGGGGAGGGCAGGTGGTGGCATATCTTGGACGCCATCAAAGGCAGCAAAGTAGGATGCAGACAGATCTGACCCCTGGGGTACAATCCACTGGGAAGTTCTCCCACACAAAGCTCCACTGAAATCAACTGGAGCCACACAGGATCACTCTTGTGAAGTTCCTCATTTCAATGTGGCTTGTACCACAGAATTTCCTGGTGGGTCACGCCAATGACTGAAAGGCAGGAGGTGGATTTCCAGCTCAGGCGCCCAAACATGGGCTGGACCTGAGCAAAGAGTACCCTGGGCAAACTAAATTTTCAGAGAGAATAAAATTCTCTCTGGGAAAATAAAATGCTGCCTAATTAAAAATGTTAAGAACACTGGCTTACTAAGGCCTTACTCAAGGGACCCACCATTGTGAGTTTGGTTTAGGGACTGCATGCTAACTAACATTTACAGTCAATGTACTGTATCATTCAAAAACATAGGTTCAGCCTGGAATCCTTTCTTTTTTCAGTGTTAGGAAAACGGAAAGGGCTGGTTATTCCTTGCTTCTAATCAATCCCACTTACTTTTACTTACCTCACCTGTATCATTTTGTCTCCTCCTGACTGTCATCTTGTAGAAGCATGACCAAAGCAAAATCCTGTGCATTGTGGGGAGAGGGAGTCAGTCTAACAGGAACGAGGACAAACAATGTGGTAATTAGATCCAGTCGGTCTACGGAAAACACTGATTAACAATGCAGTCTATCTGTCCATACTTTACTTACCAGTAGAAGGAGGGATAGCTGGAATTCTCTGCTGATACAATCCAGGGCAATTTCTCACAGGGAGTGATGAAAAGACATGTGCTATTTCCAAGGATGAAAAAATGGGTTTTATTTATGTATTACATTTCTATCCCGCCTTTTTTCCTGCAAGGAACTCGAGGCAGCTTACATAATCCTCCTCTCCATTTGATCCTCACAACAACCCTGTGAGTTAGGTTAGGCTGAGAGTCAGTGACTGGCCCAAAGTCACCCAGTGAGCTTCATTGCCGAGTGGGGACTAGAACCCGGGTCTCCCGAGTCCCAGTCCAACAATCTAACCACTATGCCACACTGGCTCTCCTGCTTTGGTTCCCTTCTTGCCAGACAGATATTGCCTTTATTTAACCTAAAGGAAAGCCTCTAAAGAACGGCTGGCTGAGGTCACATACAAGTATGAGGAAAACTGACCAGAAAACCTGAATATGTCAATTTCCAGTGCTGTGCAGTACTGTATTTTGCTTCCTCCCCATACACTTTGCATGCATCCTCAAGTTGGGGTGGGGGAGAGAGAAACCTGTTTTTTTTTAATTTTGAAAGGTATGAACAAGTGCAGAAAAAAGCTCCCCGCACCTGCCTGTTTCAACACAACAATGTTTAAAATAATGGGACTGAAGCTGAAATCCTATGGCTACTTGGAAGTAAGCCCCGCTGAACAAAGTGTGTTCGGGGCTTACTTCTAAGTAAAAAAATGCATAGGACTGGACTGCTAGAAAGAAGAAACTGGCAATGTGTAAAAGAAAGCCAACGCTCCTTTAGAGTGTGACCTCAACCAGTTGGAAGGCACTTGCTGCAGAAGAGTGCAGCTGCTGCACCCTCCCTAAAGTAATTATTCTTGCTCTTGAAGTGAAAGGAGTAGGATTTGTCTTTCCTTCTATCCTGTTTGCATAGAGATATGCCTTTAACCCAAAGGTGTTAATCTATTTCCTTCCTGTCTTGCACCCTGCTCCCTGCCTTAGTGGGCAACAGAAGCTCTGAGGTCAACCCCATGTTGCCTGTTGAAACTTGGCTACTGATCAGGGCTGGCCCAAGACACTGCTGCCTGAGGAGAAGGACAAGATGGTGCCATCTCCCACTGAAGGCTGTGGAAGGCTTGCGGGGTGGTGGTGGTGGGGAAGGTAGACTGCATGGCCCACAGCTCTCTTGTCCAAAACTTTGCTGCCACCTCCCGGCAACTGCCTCACTCTGCCTAATGGTAGGACCGGCCCTGCTACTTATGCAGGCTCCACACAGATGTGGGTAATTAAATGGTATTTATTTAGGGAGGTAGTGGGCTCAGAGCCGGTGCTACCATTAGGCCAACTAGGCAGCTGCCTAGGGCGCAGGGCTAAAGGGGGCGCCAGAAATGCCTTGAAAAAAAATACAGCGCTCTCAAGTGGGAAGGGGGGCGCGCTAAATATCTGATCTTGCCTAGGGCACCAAACTGCCTTGCACCGGTCCTGAGTGGGCTCTCCCACTCTGGAGGAATTCAAGGTGCAGCTGGACAGCCATCTGTCAGGGATGCTTTGACTCAGTTTCCTGCATTGAGCAGGGGGTTGGACTCGATGGCCTGGTAGGCCCCTTCCAACTCTGCTATTCTATGATTCTATTTAACACGGCTCCCTGGTGGGGTTCTTAATACAGGCCTGTGTCAAGCTTTTTTCTACTAGTCTGAGAGAAGACAGGGAGCGGGGAGTCTGGAAATTGGGTAGCACTTCAGAGGAAAGGGGAGTGCATGGTTAGTTCACTGCGCCTGACTACAACACAAGCAGCAGATACTGCTCTGTCCTCTGCCTGGATACAAGCCAGCTTCCCATGATTATGTCACACTCTCACAACCCAGGATAGGGCTGTGCAGATTAAAAGGCAGGCAGGGCAACTTAGTTAGGAGTTGGGGGGGGTGTGTCAACAATGGCAATTACCCATTCTGACCTTCCTTAACAGCATTCTCAAGGGCCATCGTTTAGTTTCTCCCATATAAGTGGCTGAGATGAGAGGGAGAGCAGGGCCATTCCACCAGCCCTGCTAAAATAATTACTTTTCTCCCCTCCCCATTCCTTTTTCCTTGTGTTTCATGTCTTTTTAGATTGTAAGCAGGGACTCACTCTGGGAGCCTTTTTGGCTGAGGAGCAGCATAAAAATACTTCAGATAAATGACTGGCTGCCATACATGGGGAGAAATAAAGTGCTGTATCTGGGTACATTGTTGATGTGACGAGGGCAAAACCTGTCCCACCTCCATCCCTGATTATAGCCTGGCCTTCATTGACAGAGATCCCACAGTGTGTGCCTCAGTGTCTGCACAGCATACAGAGACATGCATTGGATCCCGCAGTGGTCCTTCTTACAATATACAAGCCCTGCTTCCAAACACTCCCCACCCCATATAATAACATGCGTTTTCCTACTTAATTATAAAACAAAAGATTCCTGCACTGAAAACTGCCCTTAGCAAGAGACAGCAATTACCCCTGCCTACCCAGCAGGTGGCTTGCCTTGTCTAAATGTCTAAATGACTTTAGAAGAAACCAGTAAACATTTTCTGGCATTCAGGAAAACAGGTGCAGCCTTACAACAAGTTGAACTCTAAAAGGGAATGATAAGATAAAGCTGTCAGAAGCTAAACGGAATGTACCCGTGTATCAAAGTCACAGCAAAACCTAGCTACTCTGTATTCCCCTCTCCCTTTCTCTCCACCACTCCCCCCCGCCCCCGCATGAGGTATGGGATTTCCTGTTAACCAAGCCAAATATGAAACATGTTCGCATTTAGAGCCAGGAAATCCCAACTGCCAGCGTTGAGAGGTTAGTGGGATTATGGTTTACATTAGATGTTTATTACTTCAATATCACTTCCTCAGAACATTAATGGGTCATCTAATCCAAAGAGGGCAACGGACAACTCCCTTAATACCTTTGCAAACCTTTTAGTGACAAGACTTCCTTGTTTAGATTTTAATTTTAAAACGTTGGCCAGTGAATGCTGATTGTTCATGTAGCTCCATGATTTCCTGTGACTGTGACGACTTGAATATGAGGTGACTGTCGTCTACTGTTTGGTTGTGGGTGTATTCCTTAGCAGCTCTTGGCTGCAAGAGCTGTATTAAAGATTGATAGTAAGAATCTCTCCCTAGTGGTGTTGTAGTGGATTGCTAGGAATGTATAAATTGTGGAAGAGAGATCTACAGCATGACCATGCTGGCTGGGGATGATGGGAGTTATAGTCCAACACATTTCATAGAATCATAGAACTCCAGGTTGGGAAAGGCTATACTAGTTCTCCTACCATTCTATAATATTCATTAACTGTGTCTTTTCAGTATAGTTGGGATCCCATTTGAATTGGATTGCCTTGATCCCACCCACGACCCACCCCCACCTTAAAAACACTTCTGGGGGCCCTTCTATATATATGGCCAATATATGTCTCAACAACTGTTGTCCACAACCAGGAAAGAAACAACCTTTTTAGGTTTGAAGCTGAGATTCTCGCAGTGCCAAATTTTGTGCCAGCAACTAGATTCTATACTTCCCATGGTTACGTGGGATGTACACAACTCTGATTGCAGCTAGATTTTTAACTTGGTGGGTAAAGAGATGTACAAGCACTGAGCACAGAAGAGGTTGTGGAATTAAGCTTCTGGCAACCAACGCCTTAGAGCTTGGGAACATGACAGATTTATTTTTCCTGAGTGCACTGACAGGCCACAGATATTTTAATGGAATATTAGCAGCTTTGCATCTAATTACTTACAAACCTTCTAGCGCTCTCTCTCTTACACACACACATTCGTTAGGTCACACATTTTGCTCCCAGTTAATTATTTTCTATTTTGGTACTGTCAAGGCAAGAAAAAGTGGAAGGGCTTGCTGGGAATTTCAAGCTATTCCAAATTATTTCTCTTAACTCTCCACTATGGTTCCTACTCCCTTGAATAAGATCCAGGCATCTGGTACCTCCGATTCAATCCATTAAAAAAGCAGCAACTCTACTGCCTATCCCTTAATAATCCCCTGTCTGGTGGGGCAATATAAGCCCTTTTGCCCAAGGTCGGGAGCTGGACCATTAAGTCTTCTTGCTCTGCAACCTCTATCAGCCATTCCTCTGAACCTTCTGCCTGCCCTTCCACTTTGCACATCACCCAGAGAACTCTTGTTATTGGGCAGCTGATAAATCGAATGAACAAATAAGCAAGCAAACATTTCACTGGCTTGTCTGTTTGCATGGCTCCTACTTGCCCTGCGGCCCCTGCCTTGGTGCTCCTGGACATGATCCTGTCTTTACTCTCTCTTGGACTTGATCCTGCCAAGATTTGCATCTTTGAGTCCTAGCCCATGCAAGCAGGCACTCCTACCTGTGTGCACTATGGAAACTGGACGTGCTTCATGAGTGAATCAGACCTCCCAAACAGTTGTCATGTGGACATCCACTATTCCTCTCATTCTAAAAAAAAAGGGGGGGAGGGAAGGCAATAAAAGGGCAGATTTAGTCTTGCTGCCATGACTCTCAGGTATTCAATCTGTAACACATAAAATAACTGTTAAAATACTGCCAGGTTCATTTAATTGCAGTGGAATATTCTGCACAGGGTTACCAACTGGGTTGTTTTGTTTGTTTTTACTGTCCCTGCTCCTATGCCTGACACAGAAATTTAGCAGGTGAAGTTTTCCTCATCACTTTATCTCCATGTCAGGAAAAGCTTTGCTTTCTTTCAGCAGGTCAGACTGCTCTTAAAGGTACAGGAGAAAGAAAGAGCACTATAAAAGTTGGCAACCTGATTCCTGAATCAAAAACCTAAAGGGTTCTAGAGGAAAAGTAGATTGTTTAACATTTATTTAAAGCATGTTTACCTCACTCTTCAGTCAAAAAGGCTCCCTGAGCAGCTTACATACAATAAAAACAAGAAGTGCCCGCCCACATGCTTGCAATCTAAAATACATCACAAAAGGAAAAAGAGATGGGGAGGGAAGAGGAAAAAAGCAAACTCAGGCACCAATTCTTGAAGTTAAATAGTAGTTCTTATCAGTGGTAGCATCAGGGCAACGCTTTGGGGCAGGTGTCCAAGGCCCCATACAGTAGAATGCACAGGAGGTCCTCCAAACACAGCAAGGCTGGCTTCTGCAAGGCTGGCTTTACCATATTTTGAAGGAAATGAAGTACATGTAATACTCATTATCGTCTAAAGATGATAAGCCCATTAAGTCCAGAGTCTAATATTATTTAACTGCACCACTGATTTTCCTAATGAGCTGCTGGAAAAGAAAACGTTCAGAGAGCGGGTCTTTCAGCAGAGCTGATGGAGTGGCACTGCTTCTCCCAATCTCCCTCTGCTGCAGCTTGATGGAATGGCTGCTGCCAGGTGATAGGTGAGGGAGGAGCCTGATGGAGCTGGTCTTTCAGCAGAGCTGATGGAGTGGCTTTGCTTTACATGCGCCTTTAAAGTAGTTTGGCTTTAGGTAAAGTGCAGCAAAAGATCTGAGAATAACTGGAAAAGTCAATATGTCAAACAGTCTAAAATAGAAAGGGGTTTGGAGGTCAGGACAATTTCGGTGAGCATATAAATCCCTCTGACGTAGATGAGAGCTGTGTGCACGAGTGAAAGAGAAAAAGCAGGACACTGAGCCTGAAAATACTGAGCCCTGGGAACTTTTTGCGACTGTTGTTGTTCTCTGAAGGGCCTCAAAGTCTCTGCTGGGCATATCCTGTTTTAAGATTATCATTTCATGACTGGGTTTTATGAGAAACTTGTCAAAATGTTGGATTCTGGTTTAATTTTTCATAATTTTTGAAGGCTGGGACAATTGAACTGAAACAATTGCTTATTATTATTTTTTATCATTGTTATTATTGGACAATCAGGGGGCAAACCCCAGCAAACGTCAAATGCAACTTTTTGTAGAAACTATATTTTATGGAGTGCAAGAAGTAGGTATTCTTGCAATATTTTTTGTTACATTTATATCCAGCCTTTTCTCCAAGGAGCTCAAGGTGGTGTACATTATCCTCTTCCTCTCCATTTTATCCTTACAACAACCCTGTGAGGTAGGTTAGGCTGAGAGTCAGTGATTGGCCCAAAGTCACCCAGTCTAGAACCTGGGTCTCCTGAGTCCCAGTGCCAACTCTCTAACCTGGCTCCCTCCAAATGTTTTGGACAACTCCCAGCATTCCTGACCATTGGCCGTGCTGGCTGAAGCTGATGGGAGTTGAAGTTAACATCTGGAGTACATGAGGTTGGGGAAAGCTGCTCTAACCACTACACCACACTGGAAGATCAAAGGAGTATGAGACAATTCGCATACTCCCTTTTGCAAGCAATTTGTGGTGCTCTTCGTTGTGTTTCTGTATTACACGCACACACAGTGGGGAAAGCATGTGTGGATCATCTCATACGCCTTTGACCTTCCAGTGTAGTATAGTGGTTAGAGCAGCTTTCCCCAACCTACTCCACTCCAGATGTTTTGAACTTCAACCCCCATCAGCTCCAACCAGCATGGCTGATGGTCAGGAATGATGGCTGCACAAAGCACTGCTCTTAACGCTTGGCACAGCCATCAAACCCTACTTACTTCCAAGGCCCTCAGAGCACCCCGCAGGGATCAACCATTTTTGTTTGTTTATCCCAGCAGCATTTGGGAGAGTCCTAGGAGCAAGCTGAAAGCATAAAATCATAGAAAAGTAGAGTTGGAAGGGGCCTACAAGGCCATCGAGTCCAACCCCCTGCTCAGTGCAGGAATCCAGCTCAAAGCATCCCTGACAGATGATTGTCCAGTTGCACCTTGACTGGGAGAGCCCACCACCTCCATAGGTAGTTGATTCCATTGTCTTATTGCTCTAACAGTCAGGAAATTTTTCCTGATGTTTAGGTGGAATCTAGGTTCCTGTAACTTGAGCCCATTATTCCGTGTCCTGCAAACTGGGATGATCGAGAAGAGATCCTGGCCCTCCTCTGTGTGACATCCCTTCAAGTACTGGAAGAGTGCGATCATATCTCCCCTCAGTCTCCTCTTCTGAAGGCTAAACATGCCCAGTTCTTTTAGTCTCTCCTCATAGGGCCTTGTTTCCAGTCCCTTTATCATCCTTGTTGCCCTCCTCTGTCTGAACCCTCTCCAGTTTGTCTATGTCCTTCTTAAAGTGTGGTGCCCAGAACTGGACCCAGTACTCAAGATGAGGCCTAACCAGTGCTGAGTAAAGGGGAATTATCACTTCCCGCGATTTGGAAGCTATACTTCTATTAATGCAGCCCAAAATAGCATTTGCCTTCTTTGCAGCCACATCGCATTGCTGGCTCATATTCAGTTTGTGATCTACCACAATTCCAAGATCCTTCTCACTTGTAGTATTGTTGAGCCAAGTGTCCCCCATTCTGTAACTCTGCATTTGGTTTCCTCTCCCTAGGTGCAGCACTTGGCATTTATCCCTGTTAAATTTCATTCTGTTGTTTTCGGCCCAGCGCTCCAGCCTATCAAGGTCACATTGAATTTTGTTTCTGTCTTCCAGAGTATTAGCTGTTCCACCCAACTTTGTGTCATCTGCAAATTTGATAAGCATTCCCTGTATCTCCTCATCCAAGTCATTAATAAAAATGTTGAAGAGCACTGGGCCCAGGACCGAGCCCTGTGGTACCCCGCTCGTTACCTCTCCCCAGTTTGAGAAGGAACCATTGATAAGCACTCTTTGAGTCCGATTCTGTAGCCAATTGTGGATCCACCTGATAGTTGTTCCATCCAGCCCACTTTTAGCTAGCTTGCTAATCAGGATATCATGAGGCACTTTGTTGAAAGCTTTGCTGAAGTCCAGATATATAATGTCCACAGCATTCCCACAGTCCACAAGGGAGGTTACCCGATCAAAAAATGAGATCAGATTAGTCTGGCAGGATTTGTTCTTGACAAACTTAGCACATGATAGGGCCTAATCTTCAGCATCCTCTCACATTCCATCTTTAGACTTCACCAAATGCAGACTCCATGGCTTGAACATTAGCCACTCCCTCACCATTTTTTGTGTTGCTTTGTTTACCATCATGCCTGACAAAGAGTTCTGGAGAATTTGAAAGCTTGCACACGATGTTGTGAGTGACCTTGAGTTGGTCTAATAAAGGTATTGTTCTAACATGGATTTTGGAATGTTTTTCTCCTTATGGCGAGCATGGCTATCTTTGCCTCCAGTTGGAAAAGTCTGTGAAATGTAGCTCTCACCTTTTGAAACTATAGTTTTAGGACGCTTGCCAATTTCTACCTCCTGTTGCTAACAGGAATGCCCAACTGCCTGGCAAGAAAGATAATAAAGGCAAAAAACAGTAAATCAAAAATCAGGATCGTTCAGTTTCATACACTTAGAACAACATATAATATTTTTTTTCCTACTGAGTTTGCATAACTGTTCTAATCATCTCAATGCATTACTTTTTTTGGAGGGGGGGGGAGTTCAAAGCTTATAAGCTTCTTAAATGGAGCTTGACATATTCCCATATCAAAGAGCAAAATGACTACAAAGAACCCCAACTGCAGTTACTATATTTAAACTGTTTTATTCTACCAAAGAAATGCAGCTTTAAAATCTTTTAATTTTGATACAGCAATTTTGAGGCACTTTAATTTGGATGGGAATAGATTTGAAATGTTGGTTGGTGCATAATATTTGTCATGGTAGTAAGTAAGAAAAGTATTAGGAGAGCGCCAGTGTGGTGTAGTGGTGAGAGTGTTGGACTGGGACTCGGGAGATCCGGGTTCTAGTCCCTGCTCAGCCATGAAACTCACTGAGTGACTTTGGGCCAGTCACTGACTCTCAGCCTAACCTACCTCACAGGGTTGTTGTGAGGATAAAATGGAGAGGAGGATTATGTAAGCCGCCTTGGGGTCCTTGCAGGAAAAAAGGTGGGGTATAAATATAATAAATAAATAAATATTAAAGCAGCAGCAACATGGAGCCCTGTGTTTGAATTCATCTTTCCAAATCTCACACTTTCTTTGCAGGAGTTCCACCGGCTCTTTCGAGTCAGTGGTTATAGCAACAATGGGAAATGTGTGGTCCTCCATTTGGGCTGCAACTCCACCATTGTCCCTCACAACGGGCTGTGCTGGCTAGGGCTGATGGGAGTCACAGTCCAGCAACATCTGGAGGGCCACACGTTCCCCACCCCTGGGTTATAGTCTGCCTGTACCTTTCAAAATGTAGAGACAGTAGCCAAGCTTCCTAGCTGTCTGAGATGAGTGCCAATGGTCGCCATGGCTGGGCAGCAGCCAGGCCCCATGTTCTGGCAGAAGCCTTTCTGAAATTGCTGCAGGACTGGGTAGCTATGTATCCTCGTTTACAAAGGACGATCCTCTATTTGAGGGGATCCTCTCTTTGAAGCTGTCTAGTCCAAGTCTGGTTTAAAGATTAAAAAAAAAAAACATAAGAAGGGAGCGCAAGGAGACCTTGAAGTTGCCCATCAACAGTGAGCATCTGGACAGCAGACTCAACAGGCACACACAGGTCACCTGGTCACACTCTCCCTCACTATGATGAGATGTACTGTATTTCTGCTTAAATAACAATTTCTAAATGTGCATTTATAGATATAAATTAGCATATCCAAACCGGTGTCCTCTTCTTTGGTGATGTTTCCTCTTTTTTTTGGCAAGGCACAAGTGGACCACCCTAACTGCAGTGGCAGCTTTGAACATTTCTCCTCCTTGCTGTCACTGCCCACGTGCTTACCTAGTGAGATGGCGCTGGGCAGTAGCAGCAGCTCTTGTCCCTCCTCCTCCTCCCTCCTCCTCACCTCCACAGTCCAACTGTGGAGACTGGGCCCAGAGAGGGAAGGCATGTTGAGTGAGCAGGCGACTGGCCAGGAGCAGCATGGACAACTGTCACCTCTCTTCTCCCCCTGGGCCTATTCCCCACCACAGAACAGCAGCAAGGAGCAGCAGCTGCCCAGCCTGCCTGCCACCATCCCACAGGAGAGGGTGGACAAGCCAATGGGGGGGGCAGCAGTGGTGAGGGGGCCCACTGATGCTGTGCTGCCTGAGAGCCCTCCAAAAATCATCACCCTTCTCTTTCCCTCCCCCTGTTCTGAGATAGCACCAGAATCCGGCAGCCAAAGGAGGAGAACTGTTTGTATACACACAGCCTAAAAGGTATTTGGATTAGTTCCTTTTGCCACTATTTAATCACCACGTTATTATTCTCAATAAGTGGGTTAAAAGATTTTTTAAACAGTGGGGGTTTCCCCCTCATTCTTTCAGTGAATCATTATCGGATATATAACTGATAGCAATTATTACCACCTCCACCCTCCCGAGTGTTACAGTTATTCTGAACTTAATTAATATGGAACACTTGGGGGTGGTCTGCTCATACGGCTTCTGGAATGCACCCTGTGGCTTAAGGACTATGGGTGCTTCTAGATGGACAGCTCCTAGCGTTATCAGTCAAATATCAGAACCATCCCATCTTTCCCTCCTTAATGGACTTTTTACTGTTGTTGTTTTTAAAAAAAAAGATGGAAGAAGAGGTGGGAAAAAACAGGAGGGTTGCAAATGGAACCCTGACCAATGGCCATGCTGGCTGGGGCTGACTTGAGTTGTAATCCGGAAACATCTGGAGGACACAAGGTTGCCTACACACACACACACACACACACACACACACTATTGGCTATTGTTTGGTGCAGTGATCAAATATTGTCTATGTCCATGTGGAAGAGGACCAAACTTGAAATAGAAAGGGCATTGCAGGCCAACAGTTGGATGACCTGGCTGAACTGCCTGGGGATTTGGAATGGCACCCTCCAGTGCTTTGCTTAACTCCAGCCAAAGCCATTAGACTCTGGCCTGACATTTGAGCATCAAAGATAACTCCATTGTCAGACACATTAAGGACAGCCACTGGCATAGCTAACAAATCTGCCACCTTACATCATGCAGGCAGGTTCAGGAAGATTTGAAGGTACTGAACCAGATGTCCTCCTCCAAACAAATCCCATTTATGCTTCCATTGTTTTCTCTTGTAAAGAATGTGGCTAGCGTCACGGTAAGAAAGCTAGAAGGCGTGATTCATGCTGTACCAAATTCAGCAGTACTTAATTTCACAAGCAAGAGGTGCTGGGACCTGATGAAAGCTGCACCCTTTGATGTGGAAACACTTCCTCCTAATACCAGATGACTATGACTCTTTACTAGCAATAAGGAGGGGTGTGAGGGAATGTGCTCTGAACATAGAAATACACTGGAGTATTTTTGTGGATCCACCATTGTTCGGGCACCAAACTGAACGAGATCGCCAAAGAGAAGGAACAGGACCCTACTGTGAGCCCCAGCACAGACGGGGACCTTGGGCAGTCAACACCTCTCGAGGGACAGCCAGAGGCCACTTTTCATAGATCATAGAGTTGGAAGGAGCCTACAAGGCTATCGAGTCCTACCCCCTGCTCAATGCAGGAAACTAGAGGAGGGGGTCTCCCATCCAAGTAATAACCAGGCTTGACCCTGCTTACCGTAGCTTTCCGCACTCAGACAAGCTGAGCCAGCATAAGCCACTTGTCCATATTATACCCCACCTGAGGAAGCAGTACTATTGAGGGATGAAATGCCTCCCTGTTGAGTACACACACAGTGCTCCAGACCTTCCCTTGTCACTCCCATGATTTTAGGAGCAGTGATGGTGACAGATCTGTCTAAAACCCAGAACAGGCAATGCAACGCCCATTTGGCAGCCAGAGGCCTATCCTCATAAAGAGGAGGTAAGAATTAGTGCAGGATCAGGGCTCTGAGGAGTTCCAGGAAGAGGTGGTGTCACCAGGCCCACTATAAAACCACCAGTCACTGACTAGTTGCTGGTGCAACAGCTGTGTGTGAAAGCTCTGGGGCTGGCCCAAGACATTTTGCTGCCTAGGGTGGAGCAGCAAATGGCACCCACCAAGTGAAAGTGCACAGTACCCAAGGCCAGTCTGAGCACTTGAGGCAGATTATCCCACAGGCACCTCTCTACCTCCCTGCAGTCAAAATACAATAATTATAAATTATCATCATCATGCCTTTCTGATACTCAAAGCAGTTTACACTAATTAAGAGAGCAATCCTATGGCCCCAGGTAAGTATCCCAGGGACCATATGATTTTTTGGAGTCCTCCCTCCAAGGCCATATGCCCTTGGAAGGGGGACTCCAGAATCCAATCTGCCCCCCTGCCCCCTCCCCTGCCCTCTTGCAGTCACCTCAGAAAGAACTACGCCAGCTGCTTCCCAAAGTTGCAAATGTAGCCTCTGACGGAGGGGAAAGGGGGTGTTCCAGTGGGCAGGGAGAAGAGAGGCCAGGATATGAGAAATCCTGTGGCATCTCCAGCCCTGGCCCCGGTCCCCACCAGCAAACCTCCTCCAGGCAGGCTCAAAGACCCGTCTAGAGGAAAAAATGTAAAAAAGGAAGATTGAGTGGGAAAAATCACCTCCATCCTCCTGGCAGGGCATTGGATACGCGGAAGCCTCCAAGATTGGAGGCTTCTGTCTAATGAGGGCACAACCCATAGGATTGTGCCCTGAAACATGCAACAGTAAACTATAGCAAGAATAAAAACATAACAGGCAAGGCAGATAAAATACAGTCATCAATAAAATAACTTCAGCCTGGCAAATTAGAAGTCTGCTGAAATAAAAACATTTTCACAAGCCAGCACAAAGTGATGAAAGAGGAGGTCATCCAAACCTCATGGGGCTAGCTGTCCCACAATACTGGTGTGCCCACGGAGAGAGCCCTATTTGTTTATTTATATTTATAACCCTTGTCCCAACTAACCTTGTCTCCACCATGGATGGGGCACCAGAAGGACTTCTCCATTTGATCTTAATATGGGAGGAGGCAGTCCCTCAGGTACCCTGGACCCAAGCTATTTAGGGCTTCAAACGCTAATCGCTAATCGGTGACATTTTGAATTGAACCCGGAAAGCGACTGGTAACTGGTGCAAGCGTTGAAGAAGTGTAATATGATCCCATGGGCAAGCACACACTAATATCCTTGTTGCTGCATACTGGACCAACTGAGTTTCTGGACACTCTTTAAAGGCAGCCCCACATAGAGCACATTGCAATAATCCAATCAGTGTTACCATAGTCCACCCAGATGCCATCAACATATGCAGCACTTTACAGAGTAACACAAGCCCAAAGAACTGAGACTGGTCTGTGCCCCAAGGAGTTTACAATCTGCATTTATACTGTGGGGGAAACCGGAAAGGAAGAGGAGGGAAGACAAAGCAAGGATAACAAATCACACACAGAGAAGAGGCAAGAACAGCAAGGGAGAGAAGGAGAGCAAATGATGGAACTGCATTTTAGGGCTAATTTTGGTTGAAGGTGGGAGATTAAGACAAAGGCTCAATGAAAAAGAAAAAGAAAAAGGTGGGTTTGGAGGAGGGACCTGAGGGAAGAAATGTGTGGGGTGTGGATTTGATCACTCAGTGATACTCTGAAACAGGGACAAACTTGCACATGCTTAATGTTATCTCTCATCCTTGTTATTGCTTCATAAGACCCTGGTACTCATGTCTCCTGATCAAATTAAGCTCTGAACCGCTCTTTTAAAATATTCTGGATTGGATATTTTACTGCATGAGTGACTGCCTACTTCCTATATTAATAATTGGGCATTTTATTCCATTAAAGCCAACAAATCTGACTGAGAATTAATTTGACCTCTTGTAGTGCTGCCTTTCTTGCCAAGGTGCCACTCTGCATTCACGCTGCAATCTCAGCTTTTTTCTGTAGCCTGCTCCAGCTAGGGAAATTAATCTGCATGGAGCCTTCATGCTTCCACACTTTATGCAGCTTTGAAGCCTTCCCAGCGATGGGCCAAGATAACTTGCTTGCCAGTGAAAAGAGATAAATAATTGGTGAGGAAAATTCCATGTATTTCCAAATCATTATCCCTTCAGGAGAGCCTGATGCCCTCATCTAAATTCCTAGGAAGTAAACAAGGGAAAAACCACTTTCAATGGTTTTTATTTGGCACAGTGTGAAAGTCTGTTTCCAGCAGGCCTGTCCCCACTTTGAATACATCTGTATGGATTGTCCCTCCGTTCTTCTTTCAAGCTTCCAACCTCTTTCTGGCAAGAGGGGCTGAATTTAACTCCTAAGTGGCTAGGTATATGTATGCCCCATCATGCCATTCTCAGACAAGCTTTGATCACTAGATGAATACAGGCCAAATATTAGGGAAGCATTCTGTATCAAGAAACACTTTTTCTGAAGCAGTGGAACAAAGGGATTTTGTTTGCCATAGGGTCCAAAAAAGAGTAAGAATAGAGGGTCTGCTGGGGACTCTCCAATGTTTGATGGATGGCAATAATGACACTTATTTTTACATTAAGAGCATAAGGGGCTTATAGTGCAATAGACCTGCCAACGCTCCTGAACGGGAGACAGTGGATTATAGAGCAGCAGATCCCATTTTGTAATCTGATCTCCCAATTCTAATGTACTACTGCTACTACTAAAAATAACCATAACGATAATAAAATAAATGGTGCAAGTGCCACCTACTTTAGGCTGGGCATAAGAAGAGCCATGCTGGAATGGACCAAAGGCCAATCTGGTCCAGCATCCTGTTTCCCACAAATGCTTATGAGAAGCCTACAAGCAGGATAACACCCCCCTGCTCGTATTCCCCAGCAACTGGTATTGAGAGGCAATACCACGATTCAATGACAGCCCATACTCTGGGTTGTTGTTACATGCAAACCAGGCCTGGGTAGGGCAACAAACCATGGGTTAGTGTTATGTGCAAACCAGGTCATGATCTGCTACCTGATCCTTTTTAACTGGAGATACCAGAGACTGAACTTGGACCTTGTGCATGCAAAGCAAGTGCACTACCCCCGAGCTATGGCTCCTCTGTCAGACATAATTCAGTTCCTGAGCATAATTGGAACTTTGCAACAAAAGCAGAGCTCGTTTGCGAACATATATTTAGGATTATTACGGTACCTGAATTAAAGCAAGCATTATATATTTGCCCTAGTTTTGGGGGGCTTTACTTTTATCTTGGATCAAATAATGAGGACAGAAGGTAAGAGCTTTAACGTCGAGAGAGAAATGGGTAAGAAATGGGAAAACTGGTTGAGAAGTGACAGGATCCACGGTATGGGTGAGAGGTACGTAAATGTTACATACTGAACCAAATTTTATTAAAACAGCTAACATATAAATGGTAAAATTCCAGTCCTACTACCCTGATATTTTTATTACAAAATCTCTGAGAAATATGCAGACGAGCTAGAGAATGTTCATGAAGAACAGCTGGGCAGCAGCCACCAAATTTTGATGGGCTACCCAGTTCCTACTGGTCGCTGTGGTTCAGTCTGATCCAGCAGCTTCTTACTTTCTTAACAAGACTAGATAGGATCACTTAATGGAGATTAACTATGCCTTAACTCTTATGTTACAGTCTTGCTTTGAACATTTAAAACACATCAGTGGTCCACAGGGATTCTAGTACAAAAACAAACAGAACACACAAGACTGGTTGGAACTTGGACCACCCCCATCCTAACTGTAAACTATAAATACTTGGTGCACATACTGTATTATTAAGAGGATACATTATTACACTTAGGCATGAGGGAACACAGAGAAGATTAAGATATTTTATAGTTCACTGCTCGGGAACCTCCATACCGGAATATGGAGCAGTATATAAATTTTGTAAAATAAATAGATATCTTAGGTATGTTGGGCTAAAACCATATTGCTGTTGGGCTAAAACCATATTGCTGTTGGACCCCTAAAATTATACCGTATTTTTCACTCCATAAGACGCACTCCCACCCCCCACCCCCCAAAAAAACTAGGTGGAAATGTCTGTGCGTCCTATGGAGTGAATATAGTAAAAATAATAATAATATTTTTTTAATATATATTTTTTTTACTTTCCTCTGCTGGTCCGGAAGAGCGGAGGACTCCTGGGCAGGGCGGGGGAAGCCCCCGCCTCTCAGCTGATTCCCCGTGGAACAGCTGATTAAAATTTTTTTCGGGGGGTGCCATACGGTAAGTGCGGTGCGTCTTATGGAGCGAAAAATACGGTAGTTGCTTTGAGGGTTTTTTTGGGGGGGTTACAGTTGGTTATTTTGGGGATGTTTTGTTTTTTCTGCATGCTCATAGCCATTGCCTAAGCCTTAAGCCATTTGAGAGAGGCTAGACTATATGTTTAAAGAAATCAACAGATGAATATTTATTTTGTGTATTTGGGGGCCACCTTTTAGGCCCCCCCACAGAGCAGTAGGGTGTGCACTTACACATCACCAAAAAGAGAGAGGGCAAAGGAGCACATAGATTTGCATACAATTTGTAAATGCTAATGTATATGGATGGAAGCAAATTTAGAAAGAATTACTATAATTTAAACAGAAATACAATACATCTCATCATAGTGGGGAAGACTGGGACCAGGTGACTTGTGTGCCTGCTGTCCAGGAGCTTAATGTGGATGAGCAACTTCAATGCTGCTACTCTCCCTTCTTACGGCTCTTTATCTTAAAACCAGACTTCAGACAGACTAAGGTGCCTTCAAACAGAAGACTTTCCTCTGACAGTCCTTCAAATATCGGACTGTTCTCTGTACTGTAAGTCACATGGCCACCCTATCTTTTATGTACATAAAAGATACATAGATACTTTACGCACATCACGTTACATTAGGCACATGAGACAGCACTTCAGCAATGTAGATGATATGATATAAGAATTGCAATAAATAAAATAAACATCTCAGAATCACAAAAACCCACTTCCACAAAACCACAGTAAATACTTAAGGTGCTCCCAGACAGAGGGCTCCTAGCACTACCAATTAGAAGGCATTGTGCAGCTATTTCTCCTTAACAGATTTTCTGCAGTAAGAAAAGATGGAAGAAGTTGTAGGAAAACATGCAAGGGTACAAATGGGCTCCCGCTGTTGAGGTCCCTTGGAAAATTCTGTGAATGAGGCAGGGTGGTGGCATGATAAAAAGCCTAGTCTGGAAGCACCCTGAATCTAGGGAGGCAAAATGTCTCCCAGTACAACACGGTTGTGTGGACGGTAGTTTGTCTGTTCTGCAAACGCCTCAGAACAACAGGAGAAGGGGCCCTGTGGAATGAGGTGAACTGTGTAAATCGCTTTGAGAACTTATTGAAAAGCAGAATATAAATATGCTAAGAAACACAAACAAAAACGTTAATGAGGGTACCTTGAGAAAAGCTTCAATATGAGGCAAAGGATTCAATGAGGGAGAGGAGATGGCCCAAGGAAATTCCTCAGAAGCAAAAGTCCCACCTTTGCGCATAGCCTTAGCCAAGGCACTCTCTCTGAGCTTCGGAGTCACCTCACATGAAGTGAAATTGCTTTCACAAAAGTTACTACAGGGTAGGGAATTATATGGATCTTGCTTGTTGTTCAATACGTATGACAAACACACAAGGACCTGTTTTGTAGTATGCGCACAAGATAAGCTGCCTGCCATCAGCAGTGGCCACCTGCCTCAGGTAAATGCAGCAATATAGACATGTGTGCATTCTTCACATCATGTTGAACTGCAAACACACACGTGTCTTGCTACAGGTTGGGAAGCCAACACCAACCATCGCTTCATGCCTTGCTTACATGCAGCAGACGCATAGGTATGATGCAGGTTACACCACATTTCCTATGTGGGATTGTTTCCTTTTACAGTAAATGCATTACATATACAGTTCTTCATCTATAATATTAGGAATAACTCTGGGCATCTCTGACAGGGCCTTTTCAGGGGTGACACCAAGACTGTGAAATACCATTCCCTTGGCGATCCACTGTGCCTTTTCTCTTCTAGTGTTTAGCCATTTATTGAAAATAACCTGTTCCACCAAGCACCTCAGTTTCACCTCTTGCGAGTTTGTCTGGAAATACCTGAAAAGAATGAAGGCATCACAATATTAATGTCATCTTCTCCTTGTAATTAATGTTGGTGTTGTGTGTGTACATTAGAGGTGGGCAATTAATGGTTCTCCATGTTTTGGCTTACAATCCCCATCAGCCCTGGCCATCATTACCAATGGTGGAGGTTGTAAACACACACACCCCAATGTGGAAGGCCTACCAAGTTGCCTACAAAACAGATGTTGGTGTTGTGTGTGTGTAAAATACACACAAAGAACACCAACATTTAGTACAAAGAAATGTCATTAATATTGTGAAACCTTAATTCTTTTTAGACATTTCCAGACACAGACACCTATAAATGTGAGCCAGTGTGGCACAGTGGTTAGAGTGTTGGACTGGGACTCGGGAGACCCTGGTTCTAGTCCCCACTCGGCCATGAAGCTCACTGGGTGACTTTGGACTAGTCACTGGCTCTCGGCCTAACCTACCTCACAGGGTTGTTGTGAGGGTAAAATGGAGAGGAGGGATTATGTAAGCCACCTTGGGTTCCTTCCAAGAGGAAAAAAGGTGGGATATAAATGTAATAATACTGCTACTAATAGTTTAATTAATTTGCAGTTTCCTTTAATAAATGTGTTTTTAAAAGACGGGTGTGTGTGGACCGGCAACCACCCCAACCCCTTGTCCTGACAGGACCTCCCTCTAGCACACACACGAATGAGGGGAAAGGGCAAACTGCCACAAGAGTCACGTCAGGAGAGAACGGGCAGCTGCCCTCCCCCCTTCCCCGCTTTTGGAGGAAGCCTGCCCGTTGACGCTCGAGACTTCCCCCTCTAGTCTCGCCTTAAAAAAATATATTAAAAAATCTCCTTTGGTTTCGATGCCCGCCCGCGTACTCTCTTTCCAACCAAGGCCGTTCCCCGAACGCCGCGAATTAGAACGCATAACCAGCGCCGCCGCCGCCGCAAAATCAACGCTCGGGCGAGCACATTTTAAAAAATCATCCCTCGCCGTCGTCTTCGCCCCGCCTTGCCCGCGCGTCTTCCCGGCCTCTGGCGAAATCTCGGCAGCCGGGCAGGCATACGGGCGTTCGGAGTGACGTCTCGAGGCGGGGCAGCTTTCCCTCCTCCTCCTCTTTTTTCCCCCCTCTTTGCTCCCGCTCTCGGCCAATGAGCGTCGTCCACATGCCGCGGCCGCGAGAGGGGCAGCGGCGAGTTGGCTCCGATAAATTCTATTAGAGCAGCCGCCGACGCCGGCTCAGCCACAGCGCCGGGGAGGGAAGCTGTGTGTGTGAGAGAGAGAGGGAGGGGGCCAGGACAACGACAGCCCCCCACCCCCAAAATAAGGGAAGGTTTTTTAAAAATCGGGGGGGGGGGAATAAATAAATAAATAAGGAACCGGTTAGTTGACGGGAGACGGTCGAGCTGGAAGTGGCGGGGGCAATTATTTCTACCCGTAAGAAGCGGCTAGGGCAATTCGTATTGCCCCTCAGGGCGCTCATACCCCAACCCCTGAGGGAAACGGGGTGGTAGCTCTCAAGGTACTATTAATTGTAATCCTTCCCCCTTGGAAGACTGAGGAGAGGAGAGAGATCAGGGATAACCCTCTGGAAGGACCAAAAAAAGGGGGGTCGTTTAATTTTATTATAATTCCCCCTCAAATTCCTATTCGGGCATTAGTATAATAAGCTTTCCCCCCTTGGCATCCCCTCCACAAAATAGCCCCCCTGAACTGGACCTGAGGAAGGTAGGGGGAGGGAAGAGGGTTGGGTGAGGTACCCCTGCAGGTAAACCCCTCCAAAAGGTGCCTTTTTGGAGAGGGACTAGGGGATTGACTCTTATTACCCTCCCCTATTCTGGTAGTAGGTGGGACCTCTCCTCTTTTGGGGGGTATATAGGAGGGGGATAGACCCTCCCTCCCAACTTCTCTCTCCCAAGCAGGGGAGGGTGGGCTCTTTGATTTACTGATTTACTTTATTATTATTATCAAAGCATCAGGCTCGTCTCTGAATCTTGTTTTATGGTGACAAATCCGAGGAGTTGTGGGGATCCATAGGGGGTGGGGGGTGGGAAAAGGGTGGTGAGGCCGGCAGGCTTTTGTGTGTGTGTGTGTGTGTGTGTGTGTGTACTGCTGTTCCTGTTGCCTGCTGCTGCTGCAAAGAAGGAAGAGGAAGAGAGTGAAGAAGAGGGAGACACACACACACAGGCAAGGCACCATTTGCTGCTGCTCCTCCTCCTCCACCTTCCCCGGCTTCAGTCATGGAGAACGCACACACCAAGACCGTGGAGGAAGTTCTGGTTTATTTCGGTGTCAATGAGAGCACCGGGCTGAGCTTGGATCAAGTCAAGAAGCTCAAAGAGAGATGGGGCGCCAATGGTAGGTTGGAGCACGAGCTTCCCCCCCCCCCTCATTCCAAATCCTCACGGTTAGGGGAGATGCTGCTGGGCTTTCTTCTCTCCTCCTTTCCTCCCCTTTCCCTTTTTTAAAAATTATTATTATTATTATTATCTTCCCCTTCTCTGGGCCTGTTTGTCAAGGCCTAAAACCTGTGTACAGAATACATGCAGCCGCATACACAATCTGGCATCTGCTTCTGGACCCGGAATAAAAGAAAAGAGGGAGAGAGAAGATGGCTGACTTTGCAATCCACCTCGTGGGTTTTCTTCATGCCCCAGGCTCCTAAGGCTGTTCCAGTGTCTAAACTGTCAGCCCACTTCCCTTTCCCCTTTCATGGGGGTAGAGCTGCTGTTATCTATGGAACATTTTCATGCGGCTCTTTTTTTTCTTTTCCTCTTATCATTTTAGCCTCTCCGTTGCTTATTTGACCTTTGTTTCTTCCGCTCCTTTCCTTCCGGCTTGCTCCTTCGTTCCTGTGAAACGTTGTTCTTGATTTGAAAAAGAGAGAGAACTCTGAAAGAAAAAAGATACTGCCTTTTTATGTGTTGCAAAATTGGCTTTTCTTATAGGAAACCGTAGTATCACAGGGCCAGAGATGGGGAGCTATCCCTGAAAGGTGCATGAGATAATTGTATCTTTCTCCCCCTCTCCTCCCTTTTCTGGAGCATGAAGGTTGGGGAAAATAAAATCCATGTTTGGCTGTGGCCTAGGGGAGGGAGTGTTCAAAGCCTTTGACCCTCTATATGGAGCAGCATTGGAAATTATGGCTGGCAGCAATGATGACTTGGCTGAATTGGTAACCTCACTAGCTTGATGCTGAAACGTACTTGACGTAAAATGCAGGAAGCATGAGGCCTCTCATTGAAATAAAGAATGCACCTTAGCCATTAAGTTGCATGTGCCTTTAGATTGGTTTTAAGTTAAATATTTTAGCTTAAAAAAAACTCTATTAATGATTTAATCTAGCTGAGATATCAAGAATAGATCCATTTATAATTTCTAATAGAGTTGTTTGTTTTTTTCCTCCCCCTTTAACATGCTTCCTGGGAACGGCTGCCTCTTAAAGAACTACCAGCTGAAGAAGGTAAGCAAGTGTATAAGGTGTTTGTCATATTTATGTCTTAACTTTTCACCAGCATATATTTGACAACTTAACGTCTTCTGTATTTTATCTTGGCAGGAAAAACTTTACTTGAGCTTGTGATCGAACAGTTTGAAGATTTATTAGTTAGAATTTTGTTGTTGGCAGCATGTATATCTTTTGTAAGTATCTTCTTGCATCTTTGATTTTGTATTTGTATGACCTGCCACGAATATATTGAGGTATAGGTTTCTCAAACATTCTTAAATTGAGAAGCGTAACATGTAGAAAAATGATTTCCCCCCAAGTTTTACCCTTACTGGGCACCTTGATGCATCCCTGCTCATTCACATGAAAGAAGTTTCGGCTTGATCTTAGGACAATAAAT
Organism: Shinisaurus crocodilurus; assembly: GCA_021292165.1. NCBI lineage: Eukaryota > Metazoa > Chordata > Lepidosauria > Squamata > Shinisauridae > Shinisaurus > Shinisaurus crocodilurus. Next base: position 25,082,823 of record CM037890.1, read on the forward strand.
TGGACACCAGTCTTAATTGCAATTTTTCATAACACTTCATGAAGTGTGCAGTGGAACACTTAAGTGAAAAAGTATGTTTAATGTGGGACCAAGACTGCATCTCAGTTAAATGGAACACATGGTAGCACTTTTTGAATAAGTATTATTTCAATACTTCTCTATTTGAAGCAGTTTCTCCCAATTGCCTTTTAACCTTGGCCCCGGTAAGAAGGTGAGCTAGTATTCTTTTTGCAATTTATTGTTATGAAACTAACTGAGACTGCTGGAAGTCTTTTTTTGGTTGCAGTGCAAACTGTAAATAGAATTTGCATGGGGGAATATTCCAGTTGCCTTCCCTTGCTGATAATAGCAAGGTGACAGTTGTTGCTCTTGACAGTGACAAGAATGATGACAGCAATGATGGCACCATTGTTGACCAAATTTGGTAACTGACCTTTGGGAAGCCTCTTGTAAAATAAACTCCTCGCCTTGCATGCAGAATCAGTAGGATGGGGCTGTGAAACCAGTTCTGGATTTTTAATTATTTTTTTATAAAGGCATTGAATAGGCTAATATTGCCAAACATATGATAGTAGAGGAACGGTAGACATGAAGCAGAGATCAAAATGAGAGGTAGTCATGGTACACATATTCTGGCACACTGAAAAGTAATAAATGGGTAGTTTCTTCTTAAAAGCAATAAATCTGGAGTGGAAATCTAAGCAGGGGTGAGCATGGTGCAATTGGTAATGTGCTCTGTTGGCTGTGAGGAGGCTCAAGTTTGAATACCTGCTTAGTCGCATGGTGACATTGGGCATGTCACTGCTTGTTAACTCAACCTACGTGACAAGATTGCAGTGAGGATGATTGAGATAAAGAATGTACATTGAAAAGTGGGGTATAGAGAAGGCTGGGATTTTAAGGACCTTTTGAACACATCGAAGCATGTGTTCAAGTGCTTCCTTCATCCACACAGACTCTCTAGACTTCCTGTTTAAACTTATCTCTTTGCACTGTCTTCTCTTCTCTGGAGAATCCCTTGACTTTTGGAGCAGCTTTTCAGGAGGCATGAGGAACTATGGTGAGAATTGGGGTTCAGAAATCTCTGTTCAATGGCCAAAGCTCTTGTTGGTTCATATGTGTAACTTCCATCCATGACTCTTCCCCAGTTGCTATTTAGGTTATTCATCAGTTTCCTAAGTAATTTAACTGTATCTTTGGGGCTTTCTTACAAGCTAAAAGAATAGAAAGCAAAAACAAAGAAATAGTGCAGATTTGTCTTATTGTTGACGAATGAAGTACGGTAGTAGGGATATGCTGACTTAAAAAAACAACAGTGGGTGAGCGGAGCGGAGGGTTATCCCCTGTACAGTTATGTAGTATAGTATGCTGCTGATCCTGGGCCAGTGAGGGATTCAGATATCATGACACTGGCATGCTGTTTTAAAGGAGAGGGTTTCAGTTCTGGTACGTGTAGACCATTGCAGCCAGCCAAAGGTTGGCATTGGTTTTTCTTGTGGAGAGAGATGGCTTAGTCATTCTGGCTTTTTCCTTAAGCTGATCTGTGGTGGCAGTACCAATTTTGAATGAGTGAACATTTTATCTGTAGGAAGTTGTGTGAGATGAGCTCCACATACCTTAAGAGCTCACTAGATAATAGTGGAAAGTAGGGATAGTATGTGCACACTCAAGGTATATTTGTAGTTTTAAAACAATGGGAAGTATTCTCAAGTAGTCTTGAGAATTGTAAGTTATTCATAACCTTGCATTTATAATATTTAATTTTTCATATATATATATATATATATATATATATATATAGGTTTTGAACTTAATTTGAAGGACCATCCAATATTTATGTCTGGGCTAGATATGCTCAAGAATGGTGCATTCTGAAAGCATTCAGTTCTTGTTGTGGGTTGTGTGTGCTGCGCATGACATCCTTTGAAGAACTGTGCGCATAAATTTGAGACCGACTTTTAGAATTGCTCAAACTTGAAAATGACTTGCCAGATCTTACTGTGGGTAATACTCCCTACAGTTATAACGACATGGTTTAGGTTTTGGCTGGAATACACTTTCCTAAAACAATTTCCAAGAAGCAAACTAGTGAGTTTACTTTCCCACAGTGTATTCTAATACAGGCAGTCCCTGAGTTAAGAACGTCCGACTTACAGGCAACCCATTCTTAAGAATGGACTTCTGGGTTCCCTGGTGCTACGTCATTTACGTAAAATACATAGCGTAGTATACTACGCAATTGGTGTAATTTACGCAATTGGCATAAATGCCGATTTTAACGTATAGACCGCTATGCTGTTCCGACTTGCATACAGATTCGACTTAAAGACATTCTTAAGAACGGAACTCGTTCATAACCTGGGGACTGCCTGTATTTCTAAACTAAATTTGGACCGTATTAATTCCGCAGTAGTAACTAGCACAAAAATGTGTGTAATCTTGCATTCCATGCAGTTCTCATGTTGACAAGTTATTAAAGTTACTACTATACAGTAATACCTTGGATTGCAAGTAACTTGGTCTGAGAGCGTTTTGCAAGAGAAGCACATTTTTTAAATAAATTTTGACTTGATAAACAAGTGACGTCTTGCAATACAAGTACGTAGGGATGTAACCGCTTGACTCGAGCGGGCCAAAATCAGCCTCGCTCACACCTGCCAGGGACTCGCTTTGATATAAGAGTGTTTTGGATTACAAGCACGGTTCTGGAACAAATTATGCTTGCAATCCAAGGTATTACCGTACTCTTGTGGCTGTCTGAATTGAACAAGAGCAGTCTGGATTGCATAATGTAGATTGAAGGTATTTGTGGAGTAGCTTTTTTGGTTCACTGTTGACTGCTTTAAACCATCTGTAGTCCCTTATTTGAGTTTTTCCAGCCTATAGACTTAATGGGTGGGCAAAGCCAAAATTTGAATGGGCTTAATGAAATCATAACATTTGTCATGTCTGCCAGTTTGTGTCCAAGTGTACAATATAGAAAATTGAATTTCAGTTGTGTAGTGCGCTCAGATGTGAAAGAGAGTTCAGCTTGTACACACTGTTAATGCTGAGGCAGTTCAGAAACTGAACGATGGAACAGAGTATTGAAATAGCCCTGAATGTGGATTGTGAAGTGCTCTTGAGTAAACCTGTTCCCACCAAGATGGTGGGAGAACTGAGCTGAATTATGGTGATCTTGTGTCCTTAATTTACAAAGAGGCTAGATAGTGTTTAAGAGAACAATGTGCACATGCATTAGGGCAAAAATTTCAGCATCTAACTAAGGTTTGTAAGGAATTGAGATTCCTCAAGGAATATAAGACAACATGAGTCTTATTTTGTAGTATACTAGCGAATCTACTACAAAATAAGTGTATTACTTGAGTATGGAGAATTATATATTGTGTGTCATTCTGGAGATATTCTGCTTCCATATTTAAGTGTCCAGACCCATAAGTATAAAAACAATGTAATGTGCAACTGTATCTTTCTCCCCTTACGAGTGCTTGGCACATGCTCTTCCTTATTAATTGTTTTGCATGCTAATTTGATAAACTATTTGTGTGCCAGTGTTAAACATATACTGGAATCCAATAGCCGATTGTTGATTTTAAAAATAAGAACACGTACATTGTTGTGTGCATGATGCTTTGCTTGTAAATCAAGGATGGAGCATGAGAACTACCGCCCTGTAGATTTGTAAATGTGTACTATTTTGCTAAGAAAGGAAAAATATTGGTGATTATAGCTCTAGTTATACAGCAAGAGTTCTAATAAATGAGATTATAAATCTGTTCCCTTTCCTAACTCCATGGCAGGCACCTGGTCCACTTCATAAGTCATCGTAGTGTAGCATTTTGAGTCTGAGTAGGACTAGAAAGACCAGGTTTATGTCCCCACTCACTCAGCCATGAAGCTCACTGGTTGACCTTGGGCCAATCACTGTCAGCCTAGCATACCTCACAGGGCTGTTAAGATAAAAATGAGGTAGAATCGTTTACATCGCCTTGAGATTCTTGACCAGGCAGTGGGATGAAAACATAAATAAATAAATAAATTCTTTGCAGTATGAAACTATGATGCAGTTTTGCCCTGACCATTGGTCTGTCCTATATGGTCTACTTTTCTCTGGCAGCAGCTCGTCAAGGCCTCAGGCAGAGGTCTTTCACAATCCTGCTACCTAGGATTCTTTACAGGTGCTGGCAGCTGAATCGTGGGCTGTCTGCATGTAAAGCATGTGCTCTACCACTGAGCTATGCTTCCATTGTTAGAAAAGCACTTTCTCTAGCATCGGACCTTGCAGTATTGGCCTTGTTTCTTGGATGCAGTTTGAGAGATACTAATTATTTTCCTGGACAAAAATGGCCTGCTGTGCTTCTAATAGTGACCATGAAATTGGCATGGGCAGGGCAGCTTAGTACAGACAGTTGTTATCCTTGTGCTGGAGAATAACAGATGCAACAGATAAGGTTAAATTATTGGAACATGAGAGATCATCTTACCCACTTGTATAAGAGATACAAAGACTAATACACAATACTTCATACTAAGCATTCATACACCATGTTATAGCTTTGGTATTTTTTAACTTCTGTGAATTGCGTTCAGTAACCTCCCAAGTATCTGGTGTGTCTTATGCTGGATTCAGTATAGTTTAGGAAGCATACTTGTAGCTTGACAGTGCAATCATATGTATGTCTGTCTGGAAGTAAGTCCCATTGAGTTCAGTGGCACTTACTCCCAGGTAAGTGTGTAGGATTGTACCCTGAATCAGGGAGTCATCAAATCAGCAGCCTTCTTTCAATGCATTTTGACAAATGTGATTTTCCTGAGCTTTTTAAACAGGATTGGTATTAGTGGTTATGATCTACGCAGACATGTATTACATATGTCAGGTAGTGGAGATAAGAAAACATTCCCAGCATAAGAGACTTATGACCTTGCTGGTTTTCTGTTGAACTGACTTTTTCCACATGAGCTTAAAAAGGAAAACAACTTTAAAAATCATTTTTAGAAAAATTGGCAACCTTTTATTGAATACTGGAAAAAACAGTCATGGATTGAATCCAGCTGTGTTTATCTGCCAGCGTAATGGATTCCCATGTGCTCCCCAGATCTATTCCAGAGGGTTGGAGGAACCCTCTGGAGCAGTTTTGGGGCAGGGTACAGGGGGGAGAAGAGGAAGTCCTGTTGCATGGGCAAAAGTCTGCTTGTGTGACATGGCTTCATGTTTCTGCAAATTTCAATCAGGTATTTGATATGATTTAAAAATCATATGCAACATGTATTAAGAAGCATTACAACTTTAAAAAATCAACAGAGTTAGTGGTCTGACTGCTCTAGTATGGAAGAGGGAATTCAGTTCATTATGTAATGAGCTCTCTTCATTGACCTAGAGAGCTTGCAAATAGGTATTTTGTTACTTTGCATTCACTTGACAGCTGTCAAAGAGAGAGTTGTCAAGGGAAAGCAAAGCTGCAAGGAATCTTTGCTCGCAAAAGGAGTGGTGACTTCCCCCCCCTTCTCAGTGAGATCGTCAGGGTTTTTAGTGTTCCCCATAGTTCCAAGTGCCCACATCTTTTCCTCAATTTCTTGAGTCTCCAGCTACATGGGAAAGTGAGGATCATGAGGCCATCCCCTTTGTGTGAGTACTTTTTTTGACAGCTATCAGAAGAAAGGCTTTTCTTTTTAAAACTCTCTGGCAAATCTCTGCATTTGTTTTTTGACAGGGAAATATACGCAGATTCATGGCTGCCTATTTTCTTGTCAAAAAAAATGACAAGGGGCTGTCGGTGGGTGTCACTTCGGAGATTGTAAAAAGTGATCTCTGAAAAAAAGTGGGAAAAGCTGCAGAGAGCATAAAAGGGCTCACGATTGCAGTGGGGGAGAGTGAGCCAGTGATGGTTGCTCCAAAGTGCTGCTTGGGTACTTGGTGGAGCGGCTGGCAGTGGTTCGGTTGAGCTCGACAAGAATGGCAAGGGGATTTTGCTGCTCTTGCTGAGCAGCTTGCTCGCCACTTCCCTGGAACCACGATGGGGTTTGGATAACACAACAACCCAGCATAGGTCCAACAACCCCTAGAACAAGCCAAAGAATGTCAGGCGGGGTGGCTTGTTGCTTACAAACAAGCCAGCCTGTGGGAAGCGGTCTGGGTTTGAATGACATGCCAACCCACCCTAGCTAGTTACCTGCAGTGGGTTGCTGTGTTGTGCGAACCCAGTCAATACTTGTATTAAAATGGTGAGACGCTCTTTGGTATATAAAAGTGCTCTCTGCCCTCTGATTAAAAACATTTCATTTCTAGCAACCTCTCCTGATAACATGTGAACATTTTCTCTCCAATTTGCCTTCATTCTAGTTGTAGAATGATTATTTAATTCACTTTATATCCTGCCTTTTGACAGAGAATGTTCTGAAGAATGGCTGACCGTTTTTGGGTTGACAGACACAACATAAATGAGAAACCTACATAGCTGTTAAGTTGTGTAACACTGGAAGAGTATTTGGGTACTTCACTGTGTGTTGTTAGCCAGGCTAAAATTATAGTATTGGATTTTTTAAAAAAAATTGTGATGGGAAGAATTGAAGAACTATAAAAACTTGCATGGGTTTTTAAGAAAGTGTCACCTTGGTAAGATGCCCTCAGTAGGTAACTATATTGGCTGCAGTGGTCTCTTGTATTTTCCTCCTACAAGAGTTGGAGTCATAGCAAATGAGGCCTAGATGCGTAAACAGGAGATGACACATAAGGGCTGGTTGCATTTAATATGGTTCCACCATTTTCCATTATTATTATTATTATTATTATTATTACGGTATTATTATTATTATTATTATTATTTTGCCCCATAGCTGTAGCTCTCTAATAACCAACTTTATTTTTCTGTAACAGTTGGTAGGGAGAGTTGGCTCATTGTGAATCATGAATAGAGTGGAAATAACCTGAATTGATGGTTGGCAATTCCTCTGTGGCTAAATAATTAATATGGAATAACTTGTCAAGGCTAGTACAATGACATACTTTATTTGTTTAATTTTAAATGAAATATGGTAAAATCAGCAGGCCATTAAGAAGCCAGCTGGCACTCTAGAGAAGATGAGAAAAAAGGTAGCATTAATTAGGTATTGTGGATTCCATAAAACGTACTAAGTATGCAAAATTTTAAAGTGGAAAAACTGATTTATCAGGATTTAGGCAGAAAAATGAATCCAGTAAAATTAGAATTAGGTTGGATATATTCTCTACTTGCCTCTTAACTAGCATTTGAAGTTTTTGTGTCATTCATGGTCATCTGGTCCCAATTCTCACCCCAGTAGGTCTGTAGATAGTGAACTTCTGTTTTGTTTCAGAAATAATATTGGTCTACTAATGTAATTTGTGATGTCATTTTTTAATGGAATGTTCAATCCTGCTTAGTAATACTGTAATACCTCTAGTTTTATTGCCTTTCATTACTAAATCACTACTGGCTAATTTACAGTACAATTATATACATGTTTACTTGGAAGTAAGCGCCACTGAGTTCAATGGGACTTAATTCCAGATAAGTGTTTTAGGATTGCAACCTTACCTAAGAGTAAGCACCATTGAACACATTGAGTTTTGCTTCTGAGTAAATATACAGGGTTGTACTACGCATCATAAATCCAGTCTTTGCTTGTCTGTCAGCAGTGACAATGAGCTACTAGCATTCTTTGCTTTTATTTGAAGAGTCTGTTTAGGCTGGTATATATGCTGCTTTGTGTGTGTGCGGGGGAGCTCTCTGGTTTGTCTCTATAGGAATTCTGCCTATGATAACTGAGTCGATGGGATGGGACAGACACTTAAACTTGTTTCATTTTTCCCTCTGTAAAGTGGTGAGACGCTCTTTGGTATATAAAAGTGCTCTCTGCCCTCTGATTAAAAACATTTCATTTCTAGCAACCTCTCCTGATAACATGTGAACATTTTCTCTCCAATTTGCCTTCATTCTAGTTGTAGAATGGTATAAAAAAAGGTCAAGTTTTATTTCAGTGCTGAAGAGTGAAGCAATCATTGCATGTTTTTTTTAATGTTAAGTTCATAGATGCATTATCTCAAACAATATGCTAGTGCTTAGCCTAAGTAGTGCCCATAAATCTGCATGCTTGAAAAGATTTAACTACAAAACCCATCAGCAATGATATGCCAACTCTTATTGGGTAACAAGGAGTACAGAGATATAGGACACTCACTGTTGACTGTCTTGTAAAACTGTAGTAGAAAGGTTTTTTTTTACCAGAGTGCCTCTGGCTCGGGGCACCCAAACTTTGGCTGGCTTTGGTCTCTAGCCATCATTGCCTTTTTCTCCCCTAACTCAGCAGAAGGGAGTGGTCTGATTTCAGAAATGTGAGACTTGCTGTTCCCAAGGGCTTCCAAAGCCCGCCACAATGTCTGAGACAAGGTGCCATCTGTCTCTTGTTTGGCAGTGGAGGCAGGAGCTCACCAGATCAAAAAAATATGGTTGCCACTGGTGACCTGGGAAGCTCCTTCGTGGCTAGACCTTTAAGAACAGATCCTACTGTTGCGCCAACACCGGAATATGTTATAGTACATAATGGCATAGTTTTCTTATTTTGATAGTAATTTTCCTACCCACCCCAATTGTTTTGTAGATATCTGGTTCTGCTAAGTCTGTCAAGTGCCTGCTAGATTGCTTTGACCCTTTCACACAGCCAGTAGTACACAGGAAGCTCAAGCAGAAACTTGCCAGCACATCACTTTGTCTCTTTAACTCAGGTCTGGTTCTCACAAACTGCAGATAATAAACTTGTGATTGGGCGGTACCTATTCAGACTGCAGATTGCGGCTCACTTGACTGAATATACAAAAATGCCTTGCACGTAGAAAACAAGTTGTCGGAGGTGTGTGTGTGGATTTTAGCTTCTGTGCCTGAATGCTGCTTTTATTGGGGGAGCATTCTGTCATGTGAGCCCTCTATCTGCAGTCTGAAGTGCAGGCTTGCCACCTCAACTGCTGGTTTGTGAGAACTAGCCCATAGTTCAATGCAGGGGTAGTAAGAATCTTGTGTATCTTGAATCTGTCACATACCAGCATTAGGACTTCTGTTATGTTGCTCAGCACTTAGAAGTGTAACAATCTTGCTGTCTAGAAACATGAGCATTAATAGCAAAGACTACCAAATCTCTGTGAACATTTGCAAGGCTTCCAAATAGGAGGGCCACCCTACTCATCTTTATGGCTCTGTCTACTACCCATAGCTGCTCCTTGCCCATCCCACCTATGCTGGCAACCAGTTTCTACCATTCCTTCTCTGTCTCTCTCCGCCCCGCCCCGCCCCGCCCCCCCTCACACACACTCACACACACACACACTCTCACACACATCCCAACACTTGATTATAATCTCTTCCTTGCCCATTTCCCCCCCTAAACAATTTAAACATGTGTATATTAAATGTCAAGTGACTGTGTTTGCACGACTTATCTGGCCACAGGAGTTGTATGTTAGGGCAGAGAATAAGAACAGCTTTATACATAGGTAGTGAAAGTCCTTGTTGCATATTTGTGTCCGGTCTAGTGACCTTTTCTAAGCAGCAGTGGTACTTCTGACCTTCCTTCCTGCAAGGTGTATGAAACATGATGTCCTGATACAACTCTTAAGTAGTTACTTCCAAAAGACAAATGAGAATAATCTAATTAAGGCCCTTGTGCAGAAGATGGACTAGCAAGTCATAGGCTGCTTTGTGGTAGAACGGCATTTTTAACATGTTACCAGAAATAAGAAGAACTGGCCAGTTCGCAGGTGTAAGTGCAGGGAAGAGGCAAATGACATCCATCATGGGCCTTTGCGTAGTGCATGAATGTGCCTGTAAATTTTGCAGTCCATTTAAAAAATCTCCTGCAAAGGAAAGTGTACAGCATAAATAATGGGATCGCTCTAACATTTCTAGTAGTAAAATTCCATTGTTAGTAAAGGGTACTTCCCCATTACAGTAGAATAGTGAGAAGCAAGATGTGCTTAGTAATCAGTGCCTTATATTATTCTAGCAAGGGCTTTAAAATCTGTGTGGCATCTGCTGTGAAATGAAGAACGTGAGACTGAGCTTTCATTTACAGAGCAGGTTTCTAGACCCCAGGGTTACAGAAGAAAGAGCTGGAGTAAACATGAGAAATACTTAGAGGTGGTTAGGATGGGCTATCTTCAAGTGAATCAGGTCTCATTCCCTTCTTATGGACTTGAGGTCACTTGTGATTTGTGTTCTTGGCGTTTGTTGCCTCTCTGTTGTTCAGAGTATGATCGTCTATGCTGTGTATTGGGAAGAAAGTTGGATTTAAAATTCCAGGGTTTTTGGTGAACCTGAAATTAAAAGACCAAGATAAAGAATTAGAACATACTCCCTGTGCTTCATAAACCTGACAGTTAATACATATTAATGCAGTATAGATTGTGCAGTGGAAAATAGATTTATCATTCTATATATTGAGCATGGGCAGACTTTAAAAATCAGTTGTCAAACTGGTGCTTTCCGTTGGTAAATGTGGTTGTGGAGGTCACTTCATCTCTTGTTTTAGTACTAGGATCTTGAATATCTTTCTCAGTCTGTATCATAGCTGTACAATTGGAGCTCCATCAAGTGGCTAACGATAAGCTATCGCTGCAGCCATTTAAAAGATCCAGGATTAAATTTTTGAGTGAAATCTGGTTTCCGTGCTCTTCTCTCACTATGCTATAATACTCTGCTTTGCCTACTAATAAGAAGGCCAAAAGAAATGTTGAGGAAAAACTTAAGCTTCGCACCTGTCTCTTGTCTGTTCTACTGGATTGTACTGGCTTAGCACAAGGCTGTTGCAATGTTAATTATTTCATTGAGTAAAATGGGGTCCCACATTTATGCTGGGATGCTAGTTCTAAAACACTGAATATAGTGTTTTAACCTGTGTCCTAGCATGCGGCTGTGGGTATTTAAGGAGGTTTATCAGTGGACTTTTCCCATGGTTTCATATTGCTCTTCTATCGTCTGACCTAGAAGTTGCCTTCCCTGGAGTCTTTAGTGCAGTATCCCCCCCCCCCAATTTCCAACTTCCTGCAGCTTGTGGACCCACCTGGAGAATGGTATGCTGGGATCTACGTAAAAATAGTAGTAAAGCTGCCCAGTTACAGCTTTTATTTTCTTGCTTCTCTTATCTTCCTACTTTTTAGAAGAGGAATCTGTTCAGCAGCTTCCAGGCACTGATGATTTCAGCATTCTTCATCTTGGTTGCCTTCTACTTCCGGTTGCTCAATATGTTGAATACAGCAGTAGCGTTTTGACCTCATTAATCATTACAGGGTTTGATGTAGACTACCAAGTCTCTATAGATCACTTATACAGATGTTTATTGGTATTAGTAAAGGAGATCTTGGTCATGACCCAAAGCACCCCATTCAATACATACAGTCCTTTGAGTATGCAGCCTGCTGAATATTGGAGGCAGCTTCTGAAAGTGTTCTGGGATGCCTTCTCAGGCAGTGCAGAGGATTCTGTTTAAAAAACAGGGCAGAGGGCCTTAGAAGGGGCTTTCATCTACCTAAGATGTCAACTTGTAATTTTTTTATGCCATTGTTGATTTTTTAATGTCAAAGGGCATAATGTCCAAGAGCCCATGGAAATACTCAAAATAATTGCATGTGAATAATGTCTGTGAAAGCTTATGCCAGAATAAATTTGTTAGTCTTTAGGTGCCACAAGACTCTTTGTTGTTTTATGTATTTGACTGTATTTAGGTGCTGTAAATTAAAAGGTCTCCTTCCTAGGCTTCCTATTGTTTTATCTTCTTTGATAACTTTAAAGTAAATTACACTTAATGTTGGCAGCCTTTTTATTCTAAATCAGAAGTGAATGCAGGGTGAATCTGGGCCAAGTTGGGTCTAATGTTGTTTAAAGCCGAGGTATAGTAAAAGGTCTGCTGTCAGGAAAGGGGGAAAGTCCAAATTGTTGGATATTCCACACCTTAATTTCTTTTGATTTTGTATGTAGTGCCCTGTCATTTTCTGAGCACAAGCTCTTCATAACCATGAAGCTTTTTTTTACTCGAGAATGTCAATTGCATCATATATTCTGATCACCCTTGAGAGGAAGCAGATTGTGCCACAAGATACACTTGTAGCTATGACCACTCAAGATTTTTGAAGTTGGCCATCTCTGTTCTGAATAGAGAGGAAGCTTGGCTTTAAGGAATAAGTGTGTGGTAGAGGTGGGGTTGTGGCACAACAGCAGATCATAATGTCAGCTTAGAACCTGATCTACTCATAGATAAAGACTACAAGAATACAGTAATACCTTGGATTGCAAGTAACTTGGTTTGAGATTGTTTTGCAAGACAAGCAAATTTTTAAATATTTATTTAATTTTTTTTTACTTGATATACAAGCGACGTCGTGCAATACAAGTACTGTAGTACGGCTTAAATTAAAAATCTCTGTACAATTTTTTTGGGGGGGATTTCATTTTGATATAAGAGTGTTTTGGATTACAAGCATGTTTCTGGAATGAATTATGCTCTCAGTCCAAGGCATGACTGTACATTCCTCAAAATAGCAAACTGACTGAGCATAAAAATTCCAGCTCTGAGGCCCCTGCTAATGTCTCAGATGTGCTTGGAAAGAAGCAGGTATGGGGATTATTTCTGTGAAATGGAATTTGCTTTCAGCTTCTGAGGTGTGGCTTATGAGTCAGCAGACTTTTTAAAAAAAAGGTGAAATAAACCCTAGGGAGTGTTTACTTACCATTGAATAAAGCATAGCCAAAATTTAGGTGACTAATATAGAAAATGGCAGCTTAATCATTTCTGTGTGTAAGTTACCAATTCTCCAATCTTCTCTTGCAGGTGTTGGCCTGGTTTGAAGAAGGTGAAGAAACAATCACAGCCTTTGTAGAGCCTTTTGTAATCTTACTCATATTAGTAGCCAATGCAATTGTGGGTGTGTGGCAGGTAAGCAAATACTTTTATAATGTAGAATCTTGGAAAACTTTAAACATTGTTGCTATAAAGCACTGCTGTTCACTGCAAGAACCGCGGACCATTGGAGGCTCCCAAACACCCCATTGGGGACTCCCAAACACATTTCCAGCCCCTCTTGTCTTCCCACCTCTCTCTCTGATGGCTGCCACACAATGCCACAGAACTGGCTACACTGGCAGCTGCAGCAGGCTAAAGCTAAGTGATGCACTTGCAGCATATAACTACAGACATTTATCTCAGAGGAGCAACAGTAGCAACAAGCACAGCCAGACTCCACCTTTCTGGTCACGTAGCCAGTAAGAACTCCTCACCTTCCATCGCTGCTCCAGTGCCCTCATTGGCTGTGTGACCCGAAAGGTGGAGTCTGTTTGGCTGTGTATGCTGCCACTCTCACTCTGAGGAAAATGTTTTAAATTAAAATGGTGCATAGCAGCAGCACTGGAATTGGTGCTGCACTTCGCTTTCTAGTATGTGATGGTCAGCAGCAACCTTTTCACTTCGTCAGGGGTGGGGAGCCCAGCTTAGCCCAGCCCATCAAAGAGCCAAGCCCCCCCTCCAAGGTTTAAAAAAGGGAAGAAAAGAGAAAAGCAGGACAGCTGAGCTGCAGCAGGGAGGGAGCTAGAAGAGTTGCCTTGGAGCACAACTAAAGGTAAAAAGAGACACTGTGTGACTAGGTTAATCCTCCACCACCAGCTATAATAGCAAGCAGTGTGTGGGTGACTGGTAAATTTTGGGTGTTTTTTGTTTTGTTTTGGAGAGTCAGCCCCCTTCTCACCCCACAAACAGTTGCCCCCCCCACTCTGCATTCCATTAGTGCCCTCCAGATGTTTTGAACTACAACTCCCAGCATTCCTGACTATTGGCCATACTGGTTGGGGCTGATGGGAGTTGAAGTCCAAAGTAAGTTTTGCATGTCATTATTCTGTGTTAATTTTAGTTTTCAGTTAATATGGCTCTCACATTGATTATTGTTTTTACCAAAGTGGGTCCCACTTGAAAAATAGCGAAGATCATCGCAATAAGGGTGCAATTTGAACAGATTCCTTTTAAAAGGCTTTTAATTAATATTGCCATATTTATGTTATAGAGTGTCCTGAAAGCAGATGGAAATTGTGAAATCGTGGAAATAGTTTGGTGTTTCAGATTTGTGCTTTCCTGGTCTTTAATACAGTAATACCTTGGATTACAAGTAATGGTTTGAGAGCGTTTTGCAAGACAAGCAATTTTTTAAATATTTATTTAATTTTTTTTTACTTGATATACAAGCGTCGTCTTGCAATACAAGTACTATAGTACGGCTTAAATTAAAAATCTCTGTACATATTTTTTGGGGGGATTTTGTTTTGATATAAGAGTGTTTTGGATTACAAGCAAGTTTCTGGAACGAATTATGCTCTCAATCCAAGGCATGACTGTAGATGCTACACATTGTAGAAGTAGGCCAGGATCCAAAGAGCCATACTGCTTATTCAGTGCACTCAAGGAGACTTTGGGCTTGTGTTGCCTTAAACCAGCAGCCCCCCATAACTTTTTTTTTTAATGTGAGATTTTCATGATGAATCTGCTATTCAGAGGAGACAGAAATCAGTCATTGCATTGCTAGAAATGCTGTGCGTTGAAGAATAGAGTGGTAACTTGGATAATTTTAATGAAAATTTAGTACTTTGCGGAGTGAGAGACACAATTATAATGTCCGGCCTTACAGTTTTCACTTATGAATCTGTGTATATATTCTGAATTTTGGTAAAAGAAATTTCAGAGTATACCTAAATCCTTGCTCCCGTGGAAAGAAATTCTTTACATGGCTACTATCTCTGTGTATGCTTCTTCTGAAAATTGAACTCAAATTTTATTAAGGGGGACATTGAAACAATCATGGAGATACTATATTGCAGTCTTAGGATCATGCTACTTGCTAAAATTTAAAACTGCAAAGCTGATGGGTTGGCCTTAAACACATGTAGCAAAATAACATTTAAGAATACATTCCTGCTTGCAAGTGAGGTTTTGCCCAGAGATACATTTTTTGTGTTCTTCAGTCAGGCTGGCCTTGGCTAACTTGCTTGCATTGCCCTGTGAAGTCATTGTATCATGTGAGGCTTTTTGCCAAAGGAAAGTTGAACTGTGCTTAAGTGTGCATAGGCAATACTGCCTACTTCTGTAGTAAACCCCCTCCATATACATTATGCAGTATTGAAGATGTACAGCACCCTTCCCCAGCCAGGCACCCTCCAGATATGTTGCACTACAATTCCCATCAACTCCCAAGATGGCTGTTGGGCATGCTGCCTGGGATGATGGGAGTTGTAGCCCAACACATCTGGAGGGGCCTGGTTGTGGAAGCCTACCAATTTGGTGCTGTCTGGGCTGACTGAAAAATATCTCCTCCTGTGAGTGACACTTACCACTTGGGGAGAGCAATTGGGCGGTATAGAAATAAAATAATAATAATAATGATAATAAATAATATTGGCAGTGCTCTAAAGGGGTTTGAGAGTGTTTCTTTACAGCTGATGCCTGACATCGAAATTTGCTTGACTCCATGTTGCTTTTTAAAAGTCTTAACACAGTGTTGGTTCTGCTGGGTGTGTGTATATGGCAACTTGCATGCAGAGGTTTATGTGCCAATAGGAAGCTCGGGAAAAACCTTATTGTAATGTTTGCTTTTATCCTCTTTTGTATAAGTCTCTGATCATATGCGTTGGTGGTGTTTTAAATAGTTTGATGGCCACAGTTTGCTGTAATGCCCAAATTGGGCAAGCTGTGGTCAGTGGTGCCCATATTTCCCCGATTCAGATACCACAGCAAGCCTATGGTTACCATGAAGTAGGGAGTCTGTGCTTGAAAGGAGAGGGAGAAGAGAGGGTATGAAGCTTCTAACACGAGTCTTTAACATGTTGCTGAAGAGCAAAGCATGGCATCTTAACCAGCCCAGTGTTTTATGAAAATTGCCTAAAATTGGTGTATATGTGGCTATTGAAGTATGTCTTGGTTTGAAACGTACAAGGTCACTATACTGAATGCATAGTAAATGCTACAAACAGTTTAATGTTTGAATTTAATCTGGAACAGAAAATTTGAGCAGGATGTCCCCATAGTGCAGATCTCTTAATTTATACTGTCCTCTCTCATGCCCTCACAGGCAGAATGTTAAAAATAGTCATTCAGAAAATGTTCTTTTGGAATTTATCTATTTAAAGTTGGTTCATCTGGGTGGCTTAATACTGCAAGTATACTCACGTTGGGATTCTGAATAGGCACTGTGAAGGGAGACAAATATAACTTCTTTTGTCCCACATAGTGTCTAGTAACAATATGAACATTTCCCTTGAAAGCCAACTCCTTAGTTTCTGGAATGCTGAAAAGGCTTTTGATTTACTGCACTTACTTTGAGTGCATGATTCACCAATCACTCGACTAGATTAAATTTTGTTTATTATTATGAAGAACAGTCCTGGTGTCCCATGATGTATCTGGGAATGTTATGGTTCATGGGTGACTGTTTCACTTCTTTAATGGCTGATGAAATTAAAATGTACCATAACTTCCTTGAATTATGCCTTTGGAGGTGAGAGGAATGACCCCCCAAAAAGTATATATCTCTTCCATGTCATAAGTTAAAGGAGGAGAAAGGTTGTGAGGGAGCAATTTCAATGATGCTTACTAGCCTATATCTTATGTTTGAAGAGACTTATAGCAAATAAAAGCACCTGTCAACATGCGTTCCCCTACAATTTAAGCTTTCAGCTTTTGATTTGGAAGACTTGGGGTTGTTGTTTTTTGCACCATTACTGTATCTGCATGTACTGGCAGTATAAACTATAGACAGATGCTTCACATTTGACCTTCAGTGTAGATATTAGAGCTGGAACTGTTTGCTACTTGAACACTTTCTTTTGGCAACCTATAATAATTTAGCAAGATTTTTGCATTAAGCTGTCTAGGAGAAGACAATCTTATTAAATGAAAGGCCTTTGGCTCTTATTAAGTAACTGCCGCCATAAACCACTGTTAATATAATCAGTTCTTGTAGACAAATAGTCCATACGAAGTAGTGATGAGGTGTTAATGCTTTTTCTTCTAAAATACCAACCCGGTCACTATGTTTGAATTGTAGTTACTTGTTAGCAGGTCGTACTTGGATGGGAGACCCCTCCTCTGGTTTCCTGCATTGAGCAGGGGGTTGGACTCGATGACCTTGTAGGCTCCTTCCAACTCTATCTATGAAATCTATGAGTTTGAAATGGTTTCTTTTCAGTTCTGGATGGCAGGCTTTGGGGGCAATTGTTTTCTTCCAACAACTTCTTTGGCATCTAGGTGGGAATTATGGACACATCTAGCCAAACGGGCTAAATGTTGTGGGAGGGATAGGAGCTTAATTCCACATAATAACTCTGAGCTGTCCAATTTATTGGCTAGCCACTTAATCACTGACTGAGAAATATGCTCTGGTTCTGCTATTTGCTCTAAAATGAGAAAGGGGGTTCTGCCTGCCTTATATAAGAGATAATAATCTCCCCTTGAAAGGGAATTCTTGATGTGGAATTGTCTCCAAAACAACCTTTTGCCTTAAAACACTAAAACTAGCCTTATCTTACCCAAACCGTAGCAAACATACTTGAACGTGAAACAGACTAAAGCACGAGGCAATGGTTTCTAGGCTGCATTTGACAGTGATGCTTTGCAGGCTGCTTCCTCAGCTTGTTGCAACAGCATGATGTGTCTAGTTATGTCAGCGAATTGAGCATAGATGGTTTGCTTAATGGTATAAATAGGAAAACTGGGAGCTGACCGTTTTGCCAACTGCAGTAGTAAAAGCTAGAACTTCTGAGCCCTCTAACTTGCTTTTTTTTTTTTCTTGCAGGAGAGAAATGCTGAAAATGCCATTGAAGCTCTTAAAGAATATGAACCTGAAATGGGTAAAGTGTACCGGCAAGACAGGAAAAGTGTACAAAGGATAAAAGCAAGAGATATTGTCCCTGGTGATATCGTAGAAGTAGCTGGTGAGACGCTTCGTTAACTACATATTATATGTGTCTGGTTAACACTTGAGTTATTGTTGATAATAAATTAGTTCTTATGAATTGGTTTGCTGTTAAGATGTAAACCAAACATGCTGAATAGGGTATACTCCAGAACCATTAAAATACATGGGTTTTTTGCTAAATTTAATCTGCAGACTCCTGGATCATGTGATCAAGCTAAGCTTGTGTCATTGAGATACTTTGTAATCAAATTGCTGCCATTTTTCAGCTCAGGTAAATCCTGCTGACATCTAGAGCGCTTGTGTTATCAACATAATACTTCTGACTACAACTCCCTTTCCTCGCCAACCTCAGTGCTGTGTGCGTATTAAAACTGTTCACTTCCAGAGGCCCAAACTTGCTGCTGCAACAACAGCTGAACTGACATGAAGTGACCTAAATAGAATAAGTGTCTAATGAGAGCATTTCGCTTTGTCATGGAGTCCTGGAGTTGCGGCTATAAAGAATGTTAATAGAATTGCAGTAGCTCAGCCTTCCCCAACCTGGTGCTCTCCAGATGTGGAAGGGCACCAGGTTGAGGAAAGCTGAGCTAGCTGACGTAACCAAAGGTTATACCTTAATATTAATGTTGCATTCAGCCAAGGCTGTAACTCGCATATGTAAAATTACTGTGCTCAGGATGTGCATGTTTCCAAGCAAACAAAACTATATAATGGAAGATTAAAAAAAGAAGTGTGTGTGTGTGTGTGTGTGTTCGTAATGTATCTAGCATGTCTCCCAACTGCTTTCTTTGCATCCTGCACTGAAAGTGCAGTAAAAATCATGTTCAATAGCCACTTGACTTCCTTCAGCTACGCTCTCCCCTGTGGTATCATGGTGCAGCCTCTGTAGGGGTGGTTGCAGGGGTGGCTTTCTCGAGGGTTATTTTAATGGTCAAATTCAAGGAGAGTAGCCATGTTGTTCTGCTCTAGCAAAGGCAAAAGGTCCTGCAGCACAAGCCTTTTATAGGCAAAGGCCGCCTTTGCCAGATGCATCTGGTCACAGGATTTGTTGGTTTAGTGATCAAGGTAGATGCAGAAGCGTGTGCACTTAATGGGTATGTAGTAGTATGTCCGCTTATGAGAAACGAAGAAACACAGGCCAGTGAGCTTGTGTCGCAGGCTCTTTAACTTGTGAGGTCCATTTGTGTGTGTAGTAGTGTACTGAAGGGAATGGGATATAGTTAATATCTACTTGTCTAGCAGATAACTTGTATTAGATACCGTATTGAATCTGATGTGCTTTATTCCAGTCTTAGGGGCATCGATAGGAAATCTCAACTGGCAGTGATAGATTATGAAAGTTTAAAGCTGACTAATAGGTGTGCTTTACCTTTCTGGTTCAAATTACTGTTCTGCTTAATAACAATATTGATGCTGACCTAAATACATCTAATTCTTATGCTGCTAACATGACACTTATACTGATAAACAATAATTCCCAGAATAGCAACAATGCCATGATCAGCTTTGGGAAGGCTAAACTTAATTTTATAGAACAGCCTTCCATTTAGCATTGGTAGTCTGTGTAGTTCATACCTTTAAAATGTAATCAATTCACTGGGAGTAAGTTACTGAAACCTACTAAAATTTCAGGGTGAGTGGCAGAGTACATACACTGTGTTCCACAGCTAGTGTCAAGATCTGGAGGTGAGAGAAACTGTGTGCATGCCTCTGTCATAAGTATAAGCGTACTGGATAGCCATTGACATGGTGCTTGCAAAAAGAGGACCATGTAGGGAAGCGACAAAGCACTTGATGCGGGGATGCATATCTGGGCATGGAATTTTAGGCAGCTTGCCAATGACATTTGCATGTGTAGGCAAGTGTGCCTCACCATTGACTGGCGTAAAATAACCAGGTGGCAGTTATCTCCCCCTTGTCAGTGGTTCCTATAATGTTCATGGTTGCTTCAGTACAGGTTTTTCAGCAAAAGAGGCATTAGGGCATAATCACTGGCCCTAAAATAAGCATCCTTATTTTAGGCATCCTTCAAAAGGAAACTAGATTATAAACACAGAAAACTCCCCTCCCCCCCTTCTTTTTGGTTCTCCATTCTTAGCTGTATATTGTTAGGAAGGAACAGAACAGCGTTAAGCAAACATACGGCTTCCAGGATATGTAAAGTATGTGGTAGTTGATGGCTTGATAAGTACTACATTGTACCATGTTAGGGTTACACTGAAGCTTATAACTGCTAGATGTTTGTAGGTTATTACCATTCAAAGAATACTGTTCTTTGCCAAGAGGTACTTGATCAAGACTTTATATGTTCTCTAGAAGACACTTAAGTGGGTATTGCTTACAATCTAACGATGTGAAATATGCATCTATGATGGGAGTAGGTAGACTGTAGTGATACGATAACGGGAACTATATCATGCTCTTGCCACTATATGGAAATGTGGGGTTGATGAAGGCATGGTAAGGATTCCTTCGTTATGCAGCCTGTCACTTCATATGACTGGCAGCCATCTGAATGTATCTGTCTTGTGATGAGATTTATAAAGTCTTGCAAAGCAGAGCTGAGTTACTTGAAACTACCTCTGGTGCAGCTAGGTCATGCTACCACTTACTGTGTAAAACAACTATTCCTGTCAATGTTGGAGAAATTGGAAGTGTTACAGTTATAAATAGCTGATTTTATTCTTACAATGCAAAGAGATTAAAATACTAACTCTGTCCTCTTAAAATGCATTGAACACTAAAAAAAAAAAGAGAGAGGCTTGCACTTGGACATCAGTAGTTTAGAAACAAACAGCAGATTTGTCAATCAGACCTGGTTTGCACAAAATGTAAACCCATTAACTACTCCATTACTGCAGGTGTACAAATTCCCCTTCCATTTACTTCCCAGCCATTAAATTTGCATATATTTCCCAGTCCCCCCAAATTGTGCAAATATTCCTGACAGATTTTTTTGTTTTTAGAAAAACCCTGAGAGGGTGGCCGAATAGGAGCAACTGTGGTGCCAGCACCAGTGGACTTATACCTAACCCCCCTCCCATGAGGTCCCATTCACTCCATCCCATGCAGCCACTTTCTTAGGTTTTTTTTAGAACTGTCAGGGAACTTCAGTAACTGCAGCAGTAAGTGCTCCAAAAAGGAGCTGTGAAAAGGGTGGGTGGAGTTAATCTCTCCCCTTTCTGGAGTAGCTGGAGACTCAGGGAAGTGTTGAAAAGTTGGAGGACACTGAGAACTGTCAGTTCAACACTTAAAAGCCAGAGGATTCACAGTGCCAAGGGGGGGATATTGTTGCCCCCTCCTTTGGTGCACTTACTCCTTTGCCCCCCCCCATTTTTGGTGCTTCTGAATTGCGCTAATGGGTCCCTCCTTTCCTTTACTATTATTTCTCCTCTGGTCCTTCACAACTGTGCACAAATTAGCCTATATGCAGTCTTACCTTGTCAATTTCCATGTATGTTACCTACACCACTTTCCAGCGCCCTTTGACAGCTGAAAGATATAAGGAAATTGACCAGGCAAGCCTACATGTGTTGGACACCTGTAACAGTGTACTTGTGAAAGACCCAACAAAAATAAAAATGCTTAAAACTTACAAACACATTTGTGCAATTTTCTGCCCCCCCCCAAAAGATAATAACAAAGAAGACAATTGTGTAATTTTGACGCTCTGAAAAATAAAAATAAAAAAGGCAAACAAAAAGGGAGACAAGATGGGTTCTGCCATGAAGGACCCTGGAATACCAGCTAGAGGACCCAGGGAGAAAGAGGGGGGAAAACAAGCTATGGTGAGCCTGATCGTCTGTCAGGCACCGTGGGTTATTCTGAGAACAACCTACACTGCGTAGCTTATTCGCAGGGTAGCTTAGCATATCATGCTGACCCCGCCCACTGAGTAGCTTATTTGCAAGGGTTTTGTTGCTGTGAAAGTGATTGACTGTACAGGACACATCTAAGCAGAATTTGTGATAATAAGCATCATTTTCTAAGAAAAGGGTCTGTGGAAGCCTTATTTATGTTTTAATATTTGCATATCTATACCGCCTAATAGCCAAAATCTCTGGGCAGTTCACAAAATCTAAAACCCAAATGATAATGCTAAATTATCACAGTATGTCAACTATGACAGTATGTCTTTTGAAGAGCAAGAAAGAATGGTCTCGGGATGAACACCTTTAGGATTACTCACTGATTTCCACAGGGTACGCTTCTCACAGCTTCGTAGCTTAGTAACCTACAGGTGACTACCAGAACATATACAGATGTCCTCAAATGTCTCTCTACCTTACTGATCTGATACAGAGAACTAACCCCAAGGAAGTGGGAATCTTTTTGTACCAAAGCTACCTTTTCACTCGGTTCTGAATTTGAACTGCTTGTTCTAAAGTATTCTGTGCACACGTAATTGATACATACGGATTTCTTTCTTTGGAAGAAATTTAGAGTGGACCCAACTTCATTTTTTAGTTTTGTACAGTTTTTCATTATTGGGATAACCATATTGGGATATGGTACACTTAGGGATATGGCACACTTTAGGCATACTCTATACAGGATGTGTGCGTGGTCAACAGATTTCCTAAATGGGGCTGTGTGATTATGGTTGATAACTCATAGAAGGCTAGTTATAATTAAAGCAAACTGTTAACTACAGTAGCTGTTGTAATTTAGTAGTTCAGGTCATACATATATTTAACTTCACTTCAATAGAAGAAAATATTACAAAAGAGAAACTCCTATTAATGACCATGATTTGATAAATGTCTTAATCCTGCTTGTTATAATACGTATCAGTTTTGTGTAATAACTGTTCTTACTATTCATAGGTAGAGGAGTATAAAGCAGAGTAGACAACCTGGTGCCCTCCAGATGTTTTGGACTAGAACAACCATCAGCCTCAGCCAGCATAACCAATGGTCAGGGATTATGGGAGTTATTGTCCAAAACATCTGGATGGCACCAGTTGCCTACCCTGGGACAATATGGCAAGTGCTTCAACACCTGTTCATGCAGTTTTAAATTTTTTCTTAAACGCAGGTACATACTTGGTGGCTTAATAACATACATTTTCATTCTTAGAAGTGTCACTGATTTCAGAGGAAGTTATTTCCACATAAGATTGAGTCCCTAGTTTGCTTGTCTAAATACTAAAGTTAAGCACTAGTGTCTGCTGTATTCTGCCTATGCATAGTCTGATAGAGCATTAGGAAGATTGCTTGATAAGCATTCCAATGTTACAATCTTTTATGAATAGTGTCTGCTTTCGGGGTCACTCCATTTGTAAAGCGTTATATTTTGTGAGTAAGAAATATGTAAAGTGTAGCCATATTCATTGAGTATTTGTCACTTTTTAAATGTAGCTTTCAGCCAGCTTTTGACTGTGAGAAAAGTCCTACCAGGGTAGTTCTAATTCAAAGGATTAATTCCAGCTCCCTGCCACATCCCAGTAAAATCCGTAAAATGGTCTGAAGACTGGAGTTCAAACTAGGACAGCACATTTATTTAAGAATCTAGAAAAGGATTGTTAAATTTGACCTCTTTCTGGGTCTGACTGTCCCCCCCCGTCCCCCCCCCGTGAGTTACTGAACTATAAGACTTGGAGAGTGCGAAGCATATGCTATTCTCATGCTTTGGATTCATGAAATACTTGTCTTATACCCTTAATAGAAATGATGTTTCAAAGGGGATTTATTATTGGAACAAAACGTACAGAACAAGATGCTTGAACATCAAGATAATTTGCTGTTTATACTCCATTCTGCTTTGGCAAATACTTTTGAATTGGACTATAGAAACCTTTTCTATTGTGGCAGAGCAGACTGCTAAAATATTATTTACCCTTGCTTTTGTTACCTGAATGCATGCAGTAGTCCAGTGATGATAGTTCCTGGATGTTGCTGTTTCACTTGGCAGGTTTGCCCAATTCCTCTTGCGTAGCACAAGGTGAATGCTAATGGTCTTCCCTTCTGGACCCTTGAGCTAAGGCATTTCTGCCACTAGCTGTGCCGACTGCACTGTTACTGCTGTTTTGCGAATTGCTCTTCCTTGTGTTTGCGAAAGCCTACGCATTTAGCTATTGCTATAATTAAAGTCTCCTCATTATTTTCAACTAATCGGTTTACTACTCTGTATTCAGACAGTCATAATTATCTTTATTGGAAGAATCCAGACAAGTAACAGTGTTTATAAGAGGGGTGGGGAGCTCACTAATGTTAAAGTACTACTACAAAAATCAGATTGGCTTATAATAGATGGCTGAAGGCTGTATTTCTTTTTTTTCCTTCTTCTTCTGTAACCCATTCACTAATGTAGTGCTCCCAAACAGATTGTCTCTGTCATAGTCCTAAAGTAAGCCTGAGCAGGAATTTGCTGGAGTCTGGCCAGGTTCTGTGTAGAAATTGCTATTGTGTGTGATGCAAGCCTGTGAGGGAGCAGGTTAGAGCAGAAATTAGCAATCTATATGCTTGGATACTTTTACTTTTCCCTTAATTGTTTCTTTGGCTAACATATTTTCAGCCAGTCTTGTCGTTGGGTGTTCCCATGGCAAAGATTTGGGAGTCCATAGACTCTAGAGCAGTGTTCTCCAACCTTGGGTGCCCAGATGTTTTTGGCCTACAACTGGCTGGGGCATGCTGGGAGTTGTAGGCCAAAAACATCTGGGGACCCAAGGTTGGAGACTGCTCTAGAGGCCTTTTCATCGTTAGTTTCTTCGCCCTGGAAAGAGAAATAAATTGGACCGTAGGGTTTTTAAAGTAGGTATTAAACATGGGGACAATAGCATGTTGTTGATTTGGAATTACTGACTGACCGTGAACATGGACTTCATTGTTTCAGCTCATATTCATTGTAATCTAGTGATACATAGAAGCTCAACATTACGGGTTCAGGTTCAGTTTGTGGCCAGATTTGTAATGCTTTCAAACACATGGAATGTTGTTAACAGACGTGGTGGAAGAGCATGTCTTCCATGTAACTTGATATCAATTTAATGGATACATTGACTACTTTCGTGTGTCATGTTAAACATGAATGAGCCTAGTTGCTTCTGAGACTTCACCTGCTCCCCCTCTCCTGTCCTCCCACAAGGACAAGATGAGGATTTTGAATGTTTTTGCTTAGGCTTTCTCCGCAGCTTCCCATGTTGGCCAAACTGGGAATTCTGATTAACTCTTAAGACCTGGTTCGCACATAACAACCCATTTGTTTACAGGTGCTGCCTGTAGTTGTGGGTAGGATACTTTCATATTCTACAGGTATATTTCAAGCTAGAGACAAGACCAACCTAGGAAGATTTATACTTTTAACTATACTTTTTTACTTATATAAGTTAGAAGATTTATGCCTTCTAACTTATGGATTGAGGTTAAGAGTCTTGTAAATGAAAAAAATATTCTGGGAAGGCAGGCTGCAGAGTGAGGAAAAAGAACATGAAATAGTTTTTTTTCTCTTCTTTACAGGCATGTCACACCTTTGTACAGTACTTCAGCATTAGAATGGTCACTGTCTTTTTGTGTTCTGCCCAAACTTAATTGTTCACTTCAGATAGTTAAGCAAACTTCAGAACAGTGAAACATTACCTGGGTTGTCATCTTTGCTGCTTAAAACAATTTGCAGCAGTTACTGAGGAAAATGCATATGTCTTGTACTGGGAGGTTACTGGATACCAGAGGCCTAGCTGAGCAAATTAACTTTGTTCCTATTTTGACTGTGTTCATTCTCCTTGAAGAGTTAATAATAAAGCTTCAGAACATGGGGGGGGGGGGTTCTTCTAAATGCTGTACTGAAGGGCAAATGTGTTGAGGCGTTCACTTGGCCCGTGTCATGTGTTAGAATGATCTTTCAGTGCTTTCTTCTAGTAGTTGTTATAACTGTTTATAGCAGTCATGCCTAGGCTGATCTATATACATTCCCAGTAGAGAGATCCAGTCTTTTAATATGCCATTGTCAAGTGTGGCGGTGCATTTGAGATGCTCAGCTGTCGAAAAGTCCGGCAACCGTGTGTGCCATTACGGATTGATGGGCTTTCTCCTGCCTTGTGCCGAGTCTTAGGCTGCTGTTTGGTGGAATTGTGATAGCACAAAAACAGCTGCTATCATGTATCTACATATAAACCTCCTCACGACATCAGGGGAGTGCATTCAAATAGTTTGCCCATTTTTGGCCTTGGTCATTGTTTGTCTTGTACTATTTTCTCCTCAGTGCTTGAAGGGCACAGTGAGTTTAGATTGGTTTTCATGTGCAATAATGGAACAGGGAGGAACAATGTTATGGGGCAGCCTTATATAAATATAGTAAATAACTAAAATAAACATAACTGGCTTATTGGCCTCTTTATTCTAAATAAAGAATTGTATAAGTATGATATAGCTTGTTTCACGCCAAAGATGCTACCTAGGCTAGCACTATAATTTTAACCTGAGAAATTGCACAAAAATCTGTTCTAAAAGGGCTCCTAAAGCCACAAATAGTATGTGCTTAATTGTATGGTAAGTGTTCGTACTTGCACAACCTCGTATATAAGGTTGCAGACCTTAGAGCAGTTTTGTTCTCTCTCTGTATGCATGATTGCTGCCAGTTGCATAAGCAGTTCCTGTAGGAATTAGCATTTACTCTGTGCATCCCTGCAGTAAAACTAGAGGTACTCTGGTGTAACAGGCCCATTCTCTGTGGCAGGATCAGTAATTTATTAGCTGGTGATGCAAGTATGTTCCGTGCCCTATTCTTGGGCTTTTGGCATACTTTTATTTCCCTGTTTGGTTGCAGTTGACAGAATAAGCACTTTATACGAGCTTTTCTTTGGATTTCACATGTGTGCTACTTTGGAAACACTTACTGGAGGAAATGTAGGCAAATGCAAAGCTACCTGTCCAACTCCAAAGAGCTATGTTTGTCAGGCACAAAGGCTTGAGTGTCCCAGTAAGGTTTTTTGTTTTATTTTTCCACTGAACATGAGACTTGCATGCCATAATACAAACTGTTTTTGAAACATCCTCAACTTCAAGAGTGGTTTGCCATGTGGCATGAAAGGAGTGTGTGTGTGCCACTGTTTGAGGAATCCAAAGGCCTCTGGGTATATAGAACTATTTCACATGGTTTGTTGGATCCTTACAGTTGTCAACATCTTAATGGCCTGATGGAGAATTCATAGAAAATTCTGTGTGTGCGCACGCGTGTGCACACACATGCACATATCTTTGAATAAGTACAATGATGTTGAAGTAACATACCGGTAATTAGATTCTCAATTAAAGGCAGTGGATACACTTCCCAAGAATGTAATGGAATTTCTGTTATGAGACATTCTGAAAAAGGTTAGCTGCTTCATTTTTTAAAAGAGATTTATTTTACATAAATCTACAAATAATAGTATATGCATGTAGAAAAATATTTGCATTCGCTAATGGCCTGTCAAACTTGTGTGCTCTCTTTTAATCCACAGTTGGTGACAAGGTTCCTGCTGACATAAGAATTACTTCTATTAAATCCACAACTCTAAGGGTAGACCAGTCGATTCTCACAGGTAGGTGGTTCTTGGGACTGTCTCTCAGAAAAGCAGTTATTCTTGGTTAGCTTTCAAAGCAAATCGGAAACCACGTCCTGATTGCAGCAGCAGCATCACAGTGTTCAAAGAGAACTGCTAGGCATGGTCATGGTGAACAAGAGCAATCTGTGTTGTACTGGGCACACGCTAATAAAGTACCCAAAATGGAGTATTTTAGCATATTGAAAACTAGCGGTATTTGTCCTTTCTGGTTTATCTCCATTGGTTAATTGCCAATATTGCTTGTAAAAATGTAACTTTTTTTTTGCAACAAAGGCTTACATTAGAATGGCAAAGCTGGGGGGGGGGATTACCCTTTCTTTCCATCCTTCCACACTAGATTGACTTGCTTGACACCACTAACAATATTTCCAAAATCCAAAGAAAGGGCCCTCTCTTAGTGGTAAAGCATATGCTTTGGCTGGAAAAGATCTCAGGTTCAACTGCTGGCATCTGCAGATAGGGTTTGGAAAGACCTCTGTTTGAAAGCATGGAGAGCCAGTCAGTGGCCAGATTGCACGTTACAGCAACTCATTGGTAATTTAAACCATGGGTTGTCGGGGCCGAGCAGCAGTGAATGAGCACGCTGCCTGCGGCATGCTCGTCACTTGCACTTTCAATTAACAACCCAGGGACCTTCCCATTGAGAGACAGTGTGGTGTAGTGGTTAGAGTGTTGGACTGGGGCTCAGTAGATATAGGTACTAGTCCCCACTCAGCTGGGAAACTCACTGGGTGACTTTGGGCCAGTCACTGACTCTCAGCCTAACCTGCCTCTCAGGGTTGTGAGGATAAAATGGGGGGGGGGGGGGAGGATCATGTAAGCCGCCTTTGGTTTCTTGCAGGTAAAACAATAGGATATAAATGTAATAATAAATAAATTGTGATGTCCAAACCTGGGAACTCTGGATTGTTTAGGGGTTAAACAACCCAGAGTTAACCAATGGTTTGTTGTTGGGTTGACCCTGGCTTGTGTAAGCCTTAAACAACCCAGAGTTTCCACATTGAGATGTCATGATAATAACCCAGGAACAGGGTGCTCCTGGTTAGTTAATTGAAAGCAGAAGTGACAAGTGTGTGGGAGACAGCTTGCTTGCTCCCGCTAAATATTGGCAATTCCTGGGTTAAACAACCCAGGAATTGCTGTTATGTGCAAACCAGGTCAGTGTAGATAACATTAAGCTAGATGGACCAATGGTCTGACTGTATAAGGCAGCTTCCCATGTTCCATTATATGTACTCTATTGGTTTCATCTAGGTTTTTGCTTGTCAAAACCAGCTGTTCCTCTGTCTACAGGAAATGTTCTTTTTCAAGAGAAATGTTAGAGAGGAGACTCTGTTGTACTATGTCCTAGTTAGGCTTTTTATTTGACATTTTAAAGGTGAGAGTAATTTGCTTGCTTTGTAGAATTTAGGTCTGATTAGATTCTTAACTGTTCTTGCTCAAAGAACCAAAAGAAGTACATGGACATCTCTCCTGGCCTTCTGTTCATCTATTGCTCCCTTCTCCTGATCAATAGGTCTAACCATGTGACTCTAATTTCAGACTTGTACAATCTCTTTTGGCGGTATTTGCGGCATAACCATGTCAGGATCTGAGAAGGTTTTTCAGTAACTAGAAGGCTTAAACTCTGAGGTCTATTCTAGCTTACTGTATAATGTTCAAATCAATACAAACCCAATAAATCAGGCCTGCACAACATTGATTCTGAAAACTGATTGCCCACTTTCCTCTCTATTTACAGCCCCCCCCCCATGGGTTGGAATTCCAAATATATGTCAGCTGTCTGTGTACCTTCCCCCCATTTTATGGGAGCTCCCAAGACCTGCTAAAAGTGTGGTTGGGAATAAGAGAATGCAGGCATATGTAGTCATCTTGATTTGTCCTCTGGCAATTAGTTGCCTTGAATTTTTTTACCTGGAAAAAAAATTATTAACTTTAACTTGGCAATTATTGTGTTTTGTCACAGTTAATGAGACCCTCTTGATTTAGTAAGAAATATAAAAATGGCTCTGACTCTGAATGACTTGATGTGTACCCCTGTAGCAAATTGAATACCTACACACCCATAGTGTATGGGGTATGGGGTATCTAAAATTATCTATCTAAAATATATTGGATTTTGAATTAAAATCTCTGCTCTCTTTCCAATTCTGTCATTTGAGAAGCAGCTGAAACACATGCTACTAGATGCAGTCCTCCAAATTATATGCTTTGTTTGAAAGTTGGATGATTTTTGTTCATGGAGGATTATTACATTGGAATGCAAATGCTTTGTAGACTATATTCTGATGTAATGACTTTTGCAGGTGTTCTTCAGGAGATGCAAAATAGTGGGGAATTGATTTTGAGGGGCTTAATACCTTACTAAAGCTGTAACCTTCATCTAGGTGAATCTGTGTCGGTAATTAAGCACACAGATCCTGTACCTGATCCCCGTGCAGTGAACCAAGACAAGAAGAACATGCTCTTTTCTGTGAGTACATCTTGAAAGATTTTATTCTGTTGTGCATGCTGATTATTAACAGGTTATTCTCCAATGCTGACTTCCTTCCTAGTGGGTTTTTAAATTTTTTTTAGCCTGTACTCATTTTGTTTAGGGTAGCTCATGCCGGAAGTATTGAGACTATCTAGGCCATATAAATGGTTACCTTGTATGGTACTAAATGAGCCTTTAAACTAGAAAAACATGTAAACACATTGTCACTTCAGTCTTGATAAACTTCTGTTCAGCTAGACTCACATAAGTGAAGCAGAAACTTTCATGTGTGAAGATGAAAAGCAGTTAAATAGGAAAACATTAGAAATGTGCAGTTGTTGTCTGGTGGGGTGTGGAACTTCTATCCCCAGGTAAAGGTTTTCTTCTAGTGAGAACAGGAGAGGTTTTTAAGGTACCTGTTTGAGAGGTGAGTAAGAGGCTTACAGTTGTGAAGTGGGATCTTTTTTGTCATTTACCAGTTACTGTTCAGTGTTTTGTAACCCAAGTGCTGTTTATTAAGGTGGCTTATTTTCATGGTTTTAACTGATACCTCTGTTTCCCTCTTCATCTGCTAAAATGTGTCAGAGAGGCTTGGAAAGGGACCCTATTTTTCTTCCATCTGCTCTAGTTGCCATGTTATGAATGTAGGTCCTGTGTTTGTTGCATTGGTTGGATGAGCTTAAGTCGATGATGCTTGAGGATCCATCCACTTGTATGCTCAACTCTTGCCCATACTAGCTAGTTTTTGCCAGTTTGGTCAGGCTGATCTAAGTACTGGTAAATGCTTCTCTTTGGGAGAGAGTACAACATGCCTTCTTAAAGAAGGCAATTGAAACACCATTCTAATGTTTAGGGTGGTCTCTCTTCCCATTTGAGCCTCCCCGCTACTCTAAAGTCATCCTGTGAGGGCCCAAGGTCTTCTGCAAAGGGACCCTCATTGTGGAACTCTCCACCTTCCTCTCCAATACCTGCTTGACCGGCTGGGTCTTTATTTTCAGAAGGCTGGTTTAAAAAAACCTCTCTGTTTTAGTGGTCTTCTGGGGAGTGAGACCTTGTTGATGGTTGAGCAAGCGGCTGTTTTCATGTCTCTGGAATCTTCTGATTGGTTTTTAACTTGGTCAGCTGCTGCTGATTTGTCGCTTATATGAGGATTATTTCTGTGTCTTCATTGAAAATGCTATTTTGTTGCTGATAATAATTTGATGATGGCTCCATCAAGTCCTCAAGGTATGTTTGGGGTACCAGTTTTAAAATCTAGTTGGGAGTGCCTTGTGGGCCATGGGCAAACATGTTTGCCTTAATGTTCCCTTCTCTTAAATGGGAGTAGTAATGAACTCTTCCATGACTGAGAGGATGAACAAGATTCGGATTAATGTTGGAAACACTCTTCATATATATTTTTTTCTAAAGGTTTAAATCTAAAGCGAACCATTAAAAATGTGTAGTACTAGGAGTAGGACACATATACCATAAATAGACTTGTGTATATAAAAGTCTGTTCAGAATTCAAAAACTGAAATGAAAAGTAACTTGCAAAATGGTGATAATGGCAACATAAAATACATGATTGCTGCTTACTCAAATTAGCCATACGAGACCACAAACCTTGTGGTTAGAATATAATCTCTTGGCAAAAGGTAGCCTCTGAAAGCATAACCTATTAGCCTATTTTATTGTGTTAAAGAGGTACTACGCAGTTCTTCAGCTTCTGTTTTACCTTCTTGGTTTAGGGTACGAACATTGCTGCGGGCAAAGCCATGGGTGTGGTTGTGGCAACTGGCGTGAACACTGAAATTGGCAAAATTCGTGATGAAATGGTGGCTACTGAGCAGGAAAGGACCCCACTTCAGCAGAAGCTGGATGAGTTTGGAGAGCAGCTGTCGAAGGTCATCTCGCTTATATGCATTGCTGTGTGGATGATCAACATTGGTCACTTCAATGATCCCGTCCATGGTGGCTCCTGGATCCGGGGTGCCATCTACTACTTCAAAATTGCTGTCGCTCTTGCTGTGGCTGCAATCCCAGAGGGCCTGCCCGCTGTCATTACCACCTGCTTGGCTCTGGGCACTCGCCGAATGGCCAAGAAGAATGCTATTGTTCGGAGCCTGCCATCTGTGGAAACCCTGGGCTGCACTTCTGTGATCTGTTCAGACAAGACAGGCACTCTGACCACTAATCAGATGTCAGTTTGCAGGGTATGGTTGATTCACTTATTCTGTGTCTTAATTTCTGGAATTTGTTGGGGGTAATGTCAGAGCTGTGAATTTGGTCATCGTGGCTCTCTGTACATCTTTATCGTCAAAGCCTGTTTCCAAATCCTGATTTTAATCAACATGTGATTGCGGCAAAGGCTGATGTCGTGCAAAAAGGTATTTTTGCACTTAACCAAGAGGAGAATGCTGCCTCTTTTTGTAACTTGGGTACCATTCAGTACATAATGAGCCAAGCTACAGGGCTTGGTTTGAGCTAAGGCTTACCAGTGCCTAGCCCTAGAATCTTTTCAGTCCCTGAGCTCATCTTGGGGAAGAAAGAGTGCCTTTCAAATGACTTTCCTTCCCTATTGACCTAACCCTGACACCTGGGGAGAAAGTGTGGTGAGGGAAATGTTTCCCAGATTTACAAAAGCTTCCTTAGGTGGTTGCTTGGAAGTTATTCTTATCACAAGACTGATAGAAATAGCTGTGTAATATATTTCCACTTACCCTCCTCTTTTAAAACACTTAATTTGGGGGACGGTTGGGGGACACACAAACTATGATTTTCTTCCCTTTCAGGTTGTCAGACTTCTGACAGCATCTACCTTTCTCTGTTCATCCCACCTCTGCAACTTTAATACTCTGGATCATATCAGTGTTTCCAGCAGACTCAAATTGGATTAGGTCTGGCTGGCCCAAATTTAAAATCATCTTATATTGAAAATAAAGAGGGCACTGACTAGATTTCCAAAGTTACATTTGATGCTAATTCTTCATTCTGAGTAGAGGAACCAGGTGTGTCCGTCCGTCCATCATGTCTGTCCATATGTATGTGTGTCTCAAAGCCATTTTGAATGCTGATTAATCTAGGTATTGTTTTCTTTAGTATTTGTGCCAGACTTTTCATTCTCTCCATCTGTTGTGTCTCACTTGTGCTTGATATTCTGAGCAGAAACTTCAATAGCCGCATAAAGTGAAATTTCTAATTCAAATTAAGGCACTCTTAGTTTTGAAGGATAATTATTGGATGGACTAAATAGGCTGGAGGCTCTCTGTACTGCATAGCTTCAAATAATTACATTCAGAATTACTGGGCCAGAACAGAATTTCAAATGAGTAAACAGTGATAAAGACATCTTCTTTCTTTCTTTCTTTCTTTCTGGTATCCTTGGTGTTTTGTTTTTTTTAAATGTCAATGGCTTGTTTGTTTGTAATTAACTTCTGTTCCTTTTTTCTAATGTGCTGTTTACCTATTTGTGGTGTTCCCTAGTCTTATCCAGGATTTTGCTGCTGTAGTGTTTCTGCTTGTGGGACACAAAGCAAGTTGCTCATCTGTATTCCAGAGAAGGTTACTTGCAGGGGTATTGCATAACTGTCCGTCTCTTAAGGAAGTAGATGCCAAAAAGCAGAAAGGTTCCTCAACATGGGAACATCCAAATCTTTATCCTTTTGAAAAGAATCTATTGCAATGCAATAGTGGGTTCTGCATTATTTTAGATAAAAAGTTTCTCTAATCTTGTATATTATGGCTCGGGCTTTTTGTTTTAGTTTTTGTTGGTACCACAACCATTAGGTAATTTAGAAAAGCATTGCTTGGAATTTTTTGGAAGAAAGCCTTGGCACGTAAAAGCAGTAAAGCAGCATTTGCCTGTATAAAAGGAGAGGCTGTCCCTTCAGGAAGCTTTTGCAGAAGTAATCCTAGGAGATGTTTTTTTCTGCATTATGGTCTGTTGCCAAACTGTAGCCAGTCCAAGTTGATGTGATTTAAATTCTTGAGACTCGTACAGAGCAAGCTTTAAAGGAGGGAATGAATTGGAGTTCTTCTGAAAAGGGCTTGTCCTGTGGTCCAGCAGGGGTGTTCTGCCTTGGGGATTGGAATTTAGGTCCCAAACTGGGCATAGTCTTTTTTGTTCATTATCAGTGCACTCTGTTTCCTCTTGCTGCTCCCACCTCTATCTTGAACCATGGTGTGTGTGTGTGTGTGTGTGTGTGTGTGTGAGAGAGAGAGAGAGAGAGAGAGAGAGAGAGAACACATCCCTTCCCTCTTCTTCTCAAGAGTCGAGACCAATTTCTTCAACGAAAGCTTACTTTGCCTAGACTGTCCTCCAGCTCTGCCCTACCTCATCCTCACAACTCATGTTCATTTATTCCCCTCGCCCCCAGTCCTGACTTGTCTGTTTGCCCCAGGGGCCTCCTATGTATTCTGGTCCTTGTATTCTGGTCATGCTAAATGAATGTTAAATAATATATCGCCACATCCATCTGTTCAAGACTGGAATCCTGTCATTCAGATGCATCAGTCATTTTATTTATTTATTATATTTATACCCCGCCTTTTTTTTTCCTGCAAGGAACCCAAGGTGGCTTACATAATCATCCTCCTCTCCATTTTATCCTCACAACAACCCTGTGAGGTAGGTTAGGCTGAGAGGTTAGGCTGATTTTCTTCAAGTCAGGCATGTTACTCAAAGTGTTCACCTCATTCAAACCATCCCACACCTGTAAGTGGACATTAGTGCTTTGAAGTCATCATAGCTGTGCTTACCTGGAGTGGACTCGGAACATAAACCCAGGCTGATTTGTTATTATCTTAGCTTGTTGCTTCTGCATTGATATGGATTCCTGAGAGCTGAATGCCAAAATAATGTAGAATCATAGCAAAGAGGCAAGAGTTCAAAAGAATATATGAGTAGGAGGGCCATGCTTTTGTAACAGTGATAGCATAGACCTGAGGAAGGAAACATTTCCACATTCTCACTGGTTTTCAATATGGGACAGTTGGCTTCATGGAGAAAGTTGCACATCAGCTCAGTTTCTGTGGATTGTGCTGAAGCATCACTCTTGATTAACTGTTCTGAAGTGTACAAGCGTAAGAGGTGTGACAACTGCAATGCCTAAAAACAGTTCTTGCGTATTATGGTCAAGCGAGGGAAGGAAATGGAGCAGGGGCTGAGTAATCTCAAGGGCCAAATAGAGGTGCTTGTCTGTGACTCATGTTCTTAGAGATACAGCTTGGCATTCCTCTATGGCTAAAGGCTTTCACTCTTGATGCAACTGGGCTTATATAAAATCCTTCCTGCGCTGCTTCTGTTCTTGATATTTACACGTTCTAAATTACTTCAGTTGGTTGACTAACTGTACACTTGTCTGTCTTACAGATGTTCGTTGTGGACCGAGTAGAAGGGGATAGCTGTTCTCTGAATGAATTTACTGTGTCCGGTTCAACATATGCTCCCGTGGGAGAAGTGTAAGAGCTTTATTCTTGCTAACCGTTTGCCAGCTGATCCATTTGTGGGTCTGGCTGTATGCAGGGCAGCAGCACTTAGGCCTAAAATGTGAGCGCCTGAAAGAAGGGTGGATGCTGTAATGTGGGGCTGAAGTGCAGCCTCTTGATTTGTAGATTACCAATTTAAAGGTAATGTTTTGTAATAGTTACTCTTGCGGGGAAATTGAAAGCTTTCCACAAGGAAATTGGAAACTTTCCACAGGACAAATTTGGTATTTCTCTTGTTGTGGAAGAACATGATGGGTCTGACCAAACATGTCTGTTTACTGTGAACTCTTACTTAGCATTGTAAATTTAATCCAAATCTGTCCTTCAGGGGAACAAGTTCTTTGTCTTGGAAGAGTATATCTCTTATGAGTACCACCTTAATTGATGAATACTGTCATGTTCCCACTCCTTTGAACCTTAATTTCCCCAAACGTTTTGTTGTGTTGGTTAATTGCTGTTACCTTCTTAAATCTACATGTCACGTTGCCAGTTCTGATGCCTCAATATTTTCATGTGGCAATTTTCTTTTCATAGAAGGCAGTGCACACATATGATCGAGTGTGGTGCCTTTTCAAATAAAATTAAATCAGTTTATTACGGTCCATGACCAAACTGAGAATACAAGATGTACAACATATATATAGACACACATATAAAGCAGTAAACCATCAATGCTGTATAATCTGTACACAAATCAAGAACATGTTAACTGGGCTCTCAACATAACTGCAACAGAAAAAAACCTTAGCAACCTTTTCAGTAACTGCAGGGATGACGTCGACTAAACAATAAGATACACAAAACAAATTGTCTGCCGGGCAACTTAGATAATAGAAGCGTAATCAGTTCTCTCATAATATCCCGATAGAAATTACAATGTAGTAAGACGTGCGTTGGTCTCTAAATCCCCTGAACCACAAGGGCAAAGAGGTCGCAATGAAAAACCCTTGTTGAATCTCCTCCCCAGCAGAGCAGATGGTAGAACATTCAGACTGGCCAATGTAAACACAACCTGAGGCTTATAAACATATATAGTTCTTAAATTATTAGTTCCTTTGCTCCCAATTGGGAATTAAATGCCAAAAATAGAAGAACAAAATTTATCTGCCAAGGATATTAAGTTTTACAGTTCAGAATCATATAATCTTAACTGCAGAACTTATTTTTCCCTTTTCCTTACCCAGAGGAAAAAGTTCAAATGGTGAAATACTCATTTCCATTATTTTACCATCCACAGCCTTCACCCAGGCATTTCTATAGGAATCTTGCCAGATCATAAAACAGTAGCAAGAGTTATGTGATGCCTTTTCAAATCTTTCTAGTTTCAAAGAATGGTACAGATTGTTAATGTGAGGTGATGACTGAAAAAGGCATCCCATCTGCTGTCATTTCCTAGTTAATGACTTTGTTTTCATGGAGTTACTTAGAAGGAGCACATAAGGTGAAATACTTCTTGAGACAATTCAGAGAAGCTCATATTCCCAACTGGAGAAAATGCTAAATTGGTTAAATCCCTAGCTCTCTAGGGTAAGTCGCTGATGGCAACTCCTGGTGTGAATGGATGCCATGATGGTCCCTGCCTATATTTTTTCTTGCTAATTGTTTTGTGTGTATGATTAATTTAGATTGCCCTTTGCAAAATTTCCTGAGACAAAGGTGAAATTATTCGTACCATCCCAAAGAACAGAGCTCAGTTGCCTCATTGACCACAATTCCTTTCTGCATTTGAGTGGGCAAGAAGAAATTCTTAATAAGGACAGAAAAGATCGAAATGGCCTAGTTGCAAAAGACCATTCAACCTACCTGTAATAGTGGGTTCTGCTGAATCCCTGCCTCATAAAATTAATTCAGCACAAAACCGCTCACCTTTATAATTTTTTAAAAAAAGTTTCATGTGTATCCCAAGCCAGGCAGTTGAGTGCTTCCTGGGATTCAGAGTATGAACAGTTGTAGGCAGGGGCAGAAAGGATCCAGTTAGCCAGTAGGTAAATCTCTGATACTGCACAGCCATCTAGAGTAAGAATCTCATTGTTGGTTTTTCTCTGGAATTCTTTTCCTCGACAGGCATAAAGATGATAAACTTGTCAAATGTTGTCAGTATGACGGCCTTATAGAATTGGCAACTATTTGTGCTCTTTGCAACGATTCTTCTCTGGATTTCAATGAGGTAAGTAATGCTTTCTGATTCAAGAGGACACCGGAATGGACAAAATAGTTGCTCCTGGTCTCCTCTGCTTGTAAGAAAGGGCTGGAGCTGCAACACTCGTGCCAAGGGATCTACATCCCCCCATCCTTTCCACCTCCTTACGGCATGTGGGTGCTGCCTGTTCAAAGGAGATGCTGTTCCTGAAGAGAGTACTTATTTAGTTACTTATATACTCTTCTCCCCCAACCCCACCCCGGGCTTTCCAGCAATTGTGTCCACGGTGGTTTATGATAATTGAAAACTAAAAACAATTTAAAATATATTGCAGTTAAAAATCTAGCAGCAAGATTACCAAGCAGCAAGGAGCCAAGAGAAAATTGCTAAAGATAAGCCACAGACAGGCTGAATTAAGCAGGTTTTTACTTTCGCATCTAAATACCAACAATGTGGGTGCCAAGTAGGCTTCCTCAGGAAAGGAATTTGAGAAGGAGGAGGGCATGCCAGAATTTGTGAATGCTGTTCCTTTTCTGATGCTTGAATGTGAGAATCAAAACTAATGTAGATCTCTACAATCTACATCTTTCTTTATTGCTATTGGGTGAGCTCAGGGCACATTCCTTGAACTCTGTGGACTGTGCCTGTACAGGTTACTTTTATGTGATCTAGGGCACATATTGTTTCTTAGCATCAAAGAGCTTAGGGGCTATATAGAGCAGAATTCTATAACTAATCCTTTAAAAACCATGAGGGACCCAGTGAAAGATTTAGGCGCACCTGAGGCTAAAGCTAAGCAGGTGTGGATCTAACCAGTCCCTTGAATGGGAGAATACTGAGAACCCCATGTTATGGCAGAATAGCATTTTAAAAATTCATGGAAGGGTGAGGAAAGAGAGTGGGGGGGGGGGCCTGGAAGAGGAGGCACACTACACAGAGCCAGAAATAATCTTCAAAAAGCCTCTGAAAAATGAGTGCTTTCTGAGATATGCCTTTAAAAGATAAGATGTATTGAATGGCTTTGTGTGGGCAGAGTATTACATAAACAAGAAATAGCCAAGGACTAGAGAAATAGCCCAGGGTCCATCTGAGCCTATACTCAACTCCTGCTAGTCCCCCACCCAAAGACAAGGGCTGAGAATCTGGTTGCATTGCAAATCTGGTTTTGTTTTTAACTTAAATAACATTTTGTGGATGTCTGTGTTACCAAGAAGACCCCCCCCCCAAATATGTGGTTATTAAGCCATCTGTGATGTTGATTGTACTAATAACAGTTTTATTTCAAAGGCTAAAGGAGTGTATGAGAAGGTTGGTGAAGCTACAGAGACTGCCCTCACTTGTCTGGTTGAGAAGATGAACGTGTTTGACACAGAGTTGAAAGGGCTGTCCAGAATTGAACGGGCGAACGCTTGCAACTCGGTCAGTACTACTGAAAGACAACAGAGGGCTTGGTGAAATAATTCTCCTTTCATGCAGCTTCACTGCAATGCAATTCTAACTTCTCTCTCCACCCGCACCCCCCACCAATCCGCCTTTCACAGGTGATAAAGCAACTCATGAGGAAAGAGTTCACCCTTGAATTCTCCAGGGACAGGAAGTCCATGTCTGTGTACTGCACTCCAAACAAGCCCAGCCGGACCGCCATGACCAAGATGTTTGTTAAGGCAAGTAATACCTTACAGGGAGCAAGCATTTGTAATCAGCTATAAGGCAGCATGGCTCTTGAAGTTGTGCCAAAACAAATTTGCAGTGCAGTCGCAAAAAATAAATCTGTGCTTAGTAATATTTCAGCTTCTGCAGTGAGCAAGCTGAGTGTGTGTGTGTGTGTTTTACTCCTAGTGGTTCTGTGATAGAAAGGCAAATACTTCTCTTGCTTGGTGAGGCTAATTGCTTTCCATGTTGTGCTTCTGCAGGGTGCTCCTGAGGGTGTAATTGACAGGTGCACGCACATCCGGGCTGGAAACATTAAAGTGCCATTGACACCAGGAATCAAGCAGAAGATCATGAGTGTCATCCGAGAGTGGGGTACGGGCAGAGATACTCTGCGTTGTCTGGCTCTAGCAACACATGACAATCCACCAAGAAGGGAAGACATGAAACTAGAGGATTCTGCAAGTTTCATTACTTATGAGGTTGGTTCATAGATTTCATAGAGTTGGACGGAGCCTACAAGGCTATCAAGTCCAACCCCCTGCTCAATGCAGGAAACTAGAGGAGGGTTCAGTGTCAGCTCTTCATAACAGCTGCATAAGCAGTAAGTACTATGGCATAAAGTCGTAGAACTCCTATTTGTTCTGTTCAGCAACTTGAGAATGTGTGACTTTGGTCTTAGATTCTACCTGAAAAACATAACTTGAATTAGATAAATGTGTATTTTATGGTCTGCTGACCACACCAATGTATAAATACAAAATAAACACACCCAAACTCATTATACACCCGGAATAAAAAAAAACATACAAAAGATAAAAACAGAATCAGACAAGCATAGATGGTCTAATCAGAATAGTGACATTCAGGAATTTTTCAACTTCCTTAGTGATTGAACTATTTGAGCCATCAAGCAAAATAGTCAAAGGAGACTATTTTGACTATTTCGTCCAGGGAAGGATTGTGTGATCGGGTGTATTAAAGTTTCTCTAGCCCCTCGATAAAAACTGCAGTTAAAAAGAACATGCAGAACAGATTCCACCTCTTCATTATTGCAGGGACAGCGTCTGTTATTCACTGGGATTTTACTGTATCTACCATCCAAAAGTTTGGAGGGTAAAACATTAAATCGAGCCAGAGAAAATGCTTTCCTGTATTTAGGGATAGCTAACCAATCTAAATAAGACGTCCCATTTTTAGGATAAGGGCCCAACACACCCAGTGACATAACTTGAATTGTTGCTCTTCTTGTTTTAGACCAATTTGACCTTTGTGGGTTGTGTGGGGATGCTGGATCCCCCACGAATTGAAGTGGCTTCATCCATAAAATTATGTCGGCAAGCTGGCATTCGTGTGATTATGATAACTGGGGACAACAAGGGGACTGCCGTGGCCATCTGTCGTCGTATTGGCATTTTTGGGGAAGATGAGGATGTCACCACAAAAGCCTTTACTGGCCGTGAGTTTGACGAACTTTCCCCAGCTGCCCAGAGAGATGCCTGCCTAAACGCTCGCTGCTTCGCCCGTGTGGAGCCTTCCCATAAGTCTAAGATAGTTGAATTTCTCCAGTCCTTTGATGAAATTACAGCAATGGTGAGTGTAAGGGGCAACTTCTTGTATAGAGAAAAATATATGTATTAGTTGGAAGTGGGGGTGTCTCTCTAAATCTATTTTATTGAACCTTAAATCCTGACAAGCAGTTCTCATCCTCTCCCCCTCCTCCCCCACTGCAAGAAGATACAGGATAGGCTTGAATGCATGTTAGTCTTTTTTCTTGCTTCTCAGGTGATAGAAGTGGAGCTCTGTTTTGGGGCCTGTCCACACATTCTAGGCCTTAACCCTGACAGAAAAATAAGAGTGTCTTTTCCACCCACTGAATAACCCC
This sequence comes from Shinisaurus crocodilurus, assembly GCA_021292165.1. Classification (NCBI taxonomy): domain Eukaryota; kingdom Metazoa; phylum Chordata; class Lepidosauria; order Squamata; family Shinisauridae; genus Shinisaurus; species Shinisaurus crocodilurus. The sequence goes on from CM037890.1 coordinate 25,123,940, forward strand.
AGAAAACTCCATAAACCTGATGCCAGGAAACTCCACTGCATCTTGGCATGATGGACCCTATCGGTAGCCATTTCTCAAACTTTGTTTCAGACGGGTGATGGCGTAAACGATGCCCCAGCTTTGAAGAAAGCAGAGATTGGAATTGCTATGGGGTCAGGCACCGCAGTAGCAAAGACAGCTTCAGAAATGGTGCTAGCAGATGACAACTTCTCAACCATTGTAGCTGCTGTGGAAGAGGGCCGTGCAATCTACAATAACATGAAACAGTTCATTCGCTACCTCATCTCCTCCAATGTTGGAGAGGTCGTCTGGTAGGTGTGCAACTCGTCTCAAGAACTGAGCAAGTAAATCCAAATGTGGGTGGCTGCTGGGATAAATTCAGCCCATAGGTAGCTATCAGGTGGTTTAGCAAACCTTACTGGGGGGGGGTCCTCTTAATTGAGGGGAATGTTAGAGGATGTCCAGGGCATGCTCAATAGCCACTCGGCTCTGGCTACTGGGACAGTCCAATCTAGCCAGGGTTTGAGGTAGCCCAAACCTGACAGATATTTTAAAGCATGGCTAACTATTCTTTAAAAACGCTTCTGCAGTTTCCTCTAATAAAAGTGTGGGTCACAGACACATACTGTATATTTCTAGTTAAGAGTAGGTCCATATAAAGATAACTGCAATTGCCCCCTCCCTCAAATGCAGCACCCTTTCCCATTGGCAGGGCCTCTTCAGTTATCATATAGCAGTATCGAGAGCTGGAGGGTTGCAGCTGAATTGCATTCTTGGCTCAAAATAGTTGTAGCTTGTTTAATTGCATGGCATGACAAAAACTAAGATGTTAAATTCAATTTGTATATTAAAATCTGCAGTAATGTGATTAGCCTCTACTGTGCCTTTTCTTTCTTTTTTGGGCAGTATCTTCCTGACTGCTGCTCTGGGTTTCCCTGAAGCTTTAATCCCTGTCCAGCTGTTGTGGGTAAACCTTGTGACTGATGGACTCCCTGCCACTGCTCTGGGCTTCAACCCTCCTGATCTGGACATCATGAACAAACCGCCCCGCAATCCCAAAGAGCCCCTAATCTCTGGGTGGCTCTTCTTCCGTTACTTGGCAATTGGATGTGAGTGTTCATTTTGGCTCTGTGGAATCCTGGAAAGAGCAGAGCTCTTTGCTATCCCTTTCCCAGTGTGTCGTGTTCCCCTCCCTTCTCTTCCTGGTCCTTGCACAAAGTAAGTCCAGTTAGCACTGCTGCATGACATGAACCGGTCCATGTTGCCATTTGGTAGAGTGGTAGCAGTTAGCTTAAGGATACCAGAAACGTGTTCTCAGTGTTGTTACTACATCTTTTTCTCCTCTCCTTTCTCCATCTCTCTTGGCAATTGCTAATCTAGCTGGGGAGGAATGTAAAGTATTGGATGTTATGTCCTTGGTATTGGATTGTGTGCTTTACAAGTTACTTTTTATGCCCTTAGTACTGGATTGTATGTTTTACAAGTTACCATGTAAAGAATTAGTTTGAGTGTGTTTGTGAAAGAGCTACTTCTACTAAGGCTGATGTTTTCAGTGGGGAAAGTGCAGATGTCTCTCACAAAGCTCTTGCCCCATTCATGGTGCACAGCCACATCTCTGGGTCTGTTTTAAGTGAGATGTGTGTTGTTGGAAAAAATCCAGTTGTGGTGACTTGGGAATCAAGATCAAGCATGGATAGTAATTGCAGGAAATGGGCATCGGTTACACAGTAACCGATTGTACAGAGAAGAGAAAGTTCAGGTGAGGTGAGCGGGCAATACAGATGACCCATTATTCAGCCTAGAGAGAATTAAAATGCTTTTTCCTTCCCTTTAAGGCTACGTCGGAGCTGCCACGGTGGGTGCTGCTGCCTGGTGGTTTATTGCTGCTGATGGTGGCCCGAGAATTACCTACTGGCAGCTGGTATTATTTCCTTCTCAATATTTCAAAATTAGAAACATTGTTAACATTGTCAGAATGAAGCTTACATTTTTCTGAGTGCAGCTGCCTAACTAGAGTGCGTTAAGTGGAATACAGAAGTCTCAAATGTCTTATTAAAAGACCACCAGTATTTATCTGTGGCAAGATCTTCTACACATCAAACTAATCCCTTATTAACAATAAAAAATCGGATTAGAGTGCTTAGAAAAAGCCTTGATCCTTGCAACTTTATAGCTGAACCTTTTTAAATAATGCTAGCACAAGAACTTTTTGATGAGTTTGGGGCAGAGGAGAGGGAGTAATGGTGTAGCGAGTGCACTCAAACTAACTTGTATTTGTGTTATGTCTCCTAGAGCCATTTCCTGCAGTGCAAAGATGACAATCCAGAGTTTGAAGGTGTTGACTGTGTTGTCTTTGAGTCTCCATATCCTATGACAATGGCACTTTCTGTCTTAGTCACTATAGAGATGTGTAATGCTCTTAACAGGTGTGTGTTTGAAATGGAAAGCTAAAAGATTTTCTTTCCCCCTTTTTGAGCTTGCCTAGATTGCTTTTAATACAACATGTGTCATTGATGCAGCAATATGAATTCTGAATTTATTCATCTCTAATAAGGGGGGGGGTGTCTCAGCACTATCACTCCAAGACTGTGAAACCTAGACATCGAGACTTGGTGTGCATACTAAGGGGGACTTTAGGAGTGTGCATTTGGTTTTCAATTATTTTTTTTACTAATTTTAATATTTCCTAGTGTTTGAAGCCTGCAGTACCACCTTCAGTCACTAGGTGGCAGACTTCTCTAACCAACAGCTTTGCAGTCCAAACAGTTTGAAGTGGGGGGGGGGGGCGTTGTCCGAGGGACAGAGTTATACCGCCGCCCCTCCCCCCTGCTATGGAGCAGCCCCACCCTTTGGGGAAATGGAGTGGACAGACCTCTTCAGCGGGCTATAGGAATGCAAGTCCTGAATTTGGGTGATTTAAATGGATTTTATGGAATTCAAACATTCCCCCCCCCCCAAAATTGGGTTTAAATAAAATGAAGGAGAGGTCTGTGATACACAATACACAGAATACTGATTTATTTTACAGGGTTGTTGTAAGGATTGCAGAGATAATACATGCAAAATATTTTACACGCTCCAAAAGAGTCCTGTAAATGCTAACTAGTCTTATTGACTGCCGATTGAGAAACAAACAGAGTAATAGTGGACTGTGAAGCCATACATGTGTGTTCTCTCTTTCAGCCTATCTGAGAACCAGTCCTTGCTAAGGATGCCTCCATGGGAGAATGTCTGGCTGCTGGGTTCCATCTGCTTGTCCATGTCTCTTCACTTCCTCATCCTTTATGTGGAACCACTGCCCGTAAGTTCACACAGCTCATGTCCCAGAACAAGTCTTGAGCCAAAGAAGAAAAGCTCTTTTTCACCACCACCCGGCTCTCACTTGCCCCTCCTAGCTCAGTCAAAAGGCCTCAACAATGATTCTCTTATCTTATTTTCCCCAGCTGATCTTCCAAATCACACCGCTGAATCTGACCCAGTGGCTGATGGTGTTGAAAATCTCGCTGCCCGTCATCCTGCTGGACGAGACACTTAAATTTGCAGCGCGTAACTACCTAGAGCCTGGTAAAGATAGTGTGCCGCCTGCCACCAAACCACGTTCTTTGTCCGCATGCACCGAAGGGATTTCCTGGCCGTTTGTGCTCATTACCTTACCCTTGGTTATCTGGCTGTATAGCACAGACACTAACTTTAGTGACATGTTCTTGTCTTGACCTGAAGTGATAATAGTTTGACAGAGAGATGTTTAACTTAATCAGTTTTTTTTTTATTGTTTAAAGCAATTGTCTTATTCTGCTGAATTTTCACATGAACATATTTGCCGGTGACTGAGGTTCCATATTCTAGACTTTTGGGGTTTTTTTGTTTTTCTTTCCCCTGGCTCCAGTGGGGGTGTAGTATTCCCCTGCCTCCCCCGTTTTATACACAACTAGGGTGTCCATTGACATGTACAGAGAAATTAACACTATTTTATGCAAATATTTTTTGTAGAGAAGCATGTACAGTGTTCTGTTTAATAGTCAACTCATCCTTGTAAAAACAACAAAAAAAGGTGTTTTGCGCGGGGGGTGGGGTGCCAGTGGACACTATATCGAGCAAACTGTAATTGGTAGCAGATTTTAGGGAATGAATGTTCTTGTGTGTGTTTTTCATAATCTAAAAGCATGCAACTGTTTGTGTCTTCTGCATGGTCATCTAATCTTAATTTGTCATTTAGTTGGTTTTTTTCTGCACTGGGCAGATAATACTGCTACCTCAGTATCTTCTCTCCCCGCCCCCTTTTTTGCATCTTCCTCTCAGTTTTTTTTTTAAAGATTCTGACTAAAACTTGTTTACGCCTGTCTTTGAGAGGTATGCCTATTCTTGCTGGTGCAGAAAATACCATTCTAGGGGTAATCTGTTAGTGTGTTTCTTTTCCCCCATTCCCCCCCATGTAGTTTTTTTAAAAAAAAAAAAAACAAAAACTATTTATTTAAATATCTTATGTATTTTTATTGTAACAGCATTGTTTCACCAGCATTGCCCACTTTGGGAGGGGGTGGGGAGGAGCAGTAGAAGGAGAAGGCTACCTGGACAGACTTCATTCGAGCAAGGAGCAAAATAATACATATATTTTTAATTGAGAAAATTCTGTTTTTCATTTCATTTTATACCCTAGGAGCCTGTTGAGTTTTGTCATAATTAGCAGGATTCATCTGTCAGATTTTTCTGTTCCTTTTTTTTTAAAAATATAAAATGGGGACACTGATAAAGGGATCTAGAAACAAACAACTCTCATTTTGCACAGCTGGAGTTCTCGCTGGTTTTTTTGTTAGACCTTTGACTTTCAGTGCCACATCTTGGGACATAATCTACTGGCCACATCCTATCTCGAAGTGGAGAAGTAACAAATTTTGTGTGTGTGTGTGTGTGTCTGTATGTGTGTGTTTTTGTAAAATCTGTAAATACCACATGACCAAATGAACATATTGTATAGAACTATTTTTATTTTTAATGTGGCACTAACCACCATCATTCTATTGCGATAAATGTTAGCGCATGATGTCGTGTTTTCCCCCCTCCAAATTGAGTCCTGTACGAACGATGTGTAAGTTCATTAACAGTCCTAACTGTGTGGTGTTTCTCTCCAATGCCTTCCAACATTCATCGACTGAAGTGAGTATCTCTCTTCCATTTCACCATTTCAGTGGTGATGTGCTATGTAAAAAAAGAAAAAAAGATAGCCTATGCTGTATACATGTCAAAAATAAATGCTAATTTTTCCTTCATTCCATGCTGCGTTTTGTCAGATATTCTGCTGTGCTACATTATTATCACCACTCTTCACATTCTGCATACTGTAGCATAAGACCCACATCATTTGAAGCAGAAGCGCATTTGCACCCCCAATTTCTATCAGCTTGAAATCTTTAGAACTTAAACTAGTGGAAGCAGCACCCTGAGACACTTGGGAAATCACAGCTTTTAATCTAAAATCACATCCACTCTCCATTAGCACCTCTGGAATGACTCGATCTAGTAGAAGCTCTTTCAGAGCCACTGGCCATAGGTGTCCACTGCGTCTCCAAAGTAATAGAGGTATTTGGACACCCATCCCAAGTGGCTTGTCGCATACTGTGCTTTGATACCATTGGGCTGCTTTACAGGGTGTTTTTTTCTTCTAAAAAAGGGGGTCATGAGCCACTTCAGATAACAGGTGTTAGCTTCAGGAGGTCATGGCTCTTCCAGTTGCATTCTCTCAGGTATCTCTTCATAACAGAACAATTCCATGATTGTTTCCACTGAGTGGAGAGGCTCTTTTTGTATGTGTTGCAAAAGACAGCAAAGGAGTAGTTGGATGAATGTAGCACAGCTTAGGGCAGAGACGAGGGACAACATTCTGTCAAACAATGGTTAGTGTGTACTGGCTTTGCACATGCTTTTTAGTCACTTGCTAGGCCACTCTTTGTTTAGAAGGCGGCTAGCTTAAATGTTTGGCCAGAATTTTGTGGAAGCACTCATCCCTATGACTGGCATTGAGCACTTGCTGGACTTCTGATGGCTAAGTTCAACTACTCTTTAATGCAATGTTCTCCAACCTTGGGTCCCCAGATGTTTTTGGCCTTCAACTCCCAACATGCCCCAGCCAGCTATGCTGGCTGGGGCATGCTGGGAGTTGTAGGCCAAAAACATCTGGGGACCCAAGGTTGGAGAACACTGCTTTAATGTATAAAGTGAAATCCCTTGGAAGGGTTCACTTGTCTATATGTTCAAAGAGTGCCCTGCAATTTGTGTGTTAGGGGCACAGTGGTAGCTCATCTTTAGGCAAATATGTCCCAAGTCATCCAAAGGCAGCCTTCCCCTTCCTCGTGCCCTCCAAATGTGTTGGACTGCAACTCCCATCATTCCTAGCCAGCATGGTCATTGACTGGGAATGATGGGCATTGCAGCCCAAGGAATCTTCAGGGCACCAGGATGAGGAAAGCTGCCCTAAAGCCTTGAGACTCCAGTGCTCATGCTGGTGTATGTGCAGCCCCATCACCCCTTGATTTTGCCACACATCTAGGCAGCACTGGAGGCAGACATGTTTAATGTGTTCTATGCAGTCCAGTGGGCCTTCTTGCTTTATCCAGGACTCCCAAAAAGCCTGCATCATTTAAAACTTGTAGCGCCCACACAATAGAGTGGCCACACATGGTCTAGCACAGGGTTGGTCAACTAGTGGCCCACCAGATATTGCTGGACTACAACTTCCATCAGCCCTAGCCTGCATAGCCAATCATGAGGGATGATGGGAGTTGCAGTCCAACAACTTCTGGAGGGCCACATGCTGCCCATCCCTGGTCTAGGAGGAGATCTCGGATGTCCTTTGGTTGGTATGCTTCCTCCCTGCCCCTTTGCTCCTCACAAAAGTGAACAGCCCTAAGATACCCAGCATTATTTAGCATTGCCAATGTGCATGGCATTTTGCAAAGATAATGGTTCCCTGTCCCAAGGGGCTTGCAATCTAAAACGTTGACAGGAAGGGGATGGAAGTGGAGCCAGAGGTAATAATGTGTTTGTTTCAATTACACACACACGGGCTGTGTTACAGTGGGGCGGGGGGACTAAGGAGATGTGCCGAGGGCTTCACAAAAAAGGGGATTTTGAGGAGATATTTGAAGGAAACAAGAGGGTGACATCATTGGTGTTCTAGGAGGGCATTCCAGCCCTAAGATGCAGCAAGGGAAAAAGGACACGAGTTGTTTGAAGGAGCAAAAACATATAGAGATATTTTCTTAAAATTGCAAGCATATTTTGGGGTAAAGGAAAAGTCCTGCATGTCTGTAAAGTTTGTGTGTGCGTGCAACAAATAAGTGCTTGTGATGGTAGATGATTCACTTGTGCGTGTGTGTGGTGGTCTGCATTCCATTTCTAACTGGGTTAGACAGGGGTCATAGCTCTGAAAATTATCTCCCAGATCAAGAGACACCTGCATACCTGGTGACCTCCAGATTTTTTGGACTACAACTCCCAGCATTCCTGACCATTGGGCCATACTGGCTAAGGCTGATGAGAGTTGAAGTCCAAAGCTTTTGGACAATATCAGGTTGGGAAAGGCTGATCTGATGCATGGCTATACAAGAGGGCCCATAACTCAGTTGCAGAGCAGGTTCGGGGCTAGCAGAAACCCCTCCCTGATGTCTTAGAGGGTTACTGCTGCCAGTCAGAGTAGACTACTCTGGGATAGATGAGCCAGTGGTCTACCTTGATCTAAGACAGCTTCACAAATCCTTCACTCAAATGTAGCTCCTGCCACAAAATGGCTTTCCTCAACTTTTGTGGTCCCCCTTTTTGTGTCCCCTGGACCAAATGAGGGAGGCAAAAAATGTAAGCTTGTAGTACACTAGGCCAGTAAGTTAAATGATACTTGCAGTTCCTGGTACCAGGTGCAGATGGCAATTCATGCCCCCAAGGGAAATACATACTCTGCAGGCTGATGGAACCTCCTGAGCTGTGAGATGGCCCGAGAGAGCGGGTGCTTCCAGATGAAGCTTTTATCGTGCAATTGCCCCACCCCATTCATGGAATTTTATGTGGGATCCAGATGACCTCACCATACACTTGTAACCCTCCCATGTTTTCCCATAGTTTCATCCATCTTTTCTTTCCACAAAAAAAGAAAGAAAAATAACATTGAGAGAAAGACTGCATAATTGCACAATGCCTTTAGGTTGGTAGCGCTAGGAACTCTCCATCTGGAAGCACCCAGGGATTCTAGCCACCAAGATTTCCATAGGTGCAAGAAGCAATCGGTGAAGGTTTTCTGGACTCAGCCTAGCACTTACAAAGTAAGCTGTGTGTATGACCATGCAGACTGCTTTCCCCTTCCCTGAGTAATCAACCAGGCTCCAGACACCTGACATTTTCAGGAAAGCAGTCTTCCCAGGCAGATTTGAACCCCAAACTTTTTTTTTAACTTTAAACACATGTTACATGCACAAAGTGTTCCATGGTTCTTAATCCCACAACAAGAACAACACTGGTTTGGGCTATCTAGGTAACCCATCCAAGGCCAGCCAGCAAGCTTAGATTTGAACCTATCTTCTGTGTTTAAAAACTTCCCTGAGCTGATAGGGGGAAGGGACATTCCTCAGAGGAAAAGCACTTGCTTTGCATGAAGAAGATCCCAGATTCAAACCTCCAGCAACTTGTATTGCAAGTTTCTCTGGCATAACAAAGCTGGAAAACACCCTTGACTAACGCTGCTGCTAGTTATAGTAGATGACGATACTGGTATAAATGGACCAATAATTTGACTCAGTCTAAGACAGCTTCATAGGTTCATATAAGCATTATTCATTCATTTATTGCAACCCCCTTCCCCCCCTTGATGATTAACCTATCCTACATTCTAGATTGGCCTTCCCAACCTGGTGCCCTCCAAATGAGTTGGACTACAACTTCCATCATCCCTAGAGAGCATGGCTAGCTGTTAAAAAGACTGAGCTAAGCTTGTCAAATAGCATTTACATTCTCCCCATTTGTTTACACAACATAACTGTCTTAAGTCAGAAGCATTGAAAAAACAAAACAGAAAACAAACGTTATGCAAAGTTCCTTTTATGGCTATTCAATTTTTTGAGTTGTGCTTTCACTTAAATTTCTCTAATATTGGGGCAGGGGGGAAGGATCATAACTCTGTGGTGATAAAATGCAGTACAGCAGTTTTCTAGTGTCTTCCAAGGACACAGCCGATAAAAGACTTAGATGAACGAAACGGGAAAAAAAACACCACACAACCCAAGGAGGATTTCAGGATGGGTGAGCCATAAAACAACGCAGACTGTCTGTCCTTGCACCTGTCTCGTTTTACTACTTGCACTTCTTAACCATCGTTTCCCTAATCTCTGCTCGTTTTTTGTTTTTTTTAATTAACATGGTCAGTAAAAAAGATCTGCTTACTTTCTAACACAAACTGGTGCGTGGGGAGAGCCGAGTAATTCTACAAATGCCAAGTTGAAACTTGACTATAGAACAGGAGTAAACAAAATAAGGGCTGTTGGCTGAATCTTGTAAAAAACCTTTCTCCTGATATTTGTAAACTCCCACAAGTAACATGCTTGTATGCTGGTGGTTCTGGTGGAAAAAGCATTTCCAGGGAAAGACCTTAGTGTACTTGTTGGCAGACTTGGTGTTGTCTACCTCTTTAAAAATCCATTGTGTATTGTATTTGGGGGCAGGGGAGAAACAGGCTAGTAGAATATCCTTACTACTTATTATGCCTCTTAAACTTCCAAGATGCTTTTTTTTTTTAGTCGCATCTCAAATGACAGACATATCCTCAGGGAGTCACATTTTGAAGTACTGCACAAAACACTGCCAAAATTACTAGAGCTTGAGAAGGAGGGGGGAAAGCACTGAATAATCGAGCAATGCTTGAATAGTGCTATTGCCTGAAAAATGTGCAAAGAAAACTGGCTGGAATAGATCTATTTGCTAGATGGGGTATGCAAAAAGGAAACGAGGGATTAACCCAAGCAGTTGTTTTTTTTTACTGCAAAAGTTACCAAATGCTGGGAAATTGAGTGATAGGGATTTGGGAGTGAGAGGATCTTGGAAGCATCCCAACATGCTGTGAATTTTCAATAAACTGATCCAAAGCATGTGGTGGCCACAGGCAGCTAGGGTTGAGCTGCACTGGCAGGTTTGCTTGGCTGCACTTAAGAAGTGGTGGGCATATGATGATCCATGAAAGCTCTGTCCATGGTGATGAATCCGTGATTCTACATGCACAACAGTTACGCCATTACAGCCAGTAAGTGGTGAACACGGATGTCTGAACTAGTTTTGCCTGGTTCCCAGAGCTTTGGTGACAGCCATTCTCCTCCCTCGCCGCACAAAGTTTTAGAGGGGAAGGTTTGCAGTGGAAAAGAAAATAAGGTACTATGACACACTGCCCCAGCCACAGCACCTTTTAAGGAAATGGAAGATCTTGTGTTGAGTGTCTCCATTCTTCCCTGTGCAACATCAAGAGAGTGGGTAGTTGGCTAGATTCCAGTAATCAAGTCCACCAACAAGTTCCCAGTTTGGTGGTGGGTGGAGAACTGCTAACTGGATGTTCTTCCAGCTTTTAATTCTCTCTCATGCTTTTTCAATTAACCTGTATTCTCCCATTGGAAAATGGGAGACCAGTTATCAAACTGTTAAAACTATCTTCTATCGCTACTGAGCCTTAAAAAAAAAAAAAGTCCTTTTATTGCTTTTATTAAGTCCCTTTATCCATCTTTTTCACTAATGTTTTCCTTTTCTCTCTTTCTCTTTCTCTTTCCTTTGCAGCACCACTGGAGTAATCATTTAGTCCTAAACAAATCTTGCAGAATTGTAAGATTAATTTTCTTGCATGCGTCTTTAGCAACGCATCTACTGAAAACATCTGCATGAGCCTTGTAAATTGAAAAAAAAAAAAATCTTTCCCTAGGGAGGGAGAAAAAAATAGAACTGAAATCTCGTGTTCCGTGAAGGAAGTGTGTGGTGCTGTTAACACTTCAGTTTATATACAGATCTCTACCAATGTGCAATATAGTTTTTAACTGATAAAACAGACCTCTGCAAAGAAGTTTTGGGACTGCATGAAGACAAGCCTCCCTAAACTGCTAAGCAAGAATTAAAGAGTGGTGATTGGCCAAGTTTTATCTTTTTTTTTTCTTTCCATATTTCCTTGTGTAAAATGTCATAGTTTATAAAATGTACAATATCGGACTGTAATGCATGCTTTTCAGTTGTAAGTAGCCGATAATCTCTATTGTATCTTAACATAACACTTTAAACAGCTCTGTACAATATGCAATTCTATTTATACAGATTCATTGACAACGGTACTGTTGCTGAATGTTTAAGAAACTGTTAAACCTTCAATTCCATAACTTCAGCTTTTTTTTAAATATCTTGGAGTGTGCAAATAGACCTATTTTGCACTGTAATAATGTAACTTATTTAAATCTAAAGCCGTAGAGACACATTGGTGCAATACACATGTTGTGATGCGTTTTATCTTAAACAACAAAACCCTAATAATGAACTTAGTCAGTTCATAAGACAGCATGTGTGACTTTTTTTTTTTCTAAGAAGTTGTAAATAACATTATCTGATTCAGTGCTGACGGTGACAAGCATCACACCTACCATCCTGGTTTCGGGTAAAATAAACTTATTCTATGATACATAGTTGCTGTGTTGTTTGGATGTACTTTTGAGTTCTGCCATAGGTACATGCAAGCTTTCTTACAGCCTAGTTCTAATCATGTTTACATGGAGCCAATTGGCACATTACACAGAATGGAAAGTTGGACTAACTGTGAAGTGGTGTTCTGGTCAGGGAGGGAGGGAGCAGGCAGGAAAGGGTTAACTACCTCTTCAGTGGAAGGCAGGGCCGATCAGATCAGACTTTCATCATCATCATCATCATCATCATCATCATCATCATCATCATCATCTATATCAGTGTTCTCCAACCTTGGGTCCCCAGATGTTTTTGGCCTACAACTCCCAGCATGCCCCAGCCAGCGCTGATCTATATCCTGCCTTTTCCCCAGTACCCAAGGGGAGGAACCCATCTCAGTCGCATGTCTTGCTTAAGCTAACAGAAGGAACTTGGAAAAAAGATCTTTTGAATTAACCAACCAACCAACCGAGATAACATGAGAGGGGTTTCCAGCAGAGTCCCTAGCTAGCTACAGAGGCGTACTGCAAGAATGCAAAAACATACTCCTCCCCAGATCAAAAACATACAGGAATACCTTGAATTGCAAGTAACTTGGTTTGAGAGCGTTTTGCAAGACAAGCAAATTTTTAAATATTTAATTTTTTTTAACTTGATATACAAGCGACGTCTTGCAATACAAGCACTGTAGTATGGCTTAAATTAAAAATATCTACAATTTTTTTGGGGGGGGATTTCATTTTGATATGAGAGTGTTTTGGATTACAAGCACGTTTCCGGAACGAATTATGCTCTCAATCCAAGGCATGACTGTATACAACGCCGTATGCAGAACTACAATACAGGTGGGTTTGCCTGCTCCATCCCTCACTAACCAGAACACTGCTTCACGGGAAGTCCAACTTTCTGTTCTTGGTCAGTGAGAGAGTGGAGCAGGCAGGAAAGGGATGTCCCAAAGCAGTGTCCCTTCATGGGTGGGCCGGACTGCATACGTTACAGTACTTGTGTGACTCTTCTGTCCAAACAATGCTTCTGCAGAAGCAAAGTCGTGTGTTTTGTAGTGGCAGATGAACACGGAAGGTGATGCCCATGTTGCTGCCCTACAAATGTCTTCTGGTGGCATGTAGGTCCGTTGGAAGTTGCGGCACTCCTGACCGAATGCGCAGTTAGACCTTTGGGTGGAATTTGTGCCAAGATGTCACTGTCTCTCAGCCTAATCTACCTCACAGGGTTGTTGTGATGATAAAAAGGAGAGGAGGAGGACCATGTGTAAGCCATCTTGGGTTCCTTGCAAGAGGAAAAAAAGGCATGAAATGTAATAATAAAATATTAAATACGATGCACTCACAAATCCATCAGCTAATGGTGACTTTCCGTCTCTGATCTCCCTTCGCCTAATGTATATACGGCACGTGCTATGCAATTAAGCTTTACTCTAGGATGAATGGTCATGCACAAAAAAATCAGGCAGCCCCATTCCTGAACCTGGTGAAATGTAGAGATAACGCTTAGATATGTACCCTGGGTCAGGGTTCGACACTACTCCATCTGGTAGAAAAGAGCAGAGCTCTTCTTGAACTGACAGAGCCCGTAGTTCCCGTATCCCTCTGGCAGAAGTCAGTGCCGCCAGGAAGGTGACCTTCCATGCCAATTCCTTAATGGGAATGGAAGGAAGGGGCTTGAATGGCGGGTCTATGAGAGCTTCCAGCACCAAAGGTTGCAGCCATCTAGAGGAGCTAAGGACACAATTCTATGCATATTTAGGCAGAAGAAAAGGCCTGCAACTCCCAGCATGTCCCAGCCAGCATGCTGGGAGTTGCAGGGTTCCCCCCCCCCTTCCAAACATGCATAGGATTGCACCTTAAACAGGCTCTTCTGCTGTTCCTCTTAGAAATGCCCCTAATGGTCTCTCAGGACTTGGTTGGACAGACAGGCAGCTCCCTAAACAGAGCAAACGGCTTCTCCTGTGGGGAAAATCCTCAGCTAGGAGGGAACTCCTTTGTCTCTAGGCCAAAGGCTGCACATTGCCCCTTCTGCTTCTGAGGGGGTTTCCGTATTTATAAAACTCCGCACAGGAAAACAACAAAAATGGTTCTAGAAACCTTTAGTTTTCTCACCACGTAGCTCACCCCTCCTTGTTTCTGAGAGAAGAGGGGTGGTGGTTTAAATAATCTCCACAGAAATGCAGAGCTGGAAAAGTCCGTGGGTTTCTCCTCAGAGCATTTGCTGTGGTTTCTCAGAGCATTTGCTGCCACCTCAGCTTGTGCCAACATGGAGTATCTGGACTGGTTGACAAGGTTTGAGAGGATTTTTCATTTAATTCCCCCAATTTCGACAGAACACTCTGGCCTGAGGAGTCAGAATGGGGAGAGGATTGGGAGGGAAGAGAGTTTTCATTTCATTTATTACATTTCTATACCGCTCAATAGCTGAAGCTCTCTGAGCGGTTTACAAAGATTAAAACCTTAAAAATACATTATAATAACCATATCCATATACAAACATATATTATATACAACATGGAGAGAGACACACATATATCTAAAAAGAATTTTAAACAGAAAAACAATTTCCCGCCATTTACTGAGATGTGCCTCGGGGACAGTGGGCACTTGTTCCATCCCTTTTACAGGGTCCTTGATCATAACCTGACATATCAAATAATTAAATATTCCGAGTGTGAGGCTTTCTCATGGGTGGTAGGGTGTGTGAGGGGATCCCTGTCGCTGAGGCTCTCCAAACGTAACTCCACTGCCTCAGCATCTGGTATGTTTCATCTCCAGATGGGGTAGATGAGTGCCTGCCCACCATGACCAACTTGCTACACTAGGACTCATCATCCTGCGGGCAAATAAACAGGGAATTGCCCACATTCCTATGTCATGCTATGGATGGGCTTGGCTCCTTGGGCACTGGGCCTCTGGAGAACATAAGAGGCATGCTGGATCGGACCAAGGGTCCATACAGGCCTGTGGCTCATGCTGGCTCAGCTTGTCTGAACGTGGAAAGCTAAGCAGGGTCAGGCCTGGTTATTACTTGGATGGAAGACCCCTCCTCTAGTTTCCAGCATTGAGCAGGGGGTTGGACTCGATAGCCTTGTAGGCTCCTTCCAACTCTATGATCTATGAAATCTAGTCCAGCATTCTGTTCACACAGTGGCCAAACAGCTCCCCACGGGATCCCACAAGCAGGACATGAGTGGTACAGCACCCTCCCACCCATGCTCCCCAGCAACTGGTGTACATAGGCATACTGCCTCTGATACTGGAGGTAGTATATAGCCATCAGGACTAGTAGCCATTGATGGCCTTATTCTCCATGAATTTGTCCAATCCCCTTTTAAAACCCTCCAAATTGGTGGCCATCACTACATCTTGCGGAAGTGAATTCCATAGTTTAACTCTGCACTGTGTGCAGAAGTCCTTCCTTTGATCTGTCCTGCATCTCCCACCAGTCCGCTGGTGGGATGACCACTTTGGGTTATAGTATTATGAGAGTGGGAGAAAGATGTCACCCTATCCACTTTCTCCACACCATGCATGGCTTTATACACCTCTGTCATGTCTCTCCTTGCCTTTTTCTTTTTTCTTTTTCTGAGCTAAACAATCCCAGATATTGTAACCTTTCTTCATAGGGGAGTTGCTCCAGCCCCTTGATCATTTTTTAGTTCCCCTTTTCTGCACTTTTTCCAACTCTACAATAGCCTTTTTTAGGCGTGGTGACCAGAACTGTGGTCACATCATCGACATCAATTTTAATGGAGTATGATCTTGGCAGTTTTATTTTAAATTGATTTCCTAATTATGCCCAACATGGAATTTGCCTTTTTTAATAGCAGCCGCACATTGGATCAACATTTTAATTGAGCTGTCCACCACAACTCCAAGATCTCTTTCTTGGCCAGTCACCGCTAGCTCAGATCCCATCAGTTTATACTTGAAGCCGGGATTTTCTGCCCCAACGTGCATCACTTTACACTTGCTTACACTGAACTGCATTTGCCATTTTGATGCCCATTCTCCCAGTTTGGAGAGATCCTTTTGGAACAAAACAGTCATTACCCAGAAGGCAAACTGGTGAGACTAAAAGAAAAGAAACTTGCCCAAGGACCTAGGTAAGTACAAGGCAGAAGTCCCAAAACATAAAACCACTCTTTTGAGCCCAAAGAAAGATGGAGCTGGAGGGCAGAACTTTGTTTTGCAGCATGCCAGACACCCAGTTTAAAATTAACTGTTACAAAATTAATATTGTAAGAAATACATTAAAAATCGGGAGGGAGTCTGGTGGGCACCAAGAGAGGTGTCAGCAGGCACATTGGTGCCTACAGGCACTGTGTTGGGGACCCCAGGATTAGAGGACCAAATCTGGCACTTGCAGCTAAGTAGTAAGAGACTAAACAAATGGAGGTGATTCTCCACCTCACAATGGTTGGGATTATGAGAATTCCTTGGCAGAAAGCATCAAATGGAGTCAGACTGGGAATAAAGTGTTCCCAAAACATTCCCACCAGTAAAAAATACTGCAAAGCTTGGTTGGCAACTTACAGTTCAGCAGCTAGAAAGGCTTAGAAATATTTAGCACCATCTTTCCCATTCCTCCTCCCCCTCCCCCCCAATTTTCCTATTACGGTACTGTTGTTCCATTTGAACTCAGACCAAATCTGGGAGTTTATTAAACGATGAGTCATTTTGTCTATGTTGATCTTTATTTGTAAGTCGCTTCATCTTCCCCCTCCTCCTCCTCCTCCTCGGGTTTAGAGCAGCAGCCTTCCCAAATCTTACTTCCCTGGTCATGCTGGCTGGGAATGATGGGAACTGGAGGGTAACAGGTTGGGGAAGACTGGTTTAGGGGTTTATTTCAGAACAGAGAAAAAAATCCCAAAGAGCTATTGCATGACCTGCATGGCAAATATCACAGTAGGCATTCCGCTTTTCTAAGAACATAAGAAGAGCCATGCTGGGTCAGGCCAAGGGTCCCTCTAATCCAGCATTCTGTTTTTACAGTGGTGAACCAGATGCCTCTGGAAAGCCCACAAGCAGGACATGCATGAGCGCAATAGTACCCTCCCACTCATGTTCCCCAGCAACTGGTATTGAAAGTCATACTACCTTGGATACTGGAGATTATATATAGCCATCATGACTAGTAGTCATCAATAGCCTTCTCCTACTCCTACATTAAATGTCCACCTCAAGGTACATCATTAGGATCATTAGGCAGGTAGCATGGTAATTATCTTTATGTGTTTAGCAGAGAAACGACATTGATGAGATTGATGGCCCACTAGGGTGGCCACATATGCACGGCCAAAACAGAGGACAAAATATGGCACCAATTTGCATAAAATTTGTATACGCTAATTTATATGTGTAGATGAAAATTCAGAAAGAATTATTCTCATTTAAATAGAAACACAAGATATCTGTCTAGTGGGGAAGACCATGGCCAAGTGACTTGTGTGCCTGCTCCATCTGCTGTTCAGACACCAACTGTTCATTGGGCAGCTTCAAGGCCTCTTTGCTCTCCCTTCTTATTTATTTATTATTTTTTAAATCTCCCATCTGGCCAGTGTCATCTAGCCACTCTGAGCGATGTACAGTGCAATAAAATACAAGAAAAATCAGAGTGTAAAACACAATTAAAAAAAACAACTTTGAACTGGACTTGGCCCTTCCGATAGAGCTGTGTTCTCCAACCTGGGGCATGCTGGGAGTTGTAGGCCAAAAACATCTGGGGATCCAAGGTTGGAGAACACTGAGATAGAGGATGCCTTCAAACAGAGGGCTATCCTCTGTAAAGTAGGGCACATCACCACCCTCAGTGCCAGCTCCAGATTTTGCAGGGCCCTTGGACAAGACACCCTCCCGGGGCCCCTCCCTCAGTGAATCTACCTTCTCACCACCATCGTCACCAGCTGCTCCTGCTCCCCATCCTCTTCCTCATCATTGCTACCACTTGCTTGCTTGACAGGCAGAGATCCAGTGAGCAAGGAGGCAGTGGCATCTCCTCCTCCTCCTCCTATCACCATTGTTTGGGCCAGAGCGAGAGGCAGGTGAACAAGCAGGCTGCAGTGTTGAAGAGGAGGACCAGCTCTAGGGGGCTCTTGCCAGTGGGCCCCGGTTGGGGTGTGGGCCCTCAGCAGAAGCCCAACCATGCCTGCCTTACCCTTGGTGCTGGCGCTGGCCACCATATGGCCCAGTCTTACGGCGACAGTGGCTCATTGGACTGGGCAGCAGGGTCCCACTGCACAGCAGTGGCAGAACTGGTCCCCTCAAGTGGGCCTAAGACTGGGTCCTAGCTTTTCACCATCGAAACCAGATATAGATATGAGCCCATCACCAGCTTATCCTCAAAGTGCTAGCTAGTATTGACTTTTGAAGCCCTAAATGACGTGGGTCAAGAAGGTAATCTCCCATCAATTGGGGGAAGGGTTATGATAGTTGTCAGGATGGAAAGAAAGAACATGTAGCAACAGCGTTTTTAATGCACCATGTAACGGTACACCCAGCCTGAGCTGGGCTTTCATGTTGCCACTATCAATGTGAAGTTTCTGCACTGGCTGCCAACATAAGCATCCTAATTCCTGCCAATGGCTAAACCCTTCCGAAGGCAGGGATCCCGGCTGGGAAATGTTCCAAACTCCTGAAAGCGCAGCTAGAAACATTGTAGATTGGTTGCCTCTGTTCTCTCACTAAGCTGCCTTTGATGCAATAGTACTTTTTGGCTTTTTTGGTAGATTCTTACAAATCCAGTCAATGATGGCAGTTGTTCTGGTTCTTCACCGTCCTCTCCCACCCGTGCCCCTCTCCTCTATGTTCAGTTTTTCCAAAGCACTAATTTTGGGAACATATGGATTTACCTGTAATTGCAGGGTGGGTGGGATCCTGACATTCTGGAATGCATTGACCATGACAGGAGGGGCCGTGGCTCTCAGTGGCAGAGCACATGCTTTGCATGCAGAAGGCCTCAGGTTCAATCCCCGGCAGCATCTCCAGTCAGGGTCGGAAAAATTCCTGCCTGAAACCCTGGAGAGTTGCTGCCCATCAGTGTCAACAA
Source organism: Shinisaurus crocodilurus (assembly GCA_021292165.1). Taxonomy (NCBI): domain Eukaryota; kingdom Metazoa; phylum Chordata; class Lepidosauria; order Squamata; family Shinisauridae; genus Shinisaurus; species Shinisaurus crocodilurus. The sequence goes on from CM037890.1 coordinate 25,142,675, forward strand.
TACTGGGCTAGATGGATCAAGGCCATGGACCATGGACCAAGGCTCATTATAAGGCAGCTTCTGATGTTCCATTCCACTCTTATTGTGGGGGGGGGGGGGAAGAAGGGACGAAAGCAGATAAAAAACCCACAATATATATTTAAGTGGTTATTTATATACCTATATATGTATATAAATAACCACTTAAATAGGGTTGTGAAGCAGCAAGTCTCTGGTTTAGATCTTAATTCAGTTGGTAGCCTTAGGCAAGCCCCTATGGTCTCAACGTCATCCTAACACTGGCAATATGGATGTAACAGTAGTGACTTACCTTGCAGGGTTGTTGCAAAGACAGGAAGCCGCCTTATGAAGAGTTAAGAGCACTGGCCAATCTAGCTCATTATTGTCAACATTGATTGGCAGTGGCTCTACTGGGTTTCAGACAGGAATCTTCCCTAGCCCTACCTGGAGATACTGGGGGGTTGAAGCTGGGACCTGACGGATGCAAAGCAGGTGCCCTAACACTGAGCTTATAAGGAACCTGCCTCATCAGGTCAGACTATTTGTTCACCTAGCCCAGTATTACGTACCCCAGGGGCAGGCAAACTTTTTCAGAGTGTGGATCCTTACGTAGCCAAAATGGCACCATCCATGCACAAGAGGGAGATCTTGTCAGGCTCGAGGGAACTTCAAGGGTGGCAGAAGTAGAAAAAAATATTGGGGGGGGAACTCAAGGGAAGATAAACAAAACAAAAAAGCTCAAGGTGGACTGAGCACACTTAGAAGACATGGAATGCTGATGGGGGGGGAATAAAAAAACAGCTGACAAGGGTGGGGGCAGAGTAGGAATGTAATGGAGGTTCCTGGAAGAGCTGGCTAGGGAGCATCTTAAACAGGAGCACGCCACACTGTGACATTTTGTTGCAATTCCCGCTGATAAAATCCTAAATGCTCTGGGATGTGGATAGCTTCAAGATTGCTTTCTTTTGCATGAGCCTAACTAGCTCAGCCTTCCCCAACCTGGTGCCCTCCTGATGTGTTGGACTGCAACTTCCATAACATTGGGAGTTGCAGTCCAACACATCTGGGAGGCACAAAGTTGGGGAAGGCGGAGTTAGATAGCCATCAGAGGCCCTTCTCGGGCTGCCCGTCCTTAGAGTTTGGGGCAGAGGGCTCCTGGAGATGGGGCTTTTTCTGTAGTTGTATGTGAATTGTAGGTGCCTTCCTAAGGGAGGTTCACCTGGCAGTTTCTGCTTTTAGGGACTCATTTGTCTCGTTCATTTGAGCATTAGGTGGTAGTTAATATTTAGTTGGTGGCATGTATTTTTAAAATCGCTTTTGGTCTTTTATGCATCCTGGTTTTAGCCCATCTTAAACTGATAGCATCTGCCGTTTTAATATACTGCTATAATTTCTGCTGTTTTCAGTTGTTTTTTTAATTAAGTGTAAGCAGCCTTTTTTGCTACTCCTTTGGCAAAAAAACAAGAGCATAAATAATGTAAATTAAAAAAATACGTATTTCAAATATAAAGATGTCTATCCTTTGTTCAGAGAAAAACAGCCAGCGACTCGCATTTTCTTGCTCTGGGAATATAATTTTTTCAGCCATGGGTGTCTATTACTGTTATATCATTACTATTACGTTTTTTTTAAAGCCACAATGCTCAGGAGGTTCCAGTGTGGGAGTCCAACTCACAGCCTTATTAAAAACCACACACTTAAAATAAAAAGTCTGCTTCTTCTGCAACAAGAAGGCATCGTTTCCCAAGTCCATTAAGGCCCTCTTTGCCTGGGTGCTGGAGGGAGAGAGGGAGGCTGGCAGTAATTTTAATGATGGATTTCATGATATAAACATCCGCCACCAACTGCAGTGAGATTTCCAATGCTCCTTCCACACAGAGCATTAAAGAGCGATTAAATCCATCATTAGCAGCACTGGAGGCGGCTAGTCCAGAAACATTAGGAGCGAGCACCGAGGACGTAAAACTCCCACCAGCAATGCATTGCTTTGCAGGGATATTAGCCACACCTGTTGGTTCTAAAGGGTTTAATGAAATCTAAGAGCCAAGCCCTTTTTTCTACACAAAGCACAGCTAGCTGTGATTCAATTAACTTAATTGGTTTTAAGAGCAGACTCTCAGCCAGTAAAATGAGGGAGGGGGAAGGAGGCAGAGATGTGCTATTGGAGCTTGCCCCCTTCTTGCTCAATATACAAATCCTCCATCAGCTTGGCAGAGGCTGGAATAGGCGAGTTCTTTTTTTCATGTCTGGGGGGCCTTCCCCAGTCCTCTTGCTACTGAGCTGAATGAGGCACCGGAAGCAGTTCCACTAGATTAGCTTTCCCCAACCTGGTGCCCTTCAGATGTGTTGGACTGCAACTCCCATCAGCCCCAGCCAGCCAGTGGCCATGGTTGGGAGGGAACCAGGTTGGGGAAGGGTAAACTAGTTGAGCTCCACCCTCCCTTGTATTCCTAGCAGTTCTCTCTTCCCTCAGCCAGCTTTTTCTCTCTCCTTTCCTTCCTAGAGGATGTGATGAGACATTCCTTTTCTCCACCACTGCAGCATTTACCCCCTTTCCTTATTTTGGGGGGTTGTTTGTTGTTGTTGCTCATTTGGGAAGGTGGGTGGTGAGGATACTGAAAGGGTGACATAAAACTGCATTTGCTCACATTCATCAACCTGCATGCACCAAAATTTAGGCTGTAAGATCCCTTGGACAAGATATTTCTTTCTTTCTTTAGTTTTATGGACAATGCAGACAAATGATCTTGTATAAACAATATAATGGATATTAAATAGCTAGGAAGTGGGTATTAATAGCTAGAAAGTGATGGGGAAAAGCAATCTTGACAGGGCCGGGATCCTTGTAGGGAGGTTAAAGCCTCTCCCACCCACCAGCAATCACTGGACCTTGGAGGCCACATGGAGAGCAGTGGAGGGCTGCATGGGGGCCTGCAGATTGCCCTCCCTTGATTGACATGCTCCAATTAAGGGTTTCCCCCTACCCTACCTGGAGGAAGTAATTTTGAAACAGAGATACCTGAGAAAAACCCACACACAATTAAAGTCAGTGGCTTCAGTCGACGGAACAGCTGTATGTATGGATTTACCTGTAGCAATTGTAAGAGCTGCTGTGCTGTCACAGCCAAGAGCACAAGTTGGGAAAGTCCAGGTTCAAATCTCACCTTAGTCACAAGCTCGCATAGACAAGCCACTGTGCCCTTTGATTTATGAAGAGTACTAGCTACATTAAAAATGTTAAGCTCTGTAAAGGATTAATTTAGTGGGCCAGGATCTAAAGAACTATACAAACTAATTCTGTGAACCCAAGGATGGTTTTAGACATTTTCTTTCAGCAGCAGCTGCCTTGTTAGCAAAAACCTCCATACATATTAAATCCATCCCAAACTTTGACCTCTTTTGGTAGGATCAATCGTCACATCCTGGCTGTGTATGAGTCATTTCCCTACCCACCATGAGCCTCTTATTTCTCTCTCTGGCGAACTTACAGTGGGACCTGATTGGGAGACTTTTCAACTTGCCCCGTTCTATGGAGTTTGTTTCCGCAATTTTTGGGATTCCACTCAACACAGAATGCAAAATGACAGCCACGGCTAAAGTTTGCCTTGGCTCATTTCCCATCTCCTGTCAAATGCTGTTGCTTGCACACAATTCTAGCATCGGACGACGGCCCAAAATGGAAAGAAATGAACAAAGCAAACCCAGCCCTCTCACTTCTAAAATGACATCCATGACTGCTGAAAGCATTCTGCAGTACAAGGGGGGAAACCCTCCAAAACTGTCCAGGATAAGCTGTGCCCCAGTAGAAAAGCAGAATTCTATTTCCAGTGAAGAGAGAGAAAATGCAACTATGGAAGAGGGGGATTAAGTTATTCCATACCCAACCTATTGCACAGTGTGAAATAATTTTTTTAAAAACAACAACTAGAGTCTCATGTGAGCCGAAAGAGTCTCACAGTGGGATCAAGACAGATGAGAAAGGGAAGATGGACCTCTTCTTTTTAGCATTTCTTAACAAAGAACACAATACTTCTGTGCTCTTGTGCAGCTGGTTTCAGTGGGGAACGTGCAAGGGAACTTGCCGCTGGACTGTGCTTTGAGGAAGTTACCTAATACGACTAAATCAAGGTCTGAAACACAAGACATTAGCAAGGCTGTTTTTTAACAGAGATCTACGCAGGAGAGATTTGAGGTTTAGAGGTACTGTTAATTGGCATTACCAATTACCTTAAGAGCCTTTCACTGGCTGTACTTTCCTCAATGCTGCTCCATTTCACTTTTTCCAGTATAAAAGCTTAAAAGGAGCACCACTCATTACAGCAGAAAGTAGAGAGAACTGCAATTCCTTCATACACCACCGCTTCTTCATCTAGATCTATATATGAGCTGATCGACTATAGAGGTGCTCCTCAATTAGGAGCCTGAAGTGGCTGGCTTCTGTTTTAGAGTGTGCATGTCAAGCGCCCCACACAAAAACACAGGGGAGGTTGGGGAAAGGGCTGGGAGGAAATTTTCTCCCCCTCTGAGAGTCTCCTGCAGGTCTGTGGAGGAGTTCATGCATCTAAAGACACTGTGCGGGCTCTGTGAATAAAGCCTCCTTTCATAAAAGGATATAAAAGCAGCCTACAATTATCCACCACCAGGGATCAAGCGTAATTAGTTTGTGACATGATTCCGAGGTCGTTTTAGTCTTTAACAAATATTTGAGAAATGCTTTATAATGCTTTAAAGCTTCTAATTTTAGAAACAAGAACTCAACATTGCTGTTTGACACTGATGCCTGCCCACCACCAAACAAAGTGGCTCAGCTGTCGCATTGAATAAGGAGCATTGAGAGCATAATGCAGAAAAAGAACCAGATGTTGCGGTTTTAAACTGCTCAGCTGCTTTAGATCATGCCTCAGTCCAGTCCGGGCAGTGGCACAGGCTGGCCCTGGGATTCTTCATGCCAGGGAGAAGCGGGACATCTTGGGTCCGCTCATCAAGTGCTACGATTCCAGGGCACCTCAGAGGCGACCTCACTGCATGCCAAACCACTGTTCCTGATCGGCCCACTGGGCTGCCTCACTGTCGCTGCCTTCGAGATCCCCTTCCTCACCACTCCCTTCCATGTCATCTACATCCTCCTCCTGGGTAGCATCGGTGGGACTCTCCTCTTTTTCCATCTTCTGCATTCCCTCCAGTGACTTCTGATCATTGGGATCCAAACTGGGGTAAGAGAAGAACAACAGAAAAAATATCCTGAAGGGAAAGGGGCAGCAGAAAAGAAAAGATAGGCCAGCTCACGCTCATCTCCTTTTTCAGCTTTCTAGTTTCTTGGCCCTGTTTCTGATACACGCAGCCTCTCTGCTTTGCTCCCGAGAGAAATGTTGAACCATTCCTCACACGCCAAGGAATGAATGGCTCAGCCATAGCCAGTCCACCCCGTTGCAGGGATCTTGCAGAGGTCGGCTTTTGAACACACTTGGCTAAACCCCACGAACTTTTTTCTGACTGCACAGAAGGCTTTTCAACCATTCACAAAGGACAACACGAGAGATAGACAGCGCAATCTTCAGACAAGCATACCCAAACATCTTAACATAGCTTAGTCTTACTGAAGTCTATACAACTAAACCGCTTCAGGGCCATAAAGCAGCAGGGTATATATTTCAGAAATAAAGAGGATACAGTTGTGCTTGGGGTTTTTGTTTAGCTAAATGCACTTAAAAGTTTTTGTTTTTAAAAATCTGATGTTTACACAATATGGCATGGTTTTATTTCATATACAAATCAGGGACATATGCAGCAACATCTATCAAAGCCTTTCCTCAGATTATGGAAACAGAGACGTAGGGCGCAACCCTATGGGATTGCTGCCCACTAGACGGAAGCCTCCGATCTCAGAGGCCTCGGAGTATCTTGTGCCCTGCCAGGGCTGCTGCCAACAGGACAGGATGAGCGATGCAGGCAATTTTCATTGCTTTGTCCTCCTTTTTAAATTTTTCTTCTAGATGGATCTGAGCCAGTCTAGAGGAGTCATGGTGCCTGGGGCAGGGCAGGAGAGGCCACAGGATAGAGCGGATCCTGGCCTCTCTTCTCCCCTCCCACCCATCAGAACGCCCCCTTTCTAGCCTTGGAAAGCAGGGACTGCAGTTCTTTCCACCGTAGCTGCAAGGGGACGGGGGCGGGGTGAGATCTCAGAGTCCTTCTCCTGAAGTCGCAGGTGTGTCTATGGCTTTGGGAGAAGAAATTCGAGAAATCTCATGTCCCTTGGATGCTCTCCCAGGGACCATAGGATTGCTCCCTAAATATAATTAGCTACTATGAAGACTCATAAGAAAATCTCCAAGTAGCCAACGGATCCCACCCATATTTTTGCCTGTAAAGTTAAGGGGGGGAAATATGTTACATGTACTACCCTCTGTCAACAACAACTAGATTTATACTATATGTAATTGTCTTTTATTTTGTTTGCTTGCTTGCATATCTGCCTTTGTATTTGGAAAATTAATAAAACCTTTGCAAAAAATAAAAGCTTCTTGTGAAGTACAGGCCTTTGGCTCACACTGGCTCAGCTTGTCCAAGTGTGGAAAGCTAAGCAGGGTCAAGGCCTGGTTATACTTGGATGGGAGACCCCTTCTCTAGTTTCCTGCATTGAGCAGTGGGTTGGACTCGATGGCCTTGTAGGCCCCTTCCAACTCTATCATCTATGAATCTATCTATGAACAGTAAATCACTGAAAGTTATTAGGACTACTGCCCAAATGCTCACATGGCCTACAGCAAGCCGAGTTCCTCAGGACATAATGTAGCTTTACAGGTAGCCATTTGCTTAAGGTTTACCATACTGTTTACCCCACCCTATTAAACATGGGACCACAAAGACCCTGGCATAGGAGGGGCAGAAAAATTGGGGGAAACTACCCACTTGGAGACTCACAGAATCTTAACATCTTTTTGGGGTGGTGTGTCACAAAACCATTTTGTGTGGACGCAAATCATTAGGGTGCATATAGCTGCTGGAAGGAGAAGCAATTGGATAATGAAGAGGAGGAGATGAGGCAGAAGCTCAGCAGGGTCTACCAGAGGAAGATGGTTGTAGGACAGCCTCCCCCAACCTGGCATCCTCCTGATGTGTGGGACTACAGCTCCCATCACCCCCAGCAAGCCTAGCTGGAGAAGGCAGTTGTAGGAGTTATAACTCATCACCATCACAGCAACAGTTCCCAGAATGTTACCTGAGAGCAATGCTATACTGGTCCATGGCTTCCTGATACTCATTCACAGCCACAAGGAAGTCCCCTAACATGCGATGGAGAATGCAGTCACTCTGGTTGGCCAGGGCGTTCCTCAGCAAAGCGATTCCCTCTTCATATTTCTGTTCACGGCCTGTCAACAAGATTTTAAGCTATTCAGTATCTGGGCTGCCGCCCAATGAAAAAAACCGTTGTCAATTAATTGCGCGAGTCTAAATTATGTATACTCATGCCAATTTATGTGGAGTTTAAAAAGTTCTCAGAAGAACCCATTCTCTCTTGGTTTTAGATGATGCATGTGTGTGTCACACAGCAGGTACCATCTCAGATCTTCCTTCCTGTGTGTAACAGAGAAGGAAGGACTATTTTTTAGAAGTACTTGTGCTCAATTAAAAATAAAGAAATCTGCTGCCTGATTAAACTTGGGGGCACCTTTAAAAAGAAAAATCAAAACAAATTGATTAGTTGACTAAAGGCACAATCCTAGACATGTTTAGACAGAAATAAGTGCTACATCTCTCAGCATCCCCCAGACAGCAATGCATAGGATTGTGCCCTAAACCAACCTTCCCCAACATGGTGCACTCCATATGTGTTAGACTGCAACTCCATGGGCCAGGCTGGTTGGGGGATGATGGGGTTTGCAGCCCAACACATCTGGAGAGTGCCAGGTTGGGGGGGAGGCTGGACTAAACACTGCTGCCCCACTTGTGAGACACCTTGCCAATTTATAATGAATCATTTCAAATACAGTACGTACTTTCAGCGCAATGGCAAATTCTTCCATAAAATAAACAGAAATTAGCCAAGGAGACTGAACAGCTGGCAGCTGGTAGCCCATGCCAAAGTGAAAGAAAAGGATGCTGCATGTCAGAATACGGCTATAGTTTGAAGAGATTTGGGACAGAATTGCTATCTTTCACCATCCTTGAAACTGGACAGGAACGATTTGCACCGGAGGGGAATATCTATGCGTGCCTAGCAAGAGCTGTGTTGACAAGCACGTATAAAGCACACAAAAGGAGAGGAAGCACTTACTGAGAAGCTCCGCCTTCTTTACCACTGCTTTGATGTAATCAGGGCGCTGTGTCAGCGCTTTGTCCAGCAATGTCTTTGCTTTCTCCTGTGCGACGGGATCTTCCAGGCAAACAGTTGCCAAGAGAGTAAGAGTCTGTGCGTTGGCTCCCAGGGTTTTGTACACATTATTAGCCATAACCGTGGCTTCACGGAGACCATTGGATGCCAAGTAGCATTCAATGAGACCTGAGAGTCAAAAAGGCCAATGTCAGTTTCTGTAGAAGTAACCAGAGTTCCTCATTTCAGAACCATTAACAGCAGGGGGTGGGGAGAATTACCAGTTTCAATTGACAAAAAATTGAGCACAGTGGGAGGAAAGTTCAAAACTTTAGGGAGGATATCTGGCACGTCAGAAAGACGACATCTCAGTGATGAGATTCACTGCCTGATCCATAGTATCCTTCTCCAACCCTGTGCCATCCAGATGTGTTGGAATACAGTTCCCATCAAGCTCACACAGTAAAGCCAATGGGGAGGGGCCGTAGCTCAATGGCAGAACACATGCTTTATGTACAGAAGGTCCTAGGTTCAATCCCCAGCATCTCCAGGTAGGGCTGGAAAAACTCCTCCCTGAAATCCCGAAGAGCCGTTGCCATTCAGTGTCGATAATACTGGGCTAGATGGACCAAAGGTCTGACTCAATATAAGGCAGCTTCCTATGTTCCTAGTCCAACACATTTGGAGGGCACTGGGTGAGGGAAGGCTGACCTACCGGGACATTCACTCTGCCTCTAGATTTGACATTGCACATTTCAAGATGTCAGCCATTTTTACTCGCCTTCATAGCAGTCCAGCCTGCAAGGCGCGAGCCGTATCGCTTCGCGGAAATGTATGATGGCCTCCTGCACCCTCCCCATGTTCCGAAGAGCGGCGCCTTTCAGCAGCAGAGCTTGCACACTGTTGCTGTTCAGCTGAATGGCTTTGGCTCCTAAATACAAGGCACGGGAGTAGCGCTTGCTGTAGAAACTGTGACACCTGCAGAAAGAAGGGGGAATGGCGGTTAATACGCTCAACCTTCCACACACGCCCACCATCAGAGGACAGCCAGGGAGTTCAGCCAAGGAAGTGTGCGTTCCCATTGGATCAAGAAATGTGGGCAGGGTATGTTGGCCAAGTAGGAAGGGGCTTTTCTGATTTATAGCCACAAACCACTTTTTGGGATCAAGCGCTGCCTGCTTCCTCAGCCTGGGATGATACCCTGACATCCGGTGCGCCCTCTTCGGTGTGAATACCCTACCCCCCACACCTTGTTCCCCAACTCCTATGACCTCCCATTTCCATCACTACTTTTGATGATGGGCAGAAAATACTTTCTGCCCATCGAATACGGGAATATGTAACTCCCTGCTAAAGGAAGAATGGTCTATTGCCATTAAGAAATGCAATTTAAGGTTTCAATATCCTGAAATGTTATCTGTTTTTCAGTACTGTCTCCAAAGTTATGAAACACCTTAATAAAGGAAGCCCACTGCAGACTTTTGTAATTTTTATGAATTATTTTATTAATGACCTGCCTCGAGCAGCGTTGCTGGGAAGGCAGTGCTACAAAATGTGTAAGTGGGTGTTAGCTCTCTGTGCAGAATTTTATTTCAGACAGATTGGCTTTGAAGTCCCTGGATATTTTTGGATCTGACAGCTCTAAGCAGTTCCACAGCAGCAAGAGGTGCTTTGGAAGCAGTATTTCAGTAGTACACCTCAGTTGCAGAGGCTCCTGGATATCTCACATAAAGCCTTAGTTGAACTCCTGCAGACTTCAGTGGATCAAGACTTTGCTGCTGGATACTAAGACATTTGTCCTGAACCTAAGACTACCTGAAGAAGCAACCAACCCAGAACTACTTGACTTGTTTAATGGTGCCTTGTGCCTTGATGGGATTCAGCCTCAAGACAGTTCAATGGAAGAGGACAAAGGTAACAAGAAACAACCAATTACCCCGATACCACCCAAGGCTCTGCGTGCTGATCAGAAATATTGAAGAGACGGCAGCCTAGATTCTCTACATCCTCCAGGCGACCTTCACGGGCTAACAAGTAACCATACACGTCCATTCCTAGAGACAAAGAATGAAAGAACCGGACGTCAAGAACAACAACACTGCTGTGGTGTAGTGGCTAGAGTGTTGGACTAGGACTCAGGAGACCCAGGTTCTAGTCCCCACTCACCCATGAAGCTCACTGGATGACTTTGGGCCAGTCAGTGACTCTCAGCCTAACCTACCTCACAGGGTTGTTGTGAGGATAAAATGGAGAGGAGAAGAACTATGTAAGCTGCCTTGGGTTCCTTCCAAGAGGAAAAAAGGCGGGATATAAATGTAATAATACATAACGTATTAAGAAAAATACAAAAATTTAAGGCTGAAGAAAACTAGAGGATACGATACTTTACAGCAGTCACCTAATAAGCAGAAATTGCGCTCAGAGTGAAACATTTTTTAAATGTTTTAAAAGGGTAAGAAAATGTTCCCACTTTTTTACGTGTATCCACAGACAGAAGCTCAAAGTAAAATTATAAAATTACTTTCCATAGAAGCTAGGCATGTTTCCAGTTCTAGTCAGCTTAAATATTTTTCACTTTGGAGGTCCACAGTAGCCCAAATCTACACTTAAAAAAAAAAAGACCTAATATTCAAGTGACTATCACTGGCTATGAATAATTTTAGATGTGTTCAACACAAACATTAAATAATGCTCTATATTTTTGTGCTGCAACAACAAAGTCCTCCACTTTATATGATGCTGTTAATGCATCAACTGTTAACCATGTACTTTTTCTATCTTCAGATTAGAAATGTCTCATTCTGGGGTTTAATCATCTGTCTGATTTTAGTAGGCATAAGGACAGATAGAAAAAGAACTCTCTGCCTAACTTGTCCTAGTTTTCCTTCAACTTCAGTGATGTTGCAAACAAAAAATGAAAAAGCTGGATTCCATTAAAGTGCAGTTAAGGCTGCAATCCGATATACACTTACTTGGGAGTAAGTCCCATTGAATTCAGTGGGACTGACTTCTGAGTAGACATGCATAGGATTGCACTGTAAATTAGATCAAGAACACAAATGATTCTAGTCTCCATCTTTTCCAGAGACTTACCTTTTATTAAATATGGATCCAACATTTGTGCCTGTTCAAATTTTAGAATTGCATTCTTATTGTCACCGGCTCTGAAATACAGATCTGCCAAACTCCCCAGTATATCCACGTTGTCCCTCAGAAGTGACTTTTTCTCCAGTGAGCTTTTGGGGAAGGGATTAATTGAAAAAAATAAGATCAGTAACATTGTAACAGCAATTTTTTTAAAAAACAACACCTCCTGGAGTTATTAAAAGAAGTTATATCCTACCCTTCTGCCAAAAAAAGAGAAAGTACTTTTTGATTTCAGAAGGCAGAGACCGCTGATGCCATAGTATCTATATCCTCTAAAGCTATAGTCAGGACATCTTCCATACCAAGAAAATTAGGAGGGGAGAGTGCATGATATATATTTATGTAATCAGAAAGAAGGTACATGCTTCAGATGTTGATTTCTTTCAATGTGCAGCATCTCAAAAAGAATGCTTGGTGTTGCACACACTCCTTCAATGTATTAAAACATGTTGCCACATCAAGAATGCAACCCTAAATCAATAGAAAATTCTTTCTAGCTCAGCTTGGTGTCCAAAGAGTACAGATGACCCTGCCAGTTCTTGGTATGAGCCAGTATAAAAGCAATATGGTTGCTGGGAAAATGGCCACATATAGCAAGATGTACCCTCCCCCCTATACATGGAACTTAAATTCCATGAGCAGTTAAATATCCAGATAAAAATTTAGTATGGTAAAGGCCTTGCTACAAAAAGCAAGCACTCTTCTGTACCAAGCAGAACAAGGCACCTGGCAAGACATTCTTCAAGAAAGCTGGTTCACATTTGCCCTGGATTCTTACCAGATGGTGTTGATGGCTCTGGTGTTATCACCCGTGTGCACAAACGCATACGCTTTGATCCACACCGAAAGCCAGTCCAGGTTTGGGATACTCTGGATCACATTCATCGTCATGGATGCCACTTCGGCACCTTTCACTGAGAGTGACAACAAACCTAGAAGGCAAGCGACAGTTCCTGTGACCGCCATTTTGACCAAATGTGTTTGGCAGCCTTAAAGAAATTATGTGCTCAGGTATCAACAACAGGTAAATTGACTAAAGCAGAGGTGGGCAACTTGTGGCCCTCCAGATATTTTGGCCTATAGCTCCCATCAGCCTTAGCCAGTGGTGATAGAGTTGTAGGCCAAAACATCTGGAGGGCCACAAGTTGCCCGCTCCTGGACTGGAGTGATCCAGTCCTGCAAATACCTGAATTTTGTACAACTTATCTACTACACCAGCTGCCAATCCCTAGCATAGCCTTTCCCTCCAGATGTTTCGGACTGCAACTACCAGCATTCCTGACTATTCATCATGCTGGCTGGGGCTGATGGGAATTGAAGTCAAAAACATCTGGAGAGCACCAGGTTGGGGAAGGCTGCCTTAGCATAACATTCTTCCCTCAGACTGGAAAGAGCATTGCAACACCACTGTTACTGCCTCTTTGAGCATTTAAGGCTTCTGAGACGAAAAGACATCGCCACCACGAATACCCCTTTAGCACCTATTCATGAGCAGGCAACTGAATGACTCCATGCCACGCCACCCATGCAAAGAATATCCACAATTACCAGCATTTCTCAATCACACATTGTCTGTTCTGTAAGAACACTGCGCTTCAAAAGAATTTAAACAGCAACCATTGGTAGGAAGAAAAGTGGCTACCCAAGATGGCATCGAGGGCTAGTGGGCACTGCCTCAGCACTTCTTTGTAACTTGTCACAGAGGAGCGTTCCTGGCCGGCCTTCTTGTACAAGTTTGCCAGCATCATGTTAATCTGCAATCCACAGAAATGCAATTATGAAAACAATTATGTTTTAGTATGGTCGTAACTCGTAAATCATCACATTTTGCTCTGAGGAAGGGCCTTGGCTTTGTTCACCTCAACTGCTGATGGGCAACTCTCTGGGCTTGCAATGACTAATGGCAAATTGTTTTTACCTTTATATCAAAAGCTGGAGATTGGTGCCTTATATTCTGCAACCAAAGGCTGCTCAAGGAATTATTATCTCAAAAAATTATCTGGCACCTCCAGCCAAAGCCTCCTGAGAAATTTAACTTGATTTGTTAGGAAGAGCCTACCTTTGGGGTTCTCTGTCTTGAAGGGATTCCATCAAGGATAGCGATGGCATCTTTGTCTTGCTTCAGCATTGTATAGCACTCTGCCATTTTGTATTTCACTTCGATTTCAGACGGCAGACACTGAAAATAAAAAGGAGATTGCTTTTTAATAGTTTGGCAGCTTTGGGAACATGAGGAAACAGAAAGACTGAGGCATTTGCCAGTTGGGCAGTATACAAATCTAATAAATAAATAAAGAGGGAATTTTTAACAATGGGGTTTAAAGGAGCTGCCTTAGAATATGTAAAACCTTGGCCCATCTCACTCAAGACTGCCTGTCCTGGCTGCTGGTAGCTCTCCACAATCTTCTCAGGCAGAAGTAATTCCCTGCCTTACTTTACAGAGACAGTGAAGATGCCAGAGATTGGATCTGGGCCCTGTGCAGCCAACCTAGTGGGGAAACTAGCATACAGGGAAGGGGATTGAGACCTACTAGAAAGGACCAGGTTATATGTGTGTTTATTTACTTACTGTATTTTTATCCCGCTTTTCAGACAATTATTGTCTCCCAAAGCGGCTCACATCAATAAAGAGAGAGAGAGACCCACTCATCAGGCTTACAAACTAAAATGACAAGACACACAAGGGAAGGGAAAAGGAAGAGGAGGGAGATCAGTTCTTCAAGATCGGAGCAAGGTGGTTAGCAGGCATTTATATCCTATTCAGGCCAGGCTGATCTTCCCTAGCTGGTATTCTTGCTTTAATAGCAACTGGTGGCTCTTGTTCCTTTGGCTGATGGATGGGATCAGAGCGTTATTTCCCCTTACTTCTGCAATCCCATGACTACAGCCAGTTGGGGCAAAGTGTTTTTTTCTGGCAGGGATGAGGAATGCGATCTCCCTACAACTGCTCCTTCTTTGACCAATGGATGGCAGGTTGCTCTCCCTTTTAACTCGATGTTATTCCTGGGAAGCAGGGGCTGAAGCCTCCCAGTGGCCCTAGATCCTCTGGTTGACGGCAGAAGCCAGATTGTGCTTCCCTTCTGCTCTCCAGTCACAGGGCAACGGTCACAGTGTTCTTTCTCTGTACGGTGCATAGTACGGTGCTAGGAGTGGTCAGAGATACGGTAATAGAAACATCATACTCTTCAGGGATGCACTCCAAGGCTGTGAGGTTATTCACATACATTATGAAGGGGAACTGTGCATAATGTACACAACATCTTTCTTCAGCTTCGGCTTCCGTGCTCGTGCTACTCCCATTTTGTTTTCCCAAGGTGAAAGTTAAACACAACCACATCTCATTATGACCCAGTTTGTGCATAACGGCGGCAAATTGTGGGTTAATTAATCCACAATTTGCCAGGGTTGTGTACCACTGCCGTTTTGAATATGCAACCTCCGATCGGCCCAATTGGATGTTGCTCTATGATGTGCAAACCCAAACTCTATTCACACGTAACAACAAGCCAGAGTATGAGTTGTCGTTGAATTGTGGGTTTTTGTTACATGCAAACCCTGCACTATGGTTTAACTAATCCAGGAAGAGAACCCATTGTTTTATTGTTGGGTTGTGAACTCTAGATTGTTCGTGGTCAACATAGTGCAGGGTTCGCACATAACAGCCCGCAATTTAACCCATATTCAACCTGTACTCTGGTTTGTCATTACATGCAAACCAGGTCATTGGGTTAATTGTGAGTTAAACAACCCAAAGTTAACCTAACAATTGTGTTAACTTTGGGCTGTTTAACCCACGATTAATCCATAGGTTTGCATATCATGCAGCAACCTCCGATTGTGCTGATCAGAGGTTGCATATTCAAAATGGCGGAGGCACAAAACTCTGGCAAATCATGGATTAATTAACCCACAATTTGCCACCGTTACCTGTGAACCAGGTCAATATATTGAACTCCTCCCCCTGCCCCCCTCAATAAGTCACATAAGGGCAAAGAAACTTTCAGATATGAACTAATTTGGATAGCCATTTGTCTGACTGGTGAGGCACAAGCTACAGTCAGCATTTTAACTATGAGTACCTGGCTCTGAGGAGTAGACGCAGCATTCCCAGTTGAAGGTCTGACTTTCGAAGTTTTACTCAGTGCTTTCTTCTGTTGCAAAGCCATGGTATACTTACTGACGGCATTTCTGTATTCCTTGTCGTGGAAGAGAGAGTCTGCGTGATACACAAGAAGCTGATACTTCTGTGATGGGGAAAACAACTCACTGTAAGAAACACAAGGCAGACAAGCGTCAACTGGCCACACAAGGAACCCTGCATCAAGCATGCCTGAATGATTAAAAGGAAGGGACCATCAATAGAATTGTACCTTTGTTCCAAGACTATCCATCAATTCCACTTCCTGACCAAACACCAAGATCTTATAAGGTATTGCCTCACCCCAATCTGATCTCGGAGGACTTGCTTCCCTAAATCTGTTAATCAGAAAGCCCTCTGCCTTGAACCCACTAGGTGGCCTTAAGCAAGCCATTATTCTGTCAGCCTAAAGACGCCTCTTCTTATAAATACTAAGTATTCTCACAGAGATTAAAGGCACAGGAACACTGCTCTCCTCTGCATCTGATCATGCTACTCCAGATCTACCCATGTCCTCCTCCACCCAATCCAATCTCCCATCAGATCCATTCCTTCCCCCACCATAATCTTTCCACTTTGGTATAGACCAAAGGTACAGCAGCCCTGTTAGTTTGTTGCAGCAAAACCATCAAAGTGCCTTGTGGCACCTTAAAGTCTAAGCAGATTTATTACAGTAGGGGTGGTGTGCCTTGTGGCCCTCCAGACACTGTTGGGCTAAAACTCCCATCATCCTTGACCCCTGGCCATGCTGGCTAAGGCTGACGGGAGTTTGAATCCAACAACATCTGGAGGGCCCCAAGTTCCCTGGCCTTTTATTGCAGCATGAGCTAATCCATGCAAATTTATGCCTGAAACGCACGTGACGCCATCCTACAGGTCTTTACTGGGATGCAACTTGCGCTGCGTTCAATGAGGCTTTCCCAAGGTAAGTGTGCTGAGCATTGCACAGCCTAAGTAGATTTAAGGTGCAATCCTATGCAAGTTTTTAAAGGCAGAAATAGGGCCTACAACTCCCAGTGTGCCCCAGCCAGCAAAGGAGTTGTAGGCCTTTTTTTCTGTCTAAACTTGCATAAGATTGTGCCCTTATTGTAGCAGAAACCTTTGTGGACTAGAAACCACTTCAATAGAAGCAGAAAGGGTTATCCTCAGTTCTCAGGGATATAAAGATAGAGTGGGGGAGATGCAGTCAAAAGTCCCAGATATGCAAACAACAAAAGGACAGATATTATTATTACTAGTACTACATTTATATCCCATGTTTTCCCTCCAAGGAAAGGGCTTACATGATCCTTCTCTACATTTTATCCTCACAACAACCCTGTGAGGTAGGCTAGGCTGAGAGTCAGTGACTGGCCTAAAGTCACCCAGTGAACTTCATAGCCCAGTGGGGACTTGAACCCGGGTCCCACGAGTCTGAGTCACAAAGCTAGAATCCACACTAGTAGTAACTAGACAAAATAACACAATTCTTCCAGCTCAGCTGTGTTGTCAACACTTGTAGTAAGAGAGATTTCAACAATAAGAGAAGATTTGGGCTGCGGAGACCCGGGTTCAAATCCCTACCTTGCCCAAGAAGCTTCCTGGGTTCCTTTAGGCCAGCCTTCCCCAACCGGGCGCCCCCAGATGTGTTGGACTGCAACTCCCATCATCCCCAGCCAGCGCGGGGGATGATGGGAGTTGCAGTCCAACACATCTGGGGGGCGCCCGGCTGGGGAAGGCTGCTTAGACCAATCACACCTTCTCTCTCTCTCTCTCAGTTTAGCCCACCTCACAGGGTTGTTGTGGCGATAACACTGTTGGGTCGGGGGACGAAACGGAAGAGATGGACGGGCTATCTATGGAATAAAGGAAGCCTTGAGGGGCTACTGTCGTTATCCGTAACGTGCCGACGCCGTCCTCCCCCGGCTGGCTGCCTCACTCACGGGTTGTTGCCGCTCATAGTGAGCAGGAGCCCGCTGAGGAGCCGCACGTTGGAGTGGAGCCCGGCGGCCGCCATCTCCCGCACATGATCCACCACGCTCATGGCCGCGGGCGAGCCGAAAGGAGGACCGAGAAAGGGAAGGCGGCGACCGAGAAGACGGCGGCTAATTCGGCGGCGGCGGCGGCGGCGAACACGGTCCTGACCGTCCCGCAGAAACTCTAAAATGGCGCCTCTTCGAGGGGTCCTGACAGAGAAAGCGGCCATGACACCCGTGGGACGGAACCCCGCCGAGAGGGCTGACCTGTCGTTCGCCTGTCAACTTTAGAGAAATGCTGCATCTCTTTACCGCCGGAGTTATTATCGGACCTCAGGTATCGCTTTCCCCCTCCTTTTTCTTGAAAAAAAATCTTGTTCCTCAGAAAGGTGAGATTTTTTTAAAAGGCAGGCAGTGGTATAGACACCCCGTTCTAACCGAGAGCATAGAAATTGGGGGCGGGGGGGCGGACAAAAGAAAGATCCACCACTAGGTAGACGTGTGTGTGCACTTTTTCTGCTTGCATCCGATTGCTCCTGTAGTCAGCAAGTCCAGTTTTACCTGTGCTGGACTATGGCAGAGAAACGGGACTTCTTTTACACCAGCCCAGTACCCTCCAGTGCAACTCCCCCTCACTCCCACCCAGCAGGCCCATTTACTTTTCTATTCAAGGACCCCAGCATGTCTTCTAATGAGCACTGCAAGGGATTCTGGGGCATATTCTGGGACACAGAGTCCCAGATGAAATGGAGGATGAATTGCGCTGGGTAAGCTGTCTTCTGGGGAATCTAGTTTGCTTATAGAGTTGGAAGGGGCCTACTAGGCCATCGAGTCCAACCCCCTGCTCAATGAAGGAAACTAGAGGAGGGGGGTCTCCCATCCAAGTAATAACCAGGCCTGACCCTGCTTAGCTTTCCACGCTGAGCCAGCGTGAGCAACAGGCCTGTTATAGCTGACCTTCTAATTAGGAAACCCCCAGTAAGCCTCTGAGGAGATCCAGGACACTGCAGAACAGTTTGAACATCATCATATCACAGGGGTAGGCAACCTGTGGCCTTCTATCTGATTTCAAAAGCCCTCTGCAAGCAATCAGTTCAGACCTTTGGCAAATGTGATTTTAGAATGTAAGAACCATTCTGGATCAGGCCAAATGGTCCCTCTAGTCCAGCATTCTGTCCCCACAGTGGCCAACCAGATGCCTATAGGAAGCCCACAAGCAGGACGAGAGTGCAAGAGCACCTCCCGCTTGTGTTCCTCTCCCCTGGCAGCATGGTGGGGGTGGCACACAGAGAGACATAGACAGGGGTGGCACAGAGAGAGAGAGAGAGAAAAGGGTGAGTCTCTGCCCAGTTTTGGCTTTGGTCCCACCCACTGCTGGAATGCCCCCCCCCAAATGTGACTCAACAGAAAAAAGGCTCCCTACTGTGTCTGAAAACATGGCATTCTAGCACCTCTAGTTCAGAGGTGGGCAGAAAGTAGATATCCAGATGTTTTGGACTTCAACTCCCAGCATTCCTGACCATTGACTGTGCTGGCAGGGGCTTAAGAACATTAGTAGAGCCCTGCTGGATCAGACCAAGGGTCCATCTAGTCCAGCATTCTGTTCACACAGTGGCCAACCTGCTGCCCATGGGAAACCCAGAAGCAGGACATGAGTACCACAGCACCCTCCTGCCCATGTTCCCCTGCAACTGGTGTACTTAGGCAGACTGCCTCTGATACTGGAGGTAGCATTGATAGCCTTCTCCTCCATGAATTTGTCCAATCCCCTTTAAAAAACCCTCCAAATTGGTGGCCATCACTACATCTTGTGGAAGTGAATTCCATAGTTTAACTATGCGCTGTGTGAAGAAGTCCTTCCTTTTCTCTGTCCTGAATTGCCCACCAATCAGCTTCATGGGATGACCCCACTGGGTTCTAGTATTATGAGAGAGAAAAATGTCTCCCTATCCACTTTCTCCACACCATGCATAATTTTGTACACCTCTACAAAAGACTTCTGGGAGTTGAAGTCCAAAACATCTGGAGTTCAACCTTTGGCCCACCCCTGCTCTAGATTATGGCTGAGACACAAGCAGCTGATCACTGAAAGTACAGACAAAACCATGTTAGAAACCACTTTTTATTATCACCATTATCAAGCCTCAGCTCAACAAAATTTGCACATGATTTTTACTCCACCTTTCCGCCACAGAAACGCTTCTCTTGGTAGAAAACATATATTAACACAGACGCAGAATTTTATACATCTGGCAGCAAAAAGCTTTGTTTGACAAAAACAGCTGCACGGTCTTCTTCAATGTCCTGGCCCCGACAGGCTCTTGTTCATGAATTGCCTCTTCACAAAACAGGTCCACCACTAGGAGACAAAGGGGGGGAAAAACCAAAATCTAAAAAATGGAGTTAGAGAGGTCTTCACAGAGCTAGTCGTTACACAGGAAACAGGGTTGTCACCTGGGAGCTTCCCTGCTGTATATGATTGACTGGCAGGGGTAGGAAGTCTCAGTGTAATAACTTCCCGTCATGCACGGGGTTTTGCATACTGATGTTTTTTCTTTACAGTGTCAAGTTGGCAGAATTCGACTTGACAGAAACAGGGCTGCTGCCAAGAAACACACAAACTGTGTGTCTAGATTTCCCTTTCTAATCCAAAATAGATTTTATGGGAGGGAACGGGGAAAACTAAATACAGGGCTTCTGTTTTTGGTGGCAGCCATGTGGAAACATATATCCCACCCCATCTAGTGGGCTTAGGTTGCAGTACCATTAATGTGCACAGATACGATGGATATATGAATAGAATACACACACAAACACACTATAGAGTAGGCAGTTTATTTTTCTGTAGTGAGGGAACCACTCATATCCCTCACTTGCAACCTGAAACATACAATCGAGTTTGATGATGAACAAATATCAGGCCTGTGGCTCACGCTGGCTCAGCTTGTCTGAGCGTGGAAAGCTAAGCAGGGACAAGCCTGGTTATTACTTGGATGGGAGACCCCTCCTCTAGTTTCCTGCATTGAGCAGGGGGTTGGACTCGATAGCCTAGGCTCCTTCCAATTCTATGATCTATGAAATATGCGAACTCAGGCCTTGAAGTGATCTATAATGTTCTATTCAAATATACAAACTGTTTGACAAATGCTGCTGTTCTCTTTTTAAAACAAAACAAAAGAAAGCACTGTTTTTAGTCAACAGTCTGGTTAGCTTTAAACAGAACTAAGCCACCGATGAAAACAACACCTTACCTTGCTAGGTTTGTCGCTCTGGGGATCAAAGACCTTTTCACAAAGCCTCAGGCCCGTTTCTTGCCGCAGCTGCTGCAGATAAGCCCTCATAACCTCTGGAAACAGAGAGAGGAACACCCCGCTAAGAACAGATCATGTTATAGCTCTCGTTCAGTCCAAAGTTGTAATTTTAAAAGACTTCCCTCCTATTCTCAACCAAATATTTATTTATTGCATTTATGGATTGCCCATCTGGCCTGGCAAACCAGCCACTCTGGGCGATGTACAACACGATAAAATACAGAATAAAATACATTTAAAACAGTATAAAATTTTAAAATCTTAGCCCACCCCATATTCTCTAATTCTTCACTGACCGGGTTCGCATGATCATTCGGAAAAGAAGCTATAGTAGCTTCTCCCACCACCTGCTGCCACGCAATTTGCCTAATCACCCTCATGGCTAGCCGTGGCGTCTGAACCCGCTGAGGTGCGTGGCAGCGGTGGCTTCGAAACCGCCCCAGAACCCATGGCTTGTTGTAGGGTTCTGGGGTGTTTTTGAAGCCACCCTCCACTCTGCACCTTGCCGGGTTTGGACAACATGCACCACGAGGGTAATTGGGCAAGCTGCGCATCACGCGACCGGTATGCACGGGGGCAAGGAAAAGGAGCCACCAAAGGTTCTTTTCCCAATGATCGTGCGAACGCGGCCACTATGTCCTGCTTCCAAAGAGCGCTTTCAGCAGGCAGCCTGCAGCTACCCCACTTCCCCAAAGCCAGCCGATAGCGGAAGCAAGCTTTGCCCCTCCACTCTTTTGAAAGTTTCCTACAAAACAAGGTAGAGAAGGCAGAAAGTTCTCTGTCGGACCAAGTGAACAATGAACCCCCTCTGTTTGATGGCACTTCGGAAGGACAATGGCAGCTGCTCGGATGCAGCGGACCTGAATAAACGTGGGAGCTCTGACGGGCAGAGTGCTGGTCCAAGGCCTACCCTGTTCAGTCTAATGAAGCAAGACAATTTCTGCACTGTATTACCCTGGGGGCCCAGCCAAGGCCGCCTCAATTTAGGATAATCAGGAGGAGACAAGACCACTTGGGTGAAAGATAACATACAGTTTATTGAATACGATGACGGAACAGGGATGCAGATTATCAATAAACAGGCAAAGATAAGCTTACACATGTCCCTCCGGTTGCAGGGCTTCCGAATATGACAGACGTCGCTCTGGGGCCCCGGTTGCTTGGACACGTGCACGCTCCTCGTCCCAAGCCGAAGCAGAAGCTAACATACTATGGATTTTATAGCTGTCTCCCTAAATCCCACAAATGCCAAAAGCTGCTAGAAGCTGCGAAAAGTGGCCAGTGGGAAAAAGGAGGGCAAGAGGAGGCCCAGAAATCCCAGTTAACTTCAGCAGAAGGGAGAATCCTTATCTTCATCCTTATCTCAGTGATGGAGTAAGGAATAACAGGCCCCTCGTTACCCTGCAGGTTTTTCACAGCAATTAAACCTTAACAAATACCTCATGCTTTTATGGCTACACTAAAGGCTTGTGCTGCCTGGGCACTGTGAGCAGTTCATGCTAACTCCTCGTCACAATGTCTTCCGGTTATTGATCCCAACACATGCATTCCTTTGCACACATGGATCTGCTCCTTCCCCCACAATGAACAGAATAGCTCACGCGCACGCAGGAGGCACATGGGCTGGCTTAGATCAGGTCGTATGTTGACAAGACAGAAGCAGTGGAAGCTTGACGAACACCAACATAGAAAGGGAAGTTGCAGAGAAATGGAGGGAAAGCTGCATTGTGTCCTGCTATGTATGTACCAAGTGGAAGGTTCCAATCCTTTGCATACTTACCCGGGAATAAGCCCCATTACTTCTGAGTAAACAAGTTTAAGATGAATCAACTGTCAGCTCAATCCACAGATTCAAGCTTGCAGTCCTCATCGTCACGCCCCTCTTACCTTCTTCCTGCTTGTTGGTGGGTCTGGCATAGAGAGCATTCAGCGGAAATCCTGGCTCTCCGGGGATTGGGAAATTTGTGATTCCTAATGTATACATTTCTTTTTCTCCTTGGCCTTTGGAATTACACTGGAGGCAACATAAACAAACATGCGTGACCCAATGCAGAAAAATAAAGGCACAAACCTAAACAGAATGCAGTAGGAGGATACTCTTAAACCACTCTAAAACGGCAGAATGTCCACCCTTACGTGCTTTTAGGATCTCTGGCCCTTTGCTCATTAACGGTGATCAGAAGGTGCAAATTACGGCACAACGCTATGACATGTTTACTCAGATTCAAGTCCCACTGTATTCAGTAGGGCTCACTCCCTAGTACGTGTGTTTAGGATTGCAGTTCTAGAGCTGGAATTCGGTGACAGAATTACAGAATCACAGGCAGAGTTGGCTGCACTCTGCAACCTTCATCCTCCCAGATGTGTTTCGTTTACATAATCCATGCCAGGGGTGGGCGGAGAGTTTTGAACTTCAACTCCCAGCATTCCTGACCCTTGGCTACGCTGGCAGGAGCTTCTGGAGTTGAAGCCTAAAACATCCGGTGAGCTACTTTGTGCCCATCCCTGATCTATGCCATTTGACAGATTTCTGAAAATATATGTACCGGATAAAAGGGCAAATAGCATTGGCAAATAGCAGTCCTGCCACTTGCTTTCACTCAGTTTGAAAAGGTGGTTAAGGACGCAATCCTATGCGTGTTTAGACAGAAAAAAAGGCCTACAACTCCTTGCTGGCTGGGGCATGCTGGGAGTTGTAGGCCTTTTTTCTGTCTAAACACACATAGGATTGTGAACGGGATATCACAGCAGGAATCTATACTTTTGTTCAGTAGTAAGTACTTCTGCTAAAGCTATTCTGAAGAATTTGGTTTACTTCTGTATTCACACATACTCCAGATTTGGGAGTATATATACCCCCTCCATTTTTCTCCACAAGTGGGTTTACAGCACAATCGTATACGTGTCTACGTCCCATTGAGTTCAATGGCGCTTACTCCTGTGTAAGTGGGCATAGGATTGCAAGCCTTGGTTTCCCTGAACTCATGTGGGGAAAGAGTTATAATCATGAATATATCCCAGAATTCCCTTCTGTACTCTATAGAGGAAGTAGTGCTCCTGTCATAGAGAAGGGCATTATGGGAAGGAATGGAGCCGATCCTGCTCATCATGTTCAAATGAACGAATAGTGTAAGAATAGGGGGGACATTTTCTCTCAGTTCATATTCAAAGAAAAAAAATATCCACTTGCTTGCTTCTCACCTTAACCAGTGTATGTGTGAACAAATGCTTTATGAGTTTGCTAAGCTGAAATAACTAGTTGAGTAAAGAAAAGTGTTCAGAACTGTTAAGGCCTTAGTGATCAGCATTTTGGTAGTGCAGCACTAGGTCTTAATTTTTTTAAAAAAAGCTTTTAAACTTGCACATGTACACATACACACACACGAGCGCCATTACCTTTTGCAGTTTTTTCAAGCATTCAGAGATGTATAGCGTTATGTAGATCAAGGTTCTGTCGGCCTCATTCTAAAAATAAAAATAAGACAGCTCATGAGAAGACTTAAAATCTCTCCTCCCCCACCTGCACACCCATACACCTTCCACAACACATCTGAAAGGCACATCTGGCGCATTCCAGATGTGTTGCGACTATAACTCCAATTATTCCCAGTCAGCACAGCCACTGAGTCTGGTGGGTGGGGATGATGGCAGTTGTAGTCCAACACACACCTAGAAGATGCCAGGATGGGGGAGGCTGATACACATATGTGCGGCGCGCACACACACACACACACACACAGATATGAGGGCTGTTAGCAGGATCACGCTTCAATCTATAGATTCACAACAAGTCAAGTGACAAACTGAGGGGCAGATAAGAATGGCCGGGGAGGTAATCAACAAAAACCATCAACAGGTTTAAGGCGCAATCCTATGCAAGATCAGAGAGGAAAAAAAGCCTACAACTCCCAGCATGCTCCAGCCAGTCAGTAGGCCTTTTTTCTCTCTAAGTGTGCAATACTATGCAAGATTAGAGTACCTTCCCATTTTAAAAAAAGTGGGGAAAGATGACTAAGGAGTGGAAGCAGAGAGATGATAAGAGATTTATATGTGTTGTGGACAAAGAGGATATGTATTTCTTCTTCCTCTTCCATACTATTTACTTGAAGTCATTCAAGAAAACTGACTGGCAGTAGCCCACAAAAGAAAATACTTCTTCACGCAATGCATTATTCATTTATGGAATTCTTTACCACGGGCTTAGATGGCTTTAAAAGGGGATTTGACAAACAAATGGAGGACAGGTCTATCATTCTCTCTATTTCCTGTGTTCAGGCAGTGAGTGTCGTTGGTAATGTACCCAAAATGGCACTGTCCAAACACAAGAGAAGGACTAGGCTTGGGAGACCTCAGAGGTCTACCAAAGTACAAAAAAAATTAAGGGGGGGAAAAAAACCACATACCCTAAACGGGGTGAAACCCCAAAACAACCAAATGAAGGCGTTGCAGGCTCAGTGGCCACAAGAGTTGGGGGAACATTCTGGGGTCTATTACTCGCTGTGCCTAGCGAACGTTTTCAAGCAGATGTCTTCTTACCTTGATTTCATAATTTTTGAAGAAGACATTCGCTTTGAAGTAGTAAATGGCTTCATCTATGATGTCTGTATCTTTTGCTACCAAGAAAGGGAGACGTACAGTGTAGTTGGAATAATAATAAAGCCCAGAAATTTATGCAAACGGCTGAAGACGACTCACAGAGCGATTCTAAGTAGGGTGGGCGAGTGAATTGGTGGTGAGGTGATCCACCACTTCCAAAACCTTATCAGGAGAGACATGCTAGAGGTGTACACAATTGTGCCTGGTGTGGAGAAGGTGGACAGGGAGACATTATTCTCCCTCTCTCATAATACTAGAACCCATTGGGTTCATCCCATAAAGCTGATTGGAGGGAGATTCAGGACAGAGAAAAGGAAGTCCTTCTTCACACAGGGCAGAGTTAAACTAAGGAATTCCCTTCCACAAGATGTAGTGACGGCCACCAATTTGGAGGGCTTTAAAAGGGGATTGGACAAATTCATGGAGGAGAAGGCTGTCAGTGGCTACCAGTCCTGTTGGTTCTATGCGACCTCCAGGATCAGAGGCAGGATGCCTATGTACACCAGTTGTTGGGGAACATGGGCGGGAAGGGTGCTGCTGCACTCATGTCTTGCTGGTGGGATCCCGTGGGCAGCAGGTTGGCCACTGTGTGAACAGAATGCTGGACTAGATGGACCCATGGCCTGATCCAGCAGGGCTGCTTCTTATGCTCTTATGGTGGCTCATGCTTGCCAGGACAGGAAGCATGTGGGGGGGGGGGGGGGACACAACAGGCCTGGTGGAGCCTTATTGGTTTAAATTTCCCCATCCCACACACACAGTTTAACTGCACCAGCTGCAGGCTGGAGTAGTTAATAGGCCTGATCCTGGAGCCCCTGCTAGAGGAAAGGGAAGTTGGAAGGCTCTTTCTGGCCCCAGGTTAAGTCTTTCCTCTACTCTCAGGCATTTGACAGCATATGATTAGTTTTTTAATGGGTCCTGGGATTCTTATCGTTGAATTCTTTTATACTTTTGTATGCAGATGGTTTTATATCACATTATATTGTACTTTTAGGATTTTAATCTTTGTAAACTTTCCAGAGAGGTTTGGCTATTGGGCAGTATAGAAATGTAATAAATGTAACGAAATGTACCGCTGCAAACTTACTTTCCCTGGGTGCCGGCCCTTTGAACTGACTCCTAATAGGCAACAAGGCCATATTCCCAACCAGTTTGATATCAGGATCCATAAGGGTAGAATGATAGGCCTGTCATGGAGAAAAGATGGGTTGGTTGGTCAGTCAGTCCCGAAAAGCCACAAACACACAGGAAAGCAATTTACACATGTTGGAACAATGAAACAAGATGTTTTGGACTTTATTTATTTATTATATTTATACCCCGCCTTTTTTCCTTCAAGGAACCCAAGGCGGTTTACATAATTCTCCTCCTCCTCCTCTCCATTTTATCCTCACAACAACCCTGTGAGGTAGGTTTGGACTGGGGCTCAGGAGATCCAGGTTCTAGTCCCCGCTCGGCCATGAAGCTCACTGGGTGACTTTGGGCCAGTCACTGCCTCTCAGCCTAACCTACCTCACAGGGTTGTTGTGAGGATAAAATGGAGAGTAGGAGGAGGATTATGTAAGCCGCCTTGGGTTCCTTGCAGGAAAAATGGTGGGGTATAAATATAACAAATAAATAAATAGGCTGAGAGTCAGTGACTGGCCCAAAGTCACCCAGTGAGTTTCATGGCTGAGCGGGGACTAGAACCCGGATCTCCCGAGTCCCAGTCCAACACTCTCACCACTGCGCCAGCCAGCATGGCCAATGCGCAGGAATGCTGGCAGCTGTAATCCAAACATCTGGAAGGCACCAGGTTGGGGACGGCTGTGTTAGAATTTTATTTTGCTCACTTACTCCGAGATCTTACTGCTGTCCAGTGTACATACAAATCAAAAACCGAACCCACAGTTGTTGTCTTTTTATAAACAAGGATGTTCTGCAGGCTATGATCCACCAGAGAGACAACGCTAATGCGGAATTTTTTTTATAAAAACCCGATGGCCATATAAGGCAGTTCTCCTTTTCAACCAAGGCTGACGCTCTTTCAATGAAGCAGTTGATCACAAAGCTGAACCGTGGGCAGAAAATCACAGAAATGAGACACTGAAATATATGTATATGTTGTGTGTGTTTTAAAGAAAGATATCGCAAGGACCCTGCTCTGCAACAGCCGTCCCGAACCAGACGTGCTCCAGATGTGTCTGACTACAACTCCCATTATCCCCAGCAAGTCAGGGAGTTGCAGTCCAACACATCCGGAAGGCACCCGGTTTCTTCTCGATGGAAGCCGAGAAGCAAAGGGAGATCGGCCAGAAGCCTCGTCCCCATCTCTCCCCAACCCCCACTTCCTGCCTTTCGTCTGAACAGGCAGACACAGAAATGTCCCCCCGTTTTCGTAGCAGCTGGAGGCAAGCGACCCTCTGGCCATGCACAAATGCACGTCGATTTCTCTCCCCCCCCCCTTCCTTCTCTTACCGGCATATTTGGGAGGTCAGGAATTCAGCCCGGGGGGGAATGAGACGTGAGAAGCCTCCCTAATCCAGCGAGCGAGCGAGCCGAGCTTGCCAAGTCCTTCCTGTTCCACCCAAGGCTGCTGCGGAACAAGGCAGGAAGTGAGCGGCGAGCGAGGCGATGGGGGAGCGCCCAAGGAGCCATGGCGCCGGCGAGCCAGCAGGGGGCAGCAGAGGACGGGGAACCCC
Organism: Shinisaurus crocodilurus; assembly: GCA_021292165.1. Taxonomy (NCBI): domain Eukaryota; kingdom Metazoa; phylum Chordata; class Lepidosauria; order Squamata; family Shinisauridae; genus Shinisaurus; species Shinisaurus crocodilurus. The sequence continues at coordinate 25,170,814 of CM037890.1, forward strand.
GAAGAGGAACTGGCGGCCACGGGGCTAAGCCGACCTTCCCCAACCTGGCGCCCTCCAGATGAGTTGGCCTACAACTCCCAGCATGCCCCAAGCTCAGGATGGTTTTTCTTCCCCTCCCCTTTGAAATTCACGGCCACCATGTGAGGTAGGTTAGACTGAGCGATAGCAATTGGCCAAAGTAACCTTTTATGGCCCAGTGGAAACTCAAACCACTTCCTATCCTGTTTTAACAACATTGGCAAGTGACAGATTTCAGACTAGCAGCGTAGGTCCTATGCATGTCTACTCAGATGTAGGTCCCACTGAGCTCAGTGCAACTTACTCCCAGGTAATTGTATATAGGAATGCAGCATGCATACATATACACACATCCTGCTTTGACTAGACCCATTGAAATAAATGGGACTTAAGTTAGACTAATATTGGATATAACCCATTCTCACAATATCTGAGTAGACTTGAATCTACCCTGAGACTACAATCAGTATCTGAGGCCTCCCTCCGTGTACTACTTCTGAGGGCCTTCTCAGTGGTGGCCCCCCACTTAGGGAATGATCTTCCCATTGAGGCCCACCTGGTACCAACTATCTTTTCAGTGGCAGCTTAAGATTTTCCTCTTCTCCGAGGCATCTAATAGCATATGGGGGGGGGGGCATTTATGTCAATCTAGGTGTATTGAAATTGTTTTTACATTTTGGTATAGTGGAATTTTATGCTGTTTTTATTGTATTTGTGGTCTGTTTTTTATGAACCGCCCAGAGAACTCTGGCTACTGGGCGGTATAGAAATGAAATTAATATCAGGTAAACATGAGGAAGCTGTATTCTATACATCTTTATCATGTTTACATCCCATCCTTCCTCCCAAGGTACTTGGGGCATTGTACACAGGGTTACCCAGTTCCTTCTCACAATAACCCTACAAGGTAGGTCAGGCTGGAGCTACCCATGGGCTTCATTGCTGAGTAATATTCTCCTGCCCCAGACTTCAGCGGAAGTAAATGCATTTTGGGGCCTTTTCTGTGGCAGCCCCCAATTTATGGAACTCTCTCCCCAGTGACTTCCACCATGCCCCTTCCTTGATTAGCTTCCGCTGTGCATTAAAAACGTGGTTTTTGAGGCGGGAATATGGGGTGGGTTAGGATTTTTAAACTTTCCACTGTTTTCAATTGTGTACTACACTCTGTTTTGTTCTTGTATTTTATTAGACTGTACATCACCCAGAGTGGCCGGATGACTGGCCAGATGGGTGATTCAAAAATATAATAAATAAATTGAGACCTAAGAGGGATGGGGCAAAGAGTCTAACAAGGGGAATTATGGGGTGCACAAGCATACCCCTGAAGTGCCAAGATATTGAGGGCCTAAAGTCTTGTTGAGAGAAAACAAGACTTAGCAAGCTACAGATTGCCAGAAGATGATCCAAAAAAGGGATTGCTGAAATATTATAGAGCGGCCTTCCCTACCCTGGGTGCCCTTCCAGATGTGTACCCTGGGTGCCCTCCTTCTAGTACGACTGCCAGCATTGGGGGATGCTGGCATGCTGGGAACTGTAGGACTTTTTTCTGTCTAAACTTGCATAGGATTGCACCCTAAATATAAACACTTCCCTAGTATTATCTCAGTAATCTTTACAATAACCCTCTAAGGTAGGCCACTATCTTGTGTGTGTAGGTTACAACCGATTCCAGGTTCCCAGGCAGATGGAGGCTGTGAAAACCTGCTTAGGGTGTAATCCTATGCAAGTTTAGACAGAAAAAAGGTGTACACCTCCTAGCATGCTGGCTGGGGCATCCTGGGAGTTGCCTTTTTTTCTGTCTAAACTTGTATAGGATCGCACCTTTAAGCAACTATAGGATTGTGGAAAACAACGTTTACGGGTCGCTAGACAATGATCTCCCTTGGTTTTCAGAGTAGGTTGCGGTGGAAGCGTTTGGAAATACACAATCATGCTTCCACTAAGGCGGTTCCCCTTAGCTAAAGGTTTCAATCCAGAATGCTAGAGCCTAACTGTATTATGATTACGTTCTAAATAAAGAATAAACCCTGTGCACATTTGCTGCAGCTGCCAATGTAAACAAAACCACACCAACACCACAAAGAATTACAAGAACAAATTGAAGTTCTCCTGCTTTTTATAGCTTATAAAGCTACCAAGCAATAAGTAGTAACTCAATAATTTATTTCTCATACTTCATGGGTAACTTTTTTCAAAGAATAAAGCTGTACGAAGTGGCATCCATTTATATACATTAAACTCTTCAGTGAGGTAAAGAAGTCCATAGTTCAATTTCTGCTGGTGACTTATCAAGCAGTCTGTGTATTTGAAAATCTGAAGTCTTTTTTTAAAAAAACAAAAATCAATCCTGAAGTCTTCATTCATCCACTTGGTCTTGGAAATATTCATCAAAAGCAGAAGATTTATCTTCCTCAGTTTCCTGTTGGGAGGAAAAAACCTAATACTTTGAGATCTCCAAGATTGCACAACTGCCCAAGATGCACCATCAAACTCTGACTAGAAGAGAAATTATGCTGATTTTTCCTCTCATAAAAATCACAATCCTAAACACACAGTCCATGAGATTTGTTGATTAATTTTTTAAAGCATTATTTCGGCATCCTTTCAATGCGTCTGCATGGGCCATTCTGATCTCTCCTCATAGAAATCAAGGCCTGTTATCTTTCTGGATGAATTAATCCAGAGTTGGAGACCGCTGCTTGCCTGGGGTTAGGATGCCACACAAACGTTACTTCTTTTAAGCTGCAAATGGCTCATGTCCTTAAACAACTTGGGACCAGGATTCCTGACTGCCTTCCCCTATATACACCCAGTCAACCCGAGATCTTCCAAGGAGGCTTTATTGGTCATTCCCTGAACCCAGTGTCGTCAAGTAAGAACATGTAAGCGGGCCTTCTTGGTAGAGGCACCCATGCTCTGGAACACCCTCCCACGCTGGCTGGGGAATGCTGGGAGTTGTAGAACTTTTTTCTGTAAAAACATGCATAGTATTGCGCCCTAAGTATGGTATTGTCTACACCAACTGGCACCAACTCTAGGGCAGCCTTCTCCAACCTCGTGCCCTCCAGAAGTGTTGGACTACAACTCCCAGCATCCCCCAGTATTAGTGAACGCTGCCCTAGGGCCTCAGACAAAAAAAAACCCTTGCATTTCACCTGCTTCTGGATCCATTTTTTTTTTTAACTGGAGATGTTGGGGATTGAACCCAGGATCTCCCACATGCAAAGCAGGGACTCTGCCACTGAGCCACGGTTCTTCTGCACTCCCCCCCCCCCCCCGTAGCAGCTTTTGTGTTCTTTAATGTTTTGAGAATGACTTTGATCCTGAATGAAATGGCATGAGCTTTGGCAGGGGGACCGTTGAACCTTTACCTTCGGCTCTTTGAATTCCAGATCTTCCCCATATTGAAGGGCAAAGTCGATGTGCTGCAGGACAATGTTCACACTCTCCTCATCGGAGCGATCGAAAGGCAAGAACCGAACCATGCTGTAGTCATCTATCTAAAAAGGTGACCAATAGATTTGGAGAGAGGGACTATATTTATTTATTTATTGCTAGAACTAAGTTGGAGGGGAGGATTATGTAAGCCTCCTTGGGTTCCTTGTGGGGAAAAAGGCGGGGTATAAATATAATAAATAAATAAATAAATAAAAAAAGATTGCCTTGAAAGGAAAACAAAAACACACAAAGGCTGATATGGTTCACTTTCGTCAACAATGGCCCAGTTTGGATGATCATATCTTGGCTTATTAAGCCACGATGTGAACAAGCCTTTTGGACTTTGATGCAGCTCCTTTTCTTCTCCCTTTACAGCATGCCTAAATGCAGTGTGGAAGTCTCCAATTAACCACAGTTTCCCGTTTCATCCAAACCGAGAAATTATGGCTACCGGCTTTGGAACAAGCTAGGGTCTGAAACCAATTTCAAACCAAGTTGTAGTCCAAGCCATCCGGAGAGCATCAGTTTGAGGAAGTCTGCAATAGCCAATTGCCAGTAACACCCTCAACAGATTCCCCCAATGATGGAAGCCATTAATTCATGCCAAGTGTATAAAGATGATGCAACCAACCAGGCTGGGCTATTGTGTGTAGACATTTTAATGTATCAGCTGGCCTGTCAAAAACAGTCAACCATCTAGCCACGGTTAACTGTACATTTCATATTGGATCTTAAAAAATGAAGACCACTTACCAACCCACAGATAGCTTTAGTCAGCTTTTGAAACCGTTTGCTTTTGAGCAAATCTGCAGAATCTTCCAGCGTAGAATACATGTCGGGGTCCAGGTACCTGAAGATGTTAGTTCAGGTTTAAAATGCAGCTGTCTGACAAGGACTTCATATTAACCATCCCTTACACTAATTCCCATACACTTTTTAAAAATGCCTTTATTTTTCGATGTGTTCTTATCTAAGGCAGGGATGCGGAACCTCGGACTCACAGGCGTAATCTGGCCTGCTGAGGTTCTGCCCCTGGCCTGATTTGGAGCCTCCTTGGGTTTTTGCTCCCTGATTTTTCTGGACCTTCAGTTCACTATAAGGGACCCATGGTGACATACAATGAGAGACAGCCAAGTGGGCGTGGGGAGGGGAGAGAAAGAGAGAGAGAAGAGCAGAAGGCATACTTCTGCCAGTGTGGCGTAGAAGTTAAGAGTGTTGGACCGGGACTCAAGAGATCCAGGTTCTAGTCCCCACTCGGCTGTGAAGCTCACTGGGGGACTTTGGGCCAATCACTGACTCTCAGCCTAACCTACCTCACAGGGTTGTTGTGTGGAGAAAACAGAGAGGAGGATTATGTAAGCTGCCTTGGGTTCTTTGCAGGAAAAAAGGCGGGAGATAAATATAATAAATAAATAAATAAAATACTTGCCCCAACTGTGTCAAGGCAAGGAGCCTTTGCTTCTGCAAACTTACTTTTCAATTTCTGCTTTGGCTTTCTTGCTGAGCAAGTCCATCTTTGTCATGACATTGACTTGGGGAATCTCCAAGGAGATCATTGCGCTGAGGGCTGCCATAGCGCCGGAGATAAACTATCAGGAGGAGACACAAAAACAAGAAGGGGATGAGAGGAGAGGACCGGGTGTGCCTGGTTTTCCAAAACACTGCCCATTGGCTGCTGCAACAGGATGTTGCAGCCCAAGATCAGGAAAAGAAGAGCCTGCTTTAGGCAGCACTCTGGGGGTGGGGTGGAAATAGATGAAGGCAGGCACTGCTGCCTGAACAGTGCAAAAATACTTTTTAAGGTAGTACTGTCCTTAGTGGAGGTGGTATTTGGGCTCCGCTGCAGATAGCAAAATGTCTCGGGACAGCATTGTCCAAAATCCTATTGCTATAGCACAGCCTTCCCCAACTGGGTGCCCTCCAGATGCTTTGGACTACAAATGCCATCAGCCCCAGCCACCATAGCGAATAGTCAGGTATTTATTAAATTTCTATACCGCCCAATAGCTGAAGCTATCTGGGCAGTTCACAACAATTAAAACCATAAAATTCAAGACAATAAAATACAATATAAAAGTGTAAAACTATAGTATAAAATAAAAATAAAAACCAAGATAAAACCTAGGAGCAGTGCAAAGATTTAAAATAGAGATTGAAAACAACAGAACCTGAGAGACTAAAATGCCTGAGAAAATAAGGTTTTCACCTGGCGCCGAAAAGAACATAACATAGGTGCCAGGCAAGCCTCTCTGGGAACCCCATTCCACAGCGGGGGTGCCACAGCAGAAAAGGCCCTCTTCTTAGTAGCCACCCACCTCACTTCCTTTGGCACAGGCTCCCGGGGAAGGACCACAGAACGATCTTAGGGTCTGGGCAGGTAAATATGGGAGGAGACGATCGTTCTGGTAACCTGTCCCCAAGCTGTTTAGGGGATGATGGGAGTTCCAACAACAGTCCAACAACATCTGGAGGGCACCAGGCACAAAAGGAAATACCTATTTCCTTGACCCACGCCAGACCATGTTTAGCTTGCCAAGATGTAATATTAAAAAGAGTAGTCTAGTCATGCTCAGACCCTGAGATGTACAAACTCAGTACTTGCTGCTGCTTTTGGGAGGTAATTGTAAGATACCTTAAAAGATTCCACCATGAACTGGGAATCAACGAGAAAGACTCCACAGACGCGGAATTCCCACTGCTGCAGCCGTTCAACGAACTGTTTCATCACCGGTAAATGGGTATAGAGTTCAATTTGACCTAAGGAGCACACACAAGTTTATTTATTTCAAACATTTGTACCACTTCCTTCCATAATATGTCCACGATAGCTAACATAGCAAGAAACCAATAAAAACAATAACGTATCAGCAACGACAGTCAAAACCTGAAATAGCAGTTAAAAACAGCAGAAGCGAAGGGCGCAATCCTATGCATGTTTAGACAGAAAAAAGTCCTACAACTCCCAGCAGTCCCAGCCATTATGGCTGCCTGAGGAACACTGGGAGTTGTTTAGACAGAAAAAAGTCCTACAAGCATAGGATCGTGCCCTAGAAGACTAAAATCAAAGATCAGTTAAAGATACTAAAAAATTATCCATTGAGCAACTTCAGCACAAAAAATACCAAACAGCCACATATAGAGAATGCAGAAATCCCAAGTGCCAATTTCAAATCAAGTAGCATTTTATGCAAAGAAGGATCTCTACTATAAACCGGGTCACACACATTTTGGCTGGTCTACAAAGCCAGCTGCTATTTGTGGTTGCCGTCAACCCAGCTCCAATCCTGAATCTTCCAGCCCATGGAGAGGATTTGGGCTGGGTCAGACTTTTGGTGCTTCTCCTAAACTTGGTGTGTTTTTAGACCGATACCCTCCCCAGAGCTCTCTGTACATGCCAGACAATTCAGGGGAACAGCAGAGCCCCTTTCTCCCACCTGGTATGAGAAACCGCTCACCCATTTCCAAGTTCTCTGCAATGAACAGAGAACGTGTGGGATGGATCTCTTAACTTGAGCTGGACATCCAGGGGCAGGTGGCCACCAGGAAGAAAGACATGGTCACCACCCTTGATGGGCAAGTCAAACCACAGGAAGAAAAGCTAAACAAATCGGTTGCTGAGGTTCATGTCTCTCTCTTAATCAGGGCTACATACTGAACTGTGGATTAAGCTATTTTTTTTAAAGTCGGAATTCTCTGCTCACCGGGGCAATCAAAAAGGATATAATCATCTTCCACATGGCCGAGGCACTCTTCCAGCCAGTCAAAGTTACTCGCAAAGTATTCCATGCAAAAAACTAAGCCGCCATTAGGACCGAACCTCAGTGAATCGTCTTCCATGACGTCGTCCACTTCAATCAGCTCACGGATATCTGAAACAGATGAGGAAACAGCAGTTGGGCTTGAAATAGGCTTAAAACTAAGAGTTGCCTTACTGCAGTGTTCTCCAACCTTGGGCCCCCAGATGTTTTTGGCCTACAACTCCCAGCATGCCCCAGCTAGGCAAAAAACATCTGGGGGCCCAAGGTTGGAGAACACTGCCATACTGGATCAGAGCCATCTAGTTCAGCCTTCTCCAACTTGGGGTCCTACAGATGTATTGGACTGCAGCTCTCATCATTCCCAGCCCACGTGGCCAAAGCCAAAATTATCAACAGGCTGGAGTAATTCCCCTATGAGGAAAGGTTGCGATATTTGGGGCCTTTTAGCTTACAAAAAAGGGCATAAGAGGAGACATGATAGAGGTGTACAAGATTATGCATGGTGTGGAGAAAGCGGACAGGGAGAATAGAACCCGAGCTTATTCCATGAAGCGGAGTGGTGCGAGATTCAAAACAGACAAAAGGAAGTACTTGTTCACCTAGTTAAACTATGGAATTCGTTTCCACATAGTGATGGTCACCAACTTGGATGGCTTTGAAAGGGGATTAGACAAATTCATGGAGGGTAAGGCTGCTAGTCATGAGGGCTTCGGGATTAGGGGTAGTCTGCCTATCAAGGCCAGTTGCTGAGGAACACAAGCGTGAAGGTGCTTTTGGACTCGTGTCCTGCTTGTGGATTTCCCATAGGAAAATGTTTGGCCACTGTGAGAACAGAATGCTGGACTAGGTAGGCCTTTAGTCTGATCGAGTATGGCTCTTATTTTTTATTATATTTATATATCACCCTTTTTCTTCTTGCAATGAACGCAAGATGGATTACATAATCATCCTCCTCTCCATTTTATCCTCACAACAACTCTGTGAGGTAGGCTAGGCTGAGTCTCAGTGACTGGCCTAGTCACCCACTGAGCTTCATGGCTGAGCGGGGACTAGAACCTCAATCTTCTGAGTCCCAGTCCAGCACTCTAACCACTACACCACACTGGCTCTTCCATTTTTCAAATGCTACACATGACAGATCGAAGAGTTATAAGGAATGTATTTCCAGGAAGGGGAGATGCTCAGAGACAATCCTTTACATCGTCACATGCTTCAGGCCTCAGCCTGACCTTACCTGCCATGACATTGTAGTCAAAGTGTTCCGCAGCTGGATCCAAGTTAACCACTTGAACCGAGCGATTCAGTGCTTCACAGTGCTGGACCATGGTGGAGCAGTAAGTGCTCTGGAATTGAAAATGCAGAGCTTTAACAAAGTAGTGAACGCCACCTGCAGTCTCTAGCAGAGGTAAGGAGGAGCCAGTTCAGCACCTTTCTTAGGACAATGGTCACAGAGTAATGAACCCTTTGTTTCCATTGCGGAGAATAAAGTTGAGCAGCCAGTCTCTAGGAATAAGGGTACGGTATATCACCACCACTTCTAATGAGTCATTCTTATATAATAGGGATGCATCACTGCTTTTTAAGTTTTGCTGAGTTTTGTACTGGGTATTTAAATTTTACATAAGCCAACTTGGTCATTAATTTAACAGAAAGGTATAATGTCAATCTTTAGAAAGGTCCTGAAGGAACACCTGTCTCTCAGTCTGCCCACGTGCCGAGATCATCATCTGAGGCTTCCTCTGTGTGCCCCGTCCATCTGAGGTGAGATGGGGGGGGGGGGGAGAGACTGGGAAAAAGACCTTCTCAGTGGTGGTGCCTTCTTTTGGGTTTCTCTTGCCAGGGAGACTCATATGGTGGCTAATATGCTTTTTAGCACCAGGTCAAGATTTTTAACATTTTGCCTAGGCCTTTAATAGTTAAACTGTGACAATTTTATTGCTGCCAGTTTTTCATCAGTTGTTTCTTGCTCATACGTTTTATTATTCCCTTGCTGTACTTTTAATTTTATTTTTATTGTGTAAACCACCCAGAGAATGTTTATACTGAAGGCTGACTTAGAATCTTTAGAAATAAACAGCATTACTAGGAATAACAACAACAACAACAACACCATCATGAGGAATCAATTAGCAAACTAATGAAGAGTATAAATGCATGATCTGGGGCAGCCTTTCCCAACGTGGTTCCCCTCCAGATGTGCTGGACTACTGGCTGAGGATGATAAGAACTGTGATCCAACACATCTGGAAAGTACCAGATGTGTACAGAGGCGGTGTTGGGGGGTGGCCCACTAGGGCTGGAGCCCCGAATCTTTCATTTGGAGCCCCGAATATCTGGGAGGCCCTCTGCCCCACCACCCTGCTGTCCAGGGGCACTTGCTGAAATAAAAGGACAGGGGCCCTGAGGATCTCTGTTGCATCTGATCCCCCTGGATTAGCTGGCTTTTGGCCCACATGGGCTTCACCTCCTGCTGCCCCCTCCCGAATCTTTCTGCCCTGAGGTTTTTTTCTGAAATCAAATGCCCTCCTCTCCCTTCCATACACCCTTTTACAAATAGGGCTGTCCTAGGAGACAGGGTCCTTTAAAGGCACATACACACATAGACTTTAGAGCATATGTAACTTAGCATATGCAAATATATGCATATTTTTTTTTTTGTCCTGTGGGCCTGAGTCCCAGATCTTTTCGGTACCAAGCACCGCCCCTGTCGGGGAAGGCTGACTTGGGGGCTATGGAACAGCTATATTACACTCAAATTCATCCCCGCCCTAGGAAACCTATAGCCCCAAAGCCCAAATCTTTTCCTAATTACTCCCCTTCTGCACACATGCCCCCCTCCACTCACCTTTCCACTGCCCGCAGGTCCCATAACCAGCTGGGCATAGCGAGGCATTGCTACCCCCCTGGTCCAGCCCCACACCTGGAGAAGAGCGCGCGTAAGTAATTTAGCCCAGCGAGCCACCCATCGATCATACGGTCCTTCTATCCCTATCTCTATGATTTTAAACCTCACTTCCGTAGCTACGGCAAGTCCTAGGGTTCAAACATAGGAAGTTGATGTTAGAGTCTTGAGCGGAGTTAACTCTTGAAGAGCCGAAGCTTCTGCTGCTCTTCTCACAACAGTGGGGTTTTTGCCTCTTGCATTGGAGAGAGATGACACATTTATTATAGTTGTTATTATTATTATAGTTATTGTTATTATTATATTTATTTTATTATAATATAGTCATATTATAATTTTGGCCCCAAAGATTGAAAAGTCCTAATGATATCAGAGGGTCTTACTTTAGAGCAAACCGTATTATTATTAATTTTGACTTTTCTACTGCGCCTGTGATCTGTAATCAGTGTCAAGGCGGCGTACAAATACAAAATATTAATTGCACAAAATGGAAAACTTGCCCTGTTTGGCATCCGAATCCCCTGGGAAGCTGTGATTCTGAATTCAAATAGGTTAAAATTCGGTTTAGTTCGAGTTATTAACACTCGACTTTAACTTGCTGGCATTTCATTGGCTTACAGCGCAATGCTGTGTATTTCTACTCAGAAGTAAGTCTCGCTGAACTCAGTGGGTCAGGTTAAGGGCGGAATCCTATGCATGTTTAGACAGAAATAAGTCCAACAACTCCCAGCATTCCCCAGCCAGCACAGAATTATGCGTCGAATGACATGTATAGAATTACTAGTCTATGAAATCTTAATACCACAATACATTTCTTCGTTTTAAGGTGCTACTAGACCTTATTACCATTATTATTATGTTGTTGTTGATGATGATGAAAATAAGGTGCTACTAGACCTTATTACCATTATTATTATGTTGTTGTTGAAAACTTTTCTTTTCAGGCAAGCATTTCCTGACTGATGACTAAATTCCAGCCACTGTTTTATCGATGTTCCTGTTTTTACTGTATTTGTTTTGTATTTTAATTTGCTGTAAACCGCTCTGATTTCATTTTGTAAATTTTATAACAAATAAATCATCATCATCATCAGGCGATCACTCGTGACCGAGTAAGATTGTCTTCCGGGATAAAAGGAGGAAATTCTAAAGAAGATTGTGTAGACTCTAGCGATGGGTCCGTAGTGACGGTGGAGGCCGTTGTTTGTCCAAAACCGTTGCCGTCATGTTGTCATGGAGAAGTCGCAAGATATTCACAAATAAATACGATGATGATGATGATGATGTTAATTTTTTAATGTGAACGTCACCAAACCAAACAAAACCATATAAGAGAGAAGGATACCATTTTCTTACAGAATATAAATCATAGGACGAACTCCTATGCATGTTTAGACAGAAAAAGTTCCTATAACTCCCAGCATGCCCCAGCAATGGGGCATGCTGGAAGTTGTAGGACTTTTTTTCTGTCTAAACATGCATAGGATTGCATCCTTACAACAGGTGTGTATGAAATGTATGTCCTTAAGTATATGATGATACAGCTATCAATAGAATTATGCATAAGCTAAAAATGCTATAAATAATTATGGCGCATTTGCTGCCACAGACTAACACGGCTCCCCCCTTATGGAGCTGCTCCAAACAGGGAGCAAGAGGAGTTTCCATTACGGTCCACAGTACGGTGGCCGGGACGCCTCAGCTCAAACCTGACAGCGAAGGAGGAGCCACTGGATAGATATATACAGAGAGAGACTCATCATTTCAGCCGAGGCAACTCTGAAGGGAAGGAATCTCGCGAGAAATCCACTTCTCTCGCGATATTTCCTGCTCCTGCCTGAAGCTCTGCTGCTGCTACTGCATGTGCCACTCAGGAGGGTGGCAACGGCAGGAGGAGGAACCACAGCCCCCTCCCCGGAGACTTGACGGCTGCTTGGGTAAGAGACGCCCCCCTCTCCCCACAGGCCCGGGGCTGCCCCTTCATGCCTTGACCAGCCCTTGCTTGGGCACCTAGCTTAGCATTTCTCTCCCCCCCCAAAAAAAGTTGGTACCTGCAACCCTGTCTGCCTCCCCCCCGCCGAGCTCACCACCCCTTTGGGCACTTCCCAGAGTTTTGCCCCACAGCTGGCATAATCCAGGGCAGCTGAAATCGGGGCACCCCTTCTGCCTCGCTCCTGTGCCAGCCTCCTCCCCATCCCCAAATAATTTGCTTTTCAGGCACCCCTCCCTCTCTCCAAAGAGCACTCAAAGCAGCCCTGCGGTATATCCACAAACAAATGCGTCTAAATCGCTTCTTGTTTTTCGTTAAGGCGGCTGCCTGAAACCAGCTTTGCCCTGTCAATTAGCCTGGTATTGTTTGCTTCAGCCTTCCCGCCTACCTGGTGCCCTCCAGATGGCTGGCTGGGGGATGCCGGGAGTTGTAGACCAAATCTGGAGGGCACCAGGTGGGCGGGAAGGCTGTTCGACTTTGACCAGCAGTGGCTGCCCAGGTAAAGAGAGAGAAAGATGTTTTTCCAGTCACCTGATACCCTTTTAACTGGAGATGCTGGCGGATTGAACCAGAGATTTGGATGCAAAAGGTCCCAGGTCCCTTCCCACCCACCTGGTGCCCTCCAGATGGCTGGCTGGGAGATGCTGGGAGTTGTAGTCCAACACACCTGGAGGGCACCAGGTGGGCGGGAAGGCTGTTCGACTTTGACCAGCAGTGGCTCCCCAGGTAAAGAGAGGGAGAGATGTTTTTCCCATCACCTGATACCTGAGATCCTTTTAACTGCAGAGCATGGCGGATTGAACTGGAGATCTTTCGGAATCTGCTGAGCCCATGTCCTATCCTTGACACGTCCCGCATTTCCTCGCCCAAGCCCCTCATACCCCAACAATGACCCCCTCATCTGTCCTCAAGATGGCAGCCACCATACTACACTCTCTTTAGACTTCATGTACACCCCACTCTTTCTAGCCCACATCTGGTAGTCAGAATCTCAAGTTAGTACTCACCCCCCCCCCCAATCTATCATCCAGACAACAAGCCCTGGATGGCTTGCTGCATTGCTTGCCTCCAGTTTGGCACCCAAATTTTTTAGCCACCATAGCCTTCAGTAGCCTCTCTTTTGGCACCCCTTGGTCATTCCTCAAACATGAATCTTTGGGCTTCCTTAATGTTATCTGCCCCATGTCTAGCCCTCAAAACCTTCTTCTGCCCTTGCTCTGCACTTCCTTATTGTCATCTCTGTGGTAGCAGCCAGAAAGTAAGGGGAGACATGATAGAGATGTACACAATTATGCATGGTGTGGAGAAAGTGGACAGGGAGGCATTTTCCTTCCTCTCTCATAATACTAGAACCCAGTGGGGTCATCCTATAAAGCTCATTGGTGGGAGATGCAGGACAGATCAAAGGAAGTCCTTCACATAGTGCAGAGTTAAACTGTGGAATTCATTTCCACAAGATGTAGTGATGGCCACCAATTTGGAGGGTTTTAAAAGGGGATTGGACACATTCATGGAGGAGAAGGCTATCAATGGCTACTAATCCTGATTGGCTATATGCTACCCCCAGTTTCAGATGCAGTATGCCTATGTAAAACCAGTTGCTGGGGAACATGGGTGGGAAGGTGCTGTTGCACTCACATCCTGCTTGTGGGTTTCCCACAGGGAGCTGGTTGGCCACTGTGTGAACAGAATGCTGGACTAGATGGACCCAGGGTCTGATCCATCAGGGCTCTTCTTATGTTTTCAGAATCATCTAATCTTTATCCTATACGAACCTTCCCCAACCTGGTGCCCTTCAAATGTTTTGGACTACAACTCTCAGCATTCTTGATCATTGGCTGGGGCTGATGAGAGTTGAAGTCCAAAACATCTGGAGGGCACCAGGTTGGGGAAGACTGCCCTACGCACACATAGGAAGCCGCCATATTCCGAGCCACGCCGTTGGTCCATCTAGCCCAGTATTGTCGACACTGACTGGCAGCAGTCCAGGGTTTCAGGCAGGAGTCTTTCCCAGCCCTACCTGGAGATGTCAGGAGTTGAACCTGGGACCTTTTGCATGGAAATTGTGTGATTGAGCTCTATGTCTATGGTTTAGTCACTTGATACCTCCCCTTCCTCACTTTCTTAGCCATCTCAATTTTTTTCTGGACCAAACCCACCTAATAGTCCATGCCCTGACATCAGTCCCTTGTCCGCTGCAGGAGGCCATAAATGCAGGAAGCCCAATATGTTCCAAGTGATTTCGTTGACTTTGGTATTGATAAATGAAAAAAATAAAATGTTTTTATGTTGTATGCAGTTGAAGAACAAAGTCCAAGAGGTTGTTGCCACTCATTGGTTGTATCACTGGAAGGTGGGAGTGCGTTTATGTCGTGCAATGCAATCTGAGACATGTGTACATGAAATTAAGCCTCATTGAGTTCAATGGGACTTACTCCTAGATACATGTGTATGGGATTGCAGCCTTAGTGAGCAGTTTACCTCGTTTGCACGGCACGGCAACCCATCATGGGTAACTAGCCATGGGGATTGTTGCATTGTCCGAACGCAGACTGCTTCCTGCAGGGTGACTTATTTTGGGGCAATAAGTCACCCTGACAACCCATGGCTTGTTCTTGGGGTTGTTTGACCCACAATGGGTTGGCGTGTCTTCCGAACCCAGGAGAGCAATTTTATCGTGGGTTGTGGGGATCAGCTAGCAAGCCACTCGGCAAGAGCCCCCGATGCTCTTCGCGATCTCGCCCGTGCCATCGCCAGTGACAGCAGCTCCACCAATGCCCTAGCGGCACTTTGCCACAACTGTCACTGGTTTGCCACCCTTTTAAAAAAAATCCAGACCCAGAAAATTGTACAATTGTGGTCATTATTTGGGGGGGGGGGGTGTTGGTCTTTCACAAGTGCACAGGAGCACACTTATGGCTGACCGATACGAGAAGCCTTGCCTGCTCAGTTTCCTTGGCTGTTCCACCTGTCAAAGTGGCAAAGTGCAGCAGGAAACAGATTGTTAAGACAGCATATAGGCAAATTTGTGCACAGTTGCCAGCTTATTCACAGGGTGTCTTCGTGTGATCTGCAAGCCCGCGCATTGAGTAGAATACTGCTAGCAGACTTTTTCTTACTAAAAAGTCATTATTTTTATAATGAAATTTGGGGTGGGGTCTGTACACACACCTGTGGTCTTGAGTAGCCAGTGCCTTGCCACGATTTGCATTGGTTTCTAGGGTTGACATTTCTATTGACATTCTATGCTTCTGTGATTCCTAGACTTGTGAGACGGCAATGGATGCAGCCGAGACTGCCGTCCTGGACTGTAAAGGAGACCAAAGGTGCAGTGCTAGGCCGGATGCCGACTATCCCCTCCGAGTCCTCTACTGTGGAGGCAAGTACTGGAGGGGTGTGGGGCCGTTGCTGTAAATCAGTCTTCCCTAAACTGTCACCCTCCAGATGCATTTGATTAGGGTCTGTTCTCAAAGGTGCCAAAGGGAAACGTCTTTATTTAAGCCTAGTATGTTTCAGAGACAAAAGCTCCTTCATCAGGGGCAATTTTATGAAATGCAAATGCAGACACTAACAACCCATGAGGAGAACCCATAGTTTGTTGTTGGGTTGTGAATTGTGGGTTGTTCACTTTGGTTTCTTGTTCACTATGGCTGGGTTCAGACAACACAATAACTCACGTTTCAATGACAACCTGTACTCAACCCTTGAGTGTGGGTTATCGTGTTGTCTGAACCCAGTCATTCTCTTTTTGCATTTTGTTCTGTTTGGGTGCCTCCCTTTTGTGTGTGTGTGTTTTTGGACTAGGACTTCCCATCATCCCCAGCCAGTGGGGCTGCTGTCTGGGGATGATGGGAAGTGCAGTCCAACACATCTGGAGGGTGCTGGATTGGGGAAGGCTGGTATAAATAACACTAGCTCAGGCTAGATGGTGAAATATCTATTTTCTGTTAAGGTGACTCCTCACAGATGTTTGTGAGAGAGGACAAACTGTCAGTTATTTAAGGCACAATCCTATGCATGTTTAGACAGAAAAAAAGGCATACTGGGAGTTGTAGGCCATTTTTCTATCTAAACATGCATAGGATTGCGCCCTTAGAAATCAAAAAGGTGTCTTGTGAGACTTGAAAGCCTAACCGTTTATTATTGTTGGTGGTAGAAGCTTTCTTGTACATTTGATAAAGGGGGTCTGTTCTCCACGAAAGCTTCTGCCACAATGACCCAGTTTGGGGAGCTGTTCCCCTCTCCTCCTCTGGCGTGACTGCAAGGAGGGATACCAAATGAAATATTTCAGGTGTGTTTTGCAGGGGGAGTTGTTCTAAAATTGTTATTTTTTTCTGGCTTAAAATAGGATTATTCTTCACAGATGTTAGTGAAAGCGAGCCTGCTTCATGAACTATGGATGCCTATTTTACCCTAACCATGCTGTCCTCCAGTTGTGTTGGACTACAACACCCATTGACCCCAGCCAACAGGGGTGATGGGAGTTGTAGTTCAACAGATATGGAGGCCTCTAGGTTGGGCAAGGCTGGTTAAGACCTAACTGCAGTGTCCTGTGTTTGGACATCACAACAAGTTGTGGTTTGTCTGAAACAAAAGAGAAAACTTCCAGATGCAAACCTCCCCCCCACCCCACCCCAAACACACGAAGCTACGCTGGTGGAGTGTGTGACCCTGAGGCTTGTATAAAAGAGGACTTAAAAAATTAACAGTACACGCCTACATGTCTACTCACAAGTAAGCCCCACTGACTTACTCTCATGTAAATGTGTATAGGATTTTCAGCGTATTATTGTTCGCTGCCTTGAGCACCGTTTCCTTGGTGGAAAGGTGGGGTATAAGTCAAGTCAGATCCATCAAGTGTTGAAAGACCTCCTTGTTTTTGCTCCAACAGACTAACATGGTTACCTCTCTGGCATTTGTCAATGATTGATTATATTCTTGCCCCCATGGGGTGTAGTGATGAGTGGGGTATCTCGTGTAACTGGGCATGGAGCTGCAGCCTTAATTTAGTAGAAATACTAAGTGAGGTGTAACATAAGAACTGTAGTACTCTACATCATATATTGTATAAACTGTATATATCTTCTGTACTTATATTTAATTCTTAACAATGAAAAGTAATTTGAGTGGGGGAGGAAACAGGTTATTCTAGAATGAACAATTGGATGCTTACAGCTAATGAAATGGGGTAAATTCACTCCCACCCCACCCCCAAATTCTGCCTTTCTTTTTCCTAAGATGTGGCTTTGTTGGTGACATAATTTTTACAATTTTAATTTGCAGCGTAAAATTTTTGCTGAGTGACCGATGAAATACAATTTCATAGTAGGGATGAATACGCTATGTTAGAAGTGGTAAAGTTTTAAGATATGACAGCTTAGAGAAAATATGATGTTATTTTAAAAAATCTGTTTTATTTTTCTTTCCCCAGTCTGCTCGTTGCCAACAGAGGTGAGTAGCCTTAATTGTCCTCTCCTCTTATTACCTTCATGATAACCCTGTGAGGTAGGTCAGCTTGAGAGATAGTGACTGGTCCAAAGTTACCTTCTGAGCTTCTTGTTGGGGTGGAGACTTGAACCTGGGCCTTCCCAGGCCTAGTTTGACATTGTAACCACGATACCGCTCTTTCTAGGCAGATAGAGACAAATGGGATCGGCAACAAAATGTTGCAGCATAGAACGCTCCCTGTTCAGGATTCCAGCTGCTCCGTTCCATTCCCTTTCCCCCTGGATTAAAGATGTTTGTACAGTAATACCTTGGATTGCAAGTAACTTGGTCTGAGAGCATTTTGCAAGACAAGCAAAATTTTTAAACAAATACATTGTTGTAGAGGCTACCGTTATGCTGTGTGAATTTGTGTGTGTGGAGGGGTCCCCTCAGCGAACAAAACTATGCTGTGTTTCTTTTCCAGTATTGCGAATACATGCCTGATGTGGCAAAATGCAGACAATGGCTAGAGAAGAATTTTCCAAACGAGTTTGCAAAGCTTACTGTAGGTAAGAAGATCTGTGCTGTTTTCAGTGTGAGACTTTGGTTGCAGTCCTGTTCACCTTTGCCTGGGAGTAAGCCCCATTGTATTCAGTGGGATTTATTCTGGGTAGAGATGCATAGGATTGCACCGTTAGGGGGAAGAAAATGGGTACGGATTCTCAGAGAGGATGAAATCAATGGGAGCTTGTTATGGACATCGAAAGGAGAGTGACTGAGGTGTTTACATAGGAACAAGCTTTGATTCGAACTGAATATATCTGCGTGTAACTCTTCCAGGAGTAGTATGCTTAGAGTACACCAGTAGTAACTACTTCTTCCCATATGTCATGGCCCCTTTCACTCCCAATATAAGTGACTCCTGGATTTACTCATATATTCCTCTTCAGTCCCACAATCCTTTGCTTTGATGAGAGGGACAACCTGGAGGTAATTCACACTGAAATAACTTCCATCCAATCACTTCCTTTCAAGGCTAAAAGCCCATCTAGCGAAAATGCGGAGTGGGAGGATTGCCCCCGCCACTTCTCCCGCTCTGCATAGGATGCCTGAAAGCCTCTGAGTTTGAGGGCTTATGAGCATCCTGATAGGATTGCACCCTTAACCGGGGAGTGAATCCCATTGCATTTCAGCGTGATGTATTTCCGAGTAGGCATGCTGATGATTACTCTGTCAAAAGGGGGTCTCTTCCCTCCCTGCGTGGCATTCTCTCTCAGTGAGAATAAGTAAACCCAAGGATGTGTGTTCCCAGCTTGCTACTCTGAAATATCTTTGTTTGGGAACGTCAAACCAAAGAAAGTTAGACTTGCTAAAGTTCCACCAATCCCAAAGGGACTTTGCACCCAATTTCTTCCTTTGTCAAGCTTAAATATTGTTACTACAATTTATACCCTAATGTAGAGAATTCTCCTAAACAAGAATCTGGAGTTGGAGAAGGTCAAGGGACAACTGGTGAAGAGGAAGAGAAGAAAAAGCAAAAGAGAGGCAAGGTTATATATGGGCTGGATGCATATTTTTTTTTTTAAGGAACATTGGCTATGCTTTAATGTCTTCTATTTTGTGTCGGGGCGGAGGACAGGGCCGGTGTCAAGGGTCGGCATGGTTGGGCACCTGCTAAGGGCCTACGCCCCAGCAGGGGCCCACTGCCAAGAGCCCCCCGGGGTTTCTTCTCCACCATTGCAACCTGCTTGATCGCCTGCCTCTTGCTGAGGCCCAGACAACGGTGGTGGTGAGAAAGAGGAGCAGCGGATGCGCTGCCTGCTTGCTCCCTGGCTTCCTGCCTGTCAAGCCAGCGAGTGGTACTAATGATGGGAAAGAGGATGAGCAACAAGATCAGCTGGTGACAATGGCAGTGAAAAGGTGGGCTCACTGAGGGAGGGGCCCCGTCGAGGGTGTCTTGCCGAAGGGCCCTCCGAAACCTGGAGCTGGCAGTGGTGGAGGGCAGTAGCCCTGGCAGAGGGGCTGGAAACTCGAAAACCTGGCACACCTGATGACGTGTTCTGAAGAAAGAAGTCGCCTGTGAGGTGATTATTTACGTGGTTTTATGTTCTGTTGCTCAGGTGGAAGAGGTCAGATAAAACAGAAGAAGAAAACTGTACCTCAAAAAGTTACGATAGCGAAAATTCCTAGAGCGAAGAAGAAATACGTCACAAGGGTGTGTGGTCTTGCGACTTTTGGTAAGTGAAGAAAGGCCTCATTTTCACAGAGGTCTCTGGGCAGTACCGCTTCGGTTTATGGTGTGGGGAGACACTCGCATGTGCAAATGCTCCCCTGGATAAATATTCCCCCTACAAAGGCAATTATCATGTTAGGGCTGAGGCTAGGATAGAACTTCTCCTTCTTGTTCTGATTTTCATAAGAACATAAGAAGAGCCCTGCTGGATCAGACCAAGGGTCCGTCTAGTCCAGCATTCTGTTCACACAGTGACCAACTAGCTGCCCACGGGAAACCCACAAGCAGGAAATGAATGCAATAGCACCCTCCCAGCCATGTTCCCCAACAACTGGCATTCATAGGCATACTGCCTCAGATACTACAGGTCGCATATAGCCATCAGGAGTAGTAGCCATGGATAGGCTTTTCCTCCGTGAATTTGTCCAATCCCCTTTTAAAGCCCTCCAAATTGGTGGCCGTCACTACATCTTGTGGAAGTGAATTCCATAGTTTAACTATGCGCTGTGTGAAGAGCGCGAGTCCAGCATCAGTGGGAGCATTGTTGAAAGACTCAAGCAGTGTTGTCGGAGAGCCCGAGTTCACAGGGATGTGGTGTCGGCACTTTTCTATTAGCACGGGCACTGACTCCCCTCAGAATTCCCTGTTCCCTCTGAACTTAGCGGCAATCCTCACAGTTGCTTGGGGGAAATGAGGAGGACCATGTAAGCTGCCTTGTGTTCCTTGCAAAAGGAAAAAAAGACAGGATATAAATGTAATAAATAAATAAAATGAATTCATGAATAAAGGTAAACGAGGAGGAAATGAGTGTTGGTTTTATCATTTTTCTCCCCCAAACAGAAATAGACCTTAAGGAAGCACAAAGATTCTTTGCCCAGAAGTTCTCTTGTGGTGCCTCAGTAACGGGAGAGGATGAAATCATCATTCAGGGGGACTTTACAGACGACATCATTGATGTAATCCAGGAAAAGTGGCCTGAGGTGAATTATTTATCTTGCCATTCACATGCATGCTTTTTTTGTGGTGGGTTAAATTTCCGTATATTTCACTCCCTGTCTTGTTGTATCCAATTGAACTACTCACCACTGTGAACAGTCCTTTTTGCAATATCAAGACACTTCAGGCAGTGTGTTTCTCTGTGTGTGTGTGTGTGTGTGTGTGTGTGTGAGAGAGAGAGAGAGAGAGAGAGAGAGGTGGAGAGGTGGAGAGGTGGGGGGGAGAGATGGTAGCTAGACTGATCAGTTTTAGATATATATATTTTTTCTAATCCTCAGGATTAGAGACTCTGCATGGCTTTTTGTTTAAAGAGACTTTCAGGATTCAGTGCCTCTTATTACCAGTCAGCTTCATTGGGTGAAGTATTATGAAGTGGTATTACAAAGGCAGGAGAAACATTTCTGGTTCTCCACTCTCCCCACACTATATGCTAATAATATTATATTCTAATCTTTCATCATATTTTAAATTCTAACCCCGTAGGTCGTCTTTTTCCTTATAAACTAAAGATGCAATCCTATGCAAGTTTAGACAGGGGAAAAAGTCCTACAATTCCCAGCATTCCCCAGGCAGCAAAGCTGGGGAATGCTGGGAGTTGTAGGACTTTTTTTCCATGTAAACATGCATAAGATCGCACCTTTAAAAGCTCAAGCTGCTCCAACTTCTTTACATGTGACTCTGTATTTTTATAACTTCCTAATGGCCCAATAATTGTAATCTCTTCCAAGTGTTGACACATTTTGTGTCTTGCAGGTGGATGACGATAGCATTGAAGATCTAGGAGAAGTCAAGAAGTGATGTTGCTTTTTTAAAACAATAACCCTGCCTTTTAACCAACACCAAGTTCTAGTCGTCGTAGCCAAACCAAGGCTTCCACGTGTGTTTGCCTGACAGCAGAACTGTTAAAGGGGTGTCCCTACTGTTGGCATTTTCACTGTTCTGTATTGGCTGCTTATTTTCTGTTTGTGATTTTTGCCAAAGTTTAATCCTGGGGGAAGTGGGACTATCACGCTTCTACATGAAGTAGAGACTTAATCAAATAAAGAAGTTATTGTTCCTCACCAAGTAAGTGTGTCGTTATTTTTCCTAACAGTTTTCAATCCCTCAGAGGTCCTTTCTAGATCACGTCGTCAAAAAAGGCAGAAGACTTGAAATGTTGATGTACTTGCATGGCATAATCAACTAGGAACCTAGGGGTGCAATCCTTGTATATTTAGACAGAAAAAAATCCTACAACTCCCAGCATTCCCCAGCTGGGGAATGCTGGGAGTTGTAGCGTTTTTTTCTGCCTAAACATGCATAGGATTGCGCCTGAAATGAGAGAATTGCATACACAAGTTTCTGCCACAATAACTCTGTTAAGTTCTCAAGGTGTTACCAATAGCACACTTTTGTTTGTGTGTGCATGCACCCTGTAACAGAGTATCACAGCTGACCCTCTGGAATTCGTAGTAACGGTTTGTCTTCTCTTGCGTCTGTATGATCACCATAACAGTAACACCCCTCATGGCTGCAGAGAGAAGATGTTGAAAATAGATATAAAAATTATCTCAATAGATTTGTGTTGGACCATTAGGTGGGGTAAAAAATCTAAAAGCAATGCCACTAATACTTTTATTAGCGCCTGCTAAAATGCCACATAGTAGCGAGCAAGATCTTGAGTAGTCCAGAACTGGAAAGCAATTGCTGTACTGTGGCTTTTGAAAACAGATAATTCTGTGGAAATTTCAGACCTGAAGAGGGCTTCTAGTGATAGAAGACGTGGGGGCATCTGTACCATGCATGCTTAGTCCTTCATTCCTATTCACAGCTAATAAGAATTCTGTGTGAGCTGAAAGCTTGCCTACTTTTACATCATGACCAACAGTTGGTGAAACGAAGGGTATCTCATCTAATGTATCTTTAATTGGGGAGATTAACAAAATGGAGCCTCAGCATACTTTTATATCTAGATGTTATAAATGTCTACATTTTTATTGTCCAACTTCTTGGTCTCAAAATAGTACTTTTTTTTTTTTTTTTAAGAAACCTAGCATTTAATACATTCTAGCAAAGTTGTGTGATCCAGTTTTCACATGAATGCAAACAGTGCATTGCATCAGGCAAACACAAGTTCACAGATCAATGCGCAACATTACACCTTTCACGTGTTTGCAGAAAACAAGAACTCTTGTGACTACGTACATGACAGTAGCTCAGGGACTGAACTATTTTGGGGGTGGGGGAAGCTCCTGTAGCTACCATGACTTGGAGTTCAGTTAAGGCACAATCCCCTGCAAGTTAAGAAAGGGAAAAAAGGCCTACAACTCCCAGCATGCCCCAGCCATGCTGACTGGGGCATGCTGGGAGTTGTAGGCCTGTCTAAACTTGCACAGCATTGCACCCTTTTGAACAAAAGAGAAATCTAGAAGAATCTTGCATGCTTTGTTAAGAAACTTTTTTAAAAGTGTGTGGTATTGGGGGGGAGCTCTAATATCCTAGTTATCTGGGATTATTTAAAAAGTAACAAAATCTTGGATGAATTTGTATACAAGCTTCATGTGTGCTTATGGGCAAAGTGTGGATTCTGACCTGTGGCAGTCATTCTGGATTAATGTGGAGTAAAAATAAGCAACGAATTAGTAAGCAACCGGTGTGTGCTTTAGGGCTAAATTGGTGGAACAAAATCTTTTCCTTTGTATGCAGCAGCTAAAAGTATGTTTGGAAAATGAGATTCTAGTCGGTGGTTGTCATTCTGGATTAATTAAACTAGAATAACTTCTGGAGTATATGTAGCTAAAACATGCATGTGGAGGAAGGGGAGATTCTAATGACTTGTCCAAAGAAGAGTAAAAACATTAAAATGAATGAATGGCAGTCACTCCAGTTTGATTGAACCAGAGTACAATCCAGTGTGCACCTAAAATGTGGGGGTAAGAGGATATTCTATTCCACGGTAGTAAATGAGCATTGGGCATTCCTGCACTGAGCAGGGGGTTGGACTTGATGGCCTTATAGGCCCCTTCCAATTCTACTATTCTATTATTCTAATGCAGGGTACAAATATTAAAATTAATGAATAGTCACTCCAGATTCAGTGTGTCTCCAATAGATCTGTGGGGTAAGAGAATATTCTAGTCCATGGCAGTAACGTGGGGTGCAAACATGAATGAATGGCAGTCATTCCAGATTCACTGAACCAAAGTACAACCCGGTGTGTGCCTAAAATGTGGGGAGAGGATATAGTCCATGGTAGTAATGTGGGGTACACGCATTACAGTGAATGAATGGCTGTCACGCCAGATTCATTAAACCGGAGTACAACCCACTGTGTGCCTAAAACAGATCTGTGCGGTAAGAGGATATTCCGTGGTAGTAAGGGGGGCGGCGGCGGCGGCATTAAAATGAATGAACGGTCGTCACTCCAGAGAGCGATCCTGTATATGCAGCTGGCTGTATAGTCCTATGCATGTCTGCTCAGACGTCTCATTGACCCTAACCCCCCCCCCCCTTGTATTTTATTGCATTGTACATCGCTCAGAATGGCCGGATGTCTGGCGAGATGGGCGATTCATAAATATAATATAATAAATAAATATGTAGGGTTGCGGCTTAACCGCCATGTCTGTAGTGTTTACACGCGACTCCAATCTGTGGGGGCGACTGCGGATTAAGGAAAGCGGAGTAAAAGCTGGAATGGCCCGTGTGTGCGTGTGCGTGTGGCTGGCTGATGTGGATCTAGCGGGGAAGCCGCCACCGCCGCAGCGACCCGACCCGCGGCCGGGCTCTCTTCCACCGGGGCGAGGGGAAGCGGCTGCTGGAGCCGAGAGGCGGGCTCGGGGTTCCACTTCGGCGGCGCAGGCATAGTCAAGCGGCCGCCT
Organism: Shinisaurus crocodilurus; assembly: GCA_021292165.1. NCBI lineage: Eukaryota > Metazoa > Chordata > Lepidosauria > Squamata > Shinisauridae > Shinisaurus > Shinisaurus crocodilurus. Next base: position 25,195,436 of record CM037890.1, read on the forward strand.
CCGTCCATCCCTCCCCTCACGGAGACCACCGCGGCCGTGAGGAGCGCTGCCGCCGCGGCCCAATGAGTCTCCTCGGGAGGTGCGCGCGCGGGAAACGGCGGCAGCGGCCGGTAAGCGAGGCCGCCGCCATTGCCACCCCCTGAGGGAGGGAAACGCGCCCGCCCTCGCGCTCTCTTGAGGGGTGTGTGTGGATGGGGGAGGGGGCACCCTGTGTGTGTGGATGGGGGGGTCTGCCCCTCCCGGCCCCCCCAGGTCCGTAGTCAGCCTAAAAGTTCAGGGGGGGGGTGCCAAAAAAGTAGAGAGGGTGGACAGTTCATCTGGCTTGCAGGCCTTTTAAAGACAAAATTGTAAACTGTTTTTTAAGTGTTTGTAAAAAAAAAAAAAATTAGGGGGCTGTGCAGGCCCCTTCTAGCCTACCCAACTGACTACAGGCCCGCCACCCTCCTCTTGCCATTGAGTGGTGCAAAAGTGGCTTCTCCCCCCCCCCCCCCGGCCCTCACGGTTCACATCCACTTTCTGGGGGTGGGGGGTAGGGGTGAGGTGACTGACACCCCCCTCCGTGGGTGAACTGCCTCCCCCATCCCACCCCACCCAGGTTATAATATATTGCTCGCCAAGTCTTCTTGGTCCCTCAGGAGAAATAATAATGCGTTCCACTTCCATTTCCTCTCCTTCCTCTCCTCCTCCTCAAATTTTCATTTGCTGCCTATATGTGTGTGTGTGTGTGTGTGTGTGTATGTATACGCGCATATATATTTTTAAATATATATTAATTTTTTTCCTATACTGTTTTAATTGTGTTATGTTTGTTTTATTATTGTATTGTTTGAATTGTACATCGCCCAGGGTGGCTGGGTGACCGGCCAGATGGGCGATTCACAAATGTAATAAATTGTGTGTGTGTGTGTGTGTGTGTGTGTGTGTGTTTAATTTATTTTCAAAACGTTTATTCTGCCCTTCAGTAAGAACTCTCAGGGTAATGTACAGTGTGTGCGTGCGTACGTGCAAGTAAATATATGCGTCTGTGTGTGTGTTTTTAATAAAGCAATTGGCAAAACAAGAATACCGGTAAATGTATATCCTTTAATTTTTATCCAATGTTTTGGCTGATGGTTAGGACAAGGCTAATAGCTTGTCATTGTCTGTTTAGGGCACAATCCTATGCATATTTAGACAGAAGAAAGTCCTACAACTCCCAGCATGCCCCAGCATGGGAATTGTAGAACTTTTTCTGTCTAAACATGTTATAGGATTGTGCCTTTAGTTGCTTTGCTTTTACTCTCTATATATTTGCACACACACACGTGTGTGTGTGTGTGTGTGTGCGTGACTGTGTGTACACACACACATATATTCTATATGCAGACTTACCTAGGAGTAGACATATATAGGATAGCACAACCAGCTACATATATATACAAGATCATTCTCTGGTGTGACTACCATTCATTCATTTTAATATTTGTACGCCACATTACTACCATGAACTACCGTAGAATATCTTCTTAGCCCATAGTGGATTGTACTCTGGTTTAATAAATAAATAAATAAAATAAATAAATAAAATAATTCATTTTAGTGTGTGTGTATACATAATGTATCTCACACATATTTGTATGAGATCTTTATGAATATCACTCAGGGGTGTGAGTAATATGGAGACTGGCCCTCCTGGCCCCACTGTGTGGCATGTCACATCCTTTTGGCTCTACTGTTTTACAATTTTTTTGCCCTAAACACCTGCCAATTGAGGAAAACACTCCATGTATCTGATGAAATGGACTCTTGTCCATGAGCGCTTCTGCCATAATAAGGCTGCAATCCTATATACACTCTGACCTGGGAGTAAGGCCCATTGAACTTATGGGGCCTTACTTCTGAGCAGACATGCATAAGATTGTGCTATGAGTCTTTTGTGTATTTGGCCAAGATATACTACCTATGGAGGTCCTGCATTATTCTCCTCAGTGGGTGATATGGTAGGGGGTGGGACATCTTATCCCCCTTCTCCTTTGATTTAATCTATCATCACCTGTATTCTGCCCTTCCCAGGAGCTCATGGCTGCATGCATGGGTTTCTCCTCCTGCCTGATTTTATCCTTGCAACAATGCTGTGAGGTAGGTTAGGCTGGGAGATGACAACAGGCACAAGACCCAGTTGTTGAGCTTTGTAGCTGAGCAGGGATCTGAAGCTAGTGAAACAATGCCACATTTGCGTGTTATGATAAACCAGGATTCCTGGCTTATCTTGGCTTACTATGAATGGGCAGCATGCTGGTGCACACAGCCCATTTGCTCCTGCCTTGCTTGAGCAGATAAAAATAACAGGGAAGGGAAACTTATTGTGATATCTGAACCAGGGATCCTGGTTTGCTGCTCTTAACAACAAACTCTGGGTTGTTGCTGGTTTATGACCTGGCTTGTTTGGGAGTAACAGACTAGGAACCTAGATCAGATGCCATGATAGTTTTACCCACTTGCCTGAAGGGAGGAGTGAAAAGGCTACATATACCAGTTTACTGCTTGCTCACAATAAGCCAGGAATCCTGGCTTATCGTTATGTGTGAATGTAGCCATAGTGACTCTCTTCTTCCCTCTTCTTGTCTTGGGATATATATGAAACAGTTCCTATGTTCCTTATCGTTGCTGCCCCTCCCACCCCAGATTGTTTGGGAAGAGATGGCCATCTCTCAATACAGTATTATCTTCTTTTGCCCCTGGGGAATATGTGTTTCTTTGTCACTAACTCATTCAAATTTTCCATGTGGGTTCCAGGTGCCTTTGGCTATCAGTAATACACTTTGTAATAACAACACTTTTTCATTCATCCCCCCACCCCCGTTATATCAGTTAACATCTGAGCGACTGAACTGAAGTGAACAAGAATGGGATTCTTCACTCCTGTGGGACCTCTGAACTGAATTTTGAAATTATCCGCAATATCCTTCCAAACAATTTGTACCTAGTAGAGTCCTGATCTCAGAGTCCTTATGAACTCATCATTGCCCCTCTCCACTCAGGTAACAAAACAAAACCTGAAAACCATATTTAAAATGTCAATTACGTTTCACTAAGCACTGAAGGCTGATAGACCTAGATGTATATAGGCATCCTGGTGCTCAAGATTCATTCTAGATTAAGCTAGAGTTTAGGAAAGCTGTGGCGTGCTTTTGCGTTCAGTGTCTAAAACTTAGGGTGCAATCCTATGCATGGCTTGTTGGGGAATACTGGGAGTTGTAGGACTTTTTTTCTGTCTAAACGTGCATAGGATTGCACCCTTAGATACTTAGATTCTAAACCATAGTACTCCACAAGTTGGTCAGGATCCAACAAAATGTGCAGCTCTGGTTCAGCCCACCCAAGGGGCTTGGAACTTTTGATTACTTCAGTTAGGCTGCTCCAAATTGTATGGATTTCAAAATGGTAGTCTTTGGGCTTTTATTGAAATGATTTCCAGTGTTTCATTTAATAAAAACAAGGCACAGCACTATTAAAAAGTGCTTTGTATTTTTGGACTGCATAGTTTTCTAACAACCTCCTTCATTTTTTATGTGATGGAGTGGCACCGCCGCTCCTGCTTCTTCTTTGTCCCCCCCACCCCACCCGTAGAATCTAACCTCTGAACCGGAGAGCACCATTCAGAAACAGAGGAAAGAACTCCAGCTGTTAATTGCGGAGCTGAAAGATCGCGATAAGGAGCTCAATGATATGGTTGCTGTGCATCAGAAGCAGCTGCTGGCTTGGGAGGATGATCGGCAAAAAATACTGACGTTGGCAGAACGGTGCAGCAGGTTGGAGAGTGAGTGCCATACAAAGCCTAGGACAAGGAATTAAGCCAGTGTAGTAGTAGTAGTATACCCATATTGCAGATGGGGCAACTGAGCCTGGTCATGGCTTCCTTAAGAACATCTATTGAGGTCATGACAGAGGCAAGATTTGAGTTGGCATTTCCTGGTCCACAGGTCTGTGAACAGGTTCCCCTTCAGGGAGGAGCCATGGTTCATTTAAGGTGCAATCCTACACAAGTTTAGGCAGAAAGAAGGCCTACAACTCCCAGCATGCTGGGAGTTGTAGGCCTTCTTTCTGTGAGAGCTGGACTGACCCGGGTTCAAAAGCTCCCCTAGCCAATGACCCTCAGTCCCAGTCACGCAGGCGGAAGGAGGAGATAACAGCAGTTAATAAAGATTAAAGAGTTTATTTGTAAGACCCAATTACATGGGATTAAGGCAATCAATGCATCTCTACTCACTACATCATTGAAGACTCAAATCCTATACCCCAGTGGTAAGGCTAGATGAAGTGAAGTCCAAGAGACATGTCGTGTCGAGACAAGCAAGCAGCAGAGAGAGAGGAAAGACGGAAGCTATCAGCAACTGTGTTAGCTTATATACCCCAGACCCTGCACTTATAAATAGGACATTACTCACCCAGTAGTATAACCTATTCATCAACATGTTGATCCCAAACTTGTCAAGGTTGCTGAATCATATCACCTCGAGACTATGTCTCCTGACCAAAGGCCTTGTGTACTTGAACTCAAGTGACACCCACCAGGTCAGGTGATAATCCCGATGTCAGGTGGTAATCTCGTTCTGCCTATGCAAAACCCAACATCCCCCTGCTTTTGCATTTGCGCAGAACGTGGTTATTTACTTCATACAACAGCAACAGCCTTGTTGACATCTGATGCTGTTCCTTCATCTATGAACTTTGAAAAAAAAACTTCTGCAGGAATGACTTTACCTGTCAGAAATTTGAACCACCATCAAATCACTTCTGATGTATCCCTCCTTATGACACAGTTTTATTTGCAGACCCAAAACGTTGTGTATCGCTATCTGCCTGCAGCATAGCAATCCTGGCTTTGGTTTCCTGAAAAAACTGTAATAGGTTTTTCACATCAATCTCAGCATCATTTAAACATTTTTTTAACAATTTAAACTATTTAAACAAATGCATTCACTATTCAAGCTTTACAATAGCATAATAGCACAATACATAATACAATGCATTCAGTTCAATTTCAGTTGAACTCTAACTTTTTAGATGATTGTTTCTACAAAATCAATCAAACAAAGTATGATTATGTGAAGGATCAGCAACTGGATCTTTTGCGTGAGTTCGGCAACTCTAGGGTTAACCGGCAGAGCAATACAGCTCGTGTCGGCTCGCAGTTCAATTGGAAAGACCACACGCTTTTGTATGCCTAAATAAGGCTCTTTATTTGTTTATACAATGATTAGGTCGGAATTACTAGTCTTCTAAGAATACGTTTACAGTCAACAAAACCTTAGTTGACTCGCGTCTTACTCAATGAGTGGGCTCTGCGGCTAGCAGGTTACATTCAGGTCACTTTACTTACATCAAAGACAATACTCTAGTCAGTTTCAGCCTAGCTCTCGATCGGCGCTTCTTAGCGGAGAACGGAGTGCCTGGGCGGCTGTTGCTTAGGAGGATCTGGCCTCGTGGTTCTCAACAACCCGAACCGGGACGGGAGAGGGGTTTTCTACCCCGGATTCTCCGCTCTCCCCCCGCCTCCTAGGTCAGGTGGGGGCTTATGCCTGCCCTTTCGTGCAGATAGGCTTATTCTTGCTCGGGAAGAAGGTGACGTAGGGAAACCTTTGCAGCTCTTCGAGGCTGCCTTTTGTGCTGATGGTCTTTGATGGCCTTTCTTGGACGGTTGTGGATCTCTGCTGAGGTCTTCTTTTGTTGGGGCTGATGGCTTGTCTGGCTATTCTCTGGTGACCTCATCTCTCTTCTCTTGGCCCCCTCCTTTGGGGAAAGATGTGTGTGCGTGTGTGTATTGAATTTTGGGCTTTCTCTACACCCTCCCATTTGGGGAAAGATGGCATTGGGGTCCACCACCCCAATCCCTATCTAACTGTCTCTTACTGAGAAAGCCTGGGACAACCCATCTGCCACGATGTTGTCTTTACTTTTGATGTGTTCTACTAAAAAATCAAAATCTTGCAGGGCTAAACTCTACTGTAAGAGCTTTTGGTTGGACTTCTTCACTTTATCTAGCCAGCACAAGGGGGAATGGTCGGTCTGCAGTCGGAACTGGCGGCCCTACAGATAGGGGCGAAGCTTGGTCACTGCCTACACTATTGCGAGGCACTCTTTCTCGACAGTGGCCAAGTTCCGCTCTCGAGGCAGAAGTTTTTTACTTAAAAAGGCAACTGGGCACAGCCTCTGCTCTGGTCGTTCTTGCAGCAAGACGGCTCTCATCTCTGCTTCTGAGGCATCCGTCTGCAGAACAAAAGGGGTTTCAAAGTCTGGGGCTTGCAGCACAGGGGCTGCCATCAAGCAGGCTTTCAGTCTTTCAAACGCTGCCTGGCAAGCGGCTGACCATTGGACTTTAACGGGTTGCCGCTTCTTGCACAAGTCAGTCAGGGGGGCGGCTAGCTGGCTAAAATGGGGCACGAATTTACGATAATAGCTAGCCAGCCCTAAAAAAGCTTGGACTTGCTTTTTCGTCTGGGGTTGGGGCCAGGTGCGCACTGATTCTATCTTGGCTTTTAGGGGCTTGACACTACCTCTTCTTATTTTGTGTCTCAGATACTCTACTTCCCCCCTCCCAACCTGGCATTTCTTTGCCTTTACCGTCAACTCAGCACTCTGAATCTTTTGAAACACCTGGCGGACATGTTGCAAATGCTGCTCTCAGGTGGAACTGAAAATGGCGATGTCGTCTAGGTACGCGCAGGCGAACTCTCTTAGCCTATTTAACATTCCGTTTACCAACTTCTGGAAGGTAGCTGGACCATTGCGGACCCCAAACGGGAGGGTGGTGAATTGGAACAACCCTAGGTGGGTCACGAAAGCAGATTTCAAGGCAGCGTCCGCATCGAGCGGAACCTGCCAATACTCCTTTGTCAGATCTAGGGTGGTGATGTACTTGGCCCCCCCCCAGCCTCTTTAGCAGCACATCCATGTTGGGAATGGGGTAGGGGTCCGGGACGGTCACTTTAGTTTATTTTCTGGTAGTCTACGCAGAACCGGACACCTCCATCTTTTTTGGCTACTAATACGATCGGGGAGGATTAGGGGCTCGAGCTGGGCACAATGACTCTCAAGTCCAGCATGGCTTGTACCTCCTCGGCCACGACTTGGGCATGAGGCCCTACCGCCCGGTAGGGTAAGGACTGTATGGGGGGGCTATCCCCTGTGTCAATGGTGTGTTGTGTGAGTGTGGTGCATCCCGGTCGGTCTGAGAACATGGGCTGAAATTTTTCTAAGACTTGGGTGATCTGCTGCTGCTGCTGTTCGGACAGGGAGGGGGACAGTTTGATCTTTTTTATTTTTCTCTCTTCTCCCCACTCGGCCAACAACCCCCCATCAGGGTCTCTCGGTTTTACACACTCTTGTACTCTCTTTACTTTTGTCTCGCGTTCTACATATAGTTTTAGCATATTTACATGGAAAACTTTCTGCCTCTCCGGCTGCTTCGGGAAAGCCACTTGGTAGTTCACCTCCCCCGACTTTTTAATGACGGTTTCTGGGCCCTCTCACTTTAAGCACAGTTTGTCTGTCTTTTGGGGGCGCAGTACTAACACTTGGTCTCTCACTTCGAAAGTCTGTGGCACAGCCGTCTGGTTGTACCACGCGCTCTGCCGCTGCTGGGCTGTTTCGAGATGCTGCTGCGCCGTCTCCCTCACTTCTCGAAGGACAGTCTGGAGGTGTTGCATGAACGTATGCACCGGCACGGAGGCTTTTGCGGCAACCCCCTCCCATTCCGCCCGCAACAGAGCTAAAGGTCTTCGGAGCTCCCTCCCAAACATCAGTTCGTTGGGGGAGAATCCCAGGCTTTCTTGGGGGGAGTCTCGGTAGGCAAATAACAAGTAGGGGAGGGCTTGATCTTAAGTCTCAGGGTGCTTCGCCGCATATGCCTTGATCATCTTTTCTAGAGTCTGGTTGAAACGCTCTACCAACCCATTGGTCTCGTGGTGGTATGGCACCGAAGTCAGGTGCTCTACCCCCCCCAGTTCTTACAATTTTTTAAACAGTTTGGACACGAAGCCCGTGCCGCAGTCCGAAACTACCGTGTGGGGCATTTTTAGGCGGGCGAAAAGAGAGAGGAGAGTCTTAGCTAGGCTGGTGGCGGAAATGGAGGCTAAAGCAAAAGCCTCTGCATAACGGGTGGCAAAGTCAACCACAGTCAATATAAACTTCTTCCCCGTCTTGGTGGGGGGATTTAAGGGTCTTACGATATCCATCCCTATTCTTTCAAAGGGGATGCCTACAATGGGTAGGGGTTGCAGGGGGGCTTTAGGATGGTCTCGGTTATGCCCCACCCGCTGGCAGACATCGCAGGACCGGCAATATTCTTGCACCTCATTTGCCACCATGGGCCAGTAGAACCCCTCTGTCACCCTAACTAGAGTCCGTTTCTGTCTCAAGTGCCCTCCCCACGCCACATCGTGGGCCAGTTGTAGTACAGCTTGGCGGTACCTCGCAGGCATAACTAATTGTCTCTTCTTTGGTTGGGGACCCGGTCCCGTCCTTGGGCAGAATTTTCTGTAGAGGGCTCTTGCCTCCCACAAAAAGCGTTTGGACTGGTCTTCTACTCCGGGCCCTTGACTGGCCCGATCCCGACATCCTTGGAGGGATGGGTCGCTCTGCTGCTCTTCTTGAAACGCTTTCTGAGTCTCAAAATCACGGGCCATTGGCGCGAACCCCCCGGGGTCTTCGTCTTCCCCCACAACTGGGGGGAGCGGCGGGGGACGGCTGGCTGCCGTTGCCGGGGCCGCTTTACCGCGACCGGGAGGCGGGCCTGGGGACCTGGGAGGCTGCGGGCTCAGGGGCTTGGTTGGCCCGACGCCGGGTCACCACCCCCACCTTGACCTGGGCAGCCCGGAACGCAACGTCGTTCCCAATGATGATTCCCCATTCTTGCTGGCCATGCACTATAACGTCCATCTCCCCTTCTCACCCCCTGTACTTGACCCAGACCCGGGCGAGGGGAACGGCTATGTTGGGAGAGTTATAGGGCTTTATGGCACAGGTGCGCCCCTTTAGCAACTGTCTCTTCTTTACCTTACTTCGAGGTAAAGCAGTGATGTCCGCCCCAGTGTCTCTATACCCCACCTGGGAAACATTGTTTACAGAGATGGACTCACAGAATTTGTCTTGGCTCTACCGCAGCTGCTCTGGGGAGGCAATGCGCATCAATGATGCCTGCGAGATGGCCCCCAGCGAATGCTGTCTTCCGCTTTTCAGGGACCGCGCCGCATCTTCACCGTCTCTCTCGAGGGACGAGCTGGACTGCCGATCCTCCTCGTGCTCTTTTGGTTCGCGGGACTCTGGCGCAAGCATCTTCTCTACCTTGCCCGGCGATGTCTTGGCGTGGCGGTTCTTTGCGATCAGTTTGGGGCAGCTCCTCTTGAGGTGCCCCGGTTTTTTACAATAGAAACATCTACTGGTGCCGGGGTTGTCTTTGGGCTTGCTTAGGGCTCCCTCCCGAGGTTTGGGGTTGCCTTTCTCTACACTTCCCTTGGTCCCGCCATGACTGAGGTTACCCCCCTTGGGTCCTTTGGGCTGCCGATACAGTCCCATTTGGTCGGCCAACTTGCCTATTTCTCTACAGTTTGGGGGGTCTCGATCCCGCACTGCCGTAGCTAGGTCTTCAGGGATAGTGGCACAGAATTGTTCTTGGATCAGGAGCTTCCGCACCTCCGCCAAGGAGGTCCTCCCGGTGGCCCCGATCTATGCGTCCCACACCTGCCCCAGGTGCGCCATCTAGGAGGCATACGTGTCTCCTGGGTTAGGCCGCCCGTAACGAAATTTACGGCGACAATGCTCAGCGGTGAGGGCAAACCTCTCTCTCACCGCTTCTTTGAACGCTCTATAGTCTAAGGGAGCGGTTTGGGTGTGGATGCCCAAAAGATCAGCCAGTTTTCCGCTGACTTGCGTCTTCAGGGCAGACATCTTTAAGTTGTCCGGCACCTTCTGCTCTACGCAGGCAGCCTCGAACAGGGTGAAAAAGATCAGTACATCTTGTTCCGACTGGTAGGTGGGGAATTGCTTCTTGTCTCATTTGGGGGTTGTGGTGCCCCCACCCTGGGATGCAGGGGTTCTCTCTTGTCCGGTGCCCCTGGTCAGCCTGGCCAACTCCAGCTGCATCTGTAGCATCTCTTGTTGATGCTGCATCAACTCCTTGGCTTGTTGCCAATTGAGTTGGGGAAAGAGGGCATCCAACCCTCCTCCCCCCATGGCTCCGTCAGTAACCCTTCTGCCGAGGTCCTCTTCCGCCTCTGGGTCTCTTATCTCGCTTCTCTGGCCGCTACTGGTAAGGTTGGGGCTACCCCACTGCTTGGGTTCCTGCCCTCCTAACAACTGTGAGGGGGCTTCCCCCCCTTCTTGCCTTGCCGTCTTTGGCCGCACCACCCACTCCATTGTGGAGGTCTGGGTTGGGGTTTCTGGGCTGCTCGCTAGCTCTACCTGCTCTTGGCTCAGACTATTCATTTTTCCTTGCTCTGAGCGCTCCCCAGCAACTTACTAGCCTGCCTGAAGTCTTGTTAGTTCTGACCGTCAAATGTGGTTTCCAATTGTCCCGTCGCCTGCCACCATGTGAAGGATCAGCAACTGGATCTTTTGCGTGAGTTCGGCAACTCTAGGGTTAACCGGCAGAGCAATACAGCTCGTGTCGGCTCGCAGTTCAATCGGAAAGACCACACGCCTTTGTATGCCCAAATAAGGCTCTTTATTTGTTTATACAATGATTAGGTCGGAATTACCAGTCTTCTAAGAATACGTTTACAGTCAACAAAACCTTAGTTGACTCGCGTCTTACCCAATGAGCGGGCTCCGCGGCTAGCAGGTTACATTCAGGTCACTCTACTTACATCAAAGACAATACTCTAGTCAGTTTCAGCCCAGCTCTCGATCGGCGCTTCTTAGCGGAGAACGGAGTGCCTGGGCGGCTGTTGCTTAGGAGGATCTGGCCTCGTGGTTCCCAACAACCCGAACCGGGACGGGAGAGGGGTTTTCTACCCCGGATTCTCCGCTCTCCCCCCGCCCCCTAGGTCAGGTGGGGGCTTATGCCTGCCCCTTCGTGCAGATAGGCTTATTCTTGCTCGGGAAGAAGGTGACGTAGGGAAACCTTTGCAGCTCTTCGAGGCTGCCCTTTGTGCTGATGGTCTTTGATGGCCTTTCTTGGACGGTTGTGGATCTCTGCCGAGGTCTTCCTTTGTTGGGGCTGATGGCTTGTCTGGCTACTCTCTGGTGACCTCATCTCTCCTCCCCTGGCCCCCTCCTTTGGGGAAAGATGTGTGTGCGTGTGTGTACTGAATTTTGGGCTTTCTCCACAGATTATAAAAATAACAAACTTCAGGTGTGTTCTTGTTGTTCTTACTATCACAACCACAACTGGCATTTCTGTGAATCTGTAAGCCACCTGTGCTCTGACTTGTAACTCTTAGTCTGAAGTGTGATGTTCCTTCCAGATAACACTCAACTCCTTTTCAGAGCTCTCCAAGCATGTCCTGTTGGTCTAACAGTCTGCCTATCACACTGACAGCAATATCTGGCCTTGTTGCTTGTACAGTAAAGCTCAACAGCCCAATGCTCCTGTGTAGCATTCAAACTGCTTTTCCATCAGCATGTGCTTGAAAATCTTCAACTATTTGGAGTCTCGCACTGAGTTAACTATCTCCAAAATTCTCAATCACATCCATGATATTTCTCTGGTTTGTTGCAGTAAGTACTGCCCTCTTGGTTCTCTTTCCCTCAACCTCTATTTACAAATAAACAGTTGATCCACCACCAAGCAGTTTCAATTCAATGAAATTCCAAACCCTGGATCAATTATATCATATTGCTTTTATCTGTCCAGAAAAAACAATAGATCATCCAACTAAACAAAGTACATACAGTCTATGTCCTTGTTCCTTCTGTTCAACAAACAAACATTGATCTGCCTCTCTGTGCAAATCTCACTTCAGCAATGTTTGAGTTCAAAACAGAATTCCAGCCTCCAGCTGATTTCTAGCTTTTCCTAAAGAAAATCTCAGACAGTTTTCCAAAGACTTCCTCTCATTTAAAATGCTTATGTTCCAATATTTCAACTGTGAAATATCCTTACATTTCCACATTCTTAAACATCAGTCTAACTGTTTCCAAAACAAATTGTTGTTGCACTCATTCATGATTATCCAGCCCCTTTTAACTTGAGCAAAAATCACAAGCAACCAATCTTGCTATTTGTCATGTAACCTTTTTTCAATCTGGTTAGTTTTCACTTAAAAATCTATCTGGTAACAATGAGTTCCATGGACTGCTGTTTGTTTCACCAGTTTCCATGTTTTGTTCTTTATCCAAAGAATTCAACTCAGCTTGCATAGCCTGAAGCTATGGTTCAGCTTCCTTAACAGACAATTTTTTCACCTCTTTGAAATTTTGAAGTTTCAAATGGCTTTTCCCTGCAAATTCATCCTGATATCTCACAGGTTGTTTGACTCACCTGTTCCTTACCTCATCAGTTATCAGGTTCCTGTTCCAATAAAATTTGCACCAATGATGAACAATCATTTGTTTAGCCTCCTCTAAACCAAATGTGTATCAAAGTTTGTCAAATTTACCTGACTGTCCTTCAGCAAATGCTTTTCTATTCTGACTCTGAGCTTGATGCATCCCCTGCATTAACAGAATTAATTTTGAAAAATGATCTCACTTTTTCATTTAGCATTATACTAAACACTTCTAGATAATCTCACTATCCAAGTGTTGTTCATGTAAAACACAATATTCTCATTTCTAGAAAAATCTCATGTAAGCTCCCTTACAGATTTCTTCTAACTTTGAGGTGTATGTACCTACATATCAGATCCAAGATCCTGAAATGTTTCTCCAGAAGATTCCTCCTTCTACACTACTTTCTATAAGGTGTACAGTTCATCACACAGAACTAAAACTTCTATCATGTACATAATCAAAACATTTAAGAGCTTCTACCCAAACCTCATTATCCAAATTATGATCACCTCTTCTGAGTGTTTGTTTACTCTTCCACACAATCCATGTGTTCAATATCACATCCTGTTAGAAATGCATCAAAAACATGCACTGAATTGAACTTCCCCATATCTGAAAAGAAATAGGTAACATGGGTAATATGCTTGTTTCCCATCCAAGCACAAAACACCTTGACTTTGTTCAATACTCCAGCTTGCTATCTAACATGTACACAACCTGTACCTCGTGTATTGATCAATTGACATCATGAAATAATGTGCCTTTCCTCTAAAAACCATCACAGTATCCACAAGATCACCAAGAACAAATTGAATGAAATGAACTGTTTTACAGCTTGCCTTCCAGTTTACCTGTTGAAGCTAGCATCCCTTGTTTATGTGCACAAAATTACCTTTCATGTGAAAATTACAATTTCCAAATGCTTTCCCCACAACACAGTTTGCATTTTCTTTCACAGGCCTGTGAATCTAAATGATCAAACATTCATGTGATATGCATGCATGTACATGTCATACATATAAGCATTTAACCTTTTATAGTTGCAACAGTACAACTTTCCATTTCTTTATTACATCATTACAGTATGAAAGAAATAATCCATCTCTTAGCTTTGCCATATAAACATACCTAATTATTCAGTATTTTACATTTTGCTACAGAAAAATCCACAATATACTCAAGTCATATATACATTCAGTACATTTCCTGACATTTCTAGAGCATATATTACATTTTCTTGAATCCAAGTTATCCAACTTTCAAGAAATACATTTCCAAAAACATGACTGTTAAACTCCTGACCATTTGCATAGTCCTCTTCCTGTTTATTTATGTCCAACACAGAAAGCTTCGTTTAAACAATCCACTGTTTCTGCTCACAACAAAATAATGTCCATTTTGTTATGTCCTGGGTTAAAACACAAAGGTTTTCCCATCAGCAGCACCCCTGCTGATTTCAAGCTCCTTTCTTCTGTGATCCCACATGAAGAAAATGAAGAACAGCTTCCCATTTTAAGCACAGCTTTCTCTGTTCAAAACTGCCGCGCTGCTTTTCTCCTGCTGTGTTAAAACCACGCCTCCGCTGGTTTGATACAGCCTCCCGTGTAGTATCAGGTTTCCCAGATACATTCCTGTCACACGTGACTTTGCTTTGCTGCGACATGACGCTCCAGACGCTTTACTCACGTCAGACGTAATCCACGCATTTGTAATCCAAGCCACTTGTTGATACAATGCAAAAGATAGCTGATCCGCTGCTGTGTGAAGAAAACTGTAAAAGAAATATGATCCTCCTGCCTGTAGCCTTGATGAGTAGACACACAGAGCCTCCTGAAGATTATTTCTTTGCCCGATACAGCTCCTTGACAAACACTCCAGCAAGCTGTGGAAAACGAAATTCTTGTGTCCAGCGTTGTTCACTTTTCAGCCTAGTAGCTGCCCGAACCGGCATCCCCGTTCACAGTCTGTAGCCTTGGATTTTGCCAAGCCTGGCACCTCCGTTTCAGCTGCTTCCAAAACGAAAAATCCTCCGTCTCTCTGTTTCTGCATTCTTCAGCTGCATTCCAAGCCGCTTTATCAGCACCCAGCTTTAGCAACAATCCTTCGCCTTCCCCGGTTATTTACAAACCGTTCTTACAAATAGTAAACAAATTCCTTTAACTCTATAACTGCTGAATTTCTCCGAACTGTGTCTCTGTGGCTTATCTGCCTATCTGAGATAACCATCAGATCGTTATCTGGGCCCATAACCAGATGTGAGAGCTGGACTGACCCGGGTTCAAAAGCTCCCCTAGCCAATGACCCTCAGTCCCAGTCACGCAGGCGGAAGGAGGAGATAACAGCAGTTAATAAAGATTAAAGAGTTTATTTGTAAGACCCAATTACATGGGATTAAGGCAATCAATGCATCTCTACTCACTACATCATTGAAGACTCAAATCCTATACCCCAGTGGTAAGGCTAGATGAAGTGAAGTCCAAGAGACATGTCGTGTCGAGACAAGCAAGCAGCAGAGAGAGAGGAAAGACGGAAGCTATCAGCAACTGTGTTAGCTTATATACCCCAGACCCTGCACTTATAAATAGGACATTACTCACCCAGTAGTATAACCTATTCATCAACATGTTGATCCCAAACTTGTCAAGGTTGCTGAATCATATCACCTCGAGACTATGTCTCCTGACCAAAGGCCTTGTGTACTTGAACTCAAGTGACACCCACCAGGTCAGGTGATAATCCCGATGTCAGGTGGTAATCTCGTTCTGCCTATGCAAAACCCAACACTTTCTGCCTAAACTTGTGTAGGATTGCGCCCTTAGTTTGCATGCAGAAAGCCCCAGCTTCAGTCATTTCCAGTTAAAAGGATCGGGTAAGCAGAGGATTGGGAAAATCTCTCTCTACCTGACATCCTGATTATTAATTAATTAATTAATTAATTATAATTATGTCCCTCCTTTTTTCCTGCAAGAAACCCAATGTGACTGTGATTAGCCATTGCCAATCCAGTGCAGAAAGTGTTAAACAAGATAGACTCAGCATAAGGCAGCTTAATACGTTTAAGGCACAATCCTATGCAGATTTTGACAGAAAAAAAGACCTACAAATCCCAGCATTCCCCAGCCAGTCATGCTGGCTGGGTGTTGGGCCTGTGAGAACCACTATTGAACCTGAAAGCGTCTTCCATTTTCCTCGGGCCTGAGAAAAGCCTAGAAAGCATCTTAGCATCTCTCTCTTTCCCCTGCATGCCTGTCCTGGGGGAAGCTGCTTTGGTTCTCAGCACAAGCGATGGGTCAAAGGATGGTCAAGCTACCTTAATGAATTCTTGGCATGCAAAGCGAAGAGAGATACGCGCGCTTATCACTGCTCAATAGTCTTCTATGATGGGAACCAGTATCAGGTGTGGATACCAGACCCCATCATGAGTGCTTGTGCCAACATTACTCACCCTGCTCGTTAGCTTAGCAGTAATATTTTGCTTAACTGTCAGCTTCGGACATTAGTAGTCTTGATGTATAGCCCAGCTGCGAATATTAAATGTAAACAGCAAAAATGTTTAAGAAGCTACTGTCTGCTTTGTTTCGGTGTTTGGACTTTGGGCGGTGCCTGACAGCCACGTCGAGGCCCGTTCCAGCTTTACTGGGCGCACGCGTGCGTTGAAAGTTGCTCAATAAACTTGTCTCCTTGTAAACAAACCTGGAGCTGACTAATCCTTCCCTGGGAATCAGTCAGATCCTGACAGGTCCCCTGCAAGGGGGGGGGGGAATACACTGGGGGATGCTGGGAGTTGTAGGACTTTTTTTTGTCTAAACCTGCATAGGATTGCGCCCTAAGTCTTTTAGCTATATTCCCTAAAATCTAGTACACCGTGGCCTTGCTCTATTAGTTTGCAACAAAAGAGATTAAATTAAAAACTAATAGCACAGTTTTTAAAAAGCACAAGATTATACCTGTCCTGATGTGCATCCTAAATGGTTTGTTGGAAATTTAGCAATAATGCAAACCATCAGGAGGGAACTTAGAAGATCAGTTTGTCCAGTCCCATGGATGCTGGCTGATAATAGAATGGAGATTTCATCTGAACCGGAGCGCCATGGAAATGCTAGAATGTTGTGCATGACAGGAAATGCGTAGAACCTTTTGAAAGTGATTCTGTACCAATAGTGAGATGCTGCTAGAGCTTCTTAAAATAACTGGTATCATGTAAAACAGAGTTATCTTTCACTTTTCAGGAAGAGCTGTATGTTTTTGTTTCAGAATAACTTTATATTCTTAAAATCTGTATGTAAAACCTTCCAATGAAAAGCAAAGATGTATTGAGAACTCTTCCCAAACTCCCCAAACCGTGTAGTTTAAGAGGGAAGAGACATGGCAGGTAAAACAATCTAGACTGCTGCTCTAGGATGATTCCTGGTTATGCATTCTTTCCTAGAATGAAGATATCTGCGTACCTTTTTTGGAAAAAAAGCAAAAAAACTCAGCATGTTGCTAGCTTTTTGTGTATTGGTGTTTGAAGTCACTGCTTTCCCACAGATAATACATGACCTCTCCCCTCAGATGAGCTGCACAAGAGAAATGAAATGATAACATCCCTGACCAGAAGGTTAAAGCTCCTTGAAACTCAGCAAAACGACCGCAAGATGACACTTGAGAATACTCAGCAGAAACTCCAAGAACTGTCTCGGAAAGCATCGGACACATCCCATCACTGTCAGGCCCTCGAGGTAGGCCTCAGTTTCTGGTTTGATTCAGAATGCCTTGTGTGGGATTGAACCCTACCTCTTAGCGTGACAATCAGTGGCTACTAGTCATGATGGCTGTATGCCATTTCCAGTATACAGAGGTGGAATGCTTATGCTTATGAATGCTGGAGAACACGAGCAGGAGGGTGCTATTATTATTATTATTATTATTATTATTATTATTATTATTATTATTATTATTATTTTCATTTTTATACCGCCCAATAGCCGAAGCTCTCTGGGCAGTTTACAACAATTAACAAGACAGTCCCTGCCCGCAGGCTTACAATCTAAAAAGACACGCCACACAAGGAAAAGGTCCTACTTGTGGCCTTCCCAGAGGCATTTGGTTGGCCACTGTGTGAACAGAATGTGGGACAAGTTGGACCCTTGTTCTGATCCAGCATGGCTCTTCTTATGTGCTTATGAAACTGACTAAGGGCCAAACTAGACCTAGTGCCAATCCAGGGTTGTTGGGGCGAAGGGCCTTGGGCAAGATGCTCTCAGTGGGACCCCTCGTCTGAGTGCACCCTCCTCCTCCTCCTCCTCCTCCTCGTCCTCCTCATTGCTGCCACTGCCAGTTTTGGTCAGCGCCCCTCAAAAATTACACTGCAGAGATGGGAAAGGTGCATAAAAGGGCAGCCAGAAATGATCAAGGGGCTGGAGCAACTCCACTATGAGGAAGGTTTACAACATTTGGGGCTTCTTAGTCTAGAAAAAAGACAAATAAGTGGGGACATGATAGAAGTGTATAATATTATGCATGGTGTGGAGCAGGAGTGGGCAGAAAGTAGATCTCCAGATGTTTTGGACTTCAACTTCTAGCATTCCTGACCGTAGGTCCTGCTGGCAGGGACGTCTGAGAGCTGAAGTCCAAAATATGTGGAAATCTACCTTCTGCCCATCCCTCGTGTGGTGGATATGAGGAATGGTGAGAGGGTGGGAGAACTTGCAGCCGGTTCACATTGGACTTTGGTCATGTTCCAAGCTGGAAAGCTACACCCGTGATGCATGTTGCTCCCCCATTGGCATGGACGGTCAGGTGTCGTGTTTTCTCAAGTCATCCAGAAAAGGGGCTGAACAAGGAAGTGGACTGCAGCATGGTACAGAATCACTTTCAAAAGGTTCTATGCATTTCCTGTCATGCACAACATTCTAGCATTTCCATGGCGCTCCAGTTCAGATGAAATCTCCATTCTGTTATCAGCCAGCATCCATGGGACTGGACAAACTGATCTTCTAAGTGGCATGATAGGGCAGCCAAGGGGAAAAAACACACAGAGGGATTAGATGCCAGTCGACCTTTTCCCTTTCTTTCTCTGTTTCCTAGGAGAAAAATCAAGTCCTCAGTTGCTCGGTGATGGACCTGTCTAATAAAGTAGGGCAGCTGCAAGCCAGAGAACAGGAGCTGCTCACTATGTTAAGGTTAAAGGTAATTGTACCTCTTCGTTGGGAGCGCCCTGCCTCTGGGTGCGTTTAGATGTGATGGTGCAGGACCCAAATCAGATCCTGTTGATTCTTCATGAAGTGAGGGATGGGGAGTGGAATACAAAGTGCAGCATAGGCAGCATGGGGAGTTGAACCCCTCCCCTCTCGCAATTCTCCACCCAGCCCCCCCCTTTCCCCTGTTTCTTTCTCCTACTGAGTTTTGGGTGGGAGAAGCATGTGTGTGTGAGGTGGGGGGGGGGTAGCTGGAGTGTGTCAGCCCCCCGCCTCCAACACAGTGGCCAAATACCTGTGAGAAAACCAAGAGAGGGCAGGAGGCAAGTGAAAATGCCATTATGTACTTGCTCCTGGATCAGCTCAGAGTAGCCCCTTCAGAAGAACTAAGGCTGCAATCCTGTGCACACCTACATGGGAGTAAGCCCCATTGAATACTGTGGGATTTGCTTCTGGGCAGGCATGCATAGAATTGTGTGGGAGTTTTCCCCCTGAGTTTTGTTTTTGAGTCCACTACCTTAAAATCCTCTTTTTTAAGCCTGTTCTCTTCTTCTCTCCGCCTTTCTCCCCCAATATCTTTCCTTATGAATCCATTTCTTTCATAGCTTTAATTTTAGAGCACTTGATTAGTAAAGGAACAGTTATATTTTGTGACAGTTGAGAGCCACTTTGGGGACAGGTCAAAAAGTGGAATATGAATCTAATCTCTAATAATAAAGGAGGATTTGTGTCTGTCTGCCTGTCTGTCAGCCAGCATCATAGCTCCAAGACTGTGAAACCTAGACACATAATACTTGGCATGCATACTAAAGGGACCCCAGGGTCGTGCAATTTGGGGTTGTTTGGTATTTGGTTCTGGAAACATTAATTAATTTTAATTACCGTAATTTTATTGTGTCCATGCGTTTGAAGACGGCAGTACCATCTCCAGTCACTAGGTGGCAAGTTTCCCTAACCAGCCCATAGCTTTGCTGTTGATACAGTTTGAAGCCAGGAGAGATTAGGTCGAGGGACAGAGTTCTATGCCTGCACCCTCCCCGCAGCTTAGGGCAGCCCCCTCTGAGGGGAATGGAGTGGGAAGACTCCTCCCTCAAGGGGCTGTAGAGGTGCACCATGGCAAAGACTGTGCCTAGGGGTCCCAGCGGGCAGTGTAACTTTGCTTCAAGGGCTTTTCTGTATGACACTAAGCGCCATTCCGTCCCCACTTCAGGGGAATGGAGAGGGCAGACCCCTCCCTCAGGAGCTGTAGGGTTGCACCATGGCAGGGGTTGTGCCTAGGGGTGCCAGCCGTGGTGTCATTCAGACAGGGCAAGCACAATGTGTACCAACTCTGACAGCTGCGTAAATTTACTTGAAAGCTTCGCTGTTTCAAACTAAGGGCTTTTCCAGCCCATGCAAAGCTGGGTCCGTTTGCTAGCAAATAAATAAAATGTGACAGCATTTCATCATCACTCAGTTGAATACTGCGAAGCTGTGAGCTAGTGCTCTACTTTTCAAAACAAGATTGTCACTTTCAGAACTGAGCAGGCAACATTAAAGATGCAGAGAATATGAGGCAAAACAATGGACAAAACTGTTTTTGTTTGTTTGTTTGTTTGTTTGCTTAGGATAATGATATACTTGAAGCAAGCAATCACATTACTGAATTTACATGTAAATTTAAAAAGTTAGAAAATGCTCTGCGTGCAGCAAAGATGGAGGAATCAAGCATCAACAGGGAAAAACGGGATTTTAAACTGAGGCTGAAGGAACTGATGCTGGAAACAAACAAATTAAAAGGTAAAAAATGCTTAGAATTCAGTGCCCAAAATCTTACATCTGGATTGGGGGAGGGCTGTGTTCTCATTCTCATTTCTTGCAGCCAAACAATAGGGCTGGCCATTTATTAGATAATTTTTAGATGATTGATCATCTGCCTTTACATTTAAATAAATTTGCATATAACCCACAGCTAATATGACCCACAGTGTACACACTAATAATAATAAACAATCATTTCCGTGTGTAATTTCAACCCTGAAAAATATTCTCAGTTGTTTGAACAAAATGAATCTGCACACTATATTGCAGTGAAGAATGTCCTGACTGGACGTCTGGTTAGTTAAATTATGCTAATGACAGCCTTCCTCACCCTGGCACCCTCCATATGTGTTGGATTACAGCTCCCAGAATCCGCCAGCCAGCAGAGCTTGGGGAAGGATGTGCTAATGATAATATTAAAAGAACCAAGAACTCCAGTGTCTGTGAGAGTTTCACCTTGGCGATTCTCTTTTTATTTTAAAGGTGATCTCGGTGAAAAAACAAAAGAAAGCAATGAGCAGAGGGAGGAAATCATACGCCTCAAACAAGAAAATGGTTATTTGAATAATGAATTGATGCTTAGTGGTGAGTAGACAGAAACCGGATTCTGATTCTCGAGTGGGGCTACAGTACATTACATTTCTAAAATCCGCCTTTGGATATTGTTCCCAGTGCATTTCCAAACCCGATTTAAAATGCTGAGTTTAACTTTTATGGTTAAATGGTTTGGGCAGAAATTACTTGAAGGAGTGCCTTCTCCTGTACCAGTCTATCCACACTTCAAGGTCATCAGCAGAAGCCCTTCTCACTTGCTTGCCGT
Organism: Shinisaurus crocodilurus; assembly: GCA_021292165.1. Classification (NCBI taxonomy): domain Eukaryota; kingdom Metazoa; phylum Chordata; class Lepidosauria; order Squamata; family Shinisauridae; genus Shinisaurus; species Shinisaurus crocodilurus. The sequence goes on from CM037890.1 coordinate 25,216,706, forward strand.
GAAGGGTGGTTAGGAAGGTGAATATAAGGGAGACAGCCTTTTTGGTGGTGGTCCCACACCTCTAGAATCTGTTTCCAGACATGATAGAGGAGTACAGATTTATGTGTGATGTGGAGAAAGTGGATAGGGAGACATTTTTCTCCCTCTCTCATAATACTAGAACCCAGTGGGGTGATCAGCCCATAAAGCTGATTGGAGGGAGATTCAGGACAGATAAAAGGAAGGACTTCTTCACACAGCTCAGAGTTAAACTATGGAATTCACTTCCACAAGAAATAGTGATGGCCACCAATTTGGAGGGCTTTAAAAGGGGATTGGACACATTCATGGAGGAGAAGGCTATCAATGGCTACTAGTCCTGTTGGCTATATGAGACCTCCAGTATCAGAGGCAGTATGCCTATGTACACCAGTTGCTGGGGAACATGGGCAGGAGGGTGCTGTTGCACTCATGTCCTGCTTGTGGGTTTCCTGTGCGCAGCTGGTTGGCCACTGTGTGAACAGAATGCTGGATTAGATGGACCCTTGGCCTGATCCAGCCGGCGCTCTTTCTTTCATGTTATTAAATTCCCGTTCAAAAAAGCTGTGAAGCACATAATTGAAGATGACCCTGGGGCAGTTAAAAATGTTGTCTTGGCAGCAGGCCAAGTATTTTTTTTTTTGAAAATTTTGTACATACTTGTCTCCAATCTTCTTCAAAGCTTAATTACTGAACATGCCCATGCTTTAAATTACTAGATATCTCTTTAAAAAACAAACATTTGTTTATGGATTTAAAAAAAAAATCCTGACCTATCCTGATGATTTCAGGACAAGCTACAACAAGTTTATGAGGTCACTAATGAGTTGTGTTTGCTCCAAACCTTGATAGGTTTGGCCATCTAAACAAGCCAGCTGCCCATCACAGACATAAATAAAGAAATTGGTGATAGATAGGAACTTGAACCACATCTTCAAAATATCATTAGTAAAATTTGCTACCTTTTTATGTGGGGTGGTGGCGTCACAGTTTTGCACTCTGCTGAGAGATTGATTGTAAACCAATCCCTGCATATAAAAATGATGGCATTTGTTAGGTCGGTGTTTAAATCTTTCTCTGTGTTACTTATTTGTTGTTTTTCCATTTTATTTTTTGTTCTGGAAAATAACTGAACCCCCCCCCCCACTCCTTAACAGCTGAGAGATCAAACAGAAAAGACCATCTCCTTCAGTCTGCGAAATCTAAACAACTACGGAGTGACACAGAACTGAGCAATTTGCGACAGGTTTGACTCCAGTTTCTAGCTATTTTGTGTGGTGGAGGGCGGCGGGGAGTTTGCGTTTGTTTTGGCCTTTCATGTTGCAACATGGAATGAAACGGAATCAGAGGTGAACAGAAATGGTTTTCACAATAAGTAATGTTGGACTTTCTTGAACAGTGTTCTCCAACCTTGGGTCCCCAGATGTTTTTGGCCTACAACTCCCAGCATGCCCCAGCCAAGGCCAAAAACATCTGGGGACCCAAGGTTGGAGAACACTGTTCTTGAAGAACCTGTTTTTGATACTGAGTTTCAACTTTGCAATAAGTGAACTAAGTAAAAGGAAAAGTGGCTCTGAGAATCTGCAATCAAATATAGCAAAGCCTTCTTTATCTGAATGTGCTGGAGGATATCTCCAAGCACTTGTGGATAACTATGATGAAAATTGGAGAGAGACATTGACTTAGCTCACACAACACAACAACCCAGAGTACGGGTTGAGTGTAGGTTGTCATTGAACCATGGGTTGTTGAATTGTGGATTGTTAGCTGTGCTAACAACCATGGTTTATTAACCACGAACAACCTACAGTTCACAACCCAACAACCGTTGGTTGTTCGCGGTTAACAAACCATTGTTAGCATGGCTGGGTTCACACAAAACAACCCACAATTCAGCAACAACCCGCGGTTTGTACTCTGGCTTGTCGTGTTGTGTGAACCGTGCAGGCATCATGAGTGGGGAGACCAGAGGTGGGCAACGTCCAGCCCATGGGACAAATGTGAACCTCCAGTCCTCTCAGTCCGGACCTCCAGATTCTCCCCAGGCCATGCCCCCACAGTAGTTCTGCTCCAGGTTATATATTGATATGATTGACTCTGTCCTGCTCTGTCCCGCAACTGCAAAGCTGAAGGAGGGAACATCCTTTATTACAGTGTTCTCCAACCTTGGGTCCCCAGATGTTTTTGGCCTACAACTCCGCTGGCTGGGGCATGCTGGGAGTTGTAGGCCAAAAACATCTGGGGACCCAAGGTTGGAGAACACTGCTTTATTGGATGTTACAATGATGACATATTGTATAAAATGACTGCCCTAGGATCGTTTTAAAATGAAGGGTGTGTCTGTCTGTCTTTCTTTCTTTCTTTCTTTCTATTTAAATAAATAAACCTTGCACAAGTTGAGGAAGGAGAGTGCCTGGACGCAAATGTCTTTTTTTATTGCGTACTGAACAAAGGCAAGATCACAGCTGTAACTCCACCCACTTTTTGCTCTGGCCACGTCTAGTGCTAGAAAGTGAACTCTGACAGGTTTTGACCAAGGTAATACAGACCTCAGTGGGAAAGAGGTTCCCCACCACTGGGCTAGACTGTTGGACATAGACAGTGGTGGACCAGGTTTGAATCCCCACTCAGCCATGAAGGTGTGGGTCTGTCACTATCTTGCAGCCTAACCTACCTTGCAGGTCTATTGTGAGGATCACAACATTGCGGGATGGTGGGGGAAGAACTATGAACACCACACAGAGCTCCTTGGAGGAAGGGTGGGATATAAATGTAATAAAATAAGGGTACAATCCTATGCATGTTTAGACAGGAAAAAGTTCTACAACTCCCAGCATGCTCCAGCCAGCATAGGACTGCACCCTAAAATAATTAAAATGGGGCACTGCTTTTTACATATACATTTTCTGGAGCATATATAAGAAGTGTTCTTTTTTCTTTTCTTTCCTTCTACTGATCTTTTATTGTCTATGAAAGCAAAATACAAATATTGTTTTCCCTCAAAAAAATCCCCAACAAAACCCTGGGTGCTATTTCCCACAGGCTTACACAGGCATTTAATATTGGTGTAGAAGCATGCTCTGAATATGGAAAAAAATGGAGTGGGGCATTGTTCAGATACAGTTCCTTGAACTCTTAAGTGATTTGTTATTATGATGATTGTTTTTTTTTTTCATTCTTGTAAGCCACTTTGTAGACAGAAAAGCAGGATCAAAGTAATATATCAGCATCAACTCCCTTGTGCTTCTGATGTTTGTCGGTTGTTTTGCCATCTGCCACCAGATCTATGTGAAACAGCAGCGGGATCTGCAGTTTCTGCATTTCAACTTGGAGAGTTCGCAGGAAACGAAGCAGAAACCCAAGGCGGAAGCACACGAAGCAAGGCAGGTGTGGCTTTCCTGAGGGGTGCTAGCATTTAAAGATGACTTACATATAGCACACAGCCTTGAATATGGCTAGGGGGCGGCGGGGTGGGTGGGGAGGCCAGATTCCTAGGCACCAGCATCAAATTTCAAGACACCTCGATGAACAGGTGCATGAGATTCCTCCAGCCCCACTTACATAGCATGTTTAACAAATAAAAACAAATGTATCCACTCCAATTAATATTAGACCTCTGAAACAGGGGTGTTGAACCTCTTTCAGCCTGAAGGCCAAATTCAGTTTCAGAGAAGTGCTGGAGGGGGGCAGCATTCCAGCTTTGGGCAGGGTGGAAGGAAAAAAAGGAATGGGCCCCAAATGCCAAAAAAACCCCAGCACAAGCAGCACAGTTTAGCTTAAAGCTTTTACTGGCAGTACCTAAGCCTTAGGAGAGGCATTTCAACCTTTTAGAACGGAGAAAATGGCATGAAGGTCAGGAATTGACCAATTGGTGGTCATGGGGAAAAGGTGGGGGGGCCCAGGAGAAGGGGACGTGGCCATCCAGAGGCTGGATTGCCCGCCAGGCCTGTGGTTCTGCACCCCTGCTCTAGAAGGCTAAGCTACCAATATGGAAACAGCCGTCATAGTGCAGCCGGCAGGAGTGGAAGAAGCTGCATTTGCTGAAATTTCCCCCTTCACTCATATGTATAGCTACATAGCAACTGGCTGTGTTCCCAGATTATCCCTGTGGCACACAGCCGGGAGCACCGTTGAAAAGGCCAGAATGTTTTCTCCAGGCTGTCCCTGTGCTGGAAAGAGGAAGCCAGCTAGCCAAGTGGCACAGCCTCTGCTTGTCCCTTGTCAGTGAAATGAACAGATGGGGCACCTTGCACGTGCCACGTAACAAGACCAGAACTAACGCAACTGTGATGCCATTGTCCTAAGCTTTGGCCACCTGGACCTGCCTGTAGGTAGATCCACCCGTTTGTTAGGCTGTGTCACTGCACATAATTTATGGTGGGACTGTAGAATAGTATCTTGGTTAGGACTAACCAGTGAGGTTGCACGGAAATCTTCCTTAGCCTCAGTTTTTTAAAATATCTATTAAAAGATTGGGAGGCACGGGGGAGATAAATCCTGTCCAGAATTAGTTTCAGTCTGAAGATGGTAGCAGAGAAAGTCTTGCAGACTAATTAGGTTAGAAGTAGAAGCATACTGGGATAGAGAAGCAAACTGAGCTTATCCCTTTAGGGATCCAAAAACCAGCAGTTGTCAGAGTCCGTCTAGCAATATTCGCAACTTGTGCTACCCTTGAAAGGCAGCGGATAGAAGTAAAGAAAAACACGGTAGTCCTTATATTAGCAAAGCTAGAGATTTACTGCAGAGCATATGTGGAGTCAGTAGAAGCTACCGTATTTTTCCGTGTATAAGACGCCCCCATGTATAAGACACCCCCCACTGGGCAGTTTCGCAACCACGCGGTTCTCTCCTTGGCTTACTTCCATGTATAAGACAACCCTCAATTTTTAGTCTAACAATTTTAGGAAAAAGTATAGTCTTATACATGGAAAAATACTGTAAATGGTGGGGGAGAGTTACCAAAAGGGTTGGAGTGATTGTGGATGACCAGAAGGGGAGTAACCCACCCTTGGGTGGAGGAAAGGTGCTTCCAGACAGAGGGTTCCTGGCATTACCAATCGGAAGCATTGCTGCAGCAAATCCGTCTTTTCCCCCCTTAATGGGTTTTCTGTGGTAAGAAAAAGGATGCAAGAAGCAGTGGGAAAACAGGAGTGGAAGACAGTGATGTCTGGATCCCCTGTAAAATTCCATGATTGAAGTAGGCCGATGGTGCCATAAAAACCTCGTTTGGAAGCATCCGAAGAGTGCAAGGGTTGGCCGATGCCCAGTTGCGAGGCAAGATTATTTAGGGTGCAATCCTATGCAAGTTTAGACTGGAAAAAAAGGCCTACAACTCCCAGCATGCCCCGGCCAGCAGAGCTGGCCGGGGCATGCTGGGAGTTGTAAGCCTTTTTTTTCCAGTCTAAACTTGCATAGGATTGCACCTTTATAGGCTTAAGTCATTAAGTGCAGTGTTGATAACTTGAGTTCCTTATTATGCCATTTATAGCAGAGGGATGGTTTTGTCAGATCTCGAGAGTAACAGCGACCGAGACACAGTCTGTAGTGAAATCAGTCAGAAGATACATACCCGGTTTGGGTACGTTCCCAGCTGTGGTTTGAAAAATATCTGCCAAGCGTGCAGAGCTGAGAGTAGTCAGCCCTTGGGGCCCGAGGAGAGACGGCCGGCAAGCTTGGCTCAGTTTCAGGAAGGGCTGTTTCACGGGCCAAGAGCTCTGCACAGGGACGAGTCGAAGCAGAGTGGCCCCATGAGCGCTGGAGAGACCAACAGCAGACCGGCCTCCCAGTCGGAGAGTTCATGGAAGACCGAAGGCAGGGAAATGGCTTGGGCCTCGGGGCCGGACTGTGTCACATGTTTACCGATACATGAGCATTGGCTCCAGCCGAATCCCTCAGATGGCCAGAGCCCAGCGTCGAGGCTCTGCAACAACCCCGGCAGAGACTGTAATGAGATGGAGACAGACACCGCTGGGATTCCACATGGGCAAAGTCCCAACAAGCCCCTCGGTCCGGTTAAAGCGCTGGAATTGGGCAAATGCGTGTTGTACCAGTCCGTAAGCGACCAGGAGTGGATGCAGATTTTCAAGCCCGTCAAAGGTGAAGGAGGCGCATGGTGCAGAGCTTTCTCCAGCAGTCCTCAGGCTGCTCGTGGGATGCAAAGTGCCAAGTCTAAAAGGTTCGGCATTCTGCTAAGTGTACCAAAGTAAGACTATTCTGCTGCTAGCTACAAAGCAGAACTCTTTTAATGAACCAACTAGTGGTTTAAAACATTGCATGCGTTCAGACTAGATACTCATTCTCAGGCTATTCAGAGCAAAAGCAAAGGAAAGAACAGGTGTTGTTAAATGCCCAGGCGAATGGTTTCCTGGCTGGGTCTGCTGTTCTTTAGGACAAAGAGGCTGTATTCATTAGATTAGAACTGATTAGGCTTCAGCCAGAGAAGCCAACCAAAGGATCAGATTTCTGAGGGCCTTGAAAGGCAAGGCTGCATGTTCATTTTTCAAGTGATCCCACTATGGGCTCGTGAACATGGAAACACTTCAGCGGAGATTAGGTGTGTGATCTCCCCCCCCCCTCCCGGAACAGTTCCGTGAGTGGGATGAAGAGAAATCTGGAATCCTACTCTCGGGTTCTTCCAGTTGCCTGTTCCATTCTGAAATGGATTCCCACTTAGGTGAGGCCGCTTTCCAAGGTCAGCTGGGCAAGCATCCTAAACTGCCCCTGTACGAGTCTGGCCCTCGGTCCATCTGGCCCGGCACTCTCCAGTCTGGCCGTGGTGCTCCGGGGCTCTCCCCGGTGCTTTAGCTCGAGGCGCTGGGGACAGGATCTAGGACCTTCTGCCTCCAAAGCAGGGGCTACTCCCTGGGCTGAGGCTCCTCCCTAAGCTATCCTTTGAGCACCAGCTCTTAAATCTCCGTGAACATTTTGTGCACCATTGTATCGTATATGTGCCGTCGTACTTCGGTGCTTGAAGCAGGAACAGCCTGGCGTGAGGCTGCAGCCTTGCCAAGCGAGCCACCTGGGACTACATGTGGTCAGGCCTCAGAGCAGAGCTGGGCAACCAGGGGTTCTCCTGTATCCTGTTGGACTCCCAACTCCCATCAGCCCCAGCCAGTGTGGACAATAGTCAGGGATGATGGGAAATGGAGTCCAGCAGCATCTGGAGGGCCATCTGTTCCCCACCTCTGCTTTAGAGCCTTTCCCGAGTGCGTAACATCAGCCCCTGCGACTGACAGACGGAATGAAGCCCCTGGAATGGCCAAACTTGGTGTAAATCCGTACAGCCTGGCCTTTTGCCCATGCCTGCTCAGCAGAGTAGTACCATCTGCCTGTTGCACTTCAGGCTCGGGCTCCAGCAATGGACCTCGGGGGCCCAGGGTCGGTCAGCACATACTCCAGTCCTAGCCCTGACTGTTATAAAGCAGTGCTAGAATGATGCAGTGGGGAGAGAACTTGGGGAGGGGGGTGCTTAATGACATACACAAGCCCCCTTCCCTGACTCCCCCCAGCTTGAGTCAAATCGGGCCCCTTTTGCCCTTCTGAAATCAGTAGTTTAAGGGGCGAAAGGGCCCTCTAATTTGAGCACTGTATCCTGTGCCCCATTGCAAACGTGGTCTGGCTTTTTGAAAACAGAATGAACTTCAGTGATGTATGTTACCTGCACAGTTTGAGCTTTTAAGATATGTGGGTTTCTAAGGACCATCTTTTGGGGAAAACACAAACACACACACACACACATGCAAACCTTGAAACTAGTTGGGCCTGGGACTAGTCAGACTGCCGTAGAACTTCCACCCAGCTGCTTTCAAGGATGTGTGCTTTAAAGTGGAATGTGGTTCTGGAGCAGCCTCATCTGGCTCACCTTGAAATTCATAAACAGTCTCTGTCTCTCTCTCTTTTAGTACACCGTCTATAAATACATTTCTTTCTTTTAGAGCCCATAAAAAGAACTCTGACTTTCAGTAGGCCTGTAATCCCCTTTTACCACATGAATGGACTGCACAGCTGGTTCACATTTTGGCAGGTCAAGCAGATTACCTACATGCCATGGCAGGGGCAGGCCTGGATCCCAGTGCGCTGTGGGAATTGCCCGATAAGGGAACATACACTCCCAAGTATCCCAATTTACGAGGGACAATTCCCGTCCCTGGTAGATCACTGTTGCTAGTGCCCTTATTTTTGCATTTTGTGGGTGCCTTGTTACAATTATATTTCCCTACTGTATCTTTAGCCAAAAGGACAAACGCTGGCCTGGGCTTTACATCCGTGGAGGATAGGCCGCTGCAGAGCCAATGGATACAGCTTGCCGGAGGCAGGAGAGCCCGGGCCGACCCTGCCATGCAGCAGAGCAAAAGTGACTTGCTTCAGGCAGCAGCACCATGATGGGGAGACAGATGTTGGTAGAAACTGGTGTCCGGCGTGTGGGGTGGGGGTGGAGAGTGGCATCTGGGCTCTGCTTCAGGCAGCAAAATGTCTTGGACCGCCCTCTTCCATACGAGCCTGCCTGGGTTTTACCCTTAAAGGCAGCCTAAAAATAATTTTAAATAAATAAATGTAAATCAATCAATCTTCTCTCTGTCCCGCTGCCGTCAGAGGCGCATTTGGTGGGGACGCAAGAGAGGGCCTTCTCAGTGGCCACTCCCATGCTCTGGAGGAACTCCCTGCTGAGGGAAGCGAGGTTGGCCCCCTCCCTGCTCTCCTTCCACTGGCAGGCAAAAGTTGTTCTTATTCACAGAAGCTGGTCTGTTGCTTGAAGGGGTTTTAAAAATGGTTAGTGTTGCTTATTTTGTTGTTGTGCTTTTAATTTGTTTTTATGCTATGTTTTAAATAAGATTTTGTTTTTAATCTGTATTTTACTGTTAGCTGCCCTTGAGTGCCATTTTTTTGGCAGAAAGGCAGGCTATTAAATAAATGAATGGAGCCTTCAGCAGGGCATAATAGGGGGGACTTGGGTGGCGATCTATGGTATGACAATAGGTGTGTTACAAGAATATTCCGCTTTCCATCTGTGAAATGTTGTAGGATATGGAGGAGTAAAGAAACCCCATCCTTCCTCCAATCTTTGTGTATGTGTGAGTGTGTGAGGTCATTGTTCCTCAGTGGTGAGGGACCTTTGCACATGCTCAGGAGCTGTCTTTATTATTTCCTCACCTGTTCTAGAACTGATCCTTGCTGAGCTCCAATTCCGATTCAGGACTGAGAGCCCTTTGGCTAGGGCTAGTCTCATCCAAACTGTGCACCTTTTACACAGATAACTCAAACTTGCCATTTGCTGTTGTTGTTGCCATGTGAGTGTGAAGTGTTTGGACCACTGAGAGAGACAGCTAAGCTATGTCATGACACAAGCCTTCCTTGTCTCCCTTTGGCTTTGTTGGCTTTTTGTGTAACCACTGGCAACCGCAAACCCAACTCCGCTGTGGAAATGCCATGAGCCATTCCCTCCTGATACAGTATTGATGGGATAATCTCTACCCTGAGCCTTTTGATTGTGGTGGTGGCAGCTTTTCTGTTGTACCAGTACAATTCCTTTTCCCCCATGGATGTTAATCTGATGACTCTTTGAACAGAACAGCAACGGCTGTCTTTGTCAAACCATTAGGTTGTGTGTGTGTGTGTGTGTGTTTTAAACAAGCCAGGTTGGAATTCCAACTCCTACCAACATCAGATGCAACCTTTTTTTCTTGTGTTCTGATTTGTGCTCTCTTCCACATATGTTTAATTGGCCTGGACTAACTGTTCAAATCCACATGAAACAAAGCAATCACCCTCGTAAGGTCCAGGTCTTGCTGAAAAAAAGACGTAGCATGCAGAAATGGGGCCAAGCAAACAGCATGATGGTCAGCCCAGGGCTGATGACCTAAGGCAGTAGCAAGTAGCAAGTAGCTGAAGCCCAAGCAAGTAGCAAGTAGCTGAAGCCCAAGCTTCATCGGATAAAAGTGACAGGAAGATGACTTGTTGCTTGTGGATAGAATACAGTAGTTCAGTAGAAGTGGGTGTTTGCCGTGTTAATCCTGAATTATAGGACACATAAAGTAGACAAAATGATGTTATTAATTTGACTATCTTAGGCACACACAAGCTTTTAGATTTCACGTGATTCTTCACCAGGCACACGCTCTCTTAGGAAGAGCCCTCTGCAGCTTGCAAGCTTGCACACTCCCACAATGACATACATCAACCCGAGTAACAATTGTGTTTTATCTGCTTCATATCTTCTGGATTCCTTTGAGCAATTTGTTGATGGTTGCTTCTTCTTTTAAGAGGACCAGCTCACCTGCAGTTGATAACAAATGAGTAACAAAGCAGCAATGGAAACTGCTAGCAAAGCCCCCATGTACACATGCAAATGACTCTGAAGCCAGGCGGGAGGTTCAGCTTATGTAATGACCAAGATTTTAGTCATTGTTTGGAATTAATGTAACGTACTCTCCCTGTCCTGTTCCTTTGTTTCAAGGTTGCTAGTAAGTGTGTGCTGAAGATGCCTGTTTCAGGAGACTTTCCTTCTTTTTATTTAAATTACAATTCACAGTGACCATGACGTGGGCCTGAATCTTTTGGACTTGGATGCTCCGTGCTTGACATCAACACAAAGGTCAAGCGGGCCCAAGAAACACGAGAAGTTCTTCGACACAGAGCTCCCTTTGGAGCTCATGAGCTTAACAGACGTCCAGGCAGCCAACGAGTGTGGCCATCCCACCATCTGCCATGTAAGAGTTTGGTGTTGTAAGACTGTGGGTTTAATTGGGCCAGCCCTGGGCATTCTGGTGCTCTTGATTCAACAGATCCCCTTGTGTTCGTGGCTTTTGTCCCAGGTCCTGGCTCTACAGGAATCCCACAGCAGCGAACTGCCTGATTTCTCCTTTGGCTGCTGCTACTGACCTTTGTCACAGCTGCAGCCGGCTTAGCCGTTTTGCTGGGTCCAGGATGCAAGGGAGAGGAGTTCCAGCTGCACCGTGTGCTCCGCAATCACCTTTGGATCAGAATCCTCATCTTTGTCCCGAAGTTGGCACTCAAGAATTGCATCTTGCACCATTTTGGTCTTGATCTGAGTGCTGCCTTCCCACTTCCTGTCTTGAGTTCTTGATGCCACCTGCTCCTGTTCCCACTGCTGCCTGCCTTTCTAGAGCCCCTGCTCACCATCCTGGAGGTGTACAGAGATATTCCAAAGTTAGGCTAGACCAGTATTTTCTCTTTGATGATTTCTGTGGCAAGACCCGCCTCATATGCTGAACCCTTCTGGCTGTCTCCTAACTAACACACTGATTGGGTTCAGACAACATGATAACCCACACTCAAGGGTTGAGTGTGGGTTGTTGAACCATGGGTTGTTGTTGAAGCGTGGGTTATCATGTTGTCTGAACTCGGCCAAGATAATAAACCATGGCTTGTTAACCACGAACAACCCATGAAGAGAACCATGGTTTGTTGTTGGGTCGTGAACTGTGGGTTCTTCACCATGGTTTTTTTTTATCTCGGCTGGGTTCAGACAACACAATAACTCACGTTTCAACAACAACCCACAGTTCAATGACAACCCACGCTCAACCCTTGAGTGTGGGTGATTGTGTTGTCTGAACCTAATTCTGTTCTGGTTCCTCCTAGGATTCCTGCTCACCCACCAGCAAGCTGCAGCGGCTGCTGGCAGAGTCCCGACAGATGGTAGCAGACTTGGAACTCAGCAACCTGCTTGGTGCCAGCCCAGGCCGCAGCCCCAACGACAGCCTTCACATGGTAATTTCTGGCTTCCCTAGTGATGGGGAGAATTCACCTAGAGTAGCATTCCACTCATCCTTCCTTTCTCCTGGTCCTTGCAAAACGACGATTGAGCCAGATTTGGCCCTGTGCTTAGCTGTGTCTGACAGAAAAGAGACAAGGCAAGCACAAGCTCTGCTCTTCAGCTGTGGAAGGGCAGGACCAAAATCTAAGCAAAAAGTGAGAGAATAAGGAGCGATATTCACACATACTTAAGGCATGTACCACCCCTCCCCTTTGTGGAAGGAAGAAAGGTAAGTATACTGGAAACTACTTTTACCCCCTGCCATGGCTGTGAACTTAATAGATTCGCCTTGGTGAAGTTGCTCTTAGGCCTAAGTTCCTCATCTGTAAAATGGAACATTCGTTCTCCTCTCTGACGCATGCCATGCCAGTTCTTACTTATCTACTATGCTTATATGCTGCCTTTCTGTCAACGCACTCCTGGGCTGCAGAACCCCGAGCTCCGCCAGTGCCGTTTGTGGGCACTTCAACGCCATGGCAGCGCCAGGGACTGGGAAATGCTCCAGTGCACAACTTACAGTTAAAAGAAATATATATACAAAAGGGAGAGAAGAGGAAAAGAAACAAATTCGGGTACCAACTCGTTCATACTATTATGTAAAGAAGTTACAGAATGACCAGGTGGTATGGAGGCAGTTCTGGGAGGTGAGGAGCCAAATAGCACTTGGTCCTAGCCAGGCCGATTACAGGAGGCCTTGCCCTTTTTCCCTCCCACCCCCTGCTCGCTATTCTGTTTTATCTGGCCATTATAGAATTTTAGCCACGTGAAAGAATTTCAGGGATAGATATGGAAAGGGACCATACTGATGCCACGTTGCAAACGGACAGAATAAGGATATTTATAACTAGTTTTCATCACAGCTTGTTCCCTGCAACTGCACAATTGTTTTTTCCCCCCATGGTTATTTCCTTAAGGATCTGATATAGCTCTGTTTCTGCCCTTTGATAGGCTATGGAGTGTACTGAATCCCTTTGCAAAGGGAGATTGCCAGCTGCAGAGGAAAGCGAGATGAAACTGTCTCTCTTTTCTTTATGACCTCAGGTGAGTCGCCCTGCCCTTTCTGTCCGTGTTTGTCTACTTTGCGCAACAGAGTAGAACAGAAAAAAAACACATGAATGGATTTCTACAAGTATAAAGCTCTGGGTGCATTTGCAAAGCATCACGTTTTGTCTGAGACCTGTGCAAAAGTGACGTCCAAATTGGCTTTTTAAGTTTTGTATGTATGCCCTCTGCCCCTAGAAATTAAGTGCATTTGCAGGTGAAGAAGATATTATTATTGTTATTATTTTATTTATTTATATCCCGCTTTTTTCCCAGCACTGGGACTCAAGGCGGCTTTACAACATTAAAAATTGTACAATTAAAACATATAAATAGAAATATACAAAAGTTAAAAATATAGTAATTAAATCAGCTATATTAAAATTATACAAAATATCAAAGTTAAAACAACAAGATACAATATATGCAGAGAATAAACTGAGTGGGATTATCTTAGGCTACCTAAGCAAGCCTTGGGGTCTCAGGGTGCTGAACGCCCTGGGCACCGCTTGTGCCATTTCTGGGCACTTAAATGCCATGAAAGCGCCAGAGACTAGAAAACGGGCTCCAGCACAAGCATGCCGCTTGCACCCAAGCTGTTCAGATGTCAAGCCCAGCCCTTGTGTTCTGCCACAGCACAAGGCTTGTGTTGCAAAGGAGTTTAGAAAAATGTGAAAGAAATGAGAAAAATGTTATGCTGAGCCTTGGCATCTCTGGCATGCTTCCTGGCTTGTAAATCCTGAGGATACGCATGTTGGCAGCCAAGGAGAAATATCTTTTGTCAACACAGAAACTCCTGTTTGCGGAGCAACGGAAAGAAAAGTTACCAGCAGGGACACAAAGGCAGCTTTGAGGAAGGCAGCTCATCCCTGTGAAATAAATATATATTTTAATTTTTCCCCCCAGACATCCCTGAAGTTCTTACTGACAGTGTTTTTCCATATGCTGAGAACAGGCTGGTCATAAAACAGCAAAACCTGAAACTGAATTACAGTATGGAGTTTCAACATGTTTTGCTTCATCAAAACTTGTCTTTTCTTTTTTTTTTTCTTTTGAAACCAGCTGTACCTATGTTTTGCTCTCAAGAGCAGAGAAAACATCCCTGTCGTAAGCGCACCACTCCTGAAGACACAAGATCACTGTAGCGTGTTAAGCTCAGTGGATGGTGACCCAACATTCTTCTGCAGCTTGTATAAAACACTGAAAACCTCACGAGTGCCAAAGATCTGCGACAAAGTGATGGGGTTAATTCCCTAATTTGTTTTTGTTTTAAAAAAAGAGAAACAAATTAGAATTATGTTAAAATGAATAAAAACTACTTTGTAGTAGATCTATACTCAGATTAATTGCTAACGTATTTTTGGAAGGTTATTTAAATATGTAATTGGCTCATTCAAAGGTGATTTTTAAAAAATAATTTAGGAATATATTTTCTTGGCATTTCTCTCTTTTTGTACATCAAATACTACATATAAATATATTTGTAATTACAGTATAAAACTAAAGTGTTCATTTTTATTCAGTGTTTTGTTTTGTTTTTACTGCTGGATCCATTCATCCCTTATATTATTTATGAAGTATTTCTGACTGGTATAGTAGCAAAGGAACACTCTATATGCTGTTGGAAAATGTGTGTGTGTGTGTGTGTGGCATTATCCACAGTGTGGAGAAAAGTTTTGGGTGCAATTGAGCAAGAAGTTCTTCTGTGCAGGTCCCGTTGAAATCAATAGGAGCAGTGCTCTTGCAGAGCTCCTGTTGATTTCAGTGGAGCGTGTGCAGGATAACTTCTTGCTGGATTTTGCATTTCTGCTTTAGGCCTCGACTACTGGCTATAATGGGGTTAAGACCAACTTGCAGGCTGTTCTTATCAGGTTGTGCCAACCTTTATTCTCTCTCTGTCTCTGTCTCTCTCTACAATCGTTTATCTATGCCCTGTTTATCTCTGTGCATTTGAAAATATTTTGAGCATCCTGGTGTTCATGTGCTAATAAACATGATGGCGTTTCTTTTTTAGACTTCTTTGTGCATCTCCCATGACAAGTGGGTGTTTAATTATTAATATGTCTTCAGTTCTCATAAAACAGTGTTGAGTTGTTGGGGGGGGAGGGGATATATTGCCTGAGTGCCATCACCCATCCCGTGCTGAGGGCTGGCAGGCTATTCTTGGCCGCCATGGTTCCTCGTGACACTGTCGTGCATATGCAGGTTAATAATATGTCCGCAGGAATCGGGAGATGAGCAGCCCCCCAGGAACAGCAGAGAATAGTGAAGGGAAGGGAAGAAAAGGGGAGGAGGGATGCTTTTTGGAGCCTCCTGTTTGCGTAACCCTGAGGAGGGCAGCCTCCAGCAGCCTGCAGGCCTAATCAGACCTGCGGAGCTTTGGGCTCACCCCCCCCCCGGGCCTCACCCCCCTTTCCTCCCCAAGCGCTGCTCCCTCCCCAAGCCACAACCACTTGGGCCTTTGTAATCAAGGGGTCTCGCCCCAATGCAGTTAATGCACTTAGAGATTTGGGTGGTAACCAATCCTAGGCAATTGGGTCCTGCCCCATAGAGATGCAGGGGTAGAGCTTCTCCCTCTACAGGCCGTGTCACCCAAAACAGCAGCTTTCCAAGTGGGAACTGGAAGTGAGAGCCATGTGTCAGTTGAATCTTTTTTTTTTTTTAATAGCTCTGTGCATGTAGTATTATACATGTAGCCACCAGATTTTCTGTTTGTTTGGTTTTTGTGGAGGAGGTGGTGGTGCTTTTGTCTGACTTCGAACATTTGTCAGACGTCTCTCCAATGTGTCCTGCATGCTTCAACTGGCTAAGAACGGGGGCGTCCTTTGGGAAGCACTGCAAATGAGGGTAGGACCAGCTGCCTTGTCTTCACAAACTTCACCATTATTCAAGAAAAACAAAGCTTCCATTTAATTTCTTTCTGCCTTCGGGCAGGGCGTGTAGGCTTTCCCCCACTCCCTGTCTTGGTTTTAATTAGAGGGTCAAGAGACAAGAAGGGAGGGAAAGCAGTATGTGCACAGCCTTTTCCTTCCACAGAATAATAGAGCTGGAAGGGGCCATTTAGGCCATCAAGTCCAACCCCCTGCTCAGTACAGGAATCCAGTTTAAAGCATCCCTAACAGATGGCTGTCCAGGTTCTGCTTGAAGACCTCCAGCCAAGGGAGAGCCCACCCTCTAGGTAACTGGTTCCATCGCTGAACTGCTCTTACCATCAAGAAGTGTTCCACGGAAATTTAGTCCTGCCTTCTGGGTCAGCAGAGTACAAATGTTTGCCCTTTTTGGTTTGACAGTCCGTCAGGAATTTGAAGAGTGCAATCATGTATCTTCCTATTCTGTTGTCTTCTCCAGGCTACACATATCCAGTTCCTTCAACCTTTCCTCAGGGGACTTGTTTTCCATACTGCTGATCATCTTCATTGCCCTCCTCTGAACACATTCCAATTTGTCTATATCCCTTCTAAAGTGCTGGACACACTACTCCAGATGAAGTCTGACCAGTGCAGAATAATGTGGAAGAATTACTTCCTTGTGACTTGGAATCAATGGTTCTAGTAATACAGCCTAAAAATCACATTGGCCATTTTTGCAGCCACATCACACTGCTGCCTCATGTTCAGCTTGGGACTGACTACAATCCTGAGATCCTTTTCACATGTACTACTGCAAGGCCAGGTATCCTCCAGCCTTTAATGCAGGGATGGAGAACCTGTGGCATTCCAGCTGTTGGACTACAACTCCTTATCATCCCTGACCTCTGGCCATGCTAGGAGCTGAAGTCCAGCAAAATATGGCAATGGGGCACCGGTTCTCCATCCTAACATTAAAGTGTCCCCAATGTGTCCTGGATGCTTCAACTATCTACTTATGAGGTATTTTTTTGTGAGCCAAAATGGGATCTAGAAATCATGATGAAACACCTTTCAAAGCTTTTGAAAATAAAACTGCCCGACTGTTTCTGCCCAGGGGGACAATAACAGTGCTACTCTACTCCAAACCCAACTGCACTCACAAGTTGGCTGTGACTTGCAAGCTACAATTTGTAAATCCCCACTTTAAAATGGCCAATGAGCTTAACCAGTAAGGTCCAAGTAAGCCTATTTGACTGTATTTAAAAAGTCACATTAGCAATTTTAAATTTTTTTATTTTTTTTTTTAGTTCTCCTGACGGGAGCCAGCCAGAATAACAAGACATTCCATTACTCTTGCCTTCTGGTCTACTGCCTTGGAGGTCCAAAAGAAGCAAGATGATAGCACAATTAAATGGGGAATAATCTCTGTTGGTGTATGTACATTGCAGGCTTCTGAGCATCAAAAAGAATCTTCATCGGGTAGAACAGGAAAGCTTCAGGTGATTAGCTGTACTAAGTATATTAAAGCTTGCAGACATGTAAAATTATTTTTTAAAAATAATATACCAAAAGTGTCAGCGGCGAAAATAAGCAGGCACTATCGGGCGTAAGACACATGTCCTGCTGGATCAGACCCGCCTTTTGCCTTTGGTCCTGCCCACCACTGGAATGTGGCCCCCGAGGGCTTCCCTGAAATGGAATTTGGCCCTTGGGTGGAAAGAGGTTCCACACCCCTGAACTGGACCACCCTCCGGGCTAACTTACATCAACTGCCCTGAGGGAAAGGAGGAGCGAGGGAAAGAAGCAGACAGAGGGACCACCAGGGCCTGCCCCTCCTTGGGAGATGAGAAAAGGGTGCAGCAGGGCCATTCCACGAGCCCGGATGGCCTGCTTAATTTTCCTTCTCCGTCCCCTTTTCCTTGTGTATCATGTCTTTTTTTGCTGTGCTCTGGGAGCCTCTTTTTGGCCAATAAGTGGGATAGAAGGACTTTTGTGCGTAAATAACAAATACACTATCTGGAACAGTGTTCTCCAACCTTCGGTCCCCAGATGTTTTTGGCCTACAACTCCCAGCATGCATGCTGGTTGTAGGCCAAAAACATCTGGGGACCCAGGGTTGGAGAAGACTGATCTGGAAAGTAAATCCCACAAACCTAACGTCTGCCTAGTCCTGTAAGTAGTAGACAGTACTGAGCTAGGTGCCCCAATGGTCCAACTCGGCGCAAAGACAGCTTCTCGTGCATCACTACCACCCATGCAGCCCTACGATTATACTGATGGTGGCCGGCAGCGTTTTCGGAAAGGGGCGGGCATTCCAGTCCCTTGAGCTGTGCATGAGCCTGCAGGGCGGGAAGGCGGCCGTTGATTGGCTGCCTGGCCAGTGGGAGCGGCGCGTCCTTTGCTTTGTGAATGGCCAGGAAGGCGCGTTTGTAGAGGGGGGGAAGAGGAGGAGAAAAGAAAAAGAGGCGGAGCGGCAGTTCCCCGGCACGCCCGCTGGGGGCGCGCTGCGCTGCCTGGCGCGCCTCTTTGCATTCCCGACCCCGGGAATGAGCTGCTGAGTCTCCCAGGCCGATCCGGAGCTGGGGCCGGTGGAGAAGCGAGCAGGCGAGAAGCGAGGGAGCAAGCGGGCTCCGGAGCAGCAGCAGCAGCAGCAGCAGCAGCAGCGAGGAAGCCAGGAGCCAGCCAGCCTGGGCCGAAGCGGGTCGGACTTCCTGCTGGGCTCCTTCGCCTTTGCAACATGAACACCATCAAGAACGTGCCCGCCCGGGTGCTGAGTCGCCGGGGCGGCCACAGCCTGGAGGCGGAGAGGGAGCAGTTTGACAAAATCCAGGCAAGGCATTATTATTATTATTATTATTATTATTATTATTATTATGAATTTCCTTTTTTGGTGGGGGGCGTGTTGATTTATTAGTAGGGAGGGGGGGTGTTAACCCTGGAGGTTGCATGGAGGAAAAGGGATTTGTAGGGTGGTGGTGTTTTTTTTGCAAACATAGCACAGAGTGGGATACACACATACCATGCATTATATTTGGGGTGGGGGCGAAAAGAGAGACCCCCCCCCTGCGCGCATGCATGCATACATGCATCTTTCTCCCCTCCCCCACGTAACCCTAAGCACGCTCTGCCTTAATCCCTACACGGCTGACAGCCCCCCCCCCCGGAGAAATCACCCTTCTCTCTTCAACCCCCCCCCCCGACTACAGGCATGCCTTCTTCCCTAGCTGTGAGAAGTGGGGTGTCTTGTCAAAAGGATCTCACTTAACCGTGCGCTTCTGCTGCCCCCCCCCACTTCCCAAGCTATCCCAGGTCATTGCTAGACCATGGATGGTGGTGTCTGGAAACTGGGATCAGTTTGATAAGGCATCCCCCTGCTCCCTCCCCCCAGATTACAAGATGGAGCTTGCAGGGTGGGGGTGAAAAGAAACGAAAAAGGGTGTATTATGTGGCAGGAGGGTCCTCAGTGCAACTCTGTAGAGGGTGGGGTTGGGGATCACTTTGATCAGAACCAGATAAGAGAGAAGGAAGAGGGATATTTTTTTTGTGGGGGGTGTAAGTGGACAAACAATAACGATGTTAAGAATCCCAGGTTTCATTTAATTATTAAGGTTGTAGTCCTCGTGGTCACAGAGAAAGAAGAAAGAGGAATGACAGTCCCCCATCTGGGGTTAGTGGCGGCAAGAAAAACAGATTTCCTTCTGGGGAGACACAAGAGAAATGGAGGGGATATCCATGACTGGGGGTTGGAGCACTGGAGCAGCATGTACTTTGGGCTTGCGCATGGTTAAAGGGGCACATTCATGCTCACTGGAGAATGTACTGGGAATTGTATGCAGACGTGGGTTTTGGAGAGGGGGAAAGATGCCTCCTATCTTGAAACCCCACCCCCCCCAGGCTGATTGACACCCCACCCCTGTGCCCAGTCTCCATACCCCTCAGGGACTGGTCCTTGAAACAGGTGCCAGGAGAGTGCTGGGCTGGGGTGGGGGAGGTTTACCTGTGCTGAGCCAGCTTGGAACAGGCCCCCAAATCCCAGAGAACGGGAGGAGCATCAGCATGCCATTTTTCGGCCACAAGTTCACAGTTATCTGTGGGTTGACCTGGAGGTAGTTATTTTGCTGACAAAGTTGCTTTAGCTTCTGCTTTTATTGCCTTTACAAACAACATCAACAACCCCAAAACTTTTATTCTAGTGGCTTTTCTGTGGTTATTTGGTGGGTTTTTAAAAAATTGGTATTATTTATGCAAATTGCCCTGGAAATTTTGGTTGAAAACTGGAATATCAAATGTTAAAATCATTCAATCAGTACGTATATGTGTGAGAGAGGAAGATGTTTTCCTCTTCGATTCTGGACTGGGAAGGGCCCTCCCTTGTAAAGAAACATGCCGATTCATTGTGTGTTCTGTGTGTGTGTTTTTAAAATCAAATAAAACGCAACCCTGATTGTCTGGGGTGGGAAGCTACCGTAGGTTTTCTAATCTCTGAGAATGATTTTGCGTGGGGTTGGAGGAAACTGGTACCCTGAACTGTGAGTTTGCCTTGCAATTTCAACTTTCCTCCGTGTGTGTGTGGTATTTCGCCGCTGGCATGGCCTTGTGCTATGGAGTCTCTGGGGATGTTGTTGTAATACTCTCCGCTCTCTTGTTACTGTGTGTGTCTGTGCGTGTGCTTTCCACTACTTCTTTGTCTGGTTGTATTACCCTGTATGGATATTTTGGAGCTCTGTGCATGCACATACTAGGAATGCATGTGGCAACCTTCCCCAAGCTGGCGCCCTCTGGAAGTGTTGAACTACAACTCCTATCGTCCACTGCCAGCTATGCCTATTGGGAATGATAGGAGCTGTAGTCCAGCACATCCAGGAGGGTGCTAGGTTGGGGAAGGTGGGTGTGTGGTCTCATGTTCTAGAATTGAATTGTGTGTGTGCAGACGCATGTTCTTAAATGTATGCTGCTGTGTATTTGTGTTTTGTGTTTATTCTTTCTAGATATATAATAAGGATCAAGTCTGCATGTGTATGTGTTTGGGGAACTTTTGAATTTGCATGTTCTTTGCTGGTTTGTAGGGCTGGAATGTGTTCTCCTGTGTATGTTTGGGTGCATATTTCTCGTTTTCTAGCAAAACATCTGGTCCTATTCCTCCCAGTGGTCTACACTGGTGTGTTGTTGTTGTTGTTGTTTTAAATAAAGCATCTTTTATAGATACTTGTGGTATCTTTTTAAAGGACAGATTTATTGGGACAGAACTTTTTGTAGCCTTCAGCCTGCACTTGCATCTCCTGAAGTATCCTGTAATCTGTGAAAACTTCTGCCACAGTTAAATCTACGTAATCTCCGTATTTAAGATGCCAGAAGACAGTTGTGTGCATGGGAGAGAAGAGTTGGCTGTAACAGACAAACACAGCTACCCCTCAGGAATCTGTTTATAGGTACTTTTGGTCTTGATTTTTGGCTTTGCCCCATCTTTAAAGAAACAGGAAATAATAAGCAAAAGTAAATTCCCTCTGAGCATGTGCAGAGTCCATCAACAAAGACTGCCTGCCCCCAGACACTGAGAATGGAGGAGGGAGCCTTCCCTCTGAGATAGGTGGTCGATTGGCCATGCTGGCTGGGGTGTGTGTGATGGGAATTGTAGTCCGAAACGTGGGCAGGGGGCAGGGTGGGGAAGGTAGACAGGGGACTCACTTTCAAAATTACTTTATAGGGAGATAAAAATTATCTCTCTCTTTTAAAATAAAAAATAAAAATAAAGGCTTACCTGGGTGTAAAATATACCGTGTTTATTGCCACAAGATGTTTGGGGCCTTTGAAAGAACCGGACGGCTGCTGGCCTACCATGACTGAAGTGCAACACAACTTTACACCCAGGTTACGCAGTGTTTTTGGCAGCCGATGCCATGTTGACTCTGTCGGCCTGGGGGAGAAAAGGGTGACTGTTTATGGATGAATGTCAGGAAGTAATGGGAGAGGCCTTCCTTCAAAATTCTGTCTTACCTGGCTAAAAATGCATGCGGGAACTCCTTTTTTGGGGGGGGGCTTCCCCCCCTTTCTTGTGCCCTGTCTGTCTTTAATAATTGTGATGCTCCTAAAGAAACAGACTTCTGTGCTCGTTAGTCCAGTGAATCTGGTTTGGCACACCAAACCTGGAGAGGTGAAAAGTTTGTAGTGGGTTTTGTCATTTGGGGGGCCAGTTAAGCGACATGCTTATGAAACTGCAGAGCTTTGTTATGTGTGACACAGATTTTTTTTTTTTAATGGCCTTTTCTCGTTAGCTGGTGTCTTGGAAAAGGGATTGCCCTCTTTTTAGCAAATTGGGGGGGGGAGTGTTTCGTGCACGAACTGCATCTTGGCGAAAGACACACCAAAAAAAGCTTTTTAATTTCTTAACTCCATTTATATCTTGCTCTTTCCCCAAGGATCTCAAGAAGGTTACGTGGTTCTCGCTCCCCACCCCCACCCCCACCCCCTTTTATCCTCACAGCAACCCTGTGAGGAAGGTTAGTTGTGAGTGGCCCAAGGTGGTTCACGCTGGCTCAGCTTGTGTGAGCGTGGAAAGCTAAGCAGGGTCAGGCCTGGCTGTTACTTGGATGGGAGACCCCTCTAGTTTCCTGCATTGAGCAGGGGGTTGGACTCGATGGCCTTGTAGGCCCCTTCCAACTCTATATCTATGAAATAATCTATGAAGGGGATTTGAACCCAGGTCTCCCCAGTCCTAGTCTCACACTTTAGCTTCAACACCACACTCCAGGTGCAATGGAGTCTTATTTATTCTTGGTGAGGGATGTGTGTATATGTGATAAGTCCGCCTTGAGGTCTGCTATGTTCATGCAAATAGCATGCAAATGATGCCAATGATTAAAATATGCATATTGCCTGCAGCCTTCCAGCTCAGAATATTTTTTTTCTAGTGTGCCTTTGAATGCCCAGCCGTTGCCCTACTCTAAAATCTGTGCTCTAATGGGCTTGCCTGTGATTGACTGACATCCTCTGATGTCACAGAGGGAAAGGAAAAGAGGGCTATAGGAAGCTCGGAGCCTAGAAAACAAGGAGCAGAAGCTAGAGTAATTCACAAGAAGGAAGGAAAGGGAAAATAAGGGAGTGGTTTTGTTGGCCTGTGTTTGCAGCCTCAAGCCTCTGCTGTTGCCTGTCTGTCACTTTTTAGCCTCAGATAGGCCCTGTCTGAACTGCTGCCATATCACAGAATCTTCACAAACATTCCAAATCCAGAAAGGGAAAGATGCTTCCGGGAAGTTGAAAACCTCCATAGCGGCTGTGAAGGGAGCGGAGTGTTCATTTGGCTAGGTGAAAGCCTCACATACTAGAGATGGAAATGGCTGTGTGCTAAAAGAAGGAACTAAAGAAATGGAGCCACTACCGGGAATTGAACCTGGGACATGCAAAGAGTACACTCTACCACTGAGATAGGCCTCTCCCCGGTTGCTGAGCAGGGGCCCAGGGAGTGGCGGGGCTGATGTGAGGGAGGTAATATGTGTATATATATATATATATATATATATATATATATATATTAAAAAGTTTCTTTGTTTTTTACAATGTATGTTTCACAATATCTTGTCTGGAGGTTCTGATCTGCTGGGAATGTCTCCTGTCTGGGGTTTCCTGGTGCATCAGGATCATATGATGCAGGCCAGTCATTGGCTGCTTTACAGCACAATCCTTGGGCGTAAGATCCTCTGACCTCCATGGGATCTACTCCCACGCAAAAGTGTATTAGGGGTTTGCAGACTTCTGAGGAACATAGGAAGCTGCCTTATACTGAGTCAGGCCCTTGTGGTATCTAGCCCAGTATTGTCGGCACTGACTGGCAGCAGCGGCTGTCCGGGGGTTTCAAGCAGGAATCTTGGAGATGCTGCCAGAGAGCGAACCTGGGACCTTCTGCGTGCAAAGCAGGGCTTCTACCACTGAGCCGTAGCCCATTTCTGTGTCTTAAGATATGTTATTGGCGTCGAGTGCCAGTGTGACCTAGTGGTTAGAGTGTTGGACTGGGACTTGGGAGATCCAGGTACTAGTCCCCTCTCGGCTATGAAGCTCCCTGGGTGACTTTGGGCCAGCCACTGACTGTCACCCTAACCTACCTCACAGGGTTGTTGTGAGGATAAAATGGAGAGGAGGAGGAGGAGGAGGATTATGTAAGCCGCCTTGGGTTCCTCGCAAGAAAAAAAGGCGGTATATAAATAAATAAATGTAGCTAAATTTTAATTTCTGCTCCTAAGTTAAACAGTTGGGGTGCCCCGCCTATCCCTTTGAGAATAATCATCCCGTCCCATCCTCCAGAGAGTATTACAACATCTTCGGAGAGAAAGATTTATGAGTTGTAACACTGTGGAAAATCTCTCCCCGCGACCTCCCAGCTTATTTTCTAAATCAGCCTTTCCCAACCCGTCCGGCTGTATCAGGCCATCACTCCCACCATTGGCCCTGTTGGCTGGGAATGATGGGAGCTGCAATCCAACATATCTGGAGGGCACCAGGTTGGAGAAGGCTGCCCTAAATAAACACGTGGAATAGAAAGTTTTATAGCCAGGGGCTAAGGTCTGGGGAGGGAGAGATGTGAAATCTCTTCATCTTGGAGTAAAAAGAAGCCCTCTGAAGGTTAAAGAAACGGCAGCAAAGAACGCTGAGATGGCGTTGTGTCTGGCACACGCCCAAAGTGCAATCCGGGCAAAATCGTGCCTGTCGAATGACCTGGGCGACTGCAGTTCCTAACCCTGGTTGGTGGAAGAGGGTCATGCACAAATATGACAGGTTTCTGTCCCAGAAGCATGCCAAAATATATACATTGGAATAATTGGCAGCTTATAAACTTCAGGCGGGATCCAGCTGGAAGCTCTCTCCCGGACAAGCCCCCCCCCCACCATACAAATGAATGGTGGATTCCTGCCAGATTCTGCCCTTTAAAATCAAATAGATTTAGGAGAAGGTCTGTGTTTGCTTGCAGTCTAGTTTCGTATACTCTGGCTCCAGCCACTGTCAAGAGGAAGGAAGGCCTGCTGGCTGGCTCCCCATCCCCTGAAAGCTTCTTCTTGTTTGTAATTATTAAATTTTAGGCACACGGGGTAAACTCCCAACGTAATGGAGTAGGCCCACTGAAATGAATGGGACTTAAGTGAGTCATGACAAACTTAAGTCCCATAAGAAGAGCCCTGCTGAATCAGAGCAATAGGCCAGCATTCCAATGTTCACACAGTGGCCAACCAGCTGCCCGCGGGAAACCCACAAGCCGGACACAAGCGCAGCAGCACCCGCCCGCCCATGTTCCCCAGCAACTAGTGTACATAGGCATACTGCCTCTGATCCTGGGGGTAGCCTATAGCCATCAGGGCTAATAACCATGGGTAGCCTTCTCCTCCATGAATTTGTCTAACCCCCTTTGAAAGCCCTCCAGATTGGTGGCCATCACTACATCTTGTGAATTCCACAGTTTAACTCTGCTGCTGTGTGAAGACTTCCTTTGATCTGTCCTGAATCTCCCACCAGTCAGCTTCACGGGTTGGCCCTGTTGGGTTCTAGCCTTAGGAGAAAGGGAGGAGAAACATCTCCCTGTCCACTTTCTCCACACTGCGCATAATTTTGTACACCTCTATCATGTCTCCCCTTCTTCAGCCTTTTTTTCTAAGCTCCGCCTGCTGGGGAAATCTGATGAAAGAAGAACCTGGTGGCAGCAGAGGAAATGAAACACAGGCAGGCTACAGATGGCTTTAAAAGGGGATGAGGCGAATTTCAGGAGAAGAGGCCGATCAATAGCAAGTTAGTTGCTGACCACAGACATATATTGGGAGGGGTGGGAAATTGCCACTGATGTATTTCGTGAACAAAAAGGGAATTTGCAAGTACTTCATAGAGGAGAACTCCTTGTCAAAAAACAAAACAAAAAACCATTTCCAAACCCACTCTTGAAATCCCTATTTGAAAGTGCTCCTTGTTTGCCCCAGTTAAAATGAGTTTTCAGTAGTTTTTTTTTTAAATAAAAGCTAATTTTCCTCTTCAAAGAAAGGGATATAAACGTAATAGATAAAAATAATAAATAAATACTGGGCAAGATGGACCCAGGATCTGACTCCGTGTGACAGAGCTTCCTGTGTGGATAACTGCTGCAGTCTGCTGAAGAACGTTGCTCAGCATGTGACTTAAACTTTTGCACTTCTGGTTGAAGGAAGCTCCTTCTTCCAGAACGTGTCTGTGCTCCGTATAATGTCTGTACAGTATTATTATTATTTAGAAATGGAAGCTGAGCAAAGAGGATTGCTCACTGGGCATGGTTTCTCCCCTCACCACCCGACCCATGGCTTGGTTTCCTCACCCAGTTAGGTTTTCCATAATTGCACGTCTACTCAAGTTTAATTGCTCCCTTTTTAATGGCAGGAAGGCGGCTTGGTAGTGGAAACAAGTTGGCTTTTTAAAAGTTTCTTAGGAGTATCCAACTGGTACAGCGTGGGAGGAGCTGTATTTTACTGCTGCTGCAGCACACACCAGCGGAGGTCATGCACTGGGGCTGTCGTTCCTTCACTCCAAGCCCCTGCCCATATCTGGGGTGGGACTTAGTGCGCGTGAGCAACGGGTCGAAGCAAAACAACACTCTATTGCATGGGTAGGCAACCGGGCGCCCTCCAGACAGTTTGACTACAACTCCCATAAGCCCCAGCCAACGTGGCCAGTGGTGGGGGTTATGGGAGATGTAGTCCAAACCATCTGGAGGGGCAGCAGGTTGCCTACCTCTGCTCTGTTGGCACTTCATACCCCTCATCTCTTTAGCCTCTCTCATCTCAGAGATTCCTGGAGTTTCAGTTGAGATCCTGTGGGGGATTTATGTTTTTTTAAGGTTGATCGCAGCACATGATTTGATTTGCACGCAGAAGGTCCTGGGTTTGATCCCTGGCATCTCTGCTTAAAAGGAAGCTTAGTGGGTGGCTAGAAGAGACAGGGTCTTCTCAGTTGTGGCATCCCACTTGTGGAATGCCCTCCCCAAAGAGGTTTGGCCCGTGCCTACATTGTTATATTTTTGACACGAGTCAAAGACCTTTCTTTTCTCCCAGGCATTTCAGAGACCTAGTCTAGATTGTTATGACTGTTTTTTTAAATTCCTGTACTCATTGTATTGTATTGTATTCTTTTAAATATTTGTATTGTATTTTATATTTTTAACTGTTTGTATGGCATTTTAGTCTTAGCTGTTTGTAATCCGTCCAGAGAACATTGGTTATTGGGCAGATTAAAAAGATAATAAATAAATAGTAAATAAACAAAGGAAGAAAGAAGGTTGCAGGGTTGAAGGAGATCTCTTTCTGCTTCATAGCTCAGGGAGCCGCTGGCAGACAAGAGTACACAGTACTGTAGAAGGCAATTTCATATGTTCGTAGACGTTCAGGTTGACTAAAAGCTTTGACAGAATCTGTCTTGAATCAGCCTCTCCCAAAAAGGTGCCCCTCTGATTTTTGGACTACAACTCCCAGCATTCCTGACCATTGGCCAGGCGGGCTGGTGCTGATGGATGTTGAAGTCCAAAAACATCTGGAAGGCACCAGATTGGGTAAAGCTGGCCTTAATACAAATTGGCCGCCTTTCCCGACACTTTCTTGGAAAAGTTTGAACAGGTATGGGGTGTGTGTGACACTGTGTACGTTTTCCTAAAGCAACCCAAACCCTCCTGATTCAGCCGTGGTTTTTCTGCTCTTTCCCTCTCTGCCTAACTGAGAGGCAGGTGACATAAGGGAAATGAGCTCACGTGTTGCAGGAAGTAGCCTTTTTTTTTCATAATGAGCTCACGTTGAAGGAAGTAGCCTTTTCACAACGGGAAACCTAAATGTGTCTACCACCCCCGAACCAGAAATACCAGTTTAGCTGAAAACAAAGCAATTAGCTCCCTTGCTTCGTGACTACCTCATCTCAGTGGTTCCGAGCTGTTTCTGAATCACTTCCTCTCCCTCTGGTTGGCTTGGGAGAACCGGGTTGAGGGTGTGTGTGGATGGATCAGCATCTTGGAAGCTGGCAAGAGAAGTGAGGCCAGCAGGAGATGCTGGAGTTTTGGAAAACATGTTGCTCAAGAATTCGCCCAGCAGCTTGATAGTACTCAACAAGGGATTAGTGTCTTCTTCTCTCTCTCTTTTTTTATTTAAACGGTGATGGCTAGGATTATCGAGGGACAAATCATGATCCAAATAAGGAGGTTAATGCTCTGAATGACTGGGAATTTACTTGGATGTCAAGCATCCCTTGCATTCAGCTGGAACAGACTTCTAAGTATGTGTGTGTAAGATTGTGGTACATGTTGTATAGCAGGAGTGCCAAACCTCAGGCCTGCAGGGGAAATCCGGCCTGTCAGGCTCTCAATATGGCCCTCTGGGGTTCCCAGACCCCCCCCCCGCCTTTCCCCGGCCATCCATCGGTTGTTTCAAAGCAGTTGCACATTCCACGAACCCCATTCTAAAAGGTTGAAGTGCCTCTCCTAACAACATCAGAAGAGCCCTGCTGGATCAGACCAAGGGTCCATCTAGTCCGGCATTCCGCCCAGCTGCCCACGGGATCCCACAAGGAGGACATGAGTGCAACAGCACCCTCCCGCCCATGTTCCCCAGCAACTGGTGTACATAGGCATCCAGCCTCTGATGCTGGAGGTAGCATATCGTCATCAGGACTAGCAGCCACAGATAGCCTTCTCCTCCATGAATGTGTCCAATCCCCTTTTAAAGCTGTCCAAATTGGTGGCTGGCCTGTCACTCCGTCACTACATCTTGTGGAAGTGAATTCCACAGTTTAACTATGCGCTGTGTGAAGAAGTATTTCTTTTGATCTGTCTTGAATCAATCAGCTTCATGGGCTGATCACCCCACTGAGGTTCTAGTATTATGAGAGAGGGAGAAAAATGTCTCCCTGTCCACTTTCTCCACACCAGGCATAATTCTGTACACCTCTATCATGTCTCCCCTCACTCACCCTTTTTCTGAGCTAAACAATCCCAGATGTGGTAACCTTTCCTCACCGGGGAGTTGCTCCAGCCCCTTGATCATTTTAGTTGCCCTTTTCTGCACTTTTTCCAACTCTACAATATCCTTTTTTCGGTGCGGTGACCGGAACTGTACACAGTATTCCAAGTGTGGTCACACCATAGATGTATATAAAGGGCAATATGATCTTGGCGGTTTTATTTTCAATTCCTTTCCTAATTATGCCTAACATGGAGTTTCCCTTTTTCGCAGCAGCCGCACACGGGGGTCGACATTTTCATCGAGCTGTCCACCACGACCCCAAGATCTCTTTCTTGGTCAGTCACCACTAGCTCATATCCCATCAGCTTATACTTGTAGTTGGGATTTTTGGCCCTGACGTACATCACTTTACACGTGCTTGCAGTGATGCTTAGTTACTTGGCAGTAAGAGATCTAGGCTAAAATACGCTGGTATTTTGACTCTACTCCTTTCGCCTTTGGGCCTGCCCACCACTAGAATGCTGCCCCCGAGAGCTTCTCCAAAATTGAATCTGGCCCTTGGTCTGAAAGAGGGTTGACACCCCTGTTGTATAGTATGTCTGTAGGATGGGGTTTCTGAGCAGGGTTTTGAGCGTGCGGTGCTGCTGTATCTAGTAACTTCTCTGCTCGGGGAAGGCTTCTTGGGCCCTCTTTACTCAGAGGTAGTTTGCCAGTGAGTCCCAGTTGTGAAGGAGCAACTGCAGGGGAGGGCTATTGTGATTGCGCCCGGCCTGTGAAGTTTTTTTTTTGGAAGCCTATGATTGGCCGATATGGGAAATAGGATGTGGGGCTAGAGGTGACCTTTGACCTGACCTGTGACTGGGTTCAGAAAACATGATAACCTACACTCAAGGGTTGAGTATGGGTTGAGCATGGGTTGTTGTTGAACCTTGGGTTATCGTGTCTGAACCCAGCCAAGATGACAAACCATGGTGAAGAACCCACAGTTGAACCTAACATGCAGGTATAAACCTATATAAGCATGACCAAAGGCATCACTGAGGGTGTTCTTGTTGACCGCTTGCATTGTCTCCCCAATGGGGGCTAATTCCAGGCCCCTGGATATGCACACAGACCCAGGTTTTCCTAACCCTATCCTTAACCTGAACCTTAACCCTAACACACAGGTATATTCCCCATACATTCAAACAAAGGTGGAATTTGCTTTACCGTGTTAGGTTGCAGGCGCAATGAAATTGGTGCTGCTCTGCTTGGCATGCTGCCCATCCTAAACCTCGGAGCAAGCTGACCTTTGCCTGTTCACTTTCTGTCTGGAAAACCTGCTTAAGTAAAGACACTGAACAGTGCACAGAATGTAGGTTAATATAATAATCATCAGTATATTGCGTGCCCTTTGCCCACTTTCTGCTCAGTCCCTGTCACACCACCCCAACGATGCTACTTCCCCCCCCCCCCCCCCGGTATTGTGATAGAAGCCATGCAAAAAAACGAGGCCTCGTCAGGATCACGCCATGTTGCAAAGAGACTCTGGAATCTTTCACCCAGTTGCCAAACCGCTGTTTGCTGGCCTTCGTATGTTCCACCCACTTCTCCAGACGGAGGAAGCCGTTTGAATGTGATCAGCTTCTGTGCTGTGACTCAGATGGGTGGTCCCTCAGGAACGAGCTTTCCTCTTCCCATTTCAGAATTAAAAGCTCCAGAGCCACTGCCTCTGGAGGAATAGGTGTCGTGTCCTTCCCTTTCATCCAGGTCAAGGGGAAGATGGGAGTTGTCGGTGAGGTAGTAGAATGGACTGTATCACTTCAGACTGTATTGCCCTTGCCCTGGTGCAGGCTTCAAACACAGAGATCCATTTAAAATAATTAAAATTAATGCGTTTTTGAAACAAACTAAGCCCGAGGTGCACAGCCCTAGGGACCCTCTTAGTATGTGTGACAAGTTTCAGGTGTCTAGGTTTCACGGTTTTAGCACTACAGCGCTGATAAGACAGACAGACAGACAGACATCCTCTTCTATTGTTATAGAGTTAAGACTGCACACATTTCGTCTGAAAAAGAGTCTCCAAGACAGCTTGGAGAAATTTTCAAACAGTATAAACACATTTTTTTTGGGGGGGGGGGAATACACCAAAGTCTACAAAGCCTACCCACATCAGAAAAAGCACCACAGTAAAATATTTCTTGAAAGAAACAACAAACCAGTCCAGCAACAGATATAGAGCTTTTCTACACAAGGCTGTAATTTGCTGTGTTTACTTTTCATTTTGTCGCAAAATTGAGATCCACAGCTTTTCCCTTCTTGCTTTTCTGCTACATAACCTCTAGGTGGAGCTGTGCTATAGCGGAATGGCGCAAATACACAAGTAGAAACAGCTCTTTTAGAAATAATACCCCATTTTTCTGAAAAAACAGAAGTGAAACTGGAGGTTCATAACATTGTCAAAAGCCCCTGTAAACAACTTTGAGTAAGGAATCATGAGCACACAATAAATACCTTGTGTAGAAAAGCACACACATTTGACCCATGTCAAAAACCTTCTGGAAAAGCCCACTTTTTTTTTCTAATTCTCATTGAAAGGTGAACAATGACTGGGCAGGGTGGGCCTCTCTCGGAAGGACATTCCACAGTCATGGCACCACGACCAACAAGGCCCTGCCTTTCATGTCCATTATGGCTGGCTGGGGAATGCTGGGAGCTGTAGAACTTTTGTCTGTCTAAACATGCATAGGATTGCGTCCTTAAAAAGCCAAGTTACAAAGATGTGTCTTGGCCCTCTTCCCAAATGCAGACAGGTGGGCCAGTGCTTGGTGTCCAGGTGCTTTCTCTTACACATGTGCATGCGAGAGTTGTTGTGTGTCTGCCAGCTGGCTGGGCCTGCTTTAAACCCAATATGAGGCAGATGTAAGAAAGCAAACGTGCTTCTCTGCAGCCAGTGTTTCCATTAAGGACCCTTGTCCTGGGCCTGTGCACTGTCCCACTTACGGTAGTGGTTGAGCAGCCGGTTTTTAACTGAGACTTTAGCTGTGTGGCAGAGAGGGCCCAGTGGGGTTTTTTTTTAGGCTGATCCTGTAGTAATCTGTCTGGAAGGGCACTTGGAAACTTAGAGCCTGCTTTTTCAGGGGTGGGTGTGGTGGGCTGGTGTGTCTTTTGGTGCTAAATTGAGTTTCAAACTGTTCAGTCATATAGCTTAAGGGGTCAATACGATTGCCTGCCAAATGCTGCTTATTTGAAAACACGATGGAGTGCGCCGGGGAGCAATTGTGTACAGGGGGTGGGGTAAACCACACTTCTGCAGAACCTTCTGCAGAAGCAACCAGACCAGTCGTTCCCAAACTCTGTGCCGCGGAAGTATAACTCCTCGAGGCAGCCTTTCCCAACCTCGTGCTTTCCAGATGTGTTGGGTCCCAAGTCCCATGGTCCCCAGCCAACGCAACCATTGGCCATGCTGGCTGGGGACCATGAGAGTTGTGGTCCAACAGATCTGGAGGGCACCAGGCTGGGAAAGGCTGCCTTAAGCTCACAGGAGAATTTTTATTCTGCATCCAGTGAGGATGTTTCCCGTTAACCTCTCTGCATGGCATATGGGAGGATCATTTGGCGAATGGTAACGCTGGCGCCCAGCATTACTGGCCATCCTCCTTTGGGGGAGGCTGCCTGTTGCCCTCTGCAGGAGTTGCTGCTCTGGCCAGCTCTTGGCATTGCAGCACGAGTTTCTACAATCTCCCTCCTGATCGTGAGAGGGCACCTCTCACAATCAGGACGGAGATTGCAGGAATTTGTGCCCGAGCACAGAGTGGTGAATACTTGCCCTGCTTCGGGCATAAGGGCAGAGGGTGCCACCGCTGTTCTCAGATGACAGGGTGCATATATGTACATGGCAGATGACAGAGAGCCAGTGTGGCGTGGTGGTGAGAGTGTTGGACTGGGACTTGGGAGATCCGGGTTCTAGTCCCCACTCGGCCATTAAGTTCACTGGGTGACTTTGGGCCAGTCACTGACTCTCAGCCTAAACTACCTCACAGGGTTGTTGTGAGGATAAATATGGAGAGGAGGATGACCTCGTAAGCCGTCTTGGGTTCCTTGCAAGAAAAAATGGCGGGACATAAATATAATAAATAAATAAATACATGGCCAAACAAACTCCAGTAGCATTTGGCATTTTCTGGTGTGCTTGTTATTTCCAAACTGACATGGGGCACATAAGTACAACTCAAGAGAACTCCCATGTGCCATGAGAAATGAATGTATGCACTAAACCTGCAAAGTAAATTTTATACCCTGCCTTTCTTCCATCATGGAACTCAAGGTGGCATATGGGGGGGGGGGGGGATCTGGCAGTCTCCCATACGAGGGCTGACCAGATCCAGACCCGCTTAGTTTCAGCAAAGTAGCTGAAGGTCATATGTCTCCAGACCGTGCCCTGGACTCCCATGAGGTTCTGGGCAAGTTTCCTCACAGTCTGCCTCTTCTGAGGGCAACTAATCCTGCGGTCTGAACTGGAAGCGGTTGGTTCCTCAACCCCAGCTGAGCTAGAAGGGTTCCCAGATTACCTGCCCTTAGAGGAGATTACTTGCTGTATTTCTGCATGCATCACTGCTCTGGGTATATTTCCTTCCAGTTATCAGGCATGTCCAGCGTAATAACTCGCATGGGGATGCTCCGACGGCCAGTAATTCTTGTCCACTGTTGGTGGAATGTAGGACTTTTTTTTCCCCTTAGTGAGTGTAAGATTGAAATGTGCCTTCAGTGTTAATTCAGAAAGAGAGCATGCCCCAGATATCAGCAATGCTTGTGTGGACAGATTACCACTGTTTTCTTGCTCAATGTTTCTCCTCTGTTGCCACAAGATCCTCCCCACTGGACCAACCGAAGTTGATTTGTTAGATTACAAATAGGAGATTTAAAAAAGAGTCCTCGAGAGCTTTTCTCGGGCATGCACACCTCTCCCTAAGTAGTCTCCAGATGGACAGCCCTTACGGCTATCAGTTGAAAGGCGTTGTGCAGCGATTCCGTTTTCCTCTCCTTAACGGATTCTTTGTGGTGAGAAAAAAGGATGGAAGGAACGGTGGGAAAACACCCCTGGAGGGTTACAAGTGGAAGAGGAGGACGAGGTCTAGACCTCCCTGTGAAATCTCGTGCTTGAGGCAGAGCGATTGCACAATAAAAGCACCCTTCTTCTCTGCCTCCCCTTTGTTTCCACAGCAGCTTTCTCCAACCCTGGTGGCCTCCGGAGACGTTGGACCACAACTCCCAGCATGCCCCGGCCAGCATATGGCACCAGGTTGGAGAAATCAGTTTCATAGCAAACTCAGCTGCAGCTGCTGCTGCTAAAAATGCTCTCTGCGCATTGCACGGTTAGTTCCATCGGAGTGGTGGAATGCCAAGTATGTGGCCGGATCAATTAAGAGGGCGTGCCGTTCAGACACACCTAGTGTGGTGTCAGCGCTACGTCACCTGCCGTGTGCTTGCAACTCGCCCCAATGAATCGGGCAAACAATTAGGTACATTGCGATGGAGCAGGGGTGTGTGTGAACACAGGCGTGGAAAATTCTTATACTCCCAATGACTTTCACGCTGTGCCCCATAATCCACCCTGTACATCTGCGGTCGGAATCGGTGTGGAACTCTGGGAACTGTAGTTTTGCTGGGGACTCCCAACAGACTGACGGAACTATAATTCCCAGGATGTCTTTAATTTTATATATGGGCTTTTAAGTGGATTTCAGAAAGTTCTCTAAAACAAGTGGTTATCTGTTAAGGATTGGACTTGCTAGAAACTTTTTGTACTTGTTTTATTTAATGCAGAAATGGGCACTCTTATGTAAGAGCACAAGAATTGGGAAGGCATATAGCAGGGGTGCACAGCCTCAGGCCCAGGGGCCAAAACCGGCCTGCAGACATCCCCATCTGGCCCTCCGGGGTTCTTCAGATGGCCACGCCCCCTTTCCCTGACCATTGATCGTTTGGTGGTTTCCAGCTTTTCTGCCAGTTTCCCCCCCTCCATTCTAAAAGGTTGAAATGCCTCTCCTAAGGCTTAGTTCCTGGCAGTCCCCTTTTGCCTTTGGCCCTGCCCACCACTGGAATGTGGCCCCCGAGAGCTGCTCCAAAATGGAATTCAGCCCTCGGGCTGAAAGGTTCAACACCCCTGGTATATAGGAAGCTGCCTTCAACCAGGTCGGACTGTTTGCCTCTCTTCTAGGCCAGTCTTGTCTGCTCTGGTTGGCAGCGGCTCTCTAGCAGATTCCCATCACTTGCTACCTGATCTTTTGTTTTAATTGGTGATACCGGGGATTGAACTGGGGACCTAGCACTGAGCTGTGGCCCCTCCCCTTGCTGGGTCAAACTAAAGATTCATTAATTCCAGCATACCTTTCCAACAGCAAATCTGTTGTTGTTGTTGTTGTTGTTGTTATTATTATTATTATTATTATTATTATTATTATTATTATTAATCACCACCACCACCACCGCCATCATGTCTATACCGCCCAATAGTAGAAGCTCTGTGGGCAGTTCACAACAGTTCATAAAAACATGAACCACAATAAAATAAAAACAACATTATTTATTTATTATTATATTTATACCCCGCCTTTTTTCCTGCAAGGAACCCAAGGCGGCTTACATAATCCTCCTCCTCCTCTCCATTTTATCCTCACAACAACCCTGTGAGGTAGGTTAGGCTGAGAGTCAGTGACTGGCCCAAAGTCACCAGGTGAGTTTCATGGCCGAGCGGGGACTAGAACCCAGATCTCCCGAGTCCCAGTCCAACACTCTCACCACTATACAAAATGTAAAAACAATTTAAACAGCTAAAACAATTTTTTAATACAAAACTAGACCTGTTAAATGGCATTAAATGTTAAATGCCATTAAACGCCTGGGAGAAGAGGGCAGTCTTAACCTGGCGCTGAAAAGATGGCAGAGTTGGCACCAGCTGGGACTCAGTGGGGAGATCATTCCATAGTCAGGGGGCCACCACCGAGAAGGCCTTCTTCTTTGTTGCCACCCTCTGAGCCTCCCTCAGAGGTGGCATTCAGAGGAAGGCCTCAGATGTTGACCTAGACATCTTTAGAAACTCTCTAGCAATCATGATCGCCACCTCCTTATTAAATATCTCTCTCCACCATCTTGTAATCAGAGGTATAATGCCCCTGAAAGTGGAGGTTCAATTTAGCTGCCAATGCCAAATTGCTGCTGGTAGATTTGTCCTAGTCGACTGAATTTTGGTTTTCCTTTAATGCAACAATATCTCCGATTTTGGTTTTCGTGGGAGCCAAATACTGACGAGCACCTCCTTGGGTCGCCCGTGGGGCAGTCAGTTTCACTATTAGCAGGAATTCGCTGGCATCAGTTCAGGACACCCTTACATAGATTGCTATGTGTGAACTGATCGATCTGTGAAGGAAACTCCCCTTGACATTCAGCACTGAAGGATTAATAATATAATTACGATACTTAGCATTGTCACGGCTCCTGAATGCTCAAGGCCCTTTGCAAACATTAGCCTTTACAACAGTCTTCTTGTAGCATTGGTCTCCCCGTCTGTATTTTATTTAAGCGTTTGTATTCCACCCTTCATTGTTGCCACTCCCAGCGTGGTTTACGGGAGTATTAAAACAATTGTGTCAAAACATTAAAAGCCAACATTAAAAAAAAACCAACGACCCAGTAAAAAAAAGAAATGGATTCAAACATCCATTGGCAAAATGGTCCCTTTGGCTGTTGTATTCTGGGCTAATTGAAGCTTCCAAGATGTCTTCTAAGGAAGCCCCATGTACAACACATTGCAGTAGTCCACTCTAGAGCAGTGTTCTCCAACCTTGGGTCCCCAGATGTTTGTGGCCTACAACTCCCAGCATGCCCCAGCCAGCATAGCATGGCTGGGGCATGCTGGGAGTTGTAGGCCACAAACATCTGGGGACCCAAGGTTGGAGAACACTGCTCTAGACGTTACAGAGCATGGATGACAGTGGCAAGTTTGCAGCTGGTGCACCAGCGGCTACCGTGTCAGGCTTGAAGTAGAGAGAGAGTGCTTTGCCTAAAGCCCACCTTGTGTGCTCAGAAGCAGGAATCATAACTCGGAACGTCCTGGTTCACAATAAGTGTAACCCTGCGGGAGACTACCAACTCCCACCAGTCACAGCCAGCATGGCAAATGAAGGGTGATTATGGGAGTTGTAGTCCAAAACATCTGCAGGGCACCAGGTTGCATGCCTGTGGTGTAGCCATTACTAAGGCTGGGTGAGAGATTCGTTCTGTTGAGTTTTTTATGTGTATTTAGCAAAGCTGCACTTCCCGAGCAGAAAGAGAGCGACGACATCTCGAATTCGCACTTTTCCAAGCTCGGCAACGCAGCTTGCTGGGGAAGAAATGCGCACAAAACTGCACATAATGAAAAGTACTCCGGGGGGGGGGGATGCGTACGTGAGAGAATTGCACACAAATTGCGTACATTTCAACAAATGCGCACAAAGCCTCGGATTTCTGTATGGACTTTAGAAAAAGAAATATTCTGTCCCGTTTCCGCATAGGTTTGTACGAGTTTAATCCTGAAAACCTGACAGCCTCTGCAAGGATGAGATTGTCGAATCTGTCCGTCTCTGCCATTACGCTTCACTAGGATTGCCACTGAGGTGGATAATCGAATAGCTTCGGAAGACTGGCACCCACCTGCCACCCCAGTCAACACTCTGGAATGGGGCTGGTTGCTTTCTTATTCTTTCTAGAACTGTTCCTCGGTCGGGACAGTTGGTTGGCCTGCAATTGTGCCCGCTTCCCTCTGCCGACACTTGCAACTGGCAAAAGCTTACCCTGTTGGCTTTTCACAAAGGTTCCATGGACTTTGAAGAAGCCCGAGTGCAAGGTGAAAGGGAGAAACGTACTAAGCGAAAAGCACGTCAAATGAATCCTTTACAGGACCATCTTCCATCTGGTAACCTGTGTCCTCACTGTGGGAAGCTGTGTGGATCTAGAATTGGCCTCCACAGTCACTTACGGACCCATCGCTAGAGTCTACACAATTTTCTTTAGAATTTCCTCCTTTTAAAATCTCCTTTTTGTAAATTTTTTATCCTGGAAGACAATCTTACTCGGTCACAAGTGATCGCCTGATGATGGATGATGATGACCCTGTCCTATTAAATCCTTTAGGAAGTCCTTCTCCAGGAGCCCCTGCCAAAGGAAGTGAGGTGAATGGCTCTTAAGAATAGGGCCTTTTCTGCTGTGGCACCCCGGTTGCAGAATGAACTTCCCAGAGATGCTCACCTGGCGCCTGCGTTGTACTCCTTCCAGCGCCAGGTGAAGACCTTATTTTACCAGGAATTTTAGTGTGAAGAAAAGAGCCTCTGGGGTTTCCTACACACACACACACACACACACACACACACACACACACACACACTCATGTGTGAACCAGGTGGTCCCTGCTGGAGGCTGGCAGGGGCAGAATGTACAGAGGTAGCTGATGAGGCATGGCGCCTCAATGGCTGAGGTCTACGGGTGACCAGGCCCTTTGCTATGCAGGTGAAGTTCATCCTGATTGGCTAAAGGCAGCTGGGCTACTGAAAAGAGATGGGGGGGGGGGGAGAGAATCTATATTACCAGCTGTGGCTTCTGGTTTTGATTGTTGGTCGTCAGGCAGCAAGCTGCAAGCAGGTTCATGACTCCGGTCAGACCTCAGCCACCAACCCTGGGGAGCTCCCAGTGAACAACGCTAAATGAGGGCTGTGGCAAGCCCTGAAGAGGGCCACCCATCCCGGACCTTAGGGTGGGGGTCTCCTCTTGTGGTAGGGCTGTGGCTAAGGCAAGCCCTGAAGAAGACCAGCCCCCAGGTAAACGTAAGTGCCTGGGAGATATAAGGAACCAGCTTTATTGTTTTGTAGCTCTACTGTGTACCAAAGTGTCTTCCCACCTTTCTCCTTCCCTCATTTCCCACCTTTTGTGGTAATCTGTTTACCTGAATAAACCTTCTTGGTTTTACCCCACATGGCGTTTGTGGTTGCTCTGCGGTTCAGCTCAATCCAGGGTCTAGACAAGGGCAAGTCCCCGAGGAGAGATTCAAGTCAGGACTGCAGAGCTAAGGCTGGCAGTCTGGCACCTTGGATCTCTGGTCTTTGGTAGAAAGGGTGGGTTGGCAGAGCCAGCCAGCCCCCCTTCCTTCACATTTAGTCTTTCAGTCTCTGTCATTTTAAATCCTTTAGGACACAATCCTATGCAAGTTTAGACCAAAAATAATAAAAAAAAAGGCCTACAACTCCCGACATGCCCCAGCCAGCTATGTTTAGACAGAAAAAAGGCCTAGAACTCCCAGCATGCAATCTTTTAGGGTGCAATCCTATGTAAGTTTAGACAGAAAAAGGGCCTACAACTCCCAGCATGCAATCTTTTAGGGTGCAATCCTATGTATAAGTTGAGAGAGAGAGAAAAGGCCTACAACTCCCAGCATACTCCAGCCAGCATAGCTGGCTGGGGCATGTTGGGAGTTGTAGGCCTCTTTTCTGTCTAAACTTGCATAGGATTGCACCCTTACTGTATTTTAAATCTTTGCACTGCTGCTAGGTTTTACTTTGACTTTCACTCCTTTTTTATACTGTAGTCTTAAACTTTTATAGCGTATTTTATGTTGCATTTTTTGAGTTTAATTGTTGCGAACCACCCAGAGAGCTTCGGCTATTTGGCCTTTATAGAAATGTAATTCATAAATAAGTCGTGTCCACCGTTTGAGTTCTCT
Organism: Shinisaurus crocodilurus; assembly: GCA_021292165.1. Lineage (NCBI taxonomy): Eukaryota > Metazoa > Chordata > Lepidosauria > Squamata > Shinisauridae > Shinisaurus > Shinisaurus crocodilurus. Next base: position 25,256,066 of record CM037890.1, read on the forward strand.
GCTTTGGCATCTGCCAAGTTGACACCTGCGTACGCCTCCTTGTTCTTTAACTCCTTAGCTGCGTGCTTCGTCAAGGATGTAGTATTAATTTATAACGAGAGACACACACAGAGAGAGTTTTTGGTGCCAGGCCCGCCTGGCTCGGATGAAATCCTGTTACAAGCAGGATGTGGCGGTGGTGGTGATGCTGGAGCACTGTGGTTAAGACGCCCGAGCTAATATTTCAGATTCCTCACATCGAGTTCCGATGAAAATGGCAGTCTAATGAGAAGGTGCAGGAGATCTAAGGCAGAACAAGGGCACTTAAATTAACCAGCACAACTTTGCCCTATATCTGTCGACGGGGAGTGCCTTTGCAGCTTTATCATCAGCTGAGGAAATACTGTCTCTGTTTGACTGGGTTGACGCCTTGGTGTGGGCTGAGGTGAACCCAGATGACTGTTTTCTGCCTTGAATTTCGAATTTGCATTCAAATTTAGGAAGGGGCTCAGTTCTCAGATTTAGAAAGGGGCTCATTGTATAAATGTCAGACTCTTTCATAGAATACGTACCGGTAAGTGAAACCAATCTCTCTCTTCCCCTCTCACACAAAAATCTTTTGAGGAAACTCCAGTTTATTCATTTAATATTTAATACGTTTCTATATCCAGTTTTTCCAGGTATCATTAAAAGGTTTACAGTGAGGTAAAAAACACACACACCCCATATAATATCAAAGTATTTTGAAAACAAGAAGGGGACATCTTGTAAAACCAACAAGCAGGCGCTCAATTTCCCTCAGCAAGGGAGCTTGTCCTTTCTAGGCCAAAGATGGCGGCAGGAGGAATGCGGCCTGGCTGGGGCATGGACAGGCTGGTGGTGGTGGTGGTGCTCCTTGCCTTCTGTCTGTTGCCCCTTTCACACATTCAGTGTGCAATCTTATGCATGTTTAGAGAGAAAAAAGTCCTACAACTTCCAGCATTTTTCTCTCTCTCAACTTTTTCTCTCAACATGCTATAGGATTGTGCCCTCAGTGAACTTCTTTTGTGTGTAATGTGTGTGTGAACAGGGTCATAGTGGCTGTGCCCCAATCTACATATATCTGTTTTAAAAGTATAAATAGGGCTGTTGTGAGTACAACTGTAGCCACGTAGAGCCCTATCTGCATGCGTGGGAATGCTGCTTTTTCAGGGTTTACGATCATGTGAAAATGAATGCCTGTAGCTTGCAGTTGAGCGGTGGGGAACACAACACACATTCACTGAATGTGTGAAAGAGGATGGATATTTATTTGTTTGCTGTATTTTTATCCCACATGTCAGGCAATTATTGTCTCCCCAAAGTGGCTCACATCCTGTTTTTTAAAAAGAGAGAGAGAGAGAGAGAGAGAGGCAGATGGGCCCTGCCATTGGGGGCTTTTCTACATGAGGCATTTATTGTGCTGTTAATTGCTCTATCTACTTTCGGTTTTGTTGCAGCACTGAGATCAGAGCTCTACGCGAGGAGCGCTTCCTTTCCTGCTGTTTTGCTACACAACCTCTAGGTGGAGCTGTGCTATAGCGGAATAGCTGAAATGCACGAGGAGATAGAGTGCCATTTTCCCTGTTGTAATTTAATAGCTCATTTTCCTCGTTCTAAAAAAAACAACAACTCGGGATAGTGCTCTGAAAAAGCAGAAGTGAAACTGGAGGTTCCCAACGTCATCGAAAAAGCCCGTAAACAACCGTGAATAAGGAATCGGGAGCGCACAATAAATACCTTGCGTAGAAAACCCCCAGGTTTACAAATTGAAACGATAAGACAACCAAGGGAAGGGGAAAGAGGGAGATCAGAAGTGCTTCCAGGGAAGGTTTTTATTGTGCAATCACGCTGCCTCATCCACGGCATTTTACGGGGAGTCCATTCGTCATCATCTTCAGTTTGTAGCCCTCCTGTGTTTTCCCTTCTGCTTCTTTCGTCTTTTTACTTACCAGAAAGGGGGGAGGGAACTATTAAAGAGCAAAAGATGGAACACCCGCACAACGCCTTTCAGTTGGTAGCGGTAGGAGCCCTCCGTCTGGAAGCACCCCAGTTCTTCAAGGCCAAAACAAAGTGGTGAACTATATTAGCGGGCATTTTATATCCCGTTCGGGCCAGGCTGATTTTTCCCTTGCTGGTGTCCTTGCCTGGAATAGCAGTTGGTGGCTTTCATTCCTTTGGCTGATGGATGCGGCTGTAGTGTTCTTTCCCTTTGCTTCTGCGGTCCTGGGGCAACGGGTAGTTGCAGCTGACTGTTGTTTCGGGCAGGGAGTGGGGAAGTGACTCTCTTGCAGCTGCTCTTTCTCTGGCTGACGGATGCAACCAGATTGGCCTGCCTCATGCCTTGATGTAATTCCTAGGAGGCCCAGGCGTGCAGCCTCCCAGTGGCCCGACGGGACCCAGGCTGTTTGCGGAAGTGTCTTTCCCTTCGGCTCGTCAGCTTTGGTTCTTGTTGATTCATAGTGCAAAAATGTACCTGGCAAGCTGTGTACTTTCCCCGCCTAAAACTTCTAAATATAATGTAATCTGTAATTGGAAAGGTCGTCTTCTTTTTTAAAAAAAAAATCAAGCTTGAATGCAAATTCCATTTTGAATTTGCACCTGGAGAACTTTCTTGAAGTTTCCCCCACAAGCTTTGTTCTAACTCTAAGAGGCGATGTGTTAGTAATGCGCTCTGCTCCAGAAGTTTATGTCAAGTCAAGCCACAAATTCACCCTCCTTTACTCTGCAGTGACAACCAAAGAGGCGAATAGCAGTTTGCGCTAACCGTGTGTGGAAGAGCAAGTCCAGGATGATTCCTTCCGAGATGTATATATGATCTTGTTTTTACTCTTGTCATGTGGCGGTCTTGCAGGTTAAGGAGAGACAGGGCCATTAGTCATCCATATCTCTCTCTCTCTCTCTCTCTCTTGAGAGAGAGACATCTTCATTCATTTATACAGTTCAGCTGCAGGACTAGTTCTTGGAATCTAAATGAACTGATGCCACAATAGACTTCTGTATGAAATGGGGTCAGGCCTGGAGCGAGGACTGGAAGGCGGCCCCCTCTGCTTAGACCTACCCATGACAGAGCAGCCATAGAAGGCAATACATTTTGGCAAGTTTTCAGTTATGCTCATCAAAATCTGCAGGTTGAATTGCACTTTATGTGTTATTTATTTATTTATTTATTTATTTATTTCGGTGCTGGCAACAAATTCCACAAAATAATTATGTGTTGTGTGAAGAAATTAATTCCTTTTGTCTCCCCTGAATCTCCTGCCCGTCTGTTACGTCGGGTGATCCTGAGTTCAAGTATTATATGAGAGGGGGGAAAAATCTTCTCTCTTTCCACTTTCTCCATAACGAGGGACAGGAAAACTTCAGGCTTATGGGATCTACTTTGTGTTGTTTTTTTTACTAGAACCCCGATTGCCTGGTGCAAAAGACATACACTTAAAATTAAAAGAACTCTGAGCTGGAATTCCAGTGATTAGTGCATAGCATGCATAATTTTATACATTTTTATTAATCTTTTATCATAGCTGCATTTCCCCCCCTAAACTAAAAAGCTTTCTTTTCTCGTAGTCCTACTCTTGACCCTGGATTTTAAGGTTATGGTGGCGCTGGAGAGCATATCCTAGTATCAATTACTCCTGTCCTATCTTTAATTCATGAATGTACGGCTTCTGCAGCTGCTTCCAGTTTTTGTAACTATACCATGAAATGTCCTGCCCTTAATGTGTTGGTAGAAAACAGGATGTTGCATTTGAAAAAAAAAAAAAAAAAGGCATTTAATAGGAAGGCGATTCTGGTGCAGTAGAAAACGTTCAGGGCATGGCCCGTAGAGAATCTGGTTTCCGATCCCCACTCAAAACCCCACACTGGGACAGCCAACATATCTTCCAAGCTTATGCCACAAGGAGGTTGTGAGGTTAAAATGGTGCCCTGATCTTCTTGGAGGTGCAGTGATCTAACTGCGTGGAACCTCCACTTCCTGTGGCATGTGGAAGAATCCAGAAGCCAACAGATAGATGAATTTGTCTTTGTTTTTAAAGCAAGTTTGTAGATCTTCCTAGAATCTTAGAAACATGTTACAGTTCTATGATTCTATGATTCCCGTCTCAGGAGCATCGGTGTTGTGCAGAAAACAATAAATCCCTTTTACATAATATTCAGGTTGTGAAATATGCCTTTTCTTGTGGGGTAGGATGGAGGAACTTGGCCATCACGATGTGCTTTGGCCCTTTCTTGGATCTGTCAAAAGCCCTAGAACTAGGATACTTAAAGGACCCCCTTCTCCCGCATGAGGAGAAACCCGATGTGTACATCTGACGTATGGTTGGCAGGCCCTTTTTTGTGGTCTCTGCACCTAGGCTGTGCAACTGGACAACTTCATGGAGGAGAAGGCTATCCATGGCTACTAGTCCAGATGGCTATGTGCTACCTCCAGTATCAGAGGCAGTATGCCTATGTATAGCAGTTGCTGGGGAACATGGGCAGGAGGGTGCTGTTGCATTCAAGCCCTGCTTGTGGGATCCCGTGGGCATCTCGTTGGCCACTGTGGGAGCAGAATGCTGGACTAGATGGACCCGTGTTCTGATCCAGCATGGCTCTTCTTATGTTCTTAACTCCCTGCCCCAGGAGATCCATCTGGCCTTTTCCCTTGATGCCATTTTAATTCAAACTGAAAGCCCTTTTGTTTGGGCAGGCTTTTGGCTAGACTAATGTTTGTTTGATTTTTTAAAAATTATTATTATGCTTGCCTGCTTATCTATTTTCCTTTTAAAAAAAAACTGCTGCTCTTATCTGTCTGTTTTTTAGGGTGTGTGTTTAGTTATTTGATGAAAGCCACCTTGAGTGTTTCTAAATTAAATGCAAGATGGAATATAAATGTTTGTATAAATAGAGTGACCATTAGATACCTGCTTGGAGTGTGGTCTGTGTGTGATTTTGTGTGTGAGAGATAGAGGAGGAATTTTTCAGCAGGGACGAGCAGGCTTTAACTTCTTGCTCTTGGATATATCCAAGATCAGGGCTTTTTTTCTGGTGGAACTCACTGGAACTTGAGTTCCAGCACCTTTTCTTCTATTAATTGCATTACAATTTAATCGCTATCTACTCCCGAGGAAATGTAATCCAAGAGTTCCGGTACCTTTTTCTCCAGAAAAAAAGCACTGTCCAAGATTAAATCCTTCTCTCTGTTACCCTCTTCTGTCTAAATTAGATTGTATGTTCCATGGCGGGCAGGGACTTTATGATCTATAAAATATTACATTCTCTGGCGCTATATACATAATTAAAAAAGGATAATGCCCTTTGCTATAGCAAAGTTATCAGTACAGCTTAACATTTACCACTTTTTTTTTTGTTGCGAAGACATTTAGGCCTTTAGGCAATTGTTTATAATATGATAATTTAGGGTGTAGCGAGTGGTTCAGAAATATTGCTGGTGTTTAGGAATATCCACTTATTACATGGTTTGGAACAAGGGGGGGTGAGGAAGTGCCCCCTTGCTCCTGTGTAGGTCTCCCTAGAGGGGAAAAAATACAGACACTGCAGTTCCAAGCCTGCAGAATCCTTAGAAGCTCTTAATGACAGGTTAGGCAAATACTTGCCCAAATGAAGATTGCTTAGGTAGTAATTAATTCTATCTCGGTGTGGGATGCACCCAATAACTTTGCAAGGCCAGGTTAGAAGATTATTTTTGGCACAGAAATGCTTTCTGAATGGGAGGCCGCATCGCCCTTTTCCGGTGGCTAAGGCTGCAATCCTGTGCACACTTACCAGAGAGTAGGCCCCAGTGAACATAATGGGACTTACTTCCAAGTAGACATGCATAGGATCACACTATGAGTCTGTGGTTATGGGTCTAGTAGATATATCTATATCTATATCTATCTCCCATATATATATGTGTATATATATATATAGTAGTAGGCGATCACTCGTGACGAGTAAGATTGTCTTCCAGGATAAAATTACAAAAAGAAAATTATAAAAGGAGGAAATTCTAAAAAAAAAATTAAAAAAATTGTGTAGACCCTAGCGATGGGTACATAAGTGAAATGTCAAATATCCTGAAAATATCCTCCTGAAAAGGCAAATATCTTTGAGAGTCCATCTATCTAATGCTTGATTCCATGTTCATGTGTATTTCAAGCATGAATGTTTTCTCTGCAACCATGAGGTCTAGGATGTGGTTTCTTTAAAAAAGCAGAGAGAGGTGGGGATCTACTAAGCATATGTAAGTATACCAGTGACTGGGAGGGAGCTCATGTGCCTGGTGGGAGATAAAAATTTGCCCTCCAGTGGTATGATTTTCCAGATTGGAACCAGATTCTCAGATCCCTACTTTTGCAATGTGGAGATGATGTGGATGATGGAAGATTTCCTCATGTCATCTTGTATCCTGCCCTTGCTCCCAAGGAGCTTGGGCCAATGTAAATGCGGACATCCCATTTTATCCTCACAACAACCCTGTGAGGTAGGTTAGGCTGAGAGTCCATGACTGGCCCAAAGTCTCCCAGTGAGCTTCATGGCCGAGCAGGGACTAGAACCTGGATCTCCCGAGTCCCAGCCCAACACTCTCACCACTATGCCACACTGCCTATCTCTCAGCCTAACCTACCTCACAGGGATGTTGTGAGCAAGATAAAATGGGATGTCCGCATTTACATTGGCCCAAGCTCCTTGGGAGCAAGGGCAGGATACAAGATGACATGAGGAAATCTTCCATCATCCACATCATCTCCACATTGCAAAAGTAGGGATCTGAGAATCTGGTTCCAATCTGGAAAATCATACCACTGGAGGGCAAATTTTTATCTCCCACCAGGCACATGAGCTCCCTCCCAGTCACTGGTATACTTACATATGCTTAGTAGATCCCCACCTCTCTCTGCTTTTTTAAAGAAACCACATCCTAGACCTGGGGCGTATCTGTATATTAACCCTATTAATATTATATTAATAATCTGCACATTAACCCTGACCTACCTCACAGGGTTGTAGTGAGAGAACAGAAATGGAAAGGAGGAGGACCATGTAAGCCGCCTTTGATTCTTTGCAAGAGGGGAAAAAAGAAATGTAAATATAATAAATAAGTAAATAAACAAACAATCAAACAAACCCATGTGGGGGTGGGCTTATTAACTAATATCTTTATAGATGGAAATCTGAAATCTGTAATGATGCTGTTTTTTAATGCTGCTTTTCTTCCCTTCCCCCACCCAGGCGATGAGCATCAGTAAAGCCATCAACACTCTGGAAGCACCACTGAAAGAGAAACATGCCCGCAGTATCCTTTTTCTCTCTTGTGTCCCTTGCTCTCTTGGCCTCTTTGAGGTTCAAAGCGTTTAGTCCTTGCTACTTACAGAATTCCTTCAGTATGTGTGGAGGCTTACAGAGTAACATAAGCAATCAATCAAACGAAGAACTGGTATCTGCTCCGAGGAGCTTACAGTTTAGAGTTTGGCAGCTGGGGCATGGGGAAAGAGGAGTAAAGGTAACAAGGGATGAATGTGAATAAATGCAATAGCATGTCCAATTAATTTTATTTATTAAAATATTTATGATCAACAAAACAAACCCATCACAACAAACCAGATTAAAAACAGAGCTGTCTCAGAGAGTGGAATCAACCCCATCCTGAATGGAACAAAAATGCTTCCATTGCCTGCCTGAAACAGAGCAAAGATGGAACCATTCTAATTTCCTTAGGAAGGGAATTCCACATTGGGGGTGCTGCCACCGAAAAGGCCCTGTCCCATGTTCCCACCAGCTGAACCTCTGTTGATGGTGGGACAATACAGCAGGCCTTCTGAAGAAGATAATAAATTAAGGGCAAGTTCATATGGGAGGAGGCAATCTTTCAGATATCCTGGTCCCAAACTCTTAGAGGATTATAGGTAAGAACCAGCACCTTGAATTAGGCCTGGAAACAAATTGGAAGTCAGTGCAGTTGACTTAAGACCAGTGTATGGTCTACAAAACGCATACCAGAAAGCAATCTGGCTGGAGCAGTTTGCACCAGCTGCAGTTTCTGAACACTCTTCAAGGGCAGCCCGACATAGAACACGTTGCAGTAATCTAAATGGGAAATTATCATGCAATCACTATGCCTCGTTTGTGGAATTTTAGGGTGATGGTGGTCCAGACTTCCACCCAAAACCCTGTACAAATTTCTATCATGCTCCCCTGTCATCCTCCTCTCCCTCCCTCTTTAAAATTGGCCTTGACGTCCATGAAGGAATTATTCTGGGGACTCATCACGAGAAAGGAGCCTTTACATTTTGGTCGTACGCGATCGGCCTCCCTCTGCCCAGCAGCGCCATTCTTAGCTGGAAGTTCTGCCACGTTCTCCACAAGGTCCTCCGGGACGGGCATCCGAACGTAAGTCTGCCAGTCTCCTTCCATTAGCCAGTGCGTAAGAGGCCTCTTTACGAAAGAGGTGATAGTCCTGTCTGTTGAGTTAATGCTATCGGTAGGACAGTGCGTACTCTGTGTGGTTCTTAAGAAAACGAACACTCAGAAATTCTTCTCAAAGAAAACTTAATGGTATGATGAGAAACGTGGAATTTTGCAACTTATTTAAGAAATTGATTCCCCGCTTCCCCCCCAACCCCACCTCGAAAAGAGTTGCTTAAAGTGGCTTACAAAATATAAATTATAATTATGCAAAGAATGATCAGAAGCCCTTGTGACCTGCCGTTCCCCTTTGGGATGTCAAAGGCCAAAAACCGGTGGGGGAGGCTGAATTTCCCATGTTGCTTTGACCAAACTTACCAATTCATGCTTCTAGTTTGCGTCCTGCGTTGCCCAAATATTCTTGGGTCACCCTTTCTTTGGGAAGGGCTGGGATCAACTTAACAACCATTGCTAGCATGGCTTGTGTTTCTGATGTCGCTGAGTCCGTGTCCCTAAGCTTCTTCACCTGCCGTTTCCCCTAGGTTCTTCAAGATTGTCAGCGCTATCGAAGTAACATCCGAGAAACTGGAGACCTCTGGGTGAGCTCAAGGGATACGTCGCCTGCTTCAGCTTCTTTGAGGGCCTTTAGTTTTAAAGCAGGGGTGTTGAACCACTTTCAGCCCAAGAGACTGGGATTCCAGTGGTGGGCAGGGCTGAAGGAAAAAGGAGCCCAAAATTCCAGGGGGGGGGGGGAATTACCAGCATATTTTAGCTTAAAGCTCTTACTGTCAGCAATTACGCCTTAGGAGAAGCATCTCAACCTTATTGGTGGTTGGGGGGAAGGGGATGAGGCCAGGAGAAGTGGGAATAGCAGTCTGGGAAGCTCTTGTGGGCTGGATTGGGACCCCCAAATGGGCTGGGTTTGGCCTGCAGGTCTGTGGTTCAAAAGCCCCGTTTTAAAGGGATTTGGAACACTTTCTTCAAATAATTGTCCGTGACGAAGGGCAGTGTCTCTAGATCCCTGGTCAGCCCTCTTGGAGCGCCATTTTGAGCAGGCAGTCTGGGTTGGGTGAGGCCAAGGCAGCCAGGCCCCGTTCCCCAAAGGCCTCGCCGTGGCCCCTCTGTGTTGCCCTCACGCTTCTGGAGATGGCGGCCGGGGGTGGGGTGAGCAGTGCAGGTGATGCATCCGAGAGAGATGGGCTTTGTCTTGGGGTTGCCGCTGGCAGACCGAAGTCTGGTTTTGTTCCTGTTCTTAAATACGGTGCATTTTTTCCCCTCCTTGACAGGGCCACCTACACGATCGTTATGGCCAGCTTGTCAATATTTATACCAAACTTTTGCTCACCAAAATCTCCTTCCACCTAAAGGTAATTCTGTTTTCTATAACTCCCTGCCTCTCACAACCAGTGGTGCAGCTAGGGCTGGACCTCGGGACCGAGGTTCAGGGCCCTGCAATCCGGGGGGGGGGGGGAGGGGGCAAATGGCCTAGCGGAGAGCAGGAGGCCACGGAGGCAGCCCCCAACAGACCCGGCATCGGCTTCTGAGCCAGCATGGCCGTGGCGGGACCACAGCATCCTTTCTTCCTTCTTATTTCGAAAGATGTTTTATAGTGAGGGGGTGGCCAGTTGGGCATGTACACGTTTACAGATGCTCATTTTATTATTTTTTTACTTGAGAAATATGGTACCTTTTTCTGCCACCAAATGGGGCCTCTTCCCAAGGGCAGCAGAAGCAGGCTCCATTTTATTTCTGTGTGGCGTAGTGGTGAGAGTGTTGGACTGGGACTCAGGAGATCCGGGTTCTAGTCCCCGCTCGGCCATGAAGCTCACTGGGTGACTTTGGGCCAGTCACTTACTCTCAGCCTAACCTACCTCACAGGGTTGTTGTGAGGATAAAATGGAGAGGAGGATGATTATGTAAGCCGCCTTGGGTTCCTTGCAGGAAAAAAGGCGGGATATAAATTAATTAATTAATTAAATAAATAGTCATGATGGAGCAAAGATTTAAGTGAGTTTAAAATGCGTAACTGCACGTGCTCAGGGTGATCCTTTTTTATCGGGATTGGCAAACAGGCTTCCTCCCCCCCTTACTAACATATCTAATTTCATATCAGGAATGTAAAAGCAGTTGTAAAGCAAGGAATGGCAGGGTGGGGCAGGAAAGAGAAAAATTAGTTGGGTGCTTCTAAAGGGTGTCTGTTAAAAGGGCCCCCCCATAAGAACATACTGAGAACCCTGCTGGATCAGACCAAGGGTCCATCTAGTCCAGCATTCTGTTCACACTGCAGCCAACCAGCTGCCCACAGGAAACCCACACGCAGGACTTGAGTGCCACAGCACCCTCCCGCCCATGTTCCCCAGCAACTGGTGTACATAGGCATCCTGCCTCTGATACTGGAGGGAGCATAGAGCCATCGGGACTAGTAGCCATGGATAGCCTTCTCCTCCATGAATGTGTCCAATCCCCTTTTAAAGCCCTCCAAATTGGTGGCCATCACTACATCCTGAGGAAGTGAATTCCATAGTTTAACTCTGTGCTGTGTGAAGACGTCCTTCCTTTGATCTGTCCTGCATCTCCCACCAATCAGCTTCATGGGGTGATCCCGTTGGGTTCTAGTCTTATGAGAGATGGAGAAAAAGGTCTCCCTGTCCACTTTCTCCACACCGGGCATAATTGTATACACCTCTATCACAAGATATTAAGGGTGCAATTCTATGTATATTTAGAAGAAGAAGAAGAAGAAATGCTACAACTCCCAGTATGCCCCAGCCAGCATGACTGGCTGGGGCATGCTGGGGGTTGTAGGACTTTTTTTCGAGTAAACATGCATAGGATTGTGCCCTAAGTCCTGGGCCTAAAATTTTGCAGCTCGCAATCCTTCAAGTGATCTTTCCTGACTAGGGATGTGCCGCTCTGCTGTTGGGAGTTGTGTCGGGAGCAGACCCAGGGGCAGATCTGGTTCAAATACCAAGAGCTGTAGCCGAACGTCTGCATTCTGGTCAGTTCCTACAAGTGGCTGCTTTCTCCCTCTCCCCACCCACCTGAAAGCAGGAAAGTTTCTTGTACTCGCCTAGAGTGGAGATGGGTGAAGAGGCTAGTCCTGTTTATTAGGGTTGAAAGGTATAAAGAGGCACCTTCAACTGTGGTTGGGTCTCCTAGGTGCTATCCTCCTAGCCTGGCCACTAAAACTGTGTTCTGTTAGGTAACTGTTAGGAGAGCCGGTGTAGTGTAGTGGTGAGAGTGTTGGACTGGGACTTCGGGAGACCCGGGTTCTAATCCCCACTCAGCCATGAAACTCACTGGGTGACTTTGGGCCAGTCACTGACTCTCCACCTAACCTACCTCACAGGGTTGTTGTGAGGATAACATGGAGAGGAGGAGGACTATGTAAGCCGCCTTGGGTTCCTTGTAAAAGGAAAAAAGGTGGGGATATAGATATAATAAATAAATAAATAGACCAGTGCTGAGGGCAGGAAAAACTGGTAAACCTGAGGTCCGGGCAGTTGCTGCCCACCATTCTCCCTAGTTCCAGCCCCGGCCCTGCTGAATGGTGCCCAGCCCCTGCTTCCACCTCACGCTGCCACCACCTCACGGAATAGACCCGTGGTTTTTTTAATGTTGGCAGCCCTAACCCTCAACCGAATTAGACCCTCTGGTCTGCGTAGCCCTGGACTTCCTGCTCTAAGAGCTGCATCCAAACTGAGTTGGGCCCGTAGCAATGTCTTTTTTTCTGGGAAGCATGTATGAACCCTGACACGTGTGGGCAAAACAGAGTGGGTTTAGGCTGCCCTCCCTGTGGGGTGTCTCTCAAAGTTTGTGGGGTGTCTCTCTTGGTTTGGTGAGAACAGGGCAGGAATCTTGCAGGAAACAAGTGCCAGGTCTTGTTTTTGTTTCTCCCCAAAGCATCCCGAATTTCCCCCGGGCCTAGAAGTGACTGACGAGGTGCTAGAAAAAGCTGCTGGAACAGATGTGAATAACATGTAAGTTCCCCCCACTCCTCCCCCCCCCCGACGTTACTCAAAATGTTCTACAAAGTATAACGGCTGCCTTTCTTCCCTGGGTGTAAACGGAGCATTCCCAGAGTGAAATGCACCTCATTAAGCATGCTTTGGAGACGAGCCCAAGTAGCTCCTTGGCTGCCTAGCTCTGGTAATAACTGATCTCTCAGGTTGGTGTTTCCTGGATGTCCGATACCTGGGTCACAGGTTTTTTTTTTTTTTTTCTGTTTTGTTTTTTCTGGATTAAAACTGGCAGCATGCTTTCCCCTCTTGCGTTCAAATATATATTCTCAACCAGTGCCCAGAACACTGGGCAAGCCTCACAACTGTGGGATAGTCCCAGTTAGCATTGTGTCCTGGCATCCTTCTCTGCTTGCCCAGGTCTCTCAGGGCACAGGAATGGGACCAAGGTTTTCTGGGCAGTGGGGATACTTCAGAGATTCTCCCGTGCCTGTCGGCTGCATCCTGTAGGGTTGATTCAGATGTCATGCCAAACCATGGTTTGTGCTAACCATAGTGTAGACCCCACGCTGGGATTTCATAGATCATAGAGTTGGAAGGAGCCTACAAGGCGATCGAGTCCAACCCCCTGCTCAATGCAGGAAACTAGAGGAAGGGGGTCTCCCATCCAAGTAATAACCAGGCCTGACCCTGCTTAGCTTTCCACGCTCAGACAAGCTGAGCCAGCATGAGCCACAGGCCTGTTATGTCTACCCAGTGTACAAGCAAACCATGGTTTGTGTGGTTTCCCTCTTCTGCTGCCTTCCCTGAGAATCTCCCAAACAGCAGCAAAGTGACATCGCAAACCATGGTAGGGCACCATTTTGTCTACTCCTGTTGTACTAGATAAAACATAACATAAAGTTGACTGAATCTCTCTTGCGCACGCTCTCTCCTTGCCAAAATGGTCTTGCCTGCAGGAAGTTGAGAAAAGAGCAAAGCTTTTGGTTGGCAAACCCCTGAGGTAAAGCAAGAGAGCGGTGCATACAGCCTCAGTTTGTCATTATTCATTATGCACTCATTTTCCACAGTCCCTCTAGCTCTGCATTCAGCCAGTGGCTAACGAGATGCAAATGAGTGGAAGATGGGACTATTGATGGCTATTTGCACATATAGGTAGACAGAGCCCCCGTGTTCAGAGGCAGAGTATACCTCAGAAGCAGTATCACCTTCATGTCCTGCTTGTGAGGTTACCAAGGGCCATCTGCCTGGCCACTGTTGGAGTCAAAAAACACTGGGCTAACCATGACTGTGAAGAGAAGCTCAGAAGCTTTCCCTTCTGTTTTGATTAACTGTGGCTTGCTGTGTCCTCTGAACCCAACAAACTTTGGTCCATCTTAACCATGGTTTGTTTGAAACAAGCCAGCTTGAAACCACGGGTTCGGAAGCTGGTTTGTTTCAGGCGCAGATGCGGAAGTTTCCGAGCCCCTCACGGCCACGCCAAGAGAAGAGAGGGGAGGGGAAGTATGGGGTCGAGTGTGCCGAAGGTCGAGTGCTAGGCTTGTTCCTGTCGTTGTGATTTCCAGATGCAGCCTCTGTTTGGTCCAGCCAAGCATTTCTTATGCTTACAGGAGGTTTGACAGCAAGATCCACCCCATGAATCCCTCGTGTCTGTCAGTCCCTAGATCAGTGGTTCTCAACCTTTTTTTGCCCCACGCACCCTTTTCACCATAGATCAGAATGTCATCCACCCCTTTCCAAGATTGTCTGACTTAATCTGTGCCATACAATAAGGTGTGATGTCCTGTAGATTATGTACAATCTGTGGAATTGTAATTTGTAGGAAGATCAGTATTCCAACAGTTTGAGTCTGTGGTCCCAATCCCCCCCACCCGAAACCCTAAAATTACCCCCCTGGGGGGAATTCCCCCCCCTGGTTGAGAACCCCTGCCCTAGATGGCGTATATACCATCTGCTGAAAAGGGAGGCCAGCGGTTGCCTGTTTTGATGGTCGACTGCTATTGTTTTATTCTAAGAGCAATGTTGTGTGTTCTTTTTCCTCTTTTAAAAAAAAATTCTCTGCAGCTTTCAGCTCACAGTTGAGATGTTTGACTACATGGATTGTGAACTCAAATTATCAGAATCAGGTAAGCTGCTGCCCGTTGATGCTCCCTTCCTTTCCATGCTTAATGCCCCATTTATTTTCTCCCTGGCTTTGCACATGGGCAGAGCTGCATGTGCTCCAGCATTGCCAGCTCATCCTGGAAACCATTTTGAGTTGCTCCTGTGCCTTTAGCATCTGCTTGATCTCATAAATTGGCAAGCAAAGCTTTTTCACAGCATGATGATAGGCACTGCTGCCTGCCGATGCCTGTGGGCTAAACGGCTCGTTAAGGTATGGGATCAGGCCAGGTTGGTAGTTTTCTGGTGAGTTGGCTTTCATGTTGTGCTCTTGCTGTTTTGTTGTTTTTATTCATGTATAATCTTATTATATTGGTTATTCTGTAATCCTGAAAAGATTTAAAAAACAAGTATTGAAAAGGGTATTCTGCAGTAAAATAAACTCAAAATTCTGTGCCAAGGTGACATATGGATTCTGCACAAAGATGGTCTGAGTTCTGCAACCTGTATAAATTATACAAGTCCTTGGAAGCCCTCCGTCAACTGCAAAAAACAACCCAGATGTCTTTCTTTGATGGCTCCGTTCCAGTTCTCCAGTATTTCTTTTTCTGCAGCAGTACTCTACACTCAGAGGCAAAACCCTGGCCTCTAGCTCCACCCTGGCTTTGATAGCTGGTGGCTACCAGCCATCAAAGCCATTAATGTTCATTTAAGTAAGCACCTCCTAGCCATTCAGGCCCAGTTGTTCCTTTGCTGAAGGAACTGCACTGGCTGCCTATTCGCTACTGGGTCAGGTTTAAGGTTCTGGTACTTGTACAAAGCCCGAAACAACTTGGGACCAGGTTACCTAAGAGAGCGCCTCCTCCCATACCAACTTGCCTGGTCGCTGAGGTCATCAGACAGCATGCTCCTGCTGGTTCCTCATGGACCTTTGGCCCAATTGGAGTCCACCAAGAGAAGAGCCTTCAGTGTGATGGCTCCATTTCTGTGGAACTCCCTGCCTCTGGAGGTCAGGCAGGCTCCGACATTGTGCTGCTTTCGGCGCCTGCTGAAGACCTCCTTGTTCCGGGAAGCCTTCTCTGCTCTCTGTTCTCCAACCACCAATGTAATGTTACCGTACTTTGTTTTCAATACTATATTGTTTTTGTTTCTTTTATCTGTTTTTATCTTTTTATTGTTTCACCGCTCCGGAATCTACTTGATATGGAGCGGTGTACAAATACTGTAAATAATAATTATTATTTCTAGCCATTAGCTATAAAAAGCTTAGAAAAGAACCCTTTCTTTGCTTGGAACAACGCAAGAGCATTCCTACTGCAGACTTCTGCCTGAGGGCATTTCTTAGCACAGAGCTGTTTTGGGGTGCCCTTGGTGTGCGGCAGCATCGAACGGGCCTGCCCTCTGGGTGTCCAGGGACGTGATTGCGCTGCTGTTCATCTTCTCCCCTTCCACTTGTTCGATTCTGTGTCGTCATGTGAACCTGGCCTTCCTTCTGCCTGCAGGCAAGGCTGTGTACACTCCTAGTTAATGATAAAACTTTTTATAATCTGGCTAGATCGTGCTTGGTTCTGCCCAGCAGCAACCTGAGCAAACAGAAGTGGTTGGAACAGCAGCCACCAGTTTGATGAGGGGGGCCATCACAGTCACCTGCTGCTGTGTGCCGATTCCTTAAAGGCGTCCTCTGCCTTTCCTAGGGTAGAATGTAGACAGTGCAGGAAACGAGGAGTCGCCATGCTGGGTTGAAGCAAAAGTCCCCTTGGCCCAGCTCTCTGTCTCCGTCAGTGGGGCCTGCCTGCCTGGTATGCCTCCACAAAGTTCACCTGCAGGGCTCGAAGGAGGGCGCCATCTGCTATGTGTTGTCCCTGCTGTCTGGTTATTGGAGAGATTCGGCCTCTGACTGAGGCATATTTATCGAGACCTTTTCTCACAGAGGCTCAATCGGAGCAATCGTGCAAAGTTCCACCGTTTTATGCAGCCGGCAAAATTCAGTTTCTCTTATCAGTGAATTGTTACATATTCTGTGTGTCAGCGTGTATGATTTATTGACTTGATTTTAATATATCACTGAACAGCACGGCAAACAAGTATAGTCTCTGGATCCTAAAAGAGTTCTGTCGAAATCTAAGTAATATGAAAAATAAGCAAATGAAAAAACAGATTTGGGGCACAATCCTATGCATGTTTCGACAGAAAAAAAGGCCTACAACTCCCAGCGTTCCCCAGCCAGCATGGCTCGCTGGGGAATGCTGGGAGTTGTAGGCCTTTTTTCCGTCTAAACATGCATAGGATTGCTCTGTTTAGTAAATCCAGGGGTGGGGAATCCAAGGACCTCCGGAACTTGTTTGACTGGAAATCCCATCATCCCTGACCATTGGCCGTGCTGGCTGGGGCTGATGGGAGTTGAAGTCACAACAACATTGGGGGGAGGGTCCAAAAGTCCTCTGCCCCTGAGTTAAACATTTCAGCTTCCACTTTTCCCAGCCAAAACATTTAACTGATTTAACCTCCTTGAGTACTATTTAGTAGTGGAAAGGCAGGATGTACTTTTAATTACCGTAACAATAATGAATAAATAATACTAATTAAACAGTGTTAAATCTCTCTCTCTTTTGTCTTTCAGTTATTTTTCTCACCCACACAGAGAGGGTTCAGGCAACATGGTAACCCTCACCCAAGGGTTGAGTATGGGTTGAGCGTGGGTTGTCATTGAACCATGGGTTGTTGTTGAAACGGGTTATTGTGTTATCTGAACCCAGCTGCACTAACAAACCATGGTTTGTTAACCACAAACAACCCATGAAAAGAACACATGGTTCGTTGTTGGGTTGTGAACTGTGGGTTGTTCGTGCTTAACAAACCATGGTTTGTTAGCACGGCTGGATTCAGACAGCACGACAACCCACGTTTCAACAACCCACACTCAACCCATACTCAATGTTTGAGTGTGGGTTATCGTGTTGTCTGAACCCCAGATTACCCACAGATTACCATCACCATGTAACTGACGTTGTTAAAAACCCATAGAGGACACTCAGGGCACTTCACGAGATATAAAGTACAATAAAATGCACATCTCAAATCAGCCTATGGAATTACGCTTCCTCCTCCTCCTGTTCAGTTTTCAGGCAGCTCAACACCTCCATGGCCGTCTCCCAGATGTCAGCAGTCCAGTGCCGGCTGGCTCCACTCATCCAGGTGATCCAAGACTGCAGCCACCTTTACCATTACACCGTAAAGCTGATGTTCAAGCTCCATTCTTGTAAGTAGCTCTTGGGGCTGGTGGAGGGATATATGTGGTGGAGGCAATGCTCCGGGATCTTTGGTTTGCTAACGCTGGTAGGCTCAGGAAGTCACATTTCCTGCACCTGGAAGAACTCTTACTTGGTTCATTTTAGGGAGGGATCATAGTTCAGTCATCAGGTACAGTACATACTTGGCAGGCGAAAGTTCCCAGGTTCAACTGCTGGCATCTCCAGTTAAAAGGACCAGGTTGCAGGTGGTGCTGAAGGATGCACCTGAGGATGCTTCCTACCTGAGGATGCTTTCAGACAGACAAGACTTTTGTTGTGCAATCGCCCTGCCTCAAACACAGAAACCTAGTGGTGGGGATGGGGGGGGGGGCGTTGCCATCTTCTGTCGTAACCCACCTGTACTTTCATTCACTTGTTCATTCATTTCTATACCGCCCAATAGCCAAAGCTCTCTGGGTGGTTCACAACATGATAAAACTTAATACAAAATCTTTAATGTTCAAGAATTTAAAACATTGTAAAAATGAGTTTAAAACAATTAACAATAAAACTACCAGGACCTGATAAAAAAAACTAAAACGCCCCACTGCTTCTTCCATCGTCTTTTCTTACCACAGAAAATCCGTTAAGGAAGGAAAGACCACACAGTTAAGCAAGAGAGCTGGGCATACAGCATCAGTTCCTGTTGAAAAATGAGAGCATAATGAACAATGAGAATGAGAATCAGCCACGGTCCCTCTAGCTCTGCATTCAGCCATTGGCTAACGAGAAGCAAATGAATGGAAGATGGGACTATTGATGGCTATTTGCACATATAGCTAGACAGAGCCCCCATGTTCAGGAGCAGTATACCTCTGATTATCATGTCCTGCTTGTGAGGCTTCCAAGGACATTTTCCTGGCTGCTGTCGGGGTAAAAAAAATCCTGGGCTAATCATGGCCATGAGGAGGACATTGGAAGCTTTCCCCATGGATTGCCGTGTCATTTGAACCCAGCAAACTGTGGTGCATGAAACAAGCCAACATCAAACCATGGATTCTGAAGCTGGCTTGTTTCAACAAACCATAGTTAAGATGAACCACAGTTTAGGGATTTGATTGGTAGCACTAGGAGCCCTCCATCTGGAAGCCTCCTGAGACCCTGGAGAGCTACTACTGCTCCTGAGACCCCGGTGAGCGGGGTGGTGGACCTTGTTCTCAGGGAGCTGCGTTCGGTGGGTGGGCGGGGCTGAAAGCAAAGGGGGTGGGGCCAAAGGGCCAGGGACAAAAATACCAGCATAGTTTAGCTTAAAGCCCTTACTGCCAGTCACTAAGCCTTAGGAGATGCGTTTCAATCTTTTAGAATGAGGGGGGAAAACTGCACAAAAGCCAGGGAAACCACCAAATGATCGATGGTTGGGGGAAAGGGGGTGGGGCCAAGCCATCTGGGGAACCCTGGAAGGCCAGTTTGGCCCCCAGGCCTGAGGTTCCCCACCCCTGGAGTAGACCGTACTGAGTTAGATGGACAAAGAGTCCGAGTCAGTGTAAAGGCCGCCTTCTATGTTCCTCTGTTCCAGGCGTTTTCAAACTGTGATTGGGGAAACTTCGGAGCTCTTCCGAAGCTTCGCAAAAATTCTTCAATGAAAAGATCAGCGACTGGTGGAGGAACCTCCCTGGAAGACTATGACTGGGTTCAGACGACACGATAACCCACACTCAAGGGTCGAGTATGGCTTGTTGTCGAAGCGTGGGTTGTTGTATTGTATGAACCCAGCCGTGCTAACAAAACGTGCTTTGTTAACCACATGCAACCCACAGTTTACAACCCGACAACAAACCATGGGTTCTCTTCGTGGGTTGTTTGTGGTTAACAAACCATGGTTTGTTAGCGCAGCTGGGTTCAGACAACACGATAACCCACGGTTCAACAACAACCCACACTCAACCCTTGAATGTGGGTTGTCTGAACCCAGTCTTTTTGTCTGCTACTATCAACCCCCACTCCAGTGTGCAGCCGTAGGTGCCGGTTGTGTTCTAGGCAGGTGTGGGCAGAAGCAAGATTGGGATCTACTGGTTGATCTCCAGGTGATTTGCCGTTGATGAGCAAGGGTTTCCAACTCCCAGTTGTGTCACAACAGAAACTTCCCCCTCTTCTTCTAGATTAGGCTGCTGAAACTAAGAAAGCGTTGGAGGGGGACGGACTGTAACTCCCATCATTCCACTGGCCATGCTGGCTGGGAATGATGGGAGTTGCAGTCCAACTACCTCTGGAGGGCACCGGCGGCTTGGAAGGCTGACCTTTGAGGCTACTCTGCATGCATGGTCAGTAACCTTTCCAGCAGCCCTGTAAGGTAGGCTAGCGTTCATCCCCTTATTGCCAGTGCGTGGTAGTGGTGACAGTGTGAGAGAGCAAAACTTGCTTAAGTTGTGGCAACTCAGTGAGATGGTGAAGGTTTTTTTGGTTCGGTTCCTTTCGTTTTTTGTGCCGAGCTAAGATTTGAACTGAAGACTTCATGATTCACAGCTCGGTTCTGTCCTACACTAGAGGTTTTGGGGCTGTTGTTTTTCTTTTTCTTTCAGGAGATTGAGCCTTCAGGTGCAGTGTCGTTTGTTTAAGTGTTTATAAGCTGCTTTCCCTCCAAACAAATGGCTCTTGAAAGGGGCTTACCACTAATATTAAAATGCCATCATAAATAGCATTTAAGATCAATGGGCGACAAGGCTGTGTTTAAAAGGCATGTTTGCTTAGCTCTTAAAGCTCTGCGGATTCTGTTGTGTATATTCCACAATGAAGCTGAATCTCTTTGATGCCGGGTAATGTTAACACCTCCCTTGGCTGTGTATGTGTGGAAATACTCTTACAATACCTGTTGTGGGATGGTAGACCTCTGCTCTTCCCTTCCTCTTAACCAGTTTCCTTCTTTACACTGGTTTTGTGTGTGTTTTAAGAAAGGGACTCTTTGACAGGGATTCCCCAAGCGGCAAAACCAGCATTCCGTGGTTTTAATTTCTCCATCAGTTTGGGAGCTCAATTACCACTCTGCCGTTGTCTTTTCCGGGAGGGGGGGGGGAATTGGAGCCCCATGGCAAATGAGTCTGTTCAGGATCCAGTTTTCACCTTGGCGCCTCCAAGCAGGACAGAATTAACTCTTTTACACGTGTCGCGGACAGGTTTGCCTAAGCCCTGAGCTAAGGAAAGACAGGTTCTGCGTGTGGGATTATTATTTGCACCCAGTGAGCTTATTTTGCATTCATTAATTTTGCTCCTGCGGCCGTGGAGGAAAGACAAGGAGCGAGCGAAGCCTGGAACCCTCCTCCCCGACTGCTGGGAATGGAGTGGTTTCGCCCCTTAATGGTTCTGACATCCAGACTGCTACTTCTATAAATACTCACAGGCAACCTAGGGCGCTCCAGATGTTTTGGACTACAACTCCTATCAGCCCCGGCCAGCATGGCCAATGGCTGGAGATTATGGGAGTCATTGTCCAAAGCACCTGGAGGGCACCAGGTTGCCAATTCCTGGCGTACATGAGTACATGAAATCTGCCTTACACTGATGTAGACCCTTGGTCCACCTAGCCCCAATATTAACTATTCTGACTGGCACCGGATCTCCAGGGTTCCAAGCAGAGAAAGGCTTTCCCCATCATCTGCTACCCGATCCTTTTTAACTAGGGATGCTGGAGATTGAACCTTGAAGTTTTGAACCTGGATTTTAACTGGTTGATGCTTTTTCTTTTCTTTTCTTTTCTTTTTTTAAACTATTGTTGTGTTTTTAATGTATTTGTTTTTGTGTCATGTTTTAATTAAGATTTTATTTTTTATCCGGATTTTATTGTTGGCCGCCTTGAGCGCCATCTTTTGGCGGGATAGAAATTAAAGAAACTAGTGAATAAGCTTTCTGCATGCAAAGTGGGTGCTCTACTGCGGAAGTACAGTCTCTCCCCCCTTGTTTATTTATCCTGAAATAAATACACAACGCGCCTTGTCCGCCGTCAGCTGGCATCCAAGGCTGTGTACATGAAAACGGCTTCCAAAGCATTGCCCCTGGAGGCGGGGAAAGGCGCCTTTGGGAGCTGTAGGTTCCTTTGGAACAGCTCCCCAGGCCATATTTTGCCATTTGCTTCGGGAATTCCTCCTGGTTTCTCAAAAGCCATGGAGAGCTGCTGTTTTTCTCTGGATTGTGGCCAAAAGCCTTCTGGATTTGCCCCCAAACCTGGCTCACCATCTTGGCACGTGGCGCTTTATAAAGGATCTAACCTCCTGCTCCCTCTCCTTCTGTGTCCTCGGCTGCCTCAGGCCTGCCAGCTGATACACTGCAAGGGCATCGAGACCGGTTCCACGAGCAGTTCCGCAGGTGAGGCGATTCGAGGCCCTTCTCTCCGTGGGCTGCCCCATCTGTGTCTGGGCTGTACTACTTCAGATTGGGTGGGTGGGTGTGGGTGGGGACCCTCATAGGATTGAATGCGCCTCCATTAAAAACAAAAAAGCCAAACTCAGATCTCTCCACATCGCAAAACTTGGGTGTCTGAGTTCTACCCTAACCTCTTCCTTGACGTCAAGCTTTCTATGTGAAGATACTTATTTTTGTCTGGAGGAGCGTTTGCTCGCGTGAGTCCCCCAACTACAGACTGAAGTGGTACAGGCTAGATACAGGTTTAGCTTTTCATTTGGGCCAAACTACACATGATGAGGAAGATTCCCAGGATGGGCATGGGCGGCTTGTGGACTTCATTGCAGCGAGTGTGCAGGGTGAGGTGTGCTTAACCCTTCCGTGGTGGTTCATTCTTGTCCTCCTCCTGAACTAGCCTGCACAGAGCACCCAAGAGCAGAGACTAACTGAGGCAGGGGTCCCCAGCCTTTTTGGGGTCAGTGAGTAGGCACATTTGGAATTTTGAGAGCGACGTAAGCAATCTCACAAAATGGCTGCCACGGTGGGCATGGCCACTTGCAAAACACTCATTTCCCAGAAGCCAAAGTGGTGAGACTTAAAGAAAAGTCGCTTGCCCAAGAAACTACGCCCCAGGCAGAGGTGGGGTCTGAGTTGCGAAACACAAACCCACTCTTTGGAACTCGAATAAAGATGGTGCCGGAGAGCAGCCCTTCACTTTGCAGCATGCCAGCCTCCCATTTTAAACAAATTAATTTAAAAGAAAAAATAATAACAACCAGGAGGGGCAGGGAGCCTTTTGGGTGCCAAGAGAGGTGTCCCCACCTTGGAGATCCCGGGATTAAGAGCATCCTCTGTTTTCACACCCTGCCACTTCTAGGTTAAGGAGGGTGCTGCATGCACCATTTTGATTGTGCTGCCCTTGCATTTTGCTGCTGAACCTCCGGTGTTCAGTTCCCAGCTCAAAACACAAAGGGAGAGACGGCTGCTGCGTGTGACAGTTAACGGTGACGTCCAGGCCCCAGATCTGTCGCATTATCTCCCCGTTGTCCGGTTTAGCAGGGCTCTTCGTACTTCCTTAAGACGCGCACCACCTGAACTTGGCCTCTGTATTAATAGATCCCTTTTTTCCCTCCCTGTAGCCTTAAAAACTTTTTCAAAAGGGCATCAGACATGCTGTATTTCAAGCGGCTCATCCAGATCCCACGACTGCCCGAGGTACCGTCTCTTTCCCTCCCACCCTGCTAAAGCTTTTCCTGAAATGGGGTCAGACAACCCTAGAATTCTTGGGGCGGGGGGAAGGTGGGAGCCACCCAATCCAGGGGGCTCCGGGTGGCTCAGTAGGCCCAAGCTTGTGCAGCTGCGTTTTAGGGGATGTAGTACCGTTCTATTTCATTTTAAGAAGTTAAGAACATAAGAAGAGCCCTGCTGGGTCACACCAAGGGTCCATCTAGTCCAGCTTTCTGTTCTCACAGTGGCCAACCAGCTGCCCACAGGAAACCCACAAGCAGGACATGAGAGCAACAGCACCCTCCCGCCCATGTTCCCCAGCAACGGGGGTGTACATAGGCAGACTGCCTCTGATACCAGAGGTAGCCTATAGCCGTCAGGACTAGTAGCCATCGGTAGTCTTATCCTCCGTGAATTTTCACTGCCAATGTGTCTCACCTCTTTTGCTGTCCCCCCCATCCCGCCCATAGAACCCCCCTAACTTTCTGCGGGCATCGGCTCTGGCGGAGCACGTGAAGCCCGTAGTGGTGATCCCAGAGGAAGCCCCGGAAGATGAAGAACCTGAGAACTTAATTGAGATCAGCACCGCCCCTGTTGTGGAGCAGCAGGTGAGGAATGTCAAGGGCTCTCTGGTCTGGCGTGTCGAGACTGGGAAAGAATGTGGAGTCGTAAGAGTGCTTTTGAACATGGGCAGAGTGCCTTTTCCTCCCCCCCCCTCCCCCAAGAACTAACTGCTGCTGGAAAATCCCCTGCAATCCTGTACTTGGCGATGCAAGCGTGCACATCCGTGTTAAAATGGTCAGATGTTGTCATTTTAACCGTTTTCCCTCGGGCGTTCGTTGGGGGCAGGGGACTCTTGCCATTTTGCGATTTTTTAAAAGTTCCTTTAAGATTAGGAGCAGCTGAGAGATGAGACCGAGGGCGGGGGTGGTGGTGCAGGGGAAGAGGTGTGTTGTAAACATTCAAAACTTTACACCTGGGTCCCCTGCTGGAGAATGGATTTAAAGGTGGGCCAGACAAGATTGAAGGCTATTGCTTGAACAGAATGGATTATGCAGGTAGGTTAATTTGCAGGAGTTCTACAAGGCACAGATTTCAGACGTTTTTGCCACGGGAGTTTTTTGCTTGACAAAAGGTGCAATCCTATGCAAGTTTAGACAGAAAAAAAGGCCTACAGCTCCCAGCATGCCCCAGGCAGCTATGCTGGCTGGGGCATGCTGGGAGTTGTAGGCCTTTTTTTTCTGTCTAAACTTGCATAGGATTGCACCCGAGGTGGCTTAAATTCCAAGTGTTCCTCCCATATGTTCCTCAAGGTCATCTGTGAAGGCCCTCCTCTGAGACCCCCCTCCACCTTATGTTTGGAAGGTGGCCATGAGAGCAGGGGGCGCAGGGCTTTTCCGGGGGTGAGTCCCCCAGTTGTAGAATGCTCTCCAAGCAAACAAAGGAGTTTAGTGAAAGGGAAAAGGTAGGTTTTGAGAAGACATTTGAAGGGAGGGAGTTGGCATCGCACAGATGTTCTGGGGTTTTAAAAATGGTTTTAAGTTAACTTTCTTGGCTGCTTGTAAATTTCTTAAAATGTTAAAAAGAGGCATATACATTTAAAAAAAAAAATACTATAAAATAGAAGTATGTCCAACTGCACTTGGAATATAGCCAGGTTACAATCTTGGCCGCTGGCCTAGGGAAACACATTTATGAATCTAAAACTTCGACACATAGTCCTCTTGGCAGTCATTGCACTATATTCCCAATGGTGTTTGCTTTTACAAGCTGTTCCCTGGTTACTGACGTTTGTTGACAGTTACGTGATGCAGCACAGAGGTCCAAGCCCAGAAGAGAGTCGCGCTGAAATTTCCAGGGCTCCTTTTACCATGGTAGTGTCTCGGTACAGCCACACGGGGGCGGATTCCGGAGAATGATTAACCACCAGAGTATTGGAGAAATTGTTCAGTTTGTGACGGTGCATTTTATCTATTTCAGAGAGAGAGAGAAAGTAAAATTGTGTAATCGCTCCCTCTGTGACCCTGGGAATATAAAGCATACATACCACACTGTCTGCATCTGAGGCGCTCCTCCTCTACTGTCAACCCTTTTGATTCCTTTTATCTTTTGCAGAATGTGTCTGATATCTTTGAACAGACCTTCGGACCTCCCAACGGTATAAGAGACGACAGGTAAGGCTGTTTATCAGCAAAACCAAGGTCGCCTTTTAGCCAGCATCTGAATAACAAGGTTGAGCATTTATGTAGCACTTGGATTTTTCGAAAGAGAAAGCTGTATGTGCATAACAACCCTGTAAGGTGGGCCACTATTATTATATATCCTAATAGCAAACTCAATTCTCCAGGTCCTTGTGCAGCCAAAATGGCACCATCCAAGTACAAGAGGGATGCAGGCTAGGGTGAACCCCCGGCTTTGTCGAAGTGCAAAGAACTTAAGAGAAAAACCCCCTAAAGGTGGGGAAAACCCCACATTCAGTGAGGACTGAACGTGCTGACAGACTGTTGCGGGGCGGGAGGGGGCATGGAATGGAGTATCCTAGCGGAGGGCATGTCTGTCTGGCTGGAACCCTGAGCAGAAGCACTTCGCGCTGCAACATTTTGTTGCAGACCCCCATGTGTTTTTCCCATATTGCTGATGGGAGGTGGGTGGGTTGAAGCAGGGAGGGAGGGAGGGAGGGATGGCAGGAGGGAGTTGTGGGCTTTAAGTCCACCTGTTCACTCCACAGCAGAGGTGCAATTTGACCTGGGCACACTGAGCTCATAGCTGATGCTCCCCACCACTGCTCTGCACCAGCTCAGAAGTTCATTTCATCGATTACATTTCTATACTGCCGAATAGCCGAGGCTCTCTGGGCAGTTTACAAAGATTAAAACCTTAAAAACAGATTTAAAAAACCATTTACGTACAAATGTATAAACAGACAGCCCACACAGAGACACACATACATCTAAAACAATTTTTAAACAATCAACAATAAGAAAGATCCAGGACCTGATTAAAACCTCCTCATACTCTGCCAAATGCCTGAGAGAAGAGGAAGGTCTTAACCTGGTTAACCTGATAACAGTGTTGGCGCCAGGTGGGCCTTGGCGGGGAGATCATTCCACAGTTGGGGGGGGCACCACTGAGAAGGCCTTGTTGCCACCTTCTGAGCCTCCCTCGGAGGAGGCACCTGGAGGGGGGCCTTAGTTGATGAGCGCTAGGTTTGTGCTAGGAGAGGCACTCCATCAGATATTGCAATCCCGAGCCGTGCAAGGCCTTATAGGTCAATACCAGCACCTTGAATCGGGTTTGGAAACATACAGGCAGCCAGTGCAAGCGGGCCCGAACCGGGGCTATATGTTCAGACCTTCTTGTCCCTGTCATCAGTCCGGCCGCTGCATTTTGCACGAGCTGCAGCATGATTCCCTTTGTCCCCAGGGATCTCCAAATTGAGAACCTGAAGAAAGAGGCTGATCTGCTTCGAGCGGAGCTAGAGAAGATTAAGCTTGAGGTAAGGCGGGGGCTTTCTGTGTGTGTGTCTCGCAACTCGGCAGCGGTGCAGAATACGCTGCTCCCAGTCTCAGAACTTGGGCTTCCTGAGAACCTTTCTGAGAACCACAACTTGGCTTCCTGAGAATTCATATCTTGATGATTCCTCAGTGTAGCCATTGCTAAAAACTTCCCAAAACAAATCAATATAACCAAGATTACCCATTAAAAAAAAAAAAAAAAATTCTCATCCGCTCTCCTATACCAGACTCAAAGCCAGTGGCAAATATCTGGTTATAATCTCACCAGTGGCTTTGAGTTTGGTTGCTTACAACAGGTGTCCGATGTTTGCTTCCCCCACTTAACTCTATTATTGCATAAATCGCTTCTTGTTGAGGAATATTTGTTTGCCGTAAATCAACAGTAAAACCTACAGCGTCATCTTCTGCACTGAAAAAAGGCCACGACAAAAACGAAACCTAAATTGGTGGGTGTAGAATTCCTCGGAATGCAAAAGTATTAACGTTTGGGCACACTTGTTGACACAAGTTGGCGTGACCTCTTTCTTGGATGCTGGGAAAATCCTTGACGTTGGATCGGAGTCCTGCCTTCCTTGAATGGAAGGGCTTTGCTTGCGGAAGGCCCCCCACCTGGTTTTTGCGGATTCCCCCCACCCCTGCCTCACACCGCAGCTCACCCCACTCAGCCGGGTCTCCTGACTCTCTGCGTAGCATTTTCAGGGGGGCTGGAGGGGCTGCTGTGGGAAGGAGGGGGCGGAGAAGTCCACTTCCATCAGTGCAATTGGTCCCTGGTAAATCTGGATCCAACCCCATAAATTATTTAAGTATCTCTTGAAATGAGGGCATGCTCTATTTGGGGCGCGTGCGTGTGGAATGAACCCAGCAGGATTTCACAGTGCGTCTTCGCTCCATCTGCTTGTCAAAATGCCCATCGCTGTGTTGCGTGTGTCTGTCTCGCTCTGGTCCTCAGGCTCAAAGATACATCACTCAGCTCAAGGCTCAGATTAACAGCCTGGAGGCGGAAGTGGAAGAGCAGCGGAAGCAGAAGCAGAAGGCTCTGGTGGACAACGAGCAGCTACGGGACGAGTTGGAGAGGTTGCAGAAGGCCAAGCTCGAAGGAGACAAGAGTCGTGGGCTCTATCTGGAAGCAGAAAGTAGGTGGTGCCATCAGTCAGGGGGCCTAGAAGGGAGCAGGGGTCTCTGTGTGTCTCAATGACTGGGTTCAGACAACTCGATAACCCACACTCAGGGGTTGAGTATGGGTTGAGCGTGGGTTGTCGTTGAACCCTGGGTTATCGTGTTGTCTGAACTGAGCCGAGATAACAAACCATGGTGAGCAACCCACAGTTCCCAACCCAACAACAAACCACAGGTTCTCTTCATGGGTTGTTTGTGGTTAACAAGCCGTGGCTTGTTAGCGCAGCTGGGTTCGGACAACACGATAACCCACATTTCAACAACAATCCATGGTTTGATGACAATCCATACTCGGCCTATACGCAACCCTTGAGTGTGGGTTATCATGTTGTCTGAACCCAGTCTATGTGTATTGTAAGTACTTGACTTTTTAAAAACATGGTAGACCATGCTGGGAAAAGCTGAATGAACTCTGGAGCTTCTGCATAAAAGCAAGTGACTTGCCACTGAGCTAGGACTCCCCCAACCCACACCGTGGAAAGCACTTTAGTATGCACAGATATGACATCATTGTCCTGAAGACCCTGGAAGATAGAAAAACAGACTATTTCCATCCGCATCTTTAAGATAGTGAGCCAGTTGTCTGGGCCTCACAATCCAGTCACTGTCAGATGGAATACAAGTCCAGCTGTTCTCAAACGTTTCCCCCCTGTGAACCACTTGAAAATTGCTGGGTGTCTCTGTGGACCACTTAAATAGGTTTTTTAATTCCAGCAATCAAGCACATAGTCAAATCTTATTTTGATAACTCTTTTTTCCTTCGGCACTGACACCCTCCTCCTCAAAACTAGCACTGTCTTATGAAATACATGGGCCCTAGGCCAGACAACCAAGAAGGGTCCTTTTAGCTACTGAACTCTTGGGGAATCATTAGTAGACTGCACCAGTGCTGTATTTTGAAAATCACAGGTCCCAGGCCAGGGCCTTGTTAGCCTGTGGGGTAATCCGTCCCTGGTCAAAACGGCCTCAATCTCTGTAGTCAGAAAAAATAAATCAAGTGTAGGGCCAAGTCCAGATATGCTCGACTGTTCTACAGCCTTACCACAGACTACCTGAATGGTATTCACAGACCACGAGTGGTCTGCATACCACAATTTAAGAACATAAGAAGAGCCATGCTGGATCAGACCAAGACCTATCTAGTCTAGCCCAGTGGCCAACCTATGGGAAGCCCACAAGCAGGACAGGAGCACAGGAGCACCCTCCCACTCTTGTTACCCAGCAGCTGGTATCGAGAGGCATCCTGCTTCTGATACATGATATAGCCATCATGACCCTGATAGCCTTATTCTCCATAAATTTGTCTGAAAGCCATCCAGGTTGGCAGTCATCACTACGCTTTGCGGTAGCGCATTCTATATTTGAACTACATCCTGTGCAAAGAAGTCCTTCCATTTATCTGTCCTGAATCTCCCACCATTCAGCTTCATTCAATGATCCCACTGGTTCCCAGTTTGAGAAGTTCTGTGCTAGTCCATTGAGACATTCTCCTTTGGACCACCTGCTGCCCATCACCATAGGCATCTGAGCATCGGTTGAATAGCTAGCTGGAAGCAGCTGGTGACAATAACTTTTCCTTTGTCAGAGAAGGCCAGTGCCACGGAAATCCGCTACACCAAGCTGAAAGAGAAACACAACGAGTTGATCAACACCCACGCGGAGCTCCTGAGAAAGGTAACCGCTGTCATGCCAGCCAGTTTCCCACATTTGGCCCAGTTCTCACGATCGCGGAGGGGGAAATAAGCCACGGTGGCTTATTTCCTCCCCTCACAATGTGCTGGTCACGTGCCGGGGGATTAGCGCAATTACCCTTGGCAGCACGGCTTGTGTCTTGCAAACCCAGCCAGGGTGGTTTGCCACCATGGGTAACAAGTCACCCAGAACTCATGGGCTGTTGTAGGGTTCTGGGTGGCTTGTTACCCATGGCAAGCCACACTGCCGAGGGTAATTATTGCAAATCCCTTGGCATGCATGAGGGTTGTTGCTGAAGCATGGGTTATCGTGTTGTCTGAACCCAGCCGAAATAACCAACCACGGTGAACACCCCACAGTTCACAACCCAACAACAAACCACAGGTTCTCTTCATGGGTTGTTCGTGGTTAACAGGCCATGGATTGTTAGCGCAGCTGGGTTCAGACAATGTGACAACCCACGGTTCAGACAACACAGTAACCCACGGTTCAAGAACAACCCACACTCAACCCTTGAGTGTGGGTTATCACGTCTGAACCCAGTCAGAGAAAGAGAGAGAGAAAAAGGAGACGAAGAGAGCAGAACCGAGTAGTATTTGAGTCCTGACTAGGCTGAACTTCCTCTGGGCTGTGTCTAGTCACCCCACTTCCCCTGGGTACAAGAAATCTCTAGGAAAGGATTCTAGTTTCTGTGGCTTCCCGATTACTTTCAAAAGCCTAGTGTACTTAAAAAAGAAAAGGAAAGAAGATGCATTTTTATTCCAAGAATGCAGATACTGCCAAGCAGCTGACGGTCACCCAGCAAAGCCAAGAGGAGGTTGCCCGGGTGAAGGAGCAACTGGCCTTCCAGGCGGAGCAAGCAAAGCGAGAGTCGGAAATGAAGGTATGCCGCCGCCGCTGCTAAAGAAGCTCCTCTGCTTGAGACCTCTTTGGCCAATGTTTGCCTTCATCCCTCCTCCCTGACAGGCTGGCGCTTTCCCTCTTCAGAGCCTGGGAGGTGGGAGCAGCCTTGATTGATGGTTCGGGGTCCCCATGAATATGCTTCATGCAGAAGGGGGCGGGACCACTTGGGGACCTGGTGGAGTGGCTAAAATGTTGGCCGCGAGGGAGCCAAGTGTAAGCCCTTCCTCGGCCCTGCGCTCACTGCGTTGTCCTTCGGACCATGAGCTAGAGCACAAGGATTGCCTGGCTGGATCAGGCCCAAGGCTCTCTGGTGATCACGAGCGATGATGGTCATCATCACCTATTGCTTGGCCCCACCATCTGGTATTCGGGGGGGGGGGGTGTTAGTTGCCTGTTTATATCATCGATAAACCTCTTCCTCCATGAATATGTCTAAAACTGTTAAGCATCTTAAAAAGCATCTACGTTAGGAGCCTTCACCATGCCTTACACAGCAAGGCCTGTCTGCAGCTAGGCTGGGCATGCCACTCTAACGAGACTGGATGTAGATGCCCAGATAATGAGATGCTCAACTTCGCAATTGCGTCAGTTCATGAGTGGCCCACGTGACATAGCAGTGGACTCTTCCTTTAACAAGGGAGTAGCAACCTATAAAGGATCAGGGACCGATTTGCATGTGATTTCAAACTAGTCTCTCTCTCTCTCTGGTTTCTCCATGCAGTTAGAAGATCAGATGTTGCAGGTGGACCAGGTGAGGGGAGAGCTGGAGTCCAAGAAGGAGGAACTGGCCCAGCTTCAGCAGTCACTCAGCCGTTCCAAGCAGGTATGCGACCAGAGCGAGAAGGCTGTGTACCACAGGACTGGCCTGCGCTGTTTTCTGTTTTTTTGGGTGGGGGGCTGCAAGTTTAAACCTTGAGCGCCCCCCTCCCACTAATTAACATAGTGAATAAACACTCTGGGGAGCTCTCTTGCACAAGCCCCACTGAAACCAAGCCGAGCTGAGCTACAGCATGAGAACTCCCCCATAGGGCTATGCGCCGTGAGGTCAATTTATATATAAATGTATTTATTAAAGACGTGATGCAAGTCACCTTTCAGGTATATGTCCTTCTTCGTGGTCTCTGTGACTCGAACATACGGGGTCTGCATAGGGTCTGCCTCCCCTCAGCTGCCTTCCTGTCTACCCACAAGGCTTTGCCTGAAGTGGCCATCTTGCACTGTGTCCATGTTCGGGATTCTTCAGCTGTGCCTCCCCTAGCAACTGCCCCCGTGCCTCCCGAGGGAAGCTCACCTCGCGCCTGGTGCATGTGCAGACGCTGGAATGTGTGAGCCTTCGTACCGTTTTGACTGGTACATATATTTTCTTGCCGGAGAACTCCCCAAATGCGGTTGTTCGTGGCTCAAACCCGCCACCTCTGTCTAATCTTCTGGAGTATCCTAGTGCCAGATGGTTTTGGTGGAGCACATTCATTCCAAGTCTCCCCACCCCCACCTCCAAATCTGCATTAGTTTCTTCTTGGGTTAAATTACCTCGCAGAGAGGATGACAGGAGAGTGAAAAGCCCCTGGGGCAGGGTCTGTGATGGAAAGGGTGGGCCAGAGTTGGAGCCGGAGAACCTGGTGATCGAGCAGCCAGCCAGCAGATCACAGAAACACTGGAAGCGGCCTTATACTGACTCAGAGCCTTGGTCCATCTAGCCCAGTATTGTCAACACTGACTGGCAGCCATGGCTCTCCAGGGGTTCAGGAAGGAAGTTTTTCCAGCCCTGCCTGGAGATGTCAGGGATCGAACCCGGGACCTTCTGCGTGCAAAGCAGGTGCACCGTCACTGAGCCCCCCTCCTCCGTCCCCTTTGCCGTGTTATCCACAGGTTGGTTCTGACCTCAACTGCCAACTGGATGCCCTCCAAGCTGAGAAGGAGACGCTGAGGAAATCGGTCAACGAGAAGGAATGTGAGCTGATCTCTGCGAGGGGCCTGGTCCAAGAGAAGGAGCTGCTGTTGAGCCAGGAAGCGGAGAAGAGGGCAAAAGAAGTCCAGGAGCTGCAGGGGAAACTCGTGGAAAAGGTACCGGAGGGTGGTGGTGAGATTAAGTCCTGGAAAACTTGTATCTGTAGAGGCGGGGATGGACGGGTGGGTGGGAGGGGGCGGAGGGTAAGCAGCAGGACCGAGTGAAGGAGGAGAAGCCGCATGGCAGGGCTGCCCCTTACCGAGGCTGGATCACAGAGGCTGGGGCACGCGAGACCCAGGGAGGTGGTGATGATGACGCCGCCGTGAACGTCTTTGGTCCGTCCCACAGAAAAGTCAGGAGCAGAATCTGCAGCAGAAGCTCCTGGAAGACCAGTTCAGGATCCTGCAAGGGACGGTGCAGGAGGCCGAGAGCATCATTCAAGACGCCGTCGCCAAGTTGGACGATCCCTTGCACATCCGATGCACCAGTTCACCAGGTGGGCCTTCGGGAGCCGCAGCCGGGGGGGCGGGATCTGGTGGTGGTGGGCGGCTTTTGGTAACTTTGGTTATGTTTTAAGAGCGAGGTCCCATCCCTTAGCACAGGGGCATCGAACCTCTCTCGACCCGAGGGCCAAACTCAGTTTTGGAGAAGCTCTCGGGGGCTGCATTCCGGTGGTGGGCGGGGCCGAAGGCAAAAGGGGCGGGGCCAGGCATACCCCAAATGCCACCATATTTTAGCGTAAAGCTCTTCCTGTAACCACGTCTGAGAAGCATTTCAACCTTTTAGAAGCGGGTGGGGAGTGCAAAAGCCAGGAAACCGCCAAATGGTTGGCAGCTGGGGCCAGGAGAAGGGTGTGTGGCCATTGGGGGAGCCCCGTACCGCTGGATTGGGGCCCCAGTTGGGCCAGATTTGACTTGCAGGCATGTGGCTCCGCAGCCCTGCCAGCCTTAGTAGCACAGAAATCCTCGCATAACCCTTTCAAGCAAACGTGTCCTCGTCGCATGGCGTTCTCGGGCCGGGGCCGGGACTGACCCACGGACGCTTGTCCTGAGAGGCCCCGCTTTAAAACAAAATTCTTGGTTCTACGAGGAGCTCTGGGTCTGGGGGCACCACTGGTCTCGTTCCCCGCAGTGCCCCAGGCGACGCTGCATTGGGGCCGGCCACTCATTGGAGCACTTCCGCTGCCGAGTGAGCCCACCACCGGGGCTGGGGGCGGCCCTCCTAAGGATGTGCGAGGGCGCTCTGCCCAGGAGTCTGCTCTGCTTTCAAGCCACAAAGTGCACCTGTGTGAGAGATTCAGGTCTCTCTCTTTTTCTTAAGAGCTGCTTCTTCTGCCGTCACTTCCCTCCTGCAGATTACCTCATCAGCCGGGCGCAGGCAGCTCTGGAGTCGGTGAATGCAGTGGAGAATGGGCACGGGCGTTACGTGGCCAACATGGCAGGTAAAAGTGGCTGGGTTGCCGCTGCACTTCCCTTACCTTGGGGGGGTTGGAAATGTAGGTGCCAGGTGTTGTGTGCGAAGAGAGGTTGTGTCTCCTCAGAACCCCCCGCCCCACCCCGCTACTTCAAATGTTTTCTTCTTCAAATGCTTCTCTTGTTCCCCTCTCCCACCACCAACCCCCCACCACCACCACCACTCCTGGCTAGCCTATGAAATGCCTGCAGGCAAAGACGTTCTTATTCAGGCAGGCCTTTGGCATATAAACTGGTCTGTTGCTGAAGGGGGGGGGGGCAGTTAATTGAACAGTACTATTTATTTCTTTTATTGTTGTATTTTTAATTCTGCTTTTAATTTGTTTATGATTTAATTAAGATTTCGTTTTTAATCTGGATTTTATTGTTAGTCGCCTGAAGCGCCACATTTTGGCAAAGAGGTGGGATATATATATATATGTGCGCGCAATCCTATGCAAGTTTAGACAGAAAAAAAAGCCTACAACAGCCAGCATGCCCCAGTCAGCATAGCTGGCTGGGGCATGCTGGGCATTGTAGGCCTTTTTTTCCTGTCTAAACTTGCATAGGATTGCACCTTAAATAAATCAAATGCGTGTTTATGGTGGCGGATGTAGATAACAGGTGGGAGCAGCGAAGCACTGTGGTTAAGGGAATCTGAGACTTGGGCGGTCTGGGTCTTAAGACCCGTGAGAAATGTTGACCCTTTGCTATCTCTTGCGGGGTTCAGTTGAACACCACAACCTTGGAAAGTGTTTATGCCCAGTTTTCTGGGACGAGACTGGTTATCCCTGTGTGCTGCTTATGGATTTCCACCCCTCCTTTTTCCCTTTCTCTTTAAGACGCCACTGGATTGGTCGGCGCTCTGGCCCAGTTTGCTCACTTGACTGCAGACACCATTGTGAACGGCAGTGCGACTTCCCACCTTGCTCCCACAGACCACGCTGACAGTGAGTTCGTCTGCATGGGTTTCTTTGTTTTTTGCAGGGGCAAAAAACCCACCCCCAACAACAGTTATTTATTTATTTGCAAAATTTATATACCGTTCCACCTCTAAACAAATTCCGGAGCAGATAGCAGTAAAAAGAATAAAGCACTATATTAAATTAGAATATCAGTAAAAAATATATAGTGGCTGGTCAACCAAGGTATGGCCAATGGTCCTTGTACAAGGATAACATATATACACACACACACACACACACACACACACACACATACTTGTGAAGGATCCTGTATTTTTTTTTTTTTAATTGTGTGTAATATACTCTGTTCTTAATGCAGGTTTGCTGCGGCCTCTCATATTCATTAAAGATCAGGCCAACATCTTAGCTTCTGTAATGCTGCAGCATCTGTTATTCCCAGATCAATCTCTGACCCTCAAGGTTCCCATACCTATCTATTTGTAAATTTATGAGTCACCTTTTTGCCCAAATAAGGCCCCTGAGATGATGCAGTTAAAACTTGCAGAAATTGAGAGCAGGAGAGGATCTTTAAAAAAGAGTGTAGAGCTAAGTGATTTAAAATTCTAAAAAGACCTTTGGAACAAGAAATGTTTTAACAGCCTGCCAAAAACTGAATAAAGAAGGGGCCAGCCTACCTTCCTTTGGGAGAGAGTTCCACAACCAGGGTGCTGCCACAGAGAAGGCCCTGTCTTGTGTTCCCACCAGCCTAACCTCTCTTGGTGGTGGGACACTCAGAAGGGCTTCTGAAGAAGATCTTAAATACAGGCAGGTCCGTAATGGAAGAGGCGGTCTTTCAGATATCCTGGCTGCAATCCGTCTAGAGCTCTGTAGCGCCTACGATACAAGCTCAAGATGAGCTTGTTCCTTGGCCTCTAGCAAGCTTAACTACCCTCTGTCCCTCTCCTGCACCTAGCAATTCTTTTCTTTTCCTTCCGTCCAGAATTGACGGAATGCTGCAGGGACTGTGGGCAGCAGAGTCTGGACTACCTGAACAAGCTGAAAGACAAACAGTCTCTCCGGCAAGCAGATCCAACCGACGTGAGGAAGACGCTGCAGGGGCTTCTTCAGCTGGGTCAGGTAGAAACAAGGCTGAGGCATGTGGAGATGAAGAACAATCCACAGGGGGGCGGGTCGCTGGAGTGCCACGTTCGGCGCGGGATGCCCAGGTGCCTGTCTTTCCCTTCCCCTTGGCAGCCCTGGCAGTGGGGGGAGGCCAAATATAACGCTGATCGATCTTTCATTAACAGAGCAGCTCAGTGTATAATCCAGCCTTCCCTAGCCTGGTGCCCTCCAGATGCGTTGTATTGCAACTCCCATCATCCCCAGCCGCCATGGTTGGGGCTGATGGGAGTTGCAGTACAACACATCTGGAGGGCACCAGGTATGGGGAGGCTGGTATAATCCATACACAAGCTCCCCTTATATTTTCCATTTAAGCCTACCTAGTTTTCCTTTCGAGGCCTCAATCTTTTCTCTCTCTCTCTCTCTCTCTGGCCAGGAA
This sequence comes from Shinisaurus crocodilurus, assembly GCA_021292165.1. Classification (NCBI taxonomy): domain Eukaryota; kingdom Metazoa; phylum Chordata; class Lepidosauria; order Squamata; family Shinisauridae; genus Shinisaurus; species Shinisaurus crocodilurus. Next base: position 25,292,510 of record CM037890.1, read on the forward strand.
CTGAGGCCCCAAAGTTCAGACATCAGGCAGGAAGAACTGGGCGACATGGTTGACAAAGAGATGGCCTCCACTTCTGCTGCGATCGAAGATGCGGTCAGGCGGATAGAGGTGAGATGAAGCTGGTGGATATTTTTACCTACGTCTCCTGTAACCTCCTTAACCCCCCCCCCCCGAAAAAAAGTACTCCTGTGGAAACAGCGAAAGAGACGACTGCTCCACGCAGTGCATCACTCGCGTATGGAATTCGGTGCTGCTGCACGATGTGGTGATCGGCTACTAGTTCAGGTGGCTTTAAAAGGGGAGGGGTGAGAGTGGTCTTCAAATGTCTGAAAGGCTGTCAAGATGGGAGCAGACGTCTTCTCTGCTGCTCCAGAGGGCGGGACGAGAACCACCGGGTGGAAACGGCAGGGAGCAGCTTCTGGCGAAACATCCGGAGAAACTTCCCAACAAGGAGAGCTGTTCAGTGGAACAGATTGCTTCGGGCGGTGGTGGGTTCTCCTTTGCTGGAGATATATTTAAGCAGAGGCTGGCCGGCCATCTGTCAGGGATGCTGCAGCTGCACCCTGCGGTGCAGAGCCGGCACTGGGCGGGGGGGGGGGGGGCTTGATTAGTGATCTTCGCTATTTTTTAAGCAGAAGCCACTTTGGCTCCAGGCACTGCCTTCAAGGTCACTTGGGGACTTTCCTGGGCCGTGGGGGTGGGGGGATGCTCTCCTCTCCGCGGCAGTGCTGTGGACTGGACTCGGCGAGAGGCCTCTGTGGGACTCCCCGCCCCACGTCATCCAAGCCAACCCTCAACAGTGACTCACCAAGACACCAGGCAAATTGCGACAGGCTCACTGGAATGGTTCTTTTTCTTGTCACTGGGAGTACGGCTCTGCTCTCCTCAGTGCTGCAAAATCTCCCAGCACAGGTCCACGTCTCTCTCTCTCTCCTATCTGTACATTCAATTTCCACTCCACCTCCAGCGCATGCTCAGTGCACCGCTGCAGCTGGCCAGCCATGTCGATCTTTGCCTCTTGGGCTCCTCACCAACCACAGCCAGTTGGCTGGTTGCTCCCATGTTCTCCTCTTCAGCCCCCCCCCCCAGCCCCACTACAGCTTACGAGTGGTGGGTCTCCTGACTCCCCACCCCCAAAGCCGCCTCCGCTAGCCCAGATCACAGTCACTGAAGCAGACAGAGAGCCCTTGCCGAGAGTGAGCGGCTGCTGCCGAGAGTGACCAGGTCCAGACAACACGATAACCCACACTCAAGGGTTGAGTACAGGTTGTCGAAATGTGGGTTGTCGTGTTGACTGAACCCAGCTGCGCTAACAGGCCATGGCTTGTTCACCACGAACAATCCATGAAGAGAACACATGGCTTGTTGTTGGGTTGTGAACTGTGGGTTGTGAACTGTGGGTTGTTCACCATGGTTTATCATCTTGGCTGGGTTCAGGCAACACGATAACCCATGGTTCAACAACTACCCACAGTTCAAGGACAACCCACACTCAACCCTTGCGTGTGTTTTATCATGTTGTCTGAACCCAGTCACTGTGTATGAGAGAGCAAGAGAGAGCAAGAGAGAGGCGGAGAGCCACACTTGAGTTGATCGATGGCCACCCGTGGCCCTCGGGCCTTGCAGTGAAGGGCATTGGACCAGATGCTCTCCAAAGCCCCTTCCAACTTTCTGATTCTATATTCATGGAGGGAGAGGGTTTTATCAATGGGCGTTAGCCCCGATAGCTAACCTCCATGTTCAGAGCCCAGAAGCGCATCTCCGACTCACAGTTGCTGGCGAGCAGCATTGGAAGAGTGCTCTTACCTCTCTGTCTTTCTTGTGGGCTTCCTGGACCAACCACGGGGAGATTAGACGGAGCGTTGGTCTGATCCAGCACAGCTCTTTCGGATTGGGGGCCTGTTTGGTGACGTCTGACTGAATGCAGTTGTTGTCTTCCCTCCTTCCCCCCCCCTGCAGGAAATGATGAATCAGGCCAGAATAGAGAGCTCTGGTGTTAAACTGGAAGTAAATGAAAGGTAAACCAGGGCAGGGGGTGGGAAGCACTTTTGAGTTCACCTGATCTACATTTCAGGCAGGAATGTGGGAGTGTGTGTGCTTTGGTTTGGTCTCAGCATCTCTGGTTAAAAAGTATCCTATTAATATTATCAGTGTTTTCTAAGGGCTCAATCCTATGCATGTTTAGACAGAAAAAAGTCCCACAACTCCCAGCATGCCCCAGCCAGCCATGCTGCCTGGGGCATGCTGGGAATTGTAGGACTTTTTCCTGTCTAAACACGCATAGGATTGTGCCTTTAACTTCTCTTCTCAAAAAGAGGGGGGTGAGGCGGGATATCACAGCAGGAATGGTGGTCACTCCAGAAAGTGATCTTGTATAGGTAGCTAGCTGCACAAGCCTATATATGTCTACTCAGAAGTCCCATTGAGTTCAACGGGTGTGTATATAGGCTATACATGTGTGCTGCAAATATAGAGAGTAAAATAATAGACAAAGCAAAGCTAGCATACTGGCTAGCTAAGGGCACACTGGGAGTTGTAGGCCTTTTTCCCTGTCTAAACGTGCATGGAATTGCACCCTAAGAATTGTTTACAAGGCAGTCGGGCTTCCAGTCACTGCTCAGCCACAAAGCTCAACGTGAAGGTGTCCTTGGGCAAGTAGTTAACTCTCCTGCCTACCTCACCGGGTTGTTGTGAAGATAGAAGGGAATCACCGCCTGTACTGTTGCCCTGAACATGTGGTTTTGTTGGCACACTGCTGCCCCCCCCCCCCGCCCCGTGCTCCTTGGGAGAAGCCATAGCAAAGAAAGAGGTTTTAAAGGGGCCCACGTTGGTAGCTTAGATGCCCCCTTAATACATCTACAAAGAACGAAAATACACTCTTTACATTAATCAAATTGGTCCCTGTGGGTTGCATGTTACACTGTGAATTGTGAATACAATTTTTATTTAAAAAAAAAAAGTTAATTCTAAATGCTGAGGGCTTAATCTAACTGGTGGAGTTAAACATCTTCTTCTTGTTTCCCACAGGATCTTGAACTCCTGCACAGAGTTGATGAAGGTGAGAGCCTTTTTAATTAAAGCCCCTGCTAAGTACATGAAGAAAACCATCTGCTGCCAGATGGCGGGAGGGGTATTTAGCATTGCACTGGTCTAGTTGTATTGAGATTGTTTTAGCTGCTCAAATTGTTTTAAATTCCGTTTTAAATTTTGTATATTGGAATGTTATGCTGTTTTTATTGTATTTGTGGTTTGTGTTTTTTATAAATTGTTGTGAACCGCCCAGAGAGCTTCGGCTATTGGGCGATAAAGAAATGAAACCAATAGTAATAATAAATAATTGCACGGTTAATCAGATCTTGAGAGAACCGGGATAGCCTTTTATTTAAGGTTAATGTTGCCACTCAAGGGATCGCAGGGTGACTTCAGACATTTTCTAATAGGGGACTTTATTGTACTGGAAGTCTAAAGTTTATAGAGAAATCTTTCTCTTGAATGGAATTGCTTGTTGTTTTTGTCTGCTTCAGGCGATCAGGCTTCTTGTGATGACATCTACAAATTTGCAGAAGGAGATTGTAGAAAGTGGAAGGGTGAGACTGATTTTTTTGCACCACATGTTCTTCCTTTCACAACAAAAAAGGGGGCACTGAACATCTTGGGGGGGGGGAGGGCCTAGAAATCTTTGGCTACACCAGCCAAAGCCTGCCTGCCTGCCTTTTTCCTTGCGTCTCGCCCATATTTTGATTGTGATCCTTCAAGCAGTTTTTCTTCTCTCTTTCGGTCTTCGTGAAGCACTTAAATGTCTGGGAAGTGCTACTCAGGTTATAATCTTCTGCAGAGGTTATAACCTCTACCTCCCCCTGCCCCAAAGCATAGTGTCAGAGAACCTGCTTGCATGCAGAAGGCGCCAGGCTCAATTCCTGGCATCTTCGGATGGAGCAGCTCAGATAGTAAGCGATGTGGCAAATCTCTGCCTGGGACCTTGGGGAATCACTGCCCATCAGAGAAGGCAGCGTTAAGTTAGAAGGATCACTTGCCCGCCCCAGAGGAAAGTAGCTTTGTTCCTTACTAATAACCACAGCTGCCATCAACCCCCCCCCCCCCAAATCTTTGGAGAGGAGATCAGAGCATGTGGTTTCCAGGCATAATTGCCTCGTATTTTCCATTTTGATGTACATTTGCCCACTGAGCAAAACGTTACCTTACTTGTGAGTCTTGTGGCACCATGACAACGAACAAATTTATTTTAGCATAGGCTTCATCAGATGCATGTGTCCACGAAAGCTTATTCCAAAATAAATGTATTAGACTTTAAGGTGCCACAAGACTTCTTTGTTGTTCTTGCTGCTGCAGTAGCCTAAGACTACTGAGAGCTAGTGTGGCGTAGTGGTTAGAGTGTTAGACTGGGACTCAAGGAGATCCAGGTTTCTAGTCCCCACTCAGCCATGAAACTCACTGGGTGACTTTGGGCCAGTCACTGACTCTCAGTCTAACCTACCTCACAGGGTTGTTGGGAGGATAACATGGAGAGGAGGAGGAGGATTATGTAAGGCGCCTTGGGTTCCTTGCAGGAAAAAAAGGCGGGGTATAAATATAATAAATAAATAAGATGGCCACCCCTCCAGAAATTCTCTTACTGTGAAACATAAGTGTCCTCTCTCTCACTGAACATTAGGGGGCAGCAACACCAGCAGGAATTCTATGCGAAGAACTCCCGTTGGACAGAGGGACTCATCTCGGCTTCCAAGGCGGTTGGATGGGGAGCCACACAGCTTGTGTAGGTATCTGGACTGCTGGTCAGCTCTCTTTTCCAAGCTGCCAGTTTTATTTATTGAAACACAAGGGCATGCAAAACTGTATTCATTTGCTGGGGGGGAAAGGCGTGCATTCCACTTCCCTGATCTGTTTCTTTGTCCCCCCGCTTCAGGGAGTCCGCAGACAAAGTTGTCCTACATACAGGCAAATATGAGGAGCTGATTGTCTGTTCGCACGAGATCGCAGCTAGCACAGCTCAGCTCGTAGCTGCCTCCAAGGTAAGTCATCACAGAAAGAAAAGCAGCCGGCAATCTTGTATTATTTTTTTTTAACTGTCCAGAGTTTGTATGCATTTCACACAGTCCACTGTCACCCCACAGAGGTGACAAGCTTTGTTATCGGCCCCTGCATTCTGGATTTTGGTTTCTGGCTCCTGTGATAGTACCTGAAACGTAGGGGAAACATACCATTAAATTTTGGATGGCTGAAGGGGAGTAGAACTTTGCCCTTCTTCATGGCTTGCAGAAGCAAAATGATTCGAATTTTCACAACCATCCCAGATTCCAGGGCACTTGGTCACTGGCAGCAGGGTGGTGGAGTATGGCTTGCTTTGAGCTGTAGGTGGTGGATTTGAAATTTTATTTATTAATTTATTTATTTCATTTTTATACCGCCCAATAGCCGAAGCTCGCTGGGCGGTTTACAACAATTAAATACAGTCCCTGCCCGCAGGCTTACAATCTAAAAAGACGACACACAAGGAAAAAGGAATGGGGAGGGAAGAAGGGGGTGGGGTTACACAGAAAAAACGTCTTGGATAGAGTGTACGTGCTTGCTCCTCAAACGAAGCCTCCTCCTACCTCCCCCTTGTAATGCAGTGTATAATACCGTGTCTCTTCTTCCCCCACCCCCAATGTGGTTTCTTGTAAGTGACTGAATCAGATCTCCTCCACAACCATTTTCTTTTTATAGTGCTTTGCTTTTCCTGGGTTCCTTACTGCATCTAAGATTGGGGGCCCAAACTGAATCCATACAAGTACATGCTGCCAGTCCCCTATTTCCCCTCTCTATTCCAGCTATCAGAGATTATCATTAGTGAGAGCAAGATAAAGGAAGTCAACTATAAAGGGAGGCATTGTTCTGTTTCCCTTCTCCCTCTAAACAACCTTCAGACTAGGAAATTGCCTCCCCCCCCCCCTTAACATCCTGGAAATCTCAGGTTTCAGTTAAGTCCTGCATCCACTCCTGTGTGTTGCAACTGAGCGACTTGCCACCTAGACACAGCCCTGATCTTGATTCTAAAAAGAATCAGTTCCAGGAGTAGCCCCAGTTGCTACTATTCAAAGCTTTACGCTGAATTAGCAAACTGTACCTAGCTCTACACAAGAGAAAACTGTGTATTTCCCCCATGTGTTGAGAAATGTTATCTTGTTGATGCCCAGGTGAAAGCGGAGAAGAACAGCAGAAACTTGAGCAAGCTCCAAGAATGCTCACGCACAGTCAACGAGATGGCCGCCAACGTTGTGGCTTCCACGAAGTCAGGCCAAGAGCAGGTTGAAGACAAAGGTGAGTGGGGTGTGTGTGTATAACTTGGGCATGGAAGCCAGGGAGGCAGACTTGAATCTCATCCTTACATTCTTAAACATACCGTCTTAAAAGTCCTTGGCACCTGCAGTTCTGTTGGCTGGCTTGCAAAATCATTGTTAGAAGGAAGGTGCTGTGAGAACAGAGTTAATATGAATTGCAGCCGTAATAGTATAGTTACCATCATTTCAATTTATTTTTTATCCCAAGTTCCTCCAAGGAGCTCAGGGAGTGTAAACCCCCCACATTTATCTTCACAACAAGCCTGTGAGGTAGGTTAGGCTGAGAAACAGTGGCTGAGTTGTTCAATATGCTGAGTGGGGAGTTGAAACTCAAGACCTCCCTGGTATACATCTGATGCTGTGATCACTATGCACTACCTCCATGTCACTAGGTTCTGTTCACCTCAGAAACCACTAACCTGATCTATGGCTTAGTGTCTGCAGCTGTGTTTCTTCCTGGCTGCAGAAGAGGCAAAACTTTGTCTTTCTGAGAAACTCAGTTTGTATTTTTAAGGAAAGGCAAGTTTCTAGCACTGTATGGCTGTGTAGTTTTATGCTTGCACCCACCATACGTCTTCCAGAGAAATGTGGGTGTAACTTCTTTGAACTGCCTTAGGGACCAAACTAGATGTATTGGCAGAAAATCTGTACGTTTAGGCCTGCAGGAGGCGGCAGGATTGGGAGCTTTTTTCTTTTCTTTTTTTTTAAATAAAGCAAGGAGTGCAGAATGCATTCCTCAGGTGTTATTCTGTTAGAAATTGCACAAGCATCCAGTTTCTCCTGCTATGTTGCCCAACATTTTTACTGAACCATCCATATTCTGCCCCAGGGGAGAGACAGCTATTTGGAGGGGTGGGGGCTAGGCCAGGCCAGTGGAGCATGGTAATTTCTCTTTGAAAAAGAAGTGTGCTCCTTTCCTCTCATTTCCCCCGGTTCCTGCAGAAAGCATATCTAGCTTCTGTTAATACATTTAATTCTTCTTTTCCAATCAGACACCATGGACTTCTCTGGGATGTCCTTGATCAAGCTCAAGATGGAAGAAATGGAGTCACAGGTACTTGTGGATCTTTGAAATGGGACGATGGTTGAGAGTATTCCTTCAAAGATGTAGAGATGTATATGTCAGTGTTGGGTTATATAAATATAGCTCTTGCATTGCAAGTGATGTCACAGAAGGCGTTAGAACCAACTGCCCTGTGAGCAGGAGAGCAAGAAAGAAGTGAGAGGATGACATTGTGTAGCTCAGGGGTGGGGAACCTTTTTCAGCCCGAGGGCCTAATTCAGTCTTGAAGCTCTCTGGGGCTGTATTCCAGTGGTGTGTGGCTAAAACCTATCTTAGGTTGCCTTTACAATAAAGTGTATTACAGTGGTAGCCTTCGAACTCTATGATCTATGAAATCTATGAAGCCAAAAATACTAATACCAGCAGCATAATTTCACTTAAAGCTCTTAGTGCCAGTAACTAAGCCTTAGGAGAGAGGCATTTCAACATTTTAGAATGGGGGAGAAACGGCACAAAAGCCAGGAAACCACCAAACGATCGGTGGCTGTTGGAATGGGTGTGTGGCCAGGGGACAAGGGCTGCAGCCATTGGGGGAACCCCACGTTTGAGGAAGCAGTTCCAAGCACAAGGTGTAGTGAGGGAGGGTGGGCGGTGTTTGAGGGAGGCCTGGCCCCGAGGGGCGGGAGAGCTGGAGGAGCGATGGCAAATGCACACACACTGCTCCGCCCGTGACCCCTGGGGGTGGGGTCATACATTCAACAGCTGTGTAAGAAATTACTTGTCTTTTTAAAATGCCACCATCACTTCTAGGAGCTCAACAGGGTGGATTATTCTTTGCAGGTGAAGGTGCTAGAGTTGGAAAAGACACTGGAGAATGAGAGGCTCCGGCTTGGGGAACTGAGAAGGCAGCACTATGCTTTGGCTGGTATCTGTGATGAGAACGCCGACGGGGGGAAGCCAGCTGTCACGCGGAAGCCACCAGGCATTTTGAAGAAGCCACCTGTGGCTCAGAAACCAGCCCATCCCCCCAAGCCGGACCATGAGGTATTCACCACAGTGCAATGGGTGTGCATGGTTTTTACAGATGGAAAAAACTGAGGGGCCCCATTCACAGCAATCAGGGCTAGAAATCATTTGCAGCTAGGAGGTCATCTGAATCGTTCATCGCCAGGAGACACCAACGTGTGAATTCATGTTAAGATGACTTGCTCTGGGGAACCAAACCAAGTGTTTTTCTCTTCTGATTAACAGTTTGGGTGACCCATTTGCCACATGCTTGATGACACCCTGGTGTGGGCAGGCAGTGAGCGGCTACCTTTAGAGGGAGAGTTCTGGTCATCCCATCTCAAAAATTATGCTTTAGAGCTGGAAAAGGTGCTGAAATTATTGCAGTGGCTAATTTGAAATTAGGAGCACCTCCCCACAAGGAAAGGCTGAAGCAGTTTGGGAAAATGGTGCCCCAGGTAGGTGAGGTGTACAGTAGAGGTTTTATAAAGCTGTGGATAGTGTGACGATACTGGATGGTGAAATCTAGAATTTCAAAGTGGTGTGTGTGTGTGTGTGTGTGTGTGTCACCCGATAAAACTAAAATTAGTAGAGTTAGGGCAGATACAGGAAGGTATTCCTTCACACAATTGATAGTTCAGTTTATAGAATTCACTGCCCCAAGATGTAGTGAAGGTCCCTAAGGGCGAAGTTGTCATTGACAGGCTGTGGAATCTCCCACGTTCAGAGGCAGTGCCTGCATCCAGATGTCTCACTGAACGCAGGCCTTTCCCGGAGCCCTCATAAGAACTTGAGAGCACCATGCTAGACCAAGGACCCATCTTGTCCAGCATTCTGTTCACACTGTGGCCAACCAACTGCCTAGGGCAGGGGTCCCCGAGCTTTTTGGACCCCTGAGCACATTTGGGAATTTGAGAATGTGCTGTGGGCACCACCACAGAATGGCTCCCACGGTGGATGTGGCTAGTTGCATATAACGGCTGTGGTGAGGGGCCTGGCTAGTCAAAAGTGAGCTAAAGAGGGCAGGGGGAGAGAAATAGCAGTGCTGGAGGCTGGGAGAGAGGGGGAAATACCAAGGCAGAGGAGAAGAGGAAGAGCAAGGCTAGAGGCTAGAAAAGGAAAGACTACCCTAAAAGTTCTCAAGGTTTTTCTTAAAACAACTTTTGTAAGGGTGGGGTGGGGTGGAGCTTTGTGGACACTGTTTTGGGGCCTAGGGGAAACCCACAAGCAGGGCTTGAATGCAACAGCACCCTCTCATTCGTGTTCCCCAGCAACTGGCGCACATAGGCATACTGCCTCTGATCCTGGAGGTAGCGTATAGCCATCAGGACTAGTAGCCATGGGTAGCCTTCTCCTCCATGAATTTGTCCAATCCCCTTTTAAAGACCTCCAAATTGGTGGTCATCACTTTATCCTGTGGAAGCGAATTCCAGAAACCCTCCTCACTGCAGTGACTGCCTGATTTTTGGACTGCAACTCTCATCAGCCCTAGTTAGCAGGACCACTGGTGAAGGATGATGGGGATTGTAGTCCAACACATCTGGAGGGCATCACATTGGGGAAAGGCTGGTTTAGTGTAATGTGAATGAGCCTCCGGCCGGCTGGCCAGCCCCTCTTCCCATGGAAACAAAATCTTTATTCTGTTTTTGCTTAACTGCAGCTTATCATCTCATCCGGACTGACAAACGGCGGTTAACGTTAAGTATGGTTTGTTTGTAACAAGCTGCAGTTAAACAAAAATGGAAGCTAAATTATGATTTATTTAGGTGGGTGAAAGCCAGGGTAACTATTTACTCCACTTTTTTTTATATATAGGCAGTACAGGAGGATGGTGTTTACCAGGCCCACATTGTCAACTTCTAAGATGTGGATGACAACTGACTGAGCACGAAAGGAAGAAAGCAGCAGGAGGGAGGGAGGAGCGGTGGGATTCAAGTTCGACCCAGCTTGACATTTCCTGCCACCCTGAGGGATTCAGGCCTGTGCCGGCTGTTTTTCTGCTGTTATGATGCAACATAGATTTCTGGTGGAGGGCTAAGACTTTGTAGGCACCCATTTGCCTCTCCAAGTAGGGGGCACTCAGGAAGGCCCCTGAAGTTATAGGCATTCCAACACCATTCAAAAAATGTCTGTGTTTTAAACAGATACTGACTGGATAAATCCCGGGTTGCCTTGTATCTGGCATTGCCTTTATTCTGAAACGCCTCTTGCCCTGCCCAAGTAAGGAGCAAAGGCACCCTTGAATGGTACACCTTTGCCTAATCTCTAATACTAGGTCTGCTTTCTTAAAAGCAGTGGTAGGTTGCCAATTACCTATGAGGAGATGGAAAATCCTAAATAGAAAGGGGTGGGCGGAGGGAGAAACCTCTCCTTGCGGACATTATTTATAAGCAATAGGAATCTTTGGGGCCGGGGGGGGGGCTGAGTAAATGTTGGTGTATCTATTACTGTACTGCAGAAATCTTTTTAAAGAAATGTGAAGGGTTTTTTTTGTTTTTGTTTTTTAAGTAGACTGTTTGGATTCCTCCTTGTAGTGTTTATGCTGCAGGCGGAAAAGGGTAATCTCCCCTGGGATGAAAACTCTTAAAGGATTCTATTAGAATGTTAGTTTTATGTATGTGTTAAAAAGGAACAGGATCTACACTGAAAAAGCTATACTGGTTTTTAAAAGCTTTTAAATCCCAATTTAGAAGTGAAATGCAAAAGACAGCCACCCAACTCTGTTCAGGATTATTGTTGAAATAGTTATAGCACCAGATGTTTAATTTTGGGGGAAGGAGGAATGCTAGTAACTTATAGGAAAGGGATATAGGGATGGGAACTATTCTTAAGATCCAAACTCTGTGATTTAAGAGGGCAATTTAGCTTATTAAAATGATTACCTGAAACATTGTTTAGTGTTTCATTCACTTTCTGACACTGTCTAGATCACAGTTCCTAATTTTTGCAGTGTTTGCATTTTGGGTGCAACAGGTGCCCCTTGCTAGGGAAACTACGTCGAAGTGGAAGGAAGCCATGGAAAACAGGTAGCTTCAAGAGGTGGGCTTCTGAGCAGTCCAGGGTTCTACAGACTAGTTTCCTTTGTTAAATACCATTACTCGCAGGTGATGCAGAGTTGCAATTTGTGCAGGCTGATCTTACAGATGTCTCTCACTAGGAACTTTACTTCCTGGCAAAATTGCTTAGGATTATAGCCAGAGCAAGATTTCTCCTGCTGGAATTGAATCAAGAGATTTTTGTGTTTCTGTTGTTCAAACTACCAGTAAGACTTCAAGGAAACATCAAGCAAATAACTAAAAGCCTGTCTTAATCTATTTGTTATATTTTGAATAGCAAGAAGTGGTTTCTGGTGTTCTTGCACACAGGCAATAAAATATGTCACGTGGTGTGTCGGCGAGAGAAAATGTATGTGTGTTGCTTAACAAAAGAAAGAAAAAGATTGCTTAAAGAATTGGTTTCACTTCTACAAAGTCAAATCAACCTAAAAATAGCACAGCTCTGTTACCTTGAAGTTTCAAGTTCACAGGCATTTCAGTTTTGATGCTTGAATGGGCGGATACGTTTGGGAGAAGTAATTTTACTTGCCCTGCTGTTCCCGGGAAACAAAGCTTGGGCCACTTCCGGCAGCAGGGCCAACGCACCCCTCAACCCACTAAAGTTGCCCACTCTAGCAATAAAAGGAAGTATCAGTCACTTTTTCTAGTCTTGGCCAGGGGGAGAAAAGCAGAGAAGTAAAATGGTGCTCTGCTCCTGGCCTAGGAGTGTTTTAATTCCAGCAGTAACACACAATGTAGACGTTGAAAAGATAAAGATAAACACATACACTTTATGCACGCACAAGAAGTTATAGTGACAAACATTTGTACAAAATCTAGGAATTTTTTTAATGAGCAATCACTGCAATCCTGAAGTCTTTTTTTTATATATATATATAAAAACAGCCAGTTCTACAAGGAAAGTGAACAGCTTTGAACTCTGAAGTTTTTTTTAAAAGCACATTCTCATCAGTTGTACAGTGCACACAAAGGAAGCTCTTACAATCTTGTTACGTTAGGAATAGTCTTGCTTCCAGAAGCAAGAGGGATTTTGCTAGAGGCTTAGTTGAAATTTCTCTGTATCCAGGAGCTCCTTTTGAGGTTAAAATTGGCTCACCCTGGCCTGGTGTCAAGTAACCTGAGGCATGAATAGCAGGATTAATGCCCCAGAATATTGCCTTACTAAAAAGGATTATTAAAATTTCCCCCCACCTGACACATCCCCTTCTCTCTATTTGATTTAAAGCCACACAGCTAGCCTTCCTTACTAGAATTGAAGCTACCTATTCCATACTTGAACAAACAGGGAGAGTCACAAAAAAACCCTTCCTGCCTATCTGCTACCCACAAGGGATGAAGATACAATAGCAGAAGCCATTCACACTTTTCCCATAATATATACAAATCAAGAAATAGGCTAGGGCTAATGTTGAGCAAGTATACTGTGAAATTCCACATGATCACAGACTTCTTTCTATACTCTTATAGAAAGGGCAATTAAGACAAGTTTTATTTTTTAAAAGCGGCTATTTATTTCCCTCTCAGCTAGTCCTGTTAAGGGAACATGGCTTCCTTCACCTTAAAGATGTGTGGGGGTTTCTTTTAAGGGCTGTTTTAAACACCACAAGCTACACAGTTCAGGTATAATGAATAAAAACATTTGTAAATTTTCATACAAAAGGTCAGCAAGTAACATCCCAAACTCAACACTAAAATAGTTTTACTCTATATTCTAACACCATTTCAACTTCTCTCTGTGAGCTCTATGACTGCTTTTGTTAATTTAAAGAAACCAGTTCTTTTCAGTTAGTGTTTACTATTTGCTGGCATTTAAAATCATAACGCATGTTAGAACTACACTGCTCTTAGTGTAGTGCTACTGTGGAGTCAGTCTCTGGCTCTACGGTCTCAGAAAGTGGCCTACAGATCAGTAGACCTCTCCCCCATGGGTTTCTGCCTCCTCCCATTCCAACATATCACTCACCTTTGTCTGTTGGTTGCTGGTGGCCTAGCCCCACATGCAGCTTTTCCTTCTGATGTACATATGCAGAGTAGAAGGAAACAGGGAAGGCAAGCAGCAGATTCATGAGGTGATGGTGGGGAAGCAATCCACCCATTTGCAGCAGACTCCACTATCATTCCCCCGTTGAGTCAGAAAGAAATGCCAACAGCATGTACTCTGCTGCTAGCTACAAGTAGGAGGTGTTGTGTTCACAGGACCTCAGTAATCAGCTTGGTTTTGATTCAACCCTCCCCCCATCAGTTGTGGTAGGCATTAGTTTTGCTTCAGCACTCACACCCAAGTGCGTATAAAGTTTTGGTTTTCAAAAAGCACAAGTTGAAGAGGTGACCAAAGATCTGCCCGCCCCCACACTTCTAAAAATAAAGCAGACACAAAACCTTTGTAAGAATTTCTAGCACAACTACAGATTGCATTTTCTATCATCACCACCAGTCTGAGTTCAATTACATTTATCAAGTATTCCACCATAATGCCAATAATTGGCAACCCCCAGGTCGCAACTGCAACCCGCAATGGCTGTTGCTTGCCCCCTTCCCCAATTGCCACATCAAAGGCAAGCAGCAGCAGTTCTTCCAGCAGACTTGATCTCATCTTGCTCACAGGAAGAGCATGTGGGCTAGCACTCACCCACCTTTCCCTTGATAACAGCCTTTTAGCAAAAACAGTGGCTTACCACAGATCTACATTTCTCACTGCTAGCTAGCAAGCAAAGAAACAAACAGATACTGCCTTAAGTTTATTTTCAAATCCTCCAACATAAAGAGGAATCCTTAGAAGCAGACAACTGAATGGTCGCTGAATTGAAAGATAGGCAGATATCTTCTCAACAAGTCACAAGCAGTGATCCTAAGGCACACATCAGCCACTTTGTCCACCATGATGCATTGCTACAGGTAGAAAAACTGTCAGCTGGTTGTAGTGTGGTTCTCTTCTGCATGAGGTATCCCTGAACAATTCAGCAATTGCAAAAGTTCTTTTTTTAAAAATTTAAAGGCATTTTCCAAAAAATTAGTATCAGATATTTTTGGGCTTGATAGAAACAGGCAGATGTTCTCAGTCACAAAACTTTTCAAAAAGTAAAAATATACAAAGTGAAATGCACAAGCGGGTTTATGATTTCTGCTTGTGCTTCAGATGCTCTTTTAGCACTCAGGATATAAACCGGTAATTCACATGTGAAATTATGGACTAAAGCTACACCTATACTATGAACCAATGTAGTTTTAAACCTAGTTAATCCCAGGGAATTTGTGAGGATGCTGAGATCCTACCCCCTTGCCTTCCAAAACAACTCCCAAAGACTCTCACAGAGAAGCTGTGGCAGCAACCACCTCCTTTGCACTGTAGAGATGCCCCAATGTTTGCTGCACGTTATACAAAAGTCTGAGAAGTTACTGTATCAGGCTTAGGCAGTCTCTACCTCGATCTGGGAAACATCTGACTGACGTTTCCCTTCTGAATGTGTAATGCTTGGAAGGGGGAGAGGAAAGACCACAACCAACATTACAAGGAAAGCAACTTTCTTTTGTCAAATGAAAAAGGGTGATTTTGAAGAGGCAGGAAGCCACAAATGTTGTTTTTAATTTTGGGAAGCAGCAAAAGAGAGAGATCTGCTTGCCAGTTAGGGTTTTGAAGATGAGCTCTGAACTAGCAGTAAAGAGATGGGATATGTTGGCACCAGTGCTTACATTTTGGTTTTTGGGAAGACACCTTGCCATGCTGCATGAGCAACGCAGTTGGCTCCACAGCTCTCCTGTGACTGAGCTTTAAAGACTCCGGAAGAGTCTTTAAAATATGTGAGGATTTCACAAGCCACCCTCCCACCCCAAAAGGCATTTTGAATGATTAATCTGAAACACACCTGTTTCAGAGCCAAACCACTTCCGCAAAAGCTGTTTCTGAAGCTTCAGTGTTGAGTGTATAGCTCTGTCTGTGGGCAAGTCATATGTCTTATTCATTCAGCCGTCTACATGTTTTTGAACATAGGAGTGACTCACACAAGTCATCCCTGTACCTCTGAGTAGTCATGCAAGCAGCATCTTTTGCAAGAACAATTAGGAACAGGTGATCACGTCCAAATTCTCAAAAACACTTCACCAAACCATGCCTCTGAAGGTTCACTCCCCACATAAAATTAGCAACACAAAATTAAAAGGACAAAGCTTAAGAGTTCATGATGCCAGAATCAAAGAGATACAGTGCTGAGCAAGGATAGTACAACTTTATCACTGGCTGTTTTTTTTTACGAGAGAAAAATCATCTGCCATCCATGGAGTACTGAAATGTCTTAGGCTAGGTCAGAGACAATGGACCTCTAGAAATCTTTTCTCCTGCTTCTAGCTAGGTTCTCGCAATCGCCCAAGTCAACACAATGGGAGTCAGTTCACACATCAGGATCCAACCAATTTAGAGATGCTGATCTTGGCAAAAGTTAACCTCAGAACCTATATCCAGATGGGAGGGTATCTTGTTCCATGAAAAAATGTGTTCGGCCTCTAAGAGGAAAATGGCAGTCCACAGATGGCACAAATGCATATTGAACCTGATTTGTGACAAGAGGAGTAATTTCCAAGTTTTCACCTTTCAACAGAAGATTATGGCTTCAGGAAAGCGGCCTCCAGGCTGAAGTGGTTTTTATTTTACTCTTAAGTTATCCTTCCAATTTATCGAAAGGGCAAAGTTCAGAACAGCATAAATATGACACAATATAAATTCCTCATGGCTGAGTTAAGATGCAGAACTAGCAGAAACTAGATCCTGCCATCATGAATAGGGCATAAGTTACAGGCTGGTAGAAAGCAGTGGAGAAAGGAGCAGTAAAAGAAATCAGGAGAGCATATGTGAAGGTCTGAATTGGCAACTGTGGGTTGTTTTTAAAGATGTTCGAACGCATATTTGCCTTAGCAGATTTGCTAGAAACCTCCTCAGCAAAGAATTATGGTAGGCCGATAATGGATGCACTGCGCCAACAGCTTCACACTTTCACATTTGCATTCTGTCAGAAATACATCCCTTCTGATAAATGTTGCACAAGAGTGCAGCTGCCCTATTTCTCCCTCCACAGTGAGGCTACATGGATTTAAGAAAGCTGCCTGCTGATGTCAACTAAGTTTTACTTCCACCATTTCCTTCACATTCAGGGTGTACAAGTTCCTTGTCCACCATGTTTGAAGAGATGTGCTTGAATAGAATAGTGCTGCAACTTAGTTTGAAAGATGCTTCCCTGCCACAAATTAGGGAAGCTGTCCCTTTCAGACCAGCTTCTCCATTTAACACTTAAGACACATTCACACATGGATGCACTACTTCTACTTAAATTTGGAATTAAGCAGGTGTAGCTGAAACATTACTTTCTTGCTTCTTCTACAACAACATATACTTTTTCACTGTTTGCGCCTTGCTCATCCATTTTGGTGGAGTTCATGGCTATTCCCAGGACCATTTTCCTATATTCAGGCTAAGAGGAGAGAGGGGGAAGAGGAACAGACAGAGTATAATGCCGGGTGCTTCTTTACAAATCATACTCATTAGCTCAGGAAGTGCAAGGAAAGAATTCCACACTGCTGTCATTTAAGTGACAAGGTGAAAAAAAAACCAGTTAAAGCTTACTTCAAAAATCAGTGATCCTACCGCCTTTAGGAATACCTGGTCTTTGGGAAGGGCATATACTGCTAACCTCCAGAACACTCAACGCAACGCAACACAGCACAAACACGACATCTTATTCCACTTAAATGCAACTTTGCCGAAGGGAGAGGCCCAAATTCAAAGTTGTATTATGGTCACCAGTTTGACAGTCATACTAATTCCAATTACTTTAAGATGAATCATTCAGTAACATACAATGCAGGGTTGTGGTACAGGTTTTAGGTGGAGCGCAGAAATGTGCCTCTCCCAGGCCCTCCATGGGCTGGATGATGTCAGTGGGCGTGGCCAAGCCCCACTGGTATCCTTGCTCTGCCCATTTTGCTTCTCAGCATGGACGAAGAGCCAGCTGGCCAGCACTGGGAGCTGCTACTGCTGCTCCCAGCACTAGCTGTCCCCAGCTTCCTGCAGTGCATGCCGTCCCCATGGGAGTGTTGCACACCAAGCAGGCAGACTGAGCCGGTGTTGGGGGAGAGAGGCTTATTTTCCCAGCACTGGCTCAGTCCCTGGCTTCACGCAGCACACATTGTCCCCGTAAGGATGGGGCATGGTGGATGGCTGAACTCAGCCAATGCCATTGGTCCCTGGCCAAAGAGTATCATTACAAGGCTTAGCTACTGAAGACAGAAAGCAGCAGTATTTTCATCTCCATTTCAGTTCAATGAATTTATAGCCTTGTATAAAATGAGCTCTCTCTGCAAGATACTGTGATGAAAGGCTTAGGCACAAATGATAAGAAAAACATTTGCGATTGGAACAGTCAGTTTCCTCTTACACTCACACACAGTGGCAATGAATTCAACCCTTGATCATCCTCACTTCAGAGGATTCTCCTTACTTTCCCATATTTGTTTCTTTCTAAGCTTCCAGCCATTTTATGGAGAAGGCTGCAAGAGCTTACAATCCAGCTATCAACATGGATGATTTCCCCTGAAATCTTTAGGTTCGGCATTTAAACAGAATTGTTTCCTACCAAATTCAGTGACAAACCCCACCCCACTTCCACCAATCCTCCTGAAACACACGGCATTTCAGATCCTCTAAGTTAATCTGCTGCCCCTCTACCAGACTTTTCGAAGAAACTCCTACACAGTGAAAATGTTATTTAGCATATTATTTAGTAGCTGTTTAACCCTCTGTCACAGACCATCTCATAGCAACAGTTGGCTCCAGAAGGCTTAAAGCAAGACTGGAATTTCAAACACTGAAGCTGTCATAATTGCAAAAGGTTATCGATTATAGAATAACCTAGTAGGCAGGATTCATATAGAGCAGGAGTGAGCAACTTGTGGCTCTCCAGATGTTTTGGCCTACAACTCTCATCAGCACCAGCCAGCATGGCCAATGGACAAGGATGATGGGAGTTGTAGTCCACCATCTGGAGGGCCACAAGCTCCCCACCCCTGGCCTAGAGAAAGCAGGCCTTTGGCTTTAGGATGCAAAAGGTTTGGAGTAAGGGGGAAGGAGGAGATTTGGGGTTTTCAGTTATGGGGTGGGGGAGCTTTGGCTTAGCACCAGGAAGTGATGTGAATATAAACTGAAGGAACTAATTGGCCAAATTAGAGAGTCGCCAAAGGCTAAGCCAGGACACACAAATGTGTGATTGATGGGACCTGCTGAGATGCATAAAGAGGTCACAAGCTGAGACTTTTAGAAGAGTCTCTATCCTTCATGCTGTGGTGAAGAAATTTGGGGGGGGGGGAGAAGAGGCATAATCTACGCCATTTCCACAACAAGCAAGAGATTTAAAAGCCTTTCATATAAGAAGATGGAATTAATAAGAAGAGAGTGGTAGGAAGCAAAATGGGAAAGTGGTAGGAAAGTTCTCCAGTGGCAAAGATTATGTATTTCTAGTCAACCATCAAGAGCAGGGAAATACATTTCCATTCACTACTTATTTTTGAAATCCTGAGGGTTTCTGGAGGTCATCATGGTTAAAAGAGGTTGATTTCTCCCTCTCCCAACACACACACTTCATTTCACTGTGGTTTCGTAGTCCGAATGCATGTGCAACAGTTACCAAGCAACAGAACGAGGATTCTTTTGTGGAATTTGTTTGCAGTTCTCCATGCCCAAATCAAGTGGCAAAAGGAAACAAGATCCCCTGGGAAGTGGCAGGCATTGGCTGAAATCTCCCCTTAAACACTAGGCAAGTTCCAATTTCTGATGGAAACATTTCTCCAAATTTACAATGCAGCAGCCTCACCACCCTTCCAAAGAGGGTTTTATGTAAATGTTGATTCTCTTTCAAAAAGAAAACAAAACAAAAATGTGATGACATTCGCAGGATACAATGACACACTGGTTTTCATCCTTAATTTCTTGTACTCTTATGCAGAAAGCACTGGAGATTTGCCACAACTTGGGTTGTTTCTGGGAGCTGAGGAGTAAAAAGGTCAGCACCAATATACAAAAGTTAGGACAAAAGATGGTATCTTCAATGTAGAATAAAGCCAGGGTTTGGTGGGAGACGAGGTGGTGGTCTTTGGGGCAGCGCGGGTGGGTACTGCGGTGCAAACTGAGTTGGGTATCCTGCTGGTGGCATTTGACTTGTAGACGGAATTCCTGTTCGCGGGGGAAGCAGAGGGTACGGAATGCTTGAATAGGGGAGAGCTGGTTCTGTGTTAATTGCTGCTGTAAATGGAGCAGGGAAGCGTCCTGGTGGGACCGTTGATGCCGGAGGTGGTGGTGGTGGATTCCGCCGAGGCATGACAGAAGGAGGGGTATTCACCTCCGACGTCTGATGGGCTGGTGGCGTTTCAGTAGCTCTTGGCTGAGGTGGCACCGGGGGCAGTCTTGGTCCCTTCAGCACCATCTCTTGGAGTTTTTCTATTTTTACACGCCGCAAGTGAGCCAGTTTCCTTTGGTTCTGATATTCATCAATGAAGGTGTCCAATGGAATTTCGCCATCCAGAAACTTCTCAGCCATGTTCTGTCACAAACAGGAAGTATAAACCCTATTTTAACATCACGATCTATTTATCCATTTGTCTCTTGCTGCCAAAAGAAAAACAGAATACACTTGGGGAAAGACTGCAGCAGCACAGCCAATAACTTGTCTTGCCAAGGCTGGACCCTATACTTGGGAAGCCAGGACAGCACTCAGTATGGCCTACGACATCACCTTCCCCAACCTGGTGACCTCCAGATGTTTAGACTACAACTCCCAGAACTCCTGATCATTAGCCAGGCTGGTTGGGGCTGATGGGAGATGAAGTACAATACGGATAACAGGCAGCAGTGTTCCAAGGTTCTGTTATCTGAGATCCTTTAAGTGGAGATACCAGGAATGGAGATCTATCACATTCAAAGCATATTGTTCTACCAATAACCTGAAGATCTCTCCATCCTTATGATGGCTGTGGGCCCTGGAACATGAAACATGGCCTTCTCCGAAACATTTTGAGCAGCTTGAGAGAACAAAATGATGCCCTCCAGCTGTTTTGGACTTCAACTCCCATCAGTCCCAGTAAGCATGGCCAGGGATATTGAGAGTTGTAGTCCAAAACATCTGGAGGGCACCAGGTTAGTGAAAGCTGATTTAGAGGGTGTGTCACCAGCTCTTTTCATGTTCACAGTGTATATATGCATCCAAGCTGCATCATAAAACCTAGAATTACTTTTCTGTCTGTCTCAGCAGCAGGGTTATGTTGGTGTTTCCCCATCTGCTAGAGACAAGAATGTGCTGTGACATAATTTTCCAAATAGCCAGCCAAGCTATTCATAGGCCATGGGCTATGCTAACTAGGGAAGTATTAAACAGGGAACTCCACAGATGGCCATCAACTTCCAAGTAAGTAGAAAGTTAAGACTTTTAGGCTGTTCACTTTGGCAAATGGATGCTTTAAGTAAATTGCATTAACACAGAGGATGAACAAAAATTTGGGGGATACGCTACACAGCTCTTCCCCACTCCAAACTGGGAAATTGGAACAAACGGCTGGTAGGCTAAATGTTGTGAGGGTATGTGATTGGTGGGAAATGGCTCCCCCAGGGGAAAGCTAGAAGATGGACCGCAGCCCACAGGGAGACTGGAGGGGATGGGTTTGAAGGGGAATGTTCTATTCTAAAATTTGGAATCTAAATTGTAACCTGCTCCCCAGGGTGTGGGGTTAGGGAGAACCACAAATCTAAATTAATATGCATATATTTACTCTATGCAGTTTTATTTTGCTGCCAGGATTAAAGCTCACACACAGACCACTCTCTCCCTCATTTCCCCTCCGCTCCTCACTTTTCTCTTTAGGGGATTTTCTTCCCCCAAATTACTATTGTTTTTTCTGTAAGTAAAGATTAAGGCTTTTGAGGTATTTCAAGTCTTGGAAAAGGCCTGAGGTTGAAAAAGACAAGGAAGTTAGCTCCTTTCCCTTGCCTCCCCCACTTCCTCTCTGATCTGAACCTTCAGACGTTGCTCATATGTTTGTAACCATGACTAACATAGTACTTTTTTGTTTGTAACATAAGATTCTCAGGATGATTTTCTTATAGTTTTTTACACCGCCTTTCTGCCAAGAGCATGGAATTGAAGATGACGTACATAATTGTTTTATACACACCATATGCATGGCTTTGAATATATGCAGCTAACACTTCCTTTGCGCCATATGGCAGATACAGCCAACAGACAATCTGCACGCATTCGGAAGTGTAATGCCCAAGGAATTCGCTCATTCACAACCTCCAGCAGCTGAAGTGAGAAATCCACCGAGCCACACAGGCAGGGGTGAACTATGTACCAGTGAGCCAGCCCCTAAAGATAACCCAAGTAAGGGAAGCGTACAGACTAAAGCAGGGAGCTGTCATCTGATGTGGGGGGTCGCCTCTTGAGGTACATAAGACTACCAGCTGCTGCATCTGGTGGAGCGCTGTGCAAGGGAGGGGAAAATACCTTCTAGCAGAGCTCAGAGCTCAACTCACCAGCATTGCCAGGAGCACCATTTCCAAAGTTGTGTGTCCTGACAAACTGAACCCTCTCAATCCCAGCACAGCTACATCAAGTAATCAGGCCTAGCCTGGACTGCCGTGCCAATTCCCCAGCCTAAATCTTAGGGTGAATACTGCCACGAGCCCAATTCTCCTGGCCAAACCAAATCCTGGATTCAGCAGGGCTCTGGGAAAACCCCACAATATGGAGGTAGATACTTTTCCCCACTCCCCCAAAAGAGTCATTGCTCAAGCAGCGAGCCTGTGATGACAGGCATGTGCAGGCAGCATTGCCAAAATTTTGTGGGCCAAAAATTAATTTTGTAAAAAAAGGGGGGATATACTTATCTACAAGCCCTCTTTTCAGTAGAGATGTTGAGCCTTGCAAGATCGCAGAGAGAAGCCAGAAGTAAGAAGAGTTCCTTCAATGCCACAGGCAGGAGCCCATGTTGCCAACTCCGTTTTGTAGGCTTATTCTACTTACTTCAGTGTCTTCTTCAATTTTAGCCCCTTCTGTTTGAAGCAGTGCAAGGAGGGTCTCCAGGGAAGCATTGCTGGATTGTCTGTCTGTAAATGGAACAAAAGCAGCCAAAGCCATGAATCCAAGCAGAGACTAATAAAAGCATAAAAGATGGGGGGACACACAAAAAAACCCACCAACCCTTTTGCAATGCACACACAGTTAAGCTGACTTTGGTGCTTAAACTGTACTGAATACCTACTTGAAGTGGGTGAAAGTTCCAAATCAATTGGATGCCCTGAAAGATCAGTGGCAGGACCCCTAGGCAAGACATTTTAGATCCCCTTCTGCCTCTCCAACAGCAACTTCATGCAACGGTCACTATCCTATTGAGCACTTCCACTCCAGCCCCCTCAAGCTCTCCATGCTCTTTCAGGACCTCCCACCCACCCTCTTGTTTCCCAGTGAAACTTCTCCCATTTTCTGCCTCTCCGTGCGAAGCATCATCCCAACTGCTTGTTTTGTTTGGTGCAGCTTTCGGGACTGGAAATCTAAGCAGCAGATACCCACAGGATGGGTGTGGCCCCGACGGTAATTAGCTAGCACACCTATCCTGTGCACATTTACTTAGAAAACTGCTTTGATTCCAGTAGTGCTGGGTTACCAGTCTAAACTGGAAACATTTTGCATTAGCTCAGTTTCAGCATGTTACTAGAGTGAGTGCTAATGTAGTGGGGTGAAGGAACTGAGCCATAAAGCAGGAAGTCCCGATTCAAATCTCGCCTCAGCCATGACCTCACTAAGAGGCCTTCAGCAAGTTACTCTCTCTCACCCTCCGCCCAGCGCCCCCACCCCTAACCTCGCTTGCAATACAGGGAGAACAACGCCAACCTTCTTTGCGAGACTGTTCTAATGAGCGCTGAGATAACGAAGTGCTTGGAAAGCTGTGGAACACTTTGCAAATGCTAAGTATTATTATTACTGCACAGTTCAGTCCATAAAGACTTTGAGGGTTGGAAAATGAAACACAGTATTCTTCCAAATCTACTGTGATCTCCAGGGATAAGAACACCAACATGCAGGATATATATTTGCTCTTATTACAAAGTTAATTTCCCAAACATGTGTCTGTTCCCACCACTAGTAACTCATTATAAGGTGTGTTTTTTTAAAATAAAAGACTTTTAACTTAAACATTAGTAGCGACCTGGATTGTTACCCAATTAAAGAAATCCTGATTTATTAATTGACTAAGGTTTAATTAATCTGCACACATTTGCATACAAGACAGTTCTAAATTTAAAAATATTCTGATTTTAGATGGTGCGCACAATTATTGCAACAGGTATGATCTTAGCAGACGTATTCCCCCCTCCCCACTTCTCTCTCTCTCTCTCAAATACAGGAAGGAATGCCTCTAAGAGGGTGGTTGCCACATGCAGGTTTTATTCAAATATTTTATTTTTAAAATCTCCTGCTCAATGACAGGCAACTTTTAGTTGATCAAAATGTTTTTAATTGATTCATCTAATCAACTAACTTAATGTGGAAGCCCTAGTTACTGAAATTTCTACTGACTCTTAGCAGCACCCTGTATTCATTTACACAGTCTGTATCCAGAAAATATTCCAGACAGAGCTATACTGCCATTCTGCCAGACACTTCAGAGAGGAAGATGCAGAAATGGAAGGATTGATCGCCCCAGAGAAGCATTACCTAGCTTGGTTTTCTTTATCTGATACGCTTCAAAGAGAACATGCAGTTCCTGGTACTTTTGCGTCAAGGTGGCCTTCAGAGCATCCAGCTTTGGCTGGTACAAGAGGTTGCCTTCTGCCAGGCTACGATTGCTGGCAAGAGTCATGTCTTTGCTAAGCTGAACATTTTGGGCCTGCAAAAGAAAGAGGCAGAGGGTTAAATGGACTGGTCCAGTGCGGATGTTAAAGCATTTCTAAGATTCCAATTCGTGAGTAAACACCATTTGGTTCCGCCACTCTCCCTGAACTGTCACCTACAAGCAGCCATTCCACATGGCTACAGAAGAGGGAGGACTCTAGGGAAGCAGGGCCCGCTCCACTGTCTTGGCTGAGAGACGAGCTACCATTTGTCTTTTCCCCTCCCCCAAATTGTCTCATGTAACTTCAAGAACTGCAGCCTGCATTTGCTTCCCCATCCATTATGTGTCATGTTTATTAGATTGTACATATGCAGCCAGGCACTGTCATAGTTTTAATCTCTGTACAGTGACACGGCAAGTTGAGAAACACATCACAAACTGGTGTGATCTAGTGGCCAATCTGAGTTGAGAGATCTGGGACAAAATACATGCTCATGCGTAGAATCTGTAGTTTCCAAGTTGCTTTCTAATCAGCCTCAGTCTCCCAATCTCTACTAACTGGGAAAATTGTGACCACGCCAGGGGATGGGTGGAAGACAGGTGAAATTGAATGCTTTAAATATGAATATGAATATGAATATATGTGCAACTTCACCATAGATGGCTGTACCCTGAAAGGGATAGGTGCCAGGATTTGGATGTCACTAATGGCCACAGAGCAAGAGAAATAGATCTGACCTATAGGCACAATCCGTTAGGAAGAACTCCTTCATAAGTCCTAATGAAATGAAGGGGAGCAATGCAAGCACATAGTACTCATGTTAATTAGTGGGAATTTGGATTATCTGCCTCACTCAGGCACAAAAAGGCCTCAGTGTATGAACACTCCCAAATCAGACTGGCCAGAAATGTCCATCCTCAAAGATAAACCTATCATTTTAATCTAATGGAGAGGGGAGCGTGGAGAGAGAAGATGCAATTTTCAAGAGACGCTTGGAAAGCCAAACACTACAGGGAAAGCTGGCTTGGCAGTGTCTCACACAAGACCTCATAATGAGATTTGTAGATCAAAGGGGAAATTGGACAATCTGCACTCAGCTGGTCAGCAGGATGAGCAGCAGGATACGGTTTCCCTTAATGGGATAGGGAGAACAAGGCCCCATTTCCTCGATTCTAGGGTTGTATCCATTGGTGGAAGGCTCTCCAATTCAGTAGAGGCTTCCATCAGTGGAAGGGGTTAGATTAGAATTAATGAGCAGTAAAAACACAGAGCCTTGTGGCACCTTAAAGACTAACAAATTTATTCTGGCATAAATTTTCGTGGACAACAGCCCACTTCATCAGATACATGAAGTGTTATCAAGCGTTTCAGGTATATATAGCATCCATGGGGGAGGGGTGTGTGGAATTGTGAACAGTGAGGTCAGAAGGAAATTAAATACAGAAATTACTGGCAGTGACAATCATATTATTAACAGTGACCGTTCACAAAACAGTCATGGCTGATAACAAAAACATCTGGGCACTAGGTAAGCCAATTAGCACATGTAGTATGATAAAAAAAATCCTTTAACATGACAGAATTGAACCTGTTAATGAATTCTATGGGAAAACACACTCCCATAGAAAAGGCGATGCATTAACTACTATGCAAAACTCCACTCAGTTAATGATTGGTGTTAGCAAGGTGAAAAATTATATAACTGGCCTTTTTTATTACTAGATTCCATGACTTCATTATGTGAGACTCCTTCATTAAGGAGTCAATTATACCACTGAGGTTGGGCTGCCTAATTCTGGAGTTTTTCCTAGCGGCAACTGAGGAAGCAATTCATACTAGTTACGGTAACATATGTATCCTGAGGCATGTCCTACAAACTACAATAAAGCGTGGAACTACACATTATAAAAAAAGCAGGAATATGATAAAAGGACATCATCAGCCTTTTGTCAAGTCTGCTCCCCCACCCGAACAATGTTTAGTCCCAGTTTCTACATGTCCCAGTCTTATAATGCTGTGCATTTCCCTGCTCCCATTCTATATCACTAGCTGCTGCTTGTAAGGGGGAAAAGTTCAGCATAATGACAAGGATATAGGGCAGTGATGGCGAACCTTTTTGAGCCTGAGTGCCCAAACTGCAACACAAAACCAACTTATTTTATTTCAAAGTGCAAACACTTTATGTCTTGGACTGCAAACACTGCATTAGGTAAAAGTTTGCATTGGGCATGCTTTTGCACAATTAATGTGATTTTTGCTATTGCATGCATGCTGATAATTTGTCAAACCTTGGCTCATACTCCGTTAGTTTGAGAGCAACACATGCAGCACTCAGGTCAACTGTTAGGGCTTTACATCCAAGCCATGCTCTGTGCATCATTCTTCAAAATCTTTTAAATGTGATAACAATGTAGAAAAGAATTCTGTAACAGGAATTCTAGAATAAAATCATTCTGTTCCACACTGTGAGAAAGATCATTAGTGTTTTGCAGAAGGGGACGGTCTTTTCGCGATCTGGTGACCAATGGCTCGAGTGCCCACAGAGAGGTCCCTGCGTGCCAGCTGTGGCACCCGTGCCATAGGTTCGCCATCACTGATATAGGGTAAGTTGTGTAATGAATGACTAGCTGCTATTTTACAGTGTCTCCGTTCCATTTAGGAAACAGCTAACAACCTGTTGGTTTTGGTGGAACGTACATCTGTTGCTTTAAAAAAAAAAGTTAACACCCTGTAAGTGCAAAGTTAGAAAGGGAGGGGGGGAGGAGAAGAGGATCCTTTTTGCTCTAGATCCCACTTAGGTTGCGCCAAATACTATAGGGCCAAGGGAACTCAACACAGCTCTGCCATTTTTCCTTATACAGTGGTGGGACATGAGGACTCTATTCCTCTCTTCATCATCGACATGATTTGGGAACTTGGTTAAGTCACTTAACAGTTATCCTGTTATTAAACATCTCATTCTCACACAGTATGGTTCCCCAGATTAATGTCTGAACAAATTCTGATCATGTGAAAGGGAAGTATTAGCACAGAAAGGATTTAAAATATGCAAATAAAAAAAAGATGAAGATCTTAAGTGGTGCAATCCACAAGGAACCTATGCCATGGTAATGGAACACTGCAGACCAGAGAAGACAAATCTTTGCCCACACACACCTTTGAAGGATAAAGCAAAATGTACTATGCTTTAAATCATACACATTCAGCAAAAGTAGAACAATTAAAACCAGGTTTTAGATTTAACATGTTTTGGCCAACAGTTATTTCAGAGCTAGAGTCTTGGTATGCCCTCAGTGTGTCACTAGGCCCAGCATGGCAACTGCTGACTGTTCCCACCCCCACAACCTCCCCTTTTATCATTAACTCCCTTTAAAAAAAAAAATAGGGCTCAAAAGCTTTTTCCTACTTAGGAATCCTTTGTCAACCTCTACAATACATAGTACAAAACCTTTCTAAGACCCACTTGTTCATCAACTCACCTAGGACTGAAAGTCCAGTGCTTTACCCATGATACAAAGCCTAGTTTCAATATTAAATTAGGATGCAAGAAAAAGATAGAGTGGAGGAGAAGCAGGAGGGTGAGAGAGTCTCTCATTCACCCCCGCAATGGGAGCCCAACCCAGAATATAAGAAAACCTAACACTCCTGTCTAAGAACTGATGGAAAGGTGAGAGAAAGAGAAAAAACGCCTGTGCTCCCAAAGAAACTAGCTGCAAACTATTATCCCTGCTCTTCTGTAGGAGGCAGAGCCAAGACTGAGAGGGGTTCCTCCTCCCCTTCCTGTGGGACACAACTTTGATGTGATTGCCCTGCCTTCTACAGAAGTGAGAGTTGACCCTTTCCTTCCTGGCTCCACTGCCTCGCTGACTGAGGAGGAGGAACACTTCTTTCATTTATGGTCCTATGAATTTTGTGCTGGAGCTTTGATATTTATAGGACATCCACATCATGACTCAGAGAGAAAGATTAAGCACATCAGAAGAAGCAAGCTGGAATCAAGACAAACAAACTACAGGCCATGTCACATGCCCCAATAAAAGAGATAAGCAGTAGGGATATATGATGCAAAAGGAGCGGACCCAAACCTCACAAAAGCATGCCATTGCATCAAGGAAGCAAGCTGAACACAAGCAAATTTACCTCCTAATGAAAGTTCCTTGAGGATTGCCAACAAGGTGGGAAAAACAGAACAAACTCCTTAGATAAGGATCAATGTGACCCTCAGGACCTGGTTTTGAAACACAGATTGGCTTCTAGTTATAAGACACACTTCGAATCAAAGATAGGAGCATACTGCAGAACCCTACAAACTCTGCTTTTAAACTGAACTACTAGACTTCACCAGCATAAGCCAAAATGATCCTGGAAACCCCAGACTGAAGGCTGATTGGCCACTTTGAAATCACAGTAAGCACACAGGTTAACCCAGATACCACAAAGATGCTAAACCGACAATGTCTGTGAGAAGTGTGAGCCCCCAGTGGCTTCTATTTACAATTTCCAACTGTTTTTTATTACTTCCAAGCCCTGCTTATGTATCGGTGGGATCTGGAGCAAAGGAATGAGAGCCGGAGCACAAAGTCTAGAGAAGCTGTAGTTAAGCAGTAGAGTACATGCTTTGCAAGCAAAGTCTAGGGAGGTTGTTGCAAGCAGAGTCCCAGGTTCAATCCTTGGAATCGCCAGATTGGGCTAGGAAAACTCCTGCCTGAAACTCTGGAGAGTTGCTGCCAGTGTCAACAGTACTGAGCTAGACAGGCAAGTGATCTGACTCAGTGACCTGGTTCACACGAAACAACGTGCCATCGGTTTGTGGGTTGTTGTGCACAAGCAGGAGAGAGCGGGTACACTGCCTGCAGTGCGCCTGCCTCTTCCACTTTTACTTAGCAACCCACAATCAGCTC
Organism: Shinisaurus crocodilurus; assembly: GCA_021292165.1. Classification (NCBI taxonomy): domain Eukaryota; kingdom Metazoa; phylum Chordata; class Lepidosauria; order Squamata; family Shinisauridae; genus Shinisaurus; species Shinisaurus crocodilurus. The sequence continues at coordinate 25,321,678 of CM037890.1, forward strand.
CTGCTGAGTGTAATGTCTGAACCCAGACTGCTGGGTTGTTTAGTTCCTAAATAAAACAGCAGTCTGGGTTCAAACATCACGCTCAGCAGGAGCCGATCCTGGGTTGTGGAGTAAAGTGGAAGAAGGGGCAAACTTCAGGCAGCTTGCCCACGTGTCCCGGACAACCCATCAGTTTTTAAACCAATGGGTTGTCATTACATGTGAACAGCCCCAGTATAAGGAAGCTTTCTATGTTTCTATGTCAAACTGGAGATACCATTTCCCTTCTCGTGGTGATGGGGGGGGCGGGGATATGAAGCACAGCTGACATGTTTGCACTCTGGTTTGCTTTAGAATTCTCTGTAACAAAAAAAATTAAAACAAGTAATACAACTGGCTTTCTCCTTGTTTTCTCTTGGAAACCAGTTATTCAGATGGTTTTAAAAAATTTTTTAATGTGCTTCGATAGCAGGCCTAGACTTTTAGAGCAGGATGGGAGTCTGGGTATTTTCACTGTAGGTTATGATTAAGTAATAACCCCATTAAATAGCTAGCAGCTGCCATATGGAGTTCTGACCTTCTCCTCTCCTCTAAGCATATACTTTCTTTTGTGTTTTGAAGGGGGAGTGGAGAAAGGGGAGAACTGATGTATATAAAATAGTGGTTTTTCCTACCACAAAATTACCAGCTAACTACAAAAAGTGATTCATATTCAGGATTCGCCAAGTTGTGGGAAACACTGCTGGCCCATAGGAAACAACTAAGGGTACAACAACTACGAGTATCTTGTGAAATGTGATATCTGAAAGAGACTAATCCCAACTGCTTACCACAATCTGGCAAATCTAGTTATAATCATAATCTTGCTTTGGCAGATGCTACAGCAAAGAATTCTGTCAACATTTCCATTAGATTTTTTTTTTCTAAACATGGGATTCACAAACGCTCTAACTTTTTACTGGCAGCTGTTTAATATTAATCTTGACTTTTCATTTCAGAGATCATTCTCCTCTGCCCCAATACTAGAATTGCTGTTCTTCTATTCTGATACATCCCTGCCCAAGACATTTGCTCATTCAGCTCTCCTATTCTCAGACATGTGAAGGTCTCCTGCTCCCTCAGAAGACTGCCCTTTCTCCCTTCCTGCCCCTTATGCTTGGAACAGCCGCCCAGAATACCGGTGTGATGCCACCACTCACTTTCTTTCAATCTCTCCTCAAACCCCACCTTTTCTGTGAAGCTTTGAGTTCAATCCCTTAGTTCCCATGCCCAACTGCAACAAAGCCTGTAAACCAAACCTAAGCATGAAACACTTGTTTTGTATTTACACATTGTTTTATTCTTTTTGTAAATCGCTGTAGGACTAGAATTGAATGGCATTATAAATAATACATACAATTATTCTCCTGTTTAACCCTGCTTCATGTTCCCCCTTTCCTCTGTCATTTCCCTTGTGTTAGATTTTAGATTGTAAACTCAGGGCAGGGACCTGTCCTCTTCTACTCTGTGGAGTGCTGTGCACACTGATGGCTCTATAAAAATAATTAGTAATACCTCAACTGCACATTTTACCACTGAAGACAAATATGAAGCCGGTCAGGTGCAAATTTCACAAGATCTCTCTCTGGCTTAGAGCTGCAGAATGGCAAGAGACACATTAAGTTTGAGACACCATACATAAGCAGCTGTAAATTGGGCACTCATTTCTGCTCTTTAAAATACTAACTTCAGCTCAACTACCACCACCCCCAAAAAATCTAGATCATTTCCTTGTTTTTGTCATTCCACTCAGTGAAGTAAAGCAATACTGATGTGGTGGTGTGTGTGTTTTATTCAATTTGCACCCTCAGGATAGAAATGGGAAATACTTCCTGTTTTGGGAAGTATTAGAATGGGAATGTTAAAGTTTGTTTTAATTTTTTTTTTACTTATTGGAGAGTATGTATACCTGTTAGAACAATTGGTGGGTCAACAACATTTGCTGTTTTTTGTTGAGCGTTTAGAGCAGCCTTCCCCAGCACCCTCCAGATGTGCTGGACTAAAACTCCCAGCATCTCCCAACCTGCATGGCTGGCTGGGGGATGCTGGGGGTTGTAGTCCAACACATCTGGAGGGCACCAGGTTGGGGAAGGCTGTTTTAAGAGGGTAATTGGGTGTAAAGGAGGTAATTCCTCCTGTACCTTTAACAGTTGTGCAGAAGAGGGAATTTCAACAGCCACAGCTTCTTGCCCTACAGGACAGGCTCCATCTACCAAATGAACTCTTCATGTGTGTGAAGGATCACCAACAGGATCCTATGCGTGAGTTCGGCGCTTAACGGGTTAACCGGCACTGAGTTACAGCCCGTACGAGCGCTGGCGACCACCTGCGAGGCTTTAGCGCACAAGAGGAAACCGAAGCCCTTTAAATGACCAAATAAGGCTTTTATTTGTTTACACAAAACACAGAGCGGAACTAACAGCTTTCCAGGAATACTACAACGTCAACACAACCTTAGTTGACCCCTGCGTTTCTCAATGAACAGGCTCTTAGGCTAGCGGAGTGAATCTGGTCAGTTACCTCAGATCAGAGACTTTACGCCTAGTCAGTTTCAGCCTGGCTCCGGGTCGGCTGATCCGGGGATGAGAATGGGTTACTCGGGCTGCCGCTTGGAGGACGATTCTGGCCCCGAAGTACCCTTGGTTCCCAACAACCCTTTACCGGGAGAGGGGTTTTCTACCCCTGAGTTCCCGCTCTCCCCGCCCTCCAGGTCAGGTGGGGGCTTATGCCTGCCCCTTCGTTTCAGGTGGGCTTATTCCTGCCCGGGAAGAAGGTGACGTACTAGTACTTTGCAGCTCTTTGAGACTGCCCTGATAGTTTGATGGTCCTTCCTTGGTTTTGTGGATCTCCACCGAGACTCTTCTTGGTTGGGGATGACGGTCTGTCTGCTACTTCTCCTATGACTTCATCACCCCTTCCTTGCCCCCTCCCTTGGGCGAAGACTGTGTGTGTGTGTGTGTGTGTGTGTGTGTGCAGACTTGTGTTGGGCTTTCTCCACAATGTGACTGTTAAAGGTACATATACTCCTTTTTATCTGGTCATCCAAGAGACAAAAGCAGGAAGATGGACAAGAATAATTAAAAAGTGGGCCCCATGTTGCACTTGAAGATGGGCAATGGGTCTGAAAAGGTTGGCGGCTTAAACCATACTGAACCACAAAAGAACCCAAGTGCAATTGCCTGCAGTACTGCTGTTCAATGCCAAAAAGTCTCTGTTGTCTACAAACAAAGCACATCCTGGTTTCCCCTCCCTCCCCAATCCAGGCATTTATCTATATACTAGGGAAGTGACTTCTGTAGACAGAGTGCAGGGGAAGAACCTCTGCTACATAACACAATAGCTCAGATTCTTTTTATCAAATTATTTTCAGATGGTGTATGCTTTTCTCTAAAAGGCTTCTTCAAACAATACTTCTGTCAGACCAGAAAGTTTGATAGACATATGTAGTGGGAAATCTTCCACAGCAATCCATCCAGACTAGCAGTTTTATCCCATAAACTTTCCTAGACCCAGTTCACATGTAACACATGTAACAGCAGCATATCGTAGGTTAATTAACCCACTATTCTCAGAGACGCGCACCACCTGTGACCCACTTTTGGTTTCTGTAAACACCCTCCAATCCCCCCAACCAGAGGTTGTCAGCAGTGACGTGGGAACCTGGACCCACTGGGTTGTTTAGGGGCTAAACAACGCAGTGGTACTCTTATGGTATGTTGTTGGGCTAACCTGGTAGGTTGTTTAGCCCCTAAACAACCCATCAGTCTGGGTTCAGCACAGCACACTGACAAGCTCCGATCGTGCCAATTGGAGGCTCTTCAAAGAAACTGGAAGCAGCATATGCCCAGCTGCCTTCCCCACGTATCATGGATTGATTAACCCAAGGTATGTCGCCATGATGTGAGAACAATCTCGTATACCAGGGGTTCCCAATGTGGCACCCGCAGGCACCATGACACTCATGGGGACCTCCAATGGTGCCCATGAAACTCTCGACTCCCTGCCCCCTTCAAAAAGATATTGTTAATAAAAACCTTGAAAAACATTAGGGCACCAGCTTCTCCTTCCTGTTCCTGCACCTGATCAGCTGTTGGTGAGCAGGCCAAAAAGGAAGAGTTACTTTCTGGCCCCGCCCAAGCTTCCTCTACCCAGACAGAGCTTTTGCCGTTGCTCTCTCTCCCCTCACTCCCAGTCTGTAACCTTGCTATTTCCCTCCCTTCCCCGTCCCTAGCCTTCTTCTTTCTCTCACTTTCTAGCCTCTAGCTTTGCTCTTCCTCATCTCCTTTGCCTTGGTATTTCCCCCTCCCTCCCAGCCTCTAGCACTGCTACTTCTCTCCCCCATACGCACTTCTTTGGCTCACTTTTGACTAGCCACCCCCCCAGCAGCCATTATGTGGCAGGCCAGATAGATCCACCAAGGGATCCATTTTGTGGTGGTGCCCACAGCAGTTTCTCAAATTCCCAAACGTGCCCAGGGGTCCAAAAAGGCTGGGGACCCCTGTCATAGACTAATGCCAACTTCATCTTGTGTATGAAGAGACAGAGAACTGCTAACTATTTTCTCAAGAATGTATGTAAACAGAGGACATTTTGTGCACCTAATAAAGTGGGTTCTAGTCCAAAAAAGCTTATGCCACAATAACTCTATTAGTTCTTAACATGCCACAGGACATTCTTTTGTATGGCCCATTTTGTCATTTTCTTTCCCGATCACTTACTTTCAGGCCAATTTGTGTTGCTGGAAAGACTAAGCCACTGTAATATTCCTCCAGATGCTCAGTTCCCATCTTATGGCCCATTCTGGGAAAATCTCACTAGAACTTTGTTTAATGAGGCATCGTTGTGCCAGGGTGACAGAACAGAAGCTTATCTTTGTCAGAGGCAGGCTTTTCCTAATTGGCTGACCACAAGAGAGAAGAGAAAACCAGTCTGTAGTTATAGGCATGTTTAATTAGTAGCCTTAAAACCTAATTTCATGTTGGCAAAAGAAAACATGACCACATTCATAGTGGGGTTGGAGAACAGCAGAGCCAAGGAATTTGGATATCCATTAGCTTGTTTTTTTCTTTTGACAGCAGTTTGCAAGAACACAAAGGACTATCTATGAAAGCATGATCAAATTTACCGTTCCTGAATCTTTCAGGAGTCTTCTGTAACATTGCTCCTACAGGTCAATGCTCCTACTGTGTTCCCATTTGATACACATTTTCTCCTCAATGAGCGACTTTCCATTAGTTAAATGATAGAAAGACATCCAAGTTTTGCATGGATGTATGTACGGAAAAGTCCATGAAGCTGACACTCTAAACCTTTCAGCTTTCGGTGAAAAAGCAGAAGTCAATATTCACAGGAAGTAATGCCCACACTCTGTACTTTGAGGCAAACGTAACACCTTGCAAGCAGCTCTAGTTACCTATGGTTAGCTGGGGAAATCACTGGCTTAATTGTACGGTAGATTTTTTAAATCTAAGGGTCCTATTCTGCAACTCCACAAACATTTCAAATACATAGGGAAAACTAAATTAATATGGAATGAAGAAAATGAACATCAACAGCTTGTTTTAGGAGTGGTATGCAATAAAAGTGTGGAGGAAGGGGGGGCTGGCTGACCCGTCCACACCCCCACCCTTTCCTACCCCAAAGGACCCAAGACTCCCAGAGATCTCAAGGTACCAGACTGCCAAGCCTCAGCTCTTTGCAATCCTACTTGAATCTCTGTTCAGGGGCCTTTGTCTATAACCTGGATTTAGTTACTGAACCAAGCAGAGCGACTACAAAACCCATGTGGGGTAAAACCAAGAAAGGTTTATTCTGGTAGCATTTTACAACAAAAGGTGGGAAATGAGAGAAGCACAAAATAGAGAGACACTTTAGTACAAAGTAAAGCTGCAAAAATAACAAAACCTGATTCCTTAATATCTCCCAGGCACACAACTCTGTTACCTGGGGGTCAGTTGTCTTCCAGGGTTAGATCTAGCACAGCCTTGCTGCCAGGGAGGACTACCCGAAGGTCCGAGATGGGTAGCCCTCCACAAGGCCTGTCTTTACCAGAGCCCCCATTCAGCTAATTTCACCAGGAGCTACCTGGGGTCGTATCCTGAGCCCCCCCCCCCCAAGGCTTGGACCTCTGCCTGGCTTGCTGCCATTGCTCCACAGCCAGCAACCACACAACGGACAAAGACAAAAACCACACATTGGGAAATATAGCTCTTTCCCTGCTCCCCTCCTCCTTCCTGTAGCTTTGCTGCTTCTTAGCCAATCATGATGCACTTCACCTGGCCAGGCAGGAGAGGGAGACTCATGACATTTGCATCTGAAAAGCCGTAGACTTTTCAGGTGCCATGTCCCATCAGATACTTTATGCACATTTCGCCTCCTCCCAGCCCCCCTACTGGCCTTACTGGGTTTACACATGAGGAGGCGTGTGTGTGTGTGTGTGTGTTCGTGTGCGTGTGTAGGAACCCTCAAAGGCTTTCCTTCACAAAAAGCATTTTAAAAGCAGACTTTGAAAGCAATAGATGGTGGTTTTCTAGGTTCTCTTAGGTGGAAAAAAATCCTATTTAAACATTAAGTAGGTTCTCTCATCTTTGGACTTCTGGAATTACAAATTTACAGTAGCAAACTACTGAAAACATGGGAGTACTGGAGGTGTGTGTGTGTGGGGGGGATATAACCCAGGCATTTCAGGATCTGGTCTCAGCACAAGTCTAAATACTTATGGTAAGTCTGCCAATTAAAGAGAGGTTTGAGGGACCAGTGCAAGAGGAGGAAAGCTAGAATGTTGTTGAAAAGAACAGGGAACAATTTGATAAGACTCATATTTCAAACACCTCTTTGCAAAGCCTTGAATTCCATTTCCTTCAGTATAGCATGAGAAATAGATTACACAGGAAGCACAACCCACTGATTTCATTTCACATGCACAGGCATTTGGTGAGAAGTCACACAGCCCCACAAATATTCCAAAGGACATACATGCAAATGTTTGCTAAGCAACCAAAGGTAAGAAAAACAATCAGGTTCCTTCAGCACACATAAGAAAAGACATTCAGTTATGCTCCTCTGGGAACACAGGAAGCTTCTTTATACCAAGTCAGTCAGATAATTGGTCCAACTAACTCAGTACTAACAGCTCTCCAGGATTTCAATGCCTCTCGCCTGCGAAATGGGAGCCGCAGAAAGAGGATGGTGACACACGCGGGGTCCTGCAGTGCAGTCCCAGTCCAGTTCAGGCGCGATCCAACGCCAGTTTGGACAGAAGTCCTCCAGCTCCTAGCATGTTGGCTGGAGAATGCGGGGAACTAGCTGTAGGACTTTTTTTATTATTATTTTCTGTCGAAACATGCATAGGATTGTACCCTGGAACCAAGTTTTTATTATTTTAAAAAAATTGGTTCTTAGCACTGTTAGCCACCGCATGACCGCAAGCACCATATTTTCAGTGGAAAGCCACGGTATGAATCAAATAAAACAACTACGTACTCGCCAGTTGCGATGTTTTTTAGGTTGCAATCCTATGCATGTTTAAACGGGGGGGGGGGAATCCTGCAGCTCCCGGCATCCCCCAGCCAGCCATGCTGGGGAATCAAACAACTCAGTCAGCTGAAGACCTGGTAAGTCCTGCCAGCAGAGCAATGTTAGGGGGCGGCCCAGTAGGGCTGGAGCACCAAATCTTTCATTTGGGGGTTCAAATCTCTGGGAGGCCTTCTGCCCCCCTGCTGCTGCCCATGGGCACCTGCTGAAATAAAGCTACAGGGGCCCTGATGATCTCTGTTGCATCTGATCCCCCTGGATTAGGTGGCTTTTGGCCCACATGTGCTTCACCTCCTGCTGCCCTCCCCGAATTTTCTTTGACTTGGGATTCCTGCACTGAGCAGGGAGTTGGACTCGATGGCCTTATATGCCCCTTCCAACTTTACTATTCTATGATTCAATAATAGCACCAGCAGCACCCATTTATGCGGATGGTGCTGTAGCATCGTGAGGTATACGAGCAGCTTTGGACATGGAAATGCTTCCCCTCTTTAGTTATAAGAACTGGAGGCTGCTGTAATGTTTCATCTAACCTACTACCCAAGGCTGGAAATGTCTAGGATGCCTAGCTTCTCAGACAGCTAGGAAAACAAAATACAGTAATACCTTGGATTGCAAGTAACTTGGTTTAAGAGCATTTTGCAAGACAAGCAAATTTTTAAATATTTATTTTAAAAAAATTGACTTGATATACAAGCGACGTCTTGCAATACAAGTACTGTAGTACGGCTTAAATTAAAAATCTCTGTACAAATTTTTTTGGGGGAATTTCGTTTTGATATAAGAGTGTTTTGGATTACAAGCACGTTTCCGGAACGAATTATGCTCTCAATCCAAGGCATGACTGTATCTATATTTTCCCCTAGGCAATGCTGACATTTACAAGATTTCCAGCTGGCTCCTAGACAACTGATGCAAATGCAAAATAATCAAATATTTTCCCTGCCCTGCACATAGTCCTGACAAGTCCCAAAACAACTGAAGGAAAACCACTGGTGCTGTAACAGTCAAGAATTTAGGTTACACATGTTAAACCAAACAAAAGGTTGTGGTGCAGAGTGCTCCTGTTCAGAATTTCAGCCAGCTAGCCACAACCTTTTCTGAGATACTCCATTTCCGACCCATCCCCATTTTCTGCTCTCCCGCTCAACCATCAGGCAGCATGGTCACTGAGCATGCTCAGTTATCACTGGGCTAGTTTGGGTCCTCCCAAGCTTCTCCCCCCCCATCCAACCAAGATGTTCTGCAATTCCACAAGCCTTGGGTTTTCCCCAAACCTGCTAATACCTTCGTCTGGTGTGTGAATTGTGCTGTTTTGGCTACATAAGGATCCACACTTGGAGAATGAATTCTTTGAATATCACTCTGTCACCAGCTTCCAGTGCAAAGTTACGGGAGATACAGTACAGTGGATTGCCAGGGAACATACATGATTTCCCACTTAATCATACTTAATTTCTGACATCCCTATATTAAAATGCTTTCACAAGACCTGAATTATGTGTGCTTAATTAGACCTATATGGCACGGGCAGTATGTAAGAAGGGCTGTAATCCAATATAAACTTACCGTACTTGGGATTGAGTCAAACTGGACTAGGTAAGTAAACTCAGCTCTAAATGAACATGGTCAAGATACAATTGACTTTATAGGAAATTAGCCCTTTAAAATAAAGTTTTATTGAATAAAACATTGGGCCACTCTCTAAAGCTGCCACTTGCCTGCTTTTACTCCCAAAATTATCTTTTCCAATGTATCAGCAATGATCAGAAATAAATGTATTTCTCTACATTTATCAGAGCATGTATCAGAGCATTTTGTATTCCTCCACATTTTTTCACCTCTCATTCCTTAAGGCACATCACTCTTCTTACCCATCCATATGCAAAAATACTCCCTAGAAAAACTTTGTACACTAACCAACAAAATACAGGGCAGAGCATGCATAAAGCACTGATTTATGTCACCCATAGACCTATTTGTGAACTACCGGTAGGTTTGTTTGACAACTCAGCCTGTGAAGAGATCTACTAAATTAACAGGCCTGTGGCTCACGCTGGCTCGGCTTGTCTGAGTGTGGAAAGTTAAGCAGTGTCAGGCCTGGATTACTTGGATGGGAGACCCCACTTCTAGTTTCCTGCATTGAGCAGGGGGTTGGACTTGATGGCCTGCAGGCCTTTCCAACTCTATCTATGAATCTATGAAACACATCTGGCTATAAAAGAAGTCAGAAGGCAGTCTCCCTCTAAAGCTTGGACACTTTGCTTTTTTTCATTTTTGCATGAACTGAAAACCATGAAAAGATCTTAGTTTCATTCCACTGCAAAGTTCCCTAATAGCCTTGAAAACAAGGGGAGCATTATCAGAAAGCTTGGTACGATCATAGCTACAGTGGTAAGTTCTATAGCTTAGCACAATGACTTTTCAGACCTGTAGCCTAGGCATTCCCTCCGCTGATAGGCTAGCTCTTAGGTTTTGTACAAGCCAGTTACCAAGGAGTGACTAGAAACTAAAGATCCTCCCTCCCTTTATGAATTCCAGACAACAAAAGAGCACAGAGTGAAGCAGCAAAGATTTCTAAGGATTCAGAAGCCTTTTATTTGACTAGTGACTACACTAAGATCCCAGAAAACCAATAATTCAGGAGTGGGTGGGTGAGTAGGAAGGAAAAGCTGGCACTTCTCTTATGAGCTTCATAGCAGCACAAAAAACTGGGAAGAAGGTAGAACAAGAGAAGGTGAGAAATCACAAGTTTGGAAGGTGTGGATTGAGTTAATTAGCAAATCTTATTTGCTAAATTTGAGAGTGAAGTTGGGAGAAGATTTTTTTTAAACTCCAAGGTGTCAAAAAGGGAGTTACTTTTAAAGAGGAAGAATAACTAGTTTAGCTTAAGTTTCTCCATGCTCCTGTGGTTCCAAATACAAGGAAGTGCACAGAATAAATGTCTGCAAATCATCTTGATGACATAGTCAACTCCAAAAGCAAAGAAGAGCAACAGCAGCTTTTGATCCTAGAGAAAGCAATGGGGGTAGTGCTCAAATTACGTGGGGGGGGGCCTTACCTTTTGCAATGTCCCCCTTACCTACTATTACTGGAGGGGGTATGGTTTGGCTAAAATTGGAGTTAGGGGATGTGGCCTGTAGATTTTATTAAGAACCCTCTGACCTAACACACCCCGCCCGATAATTCAAGCACAGAAGAGATGAACTCCATCTGCCACTGAAGCAAGCTGAAATTAACAATGAATTCAGGCTACTACCCCCATGGGGTACAGTTAGCAGATGTCCCTTTTATGGGAGTGCCCCTTATGCCAAACACATTACAGCTCCACATAATGAACCTATCCAGTTCTAGAGAACAAGAAACACAGATCCAGGGTAGCTCTCTTTTTAAAAAAGATTTGATAAGAGCCACAGAGGGGAAAGAAGAAGAGAACAAGTATTTGCCAATCAAGGGTGCATTAAACTGAACAGGGAATCTAAAACTGGAGAAAGGCGGTGGCGGAGTGCAGACCTCCGTACATGTTTTTTTTATTAATAACTCATTTTGTTTCCGTGTGCTCAGAAGGTGATTGTGCGGGAGGCTGCCAAATCGCGGCTACTCTCTCACCTACCCCCACAATAGCACATGGTTCTAAACTGACACACTCTCATTCCCCACAGATTGTGGTCTCACTAGCCCCACTATCCTACACAGACACCTCCCACCCACCACACAGATCCTAATCTTTCACTAGCAGCAGGACAGCTGCAAGACCAGGTCCAACTCATGGCGGGGGGGGGGGGGGGGAGCGGGGAGGATTAGTCACACTGAAAGTGGAAAGGCCACTACCCCTTTCCACCATAGTCCTTAATAAAGGGATGATTGTAAATCTTAACTAAAATATCTCTCAAATAAGATTTACCCTACATGGATATCAGATCCCAGCATATGGCCCCAAGCATTTCAGCAACAGGGAAGGGTTAGCATTCCAGCCCTTATGTGTACAGTATTGGGCCCTGTTCGTCAGTATTAAGAGGTGGGGGAAGAAGACAGTGAAAGAAGGAGGGCTGGCTAAGTTACATAGGCATCTCCACTTTCCCCTGTGTCTCCTAGGATTTCACTAGTAAGACCAGGATAAGCAGACTAGATTTGGATATTAACATGTAGCTCTAAAGAGCAGAAAGGGGCCCTAATCTAGTTGTGCCTCTACCCCACCACCACCCCCATCCCAGTCCCTAAGATATCAAGTACTGGGGTGGGAAGGGAGAAGAATCTCTCAAAAGCACCCATTTCCCAGCCAAGAGGGGTAAACGAATAAGACTAACAGGGCAACTGAGACTAGTTTCCCGTCCAGACCAACCAAGAGGAACCAGTTTGTGCCCATCCATGCATCCATTCAGTCAGAGGCAGACAGGCGGGGGGGGGGGGCGCTCCTTCCCTCGGGCCAAGCTAGTTTAATACTATGCGCATTTACTTGGGAGTAAGCCCCACTAAGCTTGCTAGGGCTTATTCGCGAGTCAACACGCACAATTCTGGGGTGGCTTAACGTGAAATACCCGAGGTGATATTATTTGGAGGAACCAGAATCTAAACAGGACTACAATCCCGTGCACATTTACTTCCACGGTCTTACTTCCGAGTAAACATGCATACGATCACACTGTAAGCATATTAAATAAAATTCGGGAATAATGTTTTTGTTATTGCTGTTTACACCTGTTTGTGTTTTAACGGGACACTAACCTACCTCACCCATATCTTCTAAACAAAGGTACAATGAACTTCGAGCCAGAAGAACACCAGGAATATTAGAAAAGGTTTGTTTTTTTGTTTAAATTACGCAGTTTTCCTATATCGCTCTTGAGTAGAGAGTTTGCTACAGGAAAACAACTACAGTAATACCTTTCCACTAAACGACGGGAGTAGCAGCAAGTCTCAGTCTTACTAGATACCAAAACACCAAGAGCTAATAACACTCGCGGCTAATATTAAAACATTCAAGGCCAGTATTATAAAACTAATTATGCCACGCCAATATTGCCGAGTAATAAGACTTAACGCCAATATTACTATGTGGGTGGGTGAGAAAATACTCTCGAAAGCACCGGTTTCCCAGGAAACTGGGACAAGGCTGGCCACCACCACCCCTTTTAAGGTCCCAGCCCTCCTCAGCTCAACCCCCCCCCGGTCAAGGTCCCTGGCACCCTCTGCTCAGCCCCCCCTTAAGGCCCCTGGCACCCTCTGCTCAGCCCCCCCTTAAGGCCCCTGGCACCCTCAGCTCAGCCCCCCCTTAAGGCCCCTGGCACCCTCAGCTCAGCCCCCCCTTAAGGCCCCTGGCACCCTCAGCTCAGCCCCCCCTTTAAGGTCTCGGGCCCCCTCTTAAGAGCCCAGCCCCCCCTTAAGGTCCCTGGCACCCTCAGCTCAGCACCACTCAGCTCTGCCCCCCCTTTAAGGTCCGTGCCCCCCCTTAAGGTTCCTACCCCTCCCTGCCCCTACCTCCTCCATTTCCAGGGCCATATTCTGGAGCCGCTCCTCGTCGTCCAGCAGCTCGTTCAACTGGTGAAGGCTCAGGCCCTCCAGCCGCCTCACGTCCACCGCCATGGCGGGCGAGAAAGAGGGGCAGGAAGCCGGCACTCACTAGGCTCCGCTCGGCTCGCCTCCCTGAGTCAAGTGCCTGCCTACTTCTTGCCGCTCGGCGGCGGCGGCTGTTCCTGCTCCTCCCTCCGCCCCACCGGAAGTACCGCAGCCGCTCTTCTCTCCCACCTCCCTTCTCTCACCACCAGGTAGGGGAGGGAGAGAAGGGAGTGGTGACGTCACCACGCCTTTCGTCCTCTCGCCCTCGCACACCGTAACCCTCCGCGGCGGCCCCTGCTGGAGACGCGGCGCGTGCAGGGAGACGGGCGGGCGCAGTGGGCGCAAAAGAGGCGGGAAAGGAAACGGAGGATGGGCGCTCCTCGTCTCGTGCGCTCTCTGAGGAGAAATAAGAAAAAGCGCGGGGGGGAAATCTGCCACAAAAAGACCGTTGCCCCAGGGGTAGCCTGTTGCAGCACAAATAACCAAGAGTTTTGTGGCACCTTAAAGACCAACACATTTATTTAAATTTGTCTTGCAGCACCTTAAAGACTAAGGGTGCAATCCTATGCGTGTTTAAACAGAAAAAAAACTCCTACAATTCCATGCTGGGAATTGTAGGACTTTTTTGCTGTCTAAACACGTGTAAGATTGCATTCTAAGCACATTTAAAATTGCCTTGTGGTGGCACTTTAAAGATTAAGGGTGCAATCCTATGCGTGTTTAGATAGAAAAAAAGCAGCCTACGACCCTTAAATCTTTAAGGTGCCCCAAGACAAATTAAAATAAATGTGTTGGTCTTTAAGGTGCCACAAGACTCTTGGTTGGTTGTTGTTGTTTTTTTTGCTGCAATAGACTAGCACAGGCTGTTTAAACATGCATAGGATTGCACCCTAACACATTTATTTAAACTTGTTAATCTTTAAGGTGCCACAAGACTCTTATTTCACTACAAAAAGAGATGATTGCTCTGGATAGCTCTACCTCAGCTCACCCCTTTTTTATGTATTCATTTGCATTTTTTAAAAAAGCTTATTTTTTAATGTTATTTTGTTCAGTTAATTTGTAGTCGTACTGTTTTAATGACACAGTTTGTTCCTATTGGCCTTAGGTAAGATGCTCTGGGAGCATTGCCAGCAGAAGAGAGGGATCAAAACGCTTAAAATAAATAAGTATTAAAAAAAACATCAAAATCACATCATTAAAATACAATTACAATTTTTAAAAAATTATAAAGTCTTTAGACTGCTTTCTAGAAGGGATTGCTTGTTTGATGGTGAAATTCATAACCTTGTGGATACAAAATGGGTCCCATGAAACACCTTACAAAAAATTAAAAATATGAACTGTATCAACAACAAATTCAAAATTATTCAGAACCAAATAAAAAACACAGGAAAAACCAACAAAAAAAAATTCCTCAGCCATTTCAGTAAGACCCAACTTTGCAATCAATAATTTACCTCGCTTTTTCAACAAAACTTTTTGTTACATACAGCCAATACGGGGGGGGGGGGGCGCAAAGCGACTCGGGGTATAATTTTTGTTATAGAACTATGACAACTGTAATCGAAGGAAGGTTATTAATTGATATATAATTTAACTGCCTGTGGCAAATGCGAGCAAAAGCCAAATCCGCAGGTAGAGACAAGCTGTGCAACTGCTGTCATACAATGGGAAAGCTGCAGCTTTGATAGAATTATTCTCTCACTCTTCAGCAGTAGAGGATGAAACTTTATGAGAAAAATCATCCCTCCCCTTGAACAGCTTTCTTCTTCCTTTATCTGTGTGGCTGACAAGTGAGCTTCTGCTACCACAAAAACCTTGTTATGTAAAAAATAAAACCTACAGCAGATAGCTGCTATGACAACGCAGGCATCAGCACCTATGCAGTGTGCCTGTTTTAGTTGGGCAGGGAAAAGAAACAGCAGGACAATTAAAGAGTTGTTAATGTATTTTTCTTTCGGTAAGATAAACATGCCATTTCATGGGAAGGATTAGAAATCCTCTTTTTATAATAAAACATAAACCAGCAGGCTTTCTTTTATCGGATAGCTTTAGAACAGATTTGAGGAGTTGGGTCAACTTTTCAGGAGCCCCTTGTAACACAGATGAGCTCTTGATGGTTAAGCATTTTACTTATTACCGTAGTTCAGATTGAAGTCATGGGGTTTCAGGCTTTTACAAGCTAGAAGCAAATGTTATGGAGCAATTAATGTTAATATTGAGATTGAATTCATGAGGGGCAACTTTAAAAACAACAACGAATCATGTGCTGTAAGGGGCCAGTTTCAGATATACATTCTTCTTGGTTTTGCTAAAGTATTGTTTAGCAAGCTGGGAATGAGTATCAGGTTCGCTCGCTCCTCCCTTCACGTGTTGTCTTTGGCACACTGATCCTGGTTTGTTTAAACTACAGTTCTCCGTTACATCTCAAACCAGAAACTGTGGTTTATTGTCCGCTTACTAACCAGGATCTTAAAGTAGTTTAAAGTTGGTTTAAGATCTTAATGAACTGACATTAAACAAAGTTCCCTGTTTCAGACATAACTGAGAACCATAGTTTAAACTAATCCTGGCCTGCCAATGTGCAGAGCGTATGGGCCTTGTGCCGATTCCCAGCTTGCTAAATGTAAATATGCATCCAAACCAGCCCATTTACTCTTCATTAAGTAGCACCTGAGGAAGTATAAGAATGAAATTACAGTAATACCTTGGATTGCAAGCACAATTCATTCCGGAACCGTGCTTGTAATCCAAAACACTCTTATATCAAAGCAAGTCTCTGGTGGGCGTGAGCAGGGCCGATTTCGGCCCGCTCGAGGCGAGCGGTTACATCCCTACGACTTGTATTGCAAGACGTCGCTTGTTTATCAAGTCAAAATTTATTTTAAAAATTTGCTTGTCTTGCAAAACACTCTCAGACCAAGTTACTTGCAATCCAAGATATTACTGTATAAATTACAGCATACCTATTGTTTCTTCAATGGTATTGTCAGTAGTAAGTCATCAGCTATGTGGATGTAATAGGTATTACTGCCAATATGCATCTTTTATCATCATAGCTAGCAGTTATTACTAATTTGGAGGGAAACCTTTACTATTTTAAGTTTATTTGTGTGTACATTTTCCTCAGTGTATTTTAATATCGTGCTATGGGGCTCTATTTTCTATTACTATACATTCAATACCTCTTTTGGTAACACATATGGCAGTTTTTGTATTTGTTACTTTCATGCTGAGCATACAATGTGTGCCCATAGTTCCTTAGTGAAGGGCTGTAGGTCAGTGATAGAACACATGCATTGCATGCAAAATGCCCAAGGTTCAGTCCCTGGCATCTCCATGTAGAACTGGGAAAGACTCTTGTCAGAAACTTTGGAGAGCTGGTGCTAGTCAGTGTATGCAATTATGGACCAATGCTCTGACTTCATAAAAGCAGCTAGATGAATCAGTGATCTGGCTTGGTACAAGCAGCTTTCTATGGGTGCTGGGAGGTTGTTTTTGTTTCTTAACTGTTTTTTTATTGCATCTGTTGCCCTTTGTTTTGCAGAGCTTCTGATGGTGACCATCTTAAGGCACATCCATGTATTTGTCCATTTTGAGAAGCAGATGCATTCATACATGCATCTGCTACAGATGCTAAGAGCTGCAGCCTTCACTGCTCCCCTACTCACCCACATAACTGAAAAGCTTCCTGCATAGCAACATCCCAGTGGAAAAATAAAGGTTGCTACCTTCCCCCGGAATGCTTTTGCTATAGGCAAACAGTGTTCTCAATTACTCAGATGTAGTTGAGTTTCATAGCTCTTAGGGTGGAGTAAATGGCCAAGTGGCATTCATGTTGCCTAAGAGCCATGTTGCGTAAGGCTGTTCAGAGACTACACCTAATCACTCAGTTTCCTAATTAGGTAAGTGCGTAAGGCAGTCTAAGTTAAAACAGAGGTGAGAGAACACAAGAGGTAACGTTTTGTTAAATGTTATGCTACTCCCTGACCTCAGTGGATAATTCCAAGAGACATTTTAAAGCAAAAGAATAAAAACACATCTTAAGGAAGCATGACCTACTTGGACATTAATGTACAATTTGGCCTTAAGAATTCTCATGCTTTAGTTTCTAACAAATAATTGTATTGGTAGTTTCATTCTGCAACCTAAAATAGGCAGTGTCTCAGTATCTGCCCAAGGTTGCAATCTTATATACACTTGAGAGTAAACCCAACCAAACACAATGCAAATTACTTCCAAATATTGATAAACAGTATAAACATTTGCAATTCTGGATGGTAGAAGCATTTTTCAAAATTCCTATGCTAATTTTTTAAAAAATTGCATGCCCTGGGTTTTATTCAGTCTTAAGGTTGGAAAAATATTGTTTCACAAGGTACCATGAGAATTAGTATTTTACGTCTGCGTTGTTTTGAAAATCTTATGATAATCAGAATTGTATTAGTGCAATCTTTGCTGAACTCCCTCATACAACTATTAAATAAGAACTATTATTAAAGGACAAAAAATGCCAAAAATGTACCACAGATTTAACTGGCTAACCCCACTACTCACCTACACATTTCCTCCATTAAGTCCCATTACTTCAAATGGGACTTAGTCATAGCTAACTTTAGTGGGATTGGGGCCCAGGTCTATTAGAGCAGATACATGCCAATTTAGGGGTGCGAACTTTAATCTACCCAATTGATTCAAAGTCTTTTTAATTTATTAAAAAGGCAACCCCAATTGTTATTAATGTTAATTATTTTTAACACAAGTATTTATAAAATCTGCAAATGGCAAACACCATCTTAGTGGAGGCATTGACTGGGTTCAGACAACACAATAACCCGCACTCAGCGGTTGAGTGTGGGTTGTCGTTGAAATGTGGGTTATCGTGTTGTCTGAACCCAGTCATTGTGCCTCTTCTAAGCCAGTGTTTGCTGCGACATATACATACACCTTCTAAGAGCAAAGAACACATACATTTTTCCTTCAAAATTATTGTTTTATCAAATGGAATTGTAGGTATTAATCTTAATCTCTTTACACACTGTGGCTTGTAAAACAATTTCAAGGATTGTTTGAGGAACAATCCTTGAAATTGAAAGCCCATCTGGCTTTGGGCAAGCGTACCGTGAAAGCCTACCTATCTGACTTTGGCAGATATGTTGCACAGCAAATAGGTAATAAGGTGGGGCTTCTTGTTTAGCTGGGAATCATTAGTATGTGAACTGGGATATGTAAGCATTCACTTTTAGATATGTCAACAATTGCACAGCTGGTCATTTTCAGACAGGTTTTCCTGGTTGTGCAACTACGTAGGACAGTCTTGGCTCTTATTTAAAAAAACATATTGGGAGTGGGGGGAAAGATAATTAACTTAAGGTAAATGAAGGTATTATTCTCCCATTTTAAAAAGAACTCCAATGATATGTTTAAAAACAGACAAAAAAGTTATTGTAAGATGCCATTCATCTATATGAGGCAATCTTGACAGCAGCACCACACAAACCTGATCACACAACTCCCTATAAGGTAGAAGTAGGTTACAGGCAGTCCCCGGGTTACAAATGTCCCGACTTACGGACAACTCGTACTTAAGAACAGACCACCATATATGTAAAAATCTGAGTTAAATACAATGGTTCGTACTCACGAATGCATGCACTATACTTTGCAACACTTTGCGCGGCTTCTGTTCCTGACTTACATCGTTCATAACCTAGGGACTGCCTGTACTTTAAAGAATTGATCCTTCTTTCACCCACTTTCCCACCCCTCCACTGCTTTCTTGTCACTTTTTCCCATGGGGAGGGAGAAACTGTTTCATCGATGGAGCCTTTACCCTAGATTGAATGGGAAAAGTCCAGGTCTCACATGAAGATCAGATATTAGCTACCCCACTAATGTGGTTTTTGGAATTTTGCTTACGGCCAACACAGCTACCTTTGCTCATTGTTTGGTAATTATCCCTTTGTGGTTGGAATTTGTGATTGATTTACTGCTTAATAAAATTTAGTTGTACCTTCTTTTTGTGGTCTGAATTCCTGTTCTGGATTACACACTCAGTTAAACCCTCAAACTGACGAGTGTCAGCATTTACAAGAGGTACATTGTGCATATGTACATATGAGCATACACACAGCGACCTTCCAGCAGTCCAGCCCATTCTACACACACTGACCATCATAATTACAGCCATTTTGTTTGTAAGGAAGAATTGGCATCCAGCCTACTTGAATCATGTGATTCAAGGAGACATTTGACCTGACTTATTTGTCAATGTGCTCTTTATGCCCAACCACACCCTGGATTGGGTATCTTTTCAAGGTTAACGTCAGCATGTTCATTGGGTATATTTATGTTTTATGACTCAACTTCACAACAGTCTAGTCTGTACTGGAAAATTCAGAGGGAATATAATTTGCAAGTCTAATCTTTGGAATTATTTAACACTCTATTGTGGTACGTTGTTAAATTCATGCAGCTTGTTCAAGTCACACTAAAACCTGATTGCATTCTGCTTAGCAAAAACCACTGCTATCTGTATACAAAATAGCTAACAACTGAAGCTATACAGAAGCTGGCAAATCTGAATCAAGACACACAAATAAAGGTTTGGGTGAAGACAGATGTAACATTCGTAGAGCATAATTGCCAGTTTGGAACACCCTCACTGCATTCAGTACCTCCCCTCCATCCTAGGTTGAGCTTGGAATTGTGCTCTCTCATTCTCTACTCATGGTTGTTTATGGGTTCTTCAGATGACCTCATGACCCTCCACTTTCACTTCTGTGTTTAACCAGCACTTTCGGTATTTTTAGAGCAGGGAAAATAGGCATTTAATTGTGAAAGTGAAAGAAAGCATGATTTCCTCTTGTGTATTTGCACTAGTCTAGTACCATACCACAGTGCCACCTAAAGGTTATGTAGTGGAAAAGCAGGAGAGGAAATGCTCCTCATGTAGTGCTCCGATCTCAATTCTGTGACGAAACTGAAAGTAGATACAGCGGATTAACAGCCTTGTGTAGAAAAGCTCTAAGTCATTCCCTCACAGTTTACACCCTAAGTTCTAACAAAGGAAGGTCAGGCGGTATATTAATGCAACAAGGATTCCAAAAGGTGGCAGCACTTCCTCTAGTAATTGCCCATGGCTTTTTAGGAGGCCGGCCTGTTGGGAGCAGACTTATAGAAGCAAACATGGTGCTAAATCTTACGTATATGGCTAGGAAGTTCAGGAAATAGTTTGCAGTGAAAACAAGAGACCAGAAGAGAATGAAGAAAGCTCCACCTCATTAGTCACTGGTGAGCCAATAGCCCCAAGTTGCCTGCACTTAGAGCCATCCATTAATAATCAGCAGACCACATGCCGGGAATTGATGGCCTTGTGTTTCCAGTTCCCCCAAAACAGTGGACCTTGGTTAGCAAATGCATGCCAAGCAGCCAGGCACATGGGGAACATACGGTATCTGCAACAAGAAAAAACAACAACCACCTTTTACTAGGAGTCACCACTACATGTGATGTGATAGTACCTTGAGTGACCAGTGCTCGCTAGGATTTTGAGAGGTTCTCAAGGAAGCAACTTTCAGAGAGACCCTTGAACTCAGCCTTCCCCAACCTTGGATTGCCACATGTTGGGCTACAATCCCATCATCCCTGACCACTAGGCATGATAGCTAGGCATGACAGGAGTTTTAGTCCAACATCATCTGGTAACTCAAAGTTAGGAAAAGGCTGCCTTAACTGGAAGAGACAGGGTATTCAGGGATCCTCTCATACTGCCTCAGCGAGCTTCTTGGGTGCTCTATGCAAAGTGAGACTGACAATATCATTGTTGGTCTTGGCAATACCCTCCAGAGGCAGCCATCCCAATAAGACACAACCTGGAAAACAAGCAAAATGCCCCTTCCCGATACGAAAAGCGGAGTGTCAGAGGTAGTCTTTTTTAATTTTGTAAAGTGTGTGTAAAATATTGCTAAAATAGTATATGCTTCTTTTAAATATTGCAAACAACAAAAATCTGCCAAAAACACAGCAGCATCAAAGTATTAGAAGAGGAATTAAAATGAGCTAAAGTGCTTGAGGTCATTTCACAACCAAGTGCAACTGGAGCGCCTAGAAATCACCCTCCAGAAGTTTTAAAATTCTCAATTCATATTCTAGTTTTTGAGGTTGATTTTTTGTTTTTTTAAAGCACACATTTGGCTGCCTGAGAGCTCCTTCTAATCATTTATGGAACTGTAAAAAGACTGGGTCAAATTAGGCAATGCAAAGTGGAGCTAGAATTGTGTTTTCTGCTCCCTCCCCCTTGTTTCGCTACAATTAACACAACAAACAAAATGAACAGAGTAATTCAGGCAACCAAAGCCTGATGATTAAAGAAAGTAAAAAGATGGCCTCCAGCTCGCATCAATTATTTGGAACTGATAGGAAAATCCATACTTTAAACAAGATTTTGTTAGGATTTGCCCCCTCTCCCACCAAAATATGGGCACAATCTATTGGGAAAAATCTCTTGCGCAAGCCCCACTGTAATCAATGGGAGCCATGTAGGAGAAACATTGTGTTATTGTACAAGTCCTACTTCTTTGAATTGTGCTTGTGCAGGAAATGTTCTTAGTAGAGCATGCTGGGTTTTTAAAAACTTTTCATGACTGATTTTAGGCATTAAAACCAAAATAAGAACCTTAATTGTTCTTGCAAAATGAACATTTTGAAAATGGGACTGTCTTGCTTGCTGTGAATGGGGGCACCCAACTGACAGTGTACAATTCATAAATAGCAACAGAAATGTTGCAATTTTACATTGCAATTAAAAGTTACTTCTCTTTTAAAAATGCCCACCTCCAAAATCAAAAGCTAACCACCGTGCTTGTGGGAGGAAGGATCTCTCTCAGGAATTACTGCCATCGAGGCAATTGCTGCAGGTCAGGGATGCAATCCACTAGTTATCTCTTAATCTAAGCCCCACTGTTACAGATAGAGGATCTGCTGCAGTAACCCTCCGGTGACTGAACACAAAAAGGAATAATGGTTCTGGATGCCCAATTTAAACAAGCCTTAAAAATTCCTGTCTTTAAAAAAATAATAATCATGCATATTCACTGTGTGAATATCACATCATACCAAGTTGCACACTTGATGCATTATTATGTTGCACGCTTCAAGTCAGAGGTATCCAGAGCCACCAGCCATTTTTGCAAATTCTGGATACAAGCTGGTCAAAACATTGAGCCAAGCGCCCTACAGAAAGTACGCTTCAACGAGCGCACCATACTTATAATAAGTCCAACTCAACTTTCACGGAAGTAGAAAGGATGTCCATAGGCACTGGAGTAATCCCAAAAAGCAACTGTTGGCTTAGGCCCCAACTCTAAACCAGGGTTTCCTCACCAGTCCACATAGCCACCCACAGAGATCCTTAACAGGTCGTTATTCTTCCCATACAATGCATGCGGCCTAAAATCACACCCGTTTATAAACAGCAAGTTTTGCATGTGTTTCAGTGGGAGAAGAGAACGCACGGGCGGTTGTGGGAATTGCTGGCCCACTGGTTCCCTTTCTGATCAGCAGCACAGTGCCCCACTGGGAGTAGCACACACTGAATGCTTGCTGCCTGTAACTGTTAACGGACATCATCATACAGAAAACATTGGTGAAGCTGTGCCAAGGAGGACAACTCTTCCAGGGGGATTTCAACTGGACTCCTTCGTGCTTTCACCACCGACAGCACAGCTGTCCAGCTCAAAGCTACCAAGTCCAGCATATGAGACGTTATATCCGGAACTCTTCGGCCAGACCTGTCTTTGGAGAATCTTTTTGGATGCCAGCCAAACTGCCATCCAACTGACAGCCATCCCCCGTGCCGGTTTCATGGCCCAGGATCTGTCTTTGCACTAGCTTGCAATAAAGGCCGCCTTCTTCCATGAGCTGCTTGTGCGTCCCTTGCTGTACCACATGGCCCTTGTCGAGAACAATGATGTTGTGTGCCTTTTCCACAGTGCTCAGCCTGTGGGCTATGACCAGCACTGTGTGGTTCTGGACATCTCCATAAATGGCTCTCTGAATCTGCCGAGAGAGATGTTTAAAGAAATGAAAACACCACCACAAAACATTATTTCCTTCATTCAAGTTTCCAGCCAGACCCATCCCAGAGGTTTACGACAGGGAGAAGGAAGCGAAAAGAAACAAAAAAAACCCCCCAGAACTCTTTCCCTAGAATACACATGCATACACAAAGGCAGGCTTGAAAATAGCCAACTTGGGTCACCCGTGGCGAGTAATGGCAGCTTCCAGTTGACAGAGCAGGGAAGCTAGTGTAAAAAAAAGCTCACATATTCCTGTATTAGTTTTTGCTTTGAATTTGCTCAGGGATGGGATGGGATTGCCCAGGTCCGGTGTGTGCAACTTGATTCTTCCCTCCCTCTGAGGAGGGCCATAGCTCTGTGGCAGAGTACCTGCCTTGCACACGGGAGCTCCCAGGTTCAATCCCTGGCATCTTTTCCTTGAAAGGGGCCTTAGAGAGTAACACGGGGGGACGGGACCTCTCCTTTGAGATTCTGGAGAGCTACTGCCAGTCAGACTAGACGGCATTGGGCTAGGGCAGACTGATGGCTTGACTCTATAAAACATACGCAGGTTTTGCAGGGGTGTGCCCAATTTTCTGTAACATAATCGGGAAGAGGGGTCACATAGCTCCACGGCAGAGCACAGCTTCGCATGTAGAAGGCTCCAGGTTGAGTCACTGGCAGCTGGGAAAGGCCCCTGCCTGAGACACTGGAAAGCGGCTGCCAGTCCGTCTTGGGTTACATGATGGACCCCCTTCCCCATGGTGGTCAATATCAGTGTAAGGCAGCCTTCCCCAGCCTGGTGGCCTCCAGATGTGTTGGACTGCAACTCCCAACATGGCTGGGAATGATGGGAGTTGCAGTCCAACGCATCTGGAGGGCACTGGGCTGGGGAAGGCTGGTGCAAGGCAATTTCTTGCACCCTGTACCATTGTCACCCAAACTCTGTGCCTGGACAAGAACACCTCCCAAAAGTTCCCACTTACTGCATGTTCACTCTCTGCATCCAGCGCACTTGTGGCTTCATCCAAGATCAAGACTGGGGGGTTTCTGATTAAAGCTCTTGCGATAGCCACTCTCTGCTTCTGACCGCCAGAAAGTTGGGTTCCCTTTTCACCAGCTTCTGTTGGGTCAAAAGGAAGGGGAAGAAGCATAAAGCCAAGTGCAGCCTAGTGGCTAAGAAAACAAGAAAGTCAAGTTTAAAAACAAACAAACCACCTCACCCCTGCTATGGAGTCAGTAGGAAAGTCTTAAGTAAGCCACTCTCAATCAGCCCTCTCAACCTGTCCCTACCCCATGTGCAAAATGGGGATAAAACACTTTGGGCAGTGATGCTAAAACTAAGCACCAGGGCACACTGATGTTGTAATGAGAGGGGTAGCAAGTATGCCTTGAAAACCTGAGGGTGATGAAGATAGTGGTATGGAAAACAAGCCCTACGGGGAAAGGTTAAGGAACTGGATGTGTTTAGCCTGCAGAAGAGATGGTTGAGAGGGGGCATGAGAGAGCTCTGCAAATTCCTGAAGGGCTGTCACACAGAAGAGAGCAAAGACTAGTTTTCTCCTGCTGCCCCAGAGGGAAGGACTAGATCTAATGGGCTTAAGGTTGTCACACAGAGGAGGGCCAGGATCTCTTCTCGACCATCCCAGAGTGCAGGACACAGAATAATGGGCTCAAGTTACAGGAAGCCAGATTCCCATCAGGAAAAACTTCCTGTTAGAGCAATACGACAATGGAACCAATGACCTCGGGAGGTCGTGGGCTCTCCCACACTGGAGGCATTCAAGGTGCAGCTGGACAGCCGTCTGTCAGGGATGCTTTGACCTGGATTCCTGCAGTGAGCAGGGGGTTGGACTCGATGGCCTTGTAGGGCCCTTCCAACTCTACATTCCCCCCACCAATATACAGACACCGTCATCCAGGGGAGGAGTAAGGAGAGACTGGGATCCCCAGTCGCATCCCAGCGCTATGAAAGAC
Organism: Shinisaurus crocodilurus; assembly: GCA_021292165.1. Classification (NCBI taxonomy): domain Eukaryota; kingdom Metazoa; phylum Chordata; class Lepidosauria; order Squamata; family Shinisauridae; genus Shinisaurus; species Shinisaurus crocodilurus. The sequence goes on from CM037890.1 coordinate 25,346,823, forward strand.
AGGTGCTGCGGAATCTCTGAAGGGTCACCGTTTCCCAGAGAACACAATGGCATCCCTGACTGACTTGGGGTGCTTGCAGATGGGCGGCTCCCAGCATTACCCATCCAAAGACGTTGTCCAGAAGAAAGAAGAGCCCCAGGTATGAAAAGTCTGAACAACACTGTTGCAAGGATTAATGAGACAACGGGCATAAAGCACTCGAAAGCTCTCTCTGTATGTTCAACACTGGCATCTTTTCAGCACTAGGTTAAGACTTTCCCCTGCTCCCAGGCATTTGATTCATTTCATTCCGTACGTTTCTATACCACCCAACAGCCGAAGCTCTCTGGGCGGTTTACAAAATGGCCTATGATGGGGTTTTTGATATCATCTGTTTTATCAGATCCTAGTATTGTATTGTTAACTGTTTTACCTGTTTTAAATTGTTGTGGGTTTGGGGGGGGTATGTTAAGGATTTAATATTATATTTGTATTACGTATGTTGTATTTTGGGTTTTCATTTTTGTGGACTGCCCAGAGCTACGGTGATTAAGCAGTATAGAAATGAAATGAAATAAATGAAATGAAACATTTTTTTTAATTAAGACTGAATTCTTTCCTGGTCAGTTATCCATTGATTTAAACTCATATCACAGTTTGAGATGGGGGAAATAATCTTTTAAAAAGTATGCATGCTTGTAACAGAGAGAGACAATAACCACATGAAGCTGGCACCTGTGCACCTGGGGAGGAGAAAGGCACCCACCTGCTTCTCCATCCTAAAAGGTCACCACCACTTGTAAGTACAACCTGATCTCTCACAGACACAGATAAGCAGACTTTTCAATACCTGTGTGATAGCCATCTTGCAATTCCATAATAAACGTGTGGGCGTTGGCCTTTTGGGCAGCCTGAACCACCGACTCATAAGGGACAGAGGCCAAACCGTATGAGATGTTTTCGGCAATAGATCGAGCAAAGAGCACCGGCTCTTGGCTCACCAAAGAGATCTAAGGGAATGGGGGCGAGGTGGGGGAGGGAAAAGAAGGGGGAGGAGAACAGCCACAATTTAAATGATTGACTATCCTTGCTTGAAAAGGCATCCATTGTTCAACAGAGTGCATTCCAGGAATTACATGACTTCCTTGTCTTGTGTGGGTACTGTAGCCCTTTCCAGCCCTTTTTCTTTGCAAATGTGTGTTATACCTACTGCACTGGACCTTCCGACCAATCACCACTGCAGTGCGTGGCACGCTCATGGCCCAATGGTTATATGGCCTTTCCGGACTTGGAAGATAGGCGAGGGAGATTCTGAGCAGGTTCCCTGGACCCAAGGTGAGTTCTGCAACCTACATAAATTATGCAAATTAAGTCAGCTGGAACAACCTGTCCCATCTTGCCTAATGTATTCTGGTTCTGGTAGCTGTAGGGAGAGGCAAGGGGTGACCGCAAGGCACTGAAGCCCCTCTTTGGATTGCTCAGCATTTGAGATTTCAGCAATAGCACTTTCAAACTTATCTTCACAGCCTTGACTAGAAACTTTCTCTTTCTTTCTAAGTGGAACCCAATCTTTTCAAGAAAATTAATTCTACATTTGCAGAGAATTGGCTCAGCCACACCTAATGCCACTTAGAGCTAGAAGACGGTTATCGGCGACGCATACCACTGAGTGCAGGTACTTGTGCTTGTACATGTTAATAGGCTGCCCATCCAGCAGGACTTGCCCGTCTTGGAGAGGGTAGAAATTCTCCATGATGTTGACACAGGAGCTCTTACCGCTGCCCGAGGGACCCACCAGTGCCGTCACTTTCCCAGGATGGAGAGTGAAGGAAACATTCTATAAAACAAAAGGATGTCTGATGTCGAAGATGTTTTATTATTTATTAACAACCCCATTTCTATACTACCGTTTAAATATAAGTGTTCCCAAGGCAATTGATATATAACAGAACAGTTTAAACGATTGAGTGCATGAAGCCATATAATGTTTTAATAAAACCATTCAAGAACAAAAAGAAAAACCTATAGAAAAGCTCACTTCTGGTTAAGAGTCAGTGTGGCGTAGTGGTGAGAGTGTTGGACTGGGACTCGGGAGATCCGGGTTCTAGTCCCCGCTCGGCCAGGAAACTCACTGGGTGACTTTGGGCCAGGCACTGACTCTCAGCCTAACCTACCTCACAGGGTTGTTGTGAGGATAAAATGGAGAGGAGGATTATGTAAGCCGCCTTGGGTTCCTTGCAGGAAAAAAGGCAGGGTATAAATATAATAAATAAATAATAAATCCCAAGCATTTGGAGGACTAAAAAGGTTTCTGAAATGAGTATGAATTAGGTAGTCGTGAGAAGTTTACCTGTAAGACCTGGGTTGCAGGTCGGGTGTGGTAAGCAAAGGTGACATTCCTGAACTCCACTCTGCCTTCCATCTGGCTGGGGGCCAGGGTCCCATCATTCACCATGGTCGGCTGACGTTCTATGAACTCAAATACTTTCTCGGCAGCACCAACTCCCTGCATCAGACCGCTGTAGACTGAGCCAATGGACTAAAAGATAAAAGGAATATAAGACATTACAGTGCCAAGAAAAAACTTACTTGACAAGATTGAGGAATACAATAACACTCCCCTTTTTAACAAAGATACTTCTTCGCAAATAAGTCAGACTGGGGTTGTCACGCTATAAACAGGGTCCTCCAGATTAAAAAAAAGGAAGTCCCAAGTGGTTAAGCCAGAAAGGCATGGTCACGGCAAGGCCCTCGGAGCCTGCAATCGGCATTAGGAAAAGCGCCACCCAATCACTCCTACGGGAGGGTTTTTTCCTAGTGCAGGCACAGGGGACCTGATCTGGACTGGGACATAAGAAGAACCCTGATGGATCAAACCAAAGGCCTGTCTCGTCCAGCATCCTGTTCACCCAGTGGCCAACCAGCAGCCAGTGAGAAGCCCCGAAGTAGCACATGAGGGCAACAGTACGCTCCCTCAGACGTTAGCACGAGTAAAAGGGTTAAAAAACCCCTCTTTCCATGATCTGGATCGTTTGCAATTGGCTGTTTTTCTGTGCTGGCTGGGGAGGAAGAAGTACCTCTCTCTGCTGCCAGCAGAGAAGGGAAGGAAAAGGGGCAGGGTGGAGGAGGAGAGGCCCTGGGAGCCAAATGGAAATCCCCCAGGCCTGTGGGCCAGAGGTTCCCCACCCCTACTCAAAGGGTTAAAGCCCTTCTACACCTCCATGCCAGATTCCTGATCTTACATGGGTCCCCAGCGCCTGCAGTTTGCATTGGGGGGAAAAAAATCCTTTGTTCAAGTGAATGAGAGGTTTTTCCCCAATGCATATTGAAGTGGTGTGTGAGAGAGAGTGTGTGTGTGTGTGTGTGTGTGTGTGTGTGTGTGTGTGAGAGAGAGAGAGAGAGAGAGAGAGAGAGAGAGAATATGACTATGTACAGATGGTAGATGAATGCTGTGTTTGTGCATGTACATGTGTGCGTGTGAGTGTGTGCATGTGCATTTGTAAGTGCATAGAGTGGCCACATGCAGGTTTGGCTCCAGTTCTGCCCACTGCTGGTACATGTCCCCCAATACATAACAGATGAGGGAACGTGGCCCTTACGGGCGGGGAGGCTCCCCACTTCTGCCTTAAAGACGAATGGATTTATGGGCTGGAAGCCCTCTTCATCGGATGTATGACAGAGGAGACACACACTACATCGCTCTTCCCCAACCAAGTGCCCTCCAGATGTATTGGACTTTCATCTCCCAGCATCCCCCAGCCAGCACAGGGCACCAAGCAGGGGAAGGCTGCACGGCATGCGTAAGATGAAGCGGTCTCCAGTCCATGAGAGCTTATGCCAAAATAAAATCTATTAGCCTTCAGAATTCCACAAGACTCCTTTTTGTTTTTAAAAAAAGAGTGCATTATTATCATTATTATTATTATTATTATTATTATCATCATCATCATCTATTTTTATCCCACCCAATAGCCAAAGCTCCCTGGGCAGTTTACAGCAATAATAAATTTACAAAGATAACACTGAATATCTGGAGGATCGGACTAGGTTGGAGCCCTATGTCAGATCTTTCAAGTCAGGTCGACCCTAGACCTGGATATTCTTCATATTTATGAAAAGCAAACTGGAATTCACAGAAGAGGAACGAAGATCCCAAGAATATGAAAATAAAAAAAAAACTTAACTGAGATCAGATACTGTCGTTTCTCTCAGATCAGAACACGGAAGCTTCCAGATGGGCAACACTTACCTCCATGCAATCTCCAAGGACAAATTCATAAATAATGAAGGATATCAAGTTCCCGCTGGTCATCTGGTCAGAGATCACCAGGTGGCCTCCGTAGTACAGGATACTGACTTGAACGATAAGGAGCGTGAGCTGAAAGCCAAGAACAGACATCCAGCTCAAGAAGCAGAAGTGAGCATTTCCTGGGTTCAAGATACTGAGGCCTCCCCTTGAATGGCAACAGCACACTTCATATTGTACAACCATGTGCTGCAAGCTGAAACACACGGGGCTTGGGGAACGGGCATAAGGTTGGTTTGAGCAGAAAGTGCACAATACAGGTCAGGAAGATGAGAAGTTAATTCCGGGTTTTGATGGATAAAATAAGATATTCTGTGCAAAGCATAAACAGTTCATTTAATCAATCCACTTTTTTTTTAAGCCTCTAGAAATTAGGACTGGATGAACAGTGTTTTGGCTTGGCAAAGTAACAAATATCTTCTCCTGAAGTAGTCTGAAAGCATCATTTCAATGATATCTCTTTACTAGACACCTTTTCTGCAGAGTCATGGGATATTGGTACTCAAACATTCAACTGACCAGCTACCTCTTCCCCTAAGCTGTAAACATCTAATTGTTGTGCATTCAAAGAACATGGCAACATGTTTCAGTACCATCATTATTAGAAGGGTATCATTATTTGGAAATTTGCAGTTCATTAACAAACTTGGTCATACATACCCTACCCTAAGGACTAGTGCCCGAGTTTTGCTTTCTTCCTCCTCCCTCCCAGTCCCTTTTCCTTTTATGTCATGTCTTTTATATTGTAAGCCTGACGGCAGGGACTATCAAATATTAATCTTTGTAAGCCACTCTGGGAGCCTTTTCTGGCTGAAGAGCGGGGTAAAAATGCTGTAAATAAATAAATAAATAAACAGAACACGTAGGGTGTGCAACACTGCTTGAGCAGCAGAGCCATTGTGGGAGTGCACGCTCTGTGCTATATACCGACATGTAGTTCTCAGTCCAGGAGTGAGCTCAGGGGAAGCCAGTGGCACTCAGCACCCATCGGTTGGTGCTTGCAAGAGCAGTTTTGCAGCTCTTTTATAATTCCTTCCTAATTAAATTATAATTCCTAATTTATGTAAAGTAAATGCTAGGGATTGAACCCAACCTCTTCCGTATGCAATGGATGTGCTCTCCCATGAAGCTACAGCCCCTTTCCTTCTGAAAGAATCAAGGAAGCGTTTCAAAGTTTCAAACATGAACGAACTTGGGCACCCTTCCCCTCCAACTGACTTGTCACTAGGCCAGCATTTCATAGATTTCATAGATCATAGAGTTGGAAGGAGCCTACAAGGCTATCGAGTCCAACCCCCTGCTCAATGCAGGAAACTAGAGGAGGGGTCTCCCATCCAAGTAACAACCAGGCTTGACCCTGCTTAGCTTTCCACACTCAGACAAGCTGAGCCAGCGTAAGCCACAGGCCTTCTTCTTTAAGTTTATGCAACTGGACTCAGGTTCCATTTGTTTTTTCCTCATCCTGTTCCTCTATCCTCAGAAACTAAATGTAAGCACACACTGAAAGCGTTATGAGTAACCAAGGTTTTCATCAAGGAGCAGCTGAATATATGGTTTCCAGAGGGGTAGCCATGTTCATTTGTTGTAGCAAAAGAGGCTTAAAGCAGGGGTGGGCAACTTGCGGCCCTCCAGAAGTTTTGGCCTCCAACTCCCATCAACCCTAGCCAGCATAGTCAATGGTGAGGGGTGGTGGGAGTTGATGGCTAGGGCATGCTGGGAGTTGTAGGCCTTTTTCCCCTGCCTAATCATGCATAGGATTGCGCCCTTAACAGGCTTATTCTGGCAAAACCTTTTGCAGACTAGAGTCCATTGCATCAGATGCATGAAGTGTTATTCTACATCAGCAGGCATATTTAACATTTTATGCATCTGATGAAGTAGACTCCAGTCCACAAATGCTTCTGCCAGAATAAATTTGTTAGTCCTGAAGGCTGGGAACGTCATCTGACACTCTGGGCGCTACAGGCCTACTCTTGCTTCCTGAACCACCTCTGAGAATTGTGTCCTTTTCCACTTCATGCCTATGCACATGAGAGAGGGGAAGAAAAGGGATTGGGTGGCACAGAGAGAGAGAGAGAGACGGAGTGCTATACAACCCTGCAATGCTGCAGACTCTGCCCACCAGTGGATCTGGCTCTGCTCGCCATTGGCTGCACTCCCTGACTGACTTTTCCTGTCTCAGTGGCCCTTCATAGGTAAAAGATTTCCCCTGCTTTAAGGTGCCACATAACTCTTTGTAGGTTTTTGCTGAATACACAGGCAGACTAAAAAAGAGGGGGGAAAGTTTAAACCTACCCCACTGGACCACACATAGTAGATGTAGGCCCTGGCTTCCTTTTTGTTGAGTTTGTAGACTTGCTGCAGTTTGTCCCAATAGATATCGGCCTGCACCTCCTCGTTGGCAAAGCTGCGGACAGTCTTCATGGCGGAGATGGTTTCTTCAGCTGTGTTGTTGGCTTTTGCCAAAGCAGTCTGGACCTCTTTAGAGAGCTTCTAAATGGTGGATATAGAAGGGGGGGGGGGGAGAGGAGAGGACAACTGTCCAGTAACCAAGATATGGAATAATCCTACGTTCGTGGTTCCCAAACCCTCAGAAGCAGAGTTTGGGAACCCCCAATGAGGTCTAGCCTCTGAACACCCCACCCCACTCTTATTTTAAAAATGTATAGCCTGTCTCTCCATCTAAAACTCCCCAAGGCAGCTTAAAACCAATACAATATCAGAATGGAAACCAATAAATCAAATGCAAAACTCCCATCCCCATGGTGCATCAGCTTCCTGAAGTGTAGCAATGGAAGTAACTGTGGTTTGTCAGGGATAACTAACAAAAAAAATATACAAACTGTGGTTTGCTATCCTGGTTTGGCAGCCCTTCATGAACCATAGTTTGTAAGCTGGCATAGATTCAGACATGACGCCAAACCATGATTTGCGTTGTCGAAACGCAGCCACTATCTTAAAAAGATAGTCAAGTCAGTGCCATGCGGGTGTCTCTGGGAAGAGCATTACATAAACAACCACTCAGAAGGTTGCCATCCATGTAAACTCTGAAGGCAGGGGCACTTGGGAGTAGCAGGGCCTCCAAAGCATAACTTAATCAATGGATAGGTGCTGTTTTGTGCTGTATGGCTCCCAAGGAGCAGCCTGGGAGATTGGTAGCCCTCCAAAATATTTTTTGCAGCCTGCCAGCAACTCCCAAAGGCAATGATATTAAAATGGCAGGGAAAATGTGCTCAGTTTTAGATGGCACATTGCAAGGAGGATGCTGACAAAGCAGAAAGGAGAAGAACTAAAAAGATAAGTAATTCATACATGAAAAGAGTTAAAGAAAAGGGTATGTAGAGTCTAGAAAAGAGAGAGAGTGTGTGTTGTGGGGAGCATATTGACCGAGGGTTATGTGGTGACTCATATCCCACGCCCACCTTCCAGACGTACCCTTGAGGCAGCTCATAAGCAGACTTGAAACATTAAAGCAAATATTAGAATGGCACAAAATGCAATTAAGTGTTGGCAACGGCCAAAAAGAAGCTGCCTTTGGTTACAGAAAGGTAGACTTGGGCTTTAATAGTTATGATGAGGAGGAAGACCTGACATTTATAGACCATTTTGAGTATTCAAAGTGCTTCAAAGACATGATCCCGCCAGCAATCTTTATGACAGTCCTGTAACGTAGGTCAGTACACTATTATGCCCATATTGCAAATGGGGGCAGAGCCAAGTTCAGAAATGGAAGGAACTGTCTGTAGAAACTTCTTCCCTGGAAGTCTTCAAGGAAAGGCTAGAAAGGAATCCATCACGCATTATTACGTATACTGTATGCTTAGGGCTGATGGCCCCAGTCTAAACCTGCTCCCTCAACTGGCACCATCTGGTCCTCCAAAAATAGCCAGACCCCAGAAACAAGAGACGAGAACGGATACGCAACCTCTCTGGCAGTGACATATCGCAGCAGGCAATTTTTGGGTGATGGGCATGGTATCAGCCCATCTACATCTCACCTGAGTATCAAAACAGCGCACCAGGAAAAAGAGTTACTGGCCAGCATTGTAATGAATCCCCTCTCAGGGCAATAAGTTAGGCTAGCTCGGCCTTTCCCAACCTGGTGACCTCCAGATGTCTTGGACTACAACTCCCAGGATCCCCAAGCCAGCCATGCCATGCCTTCTATGGCTGAGATTAAGGCCCTGGGTTGACTAAAACACAGGTCCCCTTCCTTGCCATACTTATCCACTAATACAGATAAACAGATGTTGAACAGAAGTGGTCATCGGTCAGTGGATGGCCACCCAAGAATGACCCTGTTGTCTATTTGACCTGTGTGCTGGCATATTGGTGCAGAAAGCTGCCTTGAATAGGACTAGCCCCATGAAAGAGACGCAGAGGCCATCTGCTGATGGTTTACTGCAGCCAAGGTTTAACCGAGTGCAGAACAGCAGAGAGAGACATAGAGAGAGAGAGAGAGAGAGAGAGAGAGAGAGAGAGAGCATGAGCATGCAAGAGCGTTTATTAGGGAGGTCAATAAACCACGTGTATTCCACAGACCCTGATTTAGCATAAAACCTCCCCTGTTCCCCTGAGTCCTGCTTCCATTAGGATTAATCCAGCAACTCGAGAGCCAAGAAACTGCTGCTGGCTGGAAGCCAGGCATTGAGGGAATCAACTCTTACAGAGCGTCTCTGTGCTCAGAGCGCTGCACCAGGCCGGCCCCTTGCCGCTGCAGCCCGATCATGCTGGAGAAGCATGAAGGACTAGCAGAAACAGGAAATGCACATTAAGCGCTCCATCCAGCAGCTGATGGGGCATTTGACCTCGGGCAAAGGCTTGCGCAGAGGGAAGCAGTGCAAAGTCAGCCAGCTCGCAAACAATGAAGGATTAGCCAGGTGCACAGATGCCCCAGCTGGTATTATAAGTAGAGGTGGGAGAAAGAGAGAAGGGAGGGGAAGTAGAGTGTAGAACTGGATGTGTCATGTGGAAGAGAGATATTCCAATCAATCATGTATCCCAGCTCCCAGAGGCGAGGCAGGAGTTGGGAGGAATAGTAAATTCTCCACTGTCACCCAATGCTTAAGCTTTTGGAGCCCTCTAAAAATGGGAGCTTTGGCAAGCTGAGACCAATACTCCTGGGATTCCAAGAAGTTCTAACCAGGTTGGCACAAGGAGGTCATGTGTTTTTGTGGAAAATGAAAACAAAACCACAGATAGTTATAATAAGCATCAAGAGGTGGGTGCTGCCCCAAAGAGCTCACAATCTACACTTATTTATTTATTTAATTTCTATACCGCCCAATAGCCGAAGCTCTCCACAACCATTCACAACAACACTGGCTTCTCCTTGGCCCTGCATCCCCTCTCATCTCCCAGGGTTGGGGGGGCAGCAGTCCAGCTGGAGCAGACCCTGATGTTCCCTCTGCCTGCTCCTGCCTCCTTCCACTTGAACGGTAATGTTTAGCGTTCACAGGGTGCTCTTTCGAACGTTCAAAGCACTTTACATGCAGCAACCTTCCCTAGTCTGGTGCCCTCCAGATGGGTTGGATTTCAATTCCTGACCACTGGCCATGCTGGCTGGGGCTGACAGAGGTTGTAGTCCAACACTCCTGGAGAGCACCAGGTTGGGGAAAGCTGACACACACAGTCTCAGTCATCCTTGTGATCCCCTTGTAAGAGTAGGTCAGTACTCTTATCCTCACCACATTGCAAATGAGGGTAGCTGGGGGCAGAGGAAATGTTTGATCACTTAAGGCAACTTTGGAAGTTTGCAGCTCAGGCAAGATTGGAATCCAGGACTATTAGCCAACCTGACCTTGTTTTCAGGAGGAGGAGGAGGAGGGCCAGCGTTACAAGAGATCTTTGAGCGCACGCATTTTAGCGTGCCCTTGGCTTAGGTAGGTAGCCTGCCACAAAATGCAGTGGTATCACTGGAGAGAGAGAGTATATGATCTTTGAAGGACAGCTTCCCCCATCCCTTGGACAGACACATCCCACAGGACTTTCTCTCTAGAGATGGCTCCAATTTCTTTGAAGTCATCTGAGACGGTAAGGTGATCCATGGCTACCTACGTCCCTTTCCCCCCTGCTTCGGTGAACAAGACCGTAACTCCATTCCACGGCGAGAACAAAACAGGCAGCTGGGCTGCAGCACTGCCAAGACAAAAACTAAAAAAACAAACAAACACCCACACAGCATCTCTGCAAGGTCTCCTTCCTCCAGAGTTTTAAAGGAGAGCAGCCTGACATATCACATCGCCACTTCTATCCTTTCTCGGAGTTATGCAGCTACTTTCAGGGCCAGTACTGGAGAAGGCAAGAAACAAAGCAGACAGGACTTTGAAAACAGCACAGATGTCACGCATGCAGCATCAGGACAGCAACTGAGCCCTTGGCAGTGGTCTTTGCCCTTAATTACATGCGTCCTAAGTGCTCACTCTAGGGTTCAATCGAAGACTCGGAGAAATGGTAGTGAGTAGCCATGTTTAGATGCCTAAAAGGAAGGGCTCTGGCAAAGCCTCTTCTGCCCTCCACACTGGGGAGGAAAAGGTTGAAGAGCCCTTTGCCTATATCCTAGCTCCTGTGGGAGTGAGCCAGCGGGCAGTACTGATGTGGCCAGCTCTTCAGCCCTCACTCAGTTGAAAGGAGAAGGCGATCAGTGGCTACTAGTCCTGATAGCTATATGCCAACTCCAGTATCAGAGGCAGTATGCCTATGTTATTGTTGTGTTCTTAATGCTTTTGTTCTATTATTGTTTTCCTCAAGTTTTATTTATGATTGTGAGCTGCCTTCAGTGCCAATGTTCTTGTTAGGAAAGCAGGGTACAAATCAAAATAAATATATGGTACGTGCCTATTTTAGTCTGGCTGGAGCACAGTGTCAGGGAGAGTTCCCCACTCATCTCCCAAGCCTGGAGAAGCTGTGAGGATTCTCCCCACACCATGTTGACTTTGGGGATGCTCAGAAAGCCGTGAGAAGTCTCAGATTTCCAGCTGCTCAGAGCTGGGGAGGAGGGCAAGGGCCCACTCCACATATACACACACAAATTATGCTAGGACTCACACACTGGGTCTGACGAGTAATGTCACATAAGACCCAGCCCCTCCCTCTGGTGGAGGACAGATCTGTAGCAAGCACAGTTTGGGGGCAGCTGCCAAGGCCTCCCAAAGTTTGTAGACCTCTGTTGACCAGAGTCACGGGGCTACTCTCGTGTCATCACTAAACCCGATGCCAATAGTTGTACCCAACTGTACCTCATTTAACCACTCTATGTATGCTGGGTGTGCAAGGGCTGGTTGTGGTTACAGTGAGAAGGCGAAGCCCTCTGCATAAGCACCCTCTTTTATTACTTTGTAACATGCCCCAGACGGGCACCCTCACATGAAGGAAGTGAGGGGAGGTTAAGTTTTGTGCTCGGGCCTATAAGCTACAGATACTAACCTTGTAGTACTTCCCATAAAGATCCGACACGAGCATGATTAGGGGGAAGCCCATGAAAGTCACCATGGAGAGCTGCCAGGAGAGGCTGAACATGAAAACGATGACTCCCGTGGCCTTGACCATGTTGCGCAGGAAGATGTTGATGTTCTGGGAGACCAGGTCACTCACGATAGTCGTATCGGATGTCAGCCGAGAAATAACGTCGCCTGCGGGAGAGAGGAGGGAATGAGAACAGAAGCGGTGTGTGGCAGAGAAGGTATCAGCTCAGCAGTAAAACTGCTTGGATAGGAAGACCTCTGGGACAGGGGCAGTCTCCTTCCATGGCCACAGGCAGAACTGTACCAGAAGCGAGCTGAGCTCACAGCCCTTCCTGGTGACACAAAAGCCCATTCCAGGTTACCTCAAGCTTTCTTCATTTCAACAGTCTAACTGGGGGTGGGGGAGTCATTTTGTTTGGTGCTATTGTTAAAAGCGGCTGGAATTCAGAAACGCTTGCCGATCTACTGCAATTCACCTGGAGGTCTACCAGCAGATCCCAAGCTACCTTCTGCCCACCTCTGCTTTAACTGAGCCCTAGCTCAACATTTGTTCCCTGCTGCTGATCTGAGAAGCCCAGCAAGCCGCGAGTCTCTCTCTCTCTCGGGATGCTGGAAGGCAGGGAGCCAAGGATCTTGTGGTGCCTTCTGGTCAGATGGAAGCTGGCCACCAGAACCCTCAAACACACAGGCCAGACCACGGAGAGGCTTAAATGCACCCTTCGCTTAAAAACCCCTTAGGCCAGGGCCCAAAGAACTGCACAGCCAATTCCAAAGAGTTGGCTTTCTTGAAGAGCAGCCTCCCGCCAGGACACATGGAAAAGCCCTTAGAAACAGGGGAGCTGCAGAAGACAATTTGTGACACAAGACAGGGGCAGGAGGGGGGCTGCTGTTCTGCACCAGAATCCCCACAAGTGCCTGCCCAGACCTGGATGCACAGCTGGAGCATTCACCTGGACCCCGAAGTTCTGACTGCTTCAAGAAAGCAGGGCATGGCTGCACATCGTGGTGTGGCGGAGGAGGATTCGTGCGGCAAGCAAAACACATATTCAGCCATCCAGTGCTCTCCTGGCTCCCCTTAAATGGCTCCGCTCTTTCTCCCTTGCTGCTCCCTATGCCTGGAATTTCTGCCCAGGGCACATCTCTCATCCTTCAAATACTACTCAAAACCCATCTTTGCTGTGAAGCAGAGTCCAAACCAAAAAGGAGCCTAGTTATGTGCACTTGCGTCCCCACAAGCCAATCCCACCACCCTTATCTCGCCCTCTCCTTTATTTCCCCTGAACTCTGTCAGCATTTAAACTGTAAGCTCCTCAGGGCAGCGACCTACATTTTGTTTTGGGCAGTGGGCTTATATATGGTGTGGAGAAAGTGGAGAGGGAGACATTTTCCCCTCTCCCACAAGACTAGATCCCAGTGGGGTCATCCCATGAAGCTGAATGGTGGGAGATTCAAGACAGATAAAAGGAACTACTTCTTCAAACAGTGCATAGTTAAACTATGGAATTCACTTCCACAAGATGTAGGTGATGGCCACCAATTTGGATGGCTTTAAAAGGGGATTGGACAAATTCATGGAGGAGAAGGCTATCAATGGCTCCTAGTCCTGATGGCTATAGGCTACCTGCCAATATCAGAGGCAGCATGCTTATGTACACCAGTTGCTGGGGAACATGGGCAGGAGGGTGTTGTTCCACTCATGTCCTGCTTGTGGGTTTCCTGTGGAGAGCTAGTTGGCCACTGTGAGAACAGAATGCTGGACTAGATGGACCTTTGGTCTGATCCACCATGGCTCTCCCTAAGTTCTTATGTTGTTCTTATGAAAACAAATCTTCCTCCTCCCTCTCAGTACCTTTTCCTTTTGTGTCAAGTCTTTTAGATTGTGAGCATAAGGGTAGGGACTGTCTTATTATTAATCTTTGTAAGCCACTCTGAGAGCCTTTTCTGGCTGAAGAGCAGGGTATAAATGCAATAAATAAATAAATACAAATAAATTAAAACGCAATTAAAATACAGCAATAAAAGAAATAGAAATAAGCAGCACCCAACCAATTAAAGAACCCTTGGAGCAACAAACCAGCTTACATACCCAAAGGCTGCCTGATCAAAAAAGTCTTTGCCTGCTGGCAGAACAACAACAAAAGGGAGCAAACTATGCCTCCATCAGTAGGGAGTCCACAGCCTAGGAGCAGCAACAGAGAAGGCTCCCTCTCGCATCCCTACCAAACGTGCCTGTGATGGTGGTGGGACAGACAGAAGGGCTTCCCCCAAAGATCTGGAACCTCGGGCAGGTTCATATGGGGGGGGGGGGGGGACAAAGGAGTGCCTTAAACGAAAGCTTTGCTTCTTGCTGTTACAGTTTGTGCCTCTTGCAACGATGGCATAGTAGGGAGTGGAGCTTGATCACCTCAGCACAATGGCAAAAGGTGATTATCGGGAGGGGCGGCCCCCAGGTTAAAGCAAACCTGGCCCCAATTGTTGGTGGATACAGATATTTCCCTCCAGCATAATTCTAGACTTCTCAGTTTATGACCGAGATGAAGAGGTCTACGCGAGACGGACGGAGAAACCCACCGGTGAGATTTTCGTCAAAGAAGCTCATTTCCTGCGAGACCAGCGACCGGAAGAGTTTGTTGCGAAGCCGGATGTTCAGCCTAGCGAACACAAGGGTGAAGACCCCGCCTCGGATACCTGCGGCAAATGAGCTGATTGCAGATAAGAGACGTTATAGGACAGACGGACACCAACACACTCAACCCCTCAGCCCAGTCCTACCATGTGAAAGGGCAGGCAGGCAAGACAGAGACCGAGCAACCCGGCAGGGCCAAGCTGGCGGGTTTCAGACATAGCAAGACCGACTGCTTTACGATGCTTTTAGTGCCACTCAGAGAGTTGCCAATTTCACCGCACTTGCTTGAAAGCAGGGGTGGCCAGTGGTCTGGATCCACCCACCCATCCCCGAATGGTTCGACCCAGCCCTTCTACCAAATCTTAGTCAAGGCATGGTGAAGGTTTGCATGCAAGCCTTCACTCCATAGGAAAAGAAAAGGTGTCATCAAAGGTTGTACGGAGACAGAGACGTAAGGTGACACCTCTGCTTGGAGTGTTGTTTGTAATAGGGAGACATGTACATTTGTGTGTAATGGCTAGGCCTGAGAGTAGGAACCCTGTAGCTGCAAAGGTTTTACTGCAGGGGAATAAAACCCGTGAGCCAAGGGCTAACCAGCTAGCAGACGCCCAGAGGGACTTGTATCCGTGATGTTTCGGCAAAAGACACCAATTCCACTCCAATCTGAGGAGCATTGATTCTCCTAACGCCTCTTCCTGATGCCCACAAACCCTCTAAAACAGTGTTCTCCAACCTTGGGTCCCCAGATGTTTTTGGCCTACAACTCCCAGCATGCTGGGAGTCGTAGGCCAAAAACATCTGGGGACCCAAGGTTGGAGAACACTGCTCTAAAGCGTCTGCCTACTGGGGATTTATTCCTCGCAGAGACAGAAAGTCCACGATGAGAGCAGAGAAAGGTGGGTCTGAAAGAGGATCCCCTCTCAGAGTCCATTTCCTGGCGTTAGCCCGCCTCTCCTCTCCGATTCAAGGAATGGCAACTAGCTGGAAAGTGGTCTCAAGTCCGCAAGGCTATCTAAATGGCAAGATGGAGCCATTTCAATAGCAGATCTCCTTACAATTAAGTCCTGCCGTTTGTGGCTTCTCAGCCTTGAAAATGATCGAATTGGAAAGGAGTGCCTCAGGCCACAGAGGCAGCCCCCAGACCTCACATCTGACATGCTTCTTTGACTGTGAGACGGCCCCAAGCTTATGAAGAAGCCTGACTACTTGCGAAGGGACCAGCTTGTGTAGCAAAATACATTTCTGACATCAGGCTGTGTGGTCCAGCCTCGGGAACAGAGTGTATGGGAAAGTCGAGGGAGGCTAGAAGTGGCTCCACCCACGGCGACATTCACACGAACAATTAATTCAGTTCTAACAAATCATTATTTGTAATTCATTTCAACTAAAGAAATAGGGTGTACATATTTTAAATGAAATGAAATTCACAAGCGTTAACTTCTGTGCTGTTTTCAAAGGAGAATTTTCTCTCTCTGAAATATACACAAATACACACATACTGAGGGGAATTCAAGTGAAGATAGAACAGGAGGATGGACTCTTCTTTTAAAAAGTCTATCTCAAGGAGCGTCTCCAGCAACACCAAGTAGGCCGCTCAACAAGATCTGCCACAGACAGCCTTCTCCTTGTCCCTGTTCAGGCCGGGGGGGGCGGGCAGGGGGGAATTGGGGGAATATGGTGGTGGGCTAAGATTTTAACATTTTATACTGTTTTAAATGTATTTTATCCTGTTTTTATCTTATGTACATCGCCCAGGGTGGCCGGTTTGCCGGCCAGATGGGGCGATAAATGAATGTAAATAATAATAATATTTAATAATATTAATTAATCATATACACCCCCTTGCTCCTGAACTGTTGTTCATGGGAATATTACCAGAGAAGGGTTTGCTTAAAAGCTTCCCACGATATCTTTTGACAACCTACACCATTCACCGAAAGGAATACAAAGCAGAAAAGAGAATTCTGGGAGCCCATCGCATGACATAACTGAACATAACTGGACACCCAGCTATGCTTACATCAGATTTGTGTTAACAGAACTGCACTGGTTGCCTATTACCGTAGCTACCGAGCCATGTTCAAGGTTATGTTATTGTCATACAAAGCCCTAAATAACTTGGGACCAGGATATCTAGCAGACCACCTTCCCTTATATATTCCCAACCAACCTATAAGATTATCAGAGGAGGCCTTGCTGGTGATTCTGAAATTAACAGAATGTCGCTGCGTACTACCGCGATGGCGGGCCTTCTCGGTAGCCGCACCCACCCTTTGGAAAACTGTCCCTCGTGCAGTTTGAGAGGCAGAAAAGGTGGCATTTTTCAAATGCCTCCTGAAAACGGAACTTGTTCACCCAGGCTTTCCCTGGCTTGTAATTAAATTAATCATGCTGCTCCGTTTTAATGCTCCTGAACTGCTCTGTATTATTATTATTATTGTAATTGTTTTGTGATTTTAATATTTATATGTAAACCGCTTAGGGATTTTATTATACTTAGCAGTATATAAATACTTCAAATAAATAAACAAACAAACATGATCCTCTCTGTGAGGAAAAAGGTAGGGATGGTTCCCCATACTTAAGACTGTAGACAAACTGTACAGAAGGCAGATCCTACTGAACACACTCACACCACATCCTACACAAAGGCACACAAGATGACAATAAAGTTTGCCAGCCTGGTTTTGGGCTACGGTATACTACAACAGGGGTAGTACAATTCACCAATTACTCTAAGGAGGCTACCTTCCTATGGCTAGAAGGGCCATGATCACCACTGCTGTGGAAAACTGGTCCATGCTCTTCTGGATTACGATTCCATCAATGGCTCGGCCTGTGAAGTAGGGCAGGAAAGTCTCTCCTGTTGGGGAAGACAAAAACATGGCAAGGTAGATTAAAGGCAAACCCCCAATAAGAACAGGAATCTCCACAGCATTTTCAAACTTAAGGGGTGGGGAACGTGGGGCCCTCCAGATGTTGCTGGGTTACAACCTCCATCATCCCTGACCATTGGCAATGTGGGCTGGGGAGTCCAACAACATCTGGAGAGCCACAGGTTGCCTACTCCTGGTGTAAATCAACCGTCTCAGCCGTTCTGGCTAAGCTTGAGTTGGTGTAGCGTCGCGGCCAAGGGACTGAGAGACAAATTAGGAAGTCGCCCATTTGAACCTCCCCCCTTAGATGGCTTTGGACAAGCGACGGTCTCTCAGCTTTAACTCCCACCCAGCCCCACCGCAATTAGAGTGTAGGAATACTTGCAGGGCTGTTGCGAGGACCACAACAAAATAATCTACGTCAAGCACTTAGAAGGCCTGAAAGTGTTGCGCAAATGCGAGTGATTTATTAGCGGCAACGGGCGTCAAAAATAGACACGGACACCTTTAAAGTCACTCACCTAAAGCAGCAAGTAAGAGGAAGAAGGCGGCCATGGCAAGCAAGCGAGCATCTGGTTTGGTATAAGACAAGAGCTTGCAGATCGTGGCCGCTGAGGCCTCCTCTTTGTTTTCCTGAGCGCCGGGGGAACTTGGGTCGCCGATCTCCTCTGCTTCCGTCCTAGATTCGGAATTCACACCCAAGGTCTCCCTGGAAGGCCTCACGGAGGCCAGCAGCTGCCACAAGGAGAACGTGGCCACCAGCGACACGTACGTCCAGGCAAACAAACCCCAGAACCACGGGTCTTTGATGGTCTTCCTCACTTCCAAGTAGAGCAGCAGCTTGACTAAGGCGTAAATCCCCGCCGCGAGGCAGACCAGCGTGATGAAGATCCGGCAGCCTTTCAAGCGCTTGGGGCCGTGGTTGGTGTTTTTGGCGACCCCGATGGCGGCGCCCAAGAGCAAGCAGCTCCTGTACAGGCAGACCCCCCAGATGTCCAGCATGGAGTCGAAGATGTTGAAGTGCTTCAGGTCCTGAAGGATGCTGCTGCTGCCGCGGCTGCGTTCGTACAGCAACGTGGTCACCGTCACGTCCACGCCCGTGAAGGCCAGCGTGCCGGCCACTGCTTTCCAGGCCCGCATCTTCAGCTGGTCCCGGAGTGAGGTAGAGGTGGAGAAACAGCGAGAGGAGAGGGAAGAACGGGGAGCCTCCTAGCCAAGGGTGAAAGCCAACATGTCCGCCCAGCCGTTCCTGCAAGAGAGGAGAGAACATGGCAAGCGTGACTGAATCTCGAAGCAGCGAGGCAAGCAGATTTTGTGCACCGACCTCTTCTCTGGCTGTGAGAAGGTCTCCCTTTGTATTAACTCTCTGGCAATTTGGCGTGTTATTTCCTACCTTTTTCCAGAGGGGTGGCCGTGTTAAGTCTGTTGCAGCAAAAACAACCAAGAGTTTTGTGGCACCTTAAAGCCTAACAGATTTATTCTGGAATAAGCTTTTGTGGACCCTGTCCACTTCATCAGGTGCATCTGACCACGAAGGTCCCTGACCACGGGACTCGCTCGCCTGAAACAGGGTCTGACAAGCCACGAACTCCACACGCTCACTCGACAACCCACATTTTGGAAAGCGGCCCAACACTTTAGCCTACAATGCACTGAGCCCCTTCAGACAAAAATCACCGGCATGGTGACTGCAAGATTCAACACCTGTTTAGCCAAATTCAAGTGCAGCGTCCCCCTTTCTGTCCCATTCCCACCAGGCCTCAAACCAGACCCTTCCTTGTCCAAAAGCCTCCTCTCTCCTGCTGTGTGACAAAACACTTTCTCCTTCAAATCCCTGTCACTTAGGCCCTGCTTCCCTCAGGCAACGCTACCAGTTTAAGTGGGACACTTGCTTTGCCACAGCCTGTATGGAGAGCTGGTGCCAGAAGACCAGCCCTTCAAAACTCAAGAGGAATTATGAGTCTCCAGTCAACCCACTGCAGTACTTTAAAAATGGAGGTGCTCTGGCAGCCATTTTGCCTCTCCGGCCTTTTCTCTAAAGCTGCAATCCTAAGCACGCTTATGAGGGAGTAAGACCCAGTGAATTCAGTCTGTAAGTCCCACTGAACCCATTTTTACTCAGTGTGGGTCTTACTTCTGAGTAAACATGCAAGACTCCACTGCAGTACTTTAGAAATGGAGGTGCTCTGGCAGCCATCTTGCCCCTCCGGCCTACTCTCTTAAGGCTGCAATCCTAAGCACGTTTACGACAGAGTAAGTCCCACTGAACTCAGTAGAACTTAGCTCTGAGTAAACATGCTTAGGATTGTACTGCACAACTGATAAGTAAAGGTTTTTAATATTTCTGTGGTGACTCCCAAATTGTGGAATATGCTCTCTAGAGAGAGAGAGTTCTGCTCGCCTGGCACCTACTTGACTTTTTGGTGCCAGGCAAATATCTTTTTATTCTCCCAGGCCTTAAAAAAGAACTGCTGCTTGTTGTGTTTTATTTTTAATATGTTTAAAGCTTCATTTTAAAATGATCCTTTTCTATGTTTTAACTGCTTCCTTTTAAAATTATTTCAAATTATCATTAGTGCTGCTTTTAAATTAAAAAAAAAACATTTTTGTGGTTGTGTGTTTTATCACTGGTTTTATTGTATTGGTTTTTATCATGTATGTCACCCCAAGAGCTTTGGCTATAGGGAGATTCATACATTTAATAACAACAACAACAACTGGAGCTAGAGAGATGGAAGAGAGAATCAAGCTAATTCATTGATACTTGTAAACCACTCTGGGAGCATTTGGACTTAAGCCAGCTAGCCAAACAAGTGACATTTCTGGCCAGTTGAGATTTGGCCACAGGGCCTCTAGTGGGTGGCCCCCTACCATGAATCGCCTGATCAGGTGATGCTAAACTGCTCCCCCCCCACACACACACACTCTAACCACCCATAAGTAAAATCAACAGGGCCCCCCTTTGCTGGCCCAACTGCTTTCGCATCTCCGGCAATTGCTCCCCATCTGGATTACACAATCTGCTAAAGAACACTTAGGTCTGAATGACTTCCTTTATGTTAGAATTCAACTTTAAAAAACACACAACAAACTAATGCATTTCACCTAAGTTGCCTGATGTTTTCCTTCCCTTTCAGGGGTTCCTAGGTGGAGCAGGCCGGTGGCAGCGGCAACCGACACTCCTAATGCTAAACTTGCTTACAAATACATGTCCAATTAAATGCTGGGCTGGTATCCAAATCCCAATATCCTCCTCTCTGAAGAACAAGCCCTGAAACCCCGAGTAGAACCCAGGATAACGGATATTTTCCCTTACAGGCCTCCTGGCCGTTGCCATGGAGATGGAAGAAGGCTGGTCCCTCAGGAACAGATGTTTGCAACCCTCCAACCACCAAAAAAAACCACCCACCTGGAGCCATTCTACTGGAAAATATGGGCAACACCAGTCCTTAAACTGGGTTCTCCACACACAAGATCACCCCCCTGCATTCCGATTTATTTAACCAGAAATAACAATGAAAACCATACTGGCGCAGGGTGGGGTGGGGGTGGAGAGATGTAGACAGACTCTGTGGGTCCTGGGTTGGCAACCTTTCCCAACCCAGCAGCTTCCAGATGTGTTGGACTACAACCCCCATCTTCAGCCACCCAGGGATGATGGGAGTTGTAGTCTGACCAATCTGGAGGGCGCCAAGTTCGGGGAAGGCTGGTGTAGGGCGTGTGTGCATGTGTGAGTGATTGAAAAAAACAACAACCATGTGATGCTATCTTCTCTCGCTTGCACACTTGAACAGATTTGGATCTAGGCAGCCCCTACGGTCTATTGGCTGTGGGTAGCTCTGCATACCAGCACTCCAGATTCATTAACCTCAAGCCACTCCTACTCCCTGGCTCCGCCTTCAGAGACATCAATGTGGACTAGAATCCCCACTCCAACGTTCTGGCATGCATGGAAAGAGTTTGGGGAGAGAAGGTAGAAATCCAACCTTCCCCCCCCCCCCAGCTTTCATCATAGTTCTGTGCAGTTGAAATAGCTCACCTGAATTAATGCCAAAGGGGCAGTTATGCTCCTTGGTTACAACAGAGCGCTTCGGCTACTGGGCGGCATAGAAATCTAATAAATGAAATAATGAAAGGTGACAGCCCAATTTATTTATGGACTAGCAATTTTTGGATTAATCTTATAATTTAAAAATAATTAATTTCTAATTACATTTTAATTACATCTGTACCCTATTCTTCCTTCAGAGAACTCAAGGTGGCACACACGAATCTGCCCCTTCCGAACAGTTTATCCTCACAACAACCCTGTGAGGTAGTTTAGGATGAGGGAGAGGGATTAGCCCAGGGTCACCCAGTAAGCTCCATGGCAGAGTGGGGAATTGGAACCTGGGTCTCCCTGGTTCTACTCTCTAACCAGTAGGCCTCTCTGGCTCCCCTCTACGTTTGTTTTGTTTGCATTTCCTTTTCTCTCTCCCCCCACCAAATATCCTTTGTTCTTTTAGCTATAACCAGGAAAATCTACCAGTATCAAATTCTCCACCTTTGCCTCCTTCGTTGTACCAGATCAGGTACCCCTTAGACAGCAGATCTGAGGCGACACGTTCCAATTCTTTTTTTTTGCTCAGGTCTCTAGAATAGCTCTTGATTTTAACCTCCCTAATCAAACACAAAAATTGGAGGACTGGGGAACAAGAGTGGGAGAAAGTGGGCTTTAATTGGATTTTAGTACATAGCTGCTTGAACCCTCAATGCCATTACTTGTCAGTCACGGAAGCACATCCTATTTTGCTTGTGTTCAGTCTTAGGCTTTTTCAACCCAGAACACAAAGAATAGTCAGGTAGAAAAATGAGGCTTACAAATATTACAGAAAAGCTAATCCAACATTTTTTTTAGAAGTGCAATCCACAAAACATTAACAATCTGCACAACTCTAATATTTAGAACCAGAATATTAAGTGTGCCATATACACTATCCCAGATGCCTAGTGGCAGGCTGAGTGAGTCAGTGGTAAGGGGAAACCACTCTGCACATGCTCAGACATACTTTATTCTTATATCATACCATCCAGGACTGAATCCGGGCTTCCTAAATATATTCTATATATTTGAATACTAGCTCCAAAATTAGACATATTCTTAAAAAATTTTTTAGTTAGAATGGGTAGAGAGAGTGTCCATCTTTCCCTCCCTCCCCAGAGCAAGCTCCCATGTCATTAACACCTGCATAATAGGCAACTATTCATCTGGTCAAGCTTCTGTCATCACTGCATCCTCAAAGCCAGGAAAAGGTTCTGCTGTTTAAAAAGGCACAGAAAGAAGCCTTGCCCGGAGGGGCAGGGTAAATATTGGTGCATCAAATCATGGCTGGGAAGGAACTTGCAAGATTGTAAATAGAATATGCTTTGGCCAAACTTCCATTCAAACCAATTAGGCCTGTTTAACAGCCCAGTAAACACTGATCTACACCGCCAGTTACCTAGAGGAATCTGCCAAGTCATTCCACTTAAGAGAAGCCTACGGTAGAGAGGGGGAGAAAAACTGTTACAAAAATGAACTTTCAACAGCCTAATGAAGTCCAGTTAACGGAATCGGTTCCGTTCTGCACACAGCTGTCTTCCTGCTTTTATCTAACACACTCCTACTAAATGTAGCCTGATTTCGGTTGTTGCTGTTGTTGTAAAACTGAGCAGTTCCACAAGACGCATCTACAAGCATGATGGGGATGGACTTTAGCCCGGCGGCAGGACACCTGCTTTGCATGCAGAAGATCCCAGGCTCATCTGCAGTTAAAAGGATCAGGTAGTAGGTGGTGTGTGGAGGAAGACCCTTCTCCGTTGGAGACCCTGCTGTGAGCGAGATGGACCACTAGAAGGCAGCTTCCTTATATTCCTGATGCAGCAAACAGGCTGCTGAGATATCAGAGCAATTTGCAGTGGAGTCAACCGCAGGAGAGAGAGACAGACGCACACAGACAGACACTCCGGCAGACTCAAATAGGGTCCCAAATCTCATGTTACTTCTCTTGGTGACTCAGTAATTTTGAAAGCAAGAGGCATGAGGGTTCAAACGCCTCAAAAGTTATTCTTCTGCCCTGGAAGATCCCCCCCCATTCCCATCATCCCTGACCACACAGGCCATGCTGGCTGGGGATGATGGGAGTTGTAGTCCAACTCACCTGGCAGGCCTGAGTTTCCTTGCCCCTTCCCAGGCCTGCGGCTCACGCTGGCTCAGCTTGTCTGAACGTGGAAAGCTAAGCAGGGTCAGGCCTGGTTATTACTTGGATGGGAGACCCCTCCTCTAGTTTCCTGCATTGGGCAGGGGGTTGGGCTCGTCGGATAGCCTTGTAGGCTCCTTCCAACTCTATGAAATCTATAATCTAATCTTCTCGACAGAGCTGGAGGGGGGGGGGAGACGTATGGGATTATCCCCAGAGAATAGTTTTATGAGGCATTTAATACGAAATATAATAAACACATTTTTTTACCCTCACGATAAAAAAGCAGGCCAGGGCAAGAGACACCCATTACATCCATGCACTTAAATTGGATTTACGTATATCTACTTAAGGGAAGGAGTCACAGCTTGGGGAGATAGCACCTGCCCGGCAGGCAGGCAGAAAGTCCTGGGTTCAATCCCTGGCATCTCCAGCCTAAAAAAAGAGACTAGGTAGCAGGTTTCATAGATCATAGAGTTGGAAGGGGCCTACAAGGCCATCGACTCCAACCCCCTGCTCCATGCAGGAAACTAGAGGAGGGGTCTCCCATCCAAGGAATAACCAGGCCTGGCCCTGACAAGACAAACCCTTTTCTGCCTGAGGTGCAGCCAGGTGGAGTACCAGGCTAACTGGGCCAGTGATCGGACTCCGATAAAGCTGCTTCAGACGTTCCTATGGGATGTGAACTGGGAGCTCTCCAGTCTAAGTCTAACTCCTCTACACCCCTCACGGCAGGGGGGCAGGCAACCTGGTGTTCTCCAGATGTTTTGCACTACAACCCCCATCATCACTGACCATCGCCCATGCTGGATGGGGCTCATGGGAGTTGTAGTCCAAGACATCTGGAGGACGCCAGGTTGCCTACCTCTTGCCTTAGGAAATTCGCCGGTTCAGGGGATTAAACTCCAAGTCAAATTTTGGACTTTTGGTCCGACTTTTGGTCGGAGTCGGCTGCTTGAAGGAGGACGAGTAGGGCGGGGGAGAAGGCGCTGCTATCTGGCGGCCTCGCATCTGCGTCAGGAAAACGCAGCAGGGCTGAGAAAATAAAAGAGAAAAGTCAGATTTCAAAGGCGGGAGGGCCAGCTCTTCTGGGGGAGGAATAAGGAGGGCCCTCCTGCCACCAGTGATGGGGGCTAATAAATAAATAAATAAATAAATAACTGGGGAAGGGGATCTCTAAGGAAAACCCTGGCGGAGACCCCATGCATGCATGCATGCATGCAGTGGATACCAGGCCAAGCGGGGGGGGGGGGGTCCCTGCATTTCTTACCTGCGGAAAAGAGCAGGGCGCCGCCAGATCATGCTTGCAAGGAATAAGGCGAGCAGCAATAGTAGCAAAGCCGGCCGGCCGGCCGGCGGCGACTGCTATTGGGATCCTCTCCAGGACAAGGTCGGAAGTGGGCGGGGCACTTCCCAGGGTGCGTCATCAGGCCACGCCCCCCACGCACCTATGCAGCTGAAGCATCTTGTCAATTGCGCGGTTTTTTGGAGGAAAAAGAGAAAGAATTAGAAAGGTAGAGGTGGGCGGGGGAAGGCTAACAAAAGAGGTATTCAATAATACTATAGTAAAATGATAAAAATGAAGTCATGAAACAATAAAAATAAAATAATAGAAACGTAATAAATAGACAGCCAAGGGGAGCGGCAGCAGCAGCAGCAGCTCAGCGGTAGCGCAGTTGCTTTGCATGCACAAGGTCCCAGGTTCGGTCCCCAGCATCTCCAGGTAGGGCTGGGAAAAACTCCTACTTGAAGCCCCTGAAGAGCTGCTAACGTCAGTGCCGACAGTACTGGGTTAGATGGTCCCATGGTTTCATCCTGTATAAAGGCCGCTTTCTATGTTCTGATAGGATCAGAAAGGCAGGCAGAAGAGGGCTGCATAATTTTCTGCACTTACCTTGGGAGAAAATCCCATTGAATTTAAATGGGGCCTCTTTCTCTATTTAAACATGGGTAGGAATGGATCGTCATGCCACACAGCTGCAGTCCTATGCAGACTTCCTAGGGCAGTAAGCCTTGTTTCACACAGTGGCATGTTGCCTCTGGCTATGGACCTCTCCTCCTCCCTTAATTTCTCTAATCCCCGTTCAAAACCATTTAGGTACTGCCTACCTACAACCAGAGCGTTCCACATGTTGATGATGCATTGTGTGAAGCAGTACTTTCTTTTGTCTGTCTTGAATCTATTGCTAATTGGCTTGTCGCTAAGCGATTCCCTGATAAATTATTTTGCCTCTTTGCTCCAGAAATAAAATGCATTTCAGATAGTTCTCCCCAGCCCTCCAAGTTTTGTGCAGCAAATAGACCTTAACATAGTAGGAAACGAGCACCAGTGGATTACCAGACTCGTGATCTAGATAGTGCAGCCTCTGGCTAAAATTCACTAGGCCCAATCTCTCTGTTTTGTTAACAAGTCTCTTGGAATTTGGGTTAGGATCTAGCAGTGGCTGACCCAACCAACCAGGAGGGCAGGGGGGAATCCTGTTCTCTCCAGTTACTGAGATCCAAGGGGTGGGGGCTTGGGAAGAGGGTTGGGTCTGGGGGCAGGAGCCAGACAGGGCCACAGGCCAGATGGGCAACCTCTACAGGCTGGATTAGGCCCATGGGCTAGAGGTTACCCATCCTTGATATACACAAAGCCTTAAGAGCCAGAGAAAAAAACTCTTGCCTTGGAAACAGAAACTACAAATTAAATATTTGAACATAAAATGTGCTTACGCGGATATTTTTCACCCACCCTATCTTTGAAGATTCGTGCTGGGAAAAGAACATTTAGAAACCATTTGTCAAAAACTTTTTTGTTTTGTTTAAATTATAGTCACTAAACTAACCCTCAGCTCAGCCTGGCCACAAAATCCTGCCAATAAAAAAATATTTTGTCACATGGTCTGGAAAAAGGGAGTGCCAAAGACAATGCAGTTGCTGTCAGACGTCTCCCTATCTGAGCTTCTTGCTCAGAATTGGCACATAGAGAGTATACCCAAGTGGCTGTTTTGGTCAGCTCACAAGATCAGAAAGTCAGGAACAAAAGTCAGGCTCAGAAATATATTAGGCCAAAGGCTTTTATTAGGTGGTCATTTACATATTCACAGAGACAAATTCAGACATGGAGCAATGCCATTTGCTATCATCATTTCAGTTCAACAGCCGAAGCGTGGATTAAAATGGTGCTGTACTTACACCAGTGTGCTTTGTTTCCCTGGATGATGGGCAGGTTCAGACATGGCAACCTCACACAGCTAATCCAGTGTCGTCCTCGGTTTGTCTAGCAATGTAGGATCGATTGCATCCAGTGCAAGGTTGCAGAGGTCCCAGCTTCCCATGCATTGCAGCCTGCACAATGTCCTGTTTTGGGATAAGAATCCTGTGCCCCAGCTGAAGGCAAGAGCAGCTAGCTGGATGCAGGGCTCACCCCATCTGAAAAGCACTCTTGAGTTACCCCAAGTTACAGCCCTATAGGAATACGTCTTCTGCATCTCAATTTAGTAGGGCTTGTTTGTACATAACATTCATAATCCTGTTTTTACTGCTATAAAAAACTTATTTAAAAATGCAAGAGCACAGGGGCATGTGGTGGTTGTCCATGGAAGTGGATTACGCTTTGGGATGGTTCACACACACACACACACACACACACACCACCAAACCATAGTTTGGTGCTAAGGGAGCGAGCCTTGTGTTCTTCCACACCATCTTCCCCTTGCATGCTCAATTAATTGCTTCATCTTTTGTGGAAACAACAGTTTGCCATTACATCTGAGCCAACAAATAAATTACGGTTGCCCTGCAGCTTGGAAGTCAAATTTATTAGGCCAAAACCTAAACTCCAACATTACAACAACAAGAGAGTCACTGCAACTCAAGTCAATATACAGCCCTCAGCTGTTGCGACTCCTGCATCTATCCAGAGCCTTCGATGTACGCACGACTATCTTCAACAAACTGCTGAACTCCCAAGTCTTGATTAAAGTGTCTATCTCACACCATGTCCACATATATACATATATACAAATGTCGCTAAGACAGAACTACGTTCAGCCAGTTTTCTTCACGCTAGATATACTCTGCTCCGGGGGCAAAACAGTCTCGATTTGAAATGACACAAACTGGTTCTTCTTCAGCTTTTTCAGGGCCTGACCCTTCGCTGCTCTCAAATGCACTGTCCTCCATTTTGTATGTTAGACATGATGAGAGGCCTTTCGTTTTCCTCTTGACACTTTTCTGTTCCTGTTTGTATGCGGCAGCCATGTTGGCGATAACCTGTGAAGGACATGAAGGGCCTAGTACTTGTTTACCGATTTAGATAACGCTCCATCCCACCCTGTTCTGAGGCCTCTGGGTTCTAATTACAACAGTTCTAATTACACTTTTGCTTCCCAAAAGCCAACCCCCCCCCCCACGATCCTGCATAAAAGGGTGTTTGGGGACACACACACCCCAATTTCCCCCTTCCATGAAGGATCCCTGGGGGTTTTGGGGGGTGCTGGGAAGCCCCAACTGTCCCCTCAGTTTTGCCATTTACCCCAAGTCGATAGCACCTTGGGAAGTGGCAAAACCAGTGTTTTGACACCAGAGGGAATCCCATGTGCCAGGGGGGGATTAGTTGAGAGCTTTGGGGTGGGGGGCCTCAGTGCTCCTGCAGTGTACCCTGGGATACCTGCAGGAGGACCAATGAGGGAAGAGGGCGGTGGAGATGGCCAGGGAACCCTCCTGGGCCTGATCATTAGTTGGATACAGCTAATGATCAGCCCACAGAGGCTTCTTGCAAAACGCTCTCAAACCAAGTTACTTGCAATCCAAGGTATTATTGTAATAAAAACGAGTTTATATTTAATATAGTGGTGTGTTCTGGCATGGGGAATGGCCTTGAAGAAAACTGAGTTTTTAATGTCTTATTTCACCTTCAGCACTTATTGAGTCTTAATGTCTTGCCAGCTAAGCCATGGAAGGGCTGAGGGGGGAACATTATTGGGCTGTGCTTAGGGCATCCGCTGGCCTTAATCCGGCCCTGATCTTTCTGGTACCACAGGCCTCTTTGGCATTTCCCTCTTTCTCCCACGCTGGGCCTACGCACTGAAAGGTTAACAGAAGGGTACAGCAGCTATGCCTGGTGTTCACTGAAGGGAGGATATTATTGAAAGAAAAGGAGCACCAATCAAAGGGGGGGGGGGAGACACTAGTTGCCAGCAGCATCACTTACAATCTCTTTCACGGCGTTCTGTTGCTCCTGGACAGCAGCAGTGAAGGACGGGAGGCCGTTTGCTTTGAAAGGACTGGCACCCTGCTCTTTAGAGGAGGCCATAATGTAGGCAGCCTGGGAAGGATGAGGAAGAGGGCGGGGGGAGAGAAAAAACCAAGAAGTACTTAGGAGACTAAACTGGCTGCAAGATTGAACATTGTGACATTGGGCCGACACACACACAGAGCCCTCCAACGGCCTCCAAAGAAGGGATGGGTCCATGCCGCTGCCCTGCCGCTTTATTGGATTGTGTGGCGTTTGGCTGTGAGCCATCATCGTATTGCATCAGATCGCCAATTCATTTTTGTTTTTACAACCAGTCCTGAGTTGGCAAGGCTCAGGCTGGGTATCTCGTACACACAGCCGCAGCTGGAGGTGGCAGAACACGCAGGCAGCAGAACTGACTGCACCACTTCAGGCCACGGGGGGGGAAGGACGCCACTTTTGACGGACCGACCGACCCCTCCCGTGAAGCAGCTCTAGCCAGCACCTTTGCCTGCGGTGCTGCTGGTTATCTGTTTGCGCGGGGTTGTGTTGGTGGCGTTGTTCTAAAACTCAGATGGAAGCCTCTAAAAATGTGACACCCCCACATTGGCACCTGAAACGGTATGGTTCAATCTAGCACCTTATCGGGCCACCACCTCAGTTTGGCAGCACGTGTAAACTATATTTCGGGGAGGTTTTTATTACAGTAGTGCTGGGCAGGCCGGGGGGGGGGGAGATTAGGGGGAAACCACATAAGCTGTTAGCTTAGCGACCACCCAAGCGTCCCCCTGTTGATTCTGGATTGCAACAGGAAGCAGAAGGCGCCTCTACAATCCTTCTTGCTGTCACCAATTCCATAATTAACCCACCCCCCTCCCCCTGACCCCACACTTCCCACCCCAGAATCCGGTAAGACCAAACTGAACTCTAGAAGTTGGGAGTGGCAGCAGCGTCAGTCTGAAATGCGGCCAGCAAAAAAGGCAATCAAGGAAGTCATGGCAGAGGTTTATAAAAATGTATGCATGATGTGGAGAAAGCAGATAAGAGAGATGTTCCGGGTCCCGTCCCCCCCTCCTCCTCCCTCCTTACTGGAACTCAGGGTCATCCAAAGAAACCGGCTAGCGCGGGAGTGCAGAACAGCAGGCCCGGGGGGCAAAATCTGGGCTTCCAATCCGGCCCTTTGGGGCTCCCAAAAAGGCCACACCCCTTTCCCGGATCCCACCCCCTTTCGCCCGACCACCAATCGTTTGGTGGTTTTCCAGCTTTTGTGCAGTTTCCTCCACAATTCTAGAAAGGCTGGAAAGGCCTCTCCAAAGCCTTCGTCACTGGCAGCAAGGGCTTTCGGCTACAATATGCTGCTATTTGGGGCACTGCCCCTTTTGACTTCAGACACGCCCCTTTTGCCTCTGGCCCCGCCCACCACTGGAAAGTGCCCCCCCCCCCCCCGAGCTTCCCCGGAATGGAATTTGGCCCTTGGCCTGAAAGAGGTTCAATATTCCTAGGCTAGAGTTTCAGGACAGAAAAAAAAAGAGTACTTTTTCACACAACACAGAATTACATTTACAAAATTTGTTGCCCCAAGAGGTAGTGATGGCCACTGGTTTAGATACCTTTAAAAGGGGATTTTTAAATCCAGCTGACTACTGTTAGAGCAGGGTGCTGGACTAGATGGACCTTTGGACTAATCCAGCAGTGCTCTTTTTAGATTTGTTGCACTTACCCAAATGGGTGGCTGAACTGGTATCTTTCCATGGGCTGGATTTGGCCCAGAGCTACCAGTTGCAGATGCTGTATCTGGATATACGGAACTACACAAAGCGCTTTCAATCCCTGCACATCCACTTCACACATCTGGTGAAGCAGGGGTTATTATTTATGAAAGCTGATGCAACCCGGCTGCCCCCCCCAAGACCCCCATTATCCTCTCTAAAGTAGACTTTGGGAATTTGCTTTCAAAGAGAGAGTTACCTCTGAAGACAGGCAGATGTATCTGTTATACAGGAGGAAAAAGGGGGTGTATTTGGTCACGGAACTGATGGATGTGCGGAAATCAAACAGGACCGGGTCAAGAGATTCATCCCACTCGTTCGGCTTCTTGTCCACAATGTTGCAGATGGAGGATTTCAAAAGTTCGCTGGTTCGGCTGTCCAGGCTCAGGCAGTTAGCTGCGTCAGCTGGGGTCAGAATCTGGGAGATGTTCCATCTCTCCAGTAAAAGTCTGATCACCTGCAGGCAGGATACAAACCACTTCAGCCCCCTCTGTATACATGTCCATTTTATTTTTCTTCACCCAGAAGAGTCCCAATTGTGCAAAAGGGGAAAAATGATAGGCATGTAGATCCTCTGCATAGATTTCCTTCTTTTGCACAGACTGTCCATAAGCTTCTGCAAGCCATGGAAAAAGGTAAGCAGTCATTCAGAACACTTGGAAGCCAGAGGGGGGCAGAATGGACCTCCCAGTAGCCCAGTGGTGGGGCTCCAGAGCCGCTATTATTTATTATTATTGTTCTTCTTGTTGTTATTATTATTATTATTTACAGTATTTGTATACCACTCCACATCAAGCAGATTCCAGAGTGGTGAACAATAAAAAGATAAAGACAGATAAAAGGAACAAAAACAATATATTGAAAACAAAGTAACATTACACTGGTGGTTGGAGAGCAGAGAAGGCTTCCCGGAACAAGGAGGTCTTCACCAGGCGCCGAAAGCAGCACAATGTCAGAGGCTGCCTGACCTCCAGAGGCAGGGAGTTCCACAGAAATGGAGCCGCCACACTGAAGGCCCTTCTTCTGGTGGACACTAATCGAGCCAAAGGTCCATGAGGAACCACCAGGAGAATGCCATCTGATTACCTCAGTGACCGGGCAGGTTGGTATGGGAAGAGGCACTCTCTCAGGTAACCTGGTCCCAAGTTGTTTTGGGCTTTGTACACAAGTACCAGAACCTTAAACCTGGCCTGGTAGCGAATAGGTAGGCAGTGCAGTTCCTTCAGCAAAGGAGTTCCATGCTGAAAAGGGGCCGCTCCCAACAATAACCGAGTTGCACTGCACAGAAGTCTTTTGTCATCTGACCACCAGAAGGTCTGTTCTGTCTCATTCTGGCTCCCGAGATTTCCCTAGGCATTGTTCACAAGTGATCATGCTTATCGGCACAGTCCTAAGGGCTAGAAATGTTAAGAACATGCAAAATGTAAGAGCAGATCCTCAGGATCCTGAATCCTGCTCGATATAAAATCCCATCCTTGCATGAATGTGATTGGAAGGTGTGGAGCACACTGAGCTCTGCTTATGCCATTCCCGGTGAGTTCAGATTCCTCCCTGTTCCTGGACAGAGGGCACCTTTTTAGTCAGTTTATAAATGGCTCAATCTAACTGATTAAAGGTGCAATCCTATGCACGCTTAGAAAAAGGTCCTACGACTCCCCAGGCTGGCTGGAGTATGCTGGGAGTTGCAGGACTTTTTTCTGTCTAAACGTGCACAGGATTGCACCCTTAATGGCTAAACATCACAGCTCAGGTTTTAAAGCTATGCCCCTTGTGGTTTGCCAACCCACTTTTATGCTAGGCTGACTAATTGATTACGATCAGAAATGTGGATTTCCTGACTGGAATACGGGGACCGCACAGCCCGGACTGCTAGACTCTCTATGACAGGGGTTCTCAACCAGGGGGGAATTCCCCCTGGAGGGGGGAATTGGGACCACAGACTCAAACTGTTGGAATACTGATCTTTCTACAAATTACAGTTCTACAGATTGTACATAATCTACAGGACCTCACACCTTATTGTATGGCACAGATTAAAAATAAGGATAAATATTTCACGAGTTATCTGTGGAAATATTCCATTTATAATTATTATGTATTATATGCATATCATTTGGAATGCAACTTTTGAGTCAGACAATCTTGGAAAGGGGGGAGTGACTTTCTGACATATGGTGAAAAGGGTGCATGGGGCAAAAAAGGTTGAGAACCACTGCTCTGTGAAAAGCATGATGGGGTCTGACCTTACCTCTTCGCAGAATTCCCAGCTCAGACTGCAGAATATATTCTTGGATGCTCCAAACCTTATGAAGAAAACGCAGATGAGGTACATGAGTAAGAACAACAAAAATGATAATACCAGAGCTGTTTTTAAACGGAAACAGAAGTTCACTTTTGAACTCAGCCTCCGAATCCAAATTGCTGGGAAAACAGCAGCAGAGGGTGATTGCTCTCATGTCCTGCTTGTAGACTTAGAATCATAGAATCATAGAAAAGTAGAGTTGGAAGGAGCCTATAAGGTCATCGAGTCCAACCCCCTGCTCAATGCAGGAATCCAAGTCAAAGCATCCCTGACAGATGGCCGTCCAGCCGCACCTTGAATGCCTCCAGAGTGGGAGAGCCCACCACCTCCCTAGATAGTTGGTTCCATTGTCCTATTGCTCTAACAGACTGGAAATTTTTTCCTGATGTTTAGGTGAAATCTAGAGGCATTTGGCTGGCCGTTGTGGGAAACAAGATGCCGGACTAGATCCAGCACAGCTCTTCTTACATGCTTATGTTATGTTCTTATGCCACTTTTTACACACAGCATGGTGAATCACAACACTGGAGAGCCAGTGCGGCGTAGTGGTTAGGGTGTTGGACTGGGACTCGGGAGATCCGGGTTCTAGTCCCCACCCAGCCATGAAGCTCTCGTGGGGATTTTGGGCCAGTCATGGACTCTCAGCCTTACCTACCTCACAGGGTTGTTGTGAGGATAAGAAGGGGAGGAGGAGAATTATGTAAGCCACCTTGGGTTCCTTGCAGGAGAAAAGGCGGGATATAATTAAGATAAATAAACATTAAAAATATGCAGGGGGGAAATACTAACATAAAAACCACTGACAAATAACAATATCGGAGTGACCATAAAAGCAGCAGCAAGAGAACGGGGTCACTGGGTCATTAAAGCAGAAGGTAGGCTGAGGTCCATAAGCCTAATCCTGATGCATCCTGTTCCCCACCACCCCGAGTCCTCCGATATCCTGGCTCTCTCTCCGCCTCTCCCCGACCGGTGGTAACAATGGATATTTTCCTCGCTCTCCCATTCTGCACAGTTAGAATCCTAACTTGAGCCAAAAGCCAGGACAGAGGGGCACACCTGTAGAACAAAGATGCCAGGCCTTTGGCCACCGAGGAAGCATCTCTCTTCTGCAGAGGGATGGCCTCGACCCACTTAGTGTAGTGATCCGTCACGGTGAGGATGTGCGCGTTGCCCCGGGCGGACTCTGGGAAAGGTCCTAGGAACATCAAATCCAAAACGGACAGTGAGTTGTCATGATGGCATCACAGAGGGCAGGGGTGTGTGTGTGCAAGACAACGGCAAAGTGGCTACTGTGGAGAGAGAGGCAAGACCGAGGTTAGCGGTCAAGGCTGAGGGGACCACGTCATGTGAGGATCAAGCCCAGGATAACAAGCCCTGCTCCACTTATTCCATGCCTTAGTACAGGGGTGTGCAACTTCCAGGGGTCAGGGGGCAACATTGCCCCCCTCCCCCCAAATCCACTGGGGGGTCACACCCAACTCCTGCCGCCACTTATACTGCAGTGACAGCAACTGCAGTGGCGGCGGCAGCAGCAAAAAACTATGCGCTGTGTGAAGACATACTTCCTTTGATCTGTCCTGAATCTCCCACCCGATCTAGAATCTGTCCTAAATCTCGAGGCAGGGCTGAGAAAGACTCCTGTCTGAAACCCTGAAGAGGCTAGGTCAACGTACCATGCCCTGACTCGGTATGAGGCACCTTCCAACGTTCCCTCTCTGTTGTTCCTATGCGCCAACCTTCCCCAGTCCAAAGCCTTCTGGATGCTTTGGACTCCATCATCTCAGACCACTGGACCCCCTGGCAAGGGCTGATGTGTAGTCCAAAACACCTGGAGGGCGCCAAGTTGGGAATGGCCGCTGTGAGCATTAGCTGGGAAAGGAGGAGGCTAACAGGAGCTCCATGTCACAGCAGGATACAAAACTAACAAATAAATATTTGTCTTTGTTTGTAAGACAACCCAGATCGTAGTATCGCATCAAGGAGGGAGAAGGGGAACAGTGTGACACCCAGGACCGTTGCATGCAGAAGGACCTGGGTGAAACTCACGGCATCTCTAGCTAAAATGACCCCTCAGGTACCAGGCCAGAAAAGTCCCTGGAGATACACCAATAGTCGGAATAGACTACACTGGGCTAGATGCACCAATGGTCTGCATCAGCGTAAACCAGCTTAATATGGTGAACTGATGGGCCTTTTCTTAGTATACAGTAGTACAGGTGTGTGTGTGTGTATATGTGTGTATATATAAATATTTATGAATTCCCATCACAGACACATACCGTAGACATCGAGTCCTAGAATTTCCCACGGCGACTCCACTTTGACAGGCCGGGTTTTTTTCGACAGACTCTTGCTATGCTCTGCATTTTGGCAGGTTTCACACATCTTGATCTGGGGGGCAAAGAGAGGGAGGGTGAACAGTGGGCTTTAAAGAAGCAATGCTGCACCCAGCCAGACTGTCCTATAAATGCCAACCACACTACCGGCAGCAAGGCTAAGGGTAAAAGCACCAATTCTGCAAAAGGCAGCCCGGCTCTTCTTGCCAGGACACGGCACCTGGCCTGGCTGTGCAGCACAGACGTGGTTCCAGAGACCTCCGGAGGCTTTGCTGGCATTTACCCAGTCCACCACGTCCTTGACGATGCCCAGCCAGTAGTATCGGCTCTGAATCCGGTGCACCGTCTTCTTCTGCCCAAGGTGGTTCCCGGTCTCTGTGAAGTGGCATTCGAGAAAGACCTGCCGACGCCTCTCGGGATCGACCACAACCTCTCGTTTTTCTTCCTTCTTCGGGCCCACATAGTAGAGGCAGCCACCTGCAGGAGGATGACAGAGAAGCCTAGTGGTCATCCAAGAGAGAGCCCAGGTAGCGCAGTGCAGCCATCTTCAACTTTAAAAATCTTAAAAAGAAAAAAAGAAAAAGTAAGGGGTTGAACCCAAAACAAATAAAAACTGGCATGCTCAGTGGCTATGGAATGCTGACTGACTCTTGGAGGGGAATGGGGTGGGGGGAGGAATGGGAAACCAGCAGGGTGGGGGCTGGAATGGGCTTTCCTGGAAAAGGGTATGGCTGGCTGGCACTTGGAACCGGAGAATTTAGTACTGCAACGTTTTGTTGCAGACCCTCTTGTACCGGTTTGTTATTCGATCCTCCTAGGTAAGAATTGTCGTTCAAGGGGGTTGGGTGGGAAGAGGTTTCTTACAGTAAACCCATAAGAAGAGCCCTGCTGGATCAGACCAAAGGCTGACCTAGTCTAGCATTCTGTTTGCACAGTGGCCAACCAGACGCCTAACACCATCCTACTGCTCTTTCATTTATTTTATTCTATTTCTATACAAAATATTCAGAATAAAAATGCACCAAAGTTCCAAGGCTGTGTGTTGGGGGTGGGAGGAAGTATAAGAAATATCTTGATCTTTTTACCAGTTTTCAACAGACGCAAAATGCAGAGTGTAATTGGAACTTGGTCTTATGAGATTTAAAACTCCACGCCTGTTTTGGGATGACTGGCCTCAGTCATGGGACATGTACCTGAGCATGTCCAGAGTGCCTGATTCCTACTCTGTCAAGGGAGTTCATTGTTGTTAAGGCTGAAACTAGAAACACACTTACTGGGGAGTAAGTCCCATTGACCCCAGTGGGACTTGCTTCCAAGTAAACCCTGGAAGTGCAGGATTGCGTAATAAGGGGGCTGAAACACTTTGAACGCTTTCTGAGAAATGCAACTTGTAAAATTTATTTATTTATTAATAAATAAATAAATATTTTTAAATTTAAATTTATTGAAAATGTACATAATAACAACGTAAGTTTTTATTTAATGCAATTTTATAGTGGTTTTTGTCCCTAACAGGGAACCCCAACACAGTTTACATAAAACAAAGCCAACAAAACACCATCCAAGGACAACATAATTAAAACAGTGAGTCACTGAATCTTTAGAGCAGGAGTGGGGAGTCCATGTGCCCCCCCATGGTGTTAAACTGCAACTCCCATCATCTCTGACCATGGAGTGTGGTGGCTGGGGCTGATGGGAGATGGAGTCCAACAACATCTGCTAGAGGTGGGCAGAAAGTGAATCTCCAGATATTT
This sequence comes from Shinisaurus crocodilurus, assembly GCA_021292165.1. Taxonomy (NCBI): domain Eukaryota; kingdom Metazoa; phylum Chordata; class Lepidosauria; order Squamata; family Shinisauridae; genus Shinisaurus; species Shinisaurus crocodilurus. The sequence continues at coordinate 25,383,676 of CM037890.1, forward strand.
TGGACTTCGAACTCCCAGCATTTCTGGCCATTGGCCATGCCATTTAGAGGGTTCCTTTCCCTTTTTAAAGTGGGAAAAGAGACTCGTCGTTTTTGAGGCTTACCTGAACCAGAACTTAGCTCTGGAATCTGGGTACTGTGGCTGTTTTGTTTTTAACTACCCACCCCAGACCGGCGGGGCTTCTGCGAAGCATTCCCCATTGCAGCATCCCCCTGTCCCCAGGCAAAAGCTGCACCTTTTGAATTCCTGCCTGCCGTCATGATGCAACTCTTTCAATAGGAGCCCTGTTGTGGGTGTGCATGCAACAAACCCCCCCCCTCCCCTCCAAACAACTCCTGCTTCCTCCCCACCCCTGTGTAACCTTCCACGACGAATTTCTGGGCGTAGCGCTTCAGGTTTTTCCTTTTGATGGAGCAGAAGCTGGGCGGGAAGGAGCCCTCCGACAGCAAGCGGAAGATGTCCTCGAATTTGCTGGTGGGGCCAGAGGACTCGACCACCACCTCCACCTCGGCCACTTGCAAAGCAGAGTCCATGCTCAGCCGGGGGGGGGGGGACGGCGGGCCCCACGGAGGCTGGCCTTGCACCCGCCGCCGGGTCAGCCAAGGGATGGAGGGGCTCCGCAGCAGCCCCGCTGGCACGGGCGCTGCTGCTGCTGCTCCAGCTAGGAAGGGAACCCGGTCTTTTCACACACGCACCGACCGTCTTCTGCTCTGCTTTCGCATAAGGGGCTGTGTAGAAACACCCGCGGCCATATCGCCACGCACGCAATCCATGCGTGGCTTTCCCCTGCTGTTCACGCTCCGGACACGGGCTTTCTTGTGTCTCTCTTGCTGTGAAATTTAAAAGCACCACTGCAAAATGAAATCTGTTAAGGAACAGGACCGTAGGCTGGCCCATGTGTCCTCTTTGGCAGGGGACACAGTCCTCTCCTTGAAGGGCTAACAGACAGAGGACAGCTGCCCGTTTGAAGGCCTCCTCTATTTGAAGGGCCGGGCCGGGCCCGGTTCAAGTCCGGATTAAAAGGGAGAGACTTGAAGTTGCCCATCAGGCAGCATCTGGACAGCAGACTGAACCCGGCCGGCCACAGGCTTCCCCATGCTGGTGGGGCATACTGTATTTCCAGGGGAGGCTGCTGACTCCTGTGTCAGTGGGGCTCCTTATCCATTGCAGCCTTTATTCTGAGCTTATCCATGGTGCTCCGTGGTGGTGAAGCTATTTTGGGGGTGGAGTGCAGCACCATGGATATTTATTTATTTATTTATTACATTTATACCCCGCCTTTTCCCCTGCAAGGAACCCAAGGCGGCTTACATAATCCTCCTCCTCCTCCTCCTCCTCTCCATTTTATCCTCACAACAACCCTGTGGATCTCCCGAGTCCCAGTCCAACACTCTCACCACTACGCCACACTGGCTCTCCTGCTTCCTATAAAGCTCAAAATAAAAGCTGCAATAGATAAGGAGCCCCACTGACACAGAAGTCACCAGCCTCTTCTTTAAATAATAATAATAATAATAATAATAATAATAATAATAATATCTACATTTGAATCTATACATATAAAGTGGCATATTTATTTATTAACATTTAGATACCGCCTATTAAAGAGAATGTATAAAGATCAAGAAATTATAATACACAGAAAACACAGGAAACTAGACTATTTTGGTCATATAATGAGAAATGAAAAATATATGGTTGCAGCTGATAATACAAGGGAAAATAAATGGGAAAAGAAGTGTAGGGAGAAGGAGGAGGTCTTGGCTGAAAAACCTTAAAAGATGGGTTGGGGGCAATACAATATCATTGTTTAGAGCGGCCATACCTAACTGTTTAGCCATGATGATGCCCAGCCTCCAGGAGGAGAGGAACGAGGAGGAGGAGGAGGAGGAGGGGAAGATACTGCCTTATCTGCTAACAATAAAGGCAGTGCAAATTTTATGTAAATCATCCTCTTTCGTCCTCTTTTTTGGCAATTCACAAGTGGCCACCTTCTGACTGAAGGAAGGAGCATAGGAAGGAACCTGCATTATGCCTGGCCATGTATTGGACCATCTTAGTATTGTCTACTCTGACAGGCAGTGGGTTTCCAGGGTCTCAGCCAAAGGGTCTTTTCCATTGTGTGCTACTTTTTCCTTTTAATTGGAGATGCCAGGGATTGAACCCAGTACCTTCTGCACGCAAAGCAGTGGCTTGGCCGTTGAGCTACGGCACGGCCCCATGACAAAATGCACACACGTTTTTATCGTCGATTTAAGTTGGCTCGATTTGGTATTTGACTTTTGCGTTCTTTTAATTTTGAACGTGAATTGCCCCTTGCAGACCATGGGATGGAAAGATGGGGGTTCGATATCTTTTAAATAGTAAAATATTGGAGAAAAGAACCCCAGAACAGGGCCTTCCGGAAAATGGCACAGTCAAGTTTTCTCCTGGTATAGGTCCTCCAAGCAGAGGTGTCACATAGCACATGAACTGTAGCCTCTCCCTCAGAAATAAACTGTTAATGTGGAAGTTGGCAAAGAGTGACTCAGGCCACGAATCTCCGCTCTTCAGTAATAAGACACTGGCATAAGGCAGCTTCCAGGGTTCCTAAGTTGTGGGAATTGGCCCACAAGACACTCTTGCCAAGTCCATCAGGGAATATTCAGATAATTTTGGGGAGAGACTTCCTGCATCGTACCTTTCACTTCAAATTTGTGACCACCCTAGCAAACATGCCAGTGGGATGTTGCCTTCATGCCCTACTTGTGGGCTTCCTGGAGGCATCTGATGGGCCACAGCAGGAAAAAGAAAAGAAAAGGTGCGTTGGACCTTTCCTCTGATCCAGCAGGGCTGTTCTTGCTTTTTCCGTCCGGCACGTCACCGTGTAATTTGTCGACGCTCCCTAACGCAGAGCGCTTGTTTCCCGCCGAGGCGGTTTGGCCAACGAACCCGTTGCCCTTGGAGATCTGTTCCGCCCCCCTTTGGGGGCCGGGTGGAATCATGGAGCCCGGAGGCATGGGGCTGGGCCGGGGTCGCTTCTTGGCCTGCGCTTGCTTCTTCAGCGACAACCTATTCGTTCCGCCCTATGGGCTCCACCTCCGCTACTCAGGGGACCCGGAGCAGCTGCGGAGGGATTATGGGCCGGTAAATGGAGAGCGACGCGGGTATTTTAGGGCGGGTGGAGACCCCACATACATGTATACAGACACACTCCCCTTTTGTACTGTTAGTCCGGATTAGAATCCAGATTTCATAGGCTAACTCGACATAAAAGGAGGCAGGGGCGGCGGGGGTAGAAACACTTGTTATCTGTCCTATGACAGTGCAGTCTTTAAAAAAGTCCAGTTGAGGTCCAAGGAGCTTACTCCCAGGTAAATGGGTATAGTCTGCAAGCCTAATACGCACTTTCCAAGAGTAACGATTTCCAGAAGGGTAACCGTGTTAGTCTTACAGCAAAACCAACGAAGAGCCTTGTGGCACCTTAAAGGCTAACAAATTTACTTTGGCATAAGCTTTCGTGGACGCTGTCCACTTCCTCAGATGCATTTACTCAAATTGACTGGTTTAGGGCGCAATCCTATGTATGTTTAGATAGGGGAAAAAAAGTCCTACAACTCCCAGCATTCCCCAGCCAGCCTTGCTTTCTGGGGAATGTTGGGAGTTGTAGGACTTTTTGTCTAAACATGCATAGGATTGTGCTGTTATACACATATGCTAGATATAAATCTACCAAGCTCAGGTAGCATCTGACAGTCGACAGTGTCTACAAAAGCTTATGCCACAGTAAATTCGTTAGCCTTTAAAGTATCACAAGACTTTGTTTTTTTCCTAGGAGAAAGTTTCATTGAACTCAATGGGGCTTACTTCTGAATACACATGCTTAGGATCACACTGCAACACTGTGATCCTAGGCATGCTTACTTGGGGATAGGCTTGTTTATTAATTTTTAAGGCTATTTTTCCACCTGAAGGCCTTCATAGATTTCATAGATAAGAGTTGGAAGGAGCCTACAAAGCAGGAAACTAGAGGAGGGGTCTCCCATCCAAGTAATAACCAGGCTTGACCCTGCTTAGCTTTCCACACTCAGACAAGATGAGCCAGCGTGAGCCACAGGCCTGTTTTCAAAAGCAGTTTAAAGACACAATGAAATACAGAACCCCCCAAATAAAACAGTAAGGGAAGGCAACGAAACAACCCCCAATTATAAGATTGCCACAGCAAAGGAAATATTGCACCGGGGCTTACTTCCAAATAAATATGCATAGGATTGGGCTGCAAGGCTGTACTGCCATGCATATATTTGGGAGCAAGTCCCATTGAACTGAAGGGGATTTACTTCTGAGTAAGTGTGCACAGAGTTCTCAGCCTGTAAGCACTGTGTGTATGAGAGAGATCCACATATAGGCTTATCACCACTTTTATCAGAGCTGGTGTGTGTGTTTTTAAAACAATTATATCTTCGGACTTAAACAAACAAGGTCTGTCTCTGAGCTTCAGGGATCCCTGTTATTTTTGTGGACAGTATAGGCTCATCCAGGTACCAGTGGGTTCCACTGTAGAAGGACTGAGGCTGTATTTTATAAAATAAACTGTGTGGGTGCGTGCTGCATAAAGCCATCCACATATCTTTATTCTGCAGGCATTAAGACAACGTGGTTGCAGAAGCGAGGAAGAATTTAAAGCAGTAATCCAAGAGGTACAGTACAGTTTGACAATCTGGATGTTGGGTTTGTTGTGAGAAGACCTAACAACTCGATCCTATTTATTTACTTAATATATTTTATATCCTGCTTTTCAATCCAGATTGTCTCCCAAAGTAGCTAATAATTAAAATGCACACAAAGGTACAATATGATTCGGGATATGTTGACATGTTTGGTGGTGGTGGTGGTGGGTTGGGACACAATCTCTTCTGCCCCCTGGCAATTGGTGATACAGGCCAGGTTCTAGCTTCAGGGGGCTGTAGGAGCTGTAGATGGACTTGAGAGTTGGCTGACAGTAAAGATACTAACCCACAGAAGCAGCCCTTCTGTTGATTTGCAGAATCTTCTGATCCCTGGCAGTTGGTGATACAATCTAGTTTCCAGAGTACTCACTGTATGATTGAGCTACTAGGCCGTGGTCCTATACACATGGACCTAACAAACTCCGCATAGAACTCATAGGACTTTCTTCTGAGGAAAAGTCGATAGGATTGGGCTAAACATATATTAGTTATAATGATCCCACAGCTGTGGAGTTTGTGTACTTAAGTATCAGAGGGGCCAGGTTCTATCCGAGTAGACCCAGAGAAGGTCAGGATGGTCAATCTCTCTTGTAGCCATCTAATTATATCCTAATAAGCATCAGATTGAATTTTCCTAGCTTGAAGAAGAAGTGCAGAGGAGAAAGGAATTAGGTTGCTGGTCAAGAGAAAGAAAAACAATCATTTCCCAGAGCTACAGACCAAAGCATCCACAGCTGTATGCATTACAGGTAAAGAACTTGCTCCACTGTGTTTCTGCACATGTCCATAGCCAGAGGCACCCTGGGAATGGATGGAGAAAAGGTTCTCATTTTAAAAAAGTTCAGGAGCAGGGAATCTGTACTCCAGGTTGGTGCAGAATTGAAGTTAGTTAGCAATCCATTGAAAAGAGGGGAGCTGTGTCATTGTAACTCTGGCAAATGTTGGTGCAGATGTGACCCTAAGGTAGAGGCTGGAATTCCCTGGCTGGAGCGGAGGGAGAAAAGGCAGAGGCATTGTGTGTGTGTGTGTGTGTGTGAGTGTTTGTGTGTACGCAGGGAGGGCGTGCACAAACCAGTCTCAGTCATCATGGCTAAGAGATCAGGCCCATGACTTTTGCACTCCTCTCTCTGAAAACAGAACTGAAGTTAAAGCACATTATTTATTTATTTATTTAAAGGGCTGTTGAACAGAAGTTGCTATTATTTGCGAAAATAGTAATTTAAATTCTGTCCCACCCACCCCCTCCAATGTCAGGAATCATTTCTGGCACCGGAATTTTTAGAAACAGTCAAATACTGCACATCCAAAGGTGCTGATCTCCAAGGCGTCCTGTGCCATGTGGAAGCTCTATCAGGTGAGTAGAATGGGTTCAGTTTATCATCATGTACGTATGCTGTATAGGTGGGCAAGGTGCTACCCCTACTGATTCTCACATTGGCATTTTGTATTCTTGGAGGGAGCTAACTTTATACAAAAATACCTTGGTGTTTTTAAAAATGTCCAGCAGGTACTGTTCTTGGAAGTATCTCCATTTCCTACTCTGAACGGTTGCACAACACACATTGTCTGAGGGCTCTTTGGTCTTCAGTGGAAAAGATGCAGGGTTTTGAAATTAGGGCTTCACTTTTTACCGCAAGGAACAATTTAGACTGACTTTCAACTCCGCCTGTGCAACAAGCACTGCTGACGGTGCCATGACAAAAAGCAAGATCTCGATTGCAATTAGGATTTGGGTCCTAACCATGACCCCAGCCATGGTGCGAAGGTGTGGCCATCCTGTTTGTCCTGAGCACCTGCTACTCAGAGGTAGACTGCCTCTGTAAACGGAGGTTCCCTCTGGATATTATGGCTCACTTGAATTTAGCTGGTATTCCATAATGGATAAGCTCCAATGATGCTCTGCTTCTGAAGATAGCCTTGCAGGGGTAAGGGCTCTAAGAGTACTAGCTTGCCAGCCACATATACGACAGTAATTTGTGGCTCAGCGGAAAGCGTGACGCACTTGAAGATATGAAGTGTCTTATACCGAGTCAGACCGTTGGCCCATTTAGCCTTGTATGGTCAGTTTTTACAAGCAGAGGCTCTCCAAGGTCTTGGGCAGAGGAGGGTCATTGTCAGCCTAGGTACCCAAGATCCTTTCAACTGAAGATGCCAGGGACTAAACACGGGATCTTCTGCATACAAAGCAGGTGCTCTACCACTGAGCTAGGAACCCTCCCCAGAAAAAGCAGGAGGAGGAACCAGCTTTCTTCCAATTTAGGGGGGGGGGAAGCACCCCTTCCCTGTCTTGTCACCTGGAGGAGATGTTTTACTTGCCTTAGGCAACCATGTGAGTGACTATATTCAAACTCCTTCCATTTTTGTTTTTCTTCTTCCCCACATTAGAGAAGAGAATCTATCGGCTACCGGTATTCACCAAGGAATTCTGCCAAGCTTTCATTGAGGAGTTGGAGAATTTTGAGCAGTCCGAGATGCCCAAGGGGAGACCCAACTCTATGAATAACTATGGGGTGAGAGTCATGTTTTGTAGGCAAAGATAACTTGGGACATAACAGTGTGAAAGGAGACTTGGGAGAAAGTTCTGCTGAATGCAGCAAGCCTTGCTTCAAAGTAAACATGCCTAGGATTGGGCTGTTAGGAGGATGGAGATGACCAACAGTATCTGTAAAACAGGGACCTGGTTCACGCAACACAAGCCAGAATATGGGTTGAGTTTGGGTTGCTGGGGATCCGTGGGTGGTTGCTAACAAATCATGGGTTCTCTACATGGGTTGTTTGTGGTTAACAAGCCGTGGTCTGTTAGCACAGCTGGGTTCACACAACAGAACAACCCATGTTTCAATAACAGCCAATGGTTTAATGACAGCCCACACTCAACCCGAACTCTGGCTTGTCATGTTGTATGAACCCAGCCATGGTGCGAAGGTGTGGCCATCCTGTTTGTCCTGAGCACCTGCTACTCAGAGGTAGACTGCCTCTGTAAACGGAGGTTCCCTCTGGATATTATGGCTCACTTGAATTTAGCTGGTATTCCATAATGGATAAGTGACTGAGCTATCAATCAGGAAACCCATAGCTCGAATCTCAACTCAGTCATGAACTCACTTGATAGCTACTTAACAAGCTACTTTCAGTTGCCTCATCTGTAAATTTTATTTATTTATTTATTTAATACATTTTTATACCGCCCAATAGCCAAAGCTCTCTGGGCGGTTTACAACAAATGGTGGTGAAGGTAATACTGACCTTCTTTGCTAGGTTTTGGTAAAGATTACAACTTTTATTGTTATTGTCGTTGAAACTGCTTTTAATAGTGTATTTTAAATAATGATTTTTAATATTTATATGTAACAGTTTAGGTTTCCTTATATTAAGTGGTATATAAGTATTATAAAACAAACAAACAATATATATGAAGTACTTCCAACCCTCCAAAGTGCTAGGTAAATGCTAAGTTACTATGGTTATTTGGATACAGCCCCCGCTCCCTATTTTATCAAATCTCTACTATCCAAATTGAGACAAATATAACACGTTAGAAAATGGAGGACCTTTCCCAGACATTGAAAGAACTTAACCACTGCAAAATGGCCCAACCATTCCGTCAGAAAGTTGGTCTTTTGTATTCTGTTTGGGTTCCCCCCCCCCCCCGCTTTAATCCTCTGTCACACTCTCTCTCTCTCTCTCTCTCTCTCTCACACACACACACACACACACACACACACTCACACACACACCATCCACTGCAGGTTCTCTTAAACGAACTTGGGATGGATGAGGCTTTCATCACACCTCTGCGTGAGAAATACCTGCAGCCCCTCACTGGCACTGCTTTACCTGGACTGTGGGGGAGGCCACTTGGACAGCCACAAAGCTTTCGTTGTGAAGTATGCCTTGCACGAAGACCTGGATTTGAGCTCCCACTACGACAACGCGGAAGTGACTCTTAACGTCTCCCTGGGGAAAGAGTTCAGTGAAGGCAACCTCTACTTTGCTGAATTCAGACAGGTGCCTCTCCTTTTAAAATAAAATACAAATTCCAAATGGCTTACAATAGTTTCCCCCCCACTTTATTACACATTTTGTAATATAGTAAGAGTAATAAATGTATGCAGTTCATTGCTACGAAGTGTGGTGATGGCTTCAAAGTTAGCTGGCTTAAAAAAAGAAAGAAAAAGGCTTAGACAAACTGATAGAGGATAGTTTTTGCTTGACCTGTAAGCTACAAAAGCTCTATGGAACCAGCCTGTATAGTGGCAGCATAACCCCTAGTTACCGAGGGCACGTCCATCACCTTCTTCCTTTGCTTGTGAGCTACCAGAGGCACCCGAGTGGCCTTTACTGGATATGGCATGCTGGACTAGACAGACTTTGGTCTATGGTTCCATTTAATCATTGGTAGACTTATCTACTATGAATTTATGCAATCCCTTCCTTTAAAAAGAAGTCTAAGCTTGTTGGCCATCCCCACAGTTTGTGGTAGTACAGTCCATGTGTCAAAAAGGTGTGCCATCGGAAGAAATACTTCCAATTGTCTGTTTTATGTTCTTATTCAAAGCCATCTCCTGAAGAAATACTTCCAATTGTCTGTTTTATGTTCTTATTCAAAGCCATCTCATTTTGCTGGCAGCCCTTCTAAAGCAAAGGTCGCTGCTAACATTGTGATCTTCCCAAATTCTTTTCAAGGATGCCAACCCTGTGCCAAAGTACGTCGAGGTCGAACACGTGCCTTTCCATGGATTGTTCCATCGGGGAGGGCAGATGCATGGGGCGCTGCCCATCACTTCCGGGGAGCGCTGGAACCTGATTGTCTGGATGCGATCGTCCGCTGTTCGGAACCAGCTTTGTCCTATGTGCAACAGGGAGCCTGAATTGGTGGATGCTGAGGGATTTGGAGATGGCTTCACCAGGAGCCCTGAAGACAAACAGCCTCAAATGGTGGATGTGTGCTCTTTAACATAAGGACAGGTCTCTTGACTTCAATAAAGATATTGTCAGTGGCAGGAGAGAACAATCCCAGCAATAGCCACAAGTTGGTTTACATGGGCCAAGCAAAGGGTGTGTTGCTGTTTTAAATAGGCAAATAACCTGTTGCTTGGGTTCCAACTTGGGAGAGAAGGTGGCATAGTAGTGGGGAGAGGGCGGTGTTTGGGATTGGAGGCTATGTTGGTGACCAGATAGAAAGTCTTGGGAGGGCTTCTAGTTGCTAGTCCCAGTCTGTAGTTTAAAGCATCAGTAAGTCTCTTATTTCAAATAAACACACACACACACACACACACCCAAATGAGTATCAGGCTGACAGCTCCATACATTTTATATCTCCAAACTTCAAAACTATCCTTTTATTTTTAGTTTTCCCCCCAGTTGCCCACCTTCCCCTCCCAGAAAACTCAGTTTCATGTAATTTGCAAGTCTAAATGCCAGCTTCCTCCTGTCTTCACACAGCTGATAGTTAAACTTTGGAATTCCACAAGATGTAGCGATGGCCACCAGTTTGGATGGCTTTGAAAGGGGGTTAGACAAATTCAAGGCTATCAATGGCTACTAGTCCTGATGGCTATATGCTACCTCCAGTATCAGAGGCAGTATGCTTATATACACCAGTTGCTGGGGAACATGGGTAGGAGGGTGCTGCTGCACTCATGTCCTGTTCTTTTGGTTTCCCTTGGGCAGCTGGCTGGCCACTGTGTGAACAGAATGCTGGACTAGATAGACCCTTGGTCTGATCCAGCATGGCTCTTCTTATGTTAAGTTATGTCTTGCTTTGTGTGAGTCTCTGCAGGCAGCTGAAATTCAGCCTTGATCATTAATTTGCATGGATTTATTAATTTGCAGAAGTAATCTCCTGTTAACAGGAGAGCAAAATCCAAACATCATTACATTTCCTTGGAAGCAGGGTGAAACAATGGAGATCGTGGGTGTCTTCTGAAATGTCATTAGTGCTCTGTGTCGAGTATCTGTCCATTTCTATCATTTGCCAAAAGTGCATTTTGAAAATATAATGGCCATTATATTAGCACAAAAAATCGCATGACAACTGGCTGAATTGTATTTTTCCATAATAATACAAAGGGTTTTATCTTTGGCATCAAATATGCATTGGAAGCAGAGACTGGACAGCCATCTGTCAGGGATGCTTTAAACTGGATTTCTGCACAGAGCAGAGGGTTGGACTTAATGGCCTAAATGCCCCCTTCCAGTTCTAAGGAATTTTAAAATATTTCCACAGAGCTAGGGTGGTGGTGGTGGGGTTCAAAATAGAAATTCTGGCTTGCTGAATTTGGGGTGTAGTATGTTAACCAGAAACAGGGCCCAAAGACTTGCCTTTAGTCTAAGAAATGATTAAGAGAAGCACTGAGGTAAAGTGAGCAACAGTGCAGTATACTGGTTAAGTGTTGGATTGGGGTGAGGGAATCTGGGTTTTCTTTATTTAGCGCTCAATTCAGGACTTGGCCTTGAAGCTCACAGGGTGACCCTGGGCCAGTCAGACTCTCTTGGCCTAATGTACCTCACAAAATTGTTGGGAGGATAAGCAGTGTGTTACCCCAAGTTCCACAGCGGAAGGGAGGGATTTAAAAAATGTAATAAATAATTACAAAATGCATATTTTTGCTGAGAGCTGAAAAATATGAAAAAATATTTTAAATATTTTATTGTTAAAGATGCATATTCCACCTTTCGGTCTAAGGTGGCTTAGAGATTCTGTTGGTGTAACCCACTTTGGACATTTTGAACAGAGAAACTATAAAGTTATTTTAAAGAAATAAACATGAAAAAATGAAGTGGGGAAACTCTGTTGGAAGATAACTGTTTGCCTGCCTGCTTTTCCTTCCCTGTTCTACTCCCGACACATTTTTGCGGTTTAAGGTGCCAGCAAGGTGGGAACTAAGATACGCAGCCTCAGTTTCCCGGCCGGACACGTCTAGACAACGTGCAAGGAGCAAACCGGAAGTCGCCGAAACAGCAAACGAAACGGTTCCTGGAAAGGGGGGGGCGCCCGCCCGCCCGGTTTCCAAGGCTGCGGACCTTCAGCCAAAGCGTGGAGGCCCAACCCCAGCCAAGGCGCTTCTCCCCAGGCCGTGCCGCGTTTCCTTCCTTCACCTCAGCGGCGAATCCCTTACCTGACTCGGTGAGTCCGAGAAAAGGGGGCAAAATTGGGTCCGCAATGTTTCTAGCGGGCATGTCTTCATTACGCATGCGTCGTAGCCGTCAGGCGGGGACCTTATCTGGCAAGATGGTGGAGGCGGGGCTTAGAAAGTGGGTGGGGGGAATGGGACACTGGGATTGGCTGAAGAGACTTTAAAGGACAGTGGAAGCTGTATGGTGTTTCTTAAAGGGACAGCACCACACCTGGCTGCTGTTTCTGTGTGATGATAAATCTTCAGGGCTTTAAAGGGAAATAAGATACTTATCTTAAAATTTAACACCACCACACTCTCAGTATCCTCCAAGGCAGTCAGGAGAGTGTGCATGGAGTCCTCCCCCCATGGCATGCTCCCTGCGAGGAAGCCTAGAGTGCGAGAGAGGACTTTTTTTTTTTTTACACCATGTACAGAACTAATTTATGGACTTTGCCACCACAGGAAAGCAGCCCTTCACATAATGACTGGGTTTACACAGCACAATAAGCCATGGTGGCTTATAAGCCATGTTTGTTTCAGAGTGGCTTGTCGTGTTGTCTGAACCTGGCCAGAGTGGCTTGTGCATGGTTAACAAACCATGCTGCTGGGTTCAGACAACATGACAAGCCGCTCTGAAACAAACATGGCTTATGAGCCACCCTGGCTTATCGTGTTGTGTGAACCCCATCAATGTATAGTTAGTTAACCTATGGAACTCACTGCCACAATATGTGGTGACAGCCAATAGCTCAGAGGGCTTTAAAAAGTGTCCAGACAAATCCATAGAGCATAAATTGAGCCGTTGGTCACGATGGGTATGGAATGTCTTGTGCTCAGAGGAAGCACATCCCTGAATACCAGCCCCTGGGCAGCAACAGTGGGAGCAATAGAGAGAAAGCAATGGGGAAAAGCATCACCTGCTTAATTTCAGTGTCATCTACTTAGAAGTAAGGCCCATTGAGTTTAATGGGGCTTACTCCCAGGTAAGTTAGGATTGCAGCCTAAAAGCATAAGGGCAAGGCTTGTTTAAAAATAAAAAGATGGCAGCCCTCTCTGCCATTTGCTTCATCCAGTTTAGGGGTCATGGCTTGAATGTGCTGACTATTCTGGGTTGTTCCCCTGCCTCACCTGTCCTTTCTTTTCCTGGCATGCTGGGTCAGAATTCTGCTCTGAATTTTGAGACCTGAGGCCTTGTCAGTTGCTCAACTGGTGCATATCATTAGCCTGCTTGAGAGAATCCAAAACAAAAACAGTATTTGAAAAGGTGGCAGGGTGACTAGCGGGAGCTCCCCATTTTGCCCCTCTCAGTGCATAAGAGTTGCTTGTGCACTTCCATTTCCATGGATTTATGGGGCCAGTTCTGATGTAACAATGTACGTGCTGTCGGTTTCCCCAATGAGATAATTTGTACGTCCAGGCACACCTTAGATCAGCCATCCCCAGCCTGGTGCCCTCCAGATGTGTTGAACTACAACTCCCAGCATCCCCCCTAGCCAGCTAAGGCTACTCTGCAAATTCTGTCTTGATTTCCTGGCTTACAGCCCTTGCTCTTAATCAGGATGCTACAGTGGATGAGCATCTTGTGGGCGGTTGATTCAGGATAAAGGAAAAGCGATAGAGAGTCTTGTAGCATCTTAAAGGCAAACAAAGGTACTATGGCAGGAATGTTCATGGACTAGAGTATGAGGGAAAAGATAAAAGAAGGGCTTCCTCACCCAACAGAGAATTAACCTATGGAACTCCTTGCTGCAGGGTGTTGTGATAGCCAGTAACCTAAACGGCTAAGAAAGGATTACGTAGTTGAGTACATGCAGTGGCTATGAGTAGCCAAAAGTGCAAGAAAAAAAATCCTCAGAGGGCAGCCCCTGTTGGGGGTTATCAACCGCTACCTTTACAAGATAGAATGTCCCTATCTGAAGCACTCCTATATGGACTGCTTTGATGTTTGATTCTGTCGGTTTGGAATCAGAACAGGACTGGGCTTGATCTTAGAGGACAGGGTAGTGATCACTCTTGTTGGCCTCTGCTCATAACCATGCTGAAAGTTTAAAAAAATAAATAAATCTACTTTTCTGGAACAGGTGAGAGAGTACCATGGCTCACAGCCAGGCGAGGAAAAGATCTCGGAGCAGGAGCCAAAGTGAGTCTCGGAGCAAGCAAGACGTGGAAAAGAAGGTGGAAAAGAAAAGGAGGAAGAGCAGCAAAGACTCCCATGGAAGGAGGAGCCGCTCTCCTGCCAGCAAAAGAGGACCCGAATCCCAAAGGCTCAGGGTGGGCTCAACCTCTGCGAAAGAAGGTAAGGGTGTGTGTGAGTTTTGGCTACTTCTAAAAACAGCTTGTTTGTATTATTGTGGATCGGTTCCTTAACAAATTCAGGAGGGGCCACACTGGACTGTGTTCATTAATATTGTGGGCCAGCCTAGCCCCTGACTTCTCTTCCATAGGAGAGGGGGGATATCACCACTCTTTGCGGCTGCTCCTTCCACCTTCTATCTTAGGCTCCCTGTTAGCTTAGGGCAGCATTCTTGTGTAGATCTGCAGAGTGAAGTAGTTCCTCCTACAGTTTTTAAATGGGACACTGCTTTCATTTCCTTAAAACTTCCCACCAGAACCATCAGGACTATAAACTTGAGGTTGTTGGGGTGTTTTTGTTTTTAATGCAAAGCTTTGTCCCTCAGGCGTGTCATGGAAACACCATGCTGAAAGCCAGCTTTTGTAACGTACATGTGTGCTTTTAGGTAGCAAATCAATATCCTTGCTTATATAATTTGTCTGACAATGTGTTAGAGAGGAGCCTGGGAAGTCACATCCACACGACAGATAGAAACCGTGAGTTAGAAAGGTGTACTGGTTCCCCTGTCCCACATGGGCAAGGAACTCTGGGAGTCCTACTTTTGTGAGGGCACAGAGACTTCTTTATGAGAGCTCTACCCACCCACCCACCCCGCAAGTTAACAGAAAGTGCAGATAGACGGGGACTAGAAAAGAGAACTCCCTCAGTTTTCCCTTTCAGATGATAGTTCTGGAGCTGTATTGCGACATGATAGATATTCCCTGCTAATGTCTAATTAATGCTGGGTTCCAGTTAAAAAGAAAAAAAGGGACAAGAAGAGAAAAGACAGCACCACCTCCTCCTCCTCCTCTTCCCCTGGGAGCACCTCCTCGTCCTCTGGGTCTTCTTCCTCTTCTGACTCCTCTCTGGAAGAATCCAGTGACGGCGAGTCCAAACCCAAACGGAGGAAGCAAAGCAAGAAGAAGTTGACCAAAGAGAAGGATAAAAAGCGGAAGAGGAGGAAGAAGAAAGCCAAAAAGAAAGCAAAGAAGAAACTGAAGGAGAAAGAGAAAGAGGGGAAGACGAGGGGGGAGGAGCTGCCTGGCCCGTCCCTGGACCAGTGGCAAAAGGAGACGGCGGCCGACCCCGGGCCAGGTAAGGCTTGCATTCTGGGCAGGGGGAGCCAAGTTACAGCCAGCGTAAAAAATCAGGAGGCCTTGTGTCCAGAGGAGGTGCATTCTGCAAGCTGAAGAACTGACGGCCAGCTAGAAGCCTGCAGCCAAAGACTAGGCTGGCCAGTTCAAGTGAAGATGAGCCCGCCACGGTATGGTACATTACAAGCCAGAGATTGCGCGATCCGTGTGCACGCATCTTTTCCACTTCCCATAGAAGTGGGAGCGGTTTGGTGAAATAGCTGGAGGGAAGAATGGAACTTGTGGGGATGCCCAAGAAGACTTGGGATACTGATAGGTGGATGCTTGAGCTGGGGCATGGGGGGGGGGGGCGCAGGGAGAGAAGTTCCAACCTTCCCAAAGTGTCCAAGGGTGTGATCTCGCTCCGGGGTTCCCAACGTGGGTGCAGGTGTGCCCAGGGTGGCGTGGAAGGTTGCCTGCATGAGGCCGCCCATTCCCCTGTCATTGGCATCGCCCGGCACTGAGTGAGGCAGCTGCAGCCGCCATCTTGTCCCTGGTCTCCAATGCTTCTGTGCTCTGCCCCGGCGGCATCGGAGACCAGGTGGATGATGGTGGTGGTGCTGCTCAGTGTTGGTCTTTGCTGCACCAGGCCAAGGGGGCCGCCGCCGCCCTCTTCCTGATCTCCGAAGCCCCTGGGCTCTGCCCCCCGACATGCAGAGGGGGCACAGGGCTCAGAGGCATCCGAGATTGGGAAGATGAGGGCAGCTACAGCTGCTTTGCCTGGGGCTGAATGTTGTATACATTTTATTAAAGGTTATGGGGGGAATGTATACATCTATGGTTTTGCCCACATTATATTGCAGGGGGAAACCTTGAAACCTAGAGAGACAAAGGTACTACCTCTAGCAGGGTGGATACAGGTGCTCTCTGATTTGGAGATTTGGGCCTGTAGGTGAGACCACCGTTTTCTGACGGAGGTCTACCTTTCAGCCCTGACAGATGAGCAGAAATCCCGCATCCAAGCCATGAAGCCAATGACAAAAGAGGAATGGGACGCGCGGCAGAGCGTTATACGGAAAGTCGTCGACCCAGAAACAGGAAGGACGAGGTACGATGGTTGGGGTGGGGTGAGAATCACTGGAATACCTTTACTAAGTTCAGTTTCCTGGTTTTCTCTCCCATCTCTTTCTTCTCCATGAAAATCTGTGCATGCTCCTATGCACTTCTGGCGCTCTAGTGTGCATATGGAACACCACGTGTTTTTCATTCTAAAGTTCCTTCATAGGCAGATTAATGCTGATAATTAATAGACATTTTTAAAGCACAGTTTTTACAGTCTTAACTCATTTGCCCCCATAGCATGTCTGTGTAGTAGGTCATTGTTAATCCCATTTTACAGATCGGGAACTGAGGCTGTGAGATAACTCACAGGGGAGGTGGTCCAGCCCCATGATCATTCCGGTTGCTCTTTTCTGCATTCCCCCCAGCTTTACAACATCCCTCTGGAGTTGGGGCAACCAGAACTCTCTACACAGTGGCTGCCCCATAGATCTATATAAGGCAGGGGGTGCAGAGCCTCAAATGCAGCCCTCTGGGGGTCCCCAGAAACTCCCACTTTCCCCCAACCACCTTTGGTGGTTTCCCGGCTTTAGTGCAATCCCCCCCCCCCCGTTCTAAAATGTTGAAAGGCCTCTCTTAAGGCTTAGTTACGGGCAGTAAGATCTTTAAACTAAAACATGCTGGTATTTTGGCCCCACCCCTTTTGCCTTCAGCTCCGCCCACCGCTGGAATGCAGCCCCTGAGAGCTTCTTAGAGCTTCTCTGCCTCGGGCTGGCAGAGATTCTGCACCTACAAGGGCATTATAATACTGGCAGTTTTGTTTTCAGTCCCTTTCCTAATAATCCCTAGCATGGAATTTACTGCGCACCGGATCGTTTTTGTCGTAAGCTCCCAAAAGAGCATCTGTCTGGCCACCGTTGGGACCCGCTGTTGGTCGGAGCCAGCAAAGGCCATTCTTACACTCGCGTGCTCTTAACTATCTACTGCTCTCAAAATGTTGATGATATGAGGGCATGTCCACACCATGTTTGTGCAAAGTCAGCCGGGAGCTCTGACTGTGTTTCTCTTACAGACTTATTAAGGGAGACGGTGAGATCCTTGAGGAGATCGTCACGAAGGAGAGACACAAAGAAATTAACAAGGCATGTGGCTCTTTTATTATTTCAGAATCGTTCGAGGCTGGGATGTGATTTGGGGATTGTGGATTTGAGTGTTTAGAGCACCAGGTTGGGCTGTGGTGGGATGGGCTTTGGCGATAACTATTCTGTCGCTTAGGGCGCAATCCTATGCAAGTTTAGACAGAAAAAAGGCCTACAACTCCCAGCTGGGAGGTGTAGGCCTTTTTTTTCTGTCTAAACTTGCATAGGATTGAGCCTTTAATAACTGAAAAGTAGCTCCATTGCCTTTGGAGGAGCAATATTCTAGCTTTTGGGGTTGTTGAGACTTTCCCAGGCAAGTCCTCTTTGCCTTGGTATCTATCATTTTATAGAGCTAGGCTTTTTAGTATCCTGCTGAGAAGGGCATTAAATTCTGTCAAGCTTGGGGACCCTGCTGCTGTCCTCTTTTTAAAGTGTACATAGCGCCTCAGAAATTGCACCCAGGATCGATCCCGTTTACAGAATTTTAGTCTAGTCTACTTTCATTTTCAGTTACCTTTTCTTCTGCGGTGAGGGCTACAAACCTGTCCCCCAGGCCCTGCAAAAAAGCTGAGCTTCTCTCTGAATCCTACTAAAGGACTAGGCCTTATGAATGGGAATTCCTTTGCTTTTGTAAAGACATGTGACCTGTGTTGCATCTCCCTTTACAGCAAGCCACCCGGGGAGATGGCCTTTCCTTCCAGATGAGGACGGGGATGCTGCAGTAACAGGCTGGACCCCGGCAGCGTGCCAAAGACAGCATCCTGCCCGGCTGCAAGGGCTTTGCTGAAAAATGGCACACACCCCTTTTGTCCCACTGAAATTTGCACTCCAGTGACATACATTTGGGGGAATGTCAGGCGAGAGGGGACGGGCAAGGCTGCAGCTGCATGCGTTTGCCATCTCCCGGTGAAAGTCCACGTGTTTTGCTACAGGGCTCCCCCAAGCAGTGCTCTGATCACTACCAACAGCTTGCTTCCCCACCCAGCCAACTCCCTCGTAGTGAAACCAGAAAGCAGTTCTCTCAAAGAAAGAGGGGAGTGAGTGAAAACAGGAGAAAGACCCAGGGGGGGGGGGGAAGGAGGGGGTGGTGGTAAAAAAATCCCATGAGCCTCTAACAAAACAAGTACTTCTTGACAGTTCCTGCCTCCTTCTCCAAGGCAGATGGACAGAGCGCAAAGTCTAGACAAAACCTACTGGGTATGGCGGATTGCAGTTGAGGTTCTGCTCGCCTCCTTTTCCTGGGAGGGAACTGTTCAAAGGCAGCCCCTGAAATTTTGTACATGGCTTTAGAAATCTGGACACAGAATGGGGTGTGAGACTCCAGAAGTGTTCCCTGTTGTCCTAGGAAGCCACCAGTCGTACCAGTAGTGCCCCTGCCCAGCGCAAAAGCCCGGTGTCTTTCAGGCTCATGGGTTCTGCTAGTAAGGGTTAGACAGCTGGCCCGCAGGGCCTTTTCCTCTGGCACCCTTGATGCTGGCATGCAGTTCTCCCTCAGGTCCGCTCTTGCTATGCCTCGCATTGTGCTTAAGCTTCAGGAATGTCCACAAGTAGCACTCAAGGCCACTCAGCCACACTGCCTTGGCTTTTCCAGCTCTTCAGTCCGACACAACCCAGCTTCAGCCTAAGGGCAGAGGTGGTTCTTTGCCAGGGAAAGCAGAGACAGCACGAAGATCTGGATGGCTCTGCAGGCCAATCTAGCTTCTGACTACGGCATGGGGTGGGGAACCAACTCCCATCAGCCTCAGCCAGCATGGCCAGTGGCCATGTCTCAGGATGGGAGTTGTAGCCCAACAACATCAGGACCACAGGCTCCTCACCCCTGGGCTACAGTTTGACACGTACATGCCCCACTGCCTGTATAGAAATACAATTGTATTGAGGCTTCCCTGATTCCAGAATACAAGGATGCATGAGAAAATGTACACCTCTGCCTGTGCTGCTGATTATGCATTACGAAATGAATTCTGCAACAGAACATGCAAAGCCTTAAGACATTTAAGGGCTCCTTCACCTTGGCTTCTTTCCTGTAACACAGAGAACTTCTGTGCTGCTCACGCCAACAGCTTTATTTCACAAGCGTCATTCGTTAAAGGGGAAGTTTCTGATGTCCTTTCAGGGGTGATGCTACCCACCCACCCCCACAACTTTTTCCTGTTTCCAGTATCTGTTTGGGTAGAAGCCTCACCTGGAGGCATTTCTTTATAACAGCCTTCCCCAATCTAGTGCCCTGCAGGTGTGTTAGATGACAACTGCTGGGCACTGTAGTCCAACACATATGGAAGGCATCAGGATGGAAAAGGCTGCTCTACAAGGGGATTAAGGAGCTGGCCTCAGAAAGAGGCACCCTGGAAAAGGTGGAAGTGGTCGCTCACAAATTCTCACTGTCCCTCGGCAAACAACTGTTAGGTATGCTGGTGTAAACTTCGTTTTCAGTATATCCTGTTGTTTCGCTACCATTTATTGAACGATAAATTCATGTTGGGATTATCTCAATGGGAATCTTGTAGAATTGGTACAGAAAGTGTTGTAAAGTATTTATAAAATGCTGTAAGGGCGCAGTCCAGCAAAGTTAAGCACAGTAAGGCCACACTGATTTCAATGGGAAGTTTAAGCACATGCTTAACTTTCTCCCATCGAAACCAATGGAAATGCTTAACTTTCACTTGATTTTGATGTGAAAGGGTGTGGTGTCTATACCCCCGCCCTCCCCAACGCAACCACTATTCTATTCCGGCTATAATACCCCAGTCAGTTCAGATAACAAATGCCACATTATTGTACAACAGAAAATGCTTACACAGGATGCTGATAACAGCTACTACAAGGTCTGTCCATTAAAACAAATGTAAATTTGTATGTAAATGGCCTTTTCTGTTTCCGGGAATCATCTGTTCAATGCGGGAAGGGGAACTGCTGAGAAATGGGGCTGTTTCCCAGATCAACTAGGATGTTTTATTTATTATATTTATACCCCGCCTTTTTTCCTGAAAGGAACCCAAGGTGGCTTACATAATCCTCCTCCTCCTCCTCTCCATTTTATCCTCCAACAACCCTGTGAGGTAGGTTAGGCTGAGAGTCAGTGACTGGCCCGAAGTCACCCAGTGAGTTTCATGGCTGAGCGGGGACTAGAACCCGGATTTCCTGAGTCCCAGTCCAACACTCTCACCACTACGCCACACTGGCTCATGTTAAAGCAGGGGTGGACAGACTTGAGGCTTGCGAGATCCACTTTCTTGGGTTTTCTTTTACTAGAACCTGGAGGTCCACCAGTTGGAGCCAGGTGCAAAATGGTGGCTCAGACGTGCGGACCTGTGATAAGAATTGAGGAACAGGATGCCTCTGAGCACAGGAATTGAACCAAACTCACAAGTCCTTCCACCCCAAAATCCACTCCTAGTTTCCCCCAAGAGTTCTTTTTCAGCAGCCTCAATTAGGAGAGACATGCTTTATAGTTGTTGCTATTGTTAGACAATTGGGAGTCCATCCCTTGCTGACCTAGAGCAGAATACCCAGAGAGCTACGGTAAAAGCCTGATCTACCTTCTGCCAACCCATGTTAAAAACACCCTGGAGATGTACCACCTGAAGAAAGGGGCACTAGTTGTATTCTGCAGAAAGGCGAACACTGCAGTGTGGAGCCCGGAAGAAGGGATGTCCTCTTGAACCAAGAAAGAACTGCCAACTCCACTGACTGACTGATTCGTTTGCCCATGACTGGGTAAACATGATTGAGATCAAACTGTTTGCTTTTCCTGCTCTGTTCCAACGATTCAAATGCATCTTATGACTCTCACTGTATAAATATAAATGCATCTATAAATTTACATTTAAACATTTACTGTATGGATGCATTCATACAGGCTATAAATGCATCTTTATGTCACTGTACCCTCGCCATAACTCTGTGAAACGGGTATTTCTGGGAGGTTGTGGTTTGTTCAAGCTAGCTTGCGAGCTTCATGGCTAAATGTGGGTTTGAGCGCAAGTCTCTCATGGCTTGTTGCTGCTCCTGCTGACAAGCAGCCCTAGTTAACCCGGTATTGTGAGCAACAACTGCACTTTTTCCTTTGCACATTAGTTGGCTGTTGGATGGGTATCACACGGGGCACCAAAATATTACAACTTTTAGGCATAATGGCTTAACGGAGCTGCTATATACAGAGTCTGCCTGCTTCTAAATTTCTGGGGACAAACAAAATGCGAATCCGATTGCTGTGATCTCCTGCTTGTGAGCGTCCCCAAAGCTTCTGGCTGACTAATGTGGAAAGGGAATGCAGGATGAGGGAGGTCCTTTGGTCCAATCCCACAGTGCAATTACTTGGCATCTTACAACAAACTCCTTCAATGCTTGATGTTACCAGCTCCTCCTCCTGAAAGCCTTGCAAAGAAGCAGACACCGCAAGAGAGCCTTCCCATTTCTTTTAATTGGTGTTAACGTACAAGTGATAACCATACACAAAGCACACCCAGGCGGTAGGACAAGGCGGCAGGAACAGCAAGGGAAGGATGGTTGTCACGTACAAGAGTAAGGAGACTGACAGAGTCATGCACACACAAAACACGGTAACAAAAAGATGAAACAACAGGCCCAGCTGGACTCTGGGCTGCTCAGTTGTGCCTTTCTATATCTGAATAGTCTTGAATATTTCTATCCCCTTCTCCCTCCCCACCCTCAAACTCCAGCAGCATCCTCAAAAACCCTTTCTCCCTCCCACCCCCCTCAATTCAACAAAATGAACATTGCCAAATGCGAAATTGAAACAGTCAGGGAAGACGTCTGGGGACTCAATGACGAGAGAGAAATGTATAAATATAAATGCATCTATGCGCTAGGAACGAACAGGAAAATTTGCAGCAATGGTAAAGATACCTGAACAAGCTGGACAGCTCCGGTTAAGTAAGCGTGGTATGAAACTGTCAGGAGGAACGGCGGTTTTGTTCACAACCCTCCTTTTGGCGGCTGACTTTCCTTGACCTAGCTTTAGGACGATGTAAACATTCTTAAAAATGAAAAGACTTTTTTGTGTGTCAAAAGATGCTAACCATCTGGCCAAGCATAAAGTAATAACGGGCAAGCTTGTTCTGGAAAGAAGGTATAGAATAAAGGCTGGCCTCGTTTCCATTAAACTCTCCACATGTACCGGTATTTATTTGATACACTTCTATCCCACCTTTCTGCCTTCCTGGAATTCAAGGAGGCCCAGACGGGGCGTTCTCAGGCAGTTGCCTATCCAGGCACAGACCAGACCCCACTGAGCTCCAGCAGGTTGGCTGTGTCACGTGCCCTTGGGTTATGCAGTTAGGCTACAATCCTATACCCCCTTCCCTGGGAGCAAGTTCCATGGAGCTCCAGGGGACTCTCTGCTGAGCAGGCAGATAGGACTGCACTGTCAGTTTTGTAGGAACTACGCACATTCATCACTAAGGATCCTAAACATACTTATTATCCTAAACACACTTACTAAGAATAAGCCCCGTTGGACAGGCATAGGATGGCGCTGTAAGGCTACCATCTGGAGCAGTGTTCTCCAACCTTGGGTCCCCAGATGTTTTTGGCCTACAACTCCCAACATGCCCCAGCCAGCATGGCTGGGGCATGCTGGGAGTTGTAGGCCAAAAACATCTGGGGACCCAAGGTTGGAGAACACTGCCCTACAACCATCAGGACTAGAAGCTTGCCTTCCTGGCCAAGCCAGCGTGCCCCCCAGCCCGGTGCCCTCTGCATGTTTTGGGCTTCAGCATGGTCAAAGGTCAGGAATGCTGGGAATTGTAGTCCGAAACATCTGGAGGGCCACCAGGTTGGGCTAAACAAAGCGAGCACAGGAAGTCAAATGGCACGCAGACAAAGTGGGCTAGTACCCCCATGTGAGGCCTTTGTACATTTTTAACCAACTGGAAAGAGTTCTGCAACACCAAATTCCCCTGCAAAACTTTTACCCCAACACAAGAGGGCCTGGTAATGTCTGATATCTAAAAGAAGCATCACATCTACAATTTTAAAAGCCCCAAACTCACCCACATTCTAGTTCTGTGCCAAAGGGGGTCGAATGATGGAATCTGAATACATGGTGGAAATCACACAACTTTGCATATATTGATTAGGTATGTGTAATTTGTTGACCACGGGAGAGGGAAGGTGGACAAAGCACTTTATTTCACTCCCTCCTTCACTGACGGCCCTGCTGGGTCCCCTCGACTTCACCAGACACCACCCATGATTTTCCAAGCTTATCTATCCCAGTAATGGGCCAGAAATTTGCTCTTTTAAGCAGAGGATGAGATTCTCAGGATGCTGTGCAATCATAGCGGCATGAGATTATGGACACCGCTGACCCCCCACGACAGATGGGGTGCCCGAGGTGCCTGGTGCAAGCTCTTCTAAATCTTTGCAAGGGGAGGGTTCTTGGCCTCTGGCCACTCCTTTCCTCAGGTACTCCACCCTCCAAGAAAGGAAACCACTCCAGGGTCCAGATTACTTGCAAAACATACTGGGTTGGATCCAGATTTAGTCAGAGTAGACTCAATGAAATCCCGTTTTATCTTATGTTTGGCAAAAAACAGCTCCAGATTCCACAAATCACTCCTTCGCATTTGCAAATAGTTGCGGAGCGGGGTGGTGGTTGGTTGGTTGTTTTGCTACTAAAATGCTGCTCGCCAAATTCATTCCAGAAGAAAGAAAGAAAAAGCCACCCTTCTTTCAAATGGATCTATTGCTATTGTCTGTGGAATGCTAGAGAGGAGTACGTTCAGGTTTCAAAATCCAGAACACAACACAAGCGGATGTACACAAAAGTCATGGGACAGAATGATGGCATCGCAGAAGGGTTTTTGAAATGCGCAAAACCAAACCTACCCTTGGACCTTCTCTCGCCGTGCGCTCACATCATCCAGTATTATTGCAATGGCAAAGAAAGGTACTGAACTACGGGCGCTTCCAGACACGGCTTTTATCACGCCATCGCCTTGCCTCATTCACGGATTTTACAGGGGGTCCAGACGTCGTCTTCCACTCGTAATCCTCCCAATGTTTATCCACTGCTTCTTCCGTCCTTTTTCTTACCACAGAAAATCCATGACAGAGAAAAAGACGGAATAGCTGCAAAATGCCTTCTGATTGGTTACACTAGGAACCCTCTGTTTGGAAGCAACCTAAGATGCTTTTATCTCCTGGAATATGAAAGGACCATGTAGAAAACAAGCAGGGGAAATGGCAGGAAGAGAACAGAAGACTGACCACGGGATGACTCTCTCTCTTATGGATGGTTTCAAATATGATTGATGAGAGGCAATTGGAAGATTGCACTCAGCATCCTTAGACAGTTACTTTAAACTTGGTCCATAATGCCTGAAACTAAAAAAGGTGGGGGGGGGAGTAGATTTTGAAATATGAATAAACACGGAAGGTTTCTTTCCCTCCAGATATGATTTCTTTACATAAAATAAATTACTTTCACTGCATATATACCCACTGCCTCCCCCCCCCCGGCATTTACATTGTCTGTTGCTTTACATTATCTACACACACACGCGCACACACACACACACACACACACACAAAATAAAAAGGAGACATCAAACTTATCATCTGACATTTGAAAAATGTACATGTCATGCCTTGGCTCGTGGTCACTGTTGAGGAAAGGCTGGATTAGTGCAGGCTAAAGCCAGACTGCGTGGCCATCTTGTCTCTCGCGATGAAGATGTGGTTAACTTTTACATAACGGATTCAGACTTGCATGGTCACATGAACTATTATACTGAGCTAGCAAACAGCTATAATGCAATCCATGTTGACAACCCCGCCCTCTCCGAGTTTTCAATGTACATTTTTGCAAAGAACTAGGCTGAATGAGCAGAAAGGGAAGCCAAGTTTTTTTTTTAAGTAGTAAAAACCTGCTGGGATCTTCTTGTCGACTTTGTCCGAGACAAGTGGCTTAGAACCGTGCAGTATGGCTCCCTAAACCGCTGAGATCTGTTGGGTGCCGCGAGCTTCGTTTCAAGAGAGTCGCAGTTTTCAAGGATAAAGCAGTTAACCCCCCTTGAGAGAATCACATCCTTCTAGATGAAGCACACCATTTTAAATTTGGTGCCCAAACCCAACTAGCGAACTAGTGTTCGTTTTTTTTAAAAAAATGTCCGGACTAGTCGTTGAAGTCTCACTGTGGCTTGAAAGAGGCTGCGTTCACAGTGCTGCGAGTCTTGGTATTGAAAAAAATAAGAAGAGAACAAAACAGTCGGTCTAGAAAAGAAATTGCTTTACATATAAGAGCTTGTAAACTAGAAAGTGGTACAAATGGTCAGAGGTGGGAGAGGAAAGGGCATGTTAAACCAAGGAGGACACCTGTGCAAATATCGAAATGCCAGAAGCTATAGGCAAGAAAGGGCAACTCTAACATTTGGAGAACGGCTGTTCCTTTATCTTAGGCTAACCCTGTTCCGGAAGGGATGGCCCTTGGCAACAGTGGGAAATTCCAAATCCTAACATGGGGTGGGCGGTGATGGTGATCGGGGAGATTTTGCAACCCTTTCTTGTAGGCTCTTTCCCCTTCTAACCACTTGCCCTTGTGCTGT
Organism: Shinisaurus crocodilurus; assembly: GCA_021292165.1. Classification (NCBI taxonomy): domain Eukaryota; kingdom Metazoa; phylum Chordata; class Lepidosauria; order Squamata; family Shinisauridae; genus Shinisaurus; species Shinisaurus crocodilurus. Next base: position 25,409,679 of record CM037890.1, read on the forward strand.
TACTCCTATTCTAAAAAGGCTAATAAAGGATGCTATAAAGCAAGAGCGAGAGGCCATAAATCCACGGCTGCTCACAGACCCTTTCTTATTCTGCATCAAATCCATCAAACCTGAAACTCCTGTGCAAAGAGAAGCTACAGATATTTGAGATATGTCCTTACTCTTTAAAAACAACAACAACACCTTCCTTAGTTGGTTTGAACAACTTGGGTCCATCAATTAGTGTACTTGTTTATCTCCTTCAACTGTTATTGGAAAGAAAGTACATCTGTGTGTGTGTGTGTGTGTGTGTGTGTGTGTTTGGGTAGATGCACTCTGGCTTAGCAATATTTAACTGTAGTGCTCTATAAATTGGGAGGGTGTAGCTTCATAAAATGGTAATAGGCCTCCTTTATATAAGTTGTCAGTGCAAAACAAATTAAAAGAATGAGGTTTTACAGTTGCATAACTACAGTTAAAAAGAAAGAAAGCTGACATCCTCTGTCAAAAGCTGTTATCAAAGTTGGAAAGAAGAATTTACGTACTCTTTTCTAAGGGACAGTGGGCAGAAATGAAACAGTTGGACGGGGAGAGGGAAAGAATTTGGACTTAGCTTTTTTTTTTTTTAGGCTGAGCAAATATAGCACTCTATATTTCCCGGGTACTTCAGACTATACTGTGGGTACTTTCCAAAAGGCTTCTGTAGATTAGTAATATCTGGAAAATTGCTCAAATTCACTCCCCCCGTCCCCGAGGGGCAGAGTTCCACATCAGCCCAAATGACTCGTTTCTGAATTAGTGCAATCCACCAACTTCCAAAATCTTGCTTTTGTTTCTTTTCTTTTTTTAAAAAAAAGATTTGGTTTGATTTAAAAAAAAAGAAAGAAAATGGTGTCCAGTCCAAATAAACTGCTCATCCAGTCCCATGCTTATAACACCAATGGGTTTGAATTAGCCGTCACAAAGGATTTGCTGACGCAACTACTCTGTGCTCGAATACAGATCTGTTCTAAGTTCCCTGTGCCTGACCCGAGTTCTCCCCATCTCCAACCCGAGTCTCTAGATTCCATAAATGGAGCAATTTATTTTTGTTGCAAAGTGCAGCATCTGTCCATCCAGATGACTGAACAAACCCCCGCGAACACCCCCCGCCCGCCGACTCCTCCAATGCTGCCCCCCCATGGCACCGTGGTCCTCCCCCCACCCCACCCCGTTGCATCTCTGACTGATGGCTAAGAAGCTGAGGAGGCACATATTTACAATCGCTAAACCTGGATAAGAAAAGGGGGCGGGCAGGAAAGAGCTGCACCCGGAGGCCGTTGATCCTCTTTTCTTGCCTCTCCCAATGCCCCTTTCTCTGAAAAGGCGGCTTCCTTTTTCCCTTTGGGTAGTGCTCTGCAAACCTAGCACTCCCGTCCTCAAGGCCTGCGCGTTTCGTGTGGGGAAAAAATCCCTCAGTCGCCCCCTGGCAAAGTGATTGCCGCTTGGCCGGCAATGAGTAGCACCATCTTTGCCCCTTTGTCCCACACGGCAGGCCTCCTCGGTTCCTTTGCTTCTCCTGCTTCCACCACAGGCATCTGCAGCTGCCCGCTGTCGCAACTCGGCCAGCCCTACTTTTGCCCCAAGGCCCCCGGTTCGAGTCTGGAGGCTGCGCTGCGCCCCCAGCATCCCGTGGCAAGGCTCATGCTCCTTTGGCTACGCTCCTTGTCCCTCTCCCGGTCGCTTTCCGACTGGCTCTGTGTTCGCTCTGGCCTGTGGCTGGCGCTCCCGCCGGCCCCCGCGGGCTGAGATGAGATGGTGCGCAGCAAATGGTTCCTCTTGCGCAGGAATTCAGTCTGGCCTGGGAGGCCGAAGCTGCCTTTCCGAAGGGCCATCCGGGTGGTGTTCTTGGCAGGCCGGGAGCGATGGGTGTATTCCAGCTGGGCCAGGTGAGCCGCATATCCCTCCGTAATGAACTGCAAATTAAAAAATAAATAAAATCTGGCTTATTTTTGAAAAGCGCTCCCTGTTTAAAACTTCACTCCACTTCCGTGGCTGAATGCGATCTCACAGCTGCCATTTCAGATGTCAATGAGGGTGAATGCAGATGACTGATCACTTGGGGGTCTCCGGCCTTTTTGGGTTGGTGGGCACATTTGGAATTTTGAGAGAGTGTCCCAGGTGGGCTCATAAAATGGCTGCCATGGCAGGGGGAGGGGCTTGCCCATTCATAAAATGGCTGCCATGGTGGGCATGGCCAGTCACAAAACACTCATTTCCCAGAAGGCAAACTGGTGAGACCAAAAGAGAAGAAACGTGTCCAAGAACTTAAGTACAAGGCAGAGGTGGGTTCTGAGCTCTAAAACCACTCTTGAACCCAAATAAAGATGGTGTCAGGGGGGTAGTCCTTCGCTTCGTGGCATGCCAGCCTCCCAGTTAAAAAATGATAATTTAAAAAATCTTGAGAAGGAAAGACTGGTGAGCACCAAGAGAGGTGTCCCTGGGCACATTAGTGCCCACAAGTACCACATTGGAGACCCCAGCATTATGAAGTGATAATTCATCACAGAATTTCATACCTGCAGAGTAAATCTGTGGGTACACAATGCAGTTCTACCTGACGAAGCAGGACAGGTGTGGCCCTGTAAGCCAGTCGTTATGTATCTACCTGCCAAGCATCAAGGAGAATTTTACCTCATTGCTACACCTGCTCAGAAATCTGGGGAAGTAACAGGGCAGCTGCAAACTTCTTCTCACCACTTAGCAGAACCGTGCAGACAACTGGCTTCTTTGCATACACAAGGTGTTTAGTTAGCACTTGGCAGAAAGCCACTAATCACACCGATGCTATTGCTGCAATGGCCCTTATGCATTTGTTGACACACTTTGCAAAATATATGTATTTGGAGCCTGCCCTGCCCCACCGCTCTAACTTGGGTTACCAAATTAAAAGACACAAGATCAAAATAAAAGTCACTCAAAGCATATTGTAAAACTTTGATGGTAAAAACATAAACCTAATGGCCTGAAAGTCTCACCAGATTTCTGAAAGCTACTCAGCCAGCCAAGGTCTCGGTGAGTCTGCTGCTTCTCATGCTCGCAAGATGTTTCACATCTTGTTCCGGGCCTACTGGGCTACTTGCCTGCCCTTCCTGGAGATCCAGCCCTTGGCTGGATCAGAAACTCTCTTCTTCGCTTCCTGCTACTCCTTGCCTCCTACTCTCCGTGCCTACAAAAATGGCACTGTGAAGGTAAAATCTATCCCGGGCAGCTGGTGCTACAAAACGTCTCTACTGAGCTCCCGTAGGCATCTCCGTGGGGTTGCTTCAGTGGGGCCTGCGAGCCCCACTGAAACAGAAGCTACACAGCAGCAGGGCTTGGACAGACTATACCGTACACAGCCACAAGCGCCATCAAGGATCCATCGCTCACCTTGCAAAAAGAATCTGCATTCCAAGGTTTGCACCATTACCTGACAATGGTTCTGTAACTTCTTGGTTGGGCGTCCAACAATGTAGATCTGTGGGGGGGGCAGGTTGATGGAGGTGTAGACCGAGACATCCTTCGTAGATCCGTAGGCCGCGTGGATCTTCATGTCGAGCTACAGGGGAGGAGGGGAAAGAAAAGGCCAATCGATGCCAGCCAGAATAAAAAAGGACACTGCACCATATCCTTGGTTTTGACACAAGGACGGTGCACCGTACCACACCTGGTAGCGTGCTTTGTGCAGGAGCTGGAATGTTAACATGAGGGATGTTGCAGGGCATTCACAGAAACGTGCTTGTAAAGATGAACAATCTTCCTCGAATGCCCACAAGCAGGATCAATCTTCGTCCTGCTCCTGCAAGCCACCTCCCGCTTCTGCTCCAAGGTTACCCAGCAACTTACTTGGGGGGCAGGAGGAAGGCAGAGGTAGCCGTAGCTTCAGTGCTTTCCCACTGGGAAGGATGCAACTTGGGAGTGCCAGTCCCAGCCTCCCCAGCAGCAAAGAATGCTGGGAGTGCCACCTGCAGCCATCTCCTCTGCCTCCTCCGCCACTCACCCCAAGATAAGTTTGCTTGGTCTTTGGGCATGGGAAGAGAGTCAGCAGTCGCTGCAGGCATGTTGAGCATCTTTGAAAGATTTGCTGATGTTCACTTGGGGCACTAACAGGGAACTAATACATGACTAAAACTGTGTTTGTTATACATGCAAAAAGCATCAGAGACCTCTTTGTTTTCTCAGCTGGGTAATATTAAGCTATGGGCACAATCCAGTCAAATGTTAGTGGCACTTAAGTCCTATTCTATTGCTTCCAATGGGACTTAGTTGTGACGCACCAATTCCCAACTGCCTGTTCTCGGGAATAACATAGGAAATCCTACTGCTGCTGTTGATGACCTCTGTGTCAAAATAAACGCATTCTACAGATGGGGATGGTGTCACATGAATGTCCACCTGTGGCACAAAGTTTGAACTGGAGAATAGCTGGTTGTGGAAGGTGCCTAGTGGCCTGCATCCATGACATCAACGGCATACCTTCTTTGTTTTTAAAAACGGTGTTGTGCTTTTTAGATCTTAGCACTGCTGTTGATTTTATTTTGTAGCTGTTTTAATTTTTTTGTAGGTTTTTGTGCTATAGCTTATGTTTTTAAAAAAATATTTTATGGTTTTAGCTCTATTTTTTCAACCACCTAGAGAATGGATGGGGCACCTGTGGCCCTCCAGATGTTGTTGGACTACAGCTCCCAGAATCCCTGACCCTTGGCCATGCTGGCTGGGGCTTATGTAGCTGGAGTCCAAAAACATCTGGAGGGCAACAGATTTCTCACCCCTGGCCTGGAGAGCTTTTGACTATTGGGCAGTATAGAAAATTAATAAACAAATAAATACCTCATTCCCGGTCTCCAGGGGAAAAAAAATGCAACTGTGTGTGTGTTTAAAATAAGATGAAAGATGAACTTATATACAGGTAGAAGTAGTTCTCACTTTCTGCCACAGGATGTGCTGGGCACGTTCCATGGCCATTTTGAATATTCAACCCCCGATCAGGGGTTGATAGGTGACATCCAAACCCAGGCACTATAGGTTAATCATGGGTTAAATGACCCACAGTTAACCTACAATTAGTAGTTAAGTCAACTGTGGGCTGTTTATGTGTGAACAGCCCCGTAGAAGCATTTCTCTGTCACATTCAGATTTATTTTATTTTTTTAAGGCAGTATATCTACAGTGCGAGGGGAGGGTCAGACCCACCATTTGACTTGTTAGGCAAGTTGCAAAGCTGGGATCACACAGTGGGTGAAAACCCCACTGTGACCTCTGTTAAAATGTTATGCCCATCTTGATCCTTAGACATTACCGATGCTGAAAGGGAAGCTACTGCACAACTGAAAATTATCTCAGATGAAACCAGCAATCCTGGCTGGGAGATGGGTTTTAAGAAGAGAACCAGAGGCAAAGGACTTTACTGGGAGATGCCAGCTCAACCTGGGAGCTCTCGTGCACTGGCTGTTTCCCTTTCTCTTGTGCATATGAATCTTTGTACCCCAGGTTCTTAGCAGCAGCTTCTCCCCCAAAGCTTCTGACATCCCCTCCGAGAACAGAGAGGCAACACTTCTAACTTTGTCAAGATGGAGATATATGGGCTGCCTTCCCTCCAACTGTCTGTCTGGATCTCTTGCCCTCTTCCCTGTTCTTGCCTGTAACTGTCAAGGTGATGAAAGGCACAAGCATTTTGGAGTTTCCCAGGGCAGACTTCAGGCACTGTGGTGCCTTTATTAAAAAAGGAAGGAAAGCAAAGTCTTTGCGGCCAGTTTTTATGAGGGGCATAATTCTCCAATATCCGGAGCCATCCGCTCAAACCTTTAACTACAGATGGCTTTAACAGGACACAATAACTTTGTTGATTTCTCATATTAATCATGTCTTTGAAGCAAGAGAGCAGCAATATGTGCTCAGTCCTATAATTTTGATGTCTGTGGTGCAGAATTTCAGCAGTGGAGGTGGAGATGGGGAAACAATACAAGTGGCCCTTCTTTTTTCTTTGCTTAGCCATTTTGATAGAGGTAGGAGATATGTTCTGGGTTTACACATATGTCCCATTAAGAAAGGTGAAAACAAATATAACTTTTAAAGAGTGGCAGAGATAATATGATAGCACCTCGACGGTTCTGTAAACAAAACATACACTTTTGTCTCCTAAGATGGTCTTTGGAAAAACAGGTTTTCATAGTCAGTTCCGCTTGAAAGGGAAAAGCCAGCAGTGCCAGTACCTGTGACATCATCACAAGTCCTCCCTTCTCCCCTCCAAAATACACGTCCTGTACCTCTTAACTTCTGTCATTCTGCTTAATTCTGTCATTCTGCTTAATCCACGTGCTACATAATCCCTATTGTATGATTTGTGAGTCATACTTCTGTGCAATGGAGGCATTGTTGTAGAAAGACCAAGTGTTATCCAATCATTATTACTATTATTAATATTACTACAACCACTATTTAATTTCTTAGATGCCTTTCTCAAAAAAAGGCTCAAGGAGACTTATGACAGAATTATAATATACAAAATTTAAAACAGCTATAACCATCTTTCATTAAAATAAACCACTGCATAAAATCTATCTAAAATTATTTCCAGGCTGCCTTTAAGGGAAGAACTAAAATATCAGTAACAACCATAAACAATTTGACTGATGCAGAAAACAGCCCATCACACGCCATCAAATACTTGAGAATATTACTTTTCTCTCCCACCCCCTAGCCCCAAAGGCAGACGTGGAGCTTTAGCCTGAGGAAGGACCCGCCCCCCAAAAAAAACCCCACACACGCGCACACGTGAGCATGTTAAGCAGCCGCTCAGAGACGTTTCCACTCGGGACTCCAACGCCATCCTGAGTTGGGTGCAAGCAGGGCCCTGTGCCTTTGAGAAGTGCTACCTGCACATGCCAAGAGAGACCCCTGGCTGTTTCTGTCTGAATTCAGGCCCTGCTGCCCCCGTCCTGCCTGCCCGTCCCCTGCTTACGTCTGTGATGAGGGACTTCAGGAAGTTGGCCTTGTGTCGCAGCGGGTCATGAACCAGCCCATCGCAGAAGGAGACGATCCCATGGGGGAAGTTGTGCTGTGCTAGCCAGGCCACCACCCGTTGCTTCTGCATGTCGGGCCGGCCCGTGACGTAGATAATGAGGTAGCCGAGGTCTTGCCAGTGCCTGAGAAGGGAAGGAGAAGGACAAAGAAAGAAGGATATGAGAACCAGTGCGGCGTAGTGCTTAGAGTATTGGACTGGGACTCGGGAGATCCAGGTTTTAGTCCCCGCTCAGCGATGAAGCTGACTGGGTGACTTTGGGCCAGTCACAGACTCTCAGCCTAACCTACCTCACAGGGTTGTTGTGAGGATAAAACAGAGAGGAGGAGGAGGAGGAGGAGGCAGACCATGTAAGCTGCCTTGGGTTCCTTGCAAGAGGAAGAAGGGGGGGGATATAAATGTAACAGTAAAAAAGGTGATAATAATATATGAAAGAGAACAAACACATCACATCACTGCCCTTTCATCTGGAGCAGAGGCCACCAAAGCATGTCTCTGTTTCAATAGGTATAGTATTCCTAACAAATCTTTGAGAAATCACCATGTCAGAGACTGAGCAGGAGCCTGTGACCAGCCCCACACATGTCCCAACTATGGTGGAGGGGACCGAGAGAAAGGGCCTTCTCTGTAACCACACCTAAATTGTGGGATTCTGCACTCTCCAGCACCATGGCAGGCACAAAACATTTCCAAAGCCCTACGTACCGTACTACATCGACTGCTCCAGCTCTAACTTTGGGGTCGCTGCCCATGATTGAAACGCTGGCTGCGAAGGAACCGTCAATGCTGAACACCACAAATTCCGTCCCCCTGGGCAGAACGGTGATGTAGCTGTCAGCATACGTATGGTCGCCCCTAAAGGGAAAGGGAAAAAAAGGCAATACTGAGTTTGCTGGAGAATAATGCGGGAGAAAACTTGTTTTTGTTAGCAGTATGGGGCACTTCCATTTCAGAGGGGAAAGATGGGATGCAAATTCCGTGGATAACAAAACTCCCACAGCAAGATGAGGCTTACAGAATGTGTATGTGTGTGTGTCCCCCCCCCCCTTGTATTTTATTGCATTGTACATCGCTCAGAGTGGCCGGATGTCTGGCCAGATGGACGATTCATAAATATAATAAATAAATAAAAATAAATAAATAAATTACAGAATCCACTCCCTCTTGCAAGGGTGAGTCTATTTTAGCTTCTGTTAACAGAACACAAGAAAAGCGCTGCTGAATCGGTCCAAAAGGTCCGTCCAGTACAGCAGGGGTAGATAGACTTCAGGCCTCCGGGATCTACTTTGTTTTTTTGTTTTGTTTTTTACAAGGACCTCAGCGTTTACCAACTGGAGTCAGGTGCAAAATAGTGGCTCGGGGCAGACACATACCTAGTAGAATTAAAGCACATGGCTCAGACCAAGAATTTCTTACAGGATCAGAACTGAGCTCACAATCCTTTTTCACTCAGGGCTTCTCTACGTGAGGCGTTTAAGTCGCCGTTTTACTGAGGCTTCTTCTTCTGTTTTTTTTGCGGGAGCAAGAGGAGGTCATTTACATTTTTTCCTGGGGTTTGTCTTTTTCTGCCTTTCTATATATTCCATTAAACAACCACAAGGCGGTGCTGTGGTACAGCTGCAGTATAGCAGAATTGCAACTTTACACAAGGCCTTCATTCCGAGTTGGTTTGCATTTGAAATTTAATACCTGACTTTCCTCACTCTAAAAGTCGTGAAAATGGCTAGAAAACACAGGAGAGGCCGTGGAGGATGACGACGTTGTATAAAGGACCCAGACACTTCCATGAGTGTTCTAAGATCGTGCGCGCACAATAAATGCCTCATCTAGAGAAGCCCTCAAAAATCCATTCCTGATTCCCCACCCCATGCCGCTTTCCTCTTTTCAGTAGCCTATTTTTGAGGGGGCGAAAGCTTTTTGTTGTTGCTCTTGTTAAACAACTGGGAGCAAGAAAGCCTTGCACAGAAGAGTTGAACCTTGGGCCTGCAGGCCAAAGTTGGCTCCCTTGGGGATCCAATCTGGCCCTCTGGGATGGCCACACACCTTTCCCCCGGCCACCAATACTTTGGTGGTTTTCACAGCTTCTCTTTTCTACTCTAGAGTAAGCACAGGGTCTCCGATCAGGATCCTAGTGTAGGGGGTGGGGGGCTTTAACCCTTCTCCTCTTGCTGTGGTCCTGGTCCAGATAGGGGTCCCCCAGAGCTGCAATTTATATTGTCAAACAGTGATCCATTTAAGTCTAATGTACCCATACGTTTTCCCTAACTGGGCAAAAAGCAGCTGGTGAGGTGGTGGTCATTTTCATCAGGAAAACAGCGCAGGGGAAAAGGGAAAAAGAGTCAGCCATCTTTCCCTCAGTGCTGCAGTCCCATTCCAAACCAGACCCTGCTGGAGCTGTTTTCTTGTTTATGTTTCATTTTTTAAATAAACATTTATAGAGAGGTGCTGGATCTCATTTACTTTGGCCCTGTCGTCACTTTTCATACCACACCCACATTTTGTGGCATCGGCTGACACTTCCTCTGTCCAGTTTCTTGCCCTCGACAACTGTCGCTCCAGCTCAAGTTGTGCCCGAGGGGCTGCCCAAACCAAGACATCTCTCAGTGAAACTTACCTGACCACCATCTTGACAGGATACACGCCGATCCCCAACCGCCTGTTCTCGGGGACAGCGTAGGAAATCCTACCGCTGCTGTTGGTGACCTCCGTGTCAAAGTAAACCCATTCTCCGGAAGGGGGCTGTGTCATTATGTGAATGTCCACCTGTGGCAAAAGCAAGTTCGTGGGAAGAAACCGGAATGGAACGGAATCACCAGTGGATAAAAGTCAAGCAAGCCACGCTTTTTCTGATTTTGAGGTTTTACAGGCATTCACCCGTCGTCACCCTTTTGATCATCTTCTTTGCCGTCTTGGGGAGGATCCATAGCTCAGTTGACAGAGCACATGCTTTGCACGCAGAAACCCCCGGGCTCTGTCCCTGGTTTAAAGCATGTCTGGCAGTATGACTGAGAAAGGCTTCCGATGCCCGAGATCTTAGAACAGCCTTCCCCAATCTGGTGTCCTTCAGATGTGTTGGACTACAACTTCCATCGTCATCAGTCAGCCACTAGCTGTGCTGGCTGGGGATGATGGGAGCTGTAGTTAACACATCTGGAGGGCAGCAGGTAGGGGAAAGCGGTCCCTGAGAGTTAGTCACAAGGGACCAATTGTCTGACTTGGTTTAAGCCATAGTCCTATTTCTCCCCTATTTTTGAAATTTAGATTGTAACTCCTTGGGGCATGTATCTTTTGCTTAGGATACTCTGGAGGTTACACTGATGATGCTAAATACTATACCCTCCCCCTCCTCCTCTGTATACTGCACCATCCTCTGGTACCCCTCCCAATATCAACTACAGGAGCCATTCTGCCACCCACCGGCAGAAAGGAGGGATATAAATAAACTAGATAAAGAAAAACATGTGCTGTCATCCCTGTCAAATACAAGGCAGAAAAGGTGTTGATCTTGCCATATAACAAGGACATTCCTACTCAATGTCTCACACTCCTAATAGAAAGAGGATTGGGATATTCAATTCTGGCATGAGTAAGCACTGGAACTACAGAGATAGAAAAAGGGAACCCTAATAATTAAAATTTTCTTGTTCTTAGAAACACCACCACATTGCTGTTGCCTAGGGCAGGAGAGACCACATGCTTGAGAAGAGAGCCTAAACGTTAAGGTTCTTCGTGGCAAAAAAGGGGGATCAACAACCTGCAATGTTCTTTCCTTTTTTTAAAGGGTATTCATGGGGTTCACCAGTTCCTGTGAATTGAACAGCTCCATTTCTAGGAACTGCTCATATGAAAAAATGGCTGTTTCCTGAGTTTTATTTATTTATTTATTATACTTCTATACCACCCAATAGCCAAAGCTCTCTGAGCAGTGCACAGTGCAACGAAAACCACAAAATGCAACGTAATAGACAGTATAAAAATTTAAAACTACAGTATAAAATAGGAGTAAAGTAACCAGAGTTACATCTGGTTTCAGGCTGCTGATTAACTCCAATAATGTTGATCAGCTATAAACAAGTGTTTAGCACAGACCACATTTCCATTTCATTGGCCCAGGGACTAGTTGCAACTGTGACACTTAAGATTCATACTGTGACATGGAAAATTCTGTAGAAATATACAACGGAACACTTAGTTTCTCGCCTGTTTAACAGGATCAGCTGAGACCTGTGCCAAATCATACCTTTTCCCCCGTCAGCGTGACCATGTCTAACGGGCCATACATAAACCTTCCTGTTAACAGCTGGGGACCGTCTTCATTGGCAATGCCATCGTTTATTCGGTGGTTGGCTGTGACATTCTGCAAAAGAAAGGAAAACAAGTCTGGCATTTCTGCAAGTCAGGACTAGCACCTACCAGCCTAACAGGAACTGTAGCTGCATCTTGGCATAGGATTATGATTCTATCTATCTGTCTATTTTTTTTATTTGAGAGGGGGAAAAAACTATTTAGCCAGCTGAAAATAGCATAATGTGTTTCTCCTTCCCCACTGAGAGAATGAATTCTTTATTTGCATCAGCCACCGGCCTTAGCATGAAGTAAAATATATAGAAATAGAAAACAAAATTATACTTGACTAAAATTACCTTAGTTGCATTCTTAAAATTTGCACTGAACAAAAATGCCATGATTAATACATAAATACATAGTCCTTCAGACATAAATAGAATCAATAAAACAACAAATAAATAGAATCAATAAAGGAACTTCTGCTCAGTCAAGAAGCTATGAATAATTAGGTCTCTAATAAGTTGGTAGGTCTTATTTTAATTGCCCTGGCTAAAAATGTGGCGGTTTTTACTGTGACCTGTTTGTTTTGGTCTGCGAGGAGAAAAGACACAGAAGCAGTAACTGACCACCCTGGAATAGATGACAGTAGTGGAGAAATCACCTTTCCTTAGATCTTTATAGAAAGCACAAGATAATAATACATGATCTATTGTTTCAATACTGCCATCTCCGCATGGGCATAAGCGATTCTGCAATGGAGTTCTTTTAAAACGGCCCTCCAGTACAGCTGATGGCAGTATGTTCAGCCTTGCCTGAGCGAAGGCTCGTCTGTACTTTACTACTGTTAAGTTCTGCAAATAAGATGGCAATGTGTCGAAGAGCCTAGATGGAAAATAATCATACCAGGGGCAAAATTTTCTTGTAGTGGCCAAATTATTTTGTTGCTCAATATCATGTAGGTGCTGTCTAATTAGGACTTTTGCTTTGATAAATCCCAGTGTTAATAAGTGCTGTGACGATAAGCCGAAAGAATGCAGCTTAGAGATAGTGCTCTTCATCCAAACACTCACATGGGAATCCTGCAAGACCAAGGGGAGTAAGCCAGTAGAAGTTAAATTCAACTGGAGCCAATAATTAAATGTCCTGCCCAAGGCCTGTAGAGTAATTGAGGGGAGGTTAGCTTCCAAACGCAAAGATGCATTTGGAACACAACATGGAACGGAAAAAATCTATCTTAAGAACTTAGACTGAACAGCTTCCACAGATCTGAAATAAGGATCCACCCAGATCTGGACCCCATAGAGTAGTTGTGCTAGAAGTTTAGCTCTAAAAACCTCAAGTGCTGAGGGTATATGGTTTCCCCCTTTTGTGTAGAAAAAGCGCATCAGAATTTTGGTACTCTGGGACGCCTTATCCACCACATATTTCTTGTGGGCTAACCAAGACTCTGTTGATTGAAAGACCACACCAAGGTATTTGAAAACTTTAACTTGTTCAATTAGCTGTTTATCTATATACCATCTATGGACCCTGTATTTTTTAGAGAACACCATAACCTTAGTTTTGTTATAGTTCACAGCTAGGTGTTCTTTTTGGCAGTATTCAGAGAATACCCTTAACAATCTACTTAGGACCACTTTCGTTTGGGAGAGAAGTCAAGTACAGCATCATCTGCGTACAAAAGAACGTACAAAATTTGTAGCCAATTTAGGGGCATGAAACGTTGGAGATGTCAAATTCTCAACAATATCATTTATTATATAGATTGAACCACAGAGGAGCCAAAATACAGCCTTGCTTAACTCCCTTTGTGGCCGGTACAGACCCAGTAAGCTGTCCATCTGTAGAGTATCGCACCTTCAGCCAGGTATTGGTATAGAGACATTTGATTTAAAAAAAAGGAGTCTTTTATCTATAGAGGAGTTTAGTTTATCCCAAAGTCTTGTGCGAGAAATTGAGTCAAATGCAGTCTTCAAATCAATGAAAGCTGCGTATAACACACCACCTGGTTTCTTGGCATACTTGTCAATTAGATGGGCTAGTACAAAGCAGTGATCTATTGTAGATCTACCTTGTCTGAACCCTGCTTTCTCGTCAGCCAGAATGGCTTCATCCAGTCAATTAGCTTGTTATAAAGGTGCTTGGCATATAATTTACTAATTACACATAACAAGCTAATTGGGCAATAATTTGCTGTCTATCTATCCAAACATATTTCTGGGCTGCCTTTGTGGAACCTTCATTTGTTTATTTATGAATGAATGGACCCTTCCCTTTCCACATACACTGAAGTCCTTGAGATTCCGGAAACTTCAGCTGGTCCAAAATAGGACAGTGAGATTGCTAATGGGGACAGGCCAATGTGATCATATCAGGCCAGTACTTTTCCATCTGTACTGGCTGCCAGTCCGTGTCTGGCCCAATTCAAAGTGCTGGTATTAACATTCAAAGCCTTAAAAAACGGCTTGGGGCCAGGTTACCTGAAGGATCGTCTCCTCCCATATACCTGCCTGGATCCTAAGATCGTCCTCAGTGATCCTTCTGAGGGAGCCCCTGCCTTTTGTTTGGTTTTGTTTATTCAGTAGTTATTCTGAATAACTACTTTTATGTTCTGGTTATATCATGCTGATGTTTGTAATCTCTTTGTGTTGATGAAAAAGGAAAAAATTAATTAAAACAAAGTAAAACCATTATGAATAACTATTTTTATGTGTTGAATGTATAATACCGATTTTTTCTAATGTTTTTGTGGTGTTTGAGGAAGTAGAATAATAATAATAATAATAATAATAATAATAATAATAATAGGAACACTGTCATTACCCTTAGCTTAACGTGGGTCCTCTTGCGAAGCCACTTTTCCCTGGGCTTGGAAGGCGTGAAGATAGAGACCTCCTTTCCATCCAGCTCTAGAATACTGGAGTTCTCATGTCGCATCACCTGAGGAAGGAACAACTGTGGTCAGTGATTTCTACAGAAAGTGCAAGATAAGACTCTCCAGCTGCTTTGCAAAACACCTGTTTGAACTGGAGCGCTCACAGAGATGGCCATCAATTTGGATGGCTTTTAAGGGGTGTGTGTGTGTTAGACAAATTCATGGAAGAGAAGGCTATCAATGGCTACTAGCCCTGATGGCTATATATGTTCCTCCCAGGAGGACATTTTTCTGTCTAAACATGCATAGGATTGCACCTTTATTTTAGTTGGGACTAGTTCAGAGTTGTTGCTTTTGCAGAATGATGGGTTTAATATTTTTCATTAGGATCTCAAAAAATTGAGATTAATAGAAAATCGGGAGGATCTGTAGCCAAGGAAGCTGTAAGCTGTAACATCTGATCACCAAAAGCATCACCATACCCATTAACCCTTTAGCAGCTGATGCTCATATTGCCATCATGAAATCTGAACGTTTTGCCAAGGGTGCTTGTAAGCGATATTTGTTCAGAGTGATGCATACTCTTTGGAGGTTGCTTCAGAAATTTCTCACTTTGTAAAAATGAAAAGCAACACTCGTGACATGAAAATGAGATCTTTCCAGGCTTCTGCTGTGATTCAACACCAACATAGGACTACATATGTTTCAAGCCACGTGGGACTGACCTGTCTGAGCAGGAAGGAAACCACATCCGTTGATTCCCAGTAGCTTGCATGGAAGAGGTGCGGCAAAGCTACCGTGGGGAAGGCGGTCAGTGCGTCGGGGCAGTAGAGAGCAAAGTCTATCCTTTTGGTTCCCCACCATTTGGCAGCAACTGAGAACAAGAGAGGAGGAGGCAAACAGCAACATTTGGCTTCTTTTTAGAAAAAAAGAAGTAACAAACATTAAAACCCTTGTTTCAGGTTCCAGGTCCATGGCTCTTCCAACTAAAGTACCAGACAACTTTCTCTCTGTGTGGGCATGTCAATGCTTTATACCAGTTTAGCTGTTCTCCCAAAGAATCCTGGGGGTTGTAGTTTGTGGCTAATTCTCTTGTTAGAGATTGCTGGCCCCACCAAACTTCAATTCCCAGGATTTCCTGGGGAGAGGGGAAGAAGAATAACTCTTAAATGATTCTATATTTGCAGATCCCACTTGGAGCACAGAATTCTCAGCCCCTTCAATAAACTGCAGTTCCCAGGATGCTTGGGGGGGAAGCCAAGACAGTAAAACTGGAAGTCTTTAAACTGAATGATACAGCCCATAATATTACAAATGTAGTGGTAAATGATGGTATTATGGAACAAATTTCCTTAGACCGAGGAACTAGACAAGGATGTCCCCTTTCCCCTATTTTGTTTGCATTAGTGATGGAAATACTAGCAAATGTAGTAAGAGAAGATAGAAATATTATAGGGATGGGGGTTGGAGATCAAATTAAAATAAATTTATTTGCAGATGATACTTTATTAACAATTAAAAATCCAATTGAAACAATGGATAGGTTGGAGAACCACTTGAAAGAATTTGGAGAAATAACTGGGCTACAGATGAATTGGGGTAAATCCAAGATTTTACTGTTTAATTATAGTAAAAAAGAGGAGAGTGAAATGTTAAAGAAAAAATATAACATTAAAATTACAAATGTAATTAAATATTTAGGAATAGAAATTACACAAGATATTGATAAAGTAGGAGAACAAAACTTTAGAAAGTTAAAGATAGAGGTTAAAAATAAAATAGAGGAGTATAAAAAAATTGGACTTTCTTGGTTTGGCAGAATAGCGTTGGTAAAAATGAAGATATTGCCTACAATAAACTTTTTGTTTAGGATGTTACCAGTAAAGATTATAGAAAAAGAAATTAAAGATTGGCAATGAATTATTAATGAATATTGTAATGGAAGGAAAAGATCAAGGATTAATAAATATAGTTGGTATAAAGCGCAAAAAATAGGTGGTTTAGGTCTTCCTAATATAAAGTGGTATTATTTAGCCAACCAAGTAAGACATATTTTGGACATTATAGCAGGGAAAGATAAAATGTGGTTGGAACTAGAATCACGAGAATTAGGAAACATGATGGTGAATATATTATTTAAGAAAAATATAAATAATATTATAAAAGGACTAGAAAATCCCTTTTTGAGGAGTATGTTAGAGAGTTGGAATAGCACAAGGAAAATTTTTACATCAGATGTATCCCCGTTAACTCCGGTAGTGGCCATGGAGGACTTTCCAGAAAATGTAAGACATCTAGAAGCTATATTAAGGAGAAAAAAGGTGATTAAATTAATGGATTGGGTGGAAAAATTGAAGACTAGAGAACATATAATAGAAATAGTAGGAAGAGAGAGAATATCATGGTTAAATTCAATGCAATTGGAACTGTGGTTAAAGAAGTGGAGGACAAGAATGGACAGCGAAAGAGAACTAACCAATTTTGAAAAGATAGTTTTGACTAGAGAAGCTATAGAAGGTAATGTTTCAACAAGAGGCACAACAAAGGTTTTATATACGATGTTACAAAATGAAGAAGAGCATAAAGATTCTCTTAAAGTGTTATGGGATAATGAATTTGATGAGGAAATATCGAAACAAAGTTGGAAAAATATTTGGGATAGACGTATTGTAAGAGTTATGTCAACTAGGATAAAAGAGAACTTTTATAAAGTGGTATGGAGATGGTATTTAACTCCAGTAAGATTAAATCGGATAGATAAAAATTGCTCCGCATTGTGTTGGAGAGGATGTAATGTAAAAGGTACGTATGCCCACATGTGGTGGAGTTGTAAAAATGTTCTGGAATTTTGGCAGAAAGTATTTGCAGAAATATCAGAAATAATTGGAATGGAATTAGAAGTCTGCCCAAAATTAGCATTGTTAACAATTACAGAAAAGTTAGTTTGTTTAAAAAATACAAAAGAATTGATTGTGAATTTGTTAACAGCAGCAAAATTAATGATAGCTAGGAATTGGAAGGTTCAACATGTGTTTTCAATTAATGAATGGTATACAGAGGTATGGGATATCGCGTTAAATGATAAATTAACTTGTAATATTAAGTGTCAAAAAGGACAATTGGAGAAAGACACCTTTGTGAACATTTGGGGCAAATTTTTGGATTATGTGTTGGTAAAGGGGAGGGGGAACAAACCTTGTCAAGATTTGTTATATTTTTGGAATATAGAATAATATCTTGTATATACACACACACACACACACACACACAAATTGGGGTGAGAAATATAACTTGGTCCCAAGAGGTGGGGGGGTGCACAATGTTTATGTTGTATTTTTTGTTGTTGTATTCATATTCACCCTGGGGTGATCGCCCAGGGTGGCCGGGTGACCGGCCAGATGGGCGATTAAAAAATATAATAAATAAAATAAATAAAAACAAAAAAACAAAAAAAAAAACTGAATGATACAGATCTGTAGCACAGCTTTATCCCACAGTAAAAGAAAGGGAAATAATGGGCAATCCTCAGAGGTTGCAGAGGAAACTTCCTGTGATGGGTCTTTGGCAAGGCATCTGGAACAGAGGGAGATGGGATTTGGTGCCTACTCACCTAGGCACAAAATGTTCTTCAGCAAAACAAAAGTAGATCACCAGATCGAACAAATCATGCTCCCAACTTCTTCAGGAAGATTCCCTGATCCCAGTTTACACATTCAACAATCACGTACCATATGTTATAGTCCATGAATCAAAAACCACCTTTGAGGCTTCTGCCCCGCATACCTACCGTTTCTGGATATCTAATTTGTAAAACACACATTTATGTACATGTATATCAGTGACGGAATTATCAAAAAGGTGAGTGTCAAAAGAAAGGACAGGAAGTGTTTTGCCGAGGAAGGAAGCCCTCCTGACCCTTCCCACCTCAGCTCCTTCAGACGCTCCTTGCTTTGCGATTTAAATGCAGACACAGGAGAAGAAAGTCAAGCATTGGCTGTTAGGAGAATTCTCATTTATCTGCATGTAGGTCACTTCCAGTCAAAGTCCACATAGGAGAATATTATCCCCAACAAAACAGATAAAATACCCAACAAGACTAAATGTTGCTGGGCTCTAAATGTTAAACTGACCGTCAGACCGGGCTGGCACGAAAATCGAAACACTCCCAAATATCTGTAAAAGGGCTGCCTTACTTTCCTTTGGCTGGAGATGGCCCTGTTCCCAGATTTCTGATGTACATAGATAGCTGTACTTTTCAGAATACACTGACAATGATTTCTGCTCCCAAGCCAAAGGTCATTTCATAAGTGCAGACGTTCCAACTTTCTCTTTCCTGTTCAAAATCAAGCAGCTCATTTTGGGATTCTCCGAACAGGGCAGTCAAGAATAATCCCATTCCTCAAAAGAAATGGCGGTAACATGCAAAATGTTACAACGAATCAGAGCGTATTTTACACCTGCAACTGGCTGTTAGTGGCATGAAGGTTAACATTCAAAGCAGAGAGAAAACAGTGTTTGTTAAACTGTACACCAAGATTGAGAAGTGCCCCAGTGAATGCAGACGGGTCGGTTCTGGAGACGGTGACAGAGGAGGTTAGTGGGGAACTGCTGCTCCTTCATCCCCTTGTCTCTCTCCAGAATACCTTTATTGATGTCGAGGTCTGGAATCTGTAGAATGGAATCCACTTCCCAATGGGAGGATCTCCCAAACCTTCTTCCTAAAGGATTCTGGGACCTTTCAGGTTTAGACGCCCTATGCCTTTGGGGCGAGGGTTGGGTGGGGGATTTGTGCGGAAGGGCAAGCAGGGCTAGAAGGCTAAACCCCCTGGAGTGGTTGAGATGGTTTTTGTTTTCTAAAAGGAACAACATTAAAAAAAAAAAAAAGACAAAACAAAAATAAAACACATCCTTGTTAAAACAAACACAATCATGCAAAAATAAAACTGAATGTATTGGGGCTATATATTGGGGTTATGAAGGAAACTCTTTGGCTGTTTAAGAATCACCAGCGTCTTTTGCATATGAGCCTATCCTTTTATATCTGGAACCTTTCCGTAGACGACACCAAATGAACAAAGTCAGGCAAAGCCAGGACATGCACACAAGGGAAACAGACCCTCTTGGTATACAGTGCCAAGGGGGGGGGTCTTGAACAGGGGATTCTCTGCTGTACTGCAGCACTCCCATTGTCGATGCCCAAAGGGTGGTACTGCAATTTCCAGCTCAGAAGAGATCAGGTGACTCAAAGGGCCAATAGGATCCCACCTCATCCTATATAGCTGATGACTGCAGCCTGGTTCTTCAATATGAGCAACCCAGAAAGCAGGAGCAGACTGAGATGTCCCTGGACTGCCCATCTCCACTTCCTTGCCAGGTTACTCCAGACTACCACCCACAACAAACTTCCTTCTTTTTAGCTTGCGCAGATACTGGGGAGCAAGTTTCTAGTCCTCATGCCTGCATAGGAAGGTGTATGTTGAAGACTCAGGGCTAATGGATCGGTACAGTGGCAGATCTCTTCCCAACCAAATGCACAGGAACATCTTTCCATGGGGAAGGGGAGGGCACAGAACTGCTATGCAGCAGGGAGGGGATACCCCCTTATATGCATGGAACCCCAGCAACATGCTTGGGGCACGGATAATCACATCGACTGAGCTCAAATGAATCTGAAAGGTCCAGCGGCGGCCTTCGCTGAGGGGTGGAAGAGTCAAATTCATAGGTGCCAGATCTGAGGGTTTTCCAAGTCAACAAGCTTGGGGACACAAAATGACACAAGAGATAACATCAAACAGATGGAGAGTTCCATTTACTAAAGACTGCTGGAATAGTCTGGGTGACATGGTCTTCATAGACAGAGGCGGTGTGAGGGGGCGGCCCACTAGGGCTGGAGCTCCGAATCTTCCATTTGGATGGAGCCCTGAATCTCTGGGAGGCCCTCTGCCCCACCACCCTGCTGTCCAGTTGCTGAAAAAAGGGTCATGGGGTCCTGATGATCTCTGTTGCACCTGGTCCCCCTGGATGAGCTGGCTTTTGGCCCACATGTGCTTCACCTCCTGCTGCCCCCCCCCAATCTTTCTGCCTGAGGTTTCTTGCTGAAATCAAATGCCCTCCTCTCCCCTGTCGATACACCCCTTTTTACAAATAGGGGCGTCCTTAGGAGACAGGGTCCTTTAAAGACACACACATGTCCTGTAGGCCTGAGCCCGGGATCTTTTCGGTACCTAGCACCGCCCCTGTTCATAGTTACTCAAACCAGTGTGTGGGAGCAGCTGTTCTCCCACAGCAGTCACTCACACTCGGGGGCAGGACCAGATCAGAAACTGTTCTTCAAATTCATATGGGCCTCGTCAGTCTATGGCAGCCTTCCCCAACTGGGCACCCTCCAGATCTTTTGGGCCATAACTCCCAGCATTCCTGACCACTGGAGACATGCTGGTTGGGACTGATGGGAACTGAACTCCAGAACATCTGGAGGGCACCAAGTTGGGGAAGGCTGGTCTTTGAAGCTCCCTTACAGTGAGACGATTGGTCCATTTAGCCCAAAAGTGTTAGCTCCAACTTGCCCGGCCGCTTTCTACCTCCAATCTTTTTAACAGGAGATGCTAGGGAACAAACCTGGGACCATGTTCGGGAAAGGGCGGCAATTTGTTTGCAGTAATTTGCACTTCCCATACCAATATGTGAACCGACACTCAGTTACCCTTTGGTAGTCATGCTTTTCCGAGTTTAACAATGCAGTTTTCCAATTAAAAAAATACCTACGTTAGGGAAAAGTGCACACAAAAATTCATACAGTAGTGAAAATACGACTGCATATATTAGGCAAAACTGCATTAAGATATATTAGAAGAAATGCACACAAAAATGCATGCATATTTCCTTGCACATTTGGAAAAAAAAATGTGGACAAACAGGATGAAACAAACTTGACTGGAAAAATCAGAACCTGAGAGAAATCAAAACTGATGGATTCATTCTTCCCGGGACCGTCACATATGGCAGAATCAACTTTGTAAGAGCCATCTTCAAAGCTTTAGGAAAGGGTGGAACATTGTAAAAATCCTTAGGAGTCACCATCAGATCTTTTTAGGCACCCAGGATTCCACCATTCTTGCTCAGGGGTGAATCATGCATGCATGACACACCTTTGCCTCCATGCAGCATCCTTCCTAGATAGGAAGCCAGGTTATCGCCTGGCAGAGATATCATATAACCCTACCCTGCGCTTTATATCACTTCTGGCAAGATTACAAGGCCTTAAGGGGAGATGGAGGTGGGAACACTGGATCCAACCCAATATATTTTAATATTGTTGAAAGAAGCAATGGGTGTGGTCCTACTTCTACACACACACACACACACACACACACACACTACTGCATCTGCAATGTGGGGAATAACACTGACTTATTTCACAGGATTGCTATACAGATTATAACTAGAGAGTGCACCAGAAGTGCTCTGAATACTTGAAAGCACCATACAGATGTCCAGTACAGAAGTGGATAACCAGCTTTTAAAGGCTATGGCTTCCCAGAAGGCTGCCCCCCCTGCTCCTCCTCCTCCTCCCCCACCCTGCTTGCCCCAGTGAAAATGCTTGTTCTTTTAGGCAGGAATCATTAGCTCAGGTTAACGAACCTGGGGGTGATGACCTCTGAATTTTGACAGAGTAAATGGCCGCAAAGAAGCACGCCTGCATTGCTCCAGTGAGCATTAGCGGGTCTAGATGAATGGAGGTGCCACTATCAGACACTATTTCTTGACCTCAACCTGGAGGTTAATCAAACATTACCTACTCCAGAAAATTTACCTGAATGGCTGCCAGTCTCAGAAGCTGAGATTAAGAATCTTATCTCTCAGCCCACGAGTAATAAAGCAACCAGGTATAGATTTTACAATCTAGCATTAGCTGGCGGGATTCTTTGCTGGCAGTCCAACTTTCTCCTTATTGATTCAACAGGTTTGATACCTGGAGTGTGGGGTACCGCTGCAATGGTTCCCATCTTTAAAAGAGGCTTTAAATCCGATCCAGGAAATGATCGGCCAACTAGTTTGCTATGTGTAATCAGCAAACTTTACACAAAGCACCTCTGTAATAAACTACACGAGGACGGCATTGTGGCAGATGAACAAGCAAGGTTCAGTCAGCGTAGATCTACTGTAGATCACTGTTTTATTCTAACCCATTTAATGGACAGCGCATCAATCCGTCCTTCAAAGCTGCTCGGAGTCCTGGAGGGAGAACTCATGAGCGAGCGCCTCCTCCCTTACCAACCTGCCTGGTTGCTGAGGTCATCGGAGGACATTCTCCTGGTGGTTCCACATGGACCTACGACCGGATTGGAGTCCACCAGGAGAAGAGCCTTCGGTGTGGTGGCCCCCTTTCTCTGCAACTCCCTGCCTCTGGAGGTCAGGCAGGCTCTGACACTATGTTGTTTTTGGAGCCTGCTGAAGACATCTTTGTACTGGGAAGCTTTCCTTGCTGACCAGCCAGTTTTAATGTTATTGTTTTTTAATGCATTGTTTTCATTCTTTTATCTGTTTTATCTTTTTATTGTTCACCGCTCCGGAATCTGCCTAGATATGGAGCAGTATACAAAGAATGTAAATAAATAAATAGATAAGTAAATGGGGGAAGACTCGATTCTGAGGTGGAGGGGGGTGGGGAGAGGAACACTTACTGTTGGCTATGTTGGAAGCCGTGTAACTGTCTGCCATTCCTGAGACCTGGCTGGCAATACTGGCCTCACTGGCCCTCCGGAAGCCCTTGAACTGGGGGGCTGAAATGGCAGCAGAAGGGGACACGTTTTCCACGAAGACGCCACCATGAGACTGAACAACATCCGCTACGGAGACGAAACAGGGAAATCGAGAAGATTAGACCAAACACACACAGAGCGTGGCAAGACACGCAGGATGCAAAAAAATCAAAATCAAGCTGACACACATACGCAAAAGGCAGAAGACGACCACATGGATGCCAAATCAAACCTTTCAAAGCTGATTGGGGGGGGAATAAGAGTTTCGACGGAGCTCGGAGCAGAGAAAAACAAACGCCAGCACAAGCACCAAAACAAAAAAGGTCAGCAGCTCTGTAGCCATTTCCCAAATGATGAAAGCGAAAAGAATTACCTTGGAGGAAAACAGAAATATCAAACAACCCAATTCGAGCCTTATATGGATTCATACCA
Source organism: Shinisaurus crocodilurus (assembly GCA_021292165.1). NCBI lineage: Eukaryota > Metazoa > Chordata > Lepidosauria > Squamata > Shinisauridae > Shinisaurus > Shinisaurus crocodilurus. The sequence continues at coordinate 25,433,056 of CM037890.1, forward strand.
ATATGCAAAGCTTGTATGGAGCAGTGGTGTTCAAACTGTGTGCCAGGAAACTCCGGGGGTTCCTCAGACGCTTCCCAGGGGTTGTTCAATGAGAAGGTCAGTAATGGTGGACAAGCGTCCACAGAAGACCATTTGCCCAGCACTACTGATCTTTCCTTGCAAAGGGTAGCTGCCGGGAATTTTGGGTGCACATTCTCGGTTCACACTGGGCAATGGAAATAAGGCCCATCCCATGAGATCAGGCCAGTCTCTCATGTGAACTGAGAGTACACCCTAGAACATATCCCAGAATCTTCTGCAATGCGGTGGGGTTCCTCAGATGTGGGGAAGGATTCCCTGAATGTACAAAGCTTGAAAAGCGCAGGGGCAGCATCGGCCAGGGTACATGGATGAAAGAACTCATTGTGTGCGCCTTTTGCTGCCTGCATCCATGTTCTCCCTGGATTTCAGAATGCTGAGTTAGCTGGCCTTGTTTCTGGAGTGGGATTGATCCATCCCCCCCCCCATTTATTGCCAAATTTTATACACCGCACTGTGCATTTATTTATTTAAAATATTTTTTAAACTGCCTTTTAAGGGTGCACTGCCCTCCCAAGTTGGCTTACAGGACTCTAAAACACATGATACAGTTCAAAAACAAAAACCCATCAGCAGCTAATGGTTTGTTTTCCCCCCTCCAAGTACAGCACAATTCAACCAAATTGCAGGAGGGAATAAATGTGTCTTTGGGTTTTGTTTTTTTAAACAGCAGCAAAAAAAACCCGAACACACTGTGCATGCTTATTTTGCCATAGCTTTCAGGTCTTTCAGTTCATCTGTGATTCCCCCCCCCCTCCATGTTTCCGACATGCATAAAACCAATCTTGACAACACCATACATATGATGAACAACAAGTGCTTTTATGCAGTTTTAGCAACGCATATGTGTGCACTGGAAACACAGAGCAGGGAGACGGCGTGAATGAGCCGAAGAAAATTAAAGCTGCAGCAAACTGAACACACTCCAGTTCCAGAGCAAATGTTTAGAAATTTGGGTCATTAACCTGCAACTCAGAAGAAGAAAACACAGAGCAGAACATTTCTATGGAACAATAAAGGAATGGAGTAGAGGAAATTTCTTCCTGAGTTGCAAGGAAAACTCTGGCTATCTGGACACAGACCATAGGACTTGCATAGCCTCCTCCTGGTCTAATGCCTTTATCTTGTACGTGTGGTTTTGGGGAAAGTCTCTAGAACTGAAGAGGAATGAGCCCTTCCCTGTGCAACATCAAAATAAAACAAAAAACCTAAACTCTGGGACAGCCTCTTGGTTAGAATTCTAAATTTAAAAAGGGTCTTCCAGCACCTTAGACCCACAAATGTATGATAGCATAAGCTCTTGAGGACTATAATCCTCTGTATCAGTTGTATGAAGCACATGTAAAGCATGTGTTACTACAGCTACATATACACATGCTTCGGGGGGGGGGGATTGTAGATACCTGTAACTCAGGGTAACACTTTCATGCAACCGATGAAGCGGACTGCACTCCACAAAAGCTTATGCCATTGTGAATTGTTTTAGTCTTTAAGGTGCCACAAGACTCTCTGTTGTTTTTGTTGCCACAGACTCACATGGCTACCCCTCTGAGAATTCAAAATGTCTTTTAGATATGGCTTGGTCTGATTAATCTTGATGGAACCATTTTAATTAGTTTAATGGATTCGGCTTGCCTTGCCCTTCAGTAAGCCGTCACAGCTGGTGCCCTGGAACAGCTAGATAGATATAGCTCATAGAGTTAGAAGGAGCCTACAAGGCTATCGAGTCCAACCCCCTGCTCAATGCAGGAAACTAGAGGAGGGGTCTCCCATCCAAGTAATAACCAGGCCTGACCCTGCTTAGCTTTCCACGCTCAGACAAGCTGAGCCAGCGTGAGCCACAGACCTGTATGACGTTATTTCAAATGTGGATGTTTCTTTATATATCCCTACATTTAAACACAAGTACTAGGGGGTAAAATAAAAAAAAAAACCTGTGGACTACTGCAGTTCCTGACCTGGCAGGAGGGATTCCTATCCCCAACACAGCATCCGACCTTCCCCAGAGAAAAGGCACTCGCTCTCCAAGTCTTTGGCTTTTCTCCTCTGATGCAGCATGTGCTTATCTGCAGCTTGCTTTGATCTGCTGAGTTTCCACAGCCGCCACGGCATGCATGCTGCTGTGTAGCAAGATCTTGTTCACACTGTGAACCTCTTCAAGTGAGAGAGGAATTTCAGAGCAAAACTGCTGAGCTCCCGTAAAAGCAAGAGTCAGCCAGGTGTAGCAGAGTCTAAGTCAATGGGAAGCCAGTGTGCAGGCCTGGAGCAGAGCAAAGGAGGGGAAGTTGCACAAAAGGGATCCTCTTCCTAGCTCGCAATGGGGCCTTGAGCACGTGAGTTATAAAGAAGCACTTAGTTAACGGATGAGACGAGATGTCATCGTGCTCAGTGTTTTTCCACCCCGGCCAGCCGCCACCAATGAGGTGGTGGGGAAACTCTGAGTGCAATGACGTCACAGCATGCATCATCTTTTCTTTTCTTTTTTGTTGTTGTTTATTTCTAAATTTATATACCACCCTCCAACAAAAACAAGAACAAAAAATGCAGGACAGTGTAAAGGCAATAAACTCAAATAAACACTATGAAACAAAAACGATCAGTGAAAAAAGCAGTGGTTAGAAATCACACTGATGCAGGCCAGTGGCCCATCATGCATCCCTTGTCACTTCAGGTCTGCGTCAGAGGTATTTACCTCGCTTCCCAAAGCTCTGTTTTGCACAGTTTGACTGTAAGCAGAAAGAAGGGATGATCTGCTCCTATTACTTTCCCAAGTCAACCGTCATCTTGCAGTGTCTTTCCGAGGGAAAATTTGAAAAGAAATGCAGCCATGCAGAGCAGCAGCAGTAGCACAACAAAAAGTAACTCGATTGTGGAAGCAGAAACCATTAGAGAAACCGGGGTCTTGAAAGCTTTCCCATATAAACAATGGATGTTATTCGTAAGCAGGGTCCAAATCAAACACTAAGCACATCTGGATACACAAAAGAAGCTCCAACAAGGGCAGCTCCAGTGAGGATAGAGGGGCTCCATTGTACATACGGAGCTCCACACGAGCAGCCACTGCCTCAACACTGACAAAAAACATCTGCAACACCCCATTAATAATAATAATAATAATAATAATAATAATAATAATAATTATTCTTACCCGCCTCTCCGTCTAGATCGAGGCGGAGAACAACAAAAATATAAAATACATAGATCCAGATGGGACTTCATAACTACAGTAAGTATGTAATGCAACCTCGTGGTGACTTTAATAGCAAAGGAGGTTGCCAGATCTCCAGCACTTTTCCTGAGGCTGCAATCCGATACCAGGAGTAAGTCCTGTCGAGCTAAGTGAGGCTTATTTCTGAGAAGACATGTGTAGAATTGCACTGTGATAATCTTGTGAGATTTGTGGAGTATTCCCCCCCCCCTTTCTTTCTTTTTCAAACCACAAAGTTACAGGCCAACTAGCTTTTAAAACCAAATTTGCAAAGGACCCTGTTGGTTACTAGGTCCTTATTGTTTAGAAATGTTGGGGGGGGGGGATCTTGAGAGTTGACACTGTCACACGCAACATGAATGTTAAATTTAAAGGGCATGTTCACAGGCAACATCAGATGCCTTTCTTTTCCCCCTCTAATGTTATTTTTAAAAACCTTTCAATAAGGGTTAGATAAAGGGCGTAACATGGGAAACAGTAATCTTTAAAATGCAGATTGCTGGCACTTCTCTGTGCTTTATAATAGGTGTCCGGTGACCTAGCCCAACCGCCAGGAGAGCCCTTCTGTGGGGCATAAGCAGGGCCTTCCTGTCCAGGAGGTTGGAACTTGGAAGGAACCTCTGTGGATCATCACGGAGCATGCGCTGCATCTCAGACAGCAGGGGGCACACACAGTCAGCATCCGATGCATGACCAGTCTGTGTAGCTACCTTTGCCTGGAGTCGAAAATTCTTCTCCCGCTTGGATTCAACTGGGCTCAGGCAAACAGTTGGTTGGAAATGTTCATTTCGAACACACAGACTACAACTTTGCATGCTGCCGCTCAATCCACTTGTGGGGGGGGTGAGCGGTTGGGTGCAAAGGCGCAGGCTCAGGTACGCAGTGATGAACCATTTCTTATCTGGAGAGGAAAACACAAGTGGCCCAACCACAAGCAAGTGGCGATGCTACGTGAAAGGAGAATTAAGTGAGGCCATTCGGTGCTACAAAATAAGGGGGGGGGGAATCCAGTGACTCAGCAATGAGCTGAATCATTTTCCAGCCTGCAGTGCCGTAGAAGAAAGACGTCTCTCTCTACACCCCAATCCCTTTCTATCATTTGGTATGGAAATTAACAATTCTTGGGTCAGCTGGTATCACCTCTCATACAGTTTGTGCCTCGCAGAACTAAGCATGCATGACGAAGGAAGGAAGATGGTTGCTTTGATTGCTTGTCACATAATAATAATAATAATAATAATAATAATAATAATAATAATAATGATTTTAAAAGGACAGGAGGCATACCAAGCAAATGTGGGGGTGGCTGTGAACCAATTAATGTTAAAAATGCTGAAGGCAGACTTTTGAGGGACACACACACAGCTCTTCCTCAGGGACAGGATTTCAAAGCAAAAAGTAAGAATGGGGCAGGGGAAAGAATTCTACTCTCAGCATTGCTGGGTTGAACACCAACAGGCATAATGCCACCACCTCCTGATTTTCTATTTTCATTTTGCTGGGTGTGCACACTGTAGCTGGCTCACCCCAAAATACAAATGCCTAACATTTTGTCTCTCACTGGGTCCTCTGAAAGGAATGGTCTCCCTGCCTCTGCATTTCTTCTCCTGGGAGGATCAAGCCAGCCATTAAGCAGGCAGGGAAAGCGTTCAGGATCCGGGGTGGGGGGTGGAAACAGTGTTTATCAAGCATCAACCACAACCCCGAGAATACGACACAAGACAGTATGGGGAAAGGGGAAGGGCAGATTACACACACTCAGCAAATCCAGAGTTTTTACTGGAAAAGTCTTGCCAATTCAGGATAGGAACAGGGATACTGGTTTCCATGAAGTTCTCCTGGTTCTGGAGAGCAGCCAGGGGGCTGCTTTCTACGAGGAGCACAGGGTTGCTCTGGACTGTTTCAACTAGAAGCAGATGGGGAAGAAAACAAAGAGGGGCAAAAAACAACAACAGACATGTGGCGGCCACAGGAACTGAAACAGAGACTTACAACGGCTCTAAACGACTTCGGACACAGGAAACGAAAAGAAAGGTATAGCTAGATGTGACAGCGGTCAGGTCCGCCCAAGTATGAAGTTGGTAGTGGTGGCGGTTCGAAGCAGAGAAGTGGCAGGCCAGAATAGGGTACTGAACCACTTTCCCCTGCCAGAAAGGAGAGGCAGTTCAGCCGTCCTTTCACACCTGCTGCTCCTGGTGAGGCTTTATAGGCTGGGAGTCCAGCTGGCAGAAAACCGACTGAGGGGGAACAGTTTAGGGGGGGTGGCGTTGATGGGGAAAGATTTTAGCCTCCCCCCTTTTCACCTGCTCTTTCTCCAAGTTAAATCACCCCCTCCCCCTTTTTTCCATTCAGTGGTGACCACACAGTAATGCTGCCATCACATCTAGTTAGACCATAAGGTCAGGTCAGGGCCATCCACATCTCCTTCTCTTTCCCAGGAACCATCTCCAGAGCAGGTTGTCCCTCTTACACCTGTCTTGAAATCACCTTGCTCCTTTCTGGTGGGGAAAATGCAATTCATTTTAATAAAGCTTCTTAATTTGGGGAAGAAGAAAAAAAAAAGGAGCCACCTACATCCATTGGCACGACATATGGCAGCATGGAATTTGGCTTCCTTGAGGTTGTGTGAGCCTAAGCAGGCTCGCTTGGAAAGTATTCCATAGCCATCAATGCACTTGACGTCCAAGTTCAAGTCCAAGGTACCAGGATCCCAGCTTATTTCCCTCCTACTACCTCAAACGGACACATTTCTAGCCTTTGTACCGAGGGCCCCACATCCTAGCAGGGGCCCACTGGCAAGAGCCCCTGGAGTTGCTTCTCTTTTCAGCGTTGCAACCTGCTTGTTCACCTGCCCCTTGCTCTGGCCCAGACAACAGTGGTAGTGAGAAGGAGGAGCAGGAGCTGCCACGGCCTCCTTTCTCACTGGCTCTCTACCTGCAGAACAATCAAGTGGTAGCAGCTGGTGACGATGGTGGTGAGAAGGCAGACTCGCTGAGGGAGCGAGCTCATGGAGGGTGCCTTGCCCAGGGGCCCTCACAAACCTGGAGCCAGCACCGTTCATAATGGAATACTCCTGTATACAAAACGTTCCCTGCACTTCGAAAACTAGATGTTGTGGGGAAGGGGAGTCCTAGCCTACCTTTCTCTATGCAGAGAGACGTTCTTTGTAGGAAGGAGCATTCAATTCCGCCCGAATGCCAAAGTGCTACAGCCCAGACGTGGGTTTACTACCTCAGCAAAAGCTGGTGCCCTCCAGATGTGTGGCAATGCAACTCGCATAATCTCTGACCTGCTGGGAAAGGGGCTGAAGCAGGCCACCAAAATGCTAGGCTTTTAGTGGCAGCAAAAAGCGGACTCACCCAGGAGGGCCGAATTGCCGTCTCCAAGGGGAAACCTCTGATAGCGCGGGACGTTGAAGGGTGGCAAAATGTGGAACTTCTTTTCCAAAAGAGGCTCCAAGCGTGAGGCGGAAGGGTCTGCCGGATGGAACAGGTTGTAGACTTGCTGGCAGGCTGGTCTCAACTGGAAGACTAAGCAAGAAGGAAGGGAGGAAAAAGTGAGAGAGATTATACTGAGGCTAGAGTACACACACAGGCCTACTGTCTTACTGATGAGGCACGTCCCCCGTTGACATCACAGGCTGTTTGCGCTGGCTAGGCACAGGCAGTGGGTTTAGGTGCGTGTGACTGGGCTGGTGGAAGCAGACTTCCCTGTCCCTTCCTTTCCCATGGCAGCTCCTCCGGCCCCCTGAAAGTGCTGCACAGACGGTCAGGGGACCCTGCTGAAGGTGGTAGGCTTTGGCGCAGGGGTTGGGAATCCCAGAAAATTGGGCAGAGGCTCAGGGAAGAAGTCTGTGCCTGATTCTGGGGGATTTCCCCCTCTTCCCTCTCATCAGCACCCCCACCCTGCAACTCAGCCCTGTTGAGGAAAAGGTACATTTGAACGCAATGGCTTCACTGCTTTAAAAATGTTATGTCTGGGGACAAGGAGAAAAAGCGAATTCTCTTTGTAATTATAGAGTGAGAGAAATTATTGCTACTTGTTGCGGAGAAAGTCGCAAGTCCGTTTTGTTGTTTGTTTTGTATTGTTGGGTTTTTTTGTGTGTTCTTAATAAAATAAAACTTCAAAGTAAAAATGTTATATGTCTGTCTGTCTATTTTATAGTTTGAGCATCCCAGATTTGCTTCTTTGCTCACCAAAGAGCAAAGAAGAGGAAAGTATTTTCCTCTTTAGAAGAGGAAAGTATTTTCAAGCACCCCTCTGTCCCACAACAGAACTTACTGTCAAGAGTCGGGATGACGGTTTTTCGTAACGCGAGGACCAGCCCCAAAGGAGATCCAAACAGGAAGAAATCTGCGACCTCAAATTCAAATTTCCCAAGATTCCCTCCATCCAGTGCAGCGGAGCTGCTCGATCTCCTTGACGCCGGGAAGTTTTTCAGAGCACTGGAATGTAAACTAGAGAGAGAGAGAGAGAGAGAGAAACAGACTGTAAGCAAGAATGAAGAAAGCAAAGCTACTAGACAGACCATTATAAATACGCATCATGCTGTGCTTAGCGATGCATGCAGCCCTTACAGCTTTAATACACAGGCAAGTGCTCATGAGGAAACGAGTTTGGGTTGGAGGACGGTTGCTTCAGAGCTGGACAGTGGCCATTTATGTTAGCAGGAGAAGACTAACGCTAGTTAAAATGCATTTCGTGCCATTTCGTTATGCTAGGTGTTGTATTTAATGCTGAATCGATTGTGGAATCGTTTCCGGCAGCAAAATAGAAATTAAAAAAGGAAGGTACTAAGCAAAAAAGCAGCATTTCCTGGGAAATTCTGCCCCCCCTCCTTTTGTTTATTTGCATCCATTGTTGCCTAATGTGTCTTTGTGTGTTGATATGGACACCAGATCTTGTAGTTGTATCGGTGCCACAGAATGCAATATAGGATAGGTAAAGATCATGTACTTAAGGGGCCCAACTAGTTTTTGCAGACATTTATAACCCTTTAAACTGTACCCAGTTTTTAATTCTCAAGCCTAGATATTTTGGAGAAAAGCTGTTTTCTGATCCGCCACCCCCACCTCACAAATCAATTTGGCTCCTAACCCTTATGACTGGAAAAGATTTGTAGCAGGTTTGAAAGTTTGCAAAACTTTCAAGAAGCCCATTGGTCCAATATAGCATTATCTTCTTTACCTATTCTATATCCCTTAAGACACATGCAGCGTAATTCTATATTTACTTAGTCAGAAGTAAGCCCCACTATGTTCAGTGGGGCTTGCTCCCAGGTAAGCGCGCACAGGATTGCAGCTTAAGATTCTTTCTTTACATGTGGCTCCCCCAAGTGTTCTGGGGTCTGCCTACATTATGGAAAGCCATGAATTATGCTTACCTATTTCTTCCTCAAAGAAGTTGTTGGGACAAGTGTTAAGGGGTTAATAGAAGAGAAAAGAAAAAGAAAACAAATAAGAGAGGAAAGAGAAATAGAAAGATCACAATTGGCAGGAAGGGAGTCTTGCATCTTTGCACGCTGCCTATCCCATCAGCCAGCATAAAACGTCCATCCATCAACTCACGCTTTCGCCATGTGATCAACTACACATCACCCAACGCGTCCTGCCCATCTACTGAGGACAGACGAGCCGTTCATCCCGTTCTTTCACATTCATAAGAGTCACAGCCAGCCTTTGGGGCAAGAGTAGGACAAGGCAAGCCCAAAGACTGAAGTACACTCGAGTTCATGGGCAGCGGCCACCAAGACTTAGTGTGGTTTCTATGGGGCCAGAGAACCCCTATAGAGTCTGACTCTATGCAGTAGCTGGCCAGGTCTCAGGCCCTCCTGTTTGGGAATGCCACAAACCACAGCTGCCTTTGCCACCCTGGTGACATCTGCGAAATAAGTTGCCCCACCACCCTCCGTGCTTTAATACAGAGTTTTTCACCGTGTTTCTGGGAGCCTCGGGCTTCTGTGGACGTTGACCAGGATACTTATGATACATGAGCGATTGGCTAGCTGCAGCTGGTGAACTACGCAGGCACTGGAGGTGGAGAGGGGAACTGAATGCATGGATGAGAGAGAGAGCAATTTGGACGGGCGCTGGAAGATTTTGCTGCGCTGAGGGGAGCCCAGTGCTCAATCCGTAACAAGAAAAAGATCCATCCCAATCCAAGGGCCAGTGAGCCTGTCGGAATTTGCCTGACTGATGAGACCGTGCTTGGACAACGTGGCGAGGGAGGAGAGGCCTGAAGAGGCCTCTAGTTGAGTCCAATGTGCAGTCACCACTTGACCAGGGGGGTGGGGGAAGGAGAGGAGAGACCCCCAGGGCCCCCCCAAATGGCTTTGGAGGTGGTGGCAGCGGCGTCTGGAGCTAAGGTGGCTCCTGCTTGAAAAATAGTGAAGATCACTGCTCTGCAACTTGCAGGAATTCCATGGCTAACACTCAAAAGAGCCTCCCCACTAGGCAAAAATAAAAAAAGCCTGAAAAAAACTATTGCTTTAAAATAACTCCACGTTAAATGTCTTACCAACTAATGACACTCAACTTTTAAAAACCTCCACTGTTTCTACTAGAGTTCCCACCTGGACAGGCCCCAAATCTCCTTAGGGCAGGTGGGAATGCCCCCTTTGCGTGAGCTGCCTGCAGCCTCTGCTTAGTCAAGAATGAATTTCAAAATGATCAGGAGCCCATCCGCACGATGATTTACAGATTTACAGAGCGGTGACAGTAGTTAATAACAAGGAGAGGGTTTGGAAGCAAAGGAGAGGCAATTTCTCCCTCTCTCCAAGGCCTGGGGAACCGAGTGAAGACATACAAGCTTGCGATATTATTTAGTGCCAGGAGGAGTGATACAAACAGCGGAAGCAGAATCCGTTAAATCTTTTGAATATCACCAAGAGAATTTTCCTTCAGAAGATACACAGTATAAATAAAATATATAACTGCATGGATGGCAAGGAGGTGTTTTATGGGGCTAAGACTAATTTTTTTGTAAAAATTTTTTTATCATGGAAGACAATTTTACTCGGTCACGAGTGATCGCCTGACTGACTGACTGACTGACCACTGCAATAGTCTGCAATACAAATCCACGGCAGCCATAGCTGAAGGTGTTTGGAGACGAGCGCTTGTTTGCATATTGAGCTCTGGTTTTTAATGAGGCCCTCCCAGGGTCTGAAAAAGTTAACACTGTGAACACAACCCTACAGTCCCTTTATTGGTTTATCAGCCCTAGCACTCCCATGTCCCATTGTGGGGGTCTTTTTTAATATTGTTTCCCCTCACAACAAGCTTGTGAGGTAGGCCACAGCTATTTGTATTTCGCAAACTAGAAACTGAGAGCTTCTCAACATGAGGCTTTTAACCTGCCACTTTATACCAAGGTTTCTGCTTCCGGATTCTTTGCAGGATGAAGATTTGGCTCCTTTACACGTCCCCCCCCGGGGGGGGGGTTCTTTCTCTGCCTTCCTATATGTTCTATTACACAACCACGAGGTGCTGCTGCAGTATAGCGCGATTCCAGAAATACACGGGCTTTTTTTTAGCGCAATAGCTAAAAGATAGCTGATTATCCTCATTCTAAAAAACAGCGTGGAAAATGGCTGCAAAACACGGGAGAGGCCCTGGAGGACAACGACGTCATGTAAAGCCCCCGCAGCTATTGTGAATAAAGAATCATGAGTGCGCAATAAATGCCTCGTGTAAAGAAGCCCTGAGAGAAAGGGAATTATCCAAGACCACCCAGTATTCCGTCCCCCTTCAGGACTAGCAATAGCTGCAGAGATCAGGGAATCAGCTCCAGGTGGGGAGTAGCAGATAAAACACCCTCTCCCTCAGCACTACTGTTCCTGTTACACTCAGTGCCCCCAGCATGTGTCCCCTTGAACTTAAGGCAAAACAGTTGTGGGACCCCAGCTCAGTGGAACAGCACATGCTTTGGATGCTGAAAATCCCAGCATCTCCAGTCCCTGGCATCTCCAATTAAAAGGTGATGGGAGACCAGTTGGCTGAGAAACCTGGAGAGCCAGTCCAAGTGCACAGTCTTGGGCCGGAGGGACCAGTGGTCTGACTCAGCACGAGGCAGTGTCCTGGGCTCCTGTCTCATCATGGATCTCCTGCGTCACGTGCAGTTTAGCCCTAAGATGTGCAGTTGAGCCAGGGCTCGCAGGGACACAGCGCTGGCACTCTTTTATTAGCAGGGACGCCAACATCATCTGCCAATACCCGCTCAGAATTCCCTGTTCCCTGTGAGCTTAGCTGCAATCCTCACAGTGGCTGGGGGCAAATGGATTTTCCCAGCAACAATAGATTATTCCTTTAATGTGAAGTATTTTGGGGTATCTTAGTCTTGATTGGCCAGTTAAGACCAATTAGCTTTACAAAAGACCTGCTCCTAGCAGATAAAAACTCCTAGAACTGGTTTGTTGATATGGATTGACATACCTGCCTGCAATTTTTGGACTCTCCTTGGGGGCGTGGCTATGGAGACTGTCACTACGAGCACCTGCACATCAAAATTTACCACTGCACCACTGGAGGTGTGGTCCCCTCTAATTCATTTATATCCCACATCGTCAGCCCCCAAAGAGGGGCTAACGAGCGTGTATAAAACACCAGATCATCTTAAAACGATGTAACCACCGCCCCCTAAACACAGTTCAGCAGCAGCACTGGTCCTCGCACTTGTTTTCCCCCTTTGCAAACCTACCTGGAGAGGAAGGCCTGGTGCTGTTTGATGGTGTCCAGCTCATAGGTTGACGAGTCGCTCCTCTTCCGCGGCAGCTGCTTCTTGGAGTCCTCCCCGTTGCTGCGAGGGATGTCGATGTTGCTGCGGCTGAGATGTCGGCTGGCTTCCAGGTTGGAGCCGCCCGAGCAGTAGCTGTTGTTCACAATGATTCCAGGAGACAAGAGGTCAGTGTCCTGGAATTTGAAGGGCACAAGGCCTAGGCGTCAGAGCCCTGACAAAGGGCAGTCGCATTGTTGACCCTCCATTTGAAGACAAGCACAGAAGACCCGGCGCAGCCCGACCGAGGACCCCGTGGGCTGTCACTGCACTTTGCCAGATGTCATTGTTTGACCCCGAGCTCCTCGTGTTGCTGTGGGCTAGTGATACAGCCATCATAATAATTTGTTATTATCATTATTGTTCTCGCCATCATAATTGCTATTAACATCAGTATTAGAGTGTAGGGGTGGACAACCTTTTTTCTGTTGAGGGCTGCATTCCCTCCTGGGTAATTTCTTGGGGGGTAGGTGAGCAGGGATGAAGCCAGCGGTGGTAGGGCCAGAGCCAAATTGCATGGGTCACCCCTTCTCTCTCTCTCTCTCTCTCTCTCTCTCTCTCTCTCTCTCCCCTCTCCCTTTATTTATTTATTATATTTATATCCTGCCTTTTTTCCTGCAAGGAATCCAAGGCTGCTTACATGGTCATCTTCCTCTCCATTTTATCCTCACAACAACCCTGTGAGGTAGGTTAGGCTGAGAGTCAGTGACAGGCCCAAAGTCACCCAGTGAACTTCATCGCCAAGTGGGAACTAGAACTTGGATCTCCCGAGTCCCAGTCCAACACTCCCCCCACTACACCACACTGGCTTTTTCTGCCACCCCTATTTCTGCCACCCCCTTCTCTCTCTCTCTCTCCCCCATCTTCGCACACATGCGGGCTGCCAGGGCTTCTGAACTAATCGCTTGCAGAGGGCCACATGAAATTAGGCCAAGGGACACCGATCGCCCATCCCTGATACAGTGTCATCAGTGTGTACAGTGCTTTGCAGAGTACAAGAGGACAGGTTCCTGCCCTGAGGAGTTTACCATCTAAACCTCTGACACAGGGGAAACAACAGAAGAGGGGGAAGGAAGGGGAGGCGAGGGCTAAACGGGAAGAAAGTGTGCTTAGTTCAATTACACATACTTAGTCTTAGTTACCTTCCAGATGTGTTGGACTGCAAGTCCCATCCTCCCCAACCAGCACGACCACTTCCCATTGGGGAAGGCTGCAGTAGGGCATGGGTACATAGGTGTTCTGGGAGGCAGCTTTTGGTCTTTGGGGCAGTGAGAGAGAGAGAGAGAGAGAGAGAGAGAGAGAGAGAGAGAGAGAGAGAGAGCAGAGCTCAGAGCTGTTTAAGGGAGAAGGAGACCTTGGAACAGTTGAGTGTGGTTAAGTTGGATGAGTGAAGGTCACAGGCAGCAATAGGTGAGAATATCAGAGTGAAGAGATAAGTGGGGTGGGGGGCTTTGAAGGTGAGGATAAGAATCTTGTGCAGGATCTGGGAGTGGACAAGGAAGCCAAGTGTGGGGATTTAAGGAGGGGAGTCACCTGCTCAGAACAATGAGAGAGGTGAATACTTTTGGCAGCAGAGTGCTGGATGGAGGTGAGGGACCCAAGGTGAGACAACAGAAGACCAGACAGACAGTCGATTGCTGTAATCAAGGCAAGAGCCCGACCGACCAGGGCGGGGATCAGGGTTTTCACCGAGGGAACAGAGGGGAAGGGGCTTGATTTTTTGTCATGTTAACAACAGGCGCTGTGGGTGGGACATCTTGCGAAGGACAACCTAATGCTGACAAGGCCTTTTGTGTTCACAGTGCAGATCAGATGTGCCTTGGGCCTGCAGATTTATATCACAGTAAGTATGGCCTTAAGGAGGAAAAAACACAATTATATCTCTGCCTCTCTTTTGAAACAAGGACAGCCTGTTCGGTGGGCTAGATAATATAGGTGAAGCACTCTTAAACTGTGCATTATAAATGTGTACGTACAGAGCACTATTATCCTGCAGTGAGCAGTGTGCTTCCTTGCCATCCTAGAATGAGGATTGCCTGTGTGTGTGTGTGTGTGTGTGTGTGTGTGTTTACCTGCACGCTTACGACACTCCCGCGCCGGCTACTGTTCTGACTCTCCGACATGGTCTGATTGCTGTAGCACAGAGCGTCAAAGCCCAAGATCCCTCCTACGCAGTCCCCTACCAAACACACCTGTGCAAAAGGGAAAACAAACGCCATTCGTTGTCCCTTTCATGGAACAAACTACTGCCTCTTCTGAGATGTGGCCTGCTGCTGTAACATGTGCGTGCATTACCTAAACAATAAATCAGTTATTTATTGTTTTATTCACATACAAACATATGCAGATGTAATCATTTGGTTAATCTATTTTTTAAAAACCTCTTATGATTAATCAGCTAAGAGCTATTTAACTGGGTGACAAACCTAGCATTGATTTTTCATAAATTTCCACAAGGAATGAAAGGGGGAAACTTCCCACCTGCTCTCCGGTTCATCTCCACCAACCGAGGCAGTCTGCTCACCTGGCCGCTGAATGACGTGCCTTCCTGGGATTTGATGAACTCGCTGTACACCTGATTGGCTCTCAGGATCACCGTGGAGACCGCCTCTTGGTACTGCGGGGATGACGTGGCCAGCAGAGGAAGCGCTGCGAGTGGAATGTGATCCTGGCTGTTGGAAAGGCAGCCTTCGTCATAACTGTACGGGCTGAGGCTAAAGAGAGAGAGAAAGTTAGGGACTTTCCCTTTCTATGGATGTGTCGCAGGTCAGTGAAACCTCTGGAACAAACATCTGACTGGCCAGGTTCACGCTGCAATGCCCAGCTGTAACGGACTCTTAATATAGGAGGGCTTGCAGACAATGGACAGCAGGGTCATGGAAGGCAAATACCACGGAACATTGTCATAATAACAACATATGGACCACGAGTGTTGGACTGGGACTTGGGAGATCCGGGTTCTAGTACCCGCTCGGCCATGAAACTCACTGGGTGACTTTGGGCCAGTCACTGACTCTCAGTCTAACCTACCTAACAGGGCTGTTGTGAGGATAAAATGGAGAGGAGGAGGAAGATTATGTAAGCCGCTTTGGGTTCCTTGCAGGAAGTAGGCGAGGTATACTAAATATAATAAATAAATAAATAAACTAAACAAATACAAGAAACCAGAGGCAACAAGGATGCCAACGTCTTTATGGAAACACGGTACTGGTTTATTACATACTGAAATAAAAGAGACAATACTATGAAGCCTCCTGACACACATGGGTCACTGTGGAAAGACACCATCAAATAAATCAAGATTTTCTTATACATAATATAGATGCTGAATCTATATTATCTTCAAATGAGCTAAGCTATTATCATTCCCCACATTTCATTTAGTTTCTAAAATCTGTTATAAATGTAATGAGTGTGTTTGTTACTGGAAATGAAAATACAGGGTAGTATCCTGTGTTAGTCCTACTTAGAGTAGACCCATTGAAATGAATGGGACAAGTTAGTCATGACATTCAACATTGGATACGACCATATATATATATATATATATATATAGGTAGGAGGGCTTGTGGAAGTGCAAGGCAGTGAGACTACAGGCTGTATGGGATTAGAGCAGTGTTCAACCTTGGGTCCCCAGATGTTTTTGGCCTACGACTACATCTGGGGACCCAAGGTTGGAGAACACTGGACTAGAGAAAGGCTGGTGTTCCTGCTTCCCCTCCTT
The DNA here is from genome assembly GCA_021292165.1 of Shinisaurus crocodilurus. Classification (NCBI taxonomy): domain Eukaryota; kingdom Metazoa; phylum Chordata; class Lepidosauria; order Squamata; family Shinisauridae; genus Shinisaurus; species Shinisaurus crocodilurus. The sequence continues at coordinate 25,448,838 of CM037890.1, forward strand.
CCGCTGCCATCACAGACATACAGACTGCAAAAAGATGCTTGCTTGTTGTTTTTTTTAAAGAAATCAGCACAAATATACCAGCTTCTCTGTGCATTTGTTAAAAAGCACCCCTGCCCCTTTTCTTGTTCATAACTTGCACCAGAAGAACCATTGTAGCATTGTAGACAGAGTGACTTTCGGCCAGCCACACTCTCTCAACCTAACCCTACACATCTGGAAGGCGACAGTGTGAGGAAGGCTGCCCTCCCATAACTAAGACTAAGTATGTGTAATTGAACTAACCACACTTTCTTCCCATTTAGCCCTCTCCTTCCCTTCTTTCCCCCTGTTCTTTTGTTTCCCCTGTGTCAGACTTTTAGATTGTAAGCTCCTCAGGGCAAGGACCTGACCTCTTGTACTCGGCAAAGCACTGTACACACTGATGACACTGTATCAGGGATGGGCAATTGGTGGCCCTCAGCCTAATTTCATGTGGCCCTCTGCAAGCAATCAGTTCAGACACCCTGGCAGCCCGCGTGTGTGGGAAGGAAGACAGGGGGGAGAAACCGAGAGAAAGAGAGAGAAAAGGGGGTGGCAGAAAAAGCCAGTATGGCGTTATTGGTTAGAGTCTTGGACTGGAACTCAGGAGATCCAAGTTCTAGTCCCCGCTCGGCCATGAAGCTCACTGGGTGACTTTGGGCCAGTCACTGACTCTCAGCCTAACCTACCTCACAGGGTTATTGTGAGAATAATTCAAAACAACAACATACACACTGCCTTGAGCTCCTTGAAGGAAAGGCATGTTGATGCAAATGTGTGTGAGTCATTCTTCAGCCCTGAATGTGTCAGGCAGGCTGTGTGACTTCAAAAAAAAATTTTTTTTTTTAAATTTCACATTAAGCAATTATGCAGGTATACACACGTCCTTCACCTTACAATGTGTGTGGTGTCTTTTTAAATATTCTGTGTACTGGCGTGTGCGCACATTAGTAATGTTATGGGCACCAACCCAGAGCAATGTGGTATATGGAGTTTACCTTGCTTGCATGACCCTGTATCAGCCTTCCTGAACCTGGTGTCCTCCAGATGTGTTGGACTGCAATTCGCATCATCCCCATGCTGGATGGGAATTATGGGAGTTGCAGTCCAACACATCTGGAGGACACCAGGTTGGGGAAGGCTGACCTATATGGACAGAAATTTCTAGGGTGCTCCATCGGTTTGCACATCTCAGCCTCTCTGGCCCTTGCTAGTTAAAGGGTCTCGCTGATGGTCTCTTGTCCTAAAGTCAGCCCTGTCCAACAGCCACGTGGCCAGGCAGAGATGCCATAGAAATGTAGACTCCAAAGATGGGGGGTGTTATTCCTGAAAGGGGCAGGACATAAGAACTTAAGAAGAGCCCTGCTGGATCAGACCAAGGGTCCATCTAGGCCAGCATTCTGTTCACACAGTGGCCAACCAGCTGCCCACAGGAAGCCCACAAGCAGGACATGAGTGCAACAGCACCCTCCCACCCATGTTCCCCAGCAACTGGTGTACATAGGCATCCAGCCTCAGATCCTGGAGGTAGCATATCGCCATCAGGACCAGTAGCCTTTGATAGCCTTCTCCTCCATGAATTTGTCCAATCCCCTTTTAAAGCTGTCCAAATTGGTGGCCATCACTACATTTTGTGGAAGTGAATGCCATAGTTTAACTATGCGCCGTGTGCATAGTTAATGCCAAGGACGCACCTTGGGATTTTAATATTGAAGCGCTTTAAAGGAGCAGGTGATGAGACGAACATCTTCTAGGTACTTAACCAAATCAGAAATAGCCTCACCTGTGCAGGTGAGCCTTGTGACAGCTAAGGCCCTGCGCGACCCAAGATTACAAGCCCCCCACTTATACACAGCCACAGCCAATAGGATAGGGGAGGCTATAAACCAGTCCATCCAGCCAGCTGCACATTCATCACCTATGGGAAATCTTCCAGTGCTCAAGAATGATTTTTTCCTCTCATACCTGGAGCTGTGGAGTGAGAGTTATTATCTGAGGGCCCCTTGCTTGCCACATAACTCTACGAATCCATGTTTAAGACCTTACCTGATTAGTCTGAACAAATCGATCGTGGCTCTTTGAGTGCAATGCCATTACATTCATTACAGCCACGTATGAGATGGCTTACAGGATAATTAATAAAGTGCGCTCAGATACACACAGAACAGCCCTCACTGGTGTTATGGAGAACATAAGAACGTGGTTTTTGAAGTAAAGGCAACACACCTACAAAATCTATTTGGCCAAAGATGACAGCAGGACAGAAAGAGAGAGAGAGAGAGAGAGAGAGAGAGAGAGAGAGAGAGAGAGAGAGAGAGACTATTGTCCAGTCTTGGTCAGGATGAGCCCACAGCAGAATCTGGAGGAAGCTCTGGCAGAGGAAGCTCAGCGCGCAAATACAAGAGCAGGGACTGTGCATCAGCTCCAAAAAAATCAAGAACCAGGATGAGGAAGGGAGGATGGGCAGAGACAGGCCATTCAGAACCCTGGACAGGTCCTTGGGAAGAGACTACTTATTCCAGGAAGTACTTGTTGCTAACTGAACCCTTATTCCTGAGCCCCGAACTAAGACCTCTTCTGGACTAGGCTCTGCCCACTTGCAGGAGGACTGAGGTCCTTAAAGGGGCAGCTCCCTGGCCCGGAACCTGGCGCTCTGTCAACTCGCTAGCCTGATTAGGTCAGGCTGCCTTTGGTTAAGTCAGCCACTGCTAGACCCTGCCCCGAGTTCCAAGAGAGCAGGAGACTTGTTCACAAGACAGAGGGACTGGGTTTAGTGGATTTTAGCCAGAGGCTGCACTTGCTGGGTCGCCTCTGTGTTATCGAGATAGTGAGCAGGCTCAGTACTTGAGTCCTTTGGGGGGTGAGGATGCTGGTCCAGTCCAAGAGGTCTGGATCCAGAGGACTCTGGTTGCTGGACTCAGGGTCAGTGCCAGGGACTAGATCTGGCCCTTCTGATTCAGCTCGTCTTACTTGGGAGCCACTGTTCAAGTCATTGTTGGTAGACTGGGTAATGGCACCAACCAGCATGACGGCTCTTTCACGCCACCTTCAAGACTCCTTTTTGGTTTTGTTTTGTTTTTAGCATGCTGTTGCCTCTGTCCAGATTAATTTGGTCGACTCACAGATCTTCGTTATGGAATTGTGCCACGCGGACCCCAGCATAACTGGTTGGATGCTGAAAGTGGATGCTTGAAGCAGCAGCGTCAGGAAGGCTGGTCTGGAGGAGCCTGAGCACTCAAGCACAAGCGGAGGGTGTCTCCCTGCCAAATCACAAATGCAAAACGCTAGCAGCCAAATTAATAACTGGGACCAGAAGGTCTGAACATATAACACCGATTCTGGCCCACTTGCATTGGCTGCCTGTATGCTTCCGAGCCCGATTCAAAGTGCTGGTTTTAACCTATAAAGCCTTTCACAGCTCAGGACCAAAATACCTGATGGAACACCTCTCCCGACCTGAACTTACCCAGACACTATGATCAACATCTGAGGCCTTCCTCAGAGTGCCACTTCCAAGGGAGGCTCAGAAGGTGGCAACAAGGGAAAGGGCCTTCTCAATGGTGGCCCCACTGATTATGGAGTGCTCTCCCCACTGAGGCCTGCCTGGAACCAACACTGTCATCTTTTCAGCTGTTAAGACTGTCCTCCACTCCCAGGCATTTGATGGCATATGATGGGGGCCACTGATGTCAGCTGGTTTTAACAGGTTTAGCATTTTACTGAAATCGTTTTTAGCTGATTAAATTGTTTTAAATTTTGTATATTGAAATTTTATGCTGTATTTTTATATGTGGTTTATTTTCGTGAATTGCTGTGAACCGCCCAGAGAGCTTCGGCTATTGGGCAGTAAAGAAATGAAATAAATAATAATTATGATAAAGCCCTATGGGTATATCTATATGACAAATCTAAGATATCCATTTTATAGTAGTTTAACTGTCCTGGCTTTCCTTAAGTAATCTAGGTGAGGTGCTGCGAATTCTGTTAGAGATCCCTACCCCTACCAACCCCAGAATCACACTTTCCAACAGGGTACCCTGAAAAGAAAAGAATGACAACTAAGCCAAGTTTAAGTTTGTAGTGTGGATCTGCCCATCGTGTCTGTAGATGCCTGCTAGCAGAACAACCCCCACATCTGGATTCAGTGCGAAGACTAGAGATGCATGGGGATAGCTCTTCTATCCATGTGTAGCATCTGAGCAATCTGTCCTGGGGTAGTTGGAGGGGATGTGGCAAACCCAGTGGGTCTCTGGTCACTATTCTACTTTCATGTAAGATTTGAGAACCTCTTCCCCAGAAGAATATGGAAACCACCACCACCACCCCTCTCTTCGTACCATTTCAGGTTTCAGTGGAGCAGGAGGGAGGCTTAAAAGCTTGCTCTTGGATATATTCAAGATTTTTTAACTAGTCAGTGTGCAAAATCAGTGAGTAAGCCAGAGATGTGAGTACTCCTGACGAATGATCACATGTGGTCTAGTTTGAAATGTCCTGCTTGTGGGGTCCCATGGGGAACTGGTTGGCCACTGTGTGTGGACAGAACGCTGGACTAGACGGGCCCTTGGTCTGATCCAGCAGGGCTCTTCTTACGTTCTTATAAAACACAACTGCCCCCTCCTTGCCTTTCCTAAATTACACCCCTCTGCCTCTCTCTTCCTCCTTCCCAGTCCCTTGGTTCTGAAAGCCCAGCAGTAACTCACTTGGAAACGAGTGAAAATGCTTCAGAGCAGATGGCCGGACAAGGAACTAACTTGATGGCGATACGCCCAAGGGCTGCTGGGTAATGGACCCTAATGACGGTGTCAAATGCAGTGGCGATGGTATTGACGTCCCCTTGCTTGGAGCTCTGATCACCGCTTCCGGTATCCAGGATATTGCCCCCATGCAGAACCAAAAGCAGGACATGGATTTTGCTTGGCTGCACTAGTGGAGCTACAACCTCATCCTGAAAAGGGGTGAGGTGGGGGAGAGAAACACAAGATTAGATTAATCTGGTCCCAAGGCCCAAATGTCTTTCTGCTGCAGATCTGCAGTTGGCAGACTTCAGGCTTGTGGGATCTACTTTGTTTTTTTTTACCAGAACCTCAAGATCCACCAACTGGTGCAAAAGACGAACACTTAGTATTAAAGAATTCAGAGCCCAGGACTTTGTTCTGAATGAAGCTCACAATCCTTCTACACAAAAGTTCATTTGTGTTTAACTCAAGCTTTCTTCATTTCAGCAAGCCCAAAGTCATCGCTGACGGGATTTCTGTTGCCCAGTAACATTTTCTGCCCTGCCTAAGCAAATTCCAGGCCTGGAGAGATGCGCACGGACCCAGGTTTTCTTAACCCTAACCCTCACTTGAGTTTTAACCCTAATCTTGAAACACAGGTATAATCCCCATACCTACAGGCAGCATGCCCAAAGTCATCCCTGAGGGGGTTTCTGTTGCCCACTAACATTTTCGGCCCTGCCTAATCTAATTCCAAGCCTCGGGAGATGCGCACAGACCCAAGTTTTCTTAACCCTAACCCTAGCTTGGGTTTTAAACCCTAATCCAAAAGCACAGGTATAATCCCCATACATTCTGGCAGCATGCCCAAAGTCATCCCTGAGGGGGTTTCTGTTGCCCACTAACATTTTCTGCCCTGCCTAAGCTTATTCCAGGCCCCAGGAGATCCGCACGGACCCATGTTTTCTTAACCCTAACCCTAGCTTGGGTTGTAACCCTAATCTTGAAACACAGGTTTAATCCCCATACATACAGGCAGCATGCCCAAAGTCATCCCTGAGGGGGTTTCTGTTGCCCACTAACATTTTTGGCCATGCCTAAGCTAATTCCAGGCCCCGGGAGATGCACACGGACCCATGTTTTCTTAACCCTAACCCTAGCTTGAGTTTTAACCCTAATCTTGAAACACAGGTATAATCCCCATAAATACAGGCAGCATACCCAAAGTCATCCCTGAGGGGGTTTCTGTTGCCCACTAACATTTTCTGCCCTGCCTAAGCTAATTCCAGGCCTCGGGAGATGTGCACGGACCCATGTTTTCTTAACCCTAACCCTAGCTTGGGTTTTAACTCTAATCTTGAAACACGGGTATAATCCCCATATAATTGGAGATTGGGGAACCTTCCTGAAGTTGCTATTGTTAAACGGGGGGGGGGGTCAGAAACCCTTGCCGATCTACAAGAAATCACCCAGAGATCTACCAGTAGATCCAGATCTAACTTCTGCCCACCCCCTACTGCAGAACAAGAATTCTTGGATATGTACCAAGTATCTGGAAACTTTCAGACCATACAGTGCTATGGATACCCTGGGCCACTTTAGCGGTGACGAGCCTTGTACTGAAGAATCCAGTAGCTGGAACAGTAGATGCTTGGGCACTATAAATGGCTGCATTTGTGGTGTGAGAGAAGATGATATATAAACAAAAGGGATAAGCTGGAACGGTTACAAAAAAAACCATGGAGTACTTTCCTGGAACTCTTTCAACTTTTGATTGCTTTTACGCTCTTGTTTGATAAATTTTACCTTAACTGTATACTGGGAAACTACATGCTTACTCTCCTTATAATCAAGTGTAAGCGCAGCATACAATTTGACTCTCTCATGCAACAAGGTTCAATTGCCAGGGAGGGCAGGAGTGGAGAGAAAAGGCACCAACACTGTAAGCACAGTATAAAATCCCATAAAGTTTACATTTAAACAAATATGACGTTATCAAGGCAAACAGAGTTTTGGTTCCTGAGAAGTCAATGGCCTTAAGAATAAGGGAAGACAGCTCCTCTGCAAACAATAATTATTTCAAAAATCCATTGTGACTCATGACGGCCACAACTTGCACAAGGGAGATTTTGAACTGGTTGTGTTGGCGACTGGAGGAGGAAGGTTGGCAAAAAGGAAGTGGTTGACGGTGCTCTGAACTGGCTGGACTTTGGGGTCTTCCCTGATTCTACCTTGGGTCCAGCACTGCTTCTTGTTGTCGGTGCATCCCTAGAATTTCTTCTAAACACGTCCAGTGTAAAGAAACAGATGTTTGGAAAGAGACTGCCAGTTTCTTATGCCCTTCCATTAAAGCAGGAGATGGCCAATTTCTCAAATTCTCAGAAGCTACTGTATTGTGCTACCACTACTCTGAGGACTGGAATAATCTACACCACCCTTCCTCAACCTGGCACCCCTCCAGATGTGTTGGGAGTACAACTTCCACCAACCTCAGCCAACATGGCCAATGGGGTGTTGGGAGTGGGAGTCCAACACATTTGGAGGGCACCAGTTTGGGGAAGACTGACCTACAAACACCTCCCCCAAGAGATGCAAAAGTTCTCTATGAAGTTGGTCTAACCTAGCAGCTTCAAGGATACAAAGCACATGCCCTTGGTAGCTCACCAATGAGGGAAGAGAGCTGAAGAATAAATATGCTCCCTGATAGGTTGTCCCCTACCCGCCACCCCACTCCAAGAGGCAGGCTGCAAGTGGACCTTTTCCTCTCCAGAACACACATGAAAGGGCAGCCCAGCAACATTCACATGGGATACAAAACAGAGTTGTTTCTTTCCCTTACAAGTAAAACTGAGCAATACTTTTGATCACACTGTAGTTAGAACCTGGTAGGGTCCCCAGAGGCCAGATGAAGTTGCTTCAGGAGCCAAATCCAGCCACAGGCTTCAGCAAGGCCCCGGATCTCATTGCCAGGTCACAGCTGCATGTAGGCAGGCTGCGGAATGTGTGTGCTCAAAGGGATGAACACGGTTATTGCTCATGTGGAAGAGCCGTAAGTTTTTTTCTCCAAATAAACCAGAGAAGGCAGTTTATTTAGATGGTGTACCTCAGTTATGTTTAGTCTTTCCACACTGGATCCAACATTGTACTGTGCTGCCGATCCAAGACACGGATCATCTGGAAGAAAAGAAGAGATCGGTCACATGAGTTGGGTTTCTTTCCTCCACAGGGCAGGGGACACCCCTGTAACTAACCTCTCACACTGCAGCTTTAACGTGGTGGAACAGTCATTCTACCTGCCCAGAGAACCTGAGGAAGGGAACTGTAGTCCTGAGGGAGTGGGGACCTCTAACAGAGAATTGCCACACTACATGTAAGGGAAACCCACACACCACCGCCCATGCCAACTTGAGGGGCCAGTGCCATGGGCCTGGAAGCGGCCAAGAGCTGCAGGATCCAAGAAGGAGCTGCAACCCAAAGGCCAACAGGTGGCCCATAGAAATGCTGCCACTGCTTGGGCAATGGGCCAGTAAGATGGGAGCTGCAGTTGAAACGAGGCTTCAGGTAGCCATGACTCCATTACCAGAGCAACGGTGATGCAGCTGCCGGAGAAGCAAGCACTGGACATCTTGTAAGGCTGGGGAGGGGAGGGGAACTCTGTAGACCCCACCTATTTAGGCCTCATGAGGTGTGAGGCAAGGAGGACCCTGTATGACTCTCTAGAAGAGAGTGCAGGGAGGAGCAGGAGGAGGCAGAAGGTGATGGCAACTCTCTCCGTTCAGAAGCTGAGGCCCCAGAAAAGAGCTCTGTCTCAGGCTGGAGTCTGGGGGAAGTAGCATGGACTTCCCCATGTCTGCCTTCAAGAACTGACAGAAAGCCAGCTGCCCCACACCAAGGGTGTGGGATTCACCCCAGGTGAATTAGTGGCTGTCATTTTACAATTTCCAGGATTCTTTTAGGTGAAGCTGAACAGGTATAAAACTGACATTAGTTTGTAATGTACCGGTACATCTGTCCTCTTGTAAACTTTGGGGACTCACACTCTACGTCCAACTAAGAGGACCACTGTTTTAAGCCTTAAGTCTAAACTGTAAGAGGATAACTGCACAATACTCTCAGCAGTGTTCCCCTTCACAAATAAAGTACCTGGTACTTCTTCAGATTCGGTGGTTTCAATCTTATCCATGAGATCGTTTGAACTCCATTTGGTGATCTCTTTTGGAAACACCTCTTCACTCTCAGACAGGCCATCTTTGAAGAGAGAGGGGGCAACAATTATGTTCAAAATACGGATGGCATATGGTGTCAGAAGCTCTTTGTGAGTTCTGGGTCAGCTCCTAACAGATGGAGGCTAGCAGGGCAAACATAGAAAGCTGGTGCTCAGAAAACCCACAGCAGTTCTTGAGACGGGGAAATCCCAGGCTTTGAAAGATAAAGCACATACCAAAAAAGCCTTATCGGATCAAACAAAGGTACTGCCCAAATGCGGTAACAGTGAACTTAAGAGCGTTAAAAACCTGCATTGACACAGCAAAGTCTTAACCATGGTTAAGAGCATTCACACATCAGAGAAGAGGGGCTTGGGGAGGGAGATGGCATGCCTGCAGCCCACTCCTCACCGCTTCACCATTGTATAAAGGGATGAAGAGCAGTAGTCTGCACCACTGGGAGACCATCTCCCCAGAGACCTTTGTAATACTGTGCTGCTGGGACCAACTGACTCAAGGTAAAAGAAGGAAAACAAACACAAGGAAATGTAGAGAAACAAGTCATGCCAAGGTCACTACCTATATCAATCAACCTGCAACAGGTAGTTGCTGGAACAGGCGGTAACAAAGAATTTAAAAAGGAACAAACCAGAGAGTTTCTTGATATGCTCCTACCTATCAGACCAGAGCAGACCTCTGAAGGCAAAGCAACGTGAGCCATGACTGAGCATATATTGCCAAAAGAATATGCAGTGTCACAACTAGTTTTCTCCTTCCAGGATGTTCAGGTTGTTTTAAAGTTATAATGCACACATAGGCTGAGCTACACCTTGCTAACTTGGTTGATCCAGGTCTTATATACTTGAGAGAGAGAGAGAGAGAGAGAGAGACTGTACAGAAAAACAGTTTCATCTCTATGACATCTTTGCACTTATTGTCACTGTGGCAATAAGTACTAGGTTCCATCCTCTGCATCTTCAAGTTCATTTATTTACAAGATTTATATACTGCTCCATATTCCGGTTTGGAGATTTCACAGCAGTGAACAATGAAAGATAAAACAGATAAAAGAATAAAAGACTATGTTAAAAACAAAATCAATAAAACCATGGCTGGTTAGTTCAGGAAGGCTTCCTAAAATAAAGTGTTTTCAGGAGGCGCCAAAAACAATACAATGTTGGTGCCTGCCTGACCTCCAGAGGCCGGAGTTCCACAGAAGTGGAGCTGCCACACTGAAGGCTCTTCTTCCTGGTGGACTCCAATCGGGCATAGGTCCATGTGGAACCACGAGGAACATGCCATCCAATGACCTCAGTGACTGGGCAGGTTGGTAAGGGAGGAGGTGCTCTCTCAGGTATCCTGGTCCCAAGTTATTTTGGGCTTTGTACATGTACCAGAACCTTAAACCTGGCTTGGATGGGAAAAGGCTCTGGTTTGAAACCCTGGAGAGCCGCTGCCAGTCAGTGTCAACAATCCTGAGTTAGAAGGACCAAGGGTCTGACTTGGGAATCAAGTGGATTCCCATGCTCCTCTTGTCCTTTTAATATATCTGATACTACATTTGTGCAGAGGGAGGGTCAAAATGGATTACACCCCCTGACAGGGCTATTGACTGCTTAAAGAGGTAAGCCTCTTTCTTTTAACCAATTAATCAACCAGCTAAAATACAGATTACATCATCTCAGAATAGGGGCAACGGTTTAAGTCTATGTAGTGGGAAAATAACCATTTCTCTGGGATAAATACTAAATAGTCAGAACAGTGCCCCAATCAAGAGATAGCAAAGCTTGCCTGCATCAGTGCTACTGACACCTGGCCAGCCTTCTCACAGCTCAGATTATCAATGCATATTTTAAATCTGCACTTAATGAATGTATTGCAGCCAATTAATCCAATAAAGCTTTCTGCCCACTACCTGATGCATCTGCACAGAGCAGAGTGCACGAGAGATAGTGTCTATTGTCAAATCTGTATGGAGCAGCGAGGGGTGAGTTTACATTCCGAGCTTGTTCCTGCGACTTAATCTAAATATTGAACCCATTTGCTTGAGAGGCTTAATTACAGGTCTCTCCGCTCCTTTAGCTGAACAGGTTCCTTTTCCCATTATTTGCACTTTTTATGACACAGGTATGCGATGTTAATAATTCAGTTTGTCAGACTTTGCTGGCAAATGAGAACATGTGGGAAGGCTTGCAAGATTAAAAAAAATAAATCTAGATCCAGATCCTCGTCGTGACGTGCTCAAGCAATTCACATACCGCTAATAAGAACAGGTAAGATGTGGCTCTAATATATTGTTGTGGGCCCTTTTTCTTCTAGGGAGCTCAGAGTAGTATACTTGGGAGTGTCCATGGGGTCTATTACAAAGGTACCATCGACATCTGCCCCACTTAGTTTCAGAAATAGACTTACATTAAAATGCCTTCAGACCATTTCCTGGCTGTTAGTTCCTCCGCTGTGGGTTTGGGGGAGCACTATATCCTCCAGACAAAAGTGCAGAGGCTCAGGGCCACCCCCAAAACATTGTGCTTCCCCCGCTTCATCCATTGCATCTTTTTGTTTGAGCTTCATGGGAGCTATCCATGGTTCTGATCTCCAACCCCCAAAAGTTCCCCACCACGGAGCACCATGGATAGCTCCTAAAAAGCTCAAACAAAAAGATGTAATGGAAAAGGAGCCCTACTGACCTAGGCGTCACCAGCCTCCCCAAGTCAAGACACATAGTATCCAAAGGCAGTGAAGAGATTTTGGCACACAAGGCAGAAATGATCCCACAAGCAGCCAAAGAAAAGGGCCAAACTTGGCTTCAGAGGAATTAAATTTGAACTTTTTACTGCACCAGAATAGTTTGCTGCCAAAACTGGGCTGCAAACTGTCAATTATTTTCACTGGTGCCATACAGAGTGTGGGACATTCTGCCGAGTGTGGCCTTCAGGGAGGTCGGGGGGGGGGGCAAAATAGCCCCCAGACTCCTGGATGTTGTCCACCCCTGCTTATGTTTATTTCTACTTATTGCATTTCTTTTTCTTTTTTTTTAATTTTTCAAACAATATATAAAACAACTAAATAACAAACATACAACTTATATAGTGCTCCCATCACCACTGGGACCAAAGAATATATTCTATCTCTATAATCTATTGTTATTCATTATTCCAAAAATACAACATATCTTGACACGGCATACTCCCTTTCCCCTTATTTAACACAAAATCCAAAAATAAACCCCAGATATCCTTAAAATTGTTTTTCTTTAATTGTCCCCTTTTACATTTGATATTACAAGTTAACATATAATTTAAAGCCATATCCCACACTTCTTTATACCAGTCAGTGATAGAGAAAACTTGCTGAACTTTCCATTTTCTTGCTATCATTAATCTACCCGCCGTTAACAAATTTACAATTAATTCTTTAACATTTTGAGGACCAGCCACCTTTTCGGTTATTTACTTATTGCATTTCTATCCTCCGTGGGAACCATTTTGTGGTGGTGCCCACAACAGTTTCTCAAATTCCCAAATGGGCCCAAAAACGTTGGGGAGCCCTGGCTTAGGGAGACCATTTCATTGTCAGAACAATCCTGTGGTTGTTCTCAGCCTCAGCGGAGATTTTCAGCTTGTAAGTCTGTTGCCAGGGCTCTATAATTTTTCGTTATGATTGTGCAGAAGCTACTATTGTAGATCATTTTAAAAATAAAAGAGGAGGAAGAAGAGACAGCGACTGACCCCACATTACCTAGTGATCTTCATAGTTGAGAGAAGATTTGAATCCAGGCCTTCCTACTCTAAGCAAGTTCAACCACTACACCCTACCACACCAGTTGAAAATAGCAATATTTCTTGCTTTCTATCTAAACCAACAAGAAAAAGTAGCAACAAGGCTGATAGGTTATGCTGGAGCAGACAAGCTGCTAATTACAGCTAAAGTTTGTTTTGTTTTTTTGCACTGAGTACAGATTCTCTCCCCTCCCCTAAATGCAGGGAAACAAACATTTCACAGGCTGCAATGCAAGCTCATGACTAGAAACAATCTGGCAAAGCAAAGCAAAGCAAAGCAAAGCAAAGCAACCCGCTTCAAGGAGCAGATTTTGGGGTGCTGTTAGTGAGCAGCTAACACCATGATGGCGTGGGGCAGAAGACATGGCCACGTTTGCGTTTTCTCACTCCGGCACTGAAACATCTTGGGCTACCTCTGCTAGAAAATCAATACACATTTAAATGCACAGACATATCTGGGTGACGGCCCACAGTAAGCAGAAGGGCCAGCTTGCAAGGTGTGTGTGTGTGTGTGTGTGTGTTCAGACTTTCCATCACTGGTGCAGAACATCTTTCCACTCAAGTGACATAGTTTTGTGTGAGCAAAAACAGCTTCTGTCTCACACACACACAGCTACAAATACACAGCGACACACACACATTCAGCACACACACACACACCACACACACACACACACGCACGCTCCCATCCACCCACCCACCCACCGCAACTAAGCAGCTACTCTCTTTGTGCCCCGCCTACCGTGTGCATCGAAGAATTCATCATCCGAGCTCTCGTCTGAATCCCTTGCAATGCTCTGCATTCTCCACTCCGATATGCTATGGCGCGAGGGGCTTGCTAGGAGAAACAAAACGGATTTATACAATACTTGGCTATACTCAGAGAACAAGGGCAGTCCTGGCATGCCCTTCCCAGCAGAGACACAGTTGGGCGGTCCTCGTGGAAACCCATCCCCCTAAGCATGGGGTACAAGAAGCCCAGTGATGCCTGCGTGATGTCAAACTTTCCACCCTGAGTTTGCTCTGCGCTATGGTTCTTATAACCCACCACCGAGACACCAGAGTGCAGCACTCGGCAAGCCTCCGCTGCTGTTTTCAAAGGGCAGCTATTTATAAGCATCAGGAGGATGTGCAAAATCATTTTGGTTTTACAGGTTGGCAATTAGAAAAGGAAGCCGCCTGATTGGAAAAGTTCCTGTCCAAAATCACACGGGTGGTACAATAAATATACGGTACTTTCATCAGGAAAACTGAAGTTCACAAGGTGATCTGCAAGCTTTTGAGTCACAGGGAAGTCTTCCTCAGGCTGGATACTGGACAAATAAAAATAAAAAGGGGGGGGGACACAGGGCAATGGCGGGACCGATGGGGGCCACTCAGGCACCTGGTCAGGGTTCACACTTTCAGCTCCAGGTGTTTTGAGGCTGGGCAGCAGCTCTGTAAACTGACTCCCTGGTGGTGGCTGGCTCGATGGGCCCAGGTGTTCATCGCCAGTGATCTGCCAGCAGGTAGAGAAGCCTCCTGTTTTTGCATCGCCGCATTCCAGGGGCAAAATGGCAGGAGGCTTCTCCGTGTGGTGAGGTGCAGGACAGGTGAACAAGTACCTGCAGGAAGCAAAATAAAGCGGCCTCTGCGGCGGGGTTTGCTGCCCAGCTTGCATTGCCCACAAAAGCTCTCCGTTGTCCACCAGGGAGCTTTTGCTCAGTGCCCGTTCCAGAATTGTGGAAATCCTTAGCATGTCAGGCAAGGCATCCCGAGCGACCCCTTTAAGCAGAAGAGGAGGGGCACGGCATGCCAATATAAGCAGCAGGATGTTTCTGTATGCCCGTTGCTGGGGACCACAATTGGGAGGGAGCTGCTGCACTCGTGTCCTGCTTGTGGGCTTCCCAGTGGGGCAGCAGGCTGGCCACTGGTCTGATCCAGCCTGTCTTTTCCTATGTTACACGTCTCTTGCACTGCCTCTGACCTTCTTGGGTGCTCCATGCAAAGTGAGGGGCCAAACTACACATTAGATGCAATTGTGTGTTTCTTTCTCTTGACAAATAGTTAAGCTGTTTTACTGAAAAGCAACCTTGGATGCTGCAATCAGGAGCAGAACAGCGGTGGCTGGCAACGTTTAGAGGCCGTTCCCTTTCCTGCCGTTTGTCCCCCCCCCCCCCAGGGGACCCTGTAGCTTTCCGCCTCCACGCAGGGAAGCAGTTTGAGCATGGCGATTCTGAGAGGCTTAATAAAATAAAATAAACACACAACCCCAAACCACGGGGAGAAAGAAACATGCACCTGCATGTCATTCGTGCTTCGGCCCTGAGGATGGCAGCGCTGCTGAAGTGCTGGGCTCTTGGCTCCAGCACCTACCTGATCCCAGCACTCTCTGGAACCAGCCCTGCTTCTGCTCTCCTTTAATCCCACTCGGGTGAGGGCGTGTGCTGGGTAACAGACCAGAGAATCCACACGCAATGCTTGCCGCCACAACGAATCTAATAAAGGCAGCTAAATGGCCTTGAGGTTATTAAATTCACATGGAGCCACCCAGAATACATCCAGTGGCTTGTGTTAAGTGACATGGCGACACAAAAACCCATTTATTATTGAGCCACCAGAAGTAGGCTGAACATGCCAGGCAATTACTTTGGATTCTAATTTTACTAATTGTCATGTGGAAAGGCCACTGTGTTGCCGCCGCCGCCCCACCCCGGATCAGTCTCAGAGCTAATTATGGCTTCGGTATTCACCCTGTAGCCCCCTGACTATCCCACCCCATCCCTTTGGGAATAAGGGAACGGAGTGACTGACAGCGCACAGCTAAATCACACTGGACTGACGTCAAAGAGCCTCGCGTACTAGCTGCTAAAAATAGAACGGATAATAATACAGGCTGGCCTGCGATGGGGGTCCCCGTGTGCACCAGGGGTCTCGCTTAGACAGCAGAAGACCGATCAAGGCCTCGTGCAGAGAGATGGCGGAGCCGCTTCCTCATCCAAATCAGCGGGACGCCCGAGCAGCTCCCTCGGCGATCGTGCATGCAAATGTGCAGCCGCCGCCGCCGTCTCGGAAACCGAGCTCAGGAGAAGATGAAAAAGCCCTGTGTTACGTGCTTCCCTAACTTTATTCTCCGCAATCTGTCTCTCTCACTAGCTGCATCCAGTCTGAAAAAGGGAGTGCCGGGCTAATGGCAAGAGCAAGATGCTGAGAGGGTGAAGCTGGAGATGCCCGCTCTTTAGCCTTGCCCAAATCAGGAGCAGAACAGATGTGGAATGAGTGATTCAGGGATTGTCTAGCAGTGGGTGGGCAGGACAGTCCTGAGCCACATGGAGCACGGTCCCACTACCAGGGCCGGTGTCAAGGGTGGGCATGGTTGGGCACCTGCCGAGGGCCCGCACCTCAGCAGGAGCCCCGTGGAGCTGCTCCTCCTCTTCACCATGGCAACTTGCTTGTTCACCTGCATCTCACTCTGGTCCAGGCAATGGTAGCGGTGAGGAGGAGGCAGAGCAGGAGATGCCACGGCCTACTTGTCCCTTGGACTCTCTGCCAGTCAGGCAAGCAAGTGGTAGCAATGATGAGGAAGAGGAGCAAGAGCAGCTGGTGATGATGGTGGTGAAAAGGCAGACTCACTGAGGGAAGGGCCCCAATGACCCTCAAAAACCTAGAGCTGGCACGGTGCATAGCACTGGAGTGATGGTGGAGTGTAGGACTGGAAACAATGCAGGCAGCTGTACTATAGTGGACACCTTGCTCTGTGCAACAAAATGCATGTGAGATTCCATGCAACCTTCTTCATAAATGTAATTGTGGAAGGCGACCAGCTTGGGCTATTAAGCTGGTGATCCTCAAAATGGTTAAGCACAACTCCTCCTTCTAAATGTATTCTTCCTGGACTCCCCACTCCCAGCCCCACCTGTTCCACAGGTGAGCATGCAGAGATGCTGGCACATAATTGTGTGCATACAAGGATCTGTGGATTGGGAGCACTAAGCCAAGACTGGCCTTAGAAGAGGATGTTTCTGGCCCGCTTCTGGAACGTAGCACTGGGAAACATCACGAGAACAAAGCAGCAGTCCTTCGTCCCAAATCAGGCTTAGATGAAAGGGCAGCGGGAGAGGATTTAACCCACAAACTCACTCGGAAGAGGGAGATCCTCTTTAAGGGGCCATTCAATCCAATCATGTCCGGGCAGTGAGAGGAGGAAGGCTCCCCTTGGCTCAAGATCTCATCCTGCCCTCCACCCCAACCTCTCCAGGGTTTCAGCAACTTTCCCAATGGGAAAATTGTGGATTTCATTAATCCACAATCCTCTGAGAGAAATAACCGGGAGGGGGGGAGAGGGTGTGTGAAGAAGACATCTATATTTATAACTGAGGAAATATACCTTTGTTATGGCAAGCACATTGCAAAGAGTTCAAAAACAGGAGCATTAATCACATTAGAGCTTCTTTGAGTGCTGCTTGTTCTGTGTCTAGCATTTCATATTAGGCAAGTGCATGTCCAGGAACAGCACATTGCCTGAGGCAATCATACCGTGGCAGGAATTTCCATGCCTGGTACATCACTAAGCATTTCTGCTGCTCCTCTTTTTAGCTCCCTCCCATTTCCCACTGTATTTGTGGGTGTTATTAAAATTCCTCCTGTTGCTGCCAGTTAGGAAACATGTCTTGTCAAACTCAAATACCACGGAGCTAAGGTTGTCACCCAATTAAATAAATCTTAGAGGATTAATCATACGAGTTTTAGACAGTCAACCAATTCATTGATTGATTAAACCTGCATAAATGAGAAAAAAACATGATTGTTCTAAAGGTGTAAAAGTATACCTCAGTATTAGATTCACCACACCAGGTGTCATCTTAAAGAGGTATTCCCCTTATCTCTAGCATAAGGGGGAATGGTTTTCTAAAACTGCATTTGTATGTAAAATATAAGCAGATGCTTTATCCATATGAAAATTAATCTGTAGGCAGATGGTTTATCTGTATGTAAATTAATCACACACACAAAATTAAAAATCAGCTGCTGGATTAATCAGGGGCAGCTTTTAAACCGATCAAAATTATTTTTAACTGAACAATCAACTAAAGATGAACAAGCTTACACCACTTTCGCACCAGTTGCACTGGTTACCAGTGCATTTCTGGGCCCAATTCAAAGTGCTGGTATTAACCTTTAAGGCTGTTGCCATGTAAAATTAGCTAGGTTGACAAGCACACGAGAAAGGGTCTTCTTGGTGGCGGCCCCACAGCTGTGGAACTCTTGTTGTTAACATTTGCTTGGCCCCTTCAGTACTGGCATTCAAGAAGGCCTTAAATACTTTTCTTTTTACTACTGCATTTCCTTAATGGAATTGCATGATCGAGTAGTTTTTCTCATGTATCTATTTAGTTGTGTCCACCTTATGCTTACGTATTCTGCCTAATGTTTCGCTGTTTCTCCCATTTTCTGTATGTTGCTTTGTGAGGGCTTGGTTCCCAAAAAGCTATTAATATATTATTGGAATGAATGAACAAATGAATGAAGCAAGCAAGCATCCCTTAAAGAAACACTTAGCTAATCTGGTTCACTTTGTGTTTCAGTGGCTACATAGAGGTCCTGCCTCCACCTATTTTTGCCCTGCCTGCTATAAAACGCAGGACTACAGTAGTCTGGGAAGAATTACAGGTGGAGAGATGAGATTTTTTTTCAGAGATGTGATCAAGGTATAACACAGAACCAACTTTGCACATGGTGGGCGCACTGATCCTGCTATCATCCCTGCTCATGTGGTTTGCAGGTTTGTGTAGTGTCCAAAAGCTCTGTTTGAGCAGAAAGGCAAAAGAACTGTTCTTACAAAACAGGCAAAGGTGGCTCCATCATACTTACTCTCTTGCTTTCTCTGAAAATCTATTGTCTGTCTCCAGCCGAAGAGTGGCTGGAACAGAACACCATGGAGAAGGAAACTTGATCAGTTAAGCATTTTCTTGGCCTATAGCTTTGTTAAAGGAATGAAACACCTCCAGGTTGTAAACCTATTATTAATTCATACTCTCATCAGTCAGAGGGGGTATAAAGTTCCTTCACAAAAGGATTGGATTCTCTCCTGAACAAAAAGGAAATTCTCTAAGGAGTGATTGCTATCCTCAATGAAGGCTACACCTGTCTGTGGCACATTCACATGGAAACTTCTTCCATCGATCAGACTGTAGGGTGTGATTGGGAATGCCGGAAGGTTCTTTCTTGGCTGGGACAAACCTGCATCTAAAGTAAGCAGGCACCCCCTTTAGATCCTCAGAAGTGTGTGAATTTTGGAGAGTGTGGTCTAGTGGTTTGAGAGTTGGACTTGGAGATCTGGGTTCCCATCCTGTCTCTACCAGGGTCTCTCGTTGTGTGGCCTCACTATATACAGGATATATCCACACCATAGGAAAAATGGATTTAGTGGTCAATTTCTTCTTCCCCCAGGGAACTTTGGGAACTATAGTTCTGTGAGGGGCTGGGGGTGGCTACTGATCTCTTAACAGAGATTTTGCGACATATGCTAAACTGAATTCTCAGTGAGTGCGTATGCCCTCTCCCTCAGACTTAACTAATGTTCTCAGCAACGGCATTGCAAGCAACGCTAAAATGCTAGAGCAGTGATAGCAGGGGATCCAGGCCTGCAGAGGGATTTGCAAGGGGCGGGGATGAGGGGGAGCTGGCATAGGCAAGAAGATGTCACACTCCGTATGACTCTTAGGCTGCTTTGAGATGAGAAGTATAATAGAAGCATAGCTTCCAAATCACGTGAAGTGCTAGTTCCCCTCTACACAGCACTGGTTAGGCCTCATCTTGAGTACTGCATCCAGTTCTGGGCACCACAATTTAAGAAAGATGCAGACAAACTGGAAAAGGTTCAGAGGAGGGCAACAAAGATGATCAGGGGACTGGTTACAAAGCCCTATGTGGAGAGACTGAAGGAACTGGGCCTGTTTAGCCTTCAGAAGAGAAGACTGGGGGGAGATAGGATAGCGCTCTTCAAGTACTTGAAAGGTTGTCACAAAGAGGAGGGCCGGGATCTCTTCTTGACCACCCCAGGGTGCAGGACATGGAATAATGGGCTCAAGTTACAGGAAGCCAGATTCCGGCTGAACCTTAGGAAAAACTGCCTGACTGTTCCAGCAATACAACAATGGAACACCAATGACCTAGGGAGGTCGTGGGCTCTCCCACATGGAGGCATTCCAGATGCATTTGGACAGCACTCCGTCAGGGATTCTTTTTATTTTATTTATATTAATATATTTATACCCCGCCTTTTTCCTGCAAGGAACCCAAGGCGGCTTACATTTACCTCCTCCTCCTCCTCTCCATTTTAATCCTCACAACAACCCTGTGAGGTTTGACTGGCCCAAGTCACCCAGTGAGTTTCATGCCGAGCGGGGACTAGAACCCGGATCTCCCGAGCCCCAGTCTGGATTCCTGCACTGCGCAGGGGGTTGGACTCAATGGCCTTATAGGCCCCTTCCAACTCTACTATTCTATTATTCTATGAGGCTTTTATTGTGCCACTGCTTCATTCATGGAATTTTACGGGGGGGGGGGGTGGGGGTTTCCAGACGTCGTAGTCTACCGCTCATAACCCTCCCATTTCCCCCCATCGCTTCTTCCATCTTTTTTTCTGGCTGCAGAAGACCCGTTAATGAGGAAAAGATGGAGCAGCTGCCTGATGCCTTCTAATGGTTAGCAACAGGAGCCCTCTGTCCGGGAGCACCCGCCTCGCACCCTCAAGGTTGTTAGTCATAACCTGCATTTCTTTTCAAACCAAAACTGGGCGTGACTCACCTCCTCTTTTTGAAGAGGATTTGGAGGATGTTGACCACTGCTTGGTCAGCACTCGCCCCGACAAGGCTTCTCCGATATTGCTAGCTGCATCCACTGCCTCGGTGGATGGAGATATGGCCTTTGTTTCCACATCATTCTCGCCCTGGGCGTCTTTGGGGAGGTGCTGCTCCGGCTCATTCTCATTAAAGCTGAACTGGGCCATCTTCTGTGCCAGCATCAGTTGGGCCTCCTTCTCCAGCTGCCGGATTTCCTCGATGGTAAGCCCGTACCACTCATCCTGCCAGCACCAAGCCTGCCGGTGGGCCCTCACCATCACCTTCCGCAAGCCTGGGGGGAAACAAAGAAACAAATCTAGTGGGCCAGTATAATAGCAACAGTCCTTAGGGTGTATCCCGAGTCTCACTACGTTTCAATTCACTGTTGCCTAGTGCTGTTTCGGTATGAAACTGACCAGATATGCAGATGTTTCCCCATGAAATTCTGGATTCAGGGAAAGGTTGTATGTTTCCTAATAAACCCCGAATGTAGCCATAACAGTCTGGAACGCTAGAATCGGGTCCCAGGTCCTGGTCTGAAGGCACGTGAGGCAGCCACCATGCTGAAGCTAAGCAAGTCTGGGTCTGGTCAGTGCTTGCAGGGGAGGCCACCTGGGAACCGCATGTAGCCACCTTGAGTTCCACGATGGAAGAAAGGTGGGATATAAATGTAATAAACACATAAATAAAATAAACGGATGTTCTGGAGTTCCGGTCTCGGCTTTCTTTGCCTGGAGTTCAAGGGACACCATTCTGCGAGGGCTGTCAGATGCCCTTGGGGACATACCGCAGTCTCCCATCCAGGCACTGACCGGATCCAGATCTGCCTAGCTTCAGCAAGGCTGTTGCGTCATGTGCCTTCAGACCATGTGCTGAGTCAGTCAATGTAGGTTTGATTTGGGCGTTGTTCCTTCGTGCAGCTCTGCCCTACGGGCTCTGGGGCTGAGCCCTGCCAGGGTGCCCTTGAAAGCAGCCGCTTGTAGGAAGGGGCGGTCTACGACTTAACCCTTGCCTTTTCAAGGTTCTAGAACACCCTTCCCCAATTGCCATGCTGTCTGGGGATGATGTGAGCTGTAGCTCAACACATCTGGAGGGCACCAGGTTGGGGAAGGCCGTTCTAGAATGTCTGTCTCCTAGTGACTGAGCCAGGGACACCACAGAGTGGCTCTCAGGAAGGAGAATGGAGTCAAATACTCACCCACGTCATGAATGAAGCGTTCAATTTTAGATTGCATCCCCCAATATCTGAATTCCACTTTGCACAGCTTGTAGGCACACATTATAGGGTATCTCCCAGGGTTGTTCTTGTGCTCTTTGATCCAGTCTTCCGACAGAGGCCCTCTTGTAGTCTTCAGCGATTTATACAGCCTGGGATCCTCTTCTGACTTGTATTCGTGTGGGGGGATGGGATCCTTAACAATATCAATGGGATCTAAGTGCAGAACGGGATGTTTAAACAAAAATGTACACTATATGAAGGTAAACCCCAAACAACACTCCCCCAAAGTTTTGTTTTGTTTTGATAACTACAAAACTACTATAGCCATCTTGGCCTCTTAACTATTTAGACTGAAACAACTGGTGTTTAAACAGTTTGTACAGGTCTATCAGAGGCTGGCCACATTTGCTTTCTCTGGAAGAAGCCATAAATAGAAACTTTGCTCCGAACAGGTGTGTGTGTGTGTGTGTGTGAAGGAGGCAACAAGAGGAGATCTCTGTGTCGAATGTTACCATAGCATCTCTTCTTAACGATGCTGTATTTCAGCAGTCTAACTCATAGTACAACTGAATCGGCCCTAACAATATTGACTGCCTACTTTCCAATGCTGTCACAGAACACATTCAAACACAGAACACAAAGAGATTCAAACAGAGGCAGGCGACGCTACTTCATGAAAGTCAAACAAACAGACAATGGACAATTTTCTGCAGTCGTTCACGGGCTCTGCACAATGTCCAAATATGAGAGGGCTCAGAGTAACACTAACAACAGATTGGATGGAATTTAGGAACATAAGAAGCTGCCTTATTCTGAGCAAGACTGTTGATCCTTCCAGCTCAATAATCATAAGAACATAAGAAGAACCACGCAGGATCAGACCAAGGGTCCATCTAGTCCAGCATTCTGTTCACACAGTGGCTAACCAGCTACCCATGGGATCCCACAAGCAGCACATGAGTGCAACAGCAGCCTCCTGCCCATGTTCCCCAGCAACTGGTGTACATAGGCATACTGCCTCTGATACTGGAAGAAGCACAGTAGGACTAGTAGCCACCAATGGCCTTCTCCTCCATGAATTTCTCCAATCCCCTTTTAAAGCCATCCAAAGTGGTGGCCATCGCCACATCCTGTGGAAGTGAATTCCCTAGTTTAACTCTGCGCTGTGTGAAGAAGTACTTCCTTTGATCTGCCCAACAACCAGCTTCATGGGATGACCCCTTTGGGTTCTAGTATTATGAGACAGGGAGAAAAATGTCTCCCTGTCCACTTTCTCCACACCATGCATCATTTTATACACCTCTATCATGTCTCCCCTCACTCACCTTTTTTTTCTAAGCTAAACAATCCCAGCTGCTGTAACCTTTCCTCACAGGGGAGTTGCTCCAGCCCCTTGATCATTTTAGTTGCCCTTTTCTGCACTTTTTCCAACTCTACAATGCCTTTTTGGGTGTGGTGACCAGAACTGTACACAGTATCCTAAGTGCAGTCGCACTATAGATTTTGTATAAGGGCAGTAGGATCTGGGCAGTTTTATTTTCAATTCCTCTCTTAATTACGCCTAACAATCTCTAAACTGACCGGCAGAGGCTCTCAAAAGTTTTAGACAAAGGGATGCCAGGGATTGAACCTGGGGCCTTCTGCATGCAAAGCTTCCGCTGAGCCACTACGGCTCTTCCCTTTGCTACGCAAGATCTTGTCAGGGGTTTTAGCACCCAGAGGCGGCTCTACCAGGAGGCAAGGCGAGGCAACTGCCTAAGCTGGCAGGCTGTGGGAGGATACAGGCAGGGCTGACCAGTGGAGAACAATTCACTTAAAGCAGTGTTCTCCAACCTTGGGTGCCCAGATGTTTTTGGCCTACAACTCCCAGCATGCCCCAGCCAGCATAGCTGGCTGGGGCATGCTGGGAGTTGTAGGCCAAAAACATCTGGGCACCCAAGGTTGGAGAACACTGACTTAAAGGATCCTCCCCAAGTGCCATGGAAACAAACTACAGCTGGACGACAGCGCAAACAGGTCCCATTTGTTTCAGCGTGGCAACCACAGGGGAACTTCTTTATTAGTGGCAAAGAGGGGGGCATTCGATTTTCTGCATCAGACCCAATGCTACTGTGTGCTGGCCCTTGACAGCCCATAGAACAGCTTTCTCCAACCTGGCTCCCTCCAGATGTGTTGGACGACAACTCCCATCATTCCCAGCCAGCCTGGCACAAAGCTGCCACAGAGAGTGCAGTTGCACGGTTTTCTGCCTTGCTAACGCTCCACCGCAGTCCTCCCGCAGCTGGAATTTTCTACCTTTTTAAGCCTTAAGAGTTATTTGACAAACACGTAAACAGAGTGGGTCGTACTAATGTAGCAGAACTAATTAATGGTTCTCTTAAAATGAAGCTGTATGTAGAAACTGGTGTCAGGGGCCATTTAAATTTCAGGTTGAAAAGCATTTCAACATCTCAGTTAATTTTCTCAGAGAATTAACCGGTGTATAGGTTCCAAATAAAGAGGCGTGCGCGTTCACCACTGTCACGCACAACGCATGGAATGAGCGAGGTGTTACTGCCATGCCAGCGTTAATCAGGCGTGCTTTACAACAAGAACTAAGTCGGTTCCAGAGATCTGGCTAGCCTGCCACTGTGAAGGGGGCAGTTCCCCCCCCCCTCTCTTTCCCTCCTTCCAATATATAAAGGCCAGGTTTGTATGTGCTGCAGTTCTGGGGAGAACACAGTGCCGGAATGCAGCTTCCTGATAATCTCAGCTTTCAAGCTCAGCCCTCAAACAACTCCACCCTTTCTCCCTTGTTGCCCCTTATGCCTGGCTGGAACTGCCTCCTAGGCCACGTATGTGATGCTGTCTCCTACAAATCCCTCCTCAAAACCCTCCTTTTCCAGGAAGCCTTTGGCATAACCCCTTAGCTCCCACTCCCGCTAGCAAAACTAAGCCTAACCCCGAGTAACTGAAATTTATGCACCTCCTTCCTCTGCTTACCACACCATCTCCCTATCTGCCCTTGATGTCTCCCCTGCATCAAATTCTGGATGGTAAGATCCTCTCACCTGTCTTCTTACACTTTGCAAAGTGCTATACACACTGATGATGCTATATAAACAATCTAAAACTATTTTTAAGGGTACGTTTCTAGTCCTCATGGCTGCAAAGATATACATGAAAGGGTGTGGGCAATGCCAAACAATGTATCTATAAGCCAAAGGTGAAACACCATTTTAAGAGATGAATGTGCAAACGTGCTTAATTTGCATAACTGGTACAGGCTGCAGAATTTGAATTACCAGGTGCAGAAATTAAGTTCTTTCTTTCTGCATGAACACACAGAAACACACACACACACACACACACACAGAACAGCACAGGGAGCCAGTTTCCTTCGGTGCAATTTCATACCACTCAGGAGCGTGTGTAAATATTGCAACCCAGAGGGTGGGGCTGCTCACGTAGGACTTTCCAGTCAGTGTCATCCAGCGTGCCTAGAGCAGGGGCGTGGAACCTCTTCCAGCCCGAGGGCCAGACTCCATTTCGGAGAAGCTCTCGGGGGCCGCATGCAAGTGGTGGGCGGGTCCAAAGGCAAAAAGGGGGCAGGGGTGAAGGCAAGAAGGACTGGGGCCAAAATACAAAAATAAAAATAAAAAATACCAGCATATTTCAGCTTAAAGCTCTTACTGTGAATAACAGCCTTAGGTAAGGCATTTCAGCCTTTGAGAATGTGGGGGAAATGTGCAAAAGCCAAGAAAACACCAAACAATTGGTGGTTGGCAGGGGTGGTGCTAGGTACCAAACAGATCCGGGGCTCAGGCCCACAGGACAACAACAACAAAAAAAGAGAGTACAAATTTGCATATGCTAATTTACATATGTTCTAAAGTCTCTCTCTCTCTCTCTCTCTCTCTGTCTTTAAAGGATCCTGTCTCCTAAGGACGCCCCTATTTGTAAAAAGGGATGTATGGACAGGGGAGAGGAGGGAATTTGGTTTCAGAAAAAGGCCTCAGGCAGAAAGATTCAAGTGGGGGGGGGGGAACAGGAAGCACATGTGGGCAAAAAGCCAGCTAATCCAGGGGGGATCAGAGGCAGCAGAGATCATCAGGGCCCCTGTCCCTTCATTTCAGCAAGTGCCCCTGGACAGCAGGGTGGTGGGGCAGAGGGCCTCCCGGAGATTCGGGGCTCTAGCCCTAGTGGGCCACCCCCTAACACCACCTCTGCTGGCTGCAGGAAAGGGGCGTAGCCTTCTGGGGGAGCCCAGAGGGTTGGGCTGGGACCCCCGGAGGGCTGGCTTTGGCCTGCTGGGCTGAGGTTCAATACCCCTGAATCTTGGCTAAAATTCCAGCTCAGCCACAGAGTTGCTTGGTAGCCTCTAGAGCAAGTCACTCTCCTCTTAGCCCAATAAATTATTTGCAAAATGGGAAGAGAGACACTTGCCTCAAAGGGTTGTTGAGGAGTTGAATAGATTTTTTGTACTTTTGCAAATCCTGAGCTTCCCCAAAGCCTGCTGACACCTCCCTCTTGTGCATGGAATTGTGGTTGGCACCATTTTGGCTACATAAGGATCCACACTCACCTCTGAACTTTGGAAATAGAGGGAATGATATGGCACTTGAGTGTGTACCGGCTGTTCAAAATAAAGTCCGCGCACACACAAAACCACCACTCCCCAGGGTCATCGCAAGCCCTTCCATGAGCCGGAAGCAGCGACTTGGCTCCCTGCCTATGTGCAGGAAAGCTTTCAGGTTCAAGTTGCAGTTCAGGGAGTGCTTGGAGGATTTATAAATTCCAAAGCACAGCCGCCAGCCCTTCCCTCCCAAATACTGAAGCCAGAGGAGCCAAAACAAACCAGCCACACAGCTCGCTGACATCATCAGTTGCTGTGCTACGTTCTGCCCCCGCCAGCATGCGCCGGTGTTGGCAGAACTAATTAAACAATCTGCTGCCACTGCTGGCACCCACAAACCACCAGGCCCAGGCCCTGGAGCAAATGCCAGCTTTGCTCTTTTCTTGGCGGTCCTGGATACAATCCTGAAGGAAGAGAAAACTGAATCTGTGTTCTTCTAACACTCAAGATGGTACTTTGTCACCTATTAATACTGGATAGAAAGTATATATATATTCCAGTATCGGAGGCAGGATGCCTATGGACACCAGTTGCTGGGGAACATGGGCGGGAGGGTGCCGTTGCACTCATGTCTTGCTTGTGGGTTTCCCGTGGGCAGCTGGTTGGCCACTGTGTGAACAGAATCCTGAACTAGATGGACCCTTGGTCTGATCCAGCACGGCTCTTCTCATGCTCTTAAATAAAGAAAAGCTACTAGTCCTCATGGCTATATACCTCCAGTATCAGAGGCAGCATGCCTACACACACCAGTTGCTGTGGGACATGGGCGGGATGGTGCTGTTGCACTCATGTCCTGCTTGTGGGTTTCCTGTGGGCAGCTGGGCAGCTGCTGTGTGAACAGAATGTTGGACTGGATGGGTCCTTGGTCTGATCTAGCACGGCTCTTCTTCTGTTCACAAACACACACACAGACACACACACACACATGTATGGTACACAGTGAATAGTCAAGGTTTGGTGAACATTGACATTCACACGTGAAGGCTGACAGTGGCAGATTAATTTTGCTGAATGTCTGAAGACAGATAGCCCTTTCCTCACTTTTTCAGAGACATTTAGGTGACTGTCAACATATCACTGAGTTTTGGGATATTCACAAAATTTGTCTGAGGTAATCAAAATTCACACCGGAGTGTCACCAAATATCAGACATTCACGGTAACAGATGCATTTTTGCTTTTCTGTTTGCCTCTCTCTTCCTCTATTCCCCATCCCCACCTTTGCTGTCTCTCCCACTGTCAACATTTAGATTGCAAGCTCCTTGGGGCAGATACTCACCCATTTTTGCATACATTCATCTGTAAAATGCCATGTACATTGATGGCATTGATATGTGCTTTATACTGTGTCAGACCATAGGTCCCTGTAGCCATTATTGTCTATTCTAACTGTTAGCAACTTTCTGGGGTCTCAGATAGAGAGAGGCCTTTCCTTGCCCTGTTGCGGAGATCCTTTTAAGTGGAGAAGTCCGGGATTGGACCTTCTGCATGCTAAGCAGCTACACTACCATATTCCTCCTTAATAACTATGTAACAACCCTCACTATGCAAATAATCCGCACCTAGAAAAGGATATTGTAGAGCTGAGGAAAGTGCACAAAGGGGCAACTAAAAAGATCAAGGGGCTGGAGCAACTCCCCTATGAGGAAAGGTTACAACATCTGGGACTGTTTAGCTTAGAAAAGAGGCGAGTAAGGGGAGACATGATAAGAGGTATACAAAATGATGCATGGTGTGGAGAAAGTGGATAGGGAGACATTTTTCTTCCTCTCTCATAATACTAGAAACCCAAAGGGGCCATCATCCCATGAAGCTGATTGGTGGGAGATTCAGGACATATCAAAGGAAGTACTTCTTCACACAGTGCATAGTTAAACTGTGGAATTCACTTCCACAAGAGGTAGTGATGGCCACCAATTTGGAGGGCTTTAAAAGAGGATTTGACAAATTCATGGAGGAGAAGGCTATCAATGGCCACTAGTCCTGATGGCTCTACGCTACCTCCAGTATCAGAGGCAGTATGCCTAGGTACACCAGTTGCTGGGGAACATGGGTGGGAGGGTGCTATCACACTCATGTCCTGCTTGTGGATTTCCTGTGGGCAGCTGGTTGGCCACTGTGTGAGCAGAATGCTGAACAAGCTGGACCCTTGGTCTGATCCAGCAGGGCTTTTATTACGTTAATAGTATCAAGGTCACAGACACAGACACACAAACACACACACAATAGCAACTGTTAGGTAGGATGAAGAGAAAGATGGGGGGGGGGATGACAATATTCACCAAGGACTGTCTGCCTTTTCTCTGCAGGAGAAAGGTTGAACACGTTGGCTTGCTCTCCTGAGTCAGCTATATAATAGGTTTCAATATCAATAGAGAATTTCTCCACAAACGGGCACGTGTACCTGAAACAGAAAGAGCAACAGGAAAGCTTAGACTAAAAGCCTCCTCACACCAAAGTGCTTAAATAAAAACACCATATACACAACATGTAATAAGTGCAGATGCTTTCCGAAGCACCAAAAAAAAAAAAAAAAACCACCCTTCAAGGACTTACAGTGTAACAGAGAATTCATTAACACCTTGGTTTTCATAAGATGAACATCCAGCTTCTGCAAACGTTGCAAAAATCAGGCAAGCTCTCTGCCTTGTAAATGCTGACTCGGAGAGAGCTGTATAGTAAAAGACCTGAAAGCTTTCAAAAGAAGCTGCCTTGGAAGTTATATATAGGGGAATGCTTAAAACAAATGACTAGCTAAGTAAAGCATGGTAAAGAGAGGGTATACAAAACTACCACTGCTACTTGCGGCAAAGTCAGACAACACTTTCTGCCACGATCAAGGCAGAAGTGGTTTGCCGGAAGGAGAGCAGTCATTCCACCTGCCACCCTCACTTCCTCGTGTCACGAAACGGGAATGATCATGATCTACCTCACAGAGCTCTTGTGAAAACAAAACCAAGGTCAATCTTACATAGCAACCCTGTGTGTTAAAAGCATAAGAGAAGCCCCATACCTGGTCCTTGTATAAGGATACGCATTCCACGACTCCTCTTCGACCCTTAAGGCTGCCTTTGGCAGTATAGACCGAAACCAACTGGGAATATGCATACCAATATGGTATACTTTATGGGTGTACTGCCCGATGCCACCGGGGCCATCCTTGTACGGCCTGTTTTCCAAAATCTCCACACCGCTGCCTTCGCCACATGTCTCTTCCCGGCTCTTTTTCTGAAATGGCAACAACAGCGAAAAGGATGAGTAGATTCAACGTTGTCCTTAAGTTGGTTGAGGCTTGTCGCCGGACAACACTAGAGTGAACTGAGGTCCTCAGAGCTGCTTGGTCAGCCACTTTACTAAGGCACAGCCATCGGTTAGGGTCTACACACACACACACACACACACACACACACACACACACACGCATCTTCATCCCCAGCTGCATTTACATTATGTGCCACTATATTTGTTCTTATTCATGCCAGTCCTCTGCTGGAATATAACCTGCTAGTCCTCTGCCCACTGCCAACATTTTAAGTTCCTTGGGGTAGGGACCTGTCTTTTGCTTATCGATGAGAGTACACACATGCTCTTGCATGTACTGAAGAGAGCGGAACATAGGAAGTACCATCAATGTACCATCTAACTGTCTACACGATGGGTGGGCAATATGCAGCCCATGGGCTATAGGTGCCCTGCTCCAGTGCAGCCCCCTGCCGAATTTGGGGAGGTAGATTACCCACCCACCCACCCCCAAAAAAGGCACCTGTAGTGCTACAGAGCGCCAAAACAAGCTACATCTGACCCTTTTGGCACTCCATAGTGCTATGAGTGCCATTTTTAAATCTTTATTTTAAAAAAAAAACTGGCGCTGCTGAAGCTCCCTGGGCAAGTTCACAAAGTAAAGCTTAAAACCATAAAATATAGTAACATATTAAAACATAATATAAAAACCTTAAGTTTAAAACAAAATAAGATCACAGTAAAAACTAGAAAAACTAGAAAAGCCAGCAGCAGTGCAAAGATCTAAAAGTGCACTGATGCAATTTTTAAAACGGAAGGACTAAAAGGCCAGGGAAAACAAAAAGGTCTTCACCTGGTGCCAAAAAGATCACAATGTAGGTGTTGGGCGAGCCACCTGGGGAGGATATTCTACAACCAGGGTGCCACCACTGAAAAGGCCCTCTCTTTAGTAGCTGCATGCCTCACATTATTTGGCAGGGAGACCCGGAGAAGGGCCTCTGAAAATGATCTTAGGGTCCGAGCAGGTTTATACGGAAGGAGATGATCCTTCAGGTAACCAGGGCCCAAGTCATTTAGGGCTTTGTAGCTTAATTCCAGCAATTTGAATTGGGCCTGGAAACGGACTGGCAGCCAGTGTCATCCACCACATTTGTGGGAAATCCAGCTTATTTATTTATTTATTTATTTATTATTATTATTAATAATAATAACAATAACAATAATAATAGTTATTGTTATTGTTATTATTATTGTTATTATTATATTCATACCCCACCTTTTTTCCCTCAAGGAACCGAAGGCGGCTTACATAATAATAATCCTCCTCTCCATTTTATCCTCACAACAACCCTGTGAGGTAGAGGTTAGGCTGAGAGTCAGTGACTGGCCCAAAGTCACCCAATGAGTTTCATGGCTGGGCGGGGACTAAAACCCAGGTCTCCCGGCCCGGGTCCCAGTCCAACACTCTAACCACTACACCACACTGGCTCTCGCTTTACTTTACTTTACTTCAATAAGGAAAGCTGCATTCAATGCCTAAAATTCAACTGAGAGGCTAAGAATATTTTCATGTTTCTAGTGTCAGAAAGGCTAGTACAGGAATTTCCTCTACGAAAGAAAGCAAAAGAAATAATGTTGTAAGTCTTTTCTTTAAAATAAACCCCTTTTGGTTTGCATTTCATAAGAGCTTTTGAGAGGCTGGTACTTAGGGAATTAAAGGCAAGCTGAGATTAGAGTTATGAATTGACTGTAAAAGACACTTCAATAATGACCTTTTATTTTTGGCAGGCAAACAAGATGAAAAGACATTCCCGTTTAACAAAAAGAATGATTAATAAAACACAGAAGATCCAAATCTTTGTCTGAGGACAAGATGACAAGAAAGGCCGCTAGTAACAGAGGGGAGAGGGAAGAAGGAAGAAGGGGAAGCACATTTACTTTCCAACCAATACATGGAGTGTTTAAAGTTCTACATATTAAAATAAATAAATAAACAGCAGAGGCTGTAATAAGGAGTTTAAAGAAGTCTGCAGTTTAACTAGTGCTTGAATTACAGGGGAACCAGATGGGGATTATATTTTAGTTTGTGTGTGTGTGTGTGTGTGTGTGAGGGAGGGAGAGAGAGATCTGGCTAAAATTGGGGGGTGGAGAGAGACAGGGGGTGGGGCTTGTGGATTTCATAAAGGGCCCCCTTACTTCCCCCACCCCATAATTCGAGCTTTGATTTTTATTTTTTCGTACTTGCTCTCTATCAGTAGATGCCATTTATTGCATGCAGTGAGAAAAACCCCGTTAAAAATGTTTATGGGAAGTCCTGCCGTCTAAGTGGGTTTAAAAGCAAAACAAAACACTTTCTGCCCCCAGGGAACCTGCTCTACATCAACTTGCCTGCCAAGGGTTGCGGGGCGTGCCAGCCACGGAATCCCTGCATGTTGCAAAGGATTCTGGGACTCTTTCTAGGAGGCATTCTCAGAGAGTGCAGGGTGCACAACATAAAGTGGAAGCATGCCCTACTACAACATGCCCAACAGACGGAGAATGGTAGTGGTGGTGGATATTGGATATGCTGTTTTTCAAGCAACTTGTCTGCCATTAGTCAGCTCCTCATCAACTCCTGAGGGTTCCTAGGGATATGCCCGTAATGAGATAGAAAATCAGGGCCATGCATAATCTGTGGGTCTGTGCAGAATGGGGCACTGGTCTCCAATGTTTATATTCCTGAGATTCTCAGCTTTCCTGAAAAGGAAATAAGTTTCTAGCCTTTATGGCTGCACAAATAGACTAGAAAATGTACACCCGGTAAAAACCTGGGTACCAAAGGGATGGCTAAATAAGGGCCCAGTAGAAAAGGCATTGGCAATCCATGGTCAAATCTTTGGTCTCTATTTTTTTAAAAAATAAAACAGCTGTAGGGACACTCTTCTCCATGCAGACCACGATCACAGTGCTGGGTGTGTGTGGGGTTAAACCCTCTCCCTGCTCCAGTTTTCCAAAATAAACTGATCCCCTGCAGCTGCCGTTTTCCCCATTAGGGCAAACTTAACATGCATGGTGATACCTACAGGTGTTCCCCCAGGGCGCAAATAACTGTGAGTGGGGGGAGATTGTAATTGGAAAAATGGTGTGTGTGTGGAAAGAATTAACCTTCCCCTTCAGTGCTGTGATCCAGATGATCACCCCTTGCAGCTGCTATTAAGTAAAAACAAAAACACGGGTGACCCTAATCATAGATATGCCATGTCATGTCTATTTTCACCCTAAAGACCTCTGGTAATCCAGGGTTGGACTTCACTGTCCTGGGATATAGCTGCCCTTCAGCTGCTGCCCCATCCAGAAGGTGGTCATATCTCGATGTGGAATGCCCTCTCCTGCCGCCAGTCGGGAGGACAGAGATTTCCCCCAAACTGAACCCATACCAGGTGGGTGGATACTTCAACACCTCGCCTCTGCCACTCCTCCTGACCCTTCAGGGAGATCAGCACAATTCCAGGAGTTGCTAACCCGAGATCAGGAGAAGGGAGAATGTGGCCTCATTGAAATGTCCCAAGGGGAAAGGTCCTCCATCAAATTGCAAGAGTGGCTTGGAACCGTTAGAGGCAAGGTATGTCTAAGCCATAATCACGCCAAGCCCTCTTATACTGTATTACAACAGAGACTCCTGTCATCCCCTTCTAACTGCTCCCCTTGCCACAGCCAACTTCCAGCATTCTGGACCATCCCCGTCAATAGATTTCCAGGGCAGATGGTGAGTGACACAGACCCATCCCAGCTAAAGTAACAGCATTAAATTACTCGTAACGGGGAACCCAGAGAAGCAGCTGCATTATGATTAGCAAGAACGGCAGTTACTTAAAAGGCTTTTATTAAAATAAATCTCCCAGCAGAGTGGCATAAACATGGGGCACAACATGGCCCCTGACCTCACAAGAGCAGTTATGGAAAGAATAATTCTGATTAATGTCATCGAAGCAGCCCAGCTCCCGCATGCATCTATCAACAATACATCACAACCTTTTTTTTGAAAGGCCACAAACAACAGCTGGACAAAAACAGGTTGAGTCACAGGCCTTTCGGATCCCCTTCGACCGCCCCTCCAATTCTATGTGCAAGTCAATGAGGGAAAACTAGAATGACCACAGACCTCCTGGTAAATGGCAGGAGACCAATTAAAATTTTATAGGGCCACCAATCACAGATTCCCAGCATCTGTAGATGCAGCAAAATATACGTGTGTGCAATTGTCACACGTGGCAAGAGGACCAAGGAGATATTTGGAATTAAGTAAGAATATAAGAAGAGCCATGCTGGATCAGACCAAGGGTCCATTTAGTCCAGCATTCTGTTCACACAGGGGCCAACCAGCTGCCCACGGGATCCCACAAGGAGGATGCGAGTGCCACGGCACCCTCCCGCCCATGTTCCCCAGCAACTGGTGTACATAGGCATACTGCCTCTGATACTGGAGATAGCATATAGCCAATCAGGACTAGTAGCCATTGATAGCCTTCTCCTCCATGAATTTGTCCAATCCCCTTTTAAACAAAATTGAGCACTTTTAAAGTATCATTGATTCCAGTGGAAGAGAGTTAACCAGTGAGCAAAGAAAGAGACCAGAGGAAAATAAGGGGCAGGGCTGTACTCTGCACTCAGAAAAATAATAAAATCTGCTCCCACACAATCTGAATTCTATGCTGAGAAAAGTGAGATTTTATAACTTGAATAAATTATGCAAACAAGCAAATTTGCATAATAAATTATATGCACAATTTGCACAATTCACTCTGGGTTTTGCTGGCCATAGTGAGGGCCCAGGAGTTTAGGCAAGCATTGAAGCCTTGTCCTGTGGCTGACTACTAGAAGTCTTACTTAGCCACCTCTCTGGCTCTGAGAGATTTAAAAGTCCTACATGTCCTTTCCCATTTGCCAACATTCTATTTGGTGTCCATAAAGGACTACAGTCAACGGAAGCATTTGTTTCCAAGGGTGCTTCCAGACGGAGGGCTCCTAGCACTACCTGTCAGAAGGCATTGTGCAGAAGTTTCATCTTTTTTTCCTTGACAGGTTTTCTTCAGTAAGGAAACAAATAAAAAAGATAGGAGAAATGCTGGGAAAACACAGAAGGGTTACGAGTGGAAGATTTCGTTGTCTGGACCTCCTGTAAAATTCCATGAATGAGGCATGAGGAGGTGGCGTGATAAAAGCTGTACCCCAAGATGTTTGGAAATAGCAGTACCACACTTAGGGTGCAATCCTATGCATGTTTAGACAGAGAAAGGGCCTACAACTATGGCTGGCTGGGGCATGCTGGGAGTTGTAGGCCTTTTCTCTGTCTAAACATGCATAGGATTGCACCCTAAGTGTGGTACTGCTATTTCCAAACATCTTGGGGTACAGCTTTTATCACGCCACCTCCTCATGCCTCATTCATGGAATTTTACAGGAGGTCCAGACACCTCTATAAGCATTCTTCATTCTGATGACCTTTTGTTGGAGGAGGTCATCAGAATGAATGCGGGTAAGTGCAGTACTATTATTTGCAAACATCTTGGAAACAATGCTTCTGTTGACACAACTTCAGATGACTTTGGTCTTACATGCCACAGTTAGACCAGCGTGTGTCTAACTTATTACTCACTTTGCTATCTAGTACAATGACCTCTAAAGTCTCACGAGGAAGTGCTGCTTCCCCACATTTTAAACACATTGTGTGTTTGATTATTCTTCCCTGTAACACCTCACATTCACCCTCACTGAATGTCACTGTGTTACTATCTGCCCAGCTCTCCAGCTGGTTAAGTTCATTTTAGAAGAGGTGTGTAACCTTTGTCATAGGAACATAAGCAGTTGCCTCACACCAGGTCAAGAGTAGCTGGATACCTTCTCCTCTGAGCGGCAGCAGCTCCCCACTAGGGTCCC
The DNA here is from genome assembly GCA_021292165.1 of Shinisaurus crocodilurus. NCBI lineage: Eukaryota > Metazoa > Chordata > Lepidosauria > Squamata > Shinisauridae > Shinisaurus > Shinisaurus crocodilurus. The sequence continues at coordinate 25,484,367 of CM037890.1, forward strand.
ACACCTGCTACCTGGTGTGTGTGTGTTTTTTAACTGGAAATATCAGGGGTTCAGTCTGGGACCTTCTGCATGCAAATGTCTACCACTAAGAATGTGGCCTCTGTTATGCTCAAATCATCAACCCTTGGATATTAAATACAAAAGAGCTAGAGAACCCTTGATCTGGAACCCAGATCTTCATACATTTTTGAGGTGTACACTTAAGTTGGGTTTGTTTTTAAGTGTATGTCTAAATATTTATTGGGCTAAAGCTCCTCAGAAGCCACTAGGGGACACACCCCATCACAATCCACATGTCCCAACAGGGAGGTAAAAATAATAAGTTGCCTCAGGCAGTACCATTCATAAAGCCAGGCCCGCTCTACCAAATTTGTACTATTGCTAAATACTGAATCTCTGTTTTTCCTTCATACTTCACTTCTGTCTAGCCCAGTTCATTTCCCCTCTCATATATTTATATGCAATCACTGTGTTTTGTCACTGAGTAATTGCAGCATAAGTGAGCAAGTTGACAGGGTACCAGAAATTACTGTCTATAATAGGTAAATTTGTGTGTATTACAGAACACAATTCTGTCTTGTGGGGTGGAGGGAACTGACAATACAAACAGCAACCTCATAGCACAAAGGTTCTTCCCTTGTCACTGAGACCCCAGGAGCCACTGCAGGTTTCCATCCTATAATCTAGTCATTTTTTTAACCCTTTCCACATTGACTTGCCTGGATTTGGGGAAGTGTTCTAGGGCGGATACTCAGTTCATGCAGGGTGCACACATGCACACAGCTATATCTATCTATATCTGTTTCTATGTGTGTAATTATAGAAAACTAGCATCAGAGAACAGCTCTACCATTTCTGGTAGAGCGGCAGAAACACCTCGCCACCAGGTCAAACAAGTTGGGTAAACCTGGCCTCTGAGAAACGTATAGACCAGGTGGTCTCCTCCATTGTTTCTCAGGGAGTTGTTTGAACTCAGGGAGTTCAATCAACAGGTAGACCTAGTGTTGGGACATCTTTCCACCCACAGCTGACACCCTTTCCTTCATCCCTTTCAGCCCTTATTCAATTGCACTGGCTATTGCAATCAGAGCGCCCCCTCTACGTTTTCCTAAAAGAAACCCAACATTCCAGGAGAATGGATGACATCACTGGACTACACTGCAGGGTTGCCATACATTATAACTCCCCACTTCCCCCAGCAAAATGGGAATAACAACACTGGGCTAGTTTATAGGGTTGATGCAACTCATGCTCTTTCCGCCACAGCCCTGCAAGCAATACGGGTATATTAATGATGGACTTTATCTGCATTGGCAGGGAGGCTTTTTAAATGTTTACAAATTCAGGAAAAACAACAACACATTTTTTTGGTATGAAATAAGACCTGAGTTAGGGAGACCATGGACTCGTGTCTGTGCTGCTATCTTTTGGTTCTGGATAGACACGCTACTAGTCATAGCTAACACTAAAATATTGGGTTTCGGAGTTGTTTTCTACAGGGCAGCAATCACTTCTCCACCAGGGAAGAGCAAAAAAGAAAACGATAAAAGAAGAAAGAATTGACTTGGAAATGAACCAGGAAGCTCTTTCTCTAGACAATGGCCGTATCAATTATTGCTATGACTTCATTAATTGTCAAAAAATACCGAGGGGTGGGAGCAGGGTAGTTTCTCATAAAATGAATGCGCAGAATATCGCCTGCATATTTCCCCTCATATCTTGGGTTCTACAAGAGCTAGAGCAGTGGCTTCCAAACTCAGGTCCCCAGATGTTGCTGGACTATAACTCCCATCATCCCTGACAATTGGTCATGCTGGCTGGGGTGATGGGAGCTGTAGTTCAATACCAACTGGAGATGCAAGCATGGGAACCACTGGGCCAGAAACTTGCTTCTTCTTTTTTTTAAATGAAAGCTGAGAATTGGGATTGTGGCTCACCTGGATGGGGGCAGTTCCCCCAACCCGCCCACACTAGACGCTCATGGTAGAGTGCTGTTTAGCTCTAGGGACCATCGTGCCACATGAAGTGAGAATGCATCCTAGAACACAACCAATACTTCAAGGAAGCTTCTGCCATTTTAGGGGTCAATTAGCAATGGCAGGAAAGTTGCCTTCCAGAGAAGCTGGCCTGCCATTACTGGTGTTCACTCAGAAACTTGAGACAAACTTTGAAGAAAACTCTGGTGGGGGCCAATGGAAGGGGATGTGGCCATGCTGGGAACCTAGGAGGCCTGGATTTGACCTGTGGGCCTAAGGTTCCCCAACCCTGCTGTATAGCTTCACCCTTCTGGGACTTGCAACTGAGCTATGCATGCAACAGAATCATATGATGCATGGATTGTACCACATCACCACAGCCTGAGCAGAATGCAAAACCAACTGAAATAAAGTAGCACGGTTTGAAATAGATTCTCCTTCTTTCCTCTCCCGTTTAGAGATTTAGAATTGCCTCTCCTCTCACTCCTTGGATGGATGGTTGCTCAAGATCTTGTAATCATCTGAAATGCTAGTGAGCAAAAAGGGAACAGCGACCAGCCAGCCTCAAACACTCCAGTCAGGTATGTGCCTGTTGCAACAATGAGATTTGTGAAGTCTAGCATCTAAGAGCCATTAATAAATGGGACAACAACAGACGGCTAGGCTTGCAGCCTCCTTTGCTGGGAGCTGTAATTCAGCACAATCCTTAGAGCAGAATCTCACTTGATAGTTTTTGAAAGAAGAATTACTTGCAGCTAAGGTACAGTTGATTTTCAGCGGATATTTTACAGCGCCAATATATCTGGAAAGCAATACCCCTATGGGTACTGCACTCATTTGCACACACATGGGAGTACCTGCTTTATCCTGGGCTGCCTCTTTGCCATGGTATGAGTCATACTTGGGTATCGTTAACCAATTCTTTTGGATCATTCAATCTGACATCGAATTCATTAGAAGCGACCCATTTGCAATGCTGGCAGCTTCCTGACATGAGTATAGAGACGCTGGCAAGACCAGGTATATTTACGTATGGTTATTTTTCAGTGATTGAAGCGTCTTAGAATGATCAAGGCCAGGGTATCATTTAGGGTGAATTGAGGGTGCGCCTGTCTTCCTCATATTTTGGACCACATGCAATTTTCCCTCAGGAACACTCATATTCCTGACTGGTAATCATTCCAAACAATTAAATAGACGTTTGTACAAGATATGTATGCCAAAGGCACACAAATCCTTTTACTTAACAAAAGAGGTCTTATGACCTGACTTGACAACATCACTGTGGGTACAAAACGTTAGCAGCAACAACTTTATTTAATTGTGAATATTTAATTGTGAATATATCCAAGGTTGGGCCCTTTAAACTTTGTTTAGAATCATCCCTTTACCCCACCCGTCAACTTCAATCTTAGAAGGCATACATCTTAGAGAATAAAAACCCCATCACACAGATGGAATAACCATTTTAAAATCTCAGCGTATCAGAGATGTTGTTTGCCAAGGGCTGGAAAGAACAACAGCCTCCCACAGATCTTTATGACCAACCCCTCTGCCCAGATTTAGCCTTGCAGGAATTGATTACACTTGAGAGTATGTTATTAATTCCAAGGAATGGGAGTGCTCATACAGCTAGACACCAATTAAGAGCAGCAAGTGCAGGCAGAAAGGTGTTCTACAACAGCTACAGAATATCCCCAGGATATTGGCTGAAGCCAGTGTGGTGTAGTAGTGGATATAGGACTGGAAACCCCATATAAGACATGAAACGCATTGCTGCTGGGTGACCTGGGGAAAGGACCATACTGTAGCTCAGTGGCAAAGCACATGCTTTGCATGCAAAAAGGCCCAGCTTCCTGCGATCCCTGACATCTCCAGGTAAGGGCAGGAAAGGTCACCGCTGGGAGTCAGTGTAGACCAGGCCTTCTCCCGCCTGGTGTCCTCCAGATGTGTTGGACTACAACTCCCGTCGACCCCAGCAAGCCAGGCTGGGAAGGCTGGTGTAGAGACAGAATGTAGCTAGCTCAGTGTTCACCAACCTTGGGTCCCCAGATGTTTTTGGCCTACAATTCCCAGTATGCCCCAGCCAGCATAGCTGGCTGGGGCATGCTGGGAGTTGTAGGCCAAAAACACCTGGGGACCCAAGGTTGGAGAAGAACACTGAGCTAGATGGACCAATGATTTGACTTGGTATAAGTTAGTTCCTATGACAAATAACTCTCTCTGACCAATTTACATCATAGGGTCCTTGTGAAGCTAAAACAAGGTAACCTGAATTACACAACCCTCTGGAAGGGAAGGATACCAATGTGATAGATAAATCAGGCTCAAGTCTTTTTCAGAAACATGGCAAGGCCTATCTGTTCGATTTGTAACACAGAACTTTAATACGGATATTGTACTGTATCACTCCTCAAGTCCTAAGGATGGGGCAGACCAGACATCCCAATAAATGCAAGATATACAAGTACGGTATTCATTTCCATCGTGGTTAAAAGCTAATTTAAGGACGGCCTCATTGCACGGCATCCTTTCACCCTTCATTACTAACGCAGACAGACTGATCAGAATGTAAATTGATGCTTATTTCTCAAAATAAATTAAAGGGATTGTTAAAGGGGATTTCCCACTCATTCGTCCAGCTATCATATTAATCTCTATTTAAGGTTTATCGGCATCCCAGGTCTGCTCTTGTTTTATTTATCCTATCCAGCCAGCATCATGTTATAGATGATACAGGCAGCCTTAAGCTCCAGCATCTGTTTCCATGGCAATGAGATTGCATCAGCAATCCAACGGATTTGGTTCAGGCCAGCTTTGGTCAGGCTTCTACACAGCACATAAATCGTTAGCACTAATAGCAAATCAAATGCTGTCACCAGCAACCACAGACAAGGGCTGTGCACGCCATTTGAGCCCAAACATGCACCTTTTCCACACAATGTAAGATTTGAGTTTGATCTCATTAGATCTGTATATTAAAGATGCGAATTAATGCAAGGAGGTAACTTTGAACAAATGGGCTGAACCTGGTAAAGGAGCTAACGGGCTCAGGATTAACCTGGCTAAAACTGAAACAGTCCTAGTAGTTGTGCAACAGAAACATGTTTGGACAGATTGTTCCTGATAAATTACAATATTTCAAAGCGCATACAAGAGGTTATTGCACAAAAAGCCCAGCATTTTATGATGTCTGGATTCTCTTCTATATTACACTGGATCAAGTGGCCACTTACATATTGCCAAGAAAGAGGAAATGTGTCACTACAGAAGGGGACAAAAGATGACATAGATTTGCATGAAATTCGCATGTGTGCATTTATAGGTATAAGTGCAAATTTAGATACGATTTCTATCATTTAAATAGAAATACAGTGCATCTCACCATAGTGGGGAAGAATGTGACCAGGTGACCTGTGTAGGGTCAGGTGAACAAGCAATTTTTTTTCATTTGCCCAGATTCTCCAAACACCACCTCGGAGCACGGCTTACCTCATTTCCTGCGTCTGTTTGCATTCGTTTCATTCGAATGGGGAAAGTGTGCACTTCAAACGGGGAAAATTCATACTTTCCCCCCATAGAGCAAAGCGAGAAAATGCACATTTTAAACATGCGCCCCTTTAAAAAAAAAAAAAAAAAAAAGTGCGCAAACACAAAATTGGCAATTTGCAAGCATTTTCAGAGAACGGGCTCTCCCTGCTTGTGTTCATGCTTGCAAACATAAACTAAATTCTCGTCCATCCCTGCTTCTCCATCTGCTGCCCAGGTGCAAACTGTTGATGGGCAGTTGCTCAAAGTTCCTGCTCTCTCTTCTTATGGTTCTTTATCTTTAAACCAGACCTGGACTGGACAGTTTTTGAAATGGACTGGGCAGCGCTTGAGAGATGGAGCGTCTCTACTGGTATGGATGTATCTGTACCCTACGATCAACATCTGACACCCTCTTCTGGGTGCCTCCTCTGAGGGAGGTTCGGAGGATGGCAACAAGGGAGAGGGCCTCTTCAGTGGTGGCCCCCCAATTGTGGAATGGTCTCCGCGGTCAGGTCAGCCTGGCACCAAGGTTAAGACTTTCCTCTGCTCCTAAGCATTTCATGGTATATGATGGGGCTTTTAAATGTTAGTTTTTTTATCGGGTCCTGGTAGTTTAATTGTTAATAAACTGTTAAAACAGTTTCAAACAGTTTTACGTGTTTGTATGTTAAAGGTTTTATATTATGTTTTATCATGTGTGAAGAGAAAGCACCTCTGGGTTTGCTATTTGCGCCGCCAGTGTAGATGGCCAGAAGGTGGTAGAGGGTAATTAACTACAAGGGGTCAACGGAGTGGATTTGTCTGGATTGTGCTGCCCGTCAAACCTATCTTCATAATCATGAAAAAAGAACTTGCTTTTTATTTAAAAAAACAAACAAACAAAAAACATTCACAGGAATCTGTATCAGATATCAGATTCATTGCAAAAGATGAATAGCCCCAATTATAGAACTCCTGCTGCTGCTTTCCGAAACAGAAAAGAAAAATGTGCATTCTTCAGATGGCCGAGCATACGCAAAAGATCAACTGCTTCCTGATCAGCATTCAAAGAAGAAAACACGCACGTGCAAGGAAGAGGCATGAACTTTCCAAGTCAATGACCTGGTTTGCACGTCACGCTAAGCCACAGTGGGTTGTCACCATGGGCGCTTGCAGGGTGGTTTAGTGTGATGCCTGAACCTGGCACAGTTTTTCCTTCATGGGGTTTTGTGTGTGTGTGTGTGTTTTTGCAAACAGGCCACGCTGAGAACCCATGGTTTGTAATAGGGTTGTTTAGGGTGGCTTGTTGTGACATCCAAACACAGCAGAGTCGCTTCAGTGCGGGCTGTTTAAGATAGCGAGAGAGCCGTCTGGCAAGAGAGGTGAAAAACCCTGCCGGCTGCTGCTCACGATCTCGCTAGTGCCGCTGCCATCCACCCTCCTCCTCTGCTAGTTCTGTCAGTGTCTGCCCCTTTACTGATACTGCATTGACACTTGGCAATGTCCCTATTGTATTGGAAGTCCTTTTTTCAGTCCCTTAAAGATTGTGCAAATGGGTTCGTTGTTTTTCCCGCTTTGGTCCTGTGCAAGTACACACATTTGCAGGACGAGGCATACTTCCCTGCTGTATTGACATGCTTCATTGATTGTTAAACTGGCAAAGCAGAAATAAGCTCCACATACTCCCGCAGTAATTACACCCACAGCAAAAGCTCCCACTTTTTTCAGCTACCCCTTTTGGAGTTCACTGTCAAGGAAAGCACTGAAGTTGAGCAGGAATTTGACAGCTGGTATTTCAAGATGTTATGAGAGGGGGAATTTTGACAAGTGGCATTTCTAGACGTGCAGAGGTCATATCAATGTGCCTCAGTGCTGTACTAGCTGTTGTCATACTGCTACAACTTAAAGAATGTAAACTGAGATCCTGTGAATGTGCACAGTTTTGAAGGATTGAAGGAGGAGGGAAAACCCCGAACCCATTTATGCAAATTTGAGGGACCAAAAAATAATTTAAAAATACAGAGTCCATCTGCGCAGGTTTGAAGAACCAACAAAAGGGGGGTTTCAAACATTAAAACTGCTCAGAAAAGGGGTAGCTATCGGAGAAGGGGGCAGGAGGGAAGTTTCCCTCCAGAGGAATTCAAAGCTCCGAGATTTTGTGCTTTGCAACTTGTAGATTTGACAGCTATGTAGCAATCGAGGGTGTGGGAAGAACTCTCTCTGCTGTCGGGAATATGAGGATCCAACAGGGGTTGTGCCGCAAAGGCAGCTGGGATATGTACTGGGAGTAGGCGGGAGGACTGAGGGGAAAGAAGCCACGCCAAGCTGCTGCATGCCCAATCGTCTTTCAGGAGTAACGTGGGCTGTTCAGCAACCAACCCACGGTGGCTTATTCTCAGGGTGGCGTAGTGTGAGGTGCGAACTCGCCCAGAGTCAGTCACCAAATGCCTTGGAGAGGTGACTCAAAGACATTCCCAAATGCTGGAGACAGGTATACTTACAGGGAGTTGCAGGTGTGCTTTGAGAGAGCCATCACTGCTCATGCTGGGCACACACTCTTTCTCTGTCCCACTATAACTTCTGGTGAAACAGGTCTTTCAGGGTATTGGGCAAAAACAGAGTCCTTAACAACTAACAGATTTACCGTTGCCTAATTTTTATGGAAGGGAAGGGCTGTTGCTCAGTATATGCTCAAGAGTATATGCTTTGCGTGCAGAAGATCCCCAGCATCTCCAGGTAGGGTTGAGGAAGACCCCTGTCTGACACCCTGGAGAGCCACTGCCAGACCGTGACTGCAGACAAAGCAGACAGACGGAGCAATAGTTTGGCTGCATATAAGGCAGCTTCCAATATTCCTATATGGAGTAAAGTCGCACTCCACCGGGTATGTGAAGTGGTATCCTAATTGGCAGCACATTCAGCACCAAAGGAGGAGGTGAGAGAGGGGCAAAAACCCCTCCCCAGACGGATAGGAGAGCAGCTCATACACACCCCACCCCATTACTAGAAGGAAAAGCACATTCCACAACTGAACCATACACTGGAAATTAAAATAGGGTCACAATCTTAAGTATGTTTACATGAAAGCTAACTGCATCAAAATCAGCAGGACTTCTGAGAAAATATATTTAGGGTGAAAGCATGAATGTGAAATACGCGGTTATTATTTAAGAAATCTAACACGTGAGACAGAACTCATCCCACTTCAGCCTCAGAAATGCACTTTGCCCCTTCTTGCCTCCCTCCCAGTTGTTGTTTTTTCTGGTGCCACCACTGGTTGGCAGGTCTGGGTAGAGAGTATTTTTTTAAGTGTATAAGCCATGGGGCTGAAAGTTCATGAAATCTAAGGTTTTGTAATAGGTCTGTCATATTTTAGGCAGAGCCCAACTATATATACATGATAATAAGTAAGTAACTTGTCCCTGGTGACAATGCTCTCTTCCTCACTATGCTAATTTTATACCTCAAGAGGGGCAATTACTTTTTTGTTGTGGGAAAGATACCCCCACAATCAAGACTTCAGTGAGCCGATGACAGCTTCCTTCCCAGAGTAAATAGCAGTGTTTGCTTGCTTGTTTGTTTTGACAAGTAAAGATTGTTTACTACACATATTTCAAGTGTATACCTATTTTTAAATGTTTTGCTTTATAATACTTCATGCTGCAATTTAGTTTGTATCAGGACATTGCCAGTGTAGGTTGATGCTGGTAAGATGCATTATAAGTCTAAATATAAAAATGAAATAATTGCATCCATTAACCAAGTAAAAGCTTTCAGCCTCAGCCGCATCTCATGGATGGCTTTTTGCTATCCATGTTACCACATGGTGGTGGGAAATCTATAATTACACATCCATCTTCATGGGAAGAAAGATGGGAGAGGAGGCAGAGGGCCAAAGCAGATGTTAGCCATTACCCTAAACCCGGGACAGGCAATGTGGTGCCCTCCAGATATTTTTGACTATAACTGCCATAATCCTTGACCAGCGGCCATGCTGGCTTGGGGCTTATCGGAGTTATAGTCCAAAACATCTGGAGAGCAGAAGGTTGCTTACCCCTGCCCTAAACACACAGCTGCCACAGAAAATGGAAAGTGTGTGTTTAGTTCTGCTGCGGTAGGAGCTACTAGTACAGCCTTCCCCAACTGATGCCCTCCAGATGTTTTGGGATTTCAACTCCTATCAGTCGCAGCCAGCATGGCTAATGTTCAGGAATGCTGCGAGTTGTCATCCAAAACATCCGGAGGGTGCCAGGTTGGGGGAGGCTGAACCAGTAGGGTCCTGATGTTGCAGTGTTCCATGTTTTTCCACTCTCCTGCCATCAGCATGTAGCGATGTGGCGCAGGGGAGGGAAAACACAGAATATCAGGGCAACAGGTCACAAGGCGTTATGGGAGGGGATGGAGAAACCAAAGATGAGGCTGCCTCTTGGTGGCAGCCGTGCATTTAGAGCACTGCCAACTTTGGCCCAGATGATTAACTGGAATTTGGTAGTGTATGGAGCAGCAACAAATAAAACCTTTGGCATGTATAACCTCAGCTCAGATATATTCTACACTTTGAAGAATGCACAAAACAACAATAAACAATAAACAACAAAAGCATGAGTCCAAAACACTCCACTGCAAACGATGGCCAAGAAGCTACTAAACCAAATTCTCTAACAGGCATTAGCAAGACACCTGATGGAAAATGTTGGTATTGATGGAGTCTAAAATCTAATAAAGAAAACCAACTCAAGTTCAGATCTGCTGATCTGCAAGCAAGTCCAGGGTACATTAAGTCCACTGCTGTAATGTAAAATTAATACTAATTGATGGAGGCTGTTATGTGTTCGTTGCAGAACACTGAACCACCAAGATGGCAGGCAGCCAAGCCAGTGAAAGCACTGCAAAAAGGGAACAGGGGAAAGTTGGGGGAGGGGGGAGTTCTGACAAACGCTTCAGAAGCTACGATTAATCCAGCATCAGCTTTCGGGGCACTTTAAACCTCAGCAGGGGATTCATGAAAGTCAGAGATTTCAAGCAACCTTGCACACACCCACTGGGACAGGAACAGCAAAGAGCTGCAGGCCAGAGGGTCAATCCTATACATCTTTATTGCCAACACCCAGGGCATAATTAGGGCATACTATTTTAAATAAGAAGCAGCACAGGACCATTGTGGTACCTCTTGACACCCAGGGCTGCTCAAACCAAATTTGAGGATACATTACCATGAACTACTTCAAGGAAAAGGTCCCATGGAACTTGGTTGATATATCAATTGCCTTGCTTGGTTAAACCAAAATATGTCACAGCCAGCATTTTCCCACACCATCAGCAGCTAGCTGGCTGCTTCTGAGGGCTCACAAATTTCTGGACCAGCGGCTCACCACCTATTCCATTTATTTATTTACCATATGTATTAATTCATTCAGTTTATGAGTCACCCTACAGCCAAAACACTCACGGTGACATATATAAATGCAAAATAAAAGAATAAAATCAGTTAAATACAATTAAAACTAGCTGCAGCAACAGAGGCCCTCAGAGCCTCGGAAGATGATCTCAGGGAACGGGTAGGCAAAGAAAGAAAGTGGCGGTCGTTCAGAAACTATGACCCCAAGATGCAATGGGATGTATAGGTCAAAACCAGCACTTTGGATTGAGCCCGGAGATGAACCAGGAGCTAGTGAAGAAATACAACACTAGCATCATATAATCATAACACCTGGTTCCAATCAGTACTCTTACAACCATACTGACCTGGTTCACACCTAACAACAAACCATGGTTTAATTTAACAGTTTGTTGAATCATGGGTTGTCGTTATGTGCGGACCTGGAACTATGGGCTAACTACTGGTTGTTAACCACGAACAACCCACGAAGAGAACCCATGGTTTGTTGTTGGGTTGTGAATTCTGGGTTGTTTAAACCATGAGTTGTCATTATGTGTGAGCCCAGAACCATGGGTTGTTCATGGGTTGTTTCACCAGGCTATAGAAGCAGCAGGCAAGAGTGGTAAAAAAAAACACCAGCCACTCTACATGCCAGTACTACAGCACCACAAAGGCATTTGGGATACAGGGAGCAAGCAGGCAAAGGAGGAAGGAAAAAACAACCCAGGGACTGAGAAAAAAAAACCACAGTTTGCTCGATCATCTGCCAGTCAAACCTTGGGTAGGGCAACAAACCATGGGTTAACCATGAGTTAAACGAACCATGGGTTAGTGTTATGTGCGAACCAGGTCAGTGGATGGGAAAAGAGAGAAACATCCTTTCCCTCCTCTCCTCCTCTCTAAATTTCCCCTATCTGAAACTGTTTTACTATTCAAAATAAGCAGAATTAGGACTCTGTTACGCGCATGTGCATATAATGAGAAGTTACCCCCTGCCAGTAACATACTTTACAGATGGTCAGAAGCAGGGAACTTGGAACTAAATCCAACTTAGGTGAAAGATTCCTAAAGCAAAGGACCTTTCATCACAGACAGCACACTGAGAAAGTCCCAGCTAATGAGCCTCTCTTCCCCTCCCTCCCTCTGTACAGGTTCGTGAGCCTGCTGTTAATTTTTTCATAGTTAATGCACTTCTTCCCCTTCTCATACGACTTTTTTTTTCATTTAATCATCTAATTTAAATTTGGAAGAGAAAATTAAGAAGAAATAATCATAGCACAATTTTCAAAAGCAAATCAGCTTTGGGCAAAACCATGTGGAAATGAACAAACCCCCCCCCCCGAGAAACTGCATGCTAAACTTACGCCAGGTTCGTTTTTTAAAAAACCTAATAAAGCCACTTATCAATTTATACACTCAGTTAAACATCTTCACCAAGAGGCAATAGAGAGTTCTGTGTAACTCTGAAGCTGGCACACTCCTTATGCACATTGGCTCGAGGGACAGACACGTCACTTTACTTATCTTGCACCCTCTGTTCTTGTGGGACAGCATGTCAACAACGGCGTGTGTACCAACCTGTATCATGTACAGCTGGGCAATCCTATACTCATCCACGCTCATTGGAAGAGGAATCCGATACTCCTTTATAAGCATCTTGAAATCCAAGGAGCCCTTTGGTCTGGTCAGAAATGTAAGCCAAAGGTGTTTATTGGAGGCTGCTTAAATAACAGTAAGCTCATGCATTGATGCCCCCTGAAATAAAAAGCAGAAAGAGAGATGCATTTAATGTTGTGCTTTGAAGTGGTTTCTTTCTCTACATAAGAGCATAAAAAGAGCCCTGCTGGATCAGACCAAGGGTCCATCTAGTCCAGTATTCTGTTCACACAGTGGCTGCCCAGCTGCCCACAGGAAACCCACAAGCAGGACATGAGTGCAACGGCACCCTCCCGCCCATGTTCCCCAGCAACTGGTGTACATAGCCACACTGCATCTGATACTGGAGGTAGCATAGAGCCAATCAGGACTAGTAGCCATCGACAGCCTTCTCCTCCATAAAGGCTATCTTCTTATTCCTTCCTTCCTTCCATCCATCCATCCATGAATTAAACAAATGATAAGTCTCTCTGGATAACTCCACTTTCGAACTGCAGCCTAAGGCACACACAATGGGGCCCCAACACTGGCAAGGACCCAAGATAGATTCCAAAGTATGTCCTTCTCAAACTGGACACACACACGGAGGATCACACTTCACCAGCCCTTAGTTGCAATGCAAGAAGAATGCAGGAAGCCCCTGTTGGGGGGGGGGGGGGAGAGGGGAGATGAGCACACTTAGTCATTATGCATAATAGGAACCAGATAATGAGAGCCAGTATGATATAGTACAGTTGGAATGTCAGACCAGGACTGGAGAGGCCCGGGTTCAAATCCTCACTCAGCCATGAAACTCACTGGGTGACCTTGGGCCAGTCATTCTCTCTCTAATCTACTTCACAGGGCTGTTGGGAGGATAAAAAGGCTTACAGGACCACATACAATGCTTTGAGCGCTTTACAGAGAATGCAGAATATAAATGAAATAATCAGTAAGTGTTAAACGCAGTACACCTTAAAATAGCACTATGTGTATTCCACACCTGAGACTGTGCTGCGTCAATGGAGAAAATAATATTGAGCGAAAAATTCAGAACACTCAGAATTTCAGCTTTCTTTCTTTTAAAAGCAAGTTTCTAGCCCTTATGGATGTGAATGGTAGAAGGGGAAAACTCCAATAAACTCCAGTTGTATTGTTCTGAACTAAAACAAGCAACATATATTTTTGCCTTCACAATGGAAACCTCAAGATGTGCAGAAGCCCGAAAGGTGGGACCGGACTACCATTAAGCAGAACTTCACGGCTTCTGCATAGTTTTGACTAGCTGAAACAAAAGTATGCAAATTTGTATAATCTAGATTGGTACTGTTTGGATTTCTTCTCTTTTCTTTCAGCACAAGCATAGTTGGAGCTCCGGCTGTAACCTGAAAGTGTTAGGAGATGCTGCCATCGTTGCTAAGCAACACCTGAGTGCTTCCATTCCTTCTGTCTGTAAAAGGATATGGACAACCTGGAGGGCTGTTAGCAGCTAATGGCAAGATGAAGGCGTGCAACCCTCTAAATGTAAATATGTTCTGATGTTTAGATTTTGTGGTCGGGGAAGAAGCCTACTAGGCAGTCCTACATTAGTGTTTTCAAATTGTGGATCAGGGAACGCTGGTATTCGTTAGAGCCTTACCAAGAGTCCCCCAATGAGACACTCCGTAATGGTGGATAAGCTTTCCAGAAAGATGACCCAATATCATAAACCTTTCCCTGCCACACACTGCTGCAGTGATGTGTTGTAGTGCACGGCCCCAATTCATGTGGGGTGATGGAGAGACCTGACAGGCTGGGCTGTCTTCCCACGTGAACTGCGTGTGCCCCAGAACACCTCCCAGAATCCTCTGCAAAACATGCAGCGGTTCTGTGTCAAACCAGTAAGTCTGGGAAGGGATCCCTGAGGGCAGAAAGTTTGAAAACCATTGCTTTAAGCCAAGGTCCCCAAAGCCACACTTGGCCACTGCAAAGGGGTCTTGATGTACTACCAGAATAATAATCAATATTACCGCCTCAGTGAGCTTCACAGGCTATCCATAAAGGCTTTTCCATGCAACTCCTCTATAGCTGAAGTGTGAAAATGCTAAAATGAAAGATGAAAGCTTTTATCACAGTGTTGTGCTCAATAATTACACTCTCTCTCTTAAAGAGGTGACCTGTTTGAGGAATGAAAGGGTAAGCCGTTGTGTGTCCAACTCAGCAGCTTCCCTGTTCCCTTTAACGGCTAGGAAACCATGAAGCGAGACCAATTCCACTCATGTCTGGTTTCATATTCCTTTGCAACATGTACGAGTCACCTGGCCATTTGTCAAAACTTAAAATATCTAGGACTATTAACTACAGAAAAGAATTTAAATTATTTGTATAATCCACCTTTGCATGGGAGCTCATAGCAGTTTCCCATCCAGATTAACTTCAAAATTTTTGAGGAATGGTGTTTCCTGACCATTCTCTGAGCCCCATGTAAAGAATGGTTAGTTCACCTGCCTTTTAACCATTTACAGTGCAATTCTAGATTACCTCTGCAATTCAGAGGTAAGCTCCATTAAGATCTATGGAATGTACTCCCAGTTAAGTGAGTACAGTAATACCTTGGATTGCAAGTAACTTGGTCTGAGAGCGTTTTGCAAGACAAGCAAATTTTTAAAATAAATTTTGACTTGATAAACAAGAGACGTCTTGCAATACAAGTAGTGTAGGGATGTAACCACTCGCCTCGAGCGGGCGTAGTGGGCCGAAATCAGCCCCGCTCATGCCCGCCAGAGACTCACTTTGATATAAGAGTGTTTTGGATTACAAGCACGGTTCCGGAACGAATTATGTTTGCAATCCAAGGTATTACTGTATAAGATTGCTGCCTTCATTTAGACCATGCTGCATCATGTTTCATTGTGATAGTGGTTCTATTTTCTATCTTTTTAATCTTCAGATTATAAACTACCCAAATAACTTTGTTGTTGCTGTTATGGGGTGGCATATAAATGATGCCAACAAATCAATAAATACATACTTTTTCATATCACCGTAGTCTCAATTTTGGTGTCTTCCATGGCATATAAATGCTGTCAAATAAATAAATACTAAATGTAATAAACAAAAGCTACCATTCAGACAGAAGAAATGGCTATCTTTTAATATTTTTATTTCAGCCTTCTTTTCAGCAAGATATCAGAGCCAAAACAGTCTCAAAACATACACTGCGGTGCCTTAACTTTCAGTCTGACCGATTAAAGTCTGGCCTTTCATCTGTTAACATTGACTCCTACTGTCAGTTAATCAACAAAAGCTTCAGTTGATTACCCTACCATTAAACCAATTAAAGCTTGTAGTGGTACAGATTCCACATCGCCCCTAGAACTGTGCAACTCCACCTCTGACTAGATCTTCCTCAGAACTTTCCATCTGCTCGTAGGGATGCTGCGGAAATCCAAAACGGACTCAAATGTATTCGAATTTCTAAGAATCTGACCTGCAGATTTCATAGTTTCATAGATAGTTTTAATAGATCACAGAGTTGGAAGGAGCCTACAAGGCTATCGAGTCCAACCCCCTGCTCAGTGCAGGAAACTAGAGGAGGGGTCTCCCATCCAAGTAATAACCAGGCCTGACCCTGCTTAGCTTTCCACGCTCAGACAAGCTGAGTCAGCGTAAGCAACAGGCCTGGATTCTGCAGTGGACCAGCTTTCCCGGAGTCTCAAGGATTCTGCGGACCATTTCTTTTCTTTTCAATAACTTTACGCAAATTTAGTCATAGAAAAATAAAAACACACCAACCAAAAATGTCTCCCATAGGCTAAAGCATGAAAAAACACATTTTGGGGGGATTTGTGTATTTTAGGGGATCTGCTCATTTTCGGGAGTGCGTGTTTGCACAAATGCATACGAACGCACTTGTGCAAAATCCGATTCTGTCAGTGAGCAGACGACAGAACGCCTGACGATCCACGAAACGTAGACGGAATGGATTTTACAACGTCCACACATCCCTAGCTTCCAGCCACGTCACAGTTGCACAGTCACAAAAGAGGCAGAGAAGAAAGACTGCATCTATATCCAATGGCCACATGCCGGCTTCAGGGTTAATCCCATCACCCCTGGAAGGCTATAGTCCCCCTTAAAGTGACAAGTCTAATGGAGTGTACCGTCTTGGGAGAAGAGTGCTCATGCTCTCCTTTTCTCTCCCTTTCTCTCCCCCCCCCACCGCGTTTGTTTCTGCACCCTTGCCAAGCGCTAAGTTTTCACAGCTCCTGATGGAAGTCAGCATTGGCTGACAGCTCGTGGAAAACTTGTGGCACCTCACAGGATCAGATCCTTAGTGCCTTAGTTCTCACAACAAGCAGCATCAGAGGAAACTACTCAGCAAAACAACCCCCGTTTTAGGGCACAAAGGTTGAATTGATGCCTTTTTCTCAAAAAATGTTATTCTGCTTGTTTACAAAAAAAAAAAATCAGCTGCGTGTTATTATGTCACAATAACCCATATTCATTAAATGTTCAGTTAATGTTTTTACATCTATCCTGCTCCCTGTACGGTGCAGGAAAGGTCTGGAGGTTAATTTGTAGTCTGAGATGTAACAGGGTTCAAGAACTGCCTGTAGAAATGTTGCCCTCCAATCCAAGATGAGCGTAGGCTAGAGTCAATGACTCAGTGGTGAGATAAATACACTCTGCACATGCTCAGAGACAAGCTTTACAGTTACTTCATTTGTTTAGGAGCTGAGCTCTAAAAAAAGAAAAAAAAGAAAAAAGCCAATTGCTATCCAGCAAAAAGCAACAACAACATATCCTTAGTGTCATGGAAGGCTTAGAGGACACAGAAATCGGGAAACTAGACAAAAATTGCACTCTCTCTCCAACAGGAACAGAACAGTAACAATAAATTCTCGACTCCTTGGCTATGTCCTTTGCCTTAAGATAGATGTATCAGTATTGAATAAAATGCTAACTAGTATTTTATTATTCATGTCTCTAGTAGCATCGATGTGCATGACACTTTACAGAGTAAAAGTATACAGGTCCCTGCCCCAGGGAGCTTAAAATCTAGAGTCTTATACAGGGGAAAACAAAGGAAGGGGAGGGGCAGGGATATATGATATTTCATTTAAATGCACTTAGGTTTGCTTAGGGCACAATCCTATACATGTTTAGTCAGAAAAAAAGTCCTACAATTCCCAGCATGCCCCAGCCAGCCATGCCGGCTGGGGAATGCTGGGAGTTGTAGGACTTTTTCTGTTTAAACATGCATAGGATTGTGCCCTTACAGTAGGGTTCGCAAACCAGGGGGTTGTGCCAAAGGCTTCACAGAAGAAGCGGGTTCTGAAGCATTTGAAGGAAATCAGAGTACGGGTGGTGGTGGTGGTGGGGTTTGAAGAGAGGGTTTTGAATTTAATAGTCACATTCTTAGAGACTACTGTACAAATTTACAATGGCTGTTTCCCACATTAGAGGCCATTTTAACAATCCTCCAAGCAAATTCATCACCTATCAGGGGTCACAGCGTTCACATGGAAGGTCACCGACACAACCCCAACAAACGATTCTGTGGTGATGGTGGTGTCATTCAGTTGTAGACCTGAATCCACCGGAAAAGCTTTCTGATGTGAAAACTGAGGCGAAAAAAGTCCCTTCATGGTCACTCTCATACCTCAACAAACTGTCAAGTGATTTGTTCACTGAACCATTTTTGAGATGGGAGAGGAAACACAAAATAGCTTTCACCCACCTTATGCTCAAAGGGTTGAGGCCCAAGGTTTCATTATTTATTTGATTCTTTCTTCTTGTTGTTCCTCTCCTACCAGAGCTTGGACATCATCATCACTAAATAGCCTTTAGATTGGCCACTCTAAACAATGATGTTGTACTGCCCCCAAACCATTTTTAAGGTTTTTCAGCCAAGACCTTCTTCTTCGTACAATTCTTTCCTCATGTATTTCCCCTTGTATAATCAGCTGCAGCAGTCCATATTTTTCATTTCTCATTATGCGAGCAAAATATTCTAGGGTTTTGTGTGTGTGTGTGTGTGTTTTATGTGTTTTATAATTTCTTGATCTTTATACATTCTCTTTAATACTTCTTTGTTGGTCACCCTCTCAGTCCATGAAATTCGTAACATCCTGCGATAAATCCACATTTCAAATGCTTCTATCTTTTTTATGGTAGTCTGTGTTAAAGTCCACGATTCCATGCCATACAGTAGAACTGAAAATACATAACGCCGTACAAAATACATAACGCCGTACAATGCACATTTTATTCTTTATGTACCATTTTTCAGCCCTAAAAAGCCACCCCACCCCTCACATAAAAATACAAGAAAAACTTAATAAAAGCCGATAACAAAATAAAACATGACGATGACAGCATAAATCAGCAAGACGGTCTTCCAGTATTATACAGCTGGGCTCTTGAAAGGCTGAAGCACATTATTATAGTTGCTACAGCAATGCCACAAAGATTAAATCTGTGGTAATATTTGCAAATATTTATCACATGTTCCATTTCTATCACGTTCCAAGTCTCCATGGAGAGTCAAAAATATGATGCCGGACGGGTGGTGGCGGCAAGTACTTGCCAACATTACCATGAGGACAGAGTTCAATCACCACGGGGAAGCCATTTTCAGTGGCAACCGTAACACTGGCTCCAAGTCTTTTTCATTAAAGCGGTAATAAAGCAGGCCCATCTTGACTCCCTCAGAAGCCCTAAATAAATTAGCTGTCTAGCGCTGCATGATAAACAACTATTCCCCTCTCATTTTCGGTTCCTTGTTTCATGCCTTTTTACTGCTTTTAAATTGCTATTATACCTGTCAGAAGAAAACCCAGAGGAAATAGCCCTGGTGTGAACAGACCCGTGAGGAAAGGGCTCTACAGATTTTCTACTCCCGTCCCTCACAAACTGACCCATATAATTTCTCTGACAGGCTAATCCATCAGGAGAACATTCCAGAACAGGGTGGGGAAAATCTCATTAAACCGCTCTTAATTAATATTATCAAACACGCCAATAATATTTATAAGCAAAATGGGCATGAACCAAAATTCCCCACACATCGTCGGCACCACAAAATCTAGGCTCTGAAAGCCTACGAGCCTCTCCCATCATTAAAATAGTTTCCTTCCACCCAAGGGGAAAAACTATATATATATATATATATATATATATATATATATGAATTAAAATAGTATCTTTCTACCCTGGAGGCATTTCTAACCTGCTTCTTTGGTGGGCGGGTGTTTGTGTTTTTAAAGGACGTTAAAGAAGAACTAGAATGTACAACCATCAACTTAAAAGGAATAAAATCTGCAGGAAGCTAGGAACTGAAATGGGGAAAATTACAATTACTGTATAACGAAGTGGCACTGAACAGGTAATCCCTCCGACAGACACAGTCAAAGTGTAAAACTGTACTTCAGACTGAAAAATAGGCATTAGATATTCTTCTATTTGGGGTCCATATAAATGTAGCCTTATGAATAATAACAAGGAAAATCATCCATTTCCATGACATGAGGAAGAATTGTATTTTAATCCTGCTCTGCAAATAGGGTCCACCTGATGCACAGGGGTACAGGAGAGAAAGGAATGTTGTTGCATGCTGTTATGCAAAATGAAGAAATGGCTGTCTCTTAGCGGGTTTTGTACGGTGTCTGGTACTTGATGAAGAATAGGTGTTTCACTAAGGGGCTGTTTGCTTGTTTTTGCACAAAAGCCACATTGAGACACATGCACACGCAACCGTAAAGCCAGTTTGCTGCCTAATCCAGATGAACTGCTAAAAATATGTGGCAAGCACAGTTAATAAAAGCAAAGTGGAATTCTGAAGAAATTGGATGGATGTTATTTTGAACCTAGCACTACCTGTGGCTTTGCTTCTGCACCCCTGTAATACCTGCTCAATTTGTACATTTATAATTTAACAGAGTATTACAAAGGCACGCCAAGCCTCCAGTGCACTGTCCCTCCACAGAAAACCGACACTGCAAAGACTGCCCTGAGCTTCTTATTGCTTGGGAAAGGAAGAAAGAATCGGGGAGCTTTCCAGTGGAGCAGGGATTGGGAACCTCAAGACCACGGGCCAAATCCAGCCTTCCTGGGGTCCTAATCTGCCCCCCCCCAGGTTCCCCAGATGGCCATACCCCCTTTCCTGGCCATGCCCCCTTTCCCTGACTGTTGATCATTTGGGGGTTTTCCAGCTTTTGCACATTTCCCCCCTTTCTAAGAGGTTGAAATTCCTCTGCTAGGGCTTAATTACTGACAGTAAGAGCTTTAAGCTAAAATATCATGTATGTTTGATATTTTGGCTCCACCCCTTTTGCCACTGGCCCCGCCCACCACTGAATGACGCCCCCGAGGGCTTCTCTGAAGCTGAATTTGGCCCTCGGGCTTAAAGAAGTTCCCCACCTCTGCTGTAGAGTAGCATGGGTGGAAATGCTGGCAGGGGAGAGACATACATGATTATGAAGCAGAGACTTGTGTCTGCCTGTCATCTGAACGCCTTCACCTTCATAGGAGTTCATTCAGTGTTATTGACAATTAAGATTATTGAGTGACAAATTTGCTAGATCAAAATAAAGCACTTTGTGACACTACCTGGGTTCTTCGCAAGCTAATTAGCACTTTGCATAGCTGTGCTCTGCAAAGAAAATCAGCCGGGTTGCAAAGTACCTTTGCTTACCTCCAATAACTTGCACTCTTAGATTTTAGTCAAGCTATTCAAGTGGAACTTTTAAACTTCTGCAAATCAAGGGAAATATTGCCCAGTTCAGGCTCTGGAGACTTAAATCTATGTTCTCTCTCAAAACATGGTTGTATAAAGTGCTTTATGACATTATTTTCTTTCTTTCTTTCTAGCATACATTAGGAACAGGGTCTAAAGAAATGCTATTATTAATACATACTTCTCATATTTTGCTTTAATTTACTTAAATCATGGGCAGACCAATGGGGCAGTAGGTAAGGAATCTCCCTCTTTTGGATTTTAAGAAGTTGACAAGTA
Organism: Shinisaurus crocodilurus; assembly: GCA_021292165.1. Lineage (NCBI taxonomy): Eukaryota > Metazoa > Chordata > Lepidosauria > Squamata > Shinisauridae > Shinisaurus > Shinisaurus crocodilurus. The sequence continues at coordinate 25,505,866 of CM037890.1, forward strand.
TACCCCTGAAGACTAGCTTGCTTGAGGGGGAAATACTTCTGAGCATATGCAGAACATTAATCTCTGTCTGGGCACAGTCAGCACAAACTTTTACAGTCATGACTCAAGGTTTAAGGATCACTGCCTATGGATTTTAAGTGAGCCTGGACTGGACCTCATTTCTCTCTCTCTTACAGTAACAACAAAAAGACTTTACATAATCTGAATCCAGCAAAGATATCCAGACCATAAATATCTCAATCCTTGATATCCAGGGCTAGAAAGCGGGAATCAGACTCCAAGCCTGGTGGCCAACACAGCATTTCCTTGGCACTCAATGGCACCCTTAGGGATGGCAAAAGGAAGCTTGTAGGAAGTTTGAAGGGAAACCCTATAATTAGAGAATAAAAAGCGAAGGAAGCAGAAAGTACTTAAAATTCTTTCAGTGTAAGACCAAAAGGACAAACTGAGAGAACATTCCTGAGGGGGACTAAAAGTTCTATCTGTTTCCCTCACCTGTGGATTCAAAAGGGTAGGCTACGCCTACAAGAGCTTTTTCAGACATTTTAAGGCTGCCTTCCTCAATCTGGTGCATCCAGTTATGTTGGACTGCAAGTCCCATGGCCATACTGGCTGGGAAAGATGGGAATTGCAATCCAACACATCTGGTGGGTGCCAGTTTGGGGAAGGTTTATTTAAGGTGTATGTATGCTGGTCTTTCCAAGTCCCATAATTACAGGCATGGGCAGAATTCAGGCCTGCGGGATCTACTTTGATTTTTTTACTAGGACCCCGAGGTCCACCAAGCAAGGCTAGGTACAAAATGGTGGCTCAGGAGGAGGAGCCATTTGCCTACTACTGCACCGTATGAGCCATACCCCTAGGAAGGCCTGCATATACAAGCACAAGTCTACGATCTGAGTTACTAGCGATCAGAGATTCTAACAGCCTAATTTAGAAAAATAAAAAAGCATTTTTGTTGTCTCTACTGTTCAACAATTGTGTCAGGAGCCATTACCAACGTACTGCAAATCATCCAGTGATCTGCCAGCAGATGCAAGTTTCTGAAAATCTGAAAAGCCAATGGGACAAAAGGAACACTTGAGCGCACCAAGTGTAACAATGCCTCCATCACATCACTTTTATAACACTCTGAAAAAGCAAAACAAAATATTGTCTTCAAAGTAAGACCATGGGCTGATTTGGCTGTTGGATCTGAACCTTTGGCTCGCACATTCCTTCATCCCCACATCCTCTTTTTCTACTCCAAAAAACAAAGAGTTTTGCAGCACCTTAAAAAAACGAACAAATTTATTCTGGCCTAAACTTTCTTGAGCACTTCCTCAGAACCATGGAGTGTTAACTTCATATTGGCAGATCTATATACACATGCTGAGGAGATGGGGAGAGAGATGTAAATTGTAGTGCCAGAGGGAACTGAAATGCAAAAGAGTACAGACAGAGATGATTACCTTAACAGTTGCCATTCACAAAATGTTGTTGGGTGGTAATACAGACATCATTGCAATGGTGATTAACATATGCAGGGCACAATCCTATCATGTTTAGACAGGAAAAAAAATCCTACAACTCCCAGCATTCCCCAGTCCACCATGCAGGCTGGGGAATGCTGGGAGTTGTAGGACTTTTTCTGTCTAAACACGCCCATAGTGTGATTATAAAACACATACACCTCTGTCTCTGCTCCAACTATCTCTCCCGACTTCTAGGTTTGGGCAAACCATAGTGTTTGCCTTCACATCTGAATCAGCAAACTATAGTTTGGGCTAGACTCTCCAAACACACTGCAAACTGTGTTTTCCAGTTCTGCTCTGGAGGCCAAGCACAAACCAGAGTTGACAGATTCGGGATGTAACAGCAAATGGTTTGTAAGATGGAGTGGGAATTGAAATGTACAAAGGAAGGAGGAAGGGGAAGAGGGGAATGCACAAGCCCAAGGATTGCCAAGCCTATGGCTTGCCATTGCATGAGAACCAGCCCAATATCTTTTACTGTGCTTTCCTCTTGAAAATCTCTTCAACAGGCATAAGTGGAGAAAGCACGAGCAATGGGATTCTGTATCAGGTTTGACAGAGAGCTTGCTAAAATAAGGAGGAGGTTATTATTATTATTATTTAAAGGAAAGAAACTTGCATCAAAACACTCCAAACTGCAGCAACCAAAATTAAATACAATTAATCTCAGTTTGCTTTTACTCTTACTGGTCAGAAAGCATGAAGCGGTCAGTTCCTCAGGGACAATACTGTTCAATCTGTCTTCCTCCAAAGTATTTGCAATCAAAGGCCAAAAACATTCAGAGAGCCTTTGCAAGAGACTTTAAGGGGCAAAGGAGATGTGATGGTGGTGGAGCTGCTTGTCGAATCAAGTCTGCAGCTGAATCCTTATAAAGTGGTGGCACGGGTGATTTATAGGGCAACTGAGACCCTCTCCTGCAAAAAAGGTTTTTATTTTCAGCCATTTTTCTCCCAGTGGAGCTCCAAGATCAGAAACCTCTGCTAGGAGAAAAATCTGTTTTTGGGGTTTTGAGGAGAGATGTGGGTAGGGGAAGGTTCAAGTCCTGCTTGTGTTGCACTTTAAACTGCCCTTCCTCCATTTCATAAAGATCTACACACTGGGTTCTACAACCCAGACAGAGTTAGGTGCACCCTAAGAAACCTTTGGAGTCCAGAATGAGTCACTTGTGGAATGTGGGTTGCTTCTACTTTCGGGCCCTTTAGCACTGCTGAGGCATTGCTTTTCCACAATCAGGTGGAAACAGAATTAAGACAGTAGTTCCACCAGGGACTTAATATTCCTTCTAATACCAATTCACATTTTCCTATGCTCGGGCAAACGAAGCCAAAACTGCATCAAGACGGAGGTATCAGCAGACCTCAAGGTTTGTAGGAGTACAAAAAATCATAAGGGAAAAAAAAACCCTAGTCAGAGAGGAAGAGCCAAAACAGCCTACCTATAACTCAGTGCAATGAAATGTTGACTGAGATGGGGGAAACCCACGGACAACCCCCCACCCCCACCCCACCCCATGGAAGGGGGACTGAATGGAATGAGGAAGAGGAGGGAGGGAGAGACACAGAAAGATAAAAAGTGTAGATAGGACCATCTCATTGTCTGGATAGGTCATTTCCTGATTCACACTAAGAAGCTACTATAAAATGTCCTCACTGAGAGCAACCCATAAAAATAACGGGGAATCCAAGATTTTAATGTAATTGGGATTGGGCACAAGATGTGTGTCCACCCTACCCCTACAAAAAAAAAACACCACCCCCAAATGGACGAAAAAACCCAAATGAAGAATAGACCTTGAGTGGCTGAAACTAACCCTGAACAGAAGCACTCCATGCTACAACATTTTGTTGCAGGGCCCCACTTATAACTTTATATTCCCCATAAAAATCCAGCAATGCCTGCCCCCATTTCACAACTGCAATAATCAAAAATTAAATTAATGAGCGGTTGCTCTAGCTACAAAAGGGGTGGGGAGACTTTTTTTGGCCCAAGGACCACATTCCCTTGTACCTTCCAAGGACCGCATGCCAGCTACAAGAAGAAAACCAGTAGTTAAATCCCTCCCACGTCCCACCATCACCCCTGCAGGGAATAGGAACTGATTTATTCAGGGCCAATTCAGCAATGCCACTGCCATAAAAGTGAACTGGAAGCAACTAATTACAGGGGCAAAAGATGGTTTAAAAGAAAGGGGCAAGAAGAAAGCCGCTAAGTAAAGGGATAGTGGCATGGAGAAGTGGGACCTTCATTGTAACTGGACTTACCTCTGGGTAAATGTAGTAGGATCTTACCCATGGCCCATGGGGGCAGGCATTGCCAAATCTATATAGGGAATATGGTGCTATACTAACTGCTGTGTGGAATCACTTTTTTATCATTTTGCTTCCAGCTGATTTGCAGAAAAGCAATGCTTCAGCAGCATCAAAGTGTGGAAGGAAACTTAGTGCTCATAACTGATGCAATTATTGATTTATCTTGAAATAACGTCACACAAATGATTAAGAGGAAATCAGCAGGGAACAACTGTTCTCAGCAATAACCCTAACCTAAGTAATCTGCATTGATGAGAAAGCTGCCAATAGGACACCTAGGACTCTGAAATAGTTTCATTACTACCGGATTAGTAATATAAACCATTCTTGCAGAAGCCTGCACCCCAGTGTTCAGCTACGTGAGTCAGCACGCTCAGGAGCCAAACCTCCCAAGTCTGACATGAAAGGGCACACCGAGGGTGGAAGTCACCCTCGTGGCCAGAAAGACTTAACTTAAAGAGGCCAAAGATTGACCCTTATACCAGGAAGACCTACCGGTAATTAAACAACTTATTAGCCACCAAGCTGAATGCAGCCCATCAGCAGCCTATTGCAGTCTGCCAGATGTCTGACAACCCCCCTGATTTTGCAGGCTCAGATAGGCAGGCAGCAAAAGCAAGAGATGCATCAAGCTGCCCGCTGGGCTCCTGTGCTTGCTGGGTGAACTGCATTTGGCTTGGGAGGTCCCAAGATGTGTGGGGCTGTGTTGCTTAAACAATGCATGTGTGTGCGTATAACACTACCTTCACACTTCATTCTAGAAATATTTTAGCAGGCATGACAGTGGCTTCAAATTCGGAGGTAGCAATAAACTATGGTTTATCATTACGGGAATGAGTTTCAGTGAATCTTAGGCTCCTGTGCTCCACCTTCCTCTCCTCCTCCAGGGCAGTTGGGAAGGAGTTCGGAAGCTTCCATTTTAGGCTGTCTGCCGTTAAGCTTTATGTCCAAGCCTGAACAAACTGCAGTTAGTCCTAACTATGGTTAGCGGAAACAAGCCAACTTCCACTAGGTAACTTTAGGCAAGCTATTCTTTCAGCCTCAGCCTCTGCAATACAGGAATAATAATAATTGGCCAGTCTATCTTCAAGGATGTTCTAAGGCAGGGCTCTCCAACCTTGGGTCCCCAGATGTTGCTGGACTACAGTTCCCAGAATTCCTTGCCATTAGCCATGCTGGCTGGGTATGCTGGGAGCTGTAGGCCAGCAACATCCGGGGACCCAAGGTTGGAGAACCCTGTTCTGCCGATATGATGCTTGTGAAGCATTTTGAACACTCTCTTACTGATTGCTGCTAGCACAACTAATAAGAATGGTAATGCCACAATAATTATTAGAGGGACAAGAGTGTCAAATTACATGGGAGCAAGTTGCAAGGATTGGAATCAGCCCTCTTCATGTTCAGCAAAAGGGATCTGACAAGACAAAAGGAGCAAGTACAGAACTTTGGCCAGTAGTCACTGACTCTCAGCCTAACCTACCTCACAGGGTTGTTGTGAGGATAAAATAGAGACGAGGAGGATTATGTAAGCTGCCTTGGGTTCCCTGCAGGGAAAAAAGGCGGGATATAAATATGATAGATGATAGATAGGAGAATCAGGCATTTTACACGTGTGTGTGGGTGTGTGTGTCACACACACACACACACACACACACACAAGAACAAGACTGTAAATGCTATCAATGCTATTGGAATCATAATGTAATAATTAACGGGAAAAGTGATCCCAAGAGGTTTGTGCCTAGGGTTGCTAAATGGATTTTTTCTTCCCATTCAGAGCAAAAAACATTACATTGAAGCTTTCCTAATCAACACAATACAGTATTGCCTTCTTTATGCAATGCTCTGGGGATCTCTGAATAAGGTTGGATAACTACGGGTTCATGTAAAAGGAGAGTGGTATTAACCAAGAAAAATAAGAAAACCAGGGGGGGAAGGATATTGTAGAACTGGAAAGAGGCAACCCAAATGACCCATGGGCTTGAACAACTCCCCTATGAAGATAGGTTACAACATCTGGGGCTTTTTAGTATAGAAAAGAGGTGAATAAGGTGGAGGGGGCATGACACAGTATGCACAATGTGGAGAAAGTGGATAGGAAGACATTTTTCACCCTCTCTCATAATACTAAAGCTCGGGGCCACCCAATGACGCTGAACAGTGGAACATTCAGGACAGACAAATGGAAGTACTTCTTGACACAGTGCATCGTTCAGTTATGAAATTTGTTACCAGGAGATGGCTATTAACTTGGACTAGACAAGGGGACTAGACAAATTCATGTTGGACCAGGCTGTCAAGAGCTACTAGAAATGATAGCTATATATTACCTCTAGTATCAGAGGCAGTATGCCTCCCAATACCAGTTGCTTCTAGGGAATACAAGCAGCAGAGTGCTATTGCCCCCATGTTCTACTTGAGGACTTCCCATAGGCCACTGTCAGAACAGAATGTTGGGCTGCAAAAGGTTTTTGGTCTGATCCAGCAGGGCTCTTCCTAAGGTTTTGTTCTAATGGAAATCCTCAAATAGCCACCCGCTTTTCAAAGACTGGTACATGGTGAGCAATACCTTCAGACTCCACCTCAAATGCCCAGGTAGCACACACAGAATAGGTGGGCTGTGGAAGGCCTACAGGATTCTGGAAGCGTGCAAACCAAGAATTCTTCTGTACTGCCCTTGGTGATGTGTTGGCGCTTTGTTAGGCTGATACGACTTTCGGGTGGTGACGGGGGGGGGGGGGTTGCAGCTCAGCAAAGTAGCGTCTCAGACCTCTGAATCTGCTTTCAAAAACCCAAACATGATGTTCAGAGTCGCAGGAAATTTTGGAAAAAGACAGTTGAGGGCGGGCACATTTCGCATCGGGGAAACTCCCAACCAATTAAGCCACAGAAGGGAACCCAATTTGGCTGGGCCTTGACTCTTTATATCATCTCACAGCAGATTGTGTAATCCAACTGCACCACCCTAGCACAACAAGCATTTTCTCTATTTAAACTAGCAATTAATGCCCCCTCCCTGCACAGCACTAGGAAGTCATAGGGAGCTCGATTAACACAAGAAAGCTCCAAACAAATACATGAAGATACCAGAAATCGTAGACAACTGCACACTAGGAGATACAAGGCTCGCTGCTTGAAGAGCATTCTAAAAGGAACAGCTGCATTTATGAGTCTTAATCTTCTTTCCTTTATTAGATGAGGTTTGACGTCACCTTTTGAATTTAAGCGCTCATTAGGAACCCAACGTTTATTACAGCAGAAGGATGGAATCAGGCCAAATGCAATGCAGCCGCACTGTAGCTATTAAATCTTGCTACAGGCCACAGGGCAGTCAAATACCTACTCACAGTAGCAAGGAGAGTGGGGGAGTGAGGAGGGGGGAAGAAGCACATTCACAAAAAAGCAGGTTTTAATACGAACTCACGAAAACAAGATCTTATTTCTTCCTCCAACATTAATGGGAAAAGAATATTGAATTTCAGTCTTCACTGCAATATTAAATGTGGCCGCCACGCACGTGCCTCTCGCAATGTTCCCAGCTCCAAATTGGTGTTTTTAAACTTTAATGGCAGCAAAGATCATACACTAAATGGCCAGTGGAAAATTAACATAGAGAGTTATTCCATGCCCGAGAAATAAAATGAAACAAAAGCGAAATGACGCCGACGGGTGATCTGAGCCTCCTTTTTATAAGCAGCACAGCCACAAATCAGGTTGGGGAGCAGCGGGCAGAATCAAACGAGATCTCATCTCCATATGGAATGACTCTGGATGCAAAGAAGAAGCAAAGCAGAAAGGACACAAGGCAAGAAAGGCCAGTCCAAACATTTAGCTATAAGTGAAATGGGGTCTGTCAACGGCAAAGACGATCCAAACCTTTTATCTGCATGCAGCAAAAAAGCCAACTGTATCCTCCCGCGAGTCCCGCCACCCTCCTCCACTGGGGGCAAAGTGAAGAAAGTACCCTGAAACATGATCCTCTCACTTGGAGCAGGGCACTGGAGAAAGGAGGAGGCAGTGATGCTTCTCTGATGCCCAGGAATCCTGCGTGAAGTTAAAAGGATCAGGACACCTAGAAAAATGGTGAGACCCAAGGCTGGCCCTACCATTAGGCAGAGTGAAGTGGTTGCCTCGGGCGGCAGATTCTGAAAGATGGCAGCAAGTTGTTGGAAGAGAAAGCTGTGTACTACCTGGTGTCCACTTAGCTAGCCTGCTGTCTTCAGGTGCTGTGGAGGATGCTGCTCCATCGCCAGTCTTTTAGAAACAGTCCAGTCGGCTTTTGTACATGGAATGGGAGAGGGTGCCATCTTGTTCTTCATCACAGGCAGCAAAGTGACTTGGGCTGGCCCTGGTGAGATTGCAAAGTTCCCTCCATCAGCCTGGCTGGGACCAATGGTCACACGGAGCCCTCTCCTCCCAGAATTGCCTCCTGTACTGGCTATATCATCTGGTCATTATATAACTTATGCGACAGTATTGAAAGAACTGTCACTTGTATTTGCTCTTCCCTCCCAGTTCTTTCCCCCACCCCCCTTTTGAATTATATTTCCTGGACCTAGACTACACGTCATCATTTTCAACTATAAATCGTCTTGGGTGCCTTGGCAGAAAGGCAGTATATAAACATGTAGTTAATTGGTTAAAAACAAAGAAGTTTAAGGGCACGATCCTATGCACATTTAGACAGAAAAAGGTCCTCCAGCTCCCAGCATTCCCAGCCAGTACTACTGTAACTACTACTACCCAGCCCTTAAATGTTTTAAATGTGAGATGGGGGTGACTTTCATTGTCCCCGTGCACATCACCCTTTGGGCCACAGATATTTTTCTGGCAATCCAGTTTTAATTAAATGTTTCTTTAGCTTTGTTTAAAGCACACACACAAAAGCTACAGGTTTGTGGCAAATCCTCTGTTTTTGGTAAACAACAGAACCTATTCATATGCTCCAATTCTTTCCCTTTTAACCTTTCTGTTTTCTCCCCTACTTCTTCCTCCTTCTCTTGTCATTGTTTTCTCTCTCTCCATCCTGCTCTTGACCCTCATCCTGTTAAGCTAAAAATACCTGGTTAAAAATATATGTGAATAATATAGGGGGAAAAGGAAAAGGTAAGGAGAGCTGAAAATAGTCTAAAACAAAAGGGATCTGCTAGAAATAGACACTGCAAAACCTTTAAAAGGTAGCTATGGGACGGTGAGCCCAACAATCAAATCATTGCCAAAATGATTGTTATAAAAGAATTGATCCTTAGAAGATTAAATTTGTTAAGAGCCAGCTGTGGAGAAATGGAAAGATATGAATTCTCAGAAATACCAATTTATAACTGATGGCTTGGTGTTATGACTTTGCCCTTCTGGGGATTTTTAAACTAAAGTAATTGTTCCTGAAATAACAGGAACAATTCAGTTTTCTGTAGTTCCGTTGCTTTCCTTCACTAAGTCCCATTCTTCTATTGTTTCTCCCCATCACCATCACCACATCTGGCAAAATTATCTGTTTGGTAGGCAGGATGCTAATACAGTGGGAAATGCAAATACCACTGGCTCCACCCCATGAGGTTGCAGCATGCGCGCACAAACACACACACACACACACACACACTGCAGCCCCATGGGTCAGAAGAACTGTGGAGAACAGCCTCCTCATCTGCGTGAATGGGGCTAGGTGTCATGATGAGCCACTGGGCACTAGAACCAGCTACTCACAGCTCTGTGGCCACCTGCCCTTGTGTGGCTATAGTTTGGTGCATCTCCCTGGACAGTAAAGGGTCCCCTGGAGCAGTGGTGAGGCTAAGTTTAGACACTGGACTTGATTGTCTTATGGGAGAGCCCTTTAGATGGTCATATGTGCACAACTAACGTTTCTCTTCCCGCCTTCCAACACCATACTGTGCTTTAAAACTGCTTCTACATTCCTGATATGTTAGAACAGCAACAGTAAAACAGTTTGCCAACCCTGATTTTCAACAAAAATACTCTGAGCATGTGCAGTTTTGCATTTTAAAATCATACCACCATCATGACAATGGGAATGAAATGGAGTCTGCTTCTGCTGCTTTCATCACCTGCCACTCTTGGGAGCGGGGCTGAGCTGCGGGAACCCTGGGCTTTGGCCTCAAGGTGCTGCTCTGACCACCCAGGCTAGTCAGCCTTTCCTTAACAGGTATGGTTTAGTTACTAAACTAAAGGTTTTGTTACTCATCTGGAACTTTGCCTGGGCAACAGTGGTCTTTATTGGCTCCAGCTCATTCTGACTCTTATCTTTAATCCTCCGGAAACCCCTTCCCTGCTCTGACCCCTGGCTCCAACTCTGAGGAGGTCATTCCATAACCGGGGTGCCACCACTGAAAAGGCCATCTCCTTTGTAGCCACCCACCTCACCTGATTCGGCAGGGGCACCGTGGGAAGGGCCTCTGAGGATGATCTTAGGGTCCAGGCAGGTATATATGGAAGAGATAGTCCTTCCTGGCCCCAAGCCATTTAGGGCTTTGTAAGTTAATACCAGCACTTTGAATATGGCCCGAATATGGACTGGCGATCAGCAAAGATCATAAAGCACTGGCATAATATGATCATATTGGCCAGTCTCCATTAACGATCTTGCTGCCCTATTTTGGACCGGCTGAAGTTTCCGGACCATTTTCAAAGGCAGCCCCATATATAATGCACGGCAGGAATCCAGATGAGAGGATTACCAAAGTGTGGATAACTGTTGCCAGGTTACCTCTATGCAAGATATACAGCAGAGCCCCGCAAAGAAGTAGCAGGACAGAGAATTTCTGAAGCTTGTATGATTTTCTGGGCTGCATAGCTACAAAATAGACTTCGGTGCACACGTTCATTCTATGGCATCCATTCTGTAGCTACCATTTTTAAAAGACTGAAGACTTGTAAATGTGGATATGTGATAAATTATGAACAAATGCATTTTGAAAAGTTCCTTTCGGTGGGGAGGGAATTGTGAGGGTTTTTTAAAACCAAGAAGGCCAAAAGAACTATTACATTGTGCTACAAACAGGTCTTATAACAGCGCAAAGGGTTTCAGATCATAGAGTTGGAAGGGGCCTACAAGGCCATCGAGTCCAACCCCCTGCTCAATGCAGGAAACTAGAGGAGGGGTCTCCCATCCAAGTAATAACCAGGCCTGACCCTGCTTAGATTTCCACACTCAGACAAGCTGAGCCAGCGTGAGCCACAGGCCTGTGCGTACAATAAAAAATTGGAAAAACAGTAACACACACTATTCTGTGTCTCTGTATCTAATAGACGAAGACTAATTTTGACTGTCTTGTTTTCCCTTGGAGATGCAAGGCAGAAAGGTAGCATATAACTATTGACAGCCTGTTAAATAACAGATGTGAAGTAAGTAGTAATTATTATTTCTTTTTGTTTCAGGTTGATCTAAAGAGCCACTAAGAAGCAAAATGGAATAAGCAACTAGAAGCAAACATGACACAGACAAGGGAATTTTGTAGAATCCAAGTCCTAAACATGTTTTAAAGAAAGACTAGCACATTGTATGTCAAGATGCAAAGGGATCAACTCTCTTTCCTGCCTAGTCACCCAGAGGTAATAATACCACAGGTGAGCATCGATTTCCTTCTCTCCACAGCAAGGCTTCATATGGACTAGAATCTTCAAAAATATGCTTTAAATGTGGATAGGATGGTTTCTTTTTTTAAAATTTGCCTTGCCCAACATCTTTCAAGGTTGATTTCTCTGGTAGGCTAAAAAAATGTGGGGATGAAAACAGGACCGGTGCAAGGCAGTTTGGTGCCCTAGGCAAGATCAGATATTTAGCGCCCCCCCATCCCACTTGAGAGCGCTGTATTTTCCCCCCCAAGGTGTTTCTGGCGCCCTCTTTAGCCCTGTGCCCTAGGCAGCTGCCTAGTTGGCCTAATGGTAGCACCGGCCCTGGATGAAAATGCTCCAATTATTAAATCACAGAGAATAACAAATGCACACATTATTTAATTGCTGATTCAATGCAAAGGCCCAATTTCACTACAGTGGTCTAAAAGTTTAATATCTGTATCTTCACGCCCGACATTAGCAGATTAGCAACACCATATCCATTCGCCACACAATGCCTCACCCAGTCTGTCTCGAAAATAATGATTTCAGAATAAACTCATTCCAAAATTATTAGTGAAAACAAAAAGAAGCATGTCATGCAAACTGAGACCAGATTTCTAAATTGATCCACACTCACAATTTCAAATCCTGTAGATTCCTTGCTTCCTTTTCAACTTTCTTTCCTTCTTTCTAAAGCATGACCTAGTCTCACAGCTGCCTCAATCAGTGCTTACTCCGACTGTGACATGAAATCCAGCCTCTAATAACTTCTAAATAATATATGGATCTCCAGGATATTTTCAGATTGTGAAATGAAGTGGAGGGGCTGTGAAGATTGAATCGGTGAGGATCTCTTCTTCTGGCTGGTGTACAAAATTTGATGCATTGGTTTGGAAACATGAATGCGGGGAAGCAAAAAAATGCATTTGTAAGGGTGTGTCTTGCCTTGTGCAGCAGCAGCCCCACCCACCCCCTGCAAAGAAAAACTGTACTGCTGTTGCACTTTTGATTGTGCAAACAGTCATGCTTATGATGGCTTCACTGTTGACCCCATCAGCTGGGCAGGTGGTCAGGGAACCAGTGTGGACCTGGGTCGTGAGTGACCCTAAACGTGACTAGAGACAATGGGAAGGTTCTCACGTCACGCTAACCCACCCTGGTAATATGTACACTTCCCTGTCCAAACTACGCTTTTTTGTCTTTCCTAAATCCTGTGTGTGTGTGTGTTTTTAAAAGCCCTACTTCTGATAGCTGTCAAAGGCAAGTGTCAGTGAAAAGGGGGTGGTGTGTACTTTTTCACCTTCCCGAGCACCTAGAGTCTTGGAAATGGGTGGAAAAGTTGGGGGCACTGGGCCTTATGGGAGGATACTCAAAACCTGATGACCTCACTGTGAAGGGGGGAAAACAGGGACCTACCCCCTTTTGCGAGCAAAGATCGCTCGCGGCTTTGCTTTGACTTGACAGCTTGCCCTTTGACAGCTGCCACATTGGGGGGAAAAAGAACCCTATTTGGAGCCTCTCTAGGTCAATGTCCAGGGTTGGTACCTGCTGTACTTTGACAGCAGGTATCCCGCAGGACACTGCCCAGGCGAGGGTTCCCATTTCGGATCCGTGGAAGTGAGCACTTGCACAAGTCCAAGTAGAATTTTTTTTAAAAAAAACAATTATGAAAAAAACTGTGCACATTTGGAGCGCAATTTTAATAATAATAATAATAATAATAATAATAATAATAATAACAACAACAACAACAACAACAACAACAACGGTGGTGGCACTTCAGAGGGGCTGTCACTGGCAGTTGTATGGGCAAGAGCAGCAAGGGGTTTTTTTTGCTGCTCTTGCCAAGTGCCTCGCTTGCCGCTTCACTTTACCCATGGTGGGATCGGTCATGCAGGTTCGGGCAACACAACAACCCAGCATGAGTCAAACAACCCCTAGAACAGCCCATGTGTTCTCAAGGTGGCTTGTTTGAAAAAAACAAAACAAAACAAGCCACCCTGCAGGAAGTGGTCTGGGTTTGGACAACCCGACAACCCACCATGGCTAGTTACCCACGATGGGTTGTCATGTCGTGCGAACCAGGTCAATGAGTGATGGCAGCTTTAGGAATGTTTCATTCTGCCTGAAGTCACCGGATCTAAACTCAGCCAAGAATGTATGAGGACACGCAGAATCGATTACTAATGTGTAACTCTTTTCCCCCACCCCAAGTTAGGGTGAGCCAAGATTACTTGCTTGTTTGCATGCTTTTGCATTACCTGCCACTGTTTTTTGCACCCTCCACATCACATATCATGACTGGCCATCCTTTGTTCCTATTTGGTGCTCTACTTCTGGGTTTTCTTCTAAGAAAGTGTGCACCTCCTTAGAGAGATACAATCCTGCACAAAACTGTATCTAGACAGAAAACTCAGCCCTCACTGTGGGATCAAAATGCTTGACTAGACAGGCCTTTGGTCTGATCCAGCGTGGCTCTTCTTATGTCCTTAAAATGAAACCATCCACAAGAGTGTTGCTCTGGACACAGTCTTAGTTAAGCCTCTGCTTCCAATGGTCTCTCTCTGCTGATCATGGGATAAAAAACCAAAAACCATTCAAAAAGGAGGTAGGAACCCTTGGGAGGTCGGAGCAATTCTCCGCTGACTAATATCCAGCTCCAAAAACTGTAAATAAGTGCCTTAAATAAGACATGCAGAGGTGGTGTAGCCAAAGCCATCGCCAGAGGTTGAGAAGGCCTCATCTAATTTTGTTCCCCATTAAGGATGGAGCACAGGACAGTGTTTAATCACAAAAGGCTGGCTAGAAGTGAACTTTCCATTATATCTCTGGAAACAATCACTGTACCTGGCAGGGTTCTGACAGAGCTGGGGTAATGACAGAGTACGCCACTTCGATCTGGTTCTTCCCCCACCCCTGCCTAACCAGCGTCGGGGACTGATCTACAGCGTCATTCTGATTAGAAGCATTTTCCTGTCAGGTTTCCCAGACAAACTATCTATAACATGGGAAACAGAATGGCTTGATTGGAAGGGAGACAGAAAGCTGGCATTTAAGAGAGAGGCTGCATTGAGAGGAAAGTTTGCTATTCCTAATAGGGGGGGGGGGAGTTGTCAGGTCTGATTTGCATGCCCAGGAGAAGCATGTGCTATGGCCAGAGCATGATCCGAAGGCACGGGATGTTGAAACTAAGCAAGCCTGGCTCCAGCCAATGCCTGCATGGGAGAACCCCCAAACCCACTTGTCTGCTTGTGGAAAACAAGCCTGACAGACTGGTTTAACAATCGTTAACTTCCTTCTCCAGTGAGGGGATGCCAGGGATCTTAGCTCCTCACCAAACTATTCCCAGGAATCTCTGGGGGAAGAAACCCTTAAAGTGATATAAAACTGATTGAAGTTTGTACTGTAGGTAGCTACCGGTATGTTGATAGAGAAGGGTTCTAGCATAGCGCTCTCCCTGATGTATGGATTTTCAATGTGTTGTGGTGGTGGGGAGGGATTGATTGGTTTTTATATGCCAACATGGCATGGCTTGGGTAAGAAAAATATTTGTATGGGTTTTACAATTAGAATTTGGTGAATAGGGGACTATCACTGCCAGTTACCCTATGACTGGGGTCTCCAATGTGAGACCTCTTGGTGCCCGCTACTCCCTTCCCCTCCTGATTTTTATTTTATTAAGTATTTTTTAAACTGGGAGGGTGGCATGCTGCAAAGCAAAGAGCTGCCCTCCAGCAGCATCTTTAATTGGGTTCAAAAGATGGGTTTTGTGTTTTGGAGCTCAGACCCCACCCATACATAGGTTCTTGGGCAAGTTACTTTTCTTTAGCTTACCCATTTGCCTTCTTGGAAATTGGGTGTTTTGTGATGGGCTATGCTCACCATGGCAGCCATTTTATGAATGGGCAAGCCCCCCATGGCAGCCATTTTGTGAGAGCACCCACAACACTCTCTCAAAATTCCAAATGTGGCCAAGCCAAAAAGGTTGAGGACCCCTGCCCTAAGATAATACCTGGGTACAGTGTACCCATCACCAATCCCCACATCCTGCAGCGTGCCTGAAAGAACACAGGTGCATGTTACCACGTCAACTCACCAGTGAAAGGTTTATGGAAATGTACACAATGCATGATGCTGAGCAGACGTGCCTGAAGCAAATCAAAATGCTCTTGGAATATCTCCTAGAGTGAAAAGATTTGAAGGAGAAATCCGTTTCTGGCAGTTCTGGGGCAAATTGGAAGAATTCACACCATCTTACCAAAACAATGAGACAAAGGCACAATAAAAGGCCTTTTTTCCTGCCTAAACAGGCACAGGATTGTGCCCTAAACCAGTTGCAACCTGAGAAAGGTCCCAAAGCTACAGCCAGTGGTTTGGTCATAAGAATTCCATCTTTACCTGCTCCCAAGAAATGCCTCATTTCCCCAGGATGGTGTAGAATGTAGATACACACTCCGAGTCCGGAGGGAAGACTGTTCTATCTAGCCTCTTCCAGATTCCTCAATGCATGTTCTTTTCCTCACTTCCTCAAGTGATTGCAGGAAACTCAACCCTGCTGCCGGAAACCTGACCTTGCCTGTGAACCCAGATAACCCTGAAGTTTCAAAACATTATGTTTTGTTATAGGCAAAACCTATAACCTTTGTTATAGGCAGGGCTAGAGGAAGATTCCTCGCCCTTTTGCTCCTCTCTTAGCCTCACCTAAATAGCGTTCAAAATTGCAACACTGATGTCTTTCCCAGTGCAGGACTGGAATGCAAATCCCAAAGTAAAGACCTGGTACAGCGCAGTGGCTAAGAGCACGAGTTGGGAAATCTTTGGCTCAAATCTCACCACAGACACCAAACTCTTAGGCCAGTCTCATTTCTGGCCACCCCTGCTCTATAATATGGGGAAAATGCAATACTGGCCTACCTTGCAAAGTTGTGCTAAGAATTTACATAGACTAGAGCTTTACGCCATTGTCACATTGCGGAAACAGATGTTGCAGGTTGATGTACCATTTCAACAGCCTGCAAAGCCCATTTCACCAAAGTTTTAAAATGTGGGAAACAGTATCTCTCCCAAACCACTCTCAATTCTCTTAAATAGTACCATCTGTCTGCAACTGGAGATCATGTACAGCAGCCTTCCCCAATCTGGTGCTGTCTAGGTGTACTGGACTACATTTCCCATCATCTCCAGATGTGTTGGACTACATTTCCCATCATCTTGATATTACCATCTGTCTGCAACTGGGGATCACATACAGCAATCTGCAACTGGGGATCACATACCAATCTGGTGCCATCCAGGTGTATTGGACTACATTTCCCATCATCTCCAGCCAGCATGGCCAATGGAGGGCACCAGTCTGGAGAAGGCTGACCTACAGGAAGCACTCTGAATGCTGGAAATGCACTTTATAAATGCTAAATATTAGTTTTAAATCAAAATTAGACCCCTCTCAACTAAATGTGGGTGAATCACACAACCCTTTTCATAGGGGCAGCAATGGTTTCATACAGTTAGCCAGGCATGTGGGGAGATTTCAGTTCCCATCGGAGACATTGTCATGATTTCACCATGTGATCAATCACTGGGTGATTCACAGGACTTTGAAAGTGCAAGAGCTTTATCACAGAGATCCACTGAGGGCCTCCCCGCAACACAGAATCTTGGAGAGGGGACATTGTCCCCAGGAAAAGTAGATGCAGAGGTTGATAGCCTGGTCAGGTCATAGCTGGCTGCCTGCAGCTGGCCAACATGACAGTTTTGAGTCATACTACTCCAGTAGAATTACTTTAGTAGAATTATCGTTAAGATGGGCTTCCACTGAAATGCAAGGACTGTCTGCAATGCATCACTCAGATGCTCAGGCCTTTGGAAAAAAACAATTTATACACTCAAGAAAAGCATTCCTGCCCCCATTAAACTCGTATTTGCTAACAGAGGCTCCTCCCACCTGCCCTCTAATCCCAATTAAAAATAGTTCAACTTTGCATGGTGAGGAAATGAGCGGTAGAGCTATTCTGAATACCCAGTGAAGAACTGGAGTTGTGTATTCCATTTTTTTGCATAAACATACAGGCTGGAAATACAAAAAAAGGAAAGGAAGAAAAAAGGATGAAAGCTTGACAATGACTTGGGAGGTGGGGAAGGGAAGCCTCCAAATATACAAAGAGCAGATGCAAATGATTGCACCCGAAGCTAAGCAAACCTAAAGTCGGACTGAAGAACCCACAGGAAGAGGAGGTGATTCGAGGACACCAAAACAAGGTCTACACGCAATATCATCCTTCCCTCCAGATGTGTTGGACGGCACTCTGTAGCTCTTGAACTGGTACCTTTGGTTCTACTAGGCCAAGGGGAGAGGTCAAGTGAGGGGTGGCAGGAAGCCAGGCTGGAGTTTTTGGAGGGAAGACAGAGAAGAGAGCTGACTGGGATCTCTGGAGAAAATCCTTAGGCAGTTGACGGGGAGGCAGAGATCTGTTGGACTGGGAACGTTGTGGACCCTCATCTTGAGCTCTGTGTAAAGAAACCTTTCATGAAAGAAACGGCAGAAACCTCCAATGTCCTCCTTCTTGGGGAACTGAAGCCTGAGTAAGTGCTGGAGCCCCTGAAACTCCTCACCTCTCAGAAGCAGGGTGCAGGCATGTAACACAGTACTTGTAAGAACCACAGGTGACAAGCTCCATCTTAGAGGAGGCATCCCCCTTCCTCCCCCACCCTGGAGGGAATGCCTCTTTTAAGGTGGCTGTAATGTATGCAAATACCACCTGAACCAAAAGAAGTGTGGTTTTGTTTCTTGTTCTAGTTCCTATGCAACAAGTTTATGAAGATTTACTCAATTAATTATCCAATTAAACCTACACTGGTTATTTAGGTGACAGCCTGACATGTAATATATACAGTATTTGCATTACTAAGTAGGGGAGGACATAGGACCCTTGCATTCGGTGGTGGCCACACTTTGGTGGTAAACGGCTAAGTGTAGGGTTGTGGGTTTAAAATAAATTTAGCCCTGGCAAGGTTAGGGATTGTTCATCCAGATTTAAACCACCTCCGTCAGAGAGAGGTACATGAAATTTGCCTCTTGTAACTCATAGCACAATATACGAAATTTTATAGGCCAGTCTCTTAGCATTAGTAACCTAAGCATGTCAGCATGAATTCTTAAGACGTCAAATCCTCAAGCACCAGTTTAGGAACAAATTGGCAGCTTTGGGTGAGCATGTGTGTTTTATTTTAGGACGGGTAATGCTTTCTTTAAAAAGCCTCTCCTGTCCAGGGGGGTGGGGATCAAGTTTGATTAAGGTTCCTCTTGGGATAAGGAAATTTCTGTGCCAGTTTCACATACTCCCCGCCCAACCATCCAAAAGCATCAGGTCCCACAGTAATAACACTGCATTGAATGCCAAAGTAAAAGGGCAGCTTCTCCTGATGAAGGTCTTTGCCAGCCTTTTGGGTTGGCAAAACCCATCTAATCCCATGTTGCTTGGAGTTCTCAGAACAAATACACTGCAATGTATTTCCCCCTCAACAATCAGGAAAGAAAAATAAAGTACTCAATCAATCAGCTAAAGAACATAAGGACAGCCCCTCAGCATAGATGCTACAGAAAGAAAATATTAACAGAATTCAAGGAGGAAAAAACTAACTATAGGGGGAAATTTCAAAACAAAGCTGGGAGCAAAAACACAACCACTCCCCCATTTCCCCCACTGACTCTTCTGCCAGAAGACGAAGGAGCTGGAGGAAGAAATATCCTGCCTTGTGAGGTTCCTAGCAAGAGACACCTCATCTTGTGAAGTAGGTTCTCCATGGGATCACACATGCTGGGATAGAGGGAAAGTCACGTCCCATCCAGCAGGTGGACACCAGGATCTGACTTTAGCCACCAACCTACACACACAAGAAAACACAAAGCCAGCAGCAGGGAAACGGGATGTTGTACTCTGGATCAGTTCTAAGCCCCACTTTGATGGGCAGAGCTTGGAGAGAACAGGCAACAGCTGGGTAGTCAGTACTAGATATGTAGACTCACTTGGACATCTTTGGTCTTCAAGGGATCACCTCCTGCAGCTCTGGGGAGCTCTCCCAGGTCCTGCAGTCCCTGAATCTGGCCAGCTGGTTGAAATTGGCTGTCCATTTTCTGAGGCCCACTCCTTGCTCCTGCACCCTGCTCCCGATCGGCTCCCTTCAGATCTTGCATATGGAGGATAAGACTATCAGTGGCTACTAGTCATGATAGCGATATATATTGCTTCCAGGATCAGAGACAGTATGCCTCTGTATACCAGTTGCTGGGGGACATGAGCGGGAGGATGCTATTGCACTCAGGTTCTATTTGTGGGTTTCCTAGAGGCAGCTGGTTGGGTGCTGTGGGAACAGAATGCTGGACTAGAGAGGCCTGATATCCAGCATGGCTCTTCTTATGTACTTATGTTCCCAGTACCCTGTGGGTTCTCAGCCTGGCTAGAACAGGACAGCTCATTTTGCTCCAAGCCTTGCCCACAGAGGTGGGGCTTGGGGGTGTGTGTGCATGAGCTACAGCCAGAGTGCGAAATCCTACTGAGGGTTGTGGGCACTAGCCCCAGTGAAGGCTCCGCATCCAGCTTTGGATGCAGAAAAGTGAGCTCTTTGTCAAAGAGGAGCTCACTTCCCTGCAAATGGTCCACGTTCCAAGAAGGGAAGCAACTTGGCGGGTGAGCTTGCCTCCCGAGAAAGAACATTGCGATGCAAACACGCCCCATCAATAATTCTCCAAGGCATGCTACAATCTGCCTGAAATAGGAACCTGAAGGGAAGGGGAGCTGGGGAGGAGCAGGGTGGAAATGTTCTCCAGATTTCCATCTGCCAGAAGTTATAATGAAACTTCCAAAGCGGGAGGAGGGGAGCGATCAGTGAGAAATCCATCTCTGCAAACCATCTACGTATTCATCTCCATCCGCCTGGCATCTGGGATGCACAGCTGCCTAACCCTGTCGGCTTTTTTTTTTATGGAGGGCGATGACGACAAGAAGGACAAGGCAGTGGCAAAGAGAGGCCCCCGCAGAGAGAAACACAGCAGCCAGTCAGCATTTACAGAGATGCCGTAAAAACATTAGCAGGCAGGCACTTGGTGTCATTGGCTGGGGGGAATGGATTTATTTATTTTTATTCTCTTTTATTTTTCCAACCCCTCAAGGCATCCATTCCTCCACTGCTGATCACGGCTGTCAGTTATGAGATTATTTTGCATGCAGCTCAGCTTTTCTTGCTGCCTCCGACAGCAGACACACTGGTGACATGATGTTATGTGTGCGAATCCTGTATAGCCCAAGAAATAAAATCCGCCCCAGAGAGCCACTCTAGCAAACCTACCATTTTGTGAGGTACTTCATCTTGCTACCATCACTGCAAGATGCTGGAGATAATGTAGTTGGAGCTCAGGAGGAGTGCCAGCTCCAGGTTTTTGAGGTGCCCGACCATGCCTACCCTTAAAGCTGTTCCTGCCCTGGAGGAGCACTGTGCCTTGGACAGTAGTCCAACATGTACCCCCCCCCTCCTCCACTAGACCTCAGATTTTCTATCTGAGGCAAGGCCTTCATCATGGAGAGCCAAAAAGAACACTGAGGCAAAAGGCTGAAAATAACTGAGGAAAGAACCATAAATTAGTTTATTTAACTGAGTTAGACACCCTGTCCCTAGCCCACAAAGTCGATCAAGGCAGATGTATGTATCATTGTGCATGCACACACAATCCCAGAAGTTTTGAACTTTGGATCTTTTAAAAATTTGATTGGTAGACGTTTTGAGATCAGGGCTGGTGCCAGACGGCCACCATTTTAAATTTCCCAGAATGCACTGGAGGAACAGTACATCAGGTGCTCCAAGGCACTGTGGGAGTTTAAAATTGTGGCGCATAGTTATCTGTCGAGGGGATCCCAGGGCCCACAGCAGCAGGTCCTGGAAGCTGACGCCAGCCCTATTTGGGATGCAGGCAGTTGGTTAAACCCTAAGTTGAGAGAATACATGCCAAGTTTTATCAAAAGTTCTTTCTCTCTCTCTCTCTCTCTCTCTCTCTCTCTCTCTCTCTCACACACACACACACACACACACAGACACACACACACACACACACACACACACCACAATAAGGGTTTGTTAGTTCAAGGAGAGCTGTGAAGATACTTTGATATGGATAGCAGGTGTATGATCAATATCTAGTGGTTTTGTGGAATGTCACCACTGAGAGTTGAAGTCTAGACATAATTGGTCATTTCAGGCGCTGGAGAACAGTCCATCCTGCCAGGAAATATAGGGCATGTGGGGGGGGGGGCTGTAAAGGCAGGTTAAGTCGACATTCTGACTTTATTTCAACCTCACCCCGCTTAAAAAAGGAGATCATAAAGCTGGAAAAGGTGCACAAAACAGCAACCACCAAAATGTTCAGGGGCTTCTGGTGAAAGCTTTGGGGGCTTTTTAGTTTAGAAGATGATCTGGGGGGGGGGCGGACATGATGAGAGGTTTATACAAGGCATGTATAATATGGAGAAGTTGGACAAAGACATGTTCTTCTCCCTCTCTGCTAATACTAGAAACAAGTGCAGGGGTAGGCGACCCCCCAACACCGTTTTTGGCACTCACCAATGTGCCTACCCCTCCCACTTTTTTTTTAAATTAACACGTTTTCTTACTGGCAGCTGGGACTGCTGTGAAATAGGTTTCCGTTGGTGCTGAAAACTGAGTTCAAAGGGGTTGGTTTTGTGTGTTGGGGCTCAGACCCCACCTCTCCCTTGTGCTCAGTCTTTTGGGCAGATGACTTGTCTTTTGCCACACCTTCCGTAGCAGCCATTTTGTGGTAGTGCCCAAGACAGTTTATCAAATTGCCAGATGTGTCCACGGCCCACAAAGGTTGCCTACCCCTGAACTAGGAAGGATCTCTTTATGTAACTGACATTTGTTCAAGACAGACAAAATGGAATTACTCCTACACACACAAGACAAAATTAAATGTACAGCATTCACCTTCTCCAAGATGTGGTGACAGCCAACCAGCATTGGTGGCTTTAAAAGAGGGTGAGACAAATCCATAGAGGAGGAGATCAAACAACAGAGATCGGCCATGAAATGGAACCTTCAGGCCCAGAGGAATTATATTTTTGAATACCAGGTGCCGAGAGGGAAACAAATATTGCCTTCACACCCTGCTTGGCATCAGGTTGACCACTCTGGGAGGCTGGAGGCTACTCTAGATGGACCTTTGGCCTGGTCCAGCAAGCAGTGGTGGGGCTGGTTTACATGATCACCGTAGCCCACCATGGCTTATTTAAGCCATGGTAGGTTGTGGCCCAGGCGGGTAGCCATTTTGAATATTCATCCTCCAGCAGGGGGTTGCCATGGCTTGTTGTGTCGTCCAAACCCAGGCAGTGAGGGCTGTCTGAAGGTTAAACAACCCTCAAACAAGCCATGGGTTATTTGAGGGTTGCCTAACCCTCAAACACCCCCTGCCACCTGGGTTCGCACGTCATGATGACAAGGCATGGCA
This sequence comes from Shinisaurus crocodilurus, assembly GCA_021292165.1. Taxonomy (NCBI): domain Eukaryota; kingdom Metazoa; phylum Chordata; class Lepidosauria; order Squamata; family Shinisauridae; genus Shinisaurus; species Shinisaurus crocodilurus. Next base: position 25,528,774 of record CM037890.1, read on the forward strand.
ATTTGGGCACCTGGGACGCCGTGCAAACAGGGCAGGCACCCGGTACAACACAACAGCCCCCCCCAGGTAAATTAAGTCACGATGCTGAGCCATGTTGTGAGAACCAGATCGTGTAGAGAAGCCAGAGCTCACAGGGACACAGCGCTGGCACTTTTTTTATTAGCAGGGGCACTGACGCCCCCTCAGACTTCCCTGTTCCCTCTGAGCTTAGCTGCAATCCTCACACTATAGTTTGGGGTGTATGTGTGGAATGGATTTCTCCAACAACAATATATTGTTCCCTGTTGTAATGCCAAGTATTTTGGGGTGGCTTGGTCTTGAACGGGCAATGAAGACCCATTGGCTTTACCAAAGACCTGCTCCTGGTGGAGATGAAAATAGCTAGAACTGGTTTATTGATATGGATCAGCACAGCAGCCTGCATTTTTGGATTGTCCTGTGTGTGTGTGTGTGTGTGTGTGGGTGGGTGGGTGGGGGGGTTAGTCTGAACTTTAAAGGCACTGTCCATGGTGCTGAGCCCTGCCCTCACCCCCAAAATAGGTTCAGCACCACGGATAGCGCCTTAAAAGTTCAGACTTCAGCCCAGAGTGGATATAATGCCCTGATGACATTGGAGCCACCAGCCTCTGCTGTGTGTCAAAATTTACCACTATGCCACAGCCAGCAGGGCTCCCTTACATAATTTTGCACATCAGTTTAGCATGGCACAGCATTCCACCCAGCCGGGGTGTGAGAACTTCTACCACGTCAGCGCCCATGTGAAGGGAACATTTCTGATTATGCGTAGCGTAGCGATATTCAAGAGCCTGCATCTACAAAGGGCTATTAGCTACAATACATAAGTGGAACATCCAGGTTCTGAAGCAGTACATCTCCAAATACTAGATGCCAGGAACATGCCAGAGGAGGGCACTTATCTCCACCACGGCTTTGCTTGTGAGTTTCTGGCTTGTTGCTAGTGGAGACAGAATGTTAGGACTGGGTGGCTCTTGACCCAATGTGCCAATTTGTGTGTGTGTCGATGTTCAGAACTGGAACAGATGCACCATATAACATCAGCCAGTTTTAAAAAATGTGGGGGCAGGGACTAATTCATACTTGCCAATTGGGCTTCTTCCAGCTACTCTTGCAGATGGAGCTCACTGGACCTCGAGTCGCATCCAGGAGGGCGACTCAAACATTCCCAGCTGAACAGTCTCCCAGTAGCTCCCTTTGGCTGCCAAGCTGGCTGGCTGGCTCACCTCCAGTCTACAGCACAACGCACACACAAAATTGTCTCTCGAAAGTGTTTGGGTTGTGAGCGGTTGAATTCCAGAATTCAGAGCCGTCATATCTGTGCGCAAGAAACACTGAGGAAATAAATAAATAAATAAAGGCCATAGGAGGATAAACACGAACCAGTCATCGATCTAGCTTTCATTTGATTCTGTAACTTAATTGCATGCCATAAAATTGAAAAATCTCTAGTGCAAGAGCCGCAAAAGATACTTAGTGGTATATTCTAGAAATGTTGCACATTAAAAAAGAGTGCTACTATCAGATGATGCATTTTGCCTTGGTTTCTGTAGCTGATGGCATATGATTTTTTCCTTTTAAATTAGCAGTGCTGGGGTGTGTGTGTGTGTGTGTGTGTGTGTGTGTGTGTGTGTCTGTGTGTGTGTGTGTGTGTGAGAGAGAGAGAGAGAGAGAGAGAGAGAGAGAGAGAGATACTATCTTTAAAGAGATAGCTTTACAATTGCTCTGAATTTTCTGCCAAATAGGCTAAAAAGGGTGGTGGTCGGGGGGGGGGATACGGAGCAACATTTCTTGTCCTGTCTGGAGAAATATTATTTACAGAAGTAGATGCTACGAAGAACCTGACCCCTCCCTTGTGGTGCAATAACCAAAGCAAGCAAAAAGGGCTCACGATCACGGTGGGGTCACCAGCCGGTGACAGTCACCCCAAAGTGCCACTTGGGCACTTGTGGGGTGACTGACTGTGGCCCGGGTGAGCTTGGCAAGAGAGGCAAGGGGTTTTTGCTGCTCTTGCCAAGAGGCTCACTTGCCGCTTCCCTTCACCCACTATAGGGATGGCTGCCTGGCTTCCCACTGCAGTGTCCTCACTATTTATCTAAATAGAGGACTAGGAGTCAAGCTTAGAGTTCCTCATAATACGTCTTTAATAGAAAGCTTCCAGAACAAAACTGAACACACACACAAAACAAACGCTTGCCTGGAACCACCTGTTGGCAGCCCTGAGCAAACGAACAGGAGCAATAGATAGGCAAGCCACTCAATCAGCAACCATAACCCATACACTACACAGACGACACGCCAACCCAATGTGGGTGAAATAAGCCCTACAACAAGCCATGAGTAGTCAGGGTGGCTTGTTCGTGGGCAACAAACAAGCCCAACAAACCCTGCAGGAAACAGTCCAGGTTCACATGACAGGACAACCCACCACGGCTTATAAGCCACGGTGGGTTGCCATGTAGTGCGGACCCAGTCAGCATGTCAAGCTCCTGGCCGACCCAAGCCCAAAGAGACCTCTTTGGAAGAGGAGGATAGGATTCCTCAGCAACCCTCGTTGCCACAGAAGACACAGGGCAACCTGAGCAGTCCCACTGCAGAAATGCCTCACCTGAGGTCCCCAAAAAGTCTTTCGACCCTATCCCTAGCTCTGCCGTGTTTCCAGAGTCTCCTCCCTGATCCCATGGTTCACCAGAGGACTGGTGGTGGCAACAGGCCAGGTGGGGTGCTCAGAGTTGTCATCAGGGTGCCTTTTGCGCAGGGTTTACTCTGGAGTAAGGGTCTACTCATCAGGTGGAAGAGCCAGCCGTAGCCACTGAAGAAGGAGACCTAGCTGCAACTAGTGAAACAGGGACTGCCCGTACATACTCCCTCAGTTTTGCCCCAAACCTTTGCTGGTTTAAAAGTTCTCATTAAGGTTCTTGCTGCAGCTGTGTGTGGCTCTCCAGGGTTTTAGACAGGGGTCTTTCCCGGCCTTACCCAGAGATGCAGGGGCTTGAAGCATATGCTCTACCACTGAGCGAGAGCCATAAGAACACCAGAAGAGCCCTGCTGGATCAGACCAAGGGTCCATCTAGCCCAGCATTCTGTTCACACAGTGGCCAACCAGCTGCCCACGGGATCCCACAAGGAGGATGCGAGTGCCACAGCACCCTCTCGCCCATGTTCCCCAGCAACTGGTGTACATAGGCATACTGCCTCTGATCCTGGAGGTACCATATAGCCATCAGGACTAGTAGTCATGGATAGTCTTCTCCTTCATGAATTTGTCCAATCCCCCTTTAAAGCCCTCCAAATTGGTGGCCCTTCCATAACAGAAGATTGTCGTGGTCCTCCTACTGGGAGACTGCGTAAGAGACTGCGTAAGAGACCAATCAAGATTTGAATCTGTGCTTGACGGACAAACCAATCATGTCCGAAGAGTAAACCAATCCAGTGTTCTGTCAATCCGGCCACACCGTCGCCACTTTGAGAGGCAACTTGCAAATAGTTCTCAAGCATACACAGTAGTACAGAACAGCCAAGATCTTCCTTGCTGATGTTTTTGTACTTGTCACTTATAAGAGTCTTATCTCTGCGGTGTGCTCTCATTGAACTGTGTCACAGTTCAGACTGTGAAGAATTCATTCATTTCCTCACGTTCAAAGAACGGCAGGAAAGTGGAATACGGTAATTGTCTCTTCACGTCGCTGTGCGAAACTGGGGTGCAATGTTCCTAAACGGTTGTACAAGGACTGACCCACCTGAAGTGGCGGCATCATAGTTTCGGAAAGGTCCCTGTGTTTTCCACACAGCACCTCTCCATCATCCAACCCAGAGTCATGAAGCAATAATGAATACACTAACCGACAGAGACAAATACCTGAGATGGAGGAGGCTAAACTCAGGTCAGCGCTACAAGCTGTCATGACCTTCAGTGTTTCGGATTTACTAGAGACCTGCAGCCGAAGTTTAAGCTGCTTATTCTGAATCAGTATGAGAAATTCAGCATTCCTCACTTCTCCGTGCTCCTTCCCACAAGCATGTTCTTGTCTCTAGGCAGGGCCCTCCAACCTTGGGTCCCCAGATGTTTTTGGCCTACAACTCCCAGCACGCCCCAGCCACCGTAGCTGCACTGTCAACCTACCATGACTGATCCTTGCCTCCTCTCTTCAGCAGTTAGAATGTTCATGGATGTTTCATGACATCACACCAGCTTAGCCAATGGTTAGGGGGCATCACAAGCATTCAGAAGGCAGGTGTTCTATAACGTTGGGTTAAAGAAGATTGTATTTAAAGTCAAGTGAGACCTGTAACAAAATGTTACAGTGCAGAGCGCTCCTGTTCAGCATTCCAGCCAACCAGCCATGCCTTTTTCAGGGCACACAATTCCATCCCCTCTGTGCATGGGTTTCTGTTTCCCACTTCTACCTTCAACAGTCAGCCACCATTCCATAGTCACTGAGCATGTTCAATCATCATTGGGCTCTTACCAAGTCCCTCCCTCACTTAGGGTATTTCCCAGAGCCGGTGTAGTGGTTAGAGTGGAACTCGGGAGATTCTAGTCCCCACTCGGCCATGAAGCTCACTGGCTGATTTTGGGCCAGTCATGACTCTCAGCCTAAGCTACCTCACAAGGCTGTTGTGAGGATAAAATGAAGGGGGGGGGGAGGATCATGTAGACTGCCCAGGTTCCTTGGAGGAAACATGGGTTATAAATATAACAAATAAATAAGCAAATAAATTGTACTTCTGTACACCTTGGGGGATTCTAGAGCCTGCTGATACCTCCCCTCTTGTACATGGGTGGTATGGTTTTGGCTACATAAGGATTCACACGCAGAGAATGAGTTTGCAATTATTATATAGGATCTGTGGCCTGCAACTGTTAACATTGCCAACTTTTGGGGGCAGGAGTCCTGTGACAAAACTGTGCGATAGGCAGACATTCGGGAAGGGGGGAGCTTTTCCTCCATGTAAAGATGCAGCAAAGGGAAACACTCAACCTGCTGAATTTCTGCTTCTTGTGCCATTGGCTGAAGGCACCGGAGCTCTTCCAGAAAAAAAGTTGACAACCCTAAGTCAGGTGTGGAAAGGCAAGCAATCAGATACAAATGTGTTGTGAGCAAGTAGTACACACACACAGAGCACGTCCTACCAAGTTAACCTGCAATGCAAGTGAGGCCTTTAAGTCACCTTCAAGAGGGGGGGAAACCCAACAAAAAACAGGCCAAGACCTATTTTAGGTCTGACTTCTTCAGTTCAGGAGCTGACCTAGTTTTGCCTTCTAATTAAAAGCTGAGATTTTCAAAAGCGCCTAAAGGGATTAAGTGCCATGGGGAGCTGAATTTCAACAGGACCGGGAAGACTTTTTAACATCTTCTAAAAATCTTGGCCTACGCCAGACTCCTTTTACAGGGATCATTATGGAACAAAAACAAACCAGAAGCATAATGACAACCCCCAGAACAATGCTTTGAATAAATAGACTGGGATATTTCTATTTTTATTTTGCTTCTGACTGTCAGGGCTGCAACTGAAGATCCATCTATCAAATTATTATTGTACTTTATATAGAGCTGTCACCAATACTAGCCAAAAAAGAAAGTTCCCTACCCCAAAATGTTTACAATCTCTTCCTTGGGTCTCATACTTTGGTGGCCCCACCCCTTGACTACAAGTCCCACCCATCTCCATCCCTGCTGGCTGTGGATGATGGGCGGTGTAGTCTATCATATCTAGAGGGCAGTGTATTTGGGAAGCCGGTGTTCTCTGGGGCTCAGGAATCTTGCAGTGAGCTAGACAATTCATTGTACACTGTGAAACAGAAACATATTGGTCAGCCCACACTGCTTTCCCCTTACTTCAAGGTAAGACTAGGGGATGCATGAGGAATCCGATAGGGTGTGTGCGAAAATCTGACAGATTTTCACAATTTGGCCCCCTGGATTCCAGTTCATCAGGCCTGCGCTGGTGCCAACTCACTGTTGCATGAGTTGAGCCAGCTCGCAGACTTTCATCTCTAAGATGGGCCGTGGTTTGCACATTAAAAAAAAAAAAAACTTAAGAAATTTGTGCAAAACACACTATTTGAGCAAATCGGAAGTCGAAAACTATGCAGTTCTGGCACGATTTGTGCAAATTGCGCTAGAACTATGCAGTTTCCAGCTTCCAATTTGCGCAAATCACACAAATTTCCTTAGAGTTTTTTTTTTAAATGTGCAAACGGCAGCCCGTCTTAGAGATGGAAGCCCGCAGAACCCACCCACCCTGACTTGGTCTGCTTCTAATTTCTGGATCGGAAGCAGGCAGGAAGTCCGTTGAGCTCAAGCTAGCCAGCCTTCCCAGCATCAGCACATCCCTAGGAAAGGCATGAATGGTCTTTCATGGACAGCACATCAAACGCTGCCTCTGCCATGGTCCCATTCTGCCAGGAAGATGGAAGGGATGCCAGCATCAACTCAGATCTAAAACAGATTATCAGAAGCTCGCACATGATGGATCAGTTACCGGGTTTTACCATTTGGGTGTGTGGAATGGTGTTTTGAACATGTAATGGTCCCCCACATCAAATACACAGGAACATAGGAAGCTGCCTTATACTGCGTCTCACCATTTGGTCCATCTAGCTTAGTAATATCCATGCTACTGACTGGGCTCAGACAATACAATAACCCACACTCAAGGGCTGAGTGTGGGTTGTCGTTGAACTGTGGGTTGTTGTTGAAACATGGGTTATCGTGTTGTCTGAACCCAGCTAAGATAACAAACCATGGTGAACAACCTACAGATCACAACCCAACAACAAACCATGGGTTCTCTTCATGAGTTGTTCGTGGTTAACACAGCGGGGTTCAGACAACACGATAACCCACGTTTCAACAACCCACACTCAACCCACATTCAATCCTTGAGTGTAGATTATTGTGTTCTCTGAACCCAGTCACTGGCTGACAGCAGTTCTCCAGGGTTTCAGACGGGGGTCTTCCCCAGTCCTAACTTGAGAGACCTGGAGATCTCAAAACCTTTCCCACAATTTTGTGCATATTTGGCTGGTCCTAAGAAAGGCATGGCGTGAGGGTGTATTTTGGATTTTTTCTTATGGACCAGCATGGCTTACTTGCTTTTATGTCAGGGAGATACTAAACTAGCCTTTTCCTCGTCATCAGTCATAGTTCCAAGACAGCATTATGGGACTTACAGTCCAACACACCTGGAGGGCACCGCATTGGGGAAGGCTGCCCTACATCCTAGTTTTAAATAGTTAAAGAGTTGGGGGGATGTAAATATTAGAACCCCCGACCTGTAGTCTGGTACTGCCCAATTACAGGTAAGTCACACGGGGCTTCTTCTGATTGCCCATTTCAGCTCTCAGTTTGGGGCCTGCAGGGGCTCGACATGTTGAACAAGCAGATCTTCTCGAAAGGAAGAGAAATCTTCCCGTGGGCGTGCCCCATACGGTTCTTCTCAACAAGTTCAGCTTCTCAACAAGTTCAGCCCTGCTCTCTCGGCAGAAGCGAGCAACTTTAGTTTCAGCCACCCACGTTCGTACAACAAACAGTCTTTGCGGAAAGATGCTCGTTGTCAGCTGCCAAACCAGAACAGGTCAGACACCACTATATAAATCCGGTCACGGAAGACATGGAAAGGGACTTCCAACGCCCATCAGATCCAGGCAGCATGGCAACAGCAGTGGTATAACGGAGCCAGCGCTCACACGGACACTTTTTTATCAGCAAGGATGCTGACGTCATCTGCCACTCCCCTCAAGACTTCCCTGTTACCTCTGAGCTTAGCTGCAATCCTAACACTGGGCAGGTTCGGACAACACAATAAGCCCACCGCTTGGGCACTTTGGGGTGGCTGTCAGTGGCACTTGCCCACTAGCCACTTAGCAAGAGCGGCAAGGGTTTTTTTGCCACTCTTGCCAAGCAGCTCTCTTGTAGTTGCGCTTGACCCACGATGGGTCGTGTCAACCAGGTTCAGACAACCCACTGTGGCTTATATGGGCTGAGTGTGGGTTGTTGTTGAAACGTGGGTTATCATGTTGTCTGAACCCAGTTGCGCTAACAAACCATGGCTTGTTAATCATGAACAATCCATGAAGAGAACCCATGGTTTGTTGTTGGGTTGTGAACTGTGGGTTGTTCACCATGGTTTGATATCTTGGCTGGGTTCAGACAGCACGATAACCCACATTTCAACAACAACTCACGGTTCAACAGCAACCGACACTCGACCCATATTCAACCCTTGAGTGTGGGATATTGTGCTGTATGAGAGCTGGGTGGGAATGGATTCTCCTGGCAAAAATACACTGTTCTCTGTTGTAACATAAAGTATTTTGGGATGGCTTGGACTTGAATGGGCAATTAAGACCCATTAGCTTTACAAAAGGCCTACCCCTGATAGAGGTGAAAACTGCTAGAACTGGTTTGTCCATATGGATCAACACAGATGCCTACATTTTTCGATTTTCCTTGGGGGCACAGCCATAAAGCCTGTCAGGAATGACCGCCTGCACGTCAAAATTTACCACTACACTGCTGGGCAAGGGCAGCGGTACAGCAACCCTCTAGCCAAAGCAGCTCTTGGAACAGTAAGATCCAAACGCTGCGCTCTTCTCCAGACCCTCAGTGCTCTCAGAGTAGACCAACTGGATCCATTCCCTGTCCCATTATCCCAGCGGTGAGACTCCCTGGAAATTCCCAACAGGGGCTTCTTCTCAAGGAGTTCAGATGGACTTTAGGACTTCATTTCATACTTGAACTCCTCCGGATCCCAGCACCGTAATGCAGGGTGGGGCATGAGGACTGGGGGTGAACAACAGTACTATTAAACTTTGCCAGTATTATCCCACCAGTAATTAATACTTCATAGATTTCATAGATCATAGAGTTGGAAGGAGCCTACAAGGCTATCGAGTCCAACCCCCTGCTCAATGCAGGAAACTAGAGGAGGGGTCTCCCATCCAAGTAATAACCAGGCCTGACCCGGCTTAGCTTTCCACACTCAGACAAGCTGAGCCAGCGTGAGCCACAGGCCTATACAAGCAACAATAGGTCTCACAGAGGCACAGGTAACTTCCATGGTTTTAATTTTGATAATTGGAGCACCTTGTTGCCATGGCGACAGTTGCTATAAAAAATTAAGGTCTCCGCACATGGAGTGATGACTCAGCCCCCATGTTTCCCGCGCCCCCCGCGGGCATCCGAGACGCTGTTGCTTCGTGTAACGCGCGCGAGCCAAAGAATATGCCCCGGGGGGCTGCGGAGATGAGGAACAGAGGGGAGCGCTACTTCAGTCAACATCTGCCAGGGTCACCCATACCAATAACATCGTTTCCATAGTAACTCAAACAGAGAAGCAGCAGGCGTAAAAATAGCCCCACTGTGCTGAAAATAACCAGCATGTGTCATAAGCAAGAGATACGCTTCTAGCTGCGAGAGATATTTTTACTACCCCTCGTATTGTGAAGGCCTGACCAGATCGCGGCAATGTAGCTGTTATAAACTTAGACCAGACTTTGAGGCAATAAAAACCCTTAGCTGCCTCTCCATGCCGTCACACCACTCTCTACGTAAGGGCTTCCCGTATGAGAACGAAGGCGTCAGGTCGACGACGTAGTACCTTCTCTTATTGGGGCCAGCTCGTAGTTCTTAGAAAAGATGCAAGCTGTCAGGTTCAACTGAATCCTTCTTCAGACAAAAAGGAATAGAATTCCTGCTTTACAGAAAAGTTTGCATAATTTTTAAACTACTAGTTGGTCTGACCAAAGATAGAGGGTTATAACCAATGTTATTCCTACCCATTGAAAATGAATGGGACTTAAGTTCAACTAACATTGGATACAACCCAGGGACATGATTTAGGGAAGGGGGGGTTAACCCCTGGCTTCACCCCTGGAGCACCTATATATCTGGTTGTAACGAGGCGCAAAAATTATCCACAAAAGGTGCTCCTTAAAATAGACTCCCTAGTCTACACTACCCCTCTCCCCTGGGAATCGTAGTTCTGTGAGGAGACTAAGGAACACGAATTTTCAGCACCTTCCCCAAACGACATCTCCCAAGGTTCTTTGAGGGAAAGCCATATAACACATACACTGGTAAAAAAGGAAAACTAATTTCAGTTGTAGTGGAAATGTTCCCCTTTGAAGCATGGGAAGAGGTCAGTTATCCCAAGATGACAAGCCATCCATTCATTTGAGGGCATTTTCCATAGGCAGCGGAATACTCTCTCTAGGTATCATGCCCCATCGTCTTCATTTCCTGGGTCAGCAAGCGCTATGGACCATGGCCCCTCTGAAGTTAGGGGGACTATGAGAAGTCGACAAGCCTAAATCTACCTAAATCCAAGTATTTTGGCCTCCCTGTTTTGCCAATTAACAAACCTGAGAGTGACTTGCCCAAGGTTGTATGCAGGAAGTTGGTTGCGGAGAAAGGAAATGAATCAAAGTCCTTGGGCGGTGCAATCCAGTAAGGCTGCCCATAACCTGCTGAACTCGGAGGATTACGGGCATCCTATTGAGTGCAGGAGGACTGCAGAGGCAAGGATTGCGGCCGTGCTCCCCTTGACCTCAAAAACATCTAGACCAGGGCTCTCCAACCCTGGGTTCCCAGATGTTGCTGGCCTACAGCTCCCAGCATACCCAGCCAGCATGGCTAATGGCAAGGGATTCTGGGAGCTGTAGGCCAGCAACATCTGGGGACCCAAGGTTGAAGAGCCCTGATCTAGATGGCCGACTTCAGCAGTCCAGATGCTTTACACCTCCTCCTGAGGCTGAGAAGCTGAGGTGCCGCCTGGATTCGTCTTGAGACGGCAGTGCCTCAGTCCTCCCCGCCCTGCCCCTGGGAAAGCCCCCCCCCCGCACGGGGAACCGAACACGGCCCTCCGTGTTTGGTTCCCAGCCAACACGGAAAGAACCACACCGACTAGCGCCACCTCGGAAGGCATTTCTGAGGCCACAGCGACAACTATGCCCAATCCTATGTGCCCGCCCCCCACAGATAAGGTCGGAGGGATGCAGGATGGCACCCTGAATGAGCAAACTAGTGCTTTGTTTCCAGAGGGGGAGCTCTGTTAATCTGCTACAGGAAAAAACAAACGGACAAAGTGTGTCTTTATGGCACCGTAAACAGCAGCAGATTTAAGAAAGCTTCTGCCACAGGAAGGCATGTAGTCTTTAAAGTACCACGAGGCTGTTTTGTTGTGTCTGCTGCTGTATCCCTTTCCTTATTTTTTATACCAGCCTTCCCCAACCTGGTGCCCTCCAGATGTTTTGGACTTCAACTTCCATAAGCCCCAGCCCCCCCAGCCAGCATGGCCAATGGTTGGGGATGCTGGGAGTTGTAGTCCAAAATGTCTGGAGGGCACCAAGTTGGGGAAAGCTATTCTATACTAAGGCTGTGTGAGCCAGAACAGTGGGAAGAGGTCGATACTGACAAGTTTTGCATGCCCCTGTTCCTTTGAATCATTCAACACCCCACCCCAATTTTGGTTTAATCCAGTGGTTCTCAAACCCTGATATGTACCAAATCTTTGCAGTACATGCAGAGAATCTGGAGAGGAGTTCTAAACTCCAGGATGGGATCTGATTCTAAGGCAGATAGTGCTTTGCTCCCACACCACTGAAAACCTAAGTTGATTGGATGCTCTTTGGAAGTGAATCCTCACTGACCGACCACAATGGACTTCACTGCACTGTCACTGCCCTCATCACCCCAATACGATTTGGGGGTAAAGAGAGTCCTGGGAGTGCTGCTGTTTCATTCTCCACATTTCCCTGTGCGTTCCCCTAGGAGCGGTCTCCTGTCTCTCAATCCCAGCATAGGATTTACTGTTTGTAACCACTGATCTGCAGATGTTATGCACATGGGACAACTGCATGCAAAAACCTCTGCCCATACATCTATAGGACAGAGTTGGTGCTGAGTAGGGGAGCCCAACAAGTGCGAAAGTAGCAGTGGGGAAGGAGGGGCATATAAACACGGTTGAGAATCATGACACAGTCCGCATCCTAAATTAAAACTAAGCCTAAGTAAGTATTTGCTTATATTCTTCCCTTGTTACCCTTGCTTCTTTCGCCATTCCCTTGCTGCTAAAATTTAGACTGTAAGCTCCTCAGAGCAGGTTTCTCTCTCACACACACTCACACATACATATGTTGCACTAAAAAGCATGCACTTTGATATCATCATCATCATCATCATCATCATCATCATCATCATCATCATCATCCATTCTGGTGTCTTTAGCACACAAAAAGAAACCTGGTTTACTCACCTTAATCCCCACAAGCTATTATGCCTTAACTAAGATTAGCGTCTCCAGAAAATTCAAGGCTACACCTCCAACCAACCGAGTAGCTGTCCATATAACTACTGAAAGGTATTATTTGCCGGTTTCTGGAGCAACATTTAACAAATCAGATCCAAGGAACAGAAAGACAGTGTTTCAAACTGCATCTCTGTCACTGGTACAGTCCTAGGAAGGGTTATTTCCTGCTGGCTGGTGAACAGCGGTAGCCAAAATGAAATGGGGTGGGGTGGGGGAAGAGAACCTAAAAGACCCACCCTTTAACACACGCCCAGGCTCACTCATAGCCTTCTGCCTTTTCACATCGCCACACGCTCCCTGTCATCATAACCTCCTTCGAGAACAGATCGCAGTCTGCAAAAGAAGATCACTGACCCTCCCCAAGCGCAGCAGTGAAGGAACAGTACCATCTTGCTGCCATTAGTTATTAGGGTAGACATTCCTCCTGCAATTATAACCCACAGAAAAGCAGAGCTATTAACACTGCTGGGAGACATCTTTTGACCCCATCACCGAGCTGGCCAACATTCTACAAGTTAATTGGGAGTTTTAGAAAATGTACTTCTTGTATATGCTGGACTGTTGCAAGAAGGTGTTTAATACTTTTTTTTTTAAAACCAAGCACAGCTAAAAGCACACAGTCTAAGAACCTCATCTTTCCCCTACTTTTTTCCATGCTTTTAATAGGGGAAGAGAAAAAGTACTCCTCCAGATAGGAGCAATGGACCATCACAATGCATAAATATAGCACACACACACACACACACACACACACACACTGGTGTGAAATCTAGGCAGGAAGGAAATGGATCACAATGCATGCATTTGTCCTACTGGGGAAGTGGTACACAAAGAATCACACAAGCAGAGCGAGCAGTCTAAAATCTGACCTTTTAAAAACCGATCTGACCAGATGCTCCATTCACTGTGAAATATGTCTGGAAAGCAAGCAAGTGGGAGGGGGGACGGACGACACTTGACTTCATCAAGACTGCTCTTTCCACAAAACCATCAATGAAAGAGAAATAATTTTTTAAGCAATCGATTTCAGAAATGGAAGAAAATTTCCCCCACACAAACCTCCTTTAAAACAAGTTCCAGCTCTGGCAGCATAAGTTACTATTTAACCCTCCTATGCACTAACTTATCCCAAAGGGATACACATACACACACACTTTCTCCGCAACCAGTGCTAGCTCATATTTCCCAGAATTTCCTACAGTAAAGGGATTTTCTGTTGTGTTTCTCATCCTGTTCCTGTAAAAATTATTTTAGTTTCACTAAAAGATCATTGGGGTCAGTTAGACCCCGACTGAAGCGAGATGTGGGCACTTGAAACACAGCACCTGCAATGTAGTGGAGGTAAATGAACCAAATGTAGTGAAAACTCTCTAATAGGTACTTTATGTTGATGCAGTAATTAATGTAAGACATTCATTCAGGTTTTTTTGTCTAAATGCAAACTTCTACCATGCTTTGATTTGAAGGAAAAGAGGTAGTAATCTGGCACCCTCCAGATGTTTTCAACTACAATTCCCATAATCCCTGACCACAGGCCATAAGCTGGTTGGGGTTTATAGGAGTTGTAGTCCAAAACAACTGGAAGGCACCAGTTTCCTACCGCAAGAGTCATTACACACTTAGCCCTGTTTAATTGCTCCCTTGTACTACCAACCATAATCTCTAATTAAAAACAACAACATTAAATTACTTTGTTAAATGCATTTCTTTGTTTCAAATTATGACTTGATTGGGGTGCATCTGACCCCAATATAAAATACATAAAGGGCTGCTGCTGTTTTTTTTAACTAAAGCGGGAGAGCTGTAGATATTGCCTTGCTGCTGGAAACAAAGTGAAAGGGCACGTTCTTTGCAAAATGAAAACATTGCACCAGCCAAATTCAGCACCAGCTAAATTCAGCTCAAAAGACTGAGATGGTGGAAGGGGATGGCAATCTAACAGGGTAGTTATTAAAAAAAAAAAAAAAGGAATGGTGGTGGGGAAAGAGAGATGAAGAAGTAAACATTTCTTTATCATTATTTTAAAATATATATATTTTTTAAATCCAATGTAAAAACATGTTACAAATGTCTGTTAACAAACCTTGACTGTCAAGCTGCCGCAAGAAGCTCCCCATCTGCTCCCCCGGCTATATTTACTTTTCCCAAGCAACAAGTCATTTAAGGATGCACGAAGTACATAGTCAATATTTTTCTTCCATTACAAAAGCATCCCCCCCGTCCCCCCCCTACTGAGCCACCAGGTAACTCTGCAACAGAACCAGTCGTCTCCCCGACGGGATCTCTTCTAAAGCAGCCCTCTTAGGAAAGGGGTACATGATCCGGGCCGTCCCCTCACCCCCTCCCAGTATGCGCAGTTACACTCTCTCCACTTCCCCAAGCAGTGACAAGTTCCAGGGGTAGTGCTCCCTGGGTTCGGCTTTCCTGTTGGAGAAAAGGCCACAGGAATTTATTTATAGACAGACAAGTGGAGAGCAGGTGGAGGCAACCAGCCTAAAGCAGGTGGGTAATTCACCGCCGCCCCGCACGGGATCTCCAGAGAGAGGTACCTACTGCATCCCCAAAACAACAAAGAGCCCTGTGGCACCTTAAAGACTAACACAGCCATTCCGGCAGAGGCTTTTGTGAATTATGTCGCCCGCTTCATCAGATGCATGGAATATTTTGCATGCTGCATTCTAAGGAGCCTTTGAAGCTCACTGGTAGCTCTCAGGCCTCTCTCTCTCTCAAAGGGCAATTTCTTTCTCACCCAGACCTTAAGATCAGTCCCCACCCCTTTGCTGCAGCGGGGGAAGGCTGGTGTGTCACTTTCCCACAGGTTTTCACACTGAGAAAACATCAGCCACCCATCCCGAGTAGTTACTTGCTCCCTAACAAAGTAATCTTCTGTAATTTCTCTAAGAAAAGGAAGGTAAGGCCAACGGACATCACTGGCAAGGGAGGCGGGAGGCTGGAGGCAGCATTGGCAAGATCACAAGCAGCGCGGGCTTTTTCGCTGCACTTGCCAGGCGGCTCTGTAGCTTCTTGGGACAAGCCATGCTGCCAGGTTCGGACATCACAACAAGCCACCCTGAGAACAAGCAACCCTACTACAAGCCATGGGTTCTCAGGGTGGCTTGTGATGTCCACGATGGGAAAACCGCTCTGGGTTCTGACATCACGCTAAGCCACTCTGCGACCACCTACAGTGACAAACCAATGTGGCTTAACATGATGCGCAAACCCAGTCAGTATGTGTGTTTTTGCATGGATGAGCTCAAGCCAACTCAAGAGTTCAGGCCTGCATTGAAAATCTGTTTTAGCCACTCACTCAGTAGCCTATGGGCCAATAGTTTCCCTCTTCCTCAATCTCATATATACAAAAGAGGAATCTTGAAATGCAGTCCTATGCAAGTTTAGATGAAAAGAAGCCCACAACTCTGAGCACGCCCCAGCCAGCATAGCTGGCTGGGGCATGCTGGGAGTTGCGGGCCTTTTTTCTGTCTAAACTTGCATAGGACTGCACCCTTAAATGTCCTACTACACTGGCCCCTTCTGAAGGCAAGTGACCGTAGAAAAATATTTGCATACTAGAAGTGTACAAGTGCTCAACAATCTTACACACTTCTTGGGCCTCACTGATTCACAGGGTTATGGACATTATCAGGGTGCTTCCCAAAGAGCTTGAGCCTTGAAATGTTGTACATGCGTCTTCAAAGGCACCACGAGTTACTAGAAACACCTGGCAACTGAACTTTATTTTTACACCTCCCCCAAAATAAATTCTTAATTGTATAAGGGGTTATGGTACCCTCACATCTGCTAGAAAACTAAAATTTGGTATACATATCCAGTGCTTCCAGGATTTTTATTGTGCAATCGTACCGCTTCACTCATGGAATTTTACAGGGGGTCCAGACATCATCGTCTTCAATCTGTAGACCTCCTGTGATTTCCCACCACTTATTTCATCCTTGTTTCTTACCAGAAAAAACCCACTGAGGAACAAAAGGCGGAATAGCTGCATAATGAGGAAAGGTTACAACAGCTGGGATTGTTTAGTTTAGAAAAAAGATGAGTGAGAGGAGACATGATAGAGGTGTACAAAATTATGCCTGGTGTGGAGAAAGTGGACAGGGAGACATTTTTCTCCCTCTCTCATAATACTATAACCCAATGGGGCCATCTCATGAAACTGATTGCTGGGAGATTCCGGACAGATAAAAGGAAGTCTTCACACAGCACAGTTAAACTGTGGAATTCACTTCCATAAGATGTAGTGATGGCCACCAATCTGGATGACTTTAAAAGGGGATTGGACAAATTCATGGAGGAGAAGGCTATCAACAGCTATGAGTCCAGATGGCTATAGGCTACCTCCACTATCACAGGCAGTATGCCTATGTACACCAGTGGCTGGGGAACATGGGTGGAAAGGTACTATTGCGCTTGTGTCCTGCTTATGGGTTTCCCATGGGCAGCTGGTTGGCTACTAAGGCCTGGCAAGAGCAGCTTGAAAACGAAACCGCTCTGAAGCCTGGCAACATGGGCAGGAGAGAAACAAACCAGAAATGGGGGGGGACGGGGACCGCTATTTGTTTGCTTGCCTGCAAGACAATGCATGGCTAAAGCAACAGACCACGGATAACATAAACCATGGCTTAGTGTTATGTGTGAATGCAGAAATAAACTAAGTCCTGGTATATACATCCAGCAGAATGAGGTGGTAGAATCCTGAGATAGTAATTTGGATCGGACCACTACAGGCTGCTGGTGGGGGACCCCATTTTTAATGCTCCACCCCCAGGGGAAAAATAAATGAAAACAAAACCTCCCTGCAACTAAAGACACACACATTCTTGTATATCAAGAATAAAAGTCCTAAATCAGGCTGTTCTCTGCTCTGCTCGTTTCTGTCTTGCTAAGCCCTTCTTCAGACTTTGATTTTCAGGAGGGAGAACATCCATGTAGCAAGTGAATGTGTATATTTATAGTTGTAGAATGCAAACTTCATTTATACATATGGGTGAAAATAAGGATGCTCAGAGGCAACTGGATATACGTAGACTCACCCATCTGGCAGGAATTACATAGGCTCCAAGTGGGAGAGCCTCTTTTTTTCCTGTGGACGAAGCACCATACGTGCAATTTACAATGGAAGATCAATTATTGGGAAGTGCTAGAAGCTGTCTGGAGATAGCCATGGTTTATTTACACATATATACAGGTTGGGCAGAGATGGGGATTCACAGTTTTTAATATTCCAACTGATACTGCTCCCCCATTAGATTTGGGGGGGGGGGGCTCTTGCACCCTAAAGATGCTCCTAGAGCTCCAACTCAGCCCTGCCACCACAGCCTGATCTTGTCACAAGCCTGCCTCTAGCCACAACTAACTTGGTTTCCCCCTTTGTTCATGCCCCACACAGGTCAAATTAGCACATTCTCTGGGGAGGGGACAGGTATGCCTCCTTTCCCCAAAATACCTCTTCTTAAGAGTCCCAGAGAGAGAGACAGCAGTCTCTGCAACAAGGGTAGGTACCTGGCCACTTTAGTAGAGCCATCCAAACCAGACCACTTCCAAACAGAATTGCTATTGCCAACCCCTCCAAAGTTGGCACGCACACTGAGGAAAGGTGCTTACAGAGCAAATGAGTTCAAAATAATTGTTCACACCAGGTTTCTTCATATATATTATGCCACTTTGAGCTCATCAGGAGGAATTCCGGAAGATAAAAATTACAAGACAAAAAAACCCTGTACAACTTGAGAGACATTGACAATACCTGCAGAGGGCTACGAACTGATACCGAGTTGAACCAACTTTGGGGAATGTGACGACCTTGGATAACTCCCGTCCAAAACACAGAGACTGTCCATAGTGTGCTCTTCCATTGGTGGGGGGTGGGAGAATAAACTTTACAACATAATTTAAGACATGTTGTCAAGAAAAGGGTTTTTTTTCCCTTCCTCTCTCGGGCTTAAGTTCCTACTTGCTGCTTATCGTACCTGCTGTCTTTGAGCATGCAAGCAGTGACAAGAGAGAGGAAAGAGAACAGCTTCTTTCACCTTTTCTTGTGCTTTCACTCCAGGCAGTTTGAGACAGGAGGGAGAGGGAAAGTGAATGGGAAGTGGGGGCAGAAGTGAGGAGGGGGCCCATTGAGGAGTGTGTGTGTGTGTGTGTGTGTGTGTGTGTTGGCTTTCAGTCTAGCCCTATATATTTACAAGTGGCACATATTCCTCGATGTACATACCTCTGTATCACCTTTCGGGGGGGGGGATCACAAACATATACAAAACTTGGAAAACGTATTTGGGAAGTGATGTTGTCACAGGTGCTGCCCAATAGGCACCCTCCACAGCCAGCTGTTCCCCAATTCAAACTCAACTGTGCCCAAAACCAGCAAAGCTGTTCGGTTTCCCCATAGCGCACCCCAGGACAAAAAAAAGAAGAAGAAGAAAAGGTACACGTGTTTTGAGGGCAGAGAGAGTGCTATCAAACTACTCCAACGCAATTAAAATAAGACTTCACCCTCCATTTTATCCTGTCTTTTACAGCCTTGAACATAAACTGCTCAAAGGCGGTTATGCCTTTGTTACAACACACCTAAGTGAACTGAAATATGTAAAAGTCACTCGTTTACTGGTTATTTGCCTGGAACAATACAAGCCCGTTAAGAATTCTCCTTAATTCTGGAAAAGGCCAAGCTGCCCCTATAGTTCAGTTTCTCACTCAGATATGTGGATATTTATTATCAAAATTGCAGCTAATCTGAAAGGATAACCAAACGGCCACCCCGATCCTTAGTTTTGCCGGCTGACAAAAAGCCACCGTATCATCCTCCCGCGCTTGCAAAATTACCTTTGGTAAATAATCTACTAGGAGCATTTGTTGATCTTGTTTCTTTTTCTTCTCAGCTTCTGAAGCGTCCCCCTTCGCTCTGGCATCCTATGATGACGAGGCCTCCCCAATTCGTCCTTTCCTTATACACCCCAGAGACCAACAAAGAACGGTAAGACATCCATGTCCGTGGATAGAAAAGCCCGGTTGAAAAGAAGGGGCGGGGAGGGGGAGAGAGAGAGAGAGAGAAAAAAAAGACACAGAAAAGAAAACAGATTCTCTCTTCGGCAGGGAACACTAAGCTACCGTATGTTGCCATGGAGAAGCGGGGAGCTGTACAAAATGCATGGAAGGACTTGCCAAAGAGAGCTGGCCCTTTTGTTAAGAGACACTATGGCACACAGCAGATGCCACTTTGCAGGGGACAATATTGAGGGGCCAAGAGAAAGCCTGACGGGAATTTAAAATGTCCCACCTTTCAGAGTTGGGGCACACAGGCTGCTGGGAGCACAAGGGACTGGAGGTGCAGGTCCCAGCAGAATGGGCCCTGAGCATAATAGACCAAAATCGTAAAAAAGGAAACGGTGATTGAAACAATCAAGGGCTTGCAGCGCCATTTGTAATGAGGAAAGGGAAACAAGTTTGGTTTGGGTTACTTTTTTTACTAGTGTAGCAAAATAATGACTAAGGGGAGACAGGAAATTGTTTATAAAGTTATGCATGATGTGGAAAAAAGAATTTTCTCTCTGTGTCTTTCTGCATCTCTCTCTCTCTCATAACCCTAGAAGTCAGGTTTCTCCAATGAAATCAACTGGCAGTAAATTCAGGCCAGACAGAAGAAAGAATGTCTTCACACTTTCAGTCAGACAGTTGCTTTTTTTGTACACCACATTTCCACAACAAAGCGCTTGAAGTGGTTTACAACAATCAATTCGTAATTAATTAATGGGATGTGCTGCCAGAAGAGGTGGCAGTGGCCCCTGGCATAGATGGCTTTAAAGGGGGTATTTGACAAATCCACAGAAGGCAGGGCGATCAATGGCTATTAGTCACAATGGCAATGTAGAACCTCCATGTCAGAGGCAGTATACTGGGGCGCCAATAGCGGGAAGAGGGTTATTGCCTTCACGTCCTGCTTTGGGACTTTCTGGAGGCATCTGGCTGGTCACTCCAGGAAGCAGGACACAGAACTGGATGGATCCTCAGTCTGATTCAGCATGGCTACCTGCCTTATACAAACCTGGTTTGCACATAATGCTAATCCACAGTTTATTTAACCAATGGTTTGTTGCCCTGCTCCGGGTTTGCCTGGCAGACCATCAAAGAAACCGTGGTTGTTTTCTCAATCCCTGGTTTGCTTGTTTCCCACACCTTTGCCTGCTCCCTCCCTGTATCCCAAATGCCTTTGTGGCACTGTAGTACTGGCATGTAGATGGGCTGTTTTGGTTTTACTATTCTAGCCCACTGCCTCTGTAGCCTGGAGAAACAACCCATAAAAAACTCACGGTTCTGGGTTTGCACGTAACAACAACCCATGGCTTAAACAATCCAGAGTTCACAACCCAACAACAAATCATGAGTTCTCTTTCTGGGTTGTTTGTGGTTAACAAACCATGGTATGTTAATGTGGTCATATTCGCACAGCACAACAACCCCAGAATTTAACAACCTGTGGGTTAAATAAACCATGGGTTAACATTATGTGCAAACCTAGGTCACTGAGTCAGACCAATGGTCCATCTAGGCCAGTATTGTCAACCCAGACTGGCAGCAGCTTCTCCGGGGCTTCAGGCAGACGTTTGCCCAGCCCTACCTGGAGATGCTGGGGATTGAACCTGGGAACTTCGGTATGTGACACATGTGCTCTACAACTGAGCTGCAGCCCAGAAGTCCCACTGAGCTATCACCACACTTGCAACTTCTTCCCTACCATGTCAAACGTTCAACTTCTCCACTACACCTTATAAAAGTCAAGCCAGACCAGAATACCATCTCAAGGGAAGGCCCTCCAACAAAATGCCACTTATGAGTGGGATTCCGATTTAGTCATACCTAGAAGAACAGATCCAATGAAATCAATAGGACTTGAGTTAGTCATAACTATCTGAAGTCCTATCGATTTTAATGGGTCTACTCTGTTTAAATCTGGATCCAACCTCAAGTCTTTCCTGCAGATAATGGAAGGGATAAGGATCGTACAGAGAGAACTGGAATCCATCACAAAATATTATTTTTAGCCGCAAAGTCCTTTAGCGTGACAAACCGCTACTGAAAACAAATATCTTACACGGAGATTGCTATGGAGAAACATAATTTTTCACTCGCTGGTTTGTACAATTTCACCTCCTCAGGCATGAGGGGCAGTTAAGATTCAAGAGCTCTTTAAGCACTGCAAGGCTAAAAATGAAAGGCCCCTGGGAGGCAGATGTTCATTTTATTCCAGCAGGTGGGACATGGCTAGAGATTTGCAAATTTACACATACACACACAATGGAAGGGATGTTGTTGGGGGGGGGATTTCATAAGCTCCATCCGATTTAGCAGGAGAAGTCCCCATTTCCTGGCAGTGGTGCCATTGGGTAATTTTAGACTCTGGGTTTAATGGGCTTACCAGGGGAGAAGGCTCCTTGTTAAAACGGTGATAGGTATCACTTAACTGGCTTCAAAATGTGGTAAGCAAACCATATTTGGGGGTCCTCCTGCTGCGTTTGGGGGCCCTCCTGCTGAGTGGGTCCCTGGACGTTTGTCCCCAAATCCTGCCCTGACAGCACCACTGGTACTAGTCATCGGTATATAAATGTCCTTGTATTTGTCTTAACCCACCCCATATTCCCGCCTGAACAACCAGGTTTTTAATGAACGGCTGGAAGCTCAGCAGAGAGGGGGCATGGCGGAGGTCACTGGGGCACGCTGGGAGTTGTAGGCCAAAAAGATCTGGGGACCCAAGGTTGGAGAACACTGAGCTATAAGCTGTAAATATTTTTTTTATTAAAGAAGGAAGAGGCATGGTTTTAAAGGGGCATGGTAAAGCGAGGGCGGGTTGGGGGCTACCAGGCCCACAGTATTGGCAAGTGATTATTTTTGCTTGCATCACCGAAGTGCATGATGTTATAGGTGCATGAGACAGGTCAAATACTCGTTTTACATAGCTAAAAGAAATTGCCACCAGCCAGCCATACGAATCTGTCCAAGTGTTAAGATCTCCCACCAAGGCTCTGATCCAGGCCCTCCTGCCATCAGAAGCAAGGGAGGTGGGCACAAAGGGCTGTAATTTAGGGAAGGGACCACAGCTTGGTGGTAGGCCAAACGTTTTGCACCCGGAAGGTCCCAGAAGGCCTTTTCTGCTGTGGCCCCAAGGCTTTGGAACACCTTTTCCAGTGAAGTCTCCCTGGCCCCATCTTTTCCCCCCTTTCAGTGGATAGCCAAGTTGCAGTTTTTCAAATGGGCATGGGGGGGGGGGTACTGTGTCTCACAATGACAATTGACCGCTGCTGTTTTAATATGACTGATGGGTTTGTGAGTTGTTTTATTCTAGAACATTTTAAATTTTTCTTCTTTTTTTGGTGTACTGTTTGCTTTTCTTTTGTGATGTTATTGTCTGCAGCCTTAACTCAACAGAGAGGCAGGATAAAAATGTCCAAGATAAATATTAATAAATGTCTTGTGCAACGAATCGCAGCCCCCCCCCACACACACAACACATTTGCACCATAAACAGATTGAGAGAGAGAGAGAGATAACAAGCAATCTAATGAAAGAAAGGCACAGGGGCACACACAAAAATAGACAACAGAGATCAAACATCTGGGTTATATTTTCCCTGTAATTAGAACACTGACAACAGAACAGAACCCTGTCAAACAAATTACAAACCAATGAGATTTCATTCACAGGGTGACAAGTCAACAGCCCATCAGTTAATTTTGAGAACTGATTGCGCTCTCAGGCCTTAAATAAAATTAATGAGCTCTCGCACTCTCTCTCTCTCTCTCACACACACACACACACACACAAGAACGCAAAATAAATGATGACTGGGACTCATCTTCCTTGATTTGACACCTTGAGATTTAATAAATAAATAAAAATAGCCTTTATATCATTTCCGTAGTGTCTAATTCCATAAAGATTGTAGTACTTCTCCACGTACAAAGTCCATTTCAACTGTTATCTCTTTTCAGTCCCACAGCAACCAGGCACCCGGACGACCAGATGCTAAGAGAGGAGAGGAGAGCTGTACCTTTTAAGAGTTGTGCATAAGCAGCCATTTCAGCCAGGGTAGCTTGTCAGGACAGAGTACTACAGAGGAGAGGAAATCTGCGCCAGCTAAAATTCCCTCTTCTCCACAATCATTAAAGATGCAAAAGCCCAGTCCAATGCCACATCTGAGTACATCTATTAATGTTTATCTTGGGCATTTCCCCATTTTGCAACACAGACCTAGAGTTGAGACAAGAATGGCTGAATCTGTCAATCTCAATTTCTCACGGTTTCCTCATTTTTTCCCATCCTAGTTCCATCTTGTTTATTGCATCAGTTTGCAATTTTTTAAAAACAAGTCCACACAAAAGTCTGTATGCATTTTTGTGAGCATTTTCCGAATGTACGCATTTTGGTACAAACGTTTGCCTAATATATGCATTTTTGCAAGCAGTGTTCCTTAATATACTACTGTTTTGTGCATTTTGTCCACTAATATATACAGTTTGTATGCATTTGCCCCTAATATGGGAATATGGGGTGGGTTAGGATTTTTAAGTTTTGTACTGTTTTTAATTGTGTTTTATACTGTGTGTGTGTGTGTGTGTTTCCCACCCACCCCCTTGTATTTTATTGGATTGTACATTGCTCAGAGTGGCCGGATGTCTGGCCAGATGGGCGATTAATAAATAATAATAATAACAACAACAACAACAACAACAACATGCACATTTTTCTACACATTTTCCCTAAATACAAATATTTTGTCCAGAAAACATCATTGCAAAATTCTGAGAAGTGCAAATACTGAAGGATACCTGCATTCTGGTTTGTATACTGTTTTGAGAAGTGTGAACCTGGTAATTTCTTAGTGAAATATGAACTGATTGAAATTATCCCCCATACCTAGTTGAGACAGTTGGCCAATTCAGACATCATGGCAAACCACACTTAACTCAAGCCATGGTTTGCAAAACCCACTCCAAACTAGGCATGACTGAAGAATATGATCTTTGCAAATTCTGGTATAACTTGACCTGATCCACACTTCCCAGACTAATATACAGAGCAGAATTTTGTTATCCAATGGTTCCAGCACTTCCTGAAGGTTCTGACACAGTTCTCAGTGTAAAGAAACAGTATCGAAATGCATTTTTACAATGTGTATTTTGAGAGAAAATACATTTAGAAATGTGTACCTTGAGAGAAAATTTCAAATATTTAAATAAGTAGTTTAATGTGAATGTTCATGTAATTCAAAAAATATTTGCAGATCAATGCAGAGATGCAGTGAAGTGGATGCATAACCGATGAAAGTGACATGGAATGGGGAAAAAACCCGAGTTGTCCATCCTTACTTCAAACCATGGTTTCTGGTTCTCGCTTATGGAGCAACCGCAAAGTATGGTTTGTCCATTTGGATGTCATGCCAAATGGACATCCAAGCTTCACAAACCATGATTTGGCATGACATCTGAGCTGAGCTGAGCTAGTGAATTGTCCAAGGTTACCTAGCGACAATCAGTAAGATGGTTAAGACACAGTGAGATGGTTTGTCATGTCTGAACCAATACCATCCAAACCACCATAGTTAGTGAGTGACCACCAAACCAGGCCCTGAAACCTGAAGCTGCTTTGCAACACACAGGG
The DNA here is from genome assembly GCA_021292165.1 of Shinisaurus crocodilurus. Lineage (NCBI taxonomy): Eukaryota > Metazoa > Chordata > Lepidosauria > Squamata > Shinisauridae > Shinisaurus > Shinisaurus crocodilurus. The sequence continues at coordinate 25,553,773 of CM037890.1, forward strand.
TGGGCAAACTGTATTTTGCTGTACTAACCAACAAATCATGGTTTGGAGTATTACTCCATCCTTGGAGGCCACCATTGGGGGAACTCTCAGGGAAGGGAAGGAAAAAGACAAACCACACAAACCATGGTTTGCCTGTATGTTGGAAACACAATTCATCGTTTCGAGTAGAAACACCTAAACCAAGCCAATGATCAGGTTGGGATTTCAACCAAACCAAATCTAAGTGCGATGCCTTACAGTTCCAATTTGTTCTCATGCCTTACTTCCTTTCTCTGAAGGCAGCTTTACAATTAAGTTCCTCGCTGACTTGACCTCAGATACCCATGGTAATAATTGTGGCCTTAAAGGTGGGGAAACATGACTCAACTTGTGTAAAGCAGGAGGCCATTCTAGCCACAGGTGACCAGATAGAGTGGCTATTTATTTACAAGTCTACTCTAAAGAAGGGTAGCAAGAACAGAGTTAAAGAACGAACTGTGCACTAATAAATTTAGCTTGGCTTTCTAAAAAAGCTCACAGCTAGAAACGGTTCATGTAATGCTCTGGGAGCTTATCCAATATACCAGCAATGTTTTCCAAAATGGTGATTAAACATTTGACGCTAGAGCCTAGGAGCATAAAATATTGTTGCAGGCCTGCGTGATCTCACACCGCCTGCAAGTATGGACACCAAGCTGAGCAGCATGATGGGCTCTGTGTGTGTGTGTGTGTGTGTGTGTGTGTGTGTGTGGAGAGAGAGAGAGAGAGAGAGAGAGAGAGAGAGAGAGAGAGAGAGAGAGAGAGATTTCAGATCTGCCAATTCCTTCAGAATTGCTTCAGGTGCAAACCCGAGTGGGTGAATGTTTGTATGAACTGTGCCATCTGGAGCTAAGATGAGGGCAACCAAGATGCAGGGCCATGTAATATCTTCAGCAACTTGCGTATGGCTTAGAACATCTTCAGCCCAAATGTGCTGTTTATTACAAAAAAGGGGGGGAGGACAAGAAGGATATATATATATATATATATATATATATATATATATATCAACACCACACAGATGGTCTTCCTCCTCTACCTCCATCAGATGTGGCAGTGCTGCTAAATCTGCATTCTTCATCCTCCAGAAGTGACAGCTAAGATTCCCAAAATTCTCTCCCACACACATGGGCAAATAAGAACTACCATTTTAAAACACAGGAGCTGCATTTTAAAGTTTTCTTAGAGACAGGGTTCTGCACTCAAACCTTTTCCCTGTTCTCTGTCTGGACCACACTACGCCTCTGTAGAGGAAATATCAGCTTTCCGCAAACCTTATTTGCTATAATCTATACCCTGCACCTTCAATGCCACACTGCAAGTCACCTTGGGAATGCAAGTCTCCAGACAACATATATAAGAGCCGGTGTGGCATAGTGGCTAGAGTGCTGGACTGGGACTCAGGAGATCCGGGTGCTAGTCCCTGCTTGGCCATGAAACTCACTGGGTGACTTTGGGCCAGTCACTGCCTCTCAGCCTAACCTACCTCACAGGGTTGTTGTGAGGATAAAATGGAGAGGAGGAGGAGGATTATGTAAGGTGCCTTGGGTTCCTTGCAGGAAAAAAGGCGAGGTATAAATATAATAAAATAAAAAAATATAACAATTCAATAGTTAACAGAATAGAACAACCAATCTACAATACCAATAACAGATCAGAATATCACAAAATAACAATACCAGATTATCAAGAAAACAAACACAGCTTCCAAGACTTTAAAGAAAGCCAGATACCCCTCCCTGAATGTTCAACTTATCATGTGGGGGCTGTCTCTAGTGGCTAGACCAGGGCTCTCCAACCTTGGGTCCCCTGATGTTGCTGGCCTACAGCTCCCAGCATACCCAGCCAGCATGGCTAATGGCAAGGGATTCTGGGAGCTGTAGTCCAGCAGCATCTGGGGACCCAAGGTTGGAGAGCCCTGGGCTAGACCTTTCACTTGCAGGGATATAAGAAAAAGCATACAGACAGTATTCTAATTGCTTACTAATAAGCAATACAATTATTTATTTGGTTAAAGAATTCTAGACCGCCTTTTATCCCCATGGATTCCAAGGCAGTGTATAATAATGAAAGTACAATATAATAAACACAATATATTCCTTCTATAACATAAAACTGGGAGGCAACAGAACCGTAACACTGCAGACAGAGGAAATAAAACCATTTTAAAATGTCTGAACAAAAAAGAATGTCTTGACTTGGTGCCGAAAAGACTGTACCATCAAACTTCCTTCTTTTTTGTACAAGCATAATGTATTTCACCAACTAACGGGGCTGAGAGCGGCCTCCTCTGAGGATCTTAATGCACCTAGGCAGAAAATGGGAAGAGGTGCTCCTTCAGGGAAGGGCCATAACTCAGTGGTAGAGCCCCTGCTTTGCATGCAGAAGGTCCCAGGTTCGATCCCCGGCATCTCTGGGTAGGGCTACAAAAGAATCCCGCCTGAAACTCTGGGGTCTGGACTGCTGCCAGTCAGTGTCGACAATACTGGGCTAGATGGACCAAGGGTCTAACTTCGTATAAGGCAGCTTTCTATGTTCCTAGGTATTTGGGTCCCAAGCTATAGAGAGATTTAAAGGTAAATACCAGCACCTTGAATTGGGCTCTGAAACAAACTGGCAGCCAATGTGATTCTTCCAGAATTGGTGCAACATGGCTCCCACCTGGCTAAGCCAGTCAAAATTCAAGCAACCGAATTCTGAACTTATTGAAGTTTCCAAGTTGTCTTCAAGGGCAGCCCCATGTATAATACAATCCAGTAATCTATGTGGGACGTTACCAAAAATGCATGGATCACTGTAGCCGAGCTATTCCTGTTCATACGGCCATAGCTGGTGAACCAGCTAAAGCCATTCTGTGCCACCAAGGTCACCTGGGCCACCAGTGAAAATGCAGGATCAAAGAATACTCCCAAACTGTGCACCCCTTCTTCAGGGGAAGTGCAACCCCATCCAGAACAGGTTGAACACCGATGAACCAGACTCGAGAACCACCTGCCCATGGAACCTCCATCTTCTCAGGATTCAGTTTTAGCTCCATAGCCCTCATCCAGCCCCTTTATTGCAGCCTGCCCCAACCTGGTGTCCTCCAGATGTGCTGAACTGCAACTCCCACAATCCTCAGCCAGCATGAGAATATATTCCTTCCTGTTAAAGAATGCTTTTCCCAGGGGTTTAGGATTATTATTGATCTGGCTAACTGCCACAATAGCAATTATATCTTCTCAATAGGGCATGCATTATTAATAATATTGAGTTGGTCCAGAATACGGATGAATCTTTTAATTAAAGAATTTTCTAGCACAATAAAAATCTAATGGAGAGAAGGATAGAATAAAAAGAAGAGAAGGAAAACTGGAATAGAAATAACAAGAACTCAAGTATTTCATTAGGTGTTGCTTGTTTTTACCTTGGCCTTTAACAAAGCATTATTGGTTTTATTTATAGATTGATGTTATTTATTGCATGGCGCGTGACAGAAGAAACACAACAAGACGACTTAGAGTTCTGCCCCAAGGAGCTTACAGTCTGAAGTTTGACAGTTGGGAGAGAATGGGGACATTGAGCTGGACCTGGGGGCTTCAGATGGAGCCTGAACCGTGCAACAGACCCTGTCGTCTTAGCCGCAGAAGGGCACATTCCTAGCTCTTATATCAGCCCTAGACAATCCAGACTGGAGCCTCTACAGCTGCTATTTAAACACACACACACACACACACACACACACACGGATATGCATTTAATACAGCCAGATGTTTGACTCAGCCTCAGGTCACAAGTTTCGAGGTTCAAGCCCTGACAGAACGGGGGAGATTAGGCCCACCAAGTGGCACTTCCTGCCCAAATTATGATCGCCGAGGGCAAAAGCAGAGATGAATGGATTTACTCCATCGGGGGGTGTGGGGGGGGGGAGAACATGATGTGTGTTTCACCAGTGCGACAGACGCAGCGTAGGGCTACGGACTGCAATGGCTCTGAATGCGTTCCAAAAACCACAGTTTGCAAACAAAGAAGGAGAGACCTTTTCTGGGCCGCAGCCCAAAAACGAATCGCGACCTTTAACTCGGAAAAACGAAGATGCTGACAGAAAAGGAACTTTTTCCACGTTGCTGATTGTCACAGCCAGAAAGGCATGCGCATGAATAAAAGCAGGGCTGTGCACACTCCGTGGTTCCACCGTGACGCAAGCACCCTGCAAGTGTGGAAGTTGGTATTGTTGGGTATAGGACACGGCATCCCCAAGAATTTCAGCTTTCATTTTCACTCAGCCTTGAAGCTCCCTGGGTGACCGCAGGCTGCCACCCACATCTCTCTGCCTAATCTACCTCACAGGGTTGTTGTAAGGATTTCCAGTGATTGGATGGTGTGGAGGCAAGAGTCTGGGGGCTTCAGTTCCTCTCTGTTGCCCTATGCCTCCCACTCTGTCACTAGCGCAGGGGTGAGAAACCTTTGGACCTCCTGATATTTTGGCCTACAACTCCCATCATCCCGCACCACTGGCTAGGGCTGATGGGAGTTGAGAGCCAAAAAAAAAAAACTGAAGGGCTGCAAATTCCCTATCCGTGCACTAGCAGAAACGCAACTGGCCCTGTGCACAACTTGCGCAATCCACCAAGCCAACCCCCGCCACACACACCAGTCATGAATTGTGGGCTATCAGCTCGATCACCATCACCCTATTTTTCCCAGTTAGGGCAGTAAATAAAAACAGGTGTGTTAAGCTACCGGCGGGCCACCACCTATGGTCTCTCTTTGGCGTGGTGGGACACAAGCTGTGTAGACCCCAAAGGAATCATGGACAGAGTAAAACTGAGGCAAAGCAGTGCCCACATGTAGGCCTTCGTTGCAAACGATTCCACCCCTACCCCTCCGACTGAAATAAAAAGCAATATTGTTCTTCCTGCTGCTAGTTTTTTCCATTAAAAGGCGTATATTGCTTCCTTTGCCCTCACCATGTCCAACATCCCCATGGGAGTTCTATGAAGGCAACTGATGGAAAGTCAGTGGTGCTTGAGGGAGAAATTTGAACATGATACAGTTTAAAAGAAAAAAAGCGGACGGGGGGAATAATTCATCCAATATTTTATGTGATTGCCGTTTCCAAATAGTCAACCCCAATGCCTACTGTGACTTAGTAGACCAGTTCTCTGCCCAAATAAATAATAAATAAATAAGAACAACAGAAGTATCAGTGCACCTCTAGGGCAAGCCTGACCCTCTTTCAGAGTTTGACCCGTAGAGCCAAATGTGGACATTTTTATACATAACTGCTGTATTATCATGTCTAAAATATTGCCAATATCCCAAAATCTTTGGGGATAAAGACTTCAAAAACAACAACCATTAAATATCTTTAGGGTGTAATTTAGCCCCATTACAACTAATGGTCGTTTTTTTTCCATTGACTTCAGTGGGAGGCAAATTACATTGTTTAGTCATTAAAAAAAATTATTTGGAGAGGCTGACTTTATTCTCCTCAGTCTGCTTGTGGACAGACATACTGTGGCTGTTTCTGGAACACAGGCAATAAATAATGCAGAGAAAATGCATTTTGACTAATTACAGACACACGCAAACACATTTTTATGAGGAAAAAAATAAAACCACATGCCCTCCTTATTTTTATATTGAAATATCCCTCAGCGCTTTTTGTAATAATCTAGTCAGCACTGAAGCAAAAACAAGATGCAGGAGGACTGGAGAAGGGGACGGTTCACTTGTTGTGGTGGAAGCAGAAATGTGCTTAACTGGTAAGAGACAAAATGGCGGGTGAATTCTACATATGCCCTCTTTTCTGCTCTATTTATATCCAGTTCTGCAAAATCCACTTCATTGTCCTTTCAGATGAAGATGGGCAGGAGTCTAAACAAGATTTTGGGTACCTTCCTTCTTTTGTACTGCCTGGCTTTTTAGCTTGACCAGGATTCAAAGAACCTGGCTGCATGGCTCATTTCATTCACCAAAAGGGCTTCAGTGACTGGGTTCACACAACATGATAAGCCATGGTGGCTTATAAGTCATGTTTGTTTCAGAGTGGCTTGTCATGTTGTCTGAACCCGGCCAAAGTGGCTTTGCGGGTGGTTAACAAACCATGTCGCTGGGTTCAGACAACACGACAAGCCACTTTGAAACAAACATGGCTCACAAACAACCATGGCTAATCGTGTTGTGTGAACCCAGTCAGTATGTGTTTCTGAAGCAGGAGCCCCAATTTATGGCAGACATCTCAAAGAAGATTCTCTCCACCACATCCACCCCACTTCATGCTACAGACACTGTGGGCTTGTTCAGACATGACACCAAACCACGTAGAGCTACGTAAATGAGTTCTGGGCTCCCAGGCTCCCTCATCCTGATCCTAACTTGCGGAAAACCATAGTTTACTGTTACATTCCAACAGTCAACCATGGTTTGCCAAGTGCAAACCATAGTTTAACCATTTGGACGAACTGACAGCCTGTGGTTTGACTCACACACCAGGATTTGGAAACATGGAATCTCTGTGAAGGAGACTACACAACACTGAGGCTCCTCGTGGCTCATTCACTAGCACCGAACCATGGTTCAGTATTCTGTCTCAGTGAACCTTATTTTTTTTAACCTTCTGACATTTAATAGGATATCTTTGTCCTGGGAAGGGTGGGGAATCTGTAGCCCTCCAGATATTGCTGGACTACAGCTTCCATCATCCCTAACCATTGCTCATGCTGGCAGGGGCTGATGGGAGTTGAAGTTCAACAACATCTGGAGGGCCAAGGGTTCCCCACCACTGCTCTAGGGCTTGAACTGGGGAGGGACTTTGTGCCCTTTGGTCAGGGCCTAGACCAGTTAGGCCTCAGGCTCTGCTTCAGGCCCAGGAAGCATGGAAAAGGGTGCGACCACGCTGGAAATATGAGCACAGCCTAATGGTTTTGGTTGGTCCAAAGGGCAGAGCTGAGAAACTTGGGAGTGGGTTTGGGGCAGAGCCCAATTCCAATGCTTATTTACCTAACTCAGGTGTACAACCATTTTTAAAACAGTTGAATGAAAGGGGATTAAAAAAAAAACAAAAAAAAACAGGCATGTGCTTGTTTTTCTGACAACTAGCCCCAAAGCAAACACAAAACAAGACCAAATGACCAGGTTGTTTCATTTCTGGCTGGCTGGCATCCTTCACAACCTTGGTCCCTGTTGTGTATGAAGTCTTTGGACTGGCCAGGCCCAATACGAACAGTCAGAGCTGGGCTTTCTGCCATGGCCTGGCCTACAGAGGCCTACCTTCTGCTCGCTGCACTTTAAGCTAGAGCTCACCACTCCTCCAGCAGCTAACATCAGGGACCGCCCCCCCGGGGGCGTACAACATCCCGTTCAAATCCCAACCCCAGACCAGCCTCGAGCGAAGGGCTTTACAGACATGCTTCTCCGTGCACTGACCGAACGTGTGGAAGGAGGAACAGGAGCATGCCCACTGGCCCCACCGCAACGTCAATGCACTCACACACATTCGGTGGAAGGTCTGAACCGGGGAGCAGGGCGGGCAGAATATGTGCAATATTTAGGTAATAAAACTATACCTTAACAGCATATACCTCCACATGACCAGGAACCCTGCATGCTCACAAGGAAGAGCATCCACACACCAGCAGGCTCTCCATTCAGACATTCTGGTGAATGCAGGAAGGTCGGGGGGGGGGCAGAGTCAGCCAGCATTTCGATGTTCAGTGTACATGCGGAAAAGGGTACGTCTAACGAGAACTTCTGAAAAGGGCTAGAGATTTTTATACTTGTGTGTACCAGACACCAGGGCCGCCCAGAGGGTTTATGGGGCCAGTGCGGGGGGGAGGGGAGATATGGTGTTTAGGTCCCTGCTGCATGCCCACTACAAGGCTGTATGGGGGGCTCTGGGGAGCAAGGCAGGGGCCCACGGCACACACTTTTGATTATATGCCCCTTTGATTAGTAGCCCCTTCTAATCAAAGTATTACTCCCATACGTAAACCCCAATATTGTTTGCATTCAGTGATCTTTTCAATTTTAAGAGTGCCCTTGCAAGCTAATGCTGCCCGAGAGGTACAATATTACAGACATCATCTGGCAGTAGTGGAAGGTGGGGGAATACTGATGTATTTCTCTCTCTCTCTCCCCCCCCCCCCATTTTAATTTGCTGATGCTGACCGGCCTAATGTTTCCAGGAGTCTTTCAAAAACCATTAGTGGGTCTCCTCAATATTACTTTCTCGAAACGCTTTTCCGATTATCTTGGTTTCCCACTTTAAGTGCATCTGTACTGTACGTTGTCGTAAAAAATCTGTAGAGAATTTTAATGAAAGCAGCGGAATTAAATTAATGACGTGGATCTTAAAGTCCACAGAGACTTTCCAAATGGCTCATTCAGGAAATTTATTTTTCTGAAAGCTTCTGCATGCTACAATAAAGCACGTATTAGGTTTCTTTCATTCCCCCCCCCCCATTTTTTATGTTTCTTTCTTTAAAATAAGGATTTATTTAATTGAAGGCAGCTAGTTGGCTCAAAAACAATGAAAGCAAAGCTTGCCTTAAACCCACGTCAGGTTTTCCACTCTGTAATTTTGTATTTGTATTAACAGAATTTAAAGATTCAGGGTGGAATGGAAAAGGGGGAAATACACAATTGTAATTTCTTTCAAACAATAAGGATATGACAGAATGGGGGCCTCTCCTCTGAAATACAAGCCCCTAGCAATAGATAACTTGTACAACACAAAATGGTGCTAGGGCTCCAATTCTTGGCAGCCACACCTTCTAGGAGAAAACATAGACCCCTTGAGGACTGATACTTTGCACATGTTCAGAGAAATTCTTAGCTATCAACCACATTCCATAGCAGAGACTAGTACACCCCCCCCTATGTTGTTGGACTACAACTCCCATCATCTGTGACCACTGGACATGCTGACTGGGGTTGATGGAAGTTGGGAGTCCAACACCGACTGGAGGACCTACAAGCAGCACTGAAAACAGACTCAGGGGCTTCACCTGAGACCTAGTGAGGGCTGGCCCAACTTAAGCCTCGCCCTATATGTCATACACCCAGTGCCCAGGCAGAGCTCACCACTGTGCCAACACCTGAACTGGGGGCTCATACCAGGCACCTGCCCTTTTTTTGCCCAGTCTAATTGCAGAGCTGTTGCAGCTGGCTGCTGCTACCCCACTGCTGCTGCCAGGTAAGCCCTCCAAGGCCTGTCAACATAGGAGAGGAACCTCTTCTAGACTCTGTCAAGGGCCTCTTCAAACTTGAAACTGACCCTACCACACTTAATACTTGGCTCTCTGTGTGTTTACTCGCCTCAACTCAGAGATACACAGAGGGCTGGTTTGCACGATCGCTGGTGCCCACCATAGCATAAATAAGCCATGGTGAGTTGCAGTGTGTGCTGACTGCCATTGTGAATATTCAAGCTGCATCGAGCGAGTGGGTGGGTACCACGGCAAGCAGATGCCGTGGCGGGCAGGCACCACAGTTTATCATGATGTGCAAACCCGAGCAAGATGGCTTATTGCTGTGGTTAACAAGCCACCCAGAACCCATGGCAACAAGCCACCCTGGCCGGCTTTGCACGTCACAATATGCCGCGGTGACCATCCACCATGGTTTAAATATTCACAATGGCGGCCAGCACACACAATAACCCGCCTTGGCTTATTTAAGCCACAGTGGGCACTGGCGATCTTGCAAACCAAGAGTTTTGCATTCTTCCTCCTCCCTCCCAATCCCTTTTCCTTTTGTGTCATGTCTTTTAGATTGTGAGCCTGAGGGCAGGGACTGTCTTATTATTAATCTTTGTAAGCCACTCTGAGAGCCTTTTCTGGCTGAAGAGCGGGGTATAAATGCAATAAACAAACAAACAAACAAACAAACAAACCAGAAAGGGAAATAAGAAGAGCAAGAGGTAGAAGATGAAGCCACAGGCAAGTCCTGCAAACAATAACTTGGAGCCCCGTTTTCCTGTTCCCTTCAAACCATATAAACATACTATCCATCTCTCTGAGGATATATCTACACTACAAACATGAACGAGTTATCAAAACTGGTTTGGCTGTCATACATCCATGCCCACCTCCAAAGGCACATTGGGAATTATAGATTGTAGGGTTTGTTTTTTATGAACCCTACCTCCTTCAGAGAGGTTCCACTACCAGAAATTGGGATCACGGCAGGGTGGAGAGCCACAACATTTAAACTACAGTGTGTTTGTAGTACCATGCAGAGACACATCGGAATCATATCCCTGATTAGAACCAAAGTTTAAATGTCGCAGCAATATTTTTCTGAGCTTTCCCTCTCCCTTTTTTTTTTTTTTTTAAAGCAGCTGGTCTGCCTTCCTTCTGTGCAGCATTGCTGATTTTCACCTAACGTTCCTGTTATTTGGAAATGTTTTGTGTGGTTTTTTTAAATCAAATTACACAAAAATTAAACAAAAATATTTTTTTTATTGATAAATTACATTTATTAATGAAATTGTTTCAGCAAACTGCAAACTAGTGCTAGCCTCTCCTTTCCAGGAACTGAAGGAGGGTTGTTCAAGAACGTTCCTCAATTCAGAACATTCTTGGTCTGCAACATAGATTCGCTAACTCCATAAAGCCTCATGAGACAAACTCCTTTGAACTCCAGATATCACACTAAGACGTAAGCAAGAGCCACTTCATGCTTTCTGCAGGAAAAGAGTTAGGCTATTTTCCCCTGCTGTTCAGTGTCTAGGGATGCCTGTATTTACAACAAGCTGGAAAGCCATGATTGGCCACTGGCTTCCATGTGAATGTCCACTGTGTGTTTAGGAGTGTGCACATCTGTCCTTAACATAAGGTGTTAAGAGTAGGTATGCACCCATGAACATGTTTCCCAGCATGTCTTTATGGTTTTAGGGATGCCTGCCAAACTCAGACACGGCCTGCAACATTTTGGCACCTGAAGCGGTATGAAAAGCTAAATGCCACACTCCCACGGTGGAGAACATCAAAATAATAAATTAAGGGTGCAATCCTATAGACCAGTGTTCTCCAACCTTGGGTCCCCAGATGTTTTTGGCCTACAACTCCCCAGCATGCCCCAGCCAGCATGCTGGGAGTTGTAGGCCAAAAACATCTGGGGACCCAAGGCTGGAGAACACTGCTATAGACGTTTAGGTGGGGAAAAAGGCCTACAACTCCCGGCATGCTGGGAGTTGTAGGCCTTTCCCCGCTATCTAATCTTGCATTGGATTGTGCCCTAAGTAACAGATATCCACAAAGTGCCAACGCCGCCGTGATTAAACTTACTTTTATCCATTTAATTAAACCTTTTACAATTTTTTTTTATATTTTTAGAAATTTTTAAATACATACTAACATTTTGAGTATAAAACCTTAATGTTTTCACAAATTCAAATTTGAGGACTTAACAATGATAATGCTAGAATTTCAAGTTACACCATATAAATTTACATGCAAGTTTGAGGACTTAATAATAAATATTACAATTACAACTACAAGTAACACAATTTATATATCTATTCATATGTGCTTTAGCATACCAAGTCCTAACTTTGTTGTCTTTTTAACAGAGTTAGTAGAAGCCTTTCTCTTGTTTTTTCTTTTTCTTTTTAAAGTGACATAGGCCTTCCCCTGTTTTTTCTTTTGAGGAGGCCACCGCCTGAGAATTCCCTTATTTTTTTCTTTTGGTTTTTCTTCCCAGGTGGCTTGAGCCTTTTTCTATTTTTCCTTTGGAGAGGCTTCCAGTGTACTGATTGCTGCATGCCCGACAAGAAACCGGTTTGCCCCTCTTGTTTCATTCATTATCTTCTTCAAGGGTCCTGGATCCTCTAATCAATTACCTGCTGGATGTCTTACTTGTATGAATGATGATGAAATGGTTAACAGCTGTTACCAGCTGCATATAGAGTATAAATACATGTAGTAAAAAGTATGACCACTAGAGGATCCAGTGAGAGTAAAAGCATGATGCAGATACAGGAAGAAACAATGTAAGAATGTAAGTAAAACAAGGGGACCTTGAAGATAGATTGTATGATGTTTGTTTTGTAACGCTGTAGAAATATTTTTGTGTTTTGGTGTAGATTTGACACTGATATAGTCTGTGAGAAACCCTTGAAGAAGATAATGAATGAAACATGAGGGGCAAACTGGTTTCTTGTCGGGTGTGCAGCAATCAGTACACTGGAAGCCTCTCCAAAGGAAAAATAGAAAAAGGCTCAAGCCACCTGGGGAGAAAAACCAAAAGAAAAAATAAGGAAATTCTCAGGTGGTGGCCTCCTCAAAAGAAAAAACAGGGGAAGGCCTATGCCACTTTAAAAAGAAAAAGAAAAAATAAGAGAAAGGCTTCTACTAACTCTGTTAAAAAGACAACAAAGTTAGGACTTGGTATGCTAAAGCACATATGAGTAGATATATAAATTGTGTTACTTGTAATTGTAATATTTATTATTAAGTCCTCAAACTTGCATGTAAATTTATACGGTGTAACTTGAAATTCTAGCATTATCATTAAGTCCTCAAATTTGAATGTGAAAACATTAAGGTTTTATACTCAAGATGTTAGTATGTATTTAAAAATTTCTAAAAAATATATAATTTTTTTTTGTAAAAGGTTTAATTAAATGGATAAAAGTAAGTTTAATCCAGTGCTTCTCAATTATTTTCTGTCATGCCCCCCCTAGGAAGAAGAAAACATTTCGCGCCCCCCGCGCGACTGTAAATAGTATCATTTGTCTATAAAATTGTTATAAGTACACCTCTGCATAACACTGTATCCTTATTAACGTATAAGAGAATAAAAAAAGAAAGAAATGTGGATCAATTTACAACAAGAATAGCTTTATTAACTGTAGCAGAAAAGATTTAAAGGAGCACAGGATTTAAAGGAAACAATATTAAAAAAAACTTTTAACTGAGGTCAAACAAGCCCCCCTTTACGGAGCCTCGCGCCCCCCCTGGGGGGCCCGCCCGGCCCCACTATTTGAGAAGCACTGGTTTAATCACATGGCGGCGTTGGCACTTTGTGGATATAGTAATAATTACCGTGATTCTCCTTGTATTAGCTGTTCTAAGTAACAGATAAGCTGTTACTTTTACACAGCACTCTTTAAATCCATTGTCTGAGGTAGACGACTTCATTCTGCCTAATGTCTGACTCCACCATTCACATGTTACATGTTTACAGCAGGAAATGTAGATCAAATCTAGGCTCTGTAATATCCACTTCTTTTAAATTTCCAAAGAGATGCTGAATTTTATGAGGGAGAAGGAATATATTCTAGAGCAGCCACCCCCAACTTGGCACCCTACATGTATGTTGGACTACAATGCCCATCACACCCAGCCAGCATAGGCCATGGGGTGATGCTGGTTAGGGATTATGGGAGTTGTATTCCAGCACGACTGGAAGGCATCAGGTTCTAATGGATTAATGGGTTTCTTTTTCAAAAATCTTATCCCCACCCCACCAAATAACACCATAGCCCGCCACATCTAAAGACATAAGAAGAGCCCTGCTGGATCAGGCCAAGGGTCCATCTAGTCCAGCATTCTGTTCACACAGTGGCCAACCAGCTGCCCACGGGAAACCTACAAGCAGGACATGAGAGCAACAGCACCCTCCCGCCCATGTTCCCCAGCAACTGATATGCATAGGCATATTGCCTCTGATCCTGGAGGTAGCATATAGCCAACAGGACTGGTAGCCATTGATAGCCTTCTCCTCCATGAGTTTGTCCAAGTTACATAACAAACCCTCCGAGTTACATAACCCTCCAGCTACAAGAGTTGAGAGGCATATCTGGAAGGCATCAGGTTGGGGAAGGCTGTACTAAGCCTTGAATTATTGTAGGCATGTCTGAGGCACACAAGGAGGCCCAGGAATTTATTCTGTACCTTAAAAGACTTGATTATTTTATTTTTAAATTCAGGCTATTGAAGTGACACAAATGACTTACATTTGTTTGCGGTGGGAAGGCTCGTTTAGCCTAAAACAATGTGGACTAGTAAGTTCTGTAGACTTATTTGCAAGGCTGTCATAAAGTACTTTTCAAATGCAAGGGGTTCTTTTATTTGAAATACACTTTTCATAATAGTTATGAACCTGCAATTAAAAAAAATAAAAATAAAAGACAGAACTCCCCCCCCCACATCGCAATTTTCCCCTAATACTGAGACACATTTTCCCCCACAACAACCAAAAACTGTTTTGTTTACATTTTTTCCCTTCCTGGAGATGCCGCAACACAAGGGTGGGAGGATGTGTGACCCAGCCAAGACTTTATTTACAACACAACAAACCACAAGGGAAGGAGCTGTCCAAGTTTTCCTGCTGGATTTGGGATAGTAGGAGAGAACGTGCTCAGATGTCCGGAGGCCGTGATATTTTACACATTGCTGGGAACAGAGGTGGACTCCTAGTGACGTGGGCCTTGGCCTCTGACATCTTGTAAGTTACATAACCCTCCAGCTATGAGATCTGAGAGCACCTCTGTTGATCACATTTAAAAAGGCCACTTTTGCAGTTAGCAAACTTCTGGGTTGCCCTAGAGAAGATTCAGAGTTGCTTACTTCTAAGGCTAGAGAGAGTGCCAGCAATTTTTTAGGCATTTTGAAAAGACATGATCTCTGTTCATGTTGTGTGCCTGTGTGCATATACCAGGTTGCAGAACCACAAGCCAAATCTGGCATTACAGGATTCCTCAGATGGCCACGCTCCGTTACCTGTCCCCATCCCAGCTTTTCTGCATTTGCCCTTAGTCTGACAGAAGGTCAATACCACATGGTGTATACACTCAAGCATTTCATTTTCATCTCTAGAAAAATCTGTGCAGGGATTCAGCGTTCTGAAAAAGCTCTTTGCTCCAGGCAGATAGGTTCTGGGACCCTGTGTCCATTCCCCTCTTTTAGGAAAGCTTCAAGCTGGGAGCTCTTGTAAAGCTATTGCGATTATGCAGTTCAGTTGTGGGCTCACATAGGAGCAGAAGGCTCCATCCCTGATATGCAGTTAGCCGGGCCCTTGACCAGCGGCACTGAGGCTCCTGCCTGGTGAACCATTTCCTCTGTTCCTAGAGTCTTGGGTATGATTCAGGGGCTTATACGTGCTGTTGAGAGGCAGCCAAAAACCCACCAAGTAGCATGGAGACCTCTGGTCCTGCCATGTCCTCAGGGCCACTTGGGGGTATGGGAGTTTGCTGGGGGTTCCTGCTCCCCCTGCTCAACCTCTAAGGAAACCTCGAGTTCCAGGTCTGGGCAGGGTTGAACCCGGACACCTGGGGAATTTGGCTGACAGTCCAAACGAGGCAAGTGTTTGATTCAAAACAGGCAGCGACCAAGTTCCAGTGGATACCAGAGGCAGGTAGGTAGTCAAAAGCAGATAGGGGTCAAGATCCAAGCCAGCAATCAGGGAAAGCGGAGCATAAACATAGGCAGTGTCTTCTCAGCAGAACAGAGTGCTCAGTCCAAGGATCCAAGCCCAGAGGATTTATAGGGTGATTGGCCCTTGGGGTCAGGTGACGGAATGCTCAGGCAGACTGGTACTGCAGGCTATAGGGCATCCTTGGAACCAGGTATGCAGCGGAAACAGAGCACTGGGGGGGAAAGAACAACTCACAAAGGCTCTGCTGCTTGATTGCTGGGAGTTCGGATTCAAGACCCTGCCCTTCCTTGGCACCTTACACTGTTGCCTCTGGCCGAAAGAAATGAGTACACAGGAGAAGGCAAAACTTCTCCCAAACCACTTTCAACTCTCTAAGAAATGATTGTCTTCTCTCTAGCCTATCTTGTTCAGAAACCCTCTTATATACAGAATGCCATATCCCATTTCCCACCCTTCTCATTATAAGGATACAAACATAAGAACATAAAAAGGATCAGACCAAGGGTCCATCTCGACCAGCATTCTGCTCGCACAGCAGCTGCCCACAGAAGCAGGACATGAGTGCAACAGCACCTTCCCACCTTAATGATAAGCAACATCATTAAGGGACATTTAAGAACTCTGCTCTGGTCAATGGAAATGAAGGCTTGCAAGAGATTATAGGAAAACCTATGTTCACTCCATCTCCCCAAAAAACCAAAACCCCATGTGACTGCCTTAAAAAAAAAAGTACTATCTGCTTATGATTTTTGTTTGCCTCCTGGTGAAACCTTGCAAATAAATCAGTATGTATGTTGGCCAGCAGCGAGAACCAGTAAGACGCCTTCTCTCAGAAGCAGAATCGACTTTCGACATCAGAATCAACGTCACAGCTGGCTTGCTGCCCCAAAAGCAACTTGCAGTGGCCATTTAGTCTCTTACCAGATGCAGTTAACAGGGAATGTGGTGCGGGCCTCCTCCATGAAATCAACCAACATTATACAAACAGAGAAGTAAAAACAACAAGGAAGGTCCACCTTGCCAAACGCACGTGTAAGAGAGCAAATCCAGTCCCCCGGCCCCAATCCCTTCCCCCATCCCCACCCACTTTCCCCCAAACACCTATTCTTGGGTGGTTTCCCAGCTTTTATACAGTTTTTCTCCCAGTCTAAAAGGCTGAAATGCCTCTCCTAAGGCCTAGTTACTGGCAGTCAGAGCATTAAGCTAAAATATGCTGGTATTTTATTTATTTCTTTTTTGTATTTTGGCCCTGGTATTTTAATTTTATTTTTTTGTATTTTGGCCCTGCCCCCCTTTTACCCCATCCACCACTGGAATGCAGCCCCCAAGAGCTT
Source organism: Shinisaurus crocodilurus (assembly GCA_021292165.1). Taxonomy (NCBI): domain Eukaryota; kingdom Metazoa; phylum Chordata; class Lepidosauria; order Squamata; family Shinisauridae; genus Shinisaurus; species Shinisaurus crocodilurus. Next base: position 25,570,491 of record CM037890.1, read on the forward strand.
CTCTGAAATTGAATTCAGCCCTTGGGCTGAAAGACACTCCCCCCCACCTCTACTTTAAGTCCCTTGCGGGCAAAAAATAGGATGAATAAAATAATGAGAGGCAGCTAACAGAACAAAGGGCTTGTATCCGAGAGCAGTTTCGGACAGCATGAAGATGCCAAAGGGGCTAGACGTGTGCACGTCTCATGCATCCTCTTCCCCTGCATTTCTGCCTCATTCAAAATAGGTGTTTCATCTCATAGGAATCAGGTTATTCCCTCCAACAGGAGGAGAAATATCTGAAATTGCTGCAAGAGAATTGGTCTTAGGTCTTGCCTATACCACAAACATGCAAGATGGCCATATGCAAATTCCCCCATCGATGAAACGGTATTAACAGTGGCCGACATTATAGATAGGTACTGAATTAAATGTGATTGAGATTGTAAAGTGTTTTGCCAGTAGAACATGCTTCATAAATGATTTACACAGTTGTGTGATTAAAACGGATCCAGGTAGGCCAAGCAAACATGTCATGAAGAATAGCCACTGACGAACCTTGGTGCCTCTATGAACTGGCCAAACCCCCCACAGCCTTTCAAAGCCGGCTAAGCCAGTGGCCAAGTCTTCTGAAAGTGAGTTCCACCAGTTAAGTATGTGTAGCAAGACCTATCTTCTGCAAAATCAGCAAGACTTTTCAGCGCATACTAATCTGATTGCAAAATGGGGTTTTAAAAGAAGATGAAAACAGATCCTTTGAGGATCTACTTCTTCTTTTATCTCAGAGTGAGCAAAATGCTTTTTTTCTTTTAATCCTTAGCTGTGTTTGTAATTGCATCTATAACGTTCTCTCTCTCTCTCTCTCTCTCTCGCACGTGCGCTCTTTTTCTACAGCCCACCGAAAGTAGAACAGATATTCCAGGTGCCCATTTTGAAAGGCAACGAAGAATTAAAGGAAAAGAATAACTCACAAACAAGCAAAGTTAGTTGAGGAGTCTCCTCTTCTACTGGTAACAGGAAGTACGCAGTCAGTTCTCATTGTGGCTGGGAGCCCACAAGCGTCACCCACTCTTTCCTCCCCAGTTATAACCATGTGCCTAAGCAATGTGCAGAGCTAAGAGCTTTCACTGGAAAGGAGACAGAGAAAGAAACCACCTCAAAAACTAATCTTCATAAGATATATTTAGACCCACTTCGTCTGAAGCAACAGAAAGAACCACTTCCCCATGGATCAAGTTCTACAGTGTTTGGAGGATATTGTAGAGAGGCCAGGGCCAGTGTCAAGGGTAGGCACGGTTGGGCACTTGCTGAGGGCCCATACCCTGACAAGAGCCCACTGGGACCTTGCTCCTCCACTTCATCATTGCAACCTGCCTGCTCTGGCCCACGCGACAGCGGTGGTGAGAAAGAGGAGCGGCAGATGCCGCTCTGCTTGCTTGCTCTCTGGCTCTCTGCCTGTCAAGCAAGCAAGTGGTAACAAGGATGAGAAAGAGGATGAGGAGCAAGAGCAGTGAGAAGGTAGACTCGCAGAGGGGATAGACTCTTGCCCAAGATCCCTCAAAAACCTGGAGACAACACTGAGAGAGGTTGAGGCAACCTGCGAGGTTCCTTCCCGCATCAGTGTTGCTGGCATTTAGGAGAGGAACAAAGAACCGTGCCATCCATCTGTCCTTTCTACTAATGTTATGGGGACAGTGTGGGACTAGACCACGGAGAAGTGGTTTCCAAGACTCTCTGGGAATTTATAAGTGCTGGGCTTCAGACACTGCAGCCAAAGGAAGAATCCGAGCAAGGCCAGCCTTCCACAACTGTCTGGCTCATCTCCAATTCCCAGAAAAATTGCAGAAGGCCTAGAGAGAAGGAGAGCAGAATTTCCCCTATCAAGGGACATGGGCTTCTGTGCATTGCGTAGTTCTTTGTCCCTCACCACAGTTGGTAGAAAGAGGTCAAGATATACAAAATAGGGAAACACATGCACATTTACCTAATTTGCATGATTTATACAGGTTGCATAATTCTGTATTGCTAGGCACAGAATTATACTGACAGAAATGTGCACAGTATAACCAGGAGAATAGCATTTCATACATCCAGGACTGTACATGTACTGAGGTTCTGCAGTCATAACATGCAAAACAAACAGCAGAATCCCACTTCCTAAAAACCTATGGTTTGGGGTTTTTTATGTTAAACAGACCAAGTTTCTAGCCCTTATGGCTGTGAAAATATGCTTGAAAGTAGGCGGGCAAAGCCTGCTGAAATCGCAAAAGCCAGAGAAGTGACTGACTGCCATATCCAACTATCAGAGGATAGGTCCCCAAAGGCTTTTGTAGCAACTTGTCCCTCAGTGTGAGCAGCAAAACCATAACAAGATGACCCAAGTGAAACGTGCTCACTTTATACGATTTCTACAGTTGCAGAACTCGTATTTCCTTGTGGCAGACCTTTTGATCACCACAGTGCGGAATGCTGTTTTATTTGTTTGCCTTTCCAGCACAGAGTATATACAGCCACAAACACAGCATTGCTAAAAAAAATTGAGAGTGGGGAGACAAAAGCCAGATAGCACAGAGTCAACATCTTCAGCTCAGCAGCCTCTTTCTTGAGATCTGCCCATATAAAGTGCTGGAACTTACCTTGGGGGCACAAGATAACCACCCGATAATGTCTCCGTGTTGGAGGGAGTCAAGGCAGCATCGACGACAACAGAGGATGTCAGCACCCAGGCTCGAAACATCAATATCCTAGAGGGAAGCCGAATCAACACGGAATTAATGAGCAAGCCGGAGGGAAATGAAGAGTGGGCGGCGAAACATCGGCTTTCTAGCCCTGCACACCGCACTAATCACTCCTGTGCAAACAAGTGGGAAACTGCCGTGGAGGTTTTTTTGGACTGCACATCTTCCGAGAGACTCTGCAGACATCCCCCTGGAATGTTGGAAATTCAATACATGACAGTAGGCGGCAAAGGGAGCACCTTAGGGATTTCGACTCGCTCCAAGCTGTGTGCGTCATCGTCCTCTCTCTAACTCATGGAAATTTAACCAGGGGAGTAGGGGGAAGGGGGACAGCGGACGGCAATGACCACCCTCACGTACTCACGTACTCCCTCTCTTCAGGGGCACCAGAGTCTCCATCCACGCAAACCTCTTCAGCCAAACTCAGAGGCAGGGACCATTTGAAGCATGCAGACTTTTCCAAATGGTAGGGTAGGACAGGTCCATGGCATAGAACTGGGGTCCCCAACCTGGTGCCTGTCGGGTACTATTGTGCCCACCAGACTCCCTGCCCCTCCTGATTTTTATTTTATTTCTTAAGATTGTTTTAAATAAAATTAAAACATGTTTTTTTAAACTGGGAGGTGGCTGGCATGCTGCAAAGTGAAGTGCTGTCCTCCAGCGCCATCTTTTTGGGGTTCTAAAAGAGTGGTTTTGCGTTTTCGAGCTCAGTACCCACCTCTGCCTTTTACTTAAGGTTCTTGGTCAAGTTACTTTTCTTTCTGTCTCACTGGTTTGTTTGGGGTCCCCTGGGATAGACGCAATTGAGAACAACCATTACACAAATGGGAAGGGCGGATTAGCTTCATCCATAATCACGCGGCTTCTCTCTCTCTCTCTCTCTCTCTCCCCTCTCCCACACAAGCATACAGCCACCCTTTTTCCTGTACACGTGGCTGCTGCTGACCCACCAAGGGTTGGCCACTAAGACAGCCATGCAAATAAACCCTCAAAAGTTACTAGTCCATAAGACCTTCTGCCTACCCAACTATATCTATTGCGCCCACCCCCCTCTCTCTTTAGGTCACAAATGACTAACTTTTATAGAGCTTCTCTGACCACTCATCTCTTATGAATCACAGACAACCAGACTGTGAAGGACTGCCAACCGGTCCTTTACTCAAGACCAGAGATCAAAGGTGCAAAACTGCCAGCCTTAGCTCTGCCGTCTTGACCTGATTCTCTCAGGGCCTTGCCCTGGGTCTATACACTGGATTTAGCACTGAACCACAGAGGAACCACACACACCATGTGGGGTAAAACCAGGAAAGTTTATTTAAGGTAAACAGATTACAATAAAAGGTAGGGAATGAGGGAAGAGGGAGAAAAGTGGGGAGACACTTTGGTACATACAAGTAGAGCTACAAAATAACAAAAACTAGTTCCTTTACTATATAAATAGCCAGACACTTACTCTCTTTGCCTGGGGGTTGGTCTTCTTTAGGGCCTGCCTCAGCAAAAGCCCTACTCCGCGCTTCTTTGCGTCTAGACAACAAAAACCCAAACCAGAAATCACAGCTGGCAGTATAGATTCCCCCCCCCCACCTCTCCTTTTAGTAGCCCAGCTGTCTTTGGCCAATCAGGATTAACTTCATCTGGGCTAGCCTAGGAAGAAGAGGGGTGGTTCCTTGATCATGACTAGAGGGCTTGGGAATATTTGCATGTGAATAGCTGTGGCACTGAGACATCAAAAACACGGGAGAGAGACATCAAAGACATGGGAGACTCTGAGGGAATCATAGAAAAGTAGAGTTGGAAGGGGCCTACCAGGCCATCGAGTCCAACCCCCTGCTCAATGCAGGAATCCAGGTCAAAGCATCCCTGACAGATGGCTATCCAGCCGCACCTTGAATGCCTCCAGAGTGGGAAAGCCCACCACCTCCCTAGGTAGTTGGTTCCATTGTCTTATTGCTCTGACAGTTAGGAATTTTTTCCTGATGTTTAGGTGGAATCTGGGTTCCTGTAACTTGAGCCCATTATTCCGTGTCCTGCAAACTGGGATGATCCAGAAGAGATCCTGGCCCTCCTCTGTGTGACAACCCTTCAAGTACTGGAAGAGTGCAATCATATCTCCCCTCAGTCTCCTCTTCTGAAGGCTAAACATGCCCAGTTCTTTCAGTCTCTCCTCATAGAGCCTTGTTTCCAGTCCCGTTATCATTCTTGTTGCCCTGCTCTGAACCCTCTCCAGTTTGTCTACGTCTTTCTTAAAGTGTGGTGCCCAGAACTGGACGCAGTACTCAAGATGAGGCCTAACCAGTGCTGAGTAAAGGGGAATTATCACTTCACGCAATTTGGAAGCTATACTTCTATTAATGCAGCCCAAAATAGCATTTGCCTTCTTTGCAGCCACATTGCATTGCTGGCTCATATTCAGTTTGTGATCTACCACAATTCCAAGATCCTTCTCACTTGTAGTATTGTTGAGCCAAGTGCCCCCCATTCTGTAACTCTGCATTTGGTTTCCTTTCCCTAGGTGCGGCACTTGGCATTTATCCCTATTAAATTTCATTCTGTTGTTTTCAGCCCAGCGCTCCAGCCTATCGAGATCTCTTTGAATTTTGTTTCTCTCTTCCAGAGTATTAGCTGTTCCACCCAACTTTGTGTCATCTGCAAATTTGATAAGCATTCCCTGCACCTCCTCATCCAAGTCATTAATAAAAATGTTCACACAGACAATGAGCTATTTAGAAGCCTGCACTAAGAGATGGTCCACACATGTACATTCAATCACCCTAGATGAGTGCCGGGTCAGCATCTACCCATCATCACACAGGTCCAAAGGTTGGACAAAAGGGAAGGAAGGGAAAAGGTCCGGGGACACTGTCTCCTATCAGCAGCTGGTGTAAATTCCAGCCCTAGGACTGTACCACTTCAGCCTGGAACTGAATATGACATCATCAAACAACAACAACCACCTCTTTGCATGTACAAAACTAGCAAATCAGGCCAAAGGACACAGACAGACTTTCTTCTTTATGTGCTCTTCTCCACACACACACACACACACACACACCACAATGGACATGGAGCTGCATGCACCAATTGGAAGAGCATATAAATCATGCAACCCCACCACCTCTATCTGGAGACTGAAGTAGCATACTCCAGGGAGGAAAAAGATTCCCACTGGATTCTGCGGAATGTATATACAGTATATACAGTAACTACATGTATGTATATACAGTAACTAGTCCTGGAGGACACCTTGCAACTGGATTTGAAACTAGCAGCATTGAAATCGAGATGATACACAAGTGTTCTATCCAAAGGAGCATGTTCTTGCTCCACTCAAATCCAACCGAAATAAAAGGTCCCGACAGATAATTTTTGCCCCGGATTTAAAAACAAACACACACCAAACATTAACATCTCTATTGTCGAATGCATAACTTTCCTGGGGGTTTGTCAGAAACAGATTAAAAGGAAAGCCATGTACACAGGAGTGACTGTGTGTGTGTGTGTTCGCGCGCGCGCACACACACGCACACACACGCATACCTGCATCAGATTGTCCCCACTGAGATGATAAGGACCATGAAGCTAACAATAAAATATTTTAAACCTGGGCTTCAATTAATTTATTTATTTTTATTTATATATGTATATTGGAGGGCATATTTGAAGCACTGCCAATATGTTATCCCAGTAATCCTTATAGCATACGGTAAGACAGGCCAGTATTATCCATTCCAGCTACTGTGGACTTGGGGTGGCAGAGGCAGAGAGAGGGGCTTGCCGAAGGCCAAGTACTGAGTTCCAGGCATGCCCTTTAGGAAGCAGATTTGGTTAAATTGTATAGAGTGCTGTGAAAGCGAAAGAGTGACATAGTGCTGCAGAGTCCAAAGAACAGGCCTCGGCTGACGTCTCTGCTTTGGACTCAGGCCAACAAGAGAGAGACGTCTTTTGCTCTCCTGTGGCTATTGCTTTCTAAGAATGTAGGAAGAGCCGTGCCAGATCAGACCAAAAGCCTATGAAGAGCCGTGCCGGATAAGACGAAAGGCCTATGTTCCACAGTGGCCAACCATATGCCCAAGGGAAGCGCATAACAGGACGTGAATCCAGTAACACCCACCCACTCATGCTCCCCAGAAACTGGTATACAGCGGGATACTGCCTCCAATATACAGCTACCATGACTTAGTAGCCAACGATAGCCTTGTCCTCCGTGAGAGATCTGCAAACAATAGGCAATGCAAGGAGTTTTACCTGTTTATTTTCCAGCCTTTAAAAACTCTCAGGTGCCATTATAGAGCAATGGCTCTCCATCACTGCCCCCACCAAGTCGTTTACTGAGGCCACTCAGATGCCCCCAAAGAAAAACAAGCCGGGGGGGGGCGGGAAGGGAGGCAGTACTGCTTCTGGGTTCCCTTGTTAATCAGGAAAGCCCTTTTCGAGGAAGCTTGTTCATAAAATGGAAGTGCAAAGCTGGACATGGTTTTTAGAAACTTTTCTTAAAGAAGCGTAACATTTACATTTCTTAAAGAAATGTAAACTTGCTTACCGTATTAGATGCATCAGATAAAAATACAGGCAGTCCCTGAGTTACGAACGTCCCGACTTACGGACAATTCATACTTAAGAACGTCCCGCCATATATGTACAAATCTGAGTTAAATACAATGGTTTGTACTTACGAACGAACGCACGCACTGTACTTGGCGACACTTTGAAAACATTGTGTGGCTTCTATTCCGACTTATGTACAAATTCAGCTTAAAGACAGACTTACGAACGAATCTCGTTCGTAACCAGGGGACTGCCTGTAGCACCATACAAGATTATGGCCATACAAGATGCCTTTCTTCACTGCTCGATTTGGATGGTAATACCAGGGTTTAAGGGTGCAATCCTATGCAACTTTAGACTGAAATAAAGGCCTACAACTCCCAGCATGCCCCAGCCAGCTATGCTGGCTGGGGCATGCTGGGGGTTGTAGGCCATTTTTTCTGTCTAATCTTGCCTAGGATTGCACCGTAACTGGCTTTAAACCAGTTTGTTTTTTATTCCACTATAGCTTCCCATCCCAAGATGGGAAGATACTGCACTGTACAGTAGGCAAATCCATTAGTTCAGAAACGCAGCTCCTCGAAGAGAGTTTACGGCCATCTTGTTTCACAACATCCTTGGTCCATAAAACTGTCCAGACATCAGAACAGTCCCTTGTTGTTTTGAAATACCTGACAACCCATTTTCTCAGCTCCTCTGCAGCAGAAACTAAACCAGTAAAAAATAAGCAAACCTCAATGTATTACAGAAAATGCATAATTTAGCATTGCTGTGAAAGCCACAAATCTCACCCACCCCTCCTGCTCTCCCGTTGAAGACCTTTTATTTGCACCTCTGATTATTTCTGCATTAATGTGCTAGTTTTATCTCATTTGTGATAAACTCCACCTGTTTGCCAACATGTTCTGCCTCCTGCCTCTCTAGAAAAACAAAAACAAAAAAAGAAGAGTGCTTTCATGTGTTCATGAACTTTTTCATCAACTTTTTTTTTGGTACTTCATTTTACTCCAAAAGAAAAAAGTCCTGGCTTAGGATTTAACTAATTAGTGAGGGAATACAATGCAGTTAAAGCAGACATGTAAATAATCACTCTCCCGATCGCCTGTGGCGAGTTGAAGCCAACCAGGGTAGATGCTATCGTAAATGGGTTGAGAATTGGTCCTTTTCCTTCCTCCTTCATAGGCCAGCAATGTTGCTTGCAAGGCCAAATTTAAAATGTGTGATGGATTAACTAATCTGCATTAAGGCTATCTTGAATGGAGTTTTTCAAACCAGTACACAATTGGGAGGATTATAGCGATTGGAGCGCCCTAATCTGCATTGATCAACTGGTGTTCATTTATTCTAAAACAATTTCTGTGGAGCTCAAGGCTATGATCCTGTGTACATATAATGCCAGGATGAGAACGACAGTGGTGTGACTTGGAAAAGAAGCAAGTTGGAGGGTAAACAGTGGTCTGTTGGATGTGGGGGTGGAAACGAATCAAATTCCACTGCAAATTTCGAGTGAGTGGAAAGGGTCTTCTCTGCCCCTTCCTTTTTACCAACACCCCACTTGGGTTGTAGACTATTTCAAAGCACGGCCCACTCCAGGTTTCCATTTATAGCCCGCCTTTCCTCCAAGGAGCCCAAGGTGGCGTACATGACCCTCCTCCTCTCGTATTTTATCCTCACAACAACCCTGTGAGGTAGGTTAAGCTGAGAGGCCGTGACTGGCCCAAAGTCACCCAGTGAGCTTCATGGCCAAGTGGGGACTAGAATCCGGGTCTCCCGAGTCCCAGTCCAACACTACGCCACACTGGTTGGAGGGGTCCCTTGAGAGAATGGCCTCTAGTGGGACCTATCCTATGATGCTGAGCCCCAACAGGCTTCCCAGCAGCTCTCGGATAAGCGCCAGGAGGCTGGAAGTCTCCATTTTAAAGTTTCCCGCAGTGCACTGGGGCGATGCCACATTGGAGGTATCGAGGGAAATTAAAATGGAGGCTCCGAGAGTCAGCCACTGAATGGAGCGCCAGAATTTTTTTTTTTTAAAGGGGAGGATGTCCAGGGTAGGCATCTGCACTGAGGCTCAGCCGTTGCCCAAGGGTGCTGAGTGCCGGTCCCAGACCTGTTTCAAAGATTCTAGCTGGCTGGGGCATGCTGGGAGTTGCAGGCCTTCTTTCTGTCTAAACTTGCATAGGATTGCACTGTTAGTTATCTTTTGAATGGCTTATACCAGCTGCCCCTGAAGAAGCGTTGCAAGACATGACATGTTTGGGCCAATTATTCCCTCTCAGTGTACCTCTGCAATCTTCTCCTCTCTTCTCATTTTTGTACTTGGTGCCCTTCCTTCTTTCCTTCTCTGGTTTATAGCTCCTTTGTCACAAACCACCCAAAAAACTCCTTCCTACCTCTATTGAAATCGGCTGTACTTTTCCATTTCTTTCAAAGATCAAGGCACATATATATCTGCCGGCTCTTCAGATTCAAGAACAGCTTGCAGCAAAAGTCTCAGTCCGTGCGCTAACAATTCCAGAGTTTGCAAGTGAAGCAGTTTGTTCCATTACCCTTAGACAGCATCACTCTGTTTATTCAGAGCCAGCCTGATAGACGGCTCTAATTAATCTCCTTCATGGGCATGATCAACACCAGCGCCATTCGCACCAGCATGGCGGTTTCAACAGCTTCGGAAGCTTAATTTGAACTGCCCTGTGCCTGAACACACAGGCATGGAGATAGAAGACGATTGCAACCACAGACATCAGGTACTTTTGTTTTTGGTACAAGATGGCAGAGGAACACGAGAAAGGAAGCTTTAGCCTGAGTCAGTCCATCTAGCCCAGTATTGTCGACACTGACTGGCAGCAATGGCTCTCCAGAGTTTCAAAGGCAAAAACAGGAGGAGATGAGCGCCCAGTAGCACGAAAAAAAGGAAGAGAACTATTTTTTTATTTTTCTTTTTTTATTTATTATATTTATACCTCGCCTTTTTTTCCTGCAAGGAACCCAAGGCGGCTTACATAATCCTCCTCCTCCTCCTCTCCATTTTATCCTCACAACAACCCTGTGAGGTAGGTTAGGCTGAGAGGCAGTGACTGGCCCAAAGTCACCCAATGAGTTTCATGGCTGAGCGGGGACTAGAACCCAGATCTCCCGAGTCCCAGTCCAACACCCTAACCACTACGCCACACTGGCTCTCTATGTTCTCAGGATACAAAATCTTTATTGAATTGATAAGCCCAACACGTTTCGGCCTGTGTTTTTTTTTCTAAGGCCTTCCTCAGGGGGCTGTAAGTGTTCAAAATACATACAATAGTTCTCCAGAGTTTCAGGCAGGAGTTTTTCCATTCCTACCTGCAGATGCCGGGGACTGAACCTGGGACCTTCTACACGCCACAACATGTGCCCTACCACTGAGCTGAAGCCCTCCAGGCTGAACAAGGCAGATGCTGAGGTCTCCCTGCGGTTTGTTCACACGTCGCTCGCCTGCCGAGTACACGCCAGGGGGTGTCCAACTGCTTACTCATGGTGCTCACAAATCAAAAAGTAATCAGTGTTTCTCAGGAGTGGTTAGAATCACAAACACTTTGCCCTGCTATAGTCCATCTAGCTCAGGGGTGTTGAACCTCAGGTCTGCGGGCCACATCTGGCCCTCTGGTGGTTCCGCTGAGGCCACGCCCCTTCCCTGGCCACCACCACCCCCGTTTCCCCGCCCACTGATCATTTGGTGGTTTCCAGGCTTTTGCACATGTTTCCCCCAGTCTAAAAGGTTGAAATGCCTCTCTTAAGGCTTAGTTATTGGCAGTAAAAGCTCTAAGCTGAAATATTTATTTATTTATTTCATTTTTATACCGCCCAATGGCTGAAGCTCTCTGGGCGGTTTACAGCAATTAACAAGACAGTCCCTGCCCGCAGGTTTACAGTCTAAAAAGACACGACACACAAGGAAAAAGGAATGGGGAGGGAAGGGGAAGGAATGGGGAGGGGAGGGGGATTTCCTGGCATTTTGGCCCCATCCCTTTCGCCTTCAGTCCCACCCACCACGGGAACGCGGCCCCCGAGAGCTTCTCCAAAATTGAATTCAGCCCTCAGGCTGAAAGAGGTCAAACATCCCTGATCTAGCTTCTAGCAGCAGCTTCCCCGGATGACAGAGGAGGATTTTCCTATTGCCTCATCCTTTGAATGAAAGATATCAGAGACTGAACCGGGGAGACCACGTATTCTGCCACTGAGCTATGGTCCTCCTATACAGGCCTGTGGCTCACGCTGGCTCAGCTTGTCTGAGCGTGGAAAGCTAAGCAGGGTCAGGCCTGGTTGTTACTTGGATGGGAGACCCCCTCCTCTAGTTTCCTGCACTGAGCAGGGGGTTGGACTCGATGGCCTTGTAGTAGGCCCCTTCCAACTCTATCTATAATCCTAATCCTGCCCCAAGTCAGCAAAATGCACTAACGGCCATTGAACAACAGAATCCAGATCGCAGGCAGATTCATTTATTTATCTTTGTTGTTGTTATTGTTGTTGTTTTAAGTGGAAAACCCTGATAGTTTTATCTGAGTTCTGCACAGCACAAGCCAAGTCACCCGCTGTTCCCTGCGTGGGAGATTACTGAACGGCAGTGGACCCCGTTCATCAGGCCCTCTCAGAATGCAGCCAGTCCAGTCGTGTGCGTATTTCAGAGAAAAGTGCACGGCGGTGCAAGGCTACGATCAGAGCCAAGTGGGCTCTGCTTTCAAAAATAAAATTCCGCACGCAGACAATCCAAGTCCTGTAGCAGTTATGCCAAATAAAACATGTTTGCCTAATTCAGGGGTCCTCAAACTTTTTAAACAGGGGGCCAGTTCATTGTCCCTCAGACTGTTGGGGGGCCGGACTATAGTTTGAAAAAAATATGAACGAATGGATCAAGTAACCTGGGTCCTTTTTTTTTTACTTGATAGGGGTGAATTTTTTTTTCCTTAAATGGAAAGCAGACTATTTATCTATTTCATTTTTATACCGCCCAATAGCCGAAGCTCTCTGGGCAGTTTACAGCAATTAACAAGACAGTCCCTGCCCGCAGGCTTACAATCTAAAAAGGCACGACACACAAGGAAAAAGGAATGGGGAGGGAAGAAGAGGGAATATTAATGAATACTCCTGGCAGGCTGGTGGTATTTACATATATAGTTGCACAATTGTTTCATGCCTAACACGAATATACTTTTGTTTTTGCCATCGCACAAATGAGCATACTCTGCTTCAATCCAAAGTAGCATTTTTGAAACATTAGAAATCTGACTTAGCTATATCAGCTCATACATAAGAGGTAAAAGACCACCACTAATTTTTCCATATTATGGAAAAGAATTAAAAGAATCGGTGCTTGAAGCGAAAGAGTTAAAAAAAGTCTACTTCCGCCGATCGGCTGCCGGGCCGGATAAAAAGGCAAGGCGGGCCGGATGTGGCCCGCGGGCCTTAGTTTGAAGACCCCTGGCCTAATTCATCCATTTTATTTTGCATAGTGTAATCTGCAATTCTGCTAAGGAGCGGTACAGGAGGGCACAGAGGCACAGCACAGCTGCACTTCCCCTTCCTGAGCACGGACCCCCCTTTCCCGCGAGTAACACATGAAGGGAGCTCACAACAACTACATTTTGCATTCCTATAAAATCAGAGAACTTCTATATCTATTATGGAATATTCCCAGGACATCTATAGATTGGTTGCACTAAACATCTGTCATTGTAACAGGCCGACATCAGGTATCAATAATATGTACTTCCCTCAGTTATCTTCACGTCTTTGAGGCCTGAGCTGTGCCAGTGCAAAATAGTTTGGGGACTAAACCCTCTCAAAGTGACAAACAGACAAAAATGCCTTGTTTCAGAATTGGTCCCATTCCAGATACTCTCCATAGCTGGGGTAGTCAATTCTACAATCTGTATCGTTAGGTCCAAAACTTAATGAGAATCTCAACTTTCCTTTCTCAAACAAATAAGTTTCAAGTACTTAACAGACCTTGTAAAGATAAGATGTATGGATTTCCTAACTGCCAATGCTACAGAAAAGTTAAATGGCCCCAGATTTCAAAAGAAACCAAACTATGTTTGGCTGTAGATAGAAAAAAAGAAGAGAAAAATCAACAATTAGTTATCTTTAAAAGTAAGCACGGCACTCACACGCAAAGGGTGCAAAAGGTCTTCAGCAGAAATTTGGCTCACAAGCTTGCGGCAGGGGACAGAGGCTTTGTAAGCAAAGCAATAAAGAGAGATTCGGGAACACAGCAGGAAAACGTGGCATTTGGAACTAGGATTAAGGCACTCTCTTAAAGACAGCCTGTGTTACTCACTAGAGAGACCACAGCGATATTGCTATTTTTAAAAACCAGTCCTACAGCCTGTGGCGGCTACACAACTCAAAACAGCTACATTTAAAAATAATGTTTTTAAAACACACACAAACACTACCATCTCTGCAGAGTCTAAAATGCAGAAAGAAGGATGAGGAATGTTCTAGAAAATGGTTAACATTTAAATGAACTGGGCTAACTTAATATATGTTGGGGCAATTAATCCTGGCTGCGGTGGAGCTCAAGGATCGGGAATTCTGTTCAACCGAGGGTGGGGGTGGGGGGGAATCTGCAAGTAGAAAAGTTAATTTACACGCCTGAAATAAAATGTCTGCTGGGGTGAGGGACGTGCTTAGAGATTCACATTTGGGATCGAAAAAGTACCTATACTGCTGCCAGAACATGGCACCTCCTCAAAGGTCTTGTTCTCAAAAACAACCAGACGGGCACAGCATCCAATGCGCTTCATATCTCAGCAATCCTGACAACGTGTCTGTCTCTCAGCCTCATACTGGTCTGTCCATGGAACTCATTGGCTTCCTGTTCATAACAAGATCCTGCAGAAGCTTGTCGTCCTCACCTTAAAATCCTCCATGTCCTTGTCTCCACTTCTTTACTCTACATCCCCACTCCCTCATCACCCTTTCCAACCTGGACCCATCCACTGGCTAGTGCCAGAGCTGCTGCTCCTAGTGTTTGCTTTCCTCTTCCCTCCCCATCTCTTTTTCCTTTTGTATTATGTCTATTAGATTGTGAGCCTGCGGGCAGGAACTGTCTCATCTTTCAATGGGTGGGTTCACAGAACACGACAAGCCAGAGTATGGGTTGTCATTGAAATGTAGGTTATTGCTGAACCATGGGTTGTCATGTTGTGTGTGAACCCAGTCATGTTAACAAACCATGAACAGCCCACAAAGAGAACCCATGGTTTCTTGCTGTGTTGTAAACTGTGGGTTGCTTGTGATTCACAGACAAACCATGGTTTGCTAGCACGCTGGATTCACACAACACAACAACCTATGATTCAACAACAATCCAAAGTTCAACAACAATCCATGGTTCAATCCATATTCAAACCGTACTCCGACTTGTCAAGTTGTGTGAACTTGGTCAATATCTATATGGTGCTTCAATTTTTTTAGCAATAATATTCTTCTTCTTCTTCTTCTTCTTCTTCTTCTTCTTCTTCTTCTTCTTCTTCTTCTTCTTCTTCTTCTTCTTCTTCTTCTGTGGAGCCATTCATGCATCACTCAGCTTTGAGTAGCTCAATATTGAATCAAGCTGTCTTGAAAAATCAAGTGGTGAATATCAATACACAACCCAGTCCAAAGAGCAAAGGAGGGCAATATTTAAAAGCTGGGACAAGTTGCTCAGCTAGATATATATCTATTCTCTCTCCTATGCAGTTCCCCCCCCCCATTCCTAACAGAAACCCCACCATTAAAAACCCCATCAGCATATCAAACAGATCTCAGACAGAGTTAGCACAGCAGGTTCATCTACCAAAGGAGCTTTTAAACCCCTCATACTTTTTTTTTTCTTTGCTAACAAAGAAAATGTAAGATGCAAATTACATTAAGCCTACACAGGAGCAGTAAAAATTAAAGTTAATCAGGCTTGGCCAAATAAGCATAGCTACAAAAACTGTGGCAAGTTAAAACTGCATTCATTTGAGAGAGAGAGTACACACACACACACACGCACGCACGCACGCACGTGTGTGTGTGTGTGTGTGTGTATATGAGAACTGATGCAAGAGCAAGGAACTTAATGGATCCAGACGGAAGTCTCTTCAGAGTAACTTAGGTCGCAATCCTGCACATGTTTAGACAGAAAAAAGGTCTTACAAAAGTCCATGCTGGCTGGGGAATGTTGGGAGCTAACAAACAAATACTATCACTCATTTTCAGAAGGCAACTCCATCTTTAATTTCATCCTATCATATCTTTGGGAAAATGTGTAATATTCCATATGACACTGACAAAACAGAACCATGACAGTTTAAGGGGAGGATAGGGAACAGAAGAAGTTCAAGAACCATCAGTACTGTAAAATAGCTTGTTCCCGATTTGAAGCGAGCGCTATCCAGCTTCAGCTGCAGATACATACAGTACCTGACAAACATTAGAAGCAGGTTGGAGGATTCAAACCCTCACCACAAAGATATCGCAGGGGCCAGGGGGACACATTCATGCAGGAAAGGTTTATCAGCAGCTTAGTCATGATGGTTCTATGTCAATAAACCATCATGCCACCTCCAAGGGAGGCTCGGTTGGTGGCAACGAGGAGGGCCTTCTCAGTGGTAGCCCCCCAATTATGGAATAAGGTCCCCACTGAAGCCCGCCTGGCACCAACCTTACTATCTTTTCGGCGCCAGGTTAAGACTTCCCTCTATGCCATGGCATTCAATAGTTAACAGCTCAAAATAGCACATGGGGGGCGGGTGGGGGAGATTGTCACCAGTAGGCTTAGTTTTATTAACTGTTTATATCGACATTTTAAACTGTCCTTTTAAATTTGGTTTTTAATCTTTTTAACTATATTGTATGTTTTTATTGTTGGCTTTTATGTAGTTTTATTGTATAAATTGTTGTGAACCCAACATTCTGCTCTGCCTACGTTTCCTCTTCTGCATGATTGAGGACGGAGAGCCAGTTGGGTGCAGCGGTCAGTGTCGGACTAGGACGGCGAGAGGGGAAACTCAGGTTTGAAATCCCCACTCAGTCATGTAGCTCACTGAGTGGCCTTTCAGCCCAACCCACCTCGTAGGGCTGTTGGGAGGATCAAATGGGCAGCAGAGGAAACCACGTATGTCACCCTGAACCCCTTGGAAGATGGGTAGGATTTAAAAAATGTAACAAACCTGAATTTCTTTGCATCGCCCAGAAAAATTAAAAAAAACAGAAGAAAAAGCAAAAACCTACGTGTCTCGGTTAAAAGATTTAAAAATAAATAGATAGATGCATAAATAAAGGAGACGCCTACAATCGGTTGTCAGCCTGAGAGACAGCCAGAAGATAGAAAATATTTGGATTTCAATTTCATCTGCCATAAACATGAAGCCATGACTATTTATACAAAGAGATGGGAGGAGGAGAGAAAGAGAGAGAGAGATGAAATGAAAAAGTAACATTAAGATAAGTAAGCCGCCCACAGAGAGAAACCGATTCCATGTTGTGTCAGTTCTTTCTAAAATGAGGATACTAAAAAAAAATCACCTAGAATGGCGTAACAGGAGAAAGAACGCCAGGAGTGACACAGCTTCAATTTCAGCAATTGTGCTGGTCTCAGGCAAGGTGAAGAACAGCTGGCTGCATTGCTCTTAAATGCAACATCAGCCCCTGTGCAGGGCTGAGCCCCCTGTCCAGTATCTTTACTTCCTGGCAGAGCACCTGTGCCTTTAACAGCGGCATTATAGACTGAAGTTCCACAGGCAAAGCTTGCGCCAACATCACTGCATCACCATTTGCTCTACCTGTAGAATGTCTGCCTGTCCATTAGTGGTCAGGCCTTCAGCATCACGAACCAGAAGCCACTAGGCTGACAGGCCAAAGAATCACATAAAGTAATCTTTGATCCGTTTATTTTCTCTTCCTCGGCTGGAAAGCCTGTGACAATTATTATTTCATTTATTTGACTGTCTAATGCTGCCTTCCCCAACCTGGAGAGGCACCCTCCAGATGTTTTGGACTACAACTCCCAGCATTCCTGGCCACTGGCCACTGGCCATGCTGGCTGGGGCTGATGTGAGTTGGAGTGCAAAACATCTGGAGGGCACCAGGTTGAGGAAGGTGGGTCTAACCCATTCTACCTCCAGGGTGGAAAAGAGCCTAGAGTTAGTAGAAAGCCAAGGTTATACCTATGTACAACAATAGTTTTTCAGGAGACTTTTGCTGGGAACCCAGACTCTGGCTGAGGTAGAACCATAGCCAGGATAAACACAAGAATCTTCCAGGTGGTTTTGGGCCTGCTCTGGAAGTGGCATAAAGTTGGGAGCAGCTAGGCCAGCGCAGGGGTATTCCTCAACTACACTACAGCCGCCTCACATACCTGGAGGTCTCCGGCCTACAATCCCAGCACAGCCTCTGGTCAAGTCAAGGCTTACCAGCTTCCGGATTGGTTTCAAAATTCCTACCAAATGTGGCCAACAACAGGCCAGAGCAAAGGCGGCAGGGGATGTGTGTACTACTGCGTGGGAATAACAACTGGGTTCACACAACACGCTAAGCCCCGGTGGCAACAGCAAATCCTAGAACAAGCCATGGCTTGGAAGGGTGGCTTCGAAGCCAGGGCTAGGAAACACTGACTGGATTTGCACAGCACACGAAGCCACGGTGGCTACATGTCCTGCGTGTACCCGGTCAGTGTTTCCTAGCCCTGGCTCGAAGCCACCCTTCTAAGTCATGGCTTGTTCTAGGGCAGTGTTCTCCAACCTTGGGTCCCCAGATGTTTTTGGCCTACAACTCCCAGCATGCTGCCTGGGGCATGCTGGGAGTTGTAGGCCAAAAACATCTGGGGACCCAAGGTTGAAGAACACTGTGCTAGGGTTTACTGTAGCCATCCTGGCTTAGCATGTTGTGTGAACCCAGTCAATGAGTCTCGCAAGAGGTCTGCACAACCAAGCTGAACGCAGCCCACCAACAAGCCTAAAAACTCAAACTCCTGAAAGGATGCCTCAAATGGCTGGTGGTCCCTGTTTGGCTTGGGGTGTGTGTGACAAAATGGTGCAAAATTCTGGGCTCTCTCTCGTACTTTTTTCAAGAAACCGTCATCTGCGTACAACTAACCAGCAACAGCTGCGCCCTCCCTTCCTAGAGATGGAGGTGCCAGAAAAATCACATGGCCCTTGTTCTTCAACCGTCAAGCAGCATTTCCAGGGCCGGCCCTACCATTAGGCAGGGCTAGCTGGACCTTCCTCAGGTGGCAAACTTGTGGGTGCCAGTCAATGGGAGGGAGGAAATGGGCCATTATTTCATTTACACTTCTACCTTATAACCACCATTTGAACGTTCTGCTGCAAGCACCAAAATGTCTCAGACAGTCTCTCTCTCTCTTTCAAGCTTTTGCCAAATTTCTGGTAGCTGAGGGACATTTTTTAATTTTATTTCTCTGCATTAAAATGGCAGGCACGATTCACTCCAATACCTGAAAAGGTTTATTTCTTTTTAAGAGAGAAAGAAAACGATTTATTTGTCCTTGGATGAATTCAGCAACTGTGACTGGGCATACCTTCTCCGAGAGCAAGCTAACTTGTTGCAGCTCTTGTATCGGGAGCGGTCGAACAAGCAAACCATACCGAGAACAGGGACTGGCTGGAGACTGGGCCTGACCAGTGTCTCACACAGAGCTGTAGCGGGCAGCCTCTGAGAGTTGGCACCTTGGAGACTTTAATTAGGTAATAGATGTATTTCTCACAGTGCCTCCTGGCCCATCTTTTCTGAGCTAAACTGGGAAGCAACTGCCTGGGGGTGGCAGGAGGTGGGGGGGGGGGATAGAGAGACAGTTTGGGCATCTAAAACCAGAAGATTAGGCAGATGCAACAGCAACACTGCCAGCGAGCCTAAGAAAAAGTCACCGCTCATCAGCCTCCACGTAAATCATCAGGCAAGTGTCTGACTCACCGGCAGGCCCCAAGCCCGAAACCAGATTTTCCAACGATGACTAACTCGTTTTAAAAGGCACATGGCTGTAAGCTGACCAGTGAGCTTGGCACGGCCTTAATATAAAACACAAGCCAGGTCCTCCCATTACCCTATGTTAAGGCCCATAACGGAATTAAGAGGGCCTGGTGACACATCCCGTGGTTTAAAAGGTCTCCTAATGACTTGAATATCCTCCTCTTCTATTCCGATGCTTCCCAAATTAGGCCTACAGGGAAGGGGGGGCAGAGAAAAATCAGGCACAGCAGGGCAAGCACCTTGTGTTGCAACCTGGATTACAGCACAGCAAGGTTGGTTGGTTGGTTGGCTTGCTTTATAGCCCACCTCCTTACAAAGAGCCCACGGTGGTGTGCAACCTATATAAAACACAGTACGTCGCATAAATATTAAGAACATAAGAAGAGCCCTGCTGGATCAGACCACGGGTCCATCTAGTCCAGCATTCTGTTCACACAGTGGCCAGCCAGCTGTCCACGGGATCCCACGGGGGGAGGAAGAGACCCAAGATTCTCTAGAAACTCAGTGCTGCGTTTTCCTCCCACAGAACACAGCCCTGCTTATATCCTCTTTATCTTTAAAAAAAAATAGCAACCACCAAGCAGATCACCTCCCGGTGGCTCACCTTTCCTGGCACGTGTCACATCCACAACCTGCTTTGCATCAACAGTGAGACACTATCAGGTGCTCCTAGCCCAGGGCTCTCCGACCTTGGGTCCCCAGATGTTGGTGAACTACAGTTCCCAGAATCCCTTGCCATTAGCCATGCTGGCTGGGTATGCTGGGAGCTGTAGGCCAGCAACATCTGGGGACCCAAGGTTGGGGAGCCCTGTCCTAGAGGTTGAGGTTCAACCCTGTCCTAGAGGTTGAGGTTGAGGTTCATTGGAGGACTACCAGTACATCAATAGTGACCTGGCACTTAAAACACCACCATCAGAGCACTGCCTTCAGGAAACAGGCAAGCAGAGCAACTCATGTCCCTCCTGCGCTCCCTCCCTCCTGACAGCACAATACAGCTAAAAGCACCAGTTACAGGATAAAAACACAACAAGCCCATCGGCACCAAGACTTGGCTTAATGGATGCTGGTTGCCCACTAGCATGGCACATATTGTCGAAGAATAGGGTGCTGTTCCTCACTTTCTTACATTTTAATTCGCCCACCTCCAGCTGACTTGGAAAAGCATCTGTGTGGGCACACCTCCTACGCTCAAAGCCCAAGGGAACCGTATACTGGGGCTCTTACACAGAAGATCGAGCTTGCTGCTTGGGCGCATGTAACTCTGACAGTCCGCATGCGCAGGGCTGCCTTCCCACAGTGAGCGCAGCGACATCCGGGGGAAAGGATAATAACCTGTCTTTTTCCTGGGCCGCCTCCACTGGTGGTGACACTCAGGACATGCCCTGGAGGTCTGTCCTTTCTCTGTTGACATGAACTCTTCCGGTGACATCACAGCCATTTCTGAGCACAGCTGTCCAAACAGGACGCAAGACAAAACTACAAAAGGCCACCAAATGGTTCCGTTTGATCTCAAGACTGCACCCGGTGCACTCTGGAGTAACCAAAGGACTCCTGGACTTGTATGAATCTGGAACTTATCATTTCATAGCTTCCCAATTCCTCAAGCGGCAGGAAGTTCCAAGGGTAGCCTTCCACATGGTCAGCTCACTTGAGGAGAATGGAGAGGTACGGCGGTGTTGGAATATCAATGTATTTATAAATGTGTAAGTCACGCATCGGGGAGCGAGCGAGCAAACAAGCACCTAGTACACAATGCTGCTAGTCTTTACAGCACCATCAGTTTCCCAAAAGCAAACAACATGCATTAGAAACCCACTCACCTCCCAAAAGGCTGCTTCTTGCCAGCCAGCTACAAAACTCAACTTCTATCTCCTTTACTCTTGCATTCCAACTACCAAGCTGTTTCCTCTCCAGCCCACCCACCCCCAGCCAAGCAGGAGGGGTGTAGCCAATACTTAGTAGCCACCAGGTCATTCAAGGCCATTAGTCAAGCAGCTACAGATAGTTCTCGGAACATTAGCTGACTAGAAAAGTATATCAGCAAGCCATCAAGCTAGAACTCACACACAAATGGCCTTCCCTTGGTGACCAAATACCTTAAAGCAGTGTTCTCCAACCTTGGGTCCCCAGGTGGTTTTGGCCTACAACTCCCAGCATGCCCCAGCCAGCTGGCTGGGGCATGCTGGGAGTTGTAGGCCAAAACCACCTGGGGACCCAAGGTTGGAGAACACTGCCTTAAAGAATGCCTCCTCCTGTACCAGTCAGTGTTTTGACATCTTCTGCTCAAGCTTTTCTCCAAGTACCTTCCTTATCAGAAATTAGCTCTGCAACAACCAAAGAGAGGGCTTTTCCGGTGGTGGCACCCCAGCTATTGGAATGCCCTTTTTAAAGAGGTGCGCCTGGTGCCTACATTACTTCTTCTTTTTTTTTGCGACAGGTTATGACACTTTTATTTTTCCAGGCATTTTAATTTGAGAAAATACCTTAGCCTGCTCTGTGTTTTATTGTCACATTTTATCATTAACGCTATGGTATTAATGTATATTTTAATATTTTACAATAGATTTGGTGTACACCGGCTTGGAATCTATCAGATGAAGGGTGGTGTACAAATTGTTTTAAACATTCCCCATTGCAATATTTTAGCAGCCCCTTTGAAGAAACTGGCGGATACAAGCCAGAATACAAGTTATATTCCTCACACTTGACAGCTCAGTACTAAACATCTGCAAACGGGGATAGGTGGTACATTTATGAGAACATGATGTCGGCAAAAAAAACAACAATCCAGTGAAGGCGTGGGACTGTTCTTAATACACAAGTTTAAAAGTTGCCTGGGAAGGAATTAGGTAAATAAAACATATTTCTCCCTCCCCACCATCACCACCAGCTCTCTATAAAGCCGAGAATAGTTAAAATCCCAAGTGGTAGCTCCTTGTAAGAACTATTTTGCAGTATTGTTTGTAGTACAAACTAATTACTGGGAACTCAAGAGCAAACAATGCAATACCCGGCTGGAGCAAGGAATGGAACAGCAGGTATGCAGCATAATACAGCTTGGAAAAACAGGCCCTTTGTTGCATGAGGGTAAAGATAATGCAGCTGATTTACAAGGGTGGGGGAAGCAGGAATGGCCTTCTCTTAGTGTTTAATGGGTGCACAGAAAGGACTGGAATGATGAGAACTCAGTGATACTCTTTCCTGGAGATAAAGGCCAACTTGAGACAAAAAGGAGAATTCAATAATGAATTTTATTTTATTTTTTTAACAAAGCAAGGACAGGGTAGAAGAGGCGAGAATTACCTAAACGCTGCTAAATTGTGTGAAGCAGATATGAAGAGCAAGACAGATCAGCACATGCGGGCAGCAGGTTTTCCATGCATTATAAAATGCTCATTTTCACCAACCCTTTGCACAAAGACAGGAATTAGCTATATTTGCGCCCAAAATTAGTTTGTGCTGCGTCAGCTGCAAAAAAAGATCTCAGGTTGCAGTCAAGCAAACATGGCCACTCTCCCTTAAAAAATATAAACACCCGTGGTTATTTGCTTCTGTCTGGAGCACTAATGGGAACAGAAGGAGATTTTGCAAGTTAATTTATCTGCACCACACCAAAAGTGTCCATGGTGCCTTTAGGCAACATATAGATATGTCCCTGCATCCAAGGAGCTTACAATCTAAAATAGATAGTCAAGTAGGGACCTCTCTGCCAGCCCAAGATATTTTGCTGCCTGAGGTGAGGGACAAGATGGCGTCCCTTCTATTCCACGCACAGAAGCCAACCTGACCAGCAGCTGAATCTTACTGGTGGTGAGACAAAATGCCCTGCACTGCACCTGAGGGTAGAAAGCTAGCTTAGGGGGCACAGGGCAAACCCTACAGTGCATGCAATTCTATCACCCAGCACTTTGCCGCTGCTCCTTGCTCCCTGTTCCCCAGTATCATCTGCTGCCTGAAGCATCCACCTCACTCTGTCTCAAGGTAGAGCTGGCCCTAAGAGAGCGGGGAAGAAGTGGGCAAATGGCGTTACACATAACTAAAGCCCGGTTACAGCTGGAAATGAGAATAAACCAAAAATCACACCGAAAAAGTGGATTCTGATCAGGGGATTTGAAAGAAGGGAGAAAGTTATGCTTCTTCTCTCAATTTGGCTAGAATTCTTAAATGCCCAATGGATTGGAAGGTACCACTGATGACAAGATGGCCAAAGCGCTACTTCCTGGACAATTTCAACACAACTTTTTTGGAGAACTTCTTCACAGATGAATACTAAGTCTTCCCATCCCCCTCTTCACCTTCTCTGCAGGCAGTTGCCATCAGCCTAAAATTAGGAAACGACTAAGAACTCCCACATGCCAGATGGCAAAAAAATCACAGTAAACGTTTGGGCTGTTAGATGCACAGCCTCAGCGAACGCACAAAAACACACTGTGAGAAGCAGAACCCAAAATAAATTTGAAAATTGTGTGACCATTAAAAAAAAAAAAGAAGAAGTAATGTTGTCAGTCAAAAGGTGCCTGTGCTAAAAGACCGCCACCTTAGGGAGGAAAAAGTTGGACCCTTCCACTTAAAAAAACAACACCAAAGACTTGCAAGGATCTAATAGATGTATATTGCTCAGTACTGACTGACTTATTCATGGGGGTATTAAAGTTGTTAAGTTATTTCACTGCCCAGAAAGCGAAAATTTGGTAAAATGGAGCCCAGGAATCCTGGACCAGAAAACCAAAGATTCTTATGAACCCAAAATATCCACCACGGAGGACACCTTCCGCTATCTGTTTGATATCTGCCCTGACTTTGCCTTCCAATTGCTTTTCAGTAAAGCCTTCCCCAATCCAGTGCACCCTCCAGATGACTGGACTGCAATTTCCATGGCCATGCTGGTTGGGAATGATGGGAGATGTAGTCTAACGCATCTGGAGGGCACCAGTTTGGGGACGGCTTTACTAAAAAGTGTGCCTCCAGTCTCAGAAGCTAGGGAAAGTCTACTATAACCACACCAACCCTCCCACCATTGAGAAAATGAGTATCCAGCACAGGGTGATATAAACATTAAATCATACACATCTACAAATTAAGAACTTCTGTATTGCATTATTCTGTATATGGCTCAAAGCAGAAAGATAAATAAATAGCTTATGGGCAGATCTTAAGTACCCCACCACGATGCTGATTAAATGTATATACAGCCTCCAACACATCCTGAACACTTAAATTATCACCCACAAGCTCCCTAAATTTAGGGTAATAATCCCACAGCATTTCCTGTAAATACAACCTGACCTCAACAGCACATGCCCCTTATTTTGCTCTTTGCTAGGCAGACCTGTTTCCAATTCTTAAGTTCTCAAACTCAGGTATACAGAGAAAGAAAAACAGTCACTATTCTTTTTTTAAATGAAGAAGAGGAGAGAAGGAGAACGAACAGCTGTTCCTCAATGTGATTCAAAACGACCGCAGAAGCAACCAAGGACCATTAAGGGAACAACACGAGAATTAAAAAACGTTTTTATTCCCGAAGACAGCCCTGCATGTGCACATTCATTAAAGCCGACATCAGCCGGGCACTTAATTAAAAAGTTGGTTATGAAATCTTAAATATAATTAATGGAAACTATGCAGGCTAGCAGGGCTGCAATTCAATCTTTTTCAAAGGCAAGGAATCTTAAGGAGCTAAAATTTCAGCCCTCTGGGCTTGGTTGTTTGCTTTCACCCAACACTTCTGAACTCCCGTCCTGCCTCGCGCATGAAACATTTCCTAATCTTCCTGTTGCACAAGCGTGCCTGTGCCTGCAAGTTCACGCCTCTCCAGTTTCATGTTTGTGCTGGCAGGTCACAGCGACTTAAGGGTTAAAGAAATGCACTCTCCATATGACCAGAGGCACACTCTGTTCTTGTTTCACATGGCACAAGACCAAGCTGCTAGCATTCAAAATAGGTTCCGGTGCTGAGCTAAACAGAGCAATAGATTATAGATCATAGAGTTGGAAGGGGCCTGCAAGGCCATTGAGTCCAACCCCCTGCTCAATGCAGGAAACTAGAGGAGGGGTCTGCCATCCAAGTAATAACCAGGCCTGACCCTGCTTAGTGCTTAGCTTTCCACACTCAGACAAGCTGAGCCAGCGTAAGCCACAGGCCTGTATGAAGTCGTTCCGCTGGCTCATGCATCCATGTTCATCCAACGGCAGCCTTTGCACCCTTAGAGCGGCTGGCTTGCATGTGTGAATGAACCACCCCAAATAAAAGACTTTCAAATCTCTTTCAATGTACATATTCTCACAAAAGCCCTGTGTGGCAGCTTGGGTTGAGAAAGAGGGTGACTCGGTTCACATGATCAAAACAAGCCACGGTGGCTTGTTTTGATTATGTGAACCAGGTCACTCTCTTTCTTATTTAAGCCACGGTGGCTTGTTTAAATCAGCGGTGCGTGCTGCGTGCCATTAATTTAAAGAAATGATTTAAAGAAGCTTATTTACGCCAGGGTGGCTTGCTTGATCGTGCGAAGTGGCCCAGGGTGTGACTGGCCTAAGAGCACGCAGGGAACATCATAGCTGAACTGAGGATCCGAACTCAAGTCTCCGCAGCCCACGGCCTCTGCCCTCCAGTCCAAACAGCCCCAGAAGTATTCCCACATCTGACCGGCTGCCAGCACTAATTACAGTGCACTGCTTCTCTCCCTGGCAGAAAAATCCATGTGCCAAGTAGATTTCACAGAAGCAGCGCATAGCTCTTAAAGGCTACTCATTGTCCTGAGAGGAGGCACTGAAGTGGTCCCAGAAATTACCATTAACACAGAAATTGCTAGCCAGTAACCCTGGAGAGGACGTCTCTTAGCAACGCACGCGGGGCTGCTTTCTCTCTCACCCCCTCCGCTTCCTTAATGTTCATAAAAAGGAGCCACTAGAGAAAATGCAAGTTTAGGAAGAACAACAACAAGAAGGAGAAGAGACTGAGAGAAGAACGTTGAATCGATAATTCTCTCACCCTTCCCCTCAGCAAAAGGTTAAGGATTACGAACTTAGTGGAAGGAAAAAAGAAAAGTTTTTAAACAAGCGGCATGCAGTAACAGAGAACCACAGAAATAAATGGAGAAGGGAGGTGGTGTGCACAGCTCCGCAGAAAAAGGGGTCCCAACTCAACTTTGCTTCTCTGTCACCCCCTCGGGTGTAGCTGCCCTAAAGATTTCTTTTTTTTAATCTTGGCCTATCATTGACTCAGGACTTTATTGGGTGCCGTTGTATATACAGTGTTATCAGGTTTTAATTCAATTTAAGAGAGCCAGTGTGTCGTAGTGGTTAGTGTGTTGGACTGGGACTCAGGGGATCCAGGTTCTAGTCCCCACCAGGCCATGAAGTTCACTGGGTGACTTTGGGCCAGTCGCTGACTCTCGGCCTAACCTACCTCGCAGGGCTGTTGTGAGGATAAAATACAGCAGGAGGAGGGGGATTATGTAAGCTGCCTTGGGTTCCTTGGGGGGGGAAGGCGGAATACAAACATATAATAAAAAATTTAAAAAATAAATAATTGTTGATTTTATTATTGTGTTATTATTGGTTTTATCTTTGCTGTTTTGCTGTTGTTTTAAATTTTTGTATGGCACCTTGGGAGGGTTTTCCCTAAAAGGCAGCTTATAAATCTTTTAAAATAAAATAAGGACCTGTCCACACACTACGTCAAGGAAACCTGGGTTGATCCCCGGGAAAAATATCTGCAGGAAGACCCAGCCTGCTGTGGTTCCCTAATGGATGTAGACATAGCGGTGCTGCCAGACAAGGCTTTTACCATGCCATCGCCGTGCCTCATTCACAGAACTGGAGGGGGGGGGACCGGACTTCCACTCGCGTAATCCTCCCATGTTTCGCCACAGCTTCTTCCGTCTTTTTTCTCACTGCAGAAAATCTGTTAAGGAAATAAAGACGGAAAAGATGCACCATGACTTCTAATTGGTAGCGCAGCAGCTACCAATTAGAAGTCACGGTGCATCTTTAGTGCTAACAGTCATCTGTCTGAAGGCACCCTTTTTAAAGACTGTAAAGTTGCAATCCTATGTGTGTTTAGACAGGAAAAGGTCCTACAGCTTCTAGCATGGCTGGCTGGGGAATGCTGGGAGTTGTATCACTTTTTTCTGTCTACATAGGGTTGTGCCCTAAATGAAATAGTTACTGGTCTCCTTAGTTCAGCTCTAATTCTTGATACATGGCCATATTCCTCACTTGATGGTCAGGACATCCAGTGATGGTCCGGACATCCAATGACACAGAGAGTCCCTCAATATTATCCCCACTTTTGCCTCCAAAATGAGGCTTTGTGATGAAGTCCATTCACACACATAGCTGCTACTCACCAAGTGGAAAGAGAGATCAAGATGCATGTGTGAAGCAGCCCATGGAATCCAGGGTCCAGTACACTCACAGGTAGCACCCTGGTCACCAAACACGCAAGCTGAACACCTGAACCAACTCCATCATGTAATATGACAGACATGCATGGTTTTGATCTGCGATGGTTTCGTTTCACATGCACAAGGTTCAAGGTTTCAAGTCAAGTTTATTGTAATTAGCAACCAGGCACTATACAACTTCACATACAGTAAATGTATTACATTCATCCCCTTGGCCTTTGCTCGCAAATGCAGGGCCAATACGAGAAAATTGGCGGTTCTAAAAGTTACATATTTATTATGTAATACAGGCCTGCGGCTTACACTGGCTCAGCTTGTCTGAGTGTGGAAAGCTAAGCAGGGTCAGGCCTGGTTATTACTTGGATGGGAGACCCCTCCTCTAGTTTCCTGCATTGAGCAGGGGGTTGGACTTGATGGCCTTGTAGGCTCCTTCAAACTCTATGATCTATGAAATCTATGAAATTAAAATGGTTCGATAAAAAACACAACTTTTCAAGGGGTGACCGTCCTTTCATCTGAACCAACAAAGGAAAAATATATATTTTCCCTAATATGAGAATAGATGTCACATTCTAAAAACAAAATGGGTAATGTCTTCCAGACTTAAAGGGTTACAAAACAAACTCTACCTTCCTTGGAGATACCCTGCAGGCCCTGTATTGTACACGCACAGAGAAGTGGGAGTGTGGGACCTTAGCTCACTGGTTGAGCACACAGAAGGTGCCTGGTTCAATTCCCAGGCAATTCCAGTTTGAAAAAGGATCAGGCAGTGATGGTTTTAGTTTGGTAATTTATTACGGTCAATTGACCCACACAAAGTAAATACAGTAAGGCAGTGATGGGAAATACCTACCTCTTTTTTACTGGGGACCCACTGCCAGCAAGAACAGACAACACTGGGATACAAAGGCAGCTTCCTAGGTTCCTACAGCATCACTTGATCCTGTACTCATCATGCGATGGGCATACATGTGTGAACAAGCTCCAAAAAGGCAAGGAATAGGCAGGCACACACCTTGAAAAAGACCGGGGGGGGGGGGGAGGAATCATTTCTACAACTCAGAGGGAATATACTACTAACCACACAAGTCAAGCATTCACACATGACACCAACTCCCTTTCCTGACAAAGAAAAGAGAAATCAATGTGCTTACTAGACACCGGGCATCTTCTAGTTTAACACACACCGTCGGCATTTTCAAGGAAGCAGGGTCAGCCAAACGCACGGCCGACCCCAGCAACTGCTTGGGGCAGCAAGGTACCAAAGCAGTGCGTGATCCAAGAGGCACACCCCAGAATTCCTTGCAATATTCCAGGGGGCAATTTGTGGATCACTCCGAATCCCTTGCAGTGGTGCAGAGGGTGGTAGTAGTTGGCTATAATTCTTGGATCATGCCTGTCCCGCGGGGGATCTGCAACAGGGCACAACTCTCAGACCACCCAGAGATACCTTGCCAAGGACGCTCAAAAGTCAACACACGCGTTTTCCAGGGCGCAGTCCTCACCTCACCCCCGCTTGCCTCCCTGCAACGTCACAAAGGATCCCAGGGCTGACCCAAGGCAGCAGTTCAGCTAAGTAATTTTTAGACCCTGGACTTAATGGTCTTACCGGCGCAGGAGCTTTAGCTGGCCTTGCATAGTACAGTCATGCCTTGGATTGAGAGCATAATTTGTTCGGGAAACGTGCTTGTAATCCAAAACACTTGTATATCAAAACGAAATTCCCCCAAAAAAATCTGTAGAGAGATTTTTAATTTAAGCTGTACTACAGTACTTGTATTGCAAGACGTCGCTTGTATATCAAGTAAAAAAAACTTAAATAAATATTTAAAAATTTGCTTGTCTTGCAAAACGCTCTCAAACCAAGTTACTTGCAATCCAAGGTATTACTGTACTTCAGTTGTAAAGCACACCATTAACCATTCTTCCCCCCCCCCATGCTTTACAACTGCTTCTATGGCCCTTATACCTTAGACTGTTTGCGGGGGGGGGGGGGGGAGGAGATACTCTGAGCATGTGCAGTTTTACATTTTATTTATTTATTATTCATGTATTTACAGTATTTGTATTCTGCTCCATATCTAAGCAGATTTCAGAGCGGTGAACAATTAAATGATAAAAACAGAGCACAATGAGTACAAGAATAAAATGAGGTGTGCTTCTGCTAGCCTGAGGCCCTCATCAGCTGCCACTTTTGGGGTGGTCATCTGCCGCCCCCCCTCCCCGGGCTGCGAGGTTCTGAACTTCGGCTCCAAGTCCCAGACCCACCTGCGCCCCTGAGTCCCAAGGGGTCTCTTTCTGGTTCCCCAGGCACGACTAGATGGGGCAGCAAAGCCAACTTGGAAATGACCAAATGTCTTGAGCAAATCCTGGAAGCGAGGAACCAGCGCGCGCGGGCTGGCTGCCCCCGGCCCGCGCAAACTTCTGCTCCAAAACACTGGCCAGCTTGCCAGGGCGCCACAAGACCACCCGTTTGCTTCTTTGCGCGCGTCACGTGAGAACGCTCCTCCCGCGAGTCAGGGGGCGCGTACCCACCCAACCTCCTCCAGACTGAGGTCCCCACACGCTCAGCCGCGCGCCGAGGTCGGCCACCCGAGCAGCCAAGCAGTGGCTGGGGCGGGAAGCGGGGCTGATCCTCCGCAGGGCAGCCCGGCGCCCCAAGCCCTGCGGGGAGCCAGAGTGACTCACCTCCGAGGCGGGGCATCGCTTCTCGGCTCTTCCCGGCCGGCCAGGCCCGGACCCGCACCGGGCAAGCGGCGTCGAGACTCCCCACCCACCGCCGGGCAGAGGCGCGCGGCGCGCACAAGAAGCCGCCGGCTCCGTCCGGGGCTAGCACGAGGACCCCCGAGCCAGGCGGCAGCGGCGGGCTGCGCGCCCGGCGCCTGCGCTCGCCCGGACGAGCCCCATCCTGCGCAAAGGCGAGCGGGAGCCGCCGCTTCGGCGATGCCGCGGCGCCGGAGGGGAGCCGCTCTTAGCGGGGGCGGGCCGGGCGCGCCGGGCGCGCCGGGGTCCCCTTCTGCAGCCGCCGGAGGCCCCTCTGCTGCAGCGGCGGCGGCGGCGGCGGCGGCGTTGACAGCTCCGGCTCGGTGGCTCCGGCAGCAGCCGCGGCTCCGACTTCCTTCTCCCGTGCGCACATTCCCGCACTGCCGCCGCCGCCGCCGAGAGCGCAGCTGGCTGGTGAGGGGGACGAAGGCGGCCCGCTGGCGCCTCCTGCTGGCCGCAGCCTGGCTGTCTGCTGCACGTTGCAAAGAAAACCATCCTCCTTTTGTTTGTTTGTTTGTTTGTTCGGATGGGTGGATGCGGACGGTTTTATTCTTTATTTAGGGTGCAATCCTATGCATGTTTAGACGGAGAAGAAGGAATAGTCCTACAACTCCCAGCATGCCTAAGCCGGCCATGCTGGCTGAAGGATGCTGGGAGTTGTAGGACTGTTGCTGTAGGATCAGGGCCAGCATCAAGGGTAGACATAGTCGGGCACCTGCCCAAGGTCCACTGGCTAAGAGTCGCCTGTCTGAAGGCACCCTTTTTTGAGACTGTAAAGCCACATTCCTATGCATGTTTAGACAGAAAAAAGGCCTACATTTCCCAGCAGTTCCCCAGCTAACTATGCTGGCTGGGGAATGCTAGGAATTGTAGTACTTTTTTCAGTCTAAATATGCTATAGGATGAGGGTCAGCATTAAGGGTAGGCATAGTCGGGCACCTGCCCAGGGTCCACGCCCCAGCAGGGGCCCATTGACAAAAGCCCCCTGGAGTTGCATCTCTTCTTCACCGTTGCAACCTGCTTGTTCACCTGCCTGTTGCCCTGACCCAGGCAACGGTGGTGGTGAGTATTTATTTATTTATTTATTTATTTATTTATTATATCTATATCCCACCTTTTTTTCCTCTTGCAAGGAACCCAAGGCGGCTTATACAATCCTCCTCCTCACAACAACCCTGTGAGGTAGGTCAGGCTGAGAGTCAGTGACTGGCCCAAAGTCACCCAGTGAGCGTCATGGCTGAGTGGAGACTAGAACTCGGATCGCCTGAGTCCCAGTCCAACACTCTAACCCAGGGCTCTCCAACCTTGGCCGTCCCCAGATGTGGCTGGCCTGCAGCTCCCAGCATACCCAGCCAGCATGGCTAATGGCAAGGGATTCTGGGAGCTGTAGTCCAGCAGCATCTGGGGACCCAAGGTTGGAGAGCCCTGCTCTAACCACTACGCTAGGATGCCACCACGGCCTGCAAGCAAGTGGGGGCAGGTAGGTTTCCTGAGGGAGGGGGCCCATGGAGTTTTTCTTGCCCAAGGGCCCTCCAAAACCTGCAGCAGCCAGCACTGCATGGGATTGTGACCTTAGGGCCTATGCAATCCTATGCATGCTTAGACAGGGGGGAAAAAGTCCTTACAACTCCCAGCATTCTCCAGGCAGCATGGACTTCTGTAGGACTTTTTTTTCCTGTCTAAACATGCATAGGATTGCACCCGTAAAGCTTATTACTAGCTGTGGTGGCCACTCTCCCACCTGACCATGCCACCGGTTTGCCTTTTCCCATGATCACTAATCCCCAGAGATTTGATTTGTCCCATAAACTGGGACCTATTTTAAAAGACAGGCTCCCGTAATGGGACTCACGTCATAAGGCTCACTCAGGCATGCCTGCATGCCGGCCACGTCGGGCAAAGCTAACGCTGAAACCACCTAGGGTAGCTTAGGATTCATATGGCAGGGCTTACCGGGGCCTTGTAATTACTTCTTCAAGCTATTTCAGATAGCTCAGCTATTTTCACAAAAGGGGACCAAAGAGCGAAGGATACACGGAGAAGCGCCACCATCCAATCATCCAGGCAGCCTGGAAAACACATGGGTGAAAATTGGAGGCGAGGAACCGCACAAACAGTTTGCAGAAGGTAGGTCCAGGTCCAGTTAATTAACACGTCAAACTGGATTTATCAAGGGATAATGGAACAAATGAGAGGAAATGCAAACGGGCAACGTGAAAAGTGACATCAATTGCTTTTTTTGCAGAAAGTGAATTATCCTTTCCCTTTATGTATGTATTTACCGTATTTATATTTTTAGAACTTCCTGAGAAGTGAGGCAAGGGACATTGGGAAGGGGTTGGGG
Organism: Shinisaurus crocodilurus; assembly: GCA_021292165.1. Lineage (NCBI taxonomy): Eukaryota > Metazoa > Chordata > Lepidosauria > Squamata > Shinisauridae > Shinisaurus > Shinisaurus crocodilurus. The sequence continues at coordinate 25,603,249 of CM037890.1, forward strand.
AAGAGAAATAGCGAGGCTGGGAGTGGAGAGAGAGGAACACCGAAGAGGAAAGGTCTGTCTATGCCAGTGTTCTCCAACCTTGGCTCCCCAGATGTTTTTGGCCTACAACTCCCAGCATGCCCCAGCCAGCATAGCTGGCTGGGGCATGCTGGGAGTTGTAGGCCAAAGACCTACATCTGGGGAGCCAAGGTTGGAGAACACTGGTCTATGCAGACGGAAGAAGGTTGGGTGGGCCGGGAAGGACAGGTTGCTTACCTGTAACTGTGGTTCTTCGAGTGGTCATCTGTGCAGCCACACACACATGGGTTCTCTGCGCCTGCACTGAGACCATTTTGGGGGGAAATTCTAGAGCTGAGGAAAATTGGGCGGGAGCCCCTCCCCCGTCGCGCGTGCTCCTTAGCGCGGCTCCCGCCCGTTCCCTCAGTTCCTCTTCGACCGCCATTGTGATGAGTCGTTTGGGTCCCCCTCTCTCTATCGAGATTTACTTCAGCTGAGCTATTTCTTTTTCTCTTCAGATTTCTTCCTATTCTTCGTCGTCTATCTATAGTTTAACTCTATTTCTCCTTTCTATTAAAAAAAAAAAAAAAAAAACCACCCAAAAAATTGTTACCGTCTCATCTCTCCCCCATTCTTCTCCCTCTTCGAAAATTTTTATTCTTCTAACTATGCCTCCTAAGCCACCTTTTAGGAAATGCGTGCGGTGTGGGACTAAAATCCCTCCCGCAGATGAGCATTCGTTGTGCCTGCTTGTGTCTCAGGCAGTCTCGTGTAATGGAGACTTGCCCGCACTGTCAGGCCTTTACAAAACAGGCCCGAAAGCAACTCTTTCCATTTTTCTCCCCCCCCCCTCCACAAACCTCCTGACTAGCCAGGCCCCCACGGGAGCCATTATGTGAATATCCGCATCCTCCATGGGAGCCATTTTGTGGTGGTGCCCACAGCAGTTTCTCAAATTCCCAGATGTGCCCACGGGTCCAAAAAGGTTGGGGACCCCTGCTGTATCGTGTGCAAGGGTTGGGTTTTTTTTGTTAATGCATCCTCCCCACCAACCCTAATCCGTGCCGCCCTTCCAGGATACTGACATACCTACAGCGTTAAACCTCTGCCCGACAGGGGTTGTGTCATCTGGAAGGGGACGCCTTTGTTTTAGCAGTAATAAAGCACTTGGAAAAGTCAGACCTCTCTCAGCTCTGTCAACACCACACGGAGTCAGAAGTGGCTGAGTGAGTCCGTCTGAGATGAAAGCAGGAGCCGCAGGGCGCTCTCTCACTCATGTCCTATTTGTGGGCTTCCCACGGTCGGCTGGTGGGCCGCTGTGTGAACAGAAAGCTGGACGAGAGAAGGTTTTGGCCTGATCCAGCAGGGCTGTTCTTATGAAACACCTTCAGTCTGGAAGCCCTCCCAGGGCCAAAGTGGACAAGACACCCTTCAGACCATTAACCATTTCATGAATGGCTTTTGAAAATGGCCCAGAATAGGGCCTTTCATGTCCTAGCGCTCACACCCTAGAACCCCCTGCTACTCCAACTCAGGCAGGCGCCAACCCTTCTAGGTTTTTGGCCCCTATTAAAAACATACCTTTTCCAACAGGCATTCCCAGGAAGGTAATCTTGTCCTCTGTATATTGCTTATTTATTTCTTATATTTATTAATCGCCCATCTGGCCGGTCACCCGGCTAACACATATCGCTAACACATTTCTTCAATATAAGTGCTTCATAAATATTGTTACATGGAGAAATGAAAGTAAGTAGCAAGTGCTGGGTGGGGCAGTTGAGATTGGGACACTGGCGTGGCAGCTGAGGGGCTTTCACTCACTGACCCGTTGCAGAAAGGGGGCCATTTCTTCCAATGTAAATAGCAAGTGCAGGTCTCCTGATCCGGATCAGGTCCACAGAAGGGGGAACAGGATTAAAGCCCCCTGTGGCCTACTTACTTTTAAAAAGCCATTCAAACAATTGCATCCCGTCTAGTTTGGTCCTCGGGTTACAGTGTCAGGGTATGTTTCTAATACGTTTCTCTCTCCTTAATGGCAGAGCGAATTAAAGCGAAACTGGCCAGTGGCTTGGCTCTTCTGCATGAGTAATTTGCATTGCCAAGGTACCCTTTTGCTTGTAACCAATGCTTTTTGCTTCTCAGTACCCTCACCCCAAGGGCTAGCTCAGATTTAATTTTTTTATACAAACCAACCAAATATATATTTTAATTCCACATGTCAATTAACAGATGAGAAACAAATTATGAACTGTCCTCAGATAAGTATTTGATACAGACAAGTGTTCTGCTATTTCATCTGGTTGTATGCATGAGCCCTAGGCAGAACTAAAAGGAGAGTGCATGAGCTGGTGTGAAGCCATGCATCGGGGGAGGAGGAACCTCCAGCCCACAGTCCAAATTTGGCCAGCAGAGGTTCCCTTTGAGGCCCCGCCCCCACTCCCAGCACTAGCGAAAAGCTGCACTGCACCCTGCTGTTATCTCTGATCACTGGTTGGAGATAACACTGGGGGTTTCCTCTCCCAGAGCTAGGGAAAGGCTGCCTTTCTCTATCCCTCTCTGCAGGGAGAAGACTCCTTTTCTCCAGGAAGAGGCAGGAGCGATTGCTCCATGCCTCTCAGCACAGAGAAACTCCTTTTCTAGAGCCTATATAGATTTTAGGATTCAGCTTCCTGAATTACCATGATTTTAAAAAGCAAAGAACTGCAAGGAGCATGCATTGGAGGTAAATTTAGGATGGAAAGGAAGGTCAAGGGAGCGGTGTAATGGCATATCTGAAATTGGAAACCAGTGGGTACATCAATTATCTAAGGAACACTGGCTTGGTTGCAGAACTGAGGGGGAGTGAACAAGGCTTCAATAAAAACAAGAGGCGGCACTTGGCTAAAAACTAATCCAAACCAATCCGGAGAGCAATTCCTTGGAGACCAAGCTTCCCGAGCTGGGCTTTTATAGGCATTATTGAGATTGGGGCAGGACAAGCCCTTATACGCTGAGTAAGCAATAGATCAGGAGTACATATCCTTCTCGGCCCCAAGGGCCGTATGTGAAGCTGGCTAGGAGGCGGCTGGCTGCAGGCACGTGTGTGCACACAGACACGCAACGGTGATCCTGAGTCAGATCGCTCTTTTCTTGCCGCTAGGAGCGGTGGGGAAAGAGCGGCATGCATGAGGATCTCTGGGGGAGGGAGTGGAGAGCACAGGCAGCAGGGAAATTGGCAGGGTGGGAATTTGGTGGTAGTGGGGGAATTTGGCAGAAGTGCAGCGAGGGTGTCAGAGCACCCTTGGGGGCTGCAGACAGTAAAGGCTTTGGAAGGCAGCATGCAGCCCTCAGCCCACAGGTTGTGCACTCCTGCTATAGATTAAGGCAGCACCCAAAAGAGTGCATGCAGTAATATACAAGGACACGTTTGTGTTGTTGGCTTCCTGTGCTGGTTATTCCGAAGACGGGAACAACAGCCGACCGCTCCCGCCCCCCCCCACTCCAACCATACATTTTCTACTCTTTCTGGGTTTAAGGTAATTGGATCTGATCCAGATCTACCAGCTCTCCCATGTGGTTTTAAGGCTTCCTTATGGTTTTGGAGACTGTGACTGGGTTCAGACAAAATAACTCACACTCAAGGGTTGAATGTGGGTTGTTGCTGAAACGAGGGTTATCGTGCTGTCTGAATCCAGCCGCGCTAACAAGCCATGGCTTGTTAACCATGAACAATCCATAAAGAGAACCCATGGCTTCTTGCTGGGTTATGAACTGTGTGTAGGGATTGGGCCCACTCTTCCTACAGCAGAGGATCTGGGAACAGATTCTAAGGCGGGGGAGAGGGACCTTAATCTGCAAGGCCAGGAGCCTTGGAGATAAACGCTACAGGCAGGGAGGAACACAATCGGTGTCAAATTCCATGGGAAAGCAGCCTGAGTCGAGCTCTCTGATCTGGAGGAGGGTGAATCAAGCACCACTAACCCCAGGATCAATGTCAGCTAAGGAGGAGGGAACAGCTGACAAATGTCAGGCGCACTAAGAGATTGGCTCTTAAGAATAAGGACCCGCCTTAAGGGGCGTGGGTGTGGATAGTTTGAGTCTGGAAGGGAGAGATTCCCAGTTTGGAATCAACTGCTCAACAATAGGGCAGTCTTCCTTAATGGCTGTTGTTTTAAGCTTGTCACCTTGTGATTGACCTAGCAAATCACTTCTTTGTAATTCAAAGCCAGTTTGCTAGGCTCTGTACAAATAAAGCTTTTAGGTTAGAAGCCCCGTGTGGATCTTGGAAGGAGGAGGGGGAGTCCTTGACACAGTGGGTTGTTCACCATGGTTTGTTATCTGACTGGGTTCAGACAACACAATAACCCACATCAAGGGCTCAAGGGTTCTCCACATCATTTATATTGTGATGACCAACAACTGCCCAGTGCATCCTGGCATTTCCTTCAACAATCCATAGATAAGTAGGTGAATGTTTTGGCTTACAACTCCCAGCATTATTGACCATTGGCCAAGTTGGCTGTGTCCAAAACATCTGGAGGGCACCACGTTGTCTACGCATGGCCTAAAGAATGTGTTGTCTATTTCAGTGTCTGCAAATGTTTTTTGATAAAGGTGGCAGGGAAGGGGACATTATTAAGCGTACTTTGGAGCACACTTGATTAAATTCTAAGAAGACAACTGCAGAAATGTTGTTAGGTACCAACTGCTATAACGGAACATTTTGCTAAGGAAAAGAGGCCTTTGTGGAATTTTTAAAAAACAGATGATTATAGCTATAGTTATTTCTGAACAACTCCTGGTGGAGTCCTAATTGATGAATACAGAGGGTGGAATGGAATGTCAAGGACTTATTTTTTCACAGACCTAAAGAGGAATCCATCAAAAAGTTTAAAGGGAAACTGCAGGACCCTGACTATGATGGGTCTGGGGGAGGAGCGGGGGAATCACATCCTGCTAATTTCTATACAGGGCAGTCCCTTAATTACAGATGAAGAGCTACATTCTGCATTGCTTCACTGGGCGTCTTGATTATTGCTGGGAGAAAGGAGGCAAAATGTAAATGCCATGGGACTCAAATTGCCAAGAGGATAGAGCCATATGGTAGATATCAAGACCAAAGGGTGCCAGAGAGGTCTCTCTTATTGGTTCTGTTTGCACACACATTTCCCATAACTGCTGATGAACAAGGAGCTATATGTAGATCTTTCCCTTTCGGGGGGGTGGCTACAGAAAAACCTGCCCATGCAGAGCTCATCATGATTTGTGGGCCACATGATGTAGTCAGAAAAAGAAGTCGCACCCCAGCCCAAACAATGTTTGTAATAAGATTTAAAAATGACCTCAACTACTTCATTTTAGACAATTAAGTTTTAATATTTCAGCGACAAACATGCAAAATAAAAACTTTTTTAAAAAGAGAAACTTTTTTTGGTCTCTCTTCCTTGGTATGCATTTAGACAGATATTTAAATATACTTTCCCCAGTCTGGCATTGTGCATTTGTTGAAAACACTGTGCTACAACTGAACAAAAGGAGATTATGAAACAAGATGCAATCTCTGAACTACACGCTGTGTAGTGTTTGTCAAGAGCTCACTTCACAAGAAGAAGCTATGTGTTGTGTTTAGCATAAATAAAAATGCAATACTTCATAACTTACTTTACAAGACAGGCTAGCAGCTCTATAAAAATGGTGAGCACAGTGCACCACAAAAAATCAATTTCAACATGATAAACCTTTTAAAACAAGCTGCCTCTTGGTTTCTCAACTCTTATAAAGAATTCTCATCCACTGTTTCAAAAAAACTATTAACACTTCTTCAAAAGTAGCAAAATACAGAATTGACAGATTGATTCCTTCAGGTGTAACAAAAATAGTTCTTTTAAAATATATGTGGCTCAATACAAAATACTGTGTGTAGAGGGCAACATGATTGCAAAACTGCTGCAGAGGGCTTACAAAAAATACAAAACCATTTGCATTTTCAGAGTGCATAATTATTATACTTTTAGTGCAAACAAAAGGATATCTAAATTTAAAGAGACATCTCAAATATTTGCAGAGGTACGTAAAATGTGGAATCTCTTCAGAATCATGCGGATGGAGCCCAACTCTCTATTAATCCTTTCCAAGCGATCTTCCAAGGCTTCCTGTGGGGAATATTTAAAAAAAAAATCAAGATCTGTAAAGGGCAAGCCACAACCCTTCTGAAATGGGAGACTATACCCAGTCTTTTATCATGTTTCTCAGGTGAGGGCAGCTTTCCATTTGCATAAAGAAGTACAGCCTTTTAATGTGAACAGCCTGCATTTGGAAATATTGTTGCACATTGATACATTTAAGGGAATGTGAAAATTCCTCCCAATCCCAAATCTCTCTCCATCTAGTTTAAGATTCTACCTGACAAATACTTTCTACAAAGCCTAAGCACTGTAAACATGGACGTCACTCAGTTCAGCTGTGAGTAAAGTGTGAACCAAGAAGCTCTGCGTTTGAGGCAATAGTAAGGTGTTTTTGTCTGTGCTGGTTCACTCACAAATGCAGGTCAACCTTAAAATGCTGATACTGCCAAATGAGGAGCGTACATAAATGGATCAGGCTTAGAAGAGAGAGGGAGGGGAGGCTGCAGCAGAACAGTTCCTGCTATCATTTTAGGTTCAGCTGCAAGACAAACACATTCCCAGGTATATCAAAATGAGAATGGAAACCTGATTTAGTCTCGCCTGCAGAGTCATTCTCCCTCCAGCACACGGTATTCGGCTCAGCTGGGCTTCAATCTAGAAGTAAAAAACAAATACCAGGCAATTGTGAAAACTTCAATGGTCAGAATAAAACCACCTTAATTTTATCCATAAGAGGCCCAGGAACCATTTTCTAGCACAACAGATCCTAGGACTGGTTTGTGTTAACAGATCTGCCTGTACCCAAAGATCCTCCTATTTGAAGTTTTATTATCCAAAGATAGGTTTGAAGCAGGTGTAATAAATAGGACCTGCAACCAAGAGGAGTGCTCCTGTTCTGGGTTCCAGCCAGCGGTTCCCCCCTTTTTCTACATTTCGTGGCTGAGCGTGCTCACACCTCACTGTACTGTTATTAGGGGTGGGGGTTGCCCCCTTAGTTTTCAGTTGTTTTAAAGACTTTTTTGTACTCTGCAAACCTTGGGGTTCCCCAAGCATGCTGATACCTCCTGGGTTTTTTTTGTCAGTGGCCGCATTTTCTCTACAAACCTGGCAACATTAATCAGCCGAGTTTGCAATCGGAAGAAATGATGGGTGGGTGGATGGATTGGGGGGGGGGGGGGAGAAAAGGAAAGAACTTTGGGCACGGCAAGATCAAGGTGACATCACACCAAATACATGGACCTGTCCAAATTGGCAATTTGGGAGCCAGCAGAGGGCATCATCATCCTTCATCCCTGGCTTGAGGCAAGTTAATTCCAGTATGGATGCGCCTGAAACCTGGCTTAAAGCATATGCAGCCAGGTTTAACATGTTTGCTACCTGCCCCTGAACAAACATTTACCATAGAGTTTGCTTAATGGGATCTGAGACAATCTTGTTTTAAAACAAGAAATGTAAGAGAGGCCTGGTTTCTACCTGTTGCTTTTCATGTGTGAGCTCATCAAAGAGTCTCTCTGTTTCAGCCAGTGTCTTAATCCTTGAAACATATTTGAAATCTGCCTCATAAGGTGCTGGTGTTGCTGACGACGGGCATGGCTCGCTCGCGTGTGTAGCGCTCTCTTCCTCCCAAGCCATCCCCATCACGCCCTTCTTTGCTCCTGCATGCAAAGGATCCGTGCGAGAGGAAGGCTTTGCATAGCTGTCTTTGCCTGGACTGGTGTGCTGCAGCTCTACCCAAAAGAAAAAAAAAAGATGAAATTTGGTTATAAGCTCTCTATAGAACAACGATTCGTACAGAAAATACTTTGGGCTGTATCTGAGGGGGACCTTCTGCCAGCAGAATGTACACCGCTAATTAACTGAGTTATCCAACCCCCCACAAAGCCCCCATGTGCCCCCCAAATCTGCTCTTCAGGGTGGGGATCTTCCAGAGCAGATTGGAGCGGGGGAATGCAGGGGAAGGGAAACTCCCATTGCACGAGCGGATGGCTACTTGCCTAACACTGGGTTTTAGGTCACTGGACAAGAACGAACAACTGAAAACGCTAGTTTTGTAACTCCAGCAAAGCCTTCAAAAGTGTCCCCTGCCAGTATGCATTTAGTGGTCTCCAGAGCACACAGCAATATATGTTTCGGAATGTGTCATATTTGCAAGATATCAAGCCATCAACAATTTTTTTAAAAAATTAATATATACATATATTTTTAATGCACAATTCCAAAGGGCCTCCTGGATATACTTCAGTACTTGGATTTGTGTCTTATTCTGTCCCACACACTGAGGCAAGTTATAATATATATAAACTGAGTAACCTCTAAAAGAAAAAAGAATGGCACCATCAGCGTGAAAAGATAATCATGACTGAGGCTGCAATGCTATGCACACTTACCATTGAAGTCAGTGAGGCTTACTTCTAACACATGACTGATGGAATTTAGGTAAATTCAAAAGCCTTCATTATTCTTTTACCAATAAAGTAGTTTATACCATAGAAGAATATTCACCATTACACTAATTGGTAAAAAATGAACTAATTAAAACAAGTTCCCCGCAAATCCACTCATTAATGCAAATGCTTCAGGATATTCGTTTTTATTTTAATCTAATCTCAGGACAGGTTTAACATTAGAATTATACTACGTACAAATAGTATAATTATAATGTTTATAATGCACTGCAATGAAGGATTTATTATTTATTAATTTATTTATTATTTGTTGTATTTATGAATCACCCATCTGGTCGGCAAACCGGCCACTCTGTACTGGTTAGGATAGCATCCTATCTCAAAATCCCCAAATTCTCTGGGTTTAGACTATTTTGTATACAAAACAGACTAAACACAGAGAATTTTGGAATTAGCAGAAGTCAGTCTTAGGGTACAATGCTGCACACATGGATAAGCAGTGCCAAGCACATGAGCTTGGGGCGCATGGAATTAGTCAACTCACACTTTTGTCCTCAGAACTGTGTGTGGCAGGTAAGGCCAATACCACCCAGTAAGCTTCATTATTATTATTTACAGAGTGCCAACTATGTACATGGCACATTACAAAAAGATCCGACAAGCTCCAAGGGCCTTTCAAGTGCACATTCCTCAGCTTAGTTACAATAGGGTATTGGGTCTAGGAGGTTGTTCCAAAGGTTTCCCAGAAGAGCTGACTTTTGAGGAGGGATTTGATTTGATGGAAGAAAGGGAGGTGGTCACATGAAAGTGTTCTAGATCTTCATAACTTGGCAGGCATTTTAATCCAGATGCAGATTCCTGCGGACTAATACAAGCATTACCAAGCTGTGCAATGGAGCTGTGCAGTGGGAGGCAGGCCCTGGTGCTGGACTGGAGCAACTGCAGTTAGAAATAGACCTTCCTTGTGTTTAATTATAATTCTCTATAGCGCATCAAATGCGAACAGTGGAAGTATCCAGCAATTTTTGTATTTCTCTACAGCATCTGCTAGTTGCAGCAGCAAAGAATTCAGATGCGGGGGGGGGGAGAGAATAAAGATTGTGGAAAGAATGGAAAACGTTAAATTGCTTTTGTGAGCTTCACACAACATGCATCTCATCCTTGTAAACACAAGGTGTTTCTATGTGGTAAATTGACAGAAATGTCTTTTATGGATCAAAAACAAACAAAACCTCACCTACTGAGAAAATTTACCTTCTGTATCACCGACTGAGCGAAACTGAAGCCTTTTCCGTGGGTTGCTGTACTGTGCTGCAGATGGGGGAGCAGTTTCCAAATCATCAAGAAGAATATCAAATCTAGTATTTTAGGGGAAAGAAATCGAGAACCACTTGCAGACAGATTCTTCTTCCCCCATCACTGAATGAATACCGGTGAGATTTACCCTTTGTCATCACAGGAAATGGCTAAATGGAAAGACTCTAAAGGCCATTTCCTGTCAAATTAAAAAAGCAACAACTAGATTTGAACTCAGCAAGGACAGCCAAGGTCTGCTTGTGCAAAACCCTGACTCCAATGGCGAGTACCAATTTGCTCAGATCCAGTGAGTGCAATCTGCATGCAGGTCAGCTGTATAAGCTGCATGAAAAAGACTGCTGAGTAGGGGACAACAGACTGCACCGAGAGGATGCAAAAGGAGTTCCTTGGGTGGAGGAGGGTATCCTCGTCCGGGTTGCTGCTTCTACTCCCTCCGACAGGAAGCACCATGCAGAAAAGCCTCGTACGCTCCATTGACACGCATCCCCAACATGCCAGCCAGTTTACTGTCTTGTCCACAAATGCAGAAACAGAGAAGCAGCTTTCTGCTGCTCCTGGGGTTGCCTGGATCACAGTGTGTCTTTACACCATTATTTCTGTGGATTTCAGTGACATTCCTGTCGACTCCATCCCCCCTGCCCCACCTCCCAGTCTTAAGCGAGCATTGACAGACCATTACCTCGTTGTCATGTTCTCATTTTTTCTGAGCAAGTGGCTAAATCCCGGAGAGAGGTTTTCTTTCGGAGAGCGTTTTGGGCTGTAGGTCACAGCAATGGGAGCCAGCATTATTTCTCTTGTCGCTGCCAAAAGAAATAGCTTATTAGGACTTAAGAGCAGGCACCTGAAGCTTTGCAGCATTTCACTCATGTGGTCCTTTGCAACAAAAGTAGTGTTCTTTGAGGACTTTCCAACAGGATCTTCTGCTTAAATGGCAAGTATGCAGTAGGGATTAGCTACTGGAAGCCCCAAGAGCTGTCCGTACAAGCAGCCCCCTCGGGTTGTAAGAGAGGGCTGCACTGAAGAAGTGGTGGCTGTGGAAAGGGACATGCTGGCAGTCTACTCTGGGGACAACTTCCCCTGCTTCCACTACCCTAAATGTGGCCCTGGTGTAAAGCTAGTTGGGCTGACCAGGGTCATATGGGAGCAGTCTAATATCACACCACCTTCCTGCTCCATTTTTTATTTATTTACCCTGCCTTTCTTCATAAGTTCGAGGCAGCTAACAAATCCAAATCCAATAAAAGGATTTAAAATTTTTTAAAGCAAGGCAGCAGAATAAGACTTCATCTACAATAGTGTGGGCAACATAAAAACAGGAACCATGCCAGACTTTGAACAACTCTGTTATCCATAAAGCAGCTCCCACATGCAACTTAACTAGGAACTAGGCAACCTGTAACTATAATTCTCACTTGGGGTATTTGACTTTCTGTTTGAAGGTGGGAGAGACGAGGACCTCTGGCCACTTGGCGAGCTGTATCTTTTGTGTCTGAGCTGGTCTTTGCTTTTCTCTGGGGACCGAGCAGCACTGAGAGCAGTTTCATCAAATCCAACCACTGGACGCCGAGTGCTTGTTTCTGAAATAAGCAACAGTGCAAAAAGGTGGTTTCATGATTTATTTATGGGATTTATATCCTGCTTCCTCCTTCCACCCCACTTCCCACAAAATGGTTTAAGAAAATATAAAAATGAGATACAGTAATACCTCGGATTACGAGTAACCCGGTTTGCGAGTTTCTTGTAAGACGAGGAAAATTTTGGCATAAATTTACATTTGAAAGACGAGCAAGTCTCGCAACACGAGCCGCTGCTGCCGCATGTGGCTCCTGTTGCGAGATGTCTTTCAAATTTAAATTTATGCTAGCAACGCGAGGCGCCGGCTGAGCGAGCGGCCGCCACCTCGCGCTGCTGCGCCGGCCAGCCAAGCGAGTGGCCAGGAGGCGGGGGCATCCCTGGAGGCAAGGCGCAGCTTGGCTCGGCCACCGCCTCGCGCTGCTGCTCCGGCCGGCCGAGTAGCCAGGAGGTGGGGGCTTCCGTGGAGGCGTGCCAGGCTCCTTTCTCCCCAAAAGGCAGCAGCATCGGCAGCACTTAATCCTTTCTAAAAAGCACACAAATCCTTACAAATTCTCATAGTATGGACCATAATCTCTCTAATACTGAGACAGACTGAATGTATTTCAAGCATTTTCTGTCAGGAAAAGGGGTACTCCCTTCCACCCAACTCCACCACCTTTATACCCTCCTCTTTCCACTACTATGCATGCAGAAATAAAGGCAGGAAAAGAAAAGATTACGCCAAACTAGTTGCTTCCTACACAGCTGTTTAATTACATTACATTTCCTTTGCCAGGGTCAGAAAAAGAAGCGAGAGAGGGAGCCCAAATGCAGCTGGCATTTGCAAGTTAAAAAGCATCTTCTCCTGCCGCTTCGTACCTTTGAAAGCAAGCTGCCCGCGCCGCTGCCGGTCCCGTCGCGTCACATCCGGCTCCGTCAGTGACGGCCGGATGTGACGCGACGGGACGGCGGCGGAGAGGCGAGCTGCTTTCAAATGTACGAAGCAGCAGGAGAAGATGCTTTTTAACTTGCAAATGCTTTTTTTAACTTGCAAATGCCGGCTGCATCTGGGCTCCCTCTCTCGCTTCTTTTTCTGACCCCGGAGCAGCAGCGCGAGGCGGCGGCTGAGCCAAGCCGCGCCTCGCCTCCAGGGATGCCCCTGCCTCCTGGCCACTCCTGGCAGAGCAAGTGGAGGCGAGGCGCAGCCGGGAGCCGGCACATCAGGGAGTTTCCCCATTAGAAATAATGGGAACTCTGCTGATTTGTTCCACAACCATTTAATCACTGCTTTGCCGGCTCCCTTCATGGGGCTCCATGGGGCAAAGCAGTGATTAAATGGTTGTGGAACGAATCAGCGGAGTTCCCATTATTTCTAATGGGGAAACTCGCTTTGATGTACGAGTATTTTGGATTACGAGCATGGTTCCGGAACGAATTATGCTCGTAATCCAAGGTATTACTGTAACAGTATTAAAATATATAGGCACCAAGCAGCAAACATAAGGATATTTTAAAAGGAGAACCAGAACACACACAGCGGTAAGCAGCAAAGAACTAAAAGAACATTTTATAAACTAAGTGCTACAGGTTCCCAAGACCTCAGCTTGTGCCTTCTCAAATATGGGGAATGCATCAAAAGAATGAGTGATCCGCAATGAGATGAAGCCAAGGTAGCCTTCGAGGGTTTCTAGTTCAAGGAGTCCTGCTCGGGAGAAGACTCAGGGAACCAACCACTTGCCACCACATTTCCTAGGGTCTTTTGCACACTAAAGATTTTAAAATCTCGTGTGTACTTGGGTCTGGATAACAGTGAGGTGAACTGCCATCAATGCCTTCTCCACCTGCTACTGCTGCACCGAGCTGGGACTGGGCCCCTCCAACCCTCACAGGGGCCATTACAATCAACTGCCCTGAAAGCAGGCAAGAAGCAGCAGTGAATTACCATCATTGCAACCTCTTCCAATAGGACTGTTTTAAAAACCTATTCACATTCCTATTGATCTTGTGGAAGCTGCTGTGGGAGGCATATTAGCTGAAGAGTGGGATTTAAAAAAAAAAGTTAAAACGCTTTTACTCACTTCCTGGCCACTATTCTGTCCTTCCCTCTATTATCAGGGCCAGCAAGTTTGTGCAATCGGATCCATGTATTTAGATGCCATATTAAATTTTGTCATAATAATTTCTTTCAGCAGAAACGCAACCTGGATGCTTCAAACCCACCCCCCTTTTTAACACTTTGCTTTTCCTGGTAAGAAAACAGCAAAGTAGAAAAATATCACAGCAATGTCAATACAGGCAGTCTACAGGTTACAAACGAGTTCCGTTCTTAAGAATGTCTTTAAGTCGAATTTGTATGTAAGTCGGAACAGCATAGTGTTCTATACGTTAAAATCGGCATTTACGCAAATTGTGTAAATTACGCAAATTATGTAGTATACTACGCTATGTACTCTACGTAAACTGACATAGTGCCGGGGAACCCAGAAGTCCGTTCTTAAGTATGGGTTGTCCGTAAGTCAGGATGTTCTTAACTCGGGGACTGCCTGTAAATCTAATAGGTAAATAAAAAGGCAGATCAAATCACAAAAAGAGAAAACAAATTCTTTAAAAAAAAAACCACACACATCCAAGCAAAACAAATTGAGGCTGCAGTTCCCGGGAAGAACCAGAATATATTTATGGGAAATGCAACAAAATTAGCATTGGGGCAGTGAGGTGAGGGAGAAAAGTGAAACGAAATTAAAATGCAGTGAATAGTGGTTTGGATACACCTCAGATGATTGTACCTGATCAACAGGCATTGTTAAAACATTCGAGAAGCTTATATAGCTTAGCTTTTCATTAAGTCTTTTGTCAGGGAATGAATAACTTGGAGGTGGAACAGCAGCCCTTCCAGGACTGTTTTTGTACGTCACACAGCAGCTCATCAACTGAACCTGAGCCAGTCTTATTCTAATCCATAAGAAGAAGAAATTATAATCAGCAAAACCCAAGAATGTGACTCAGGAAACCTAAGAAAATTCAAGGCGGCTTACTTGTAGAAGCTGCCGCCTCCTCCTCTTCTTTCTCAGTCTGAGTGCCCCAGTTTTTCAATGCCTTCCTTTCTTCAAGTTCTCTGAAGGCTTTTATGACGGGCGTTTCCAGGACTGTGCTTTCTTTTCCCCCTGTTTCATTTGTAAGTGAGGGATCTGAAGAGGAATGCTTTTCTGGAGGCGTCTGGAGCCTAGAAATGTACAATGGGATTTATATGCATATTCAGCATTTGCTAGAATCATGCTGATGAAAAGGTCAGCAGAGCTGCACTCGAGGAGGAATGGATTTCATAGCACCATTTTACATGTGTGTTGGGTTTAGAACCAGACCCAGTTAGCGGAACTTAGCTCCTGTTTATCATCAATGGGACTGAAGTTCAACTAGCTTACTCTGGATCCTTTTCTCTGATACGAAGCCCACCAGTGGTGGATTAGGACCAGTGTGGATATTGCACCCTACAATGCACTCAAGCCACCAATACTAGCATTGGAAGAACTGTCCCTCTGCTAGTGATGACACTCCTTTGGGAAGAGCCTCTCTACCAGCTGAGCATTCAACATCACCTCACCTGCAAGTAGCGTATGTTTCTTCAAGCCGGTTATCTTTGGGATTCTCTTGGGTTTCCAAAGGCTGGCCTGTGAAGATGGAATACTCAGATCCTGGTATCAACCATTTCCTTCTGCTCACATCACAGCTTGCTAATTTGCTGCTAGGACAGAAAACGTGGGGATTAATGAAACACTCACTCTTTTGTTTCTGGGATGTATTTTACTAAATAAGAACACAAAAATTCCCACACACCATTGTCTATATAGAGTTGAGGAAAACAGGCTGTTTAGAAAACTTTTGTAAAGTATAAAAGAATTAAAATACAAGTTCTGTACAAAATGTCAACATTTTAAAATGAAAGCAATCATCCTCTCTTTGCTACTAGTGCTGTAGGTTTGCTTGACTTCAGAAACTGGTTCTTGAAAACTGTTCCCTCCTTATCTCATCTGCATTTCTATGTATTTGTAGTTCTAAAGACTCAGGAAGCAGGTGACACAACTCATATTTTAGATGCAAATATTTTCAAAGAGTGAACAGAGCATTCACTGTAGATTTCCAAGGAACAGAATCACGGATAAAACTAAACATTTCCACGTGTTCCACAAGCTTCTAAAAAAAACCTGTCTCCCTTCTGCAGTAAAGGCATCACCTCATGTTGTTTGTGGTCCTTTAGTTTTCCCAGAGGTTTTAGACAACCTCATTTTACTGTTAGAACTGGCCCTCTACGTACCAAGTCAATGAAAAGCCATTGATTAGAGGTCTCTATAGAGTAGTCTTAAGATGCAGAAGCCAACTGCTGCTCAGTAACTTTCAGAATCCACATGCACAATTTACTTACAAATGAACATTCCCAGGGCACCTGCACTTTATTAAATGCAATATAGTTCTAGTTAAGTACAGCCAGGGATGATGCTAGAATAATTCATTTGGGGGAGCAAACAGACCATTACTGAGGGAGCAAGGACTTTTGTTTGATGACTGATTTGCTATAATCCATGAAGATATCTATTTTGGGGGTGAGTTCTGTGGAGTAGCAGAAGTAGTGTGAAATATTTCTGGAGAGGTACCCTGTCCCCTGGAGTCACCCCTGACTGAAGCAGAACATGCTTTTATGCCTGTAGATGTGTTTGTTGTACAGATGATCAGTAATACAAATAAACCAAGAACACACACTATCACAAGAAAGTCTCACCCTAGATTACTAATGTCAATAATTGCAATAAGCCAATCTGCTTTATTCAGAAAGCCTTTTATTTATTCCTTAGTATATGTCTGTATTACAGCAATTATTGTACATCGAGTTGTACGACTAGAAGATACTGTTTCATCCTTCCTAAAACCACAGTAGCTTTGTGTGACAGGAATCCTTCACTTCCTCACAAGTTCTTACTTATTATTCACTTACTTGACATAAGATGTTCTGAAGTGACTGTCTGCAAGATGACGGAATTTGAGCAAGTTTTCATGTTCTAACTGCTTGATCTGAGCTTCAAGTTTTGAAACTGTTCTAAAGAAGGCAAAGACATCATTTTACAAGGCTATTTAAAAACAAAGACATAACATAAGTTTGATTCAACAAATCTGCCAGTCAGCGTCGACAATGCAGAACTATCCACGCAGGCAGAGTCTGACTCAGTGGGAGGCGGTGGCTAATGTTCTGCCTCACATAGAATCATAGAAAAGTAGAGTTGGAAAGGGGCCTATTAGGCCATCGAGTCCAACCCCCTGCTCAATGCAGGAATCCAAGTCAAAGCATCCCTGACAGATGGCTGTCCAGCTGCTACATAATATAATTCATTTTCCCTGCATGTACTAGGAAACTGAAAGCTCTGAAATCTTTGCCCAAGCCTCAAAGTGGACTTTCATAGGTCAAAAAGAGAGAAAAAAGTACAAATTGCTGTACATGATTTGGGCAGCAATCCTTCCCATACTTACCTTGGAGTAACATCCCATTGAACTTGGGGGACTTACCTTTGAGTAGAACTACATAGGATTGTACTGTTGAACACTTTTGTCTCTCCCTAGTAACTTAGCTATGGTATTTTGATTATGTTGAGAGCCACCTTGAGAATTTCTCTTAATAGGCAGGGTATAAATGCTCCAAATAAATAGATATGATTTATACTTTCTGTTCTATAAAATCAGGCACATAAATAACCATGCCTGCTTGGTCATCCCTGATTCTTGGCCCTGCTGACTGGGGCTGATGGGAATTTAAATCCAACAGCATCTGCAAGGCCACAGAGTGCCGCCCTCCCCTCGTTTTAGAACACTGTTACCTAACGCTAAAAAAATACTTTTCTCACTTCAGATTAAATGGCACATTTACCTTTTCAAATCAGAAATCTGAGTGTGTGCATCCAGCAGTTTGTTCTCAGTTATATTTAAAGAATCCTGTGGGGAAGGGGGAAAGCACATATTTAGCTCACATTAAGTGTAAACACAGAATTGATCTCTTTGTTAATCCTGAAAGATAAGAATATATATCTTCCATTTCTCTAGGCATCAATCCCATTAAGTCTTTAGTTTCCTCTGGAGAAAGCTCAGAGTGTAAGTGTTGCTTCATCACCACCTACTAATCATTAATCCCCATATGGATCCTGTCAGGATAGATCCACACTGGCTGGAAACAGAGAGAGAGAGAGAGAGAGAGAGAGAGAGAGAGAGAGAGAGAGAGAGAGAGTGTGTGTGTGTGTGTGTGGCCACATGTGGCTTTGTTCACTTGCTCAAGCTATCCATCTCTCTCAGAGCTTCCCTGCTTTTAGGCACCTTTGGCAGAGGCACACCTAGCTGGCTCCTGCTCTCTTGCTTGATACACACTATAATCTGCACAACGTGGGTAAATGTATAAGGCTGCAATCCTATGCATGTTTAGACAGAAAAAAAGGCCTACAACTCCCAGCATTCCCCAGCCAGCCAGGCTGGGGCATGCTGGAAGTTGTAGGCCCTTTTTCTGTCTAAATATGCATAGGATTGTGCCTAAAGAGGCTTAACAGGTGAAAAATTCTAATTCCGGGACTAGATTAGTGACCACTGGATAGCCATCACTCCTAATTCAGAGTTAAAATGTCACGCAAACAAAAGGCTCGTTTCAGAGGTTAACAAAATTACATAATTTCCCCCCTTAACATGTTGGTTTTATTAATGGAAGAATGCACATCTGTAGCATATCCCTCATGAGCTGAATACAGCAATCCTATCAGGGCCCTGGGAAAGCACCTCAGGGACCACAGCATATGGTGGATCCCCCCTTTCAAGACTGTAGGCACTGCTATGACCTCAGGAGGGGGAATCAGAGATTGGATCTGTTGGGACTTGAAAAAGATACTAGGAGAGGATATATTATGGAGTAATATCCTTCCTATCTCACGTAGTGAGATCAGCACAGTCCCTTCCCAGCTTAAAAGAAGCTTAGATTTGGCTAGTGTTAGCCAGTTAGCATTTGGTAATCCAGGATGCTTTAAGGCAGACTGGATTTCCCTGGTTTTGCCCCCTTTTCTCTCCCTCAGAACAATAATCAGAGACACAGTCTTGTAAAAGTTAAAAGTAACATTTACTCACTCAGATTATGCAGTTTCATTCAGGCAGGCTTAAAAGTGTTTCTTACAGTTGGTTACAAGTTCATTTGGAAATACTTGGGGTCTGAACTTGTGGAGTTCAGACCAGCAACTCTGGCTACATGCTGCTACAAGGACCACGTGGAGACAACAACCTGGTGGTGCCACGCTCACTAGAGTCTGAACAGAAAGAGGAAGAAGCTGGGAGCAATGCCCACTTCCTGTTCAGGCTGTTAATAATTCACTGAGTACCTTCTAGGAAAACCATCCTAGAAGGTATCAGTGATCTTAACCATTTCACCCAATTACCTGGTGAAACATTAGCCATAGGTTTTGACTGCAATTTTAGTTATCCAACAGGATCCTTCCCCTCCTCCCCCTTGCAGCCGCTGCAGAAAGCACCACGGCATCTGCTCTGCTGAGGTCACAACAGTGACATTGAACAAACTCGGGGAGAGGGGACAGGGTGGTGGTGGTGGTGGTGGTGGTGGAGAATCAGAATCCACAGGATCCTAAAGATTATTTGTCACCCGTCCCACCCACCCACAACAGGAGGCGTGTCTACCTGAAAACTGTAAAGAAAAGGAGGAATGGGAGGTGTTGGTGCCTCTGTTCTCCTTCTGCCCTGCCTGGCTCCTGCCGGCAGGGCATAGGCAGAGGCCTCCAATCTTGGAGCCCTCCGTCTACTGACCAGCAATCCCTTAGGATTGTGCTCTAAGGCCCCAAATCCTTCAAAACCTATTCAGCTTTTGGTCCTCCCCATTTAAACACAATCAGTTCTATACGAGGAGATTTTAGCACACTGCTAATTTGCTTCTCACCTTTACTCTCTCATGTTCTTTCCCAAGGGACTCATATTCTCCTAAAAGCTACAAAGAAATAAATCATTTTGTCATCATGTTTTGAGATTTTTAATCACTGAAGTAAAAATTGTTAGCTAAAATTTAGCCTAATATTCTCCCAGGCAGGAAAAAGGGGGAACGTTTAATCAAGTTTTGTTCCCCCTTGGTTATCACAAGAGGCCACCAAACCAAAGAGGAACAAAATGACACTCACTCTACAGCACAATTAATACATAAACAATTAACCCTCAAAAGAACAGTTTAAGTTTTAGCTTGAATCCCAACAATAATTATGTTTCCTCCCCTCAATTGTGTGTTATATTTTCACATTAGAAAGTTACAGTAAAAAGACAGTTCATGTTTTGGGTGGACAAAACCAAGGTGTTTGAGCTAAACCGCTGCTCTCCTATCATTAACAGCAAATATTCAAACAGGCAGGGATGTTACCTCTGTGGCAGGACATGAATATTAATAACCTGCTCCTTTTAATGTTAGGGAAAACTCTACAAGACTACAAATTTTAACAACTGCAGATGTATGTCAAGAAGCTATTACGCTTTACTCAATAGCAGACATATCCATCTAAATAGAATTTAACTCAACTTTGTGTGTGATGAATTTTAGCCTATCCCTAGTTGATCTAAAAATAATAATAATAATAATTAGCCCAATATGAAACTCAGAATTAGTTAAGTAATACCAGAAACACAGAGTGTGAGCTAAGAAGCACATCTGCAGGAGACAGAAAAGAAACTGAGTAGGCAGTGACATCAAAGACTTGCCTCCCCAGCTGTAGAAAAGGAAAGCCTAACCATCTGGAGTTAAACAGAACAGAATACTTCTTTTCTAGAATGCCTTTAGATGTCAACAGTTTCTTTTTAAAGCATAGCCCACCAAAGAGGTACTTTTGTTTTAGGAGAGACAATACTGTACTTAAGGATTTGCCAAACTACCAACATCTGGGGGAAAAGGTTCCTATTACAAGATTTGGGAAAGATCACCTCAACCAAGAACTCTGTTATATAGCAGCTGGCATACCGTGATGCTCTGGGGTCCATTTGGCATCACAAATTGAGTGCTTGGCTGAAATTATTCAAAACGTCTACAGCCCCAAGTCAGTATTTAGCTGAAGTTTAAGCATTACCTTGAGTTTTTCAACTTACATTTTGAAACATTTTATTTTCTTCCTTTAATCTGGCATCTTTATTATCTGAGAGCTTGTAGGCTTTTTCAAAGGCTTCTTCTAGATCTTTAAGCCTCCTCTTTAGACGGCTGATTGTGTTATCTTTCTCTTTGCTGCTTGAGCGCATTTCCTCAACACGTTCCTGCAAGGCCTTGGTTGTACTGCTGACAGCACTAAAGCGTTCCCTCCAGTCCATCTGAAACACAAACAGGCCAAGAGTCCTACAAGCATGTACTTGACAGATACTTTGAAAACGTAAGCAGAACCCAATGTAAGATTTTGCAGTAGTAGTAGTAAGTAGTAGTAGTATCTTTATTGATTAGTCAATTTGACCATATCAAATTTACAGTGAATTAGATAAAATTTAATAAAACCAGATTTAGATAAAATGACATAAAATAGATAAAATAGGTGGATTGGTAAATGAGTTAATAAGAAAACTAATATAAAACTTGTAGTTAATAAAATACAAGAGCAATATATATTTAAATAAATTAGTCGCCTTTGCAAGCAACCCCAATTTGTTCTATGAATTGTGATCTCATTTGGACCACCCTAGCTACAAATTTAGCAGTGCTTAATGCTACGTACAGTAATACCTTGGATTGCAAGTAACTTGGTTTGAGAGCGTTTTGCAAGACAAGCAATTTTTTAAATATTTATTTATTACTTGATATACAAGCGACGTCTTGCAATACAAGTACTGTAGTACGGCTTAAATTAAAAATCTCTGTACACATTTTTTTGCGGGGATTTCGTTTTGATATAAGAGTGTTTTGGATTACAAGCACGTTTCTGGAACGAATTATGCTCTCAATCCAAGGCATGACTGTATAAACTTGTGCCCTGAAGGAAATGAGCTGTAAGATTTTGCAGCATAACCCAGTTGCCAAAACAATATCTCATGTTTATTCTTCTTTAGACATATCCACAACAGGCTATCCACAAAATACATGGGGCCTAGCCCAGGTGAGTGTGGCCACAGCACCTGCAGAGGACTCTGGCAGGGCTCAACCAAGCGTTGTTTTACTTTATTCCCCCAGGGGCATTGCCCACAGGCAGCCGCACAGTAAATGTGAGGTCTGTGTGCACCGCCACACTCCCAGCCAGCCATGCTCAGTGTGCTGTCCCAGCTCCGCTGGGATGAGCTGCCATTTGGCTCCTCATCTCCCAGAATGGTTGCGTCAATTATCATTCTACCTGGTCATTATGGCTCTTCCAACCCCCCATCCCCACCCTATACCTCTCCTTTTGTATCATGCCTTTTAGGCTGTAAGCCCAAGGGTGCTCTATAAAGTTACTTCCACTTGTAGTCTTAATGGATTGTATTAATGCTGTTTTTCCCAAATGAATGAATCATATTTTATTGCTTGTATTGCAAGCAAAGCTTTTCTGGTGAAAGGCAAGATATAAAAGGGGAAAAAGAAACCCAAACCCAACAATTGGGGGAACCAGCATCAGTGCAAGAATAGTCTGTTGTTTTGTGCCAGACCATGACTCCAGGCTTGGGCATAACGAACTCAAGAGACCGACAGATCAGACTTGTGCCTTCTCCTCTATTTGACCTATAACATACACTTACCACTTCCATTTCCAGGGTGTTGTTTTTATTTTCAAGGCCTCGCATGCGATTATTAGCTTCGTTCAATGCTGCCTCTAACTGGTCACATCTAAAATTAAAATGACAGCCATTAAAAAAAAGTTTAACAGTTTAAAAAAAAGTTCTTTTAGTGTTTTCTTAAGAATTTTCGTTGAACTGCTTAACTGGACTGAGAGATAGTGGCCAAAACTGCACTAAAAAGCTACTTGAACCCAGATATTGCAAAACTAGGTTCCAACGCTGCATTAGTCTTGTCCCCAAATGAAGTGAGGCAGTATATATGCCCAACCACAGCACAAACATGGAAGTCCCCGCCTCAAGAAAAATAGGTGGGGCTGTTCACATGACATGACAGCCCGCCATGGGTTAATTCATCCACAGTGAGGCTGTGCTGGATATGGGGCAAGTGCAGCTGCCATCCTGAATATGCAATCCCACTTGGGGGTTGTTGTGTCATGCAAACCCAGCAAGCGTGGGTTATACAAGGGTTAAATAATCCTCATGTAACCCGTGGCCTGTTTTAGGGTTATGTGAGGGTTGTTTAACCCTTGTATAACCCAAGAGGGGGTTGCATATGCAATCTGGCACCCACAGGCACCACAGCTCGTCGTGGGTTAAAAATAACCCACAACGTGCCGTGGCATGTCATCAGTATGTTATTTTGAAAAATGAAAATGCATGCTAGAGCAGCTCTGTATATGAAGAATAGCAGCATTTCTTTTTTTGTATCAAACTCATCCATAATTAACTGGCATCTCACAGTTTCTAAAATTGTCCGCTATATTTTCACATAGCCAACAATATGTGCCCTACATCATAAAAACTGAAGCAAGTATATACAGAAAGCATTGTTTCAGGACAGTACAGCTTAAAAAAAAAAGACTGAAGAAAAATATGCCCATCATTTGAAAGCACCTCAAGTATTACCTGTCAGCAAGGCTTTGATTGATTTTCTTCAAGTCTTCAGAAGGTGGTTTATGGCTTCCCTCCAGCTGCTGTTTTAAGCCTTGAATTTCTGAATCATAATAAGCTCGTAGATCAGCAATATGTCGGGCATGTTTCTCCCTCAAATTCTGCCTAATCCTGTTTTTGAAATTAAAAACATGTCATAAAACTTTTGCACCTTACTGCA
Source organism: Shinisaurus crocodilurus (assembly GCA_021292165.1). Lineage (NCBI taxonomy): Eukaryota > Metazoa > Chordata > Lepidosauria > Squamata > Shinisauridae > Shinisaurus > Shinisaurus crocodilurus. Next base: position 25,626,522 of record CM037890.1, read on the forward strand.
GAGCAATGTTCCTGAAGCCGAAAATGAACATCCTGGCACTTGTATTTCAGCACTGGTGGTAAGCACATCTATTGAAATTTGCCTACCAAGTGATTTTCCCCAACAAGACACAAGATCCAAGAAATGAATAAACAGTTCTGAAAGCACAAGGAAACTTGGGGGTGGGGTATTTCTTGAACAGTAGGGTCACCCATACTACATGGCCTCTTCTGAAACTGAGAGGAGTTTCAAAAGAAGTTTGATGCAGCACAGGATGCAGGGAGGTTTGCTGTTCAAAGCCAAGCCAAAATCCCATCCAGGCCAATCGGTGTGCCAAAGTAGCCCCTCTAATTAGGTACCCTGGCAGGGATGCACTGCATGATCTACTGACGAGGTAAAGTCCAAGCAGTTGTTGTATTTATGCTGTTTTTGATGTTATGGTTTAATCTCTTATTTTGTATTTAAATTGTTTTAACAGAGAACTTTATGTTATGGCGCAGCATATGAATATTAGAAATAAATGCTCCAATTAATATTACCTGAATCTCAGTTTCTCAGTATTTTCACATGAAAATGTCTATTCTCAATTCAAGAGTCTCAACAGAAAAACAACTTTCCATTTCCCATGTACAAATACTGCCCCTCCTTCCTCCTCCAAGCAGGAGAAAGTTAGATTAAAGTTCCTTTGTCCAATATATTCTGTCAGCGAAAGGCTGACAGGCAGCGAAAGGCTGCTGGGTTTCCCTTGTTGCAAATGCTTGGAAGATCAAGGATAAACTACACTTTAAAATAAAAAAGTTTAAAAGCAAATTTGGAAGTTGCTATTTGAGAATAAATGTGAATTTGAAAACCCATGGGGTAACAGTACCTTGTGGAGTAGCAGTTATGGGGGGGGGGAGGGATGGCCAGTGAGAAAAGGACCAGTGAAGAAATCCCCTTCACTGCTCAAAATTGTGGTCCTCCAAGGTTACTTTTCATTATGAACACATTGGGCCTTTGTTAGATCCACATAGTTGTGTTTAATGTGTGGCTCGCTCCTTGGGGTGGTACATATGCTCTCTACTTGTCAGATATCAAAACAGAGAGAGGAAAGACTACAGCTCGTTTTGAGGGCCAAAACAGACATAATGGCAGTCGCCTTGTTTGTTTAAACCTAGGCCTGCCAAATCGTGCCTAGAGCAAGTTGGTGGGCGAACCCATGGATGGTGCTAACCCACCCACCCACTGTTCATCTCCCCCGCTAACTTGCAGTATCTGCTACAGGGGAGGCTCAACTCCCATCACCCATGTGCCCTTTTTTTTCTTAAAAGAAAGGAAAAGAAAAGGAAAACAAGGCCCCTGCTCCATACGTGATTTGAGGCAGACCTGGGCTGAATCAGACAGGTTTGCCACCAGTCACGTTATCCTCTTTCTGCAAAACAGAAATAAAGTCTTGTGAATAAACCAAGAGGGGAATAAACCAAGAGGGGAAAAACCTTACTTGCCCACCAAAACCTTACTTGCCCATTTACAGCCGGTGTGGGGAGCCTTGGGCCCAGGGGCCTAACATGACCCTCCTGGGGTGGGGGCTGATGACCATGCCCCGTGCCCCCTAACCCCACCCCTTCCCTCCAACCACCAATTGTTTGGTGATTTCCTGACTTTTGTGCAGTTTTTCCCCCATTCTAAAAGGTTGAAATGACTCTCCTAAGGCTTAGTGATTGGCAGTAAGAGTTTTAGGGCATGGCTGGCTGGGGAATGCTGGGAGTTGTAGTATTTTCCTGTCTAAACATGCATAGGATTGTATCCTTACATTACAATATTCCAGTATTTGGGGCCCCACCCCTTTTGCCTTTGGCCCCGCCCACCACTGGAATGCAGCCCCCAATAACTTCTCCAAAATTAAATTTGGCCCTCAGAATGAGAGGTCCCTCACCCCTGATTTATGGCCTAAAAAAAAAAGGAAGAACCACCAACTCTAGCCAAGTTTCCCAGCCTGGTCATCTGGAGGCTATTCTTATTCATCACAGGTGACCAGCAAGTGGCTATTTGTAAGCATGTAATGATGCTTAATGTCTTTATATGACTAAACAAAAGTGTTCTGGGAAGGAGAGAAAGCATAAGTTTCAAACTACCGAATATTGCAATTCTTATTTGAAAGGCAACATTCTTACTCCTAGCAGCCTTACTTGGAGAACACCACAGGATCTTCCACACACGTGACTGAAAGACTACATTCTGGCAAACTATTATCAGCAGACGGAATCTGGGACTGAGCAGCTGAAGACGGAGTGAGTGTTAAGTTATCTTCATTCTCTATGTTTAAGATCTCATTGTTTGGGTAAGAAAAACTGCAGGCATTGGTTTCACACTGAAACGTGCAGCAAGTATTCCAAGGGTCAACGTGCAAAGCTGCTGTATCGGAAGTGTATTTTGGTGACCCAGCAGACTGAGGTGACGTTACTGTGCTCATGTGGGAAAATGAATCCGTGTCCGAATGAATAAAAAAAGCAGGTTCTGCCATAGAGTCCGGAGAAAAAGAAACCCTCTCCGGCGTCCCATAGAAGCTGTGTGAAGGAAGTCCTAGATTCTGCTGGCCTGGTTTCATATGCAGCGTTGGGTCAAGGGTCAGGATCTAGAAAACAAACATCACAGTGAATGGAACTGAGAATCAGTATCTACCTATCTAGTGTGGGATCTTTTGTTTTGGTGCAAGAATAGCCAATGTTAAAATTATTAGGAGGTAAATTGCAGCTGCAATTTCATAATGGGGGTGGGGTCCGAGGAGTTAGCTAGCAGATGGAATCTCCATTTCCAAAACCCTGCCAGCTTGTTCCAGCCAGAATAGGAGGGGGGGGGGAGTTTTTTCTTTCCCCCACCCCATCCTATTTTGTCTTCCTATTGAAACCAATGGGAGGGAAAAACACTGCAACAGTCTCGGGTTGGCATAGTTCACAGGCCTAATCCAAAGATGTGTCAGGGGAGAGGGGACTTTGGATCTGGCCTCATCCTAAACTGCCCCCCTCCCCACAGCTGGCCTGACTTAAGTCTGTGAGTTGCATTTAAATTTCTGGGCTTCCACTTCGGTGGGAAGCCATTTGTTTTTTGTCAAATAAAAGCTATGTCTGGTAAAAGTACTGATGGTGACATTCTAGAGATATATGAAATAAAGAGCATTTATCTTGTGTTCCTGATTTTATTAGAGAAATGGAGAAGAGAGGACAACCAGATACTAGGGTGACTAATGCAGCATAATATATTTTGTTCCTTGCAAAGATCTACTTCTTGGGCTTGTGTCAAGGGAGAACTTAACTGTTTTGGAATCTGGAACAGGATGGCCAATCTCAAGTGGTGTAGTGGTTAGAGTGTTGGACTTCTAGCCACCACTCAGCCGTGAAGCTCACTGGGTGGCTTTGGGCCAGGCAATGACTCTCAGCTTAACCTACCTCACAGGGTTGTTATAAGGATAAAATGGAGAGGAGGAGGAGGACCGTGTAAGCTGCCTTGGGTTCCTAGCAAGAGGAAAAAAGTTGGGATACCGGTAAGTGTAATAAATTAAAAAAAAATAGAGAGCTGTATACAAACCATTACCTCAGGGGGGTGAGTTGATTGCGATGGGGAAAGGTTCCAGTCCATAAGTTGCTTACTTTCCCTTTGTTTCTTATGATAAATATCCTTTAAGGATGATAGCTTCATCTCATCACCAGAAGACAACTAAAAATAAAGCAATAAAGAAGGCTGCCATTTTAAGCAATCTATTTTAATATCTATTATATTTAAAGCAAAGATCCCAAGGCCAACTTACATTTGCCTCAGAGGGGGAAAAGGAGAATACTGTGGTGTTAATCCTTATGGGGTCTAAGTTAAATGTAGAGGGGAGGGGATTCCCCATTCACTCTAACAGGATACATACTGAGTTGACTTCCTGACACGGTTGGGAAATGAAAAAGTCTGTACAGACAGTAGCTCTGTGAAGCCGTAGCCAAAAAAGGGGGGGGGTGCTCTGAAGGCCCCCTCAGAAATATTCTGGGCATCTTCCCTAGAACTGTCAGCTTTAATTAAAAACAGAGTAAGCCTGTAGCCTGTTTCATTTATGGAGCTGCAAGGGAACGTGTGCTGACGGAGTTCTGTCGCAATGCTCAGTAAGAAGCAAACCTGCTCCCACCTTAGTGTTCTAGCCAGAAAAAGCAACTATGATTGGCAAGACTGGATCACCTTAAATTCTGCCCAGTAACTTAATAATCAGATGCATCTGATGAAGTGGACAGTGTCCACGAAAGCTTATGCCAGAATAAATTTGTTAGACTTTAAGGTGCCACAAGACTCTTGTTTTATTTGCTGCAATAGACTAACACAGCAACCCCTCCAGAAAACATTTATTGGGTGACCTGTATTTAGGCTTCTATTTTGTTCCAAATACGATTGCAAAGGGGGGGGGAGCACCCAAGTCATATTTCCCCGTTTGGCTTTTCAGGCACTGAAGCTTATCTAAGGTCTGCTAGGGAAACATAATAATATTGTAAATCACAGCTGAAAAGGGCTTCAGATAATATCATTTGTAAAGAGAGGCTCTCTGTTTTACTGTCTGTTGAAGCCAAAATGGAATTATTTGAAAATGTTTTCCCCTCCTTATGCCACCTTGGGTTCCATGTAAGAAAGATGGGACATAAATGTAATAAAGGTAAATAATAAATGAGCACTTGCACTTACTAGAACCTAGCAATCGTTGATGCTAAACAAGTAGTAGTAGGTTGGTCCAGGATGCAGAAAAAACTGCTCCTCAGCTAACTGCTAGGAACAGGCTAAGATTCACCTGGTGAATCCAACAATAACGATAGGCAAGTCATCAGCATTTTCTTATTCTTATTTATCCTGCCTTTTGGCTTGGGGGGGGAGCCCTTAAGGCAGATACCTCTTAAGGAAAACAATTATTTTTAAAAAACAACATTGTTCACAGATCATTCAACAACCATCCATCTACAGACAGACACGCCTTGAAGCATACCTACAAGATGAGATGCTGCAGTAGGAGAACAGGGAATGGGGAGGAAGAGAGTGTTTCAGGGAAAGGGGCTCCATCTCTGAGCTTCTCTAAATCAGGGGAAGGCAATTTGTGGTCCCTCGCCATTGGTTATACTAACTAGGACTGATGGGAGTGGTAGGCCAAAACATCTGGAGGGGCCACAAGTTGCTGACCCCTGCCCTAAATGAACTGGGTAATAGGCAGCAAAAGCACATCACCTGATCCAAACAACAACAGTGGCAAAACAGAACAAGCAGTTTATTGCATCCAGCAAAGTATCAATGCAAACTAAGACAAAAGATACCTGCTCCGGGGACAGCTTTGTTGGGAAGATGCTAAATTCATTTCCAAGGTTCTCGGGCAAAGTGTGGTACATCTCCTTTTCATCTAGTTTCCAGTATGTCAGTCCTAAAGAGTAAAAATATATCAAAAGTTGATTTCTGCATAGAAGCGAGCCGTGAAGCCTAATGTTACTTCTTTTGATTTTCACATTATGGGTGCAAATTCAGTCTTATGAAATGCTCATGTCTGAAATATTATGCTTCAGAGCTTTAACAGTAACAGGGTTTGACATGAAATACGGTAATGCTAAAGATGGCGTATTAATACTGCAGAGAACTCTGGGGAACTAGTGTCAAGAATGTAATGAGAATATTTGTGCTTAGCAATATTTCAGCATGATCACCATCTGAATCAGTTTTCCTTGTATTCAATTTAAACAGGTACACTAGTTCATCAAATTTGATTAACGAACAGGCCTTTTAATACTTCGCTACTCTAGCTGCTGTAAATATGAGTGAAAAGTCAAAGCTGGTAGTGGTGAAAGAGGGAAATACATTCTAGAAATAAAAGTTTTAAAACCAAATGGCATCTCTCATATTTCCCACCCCACCCCTATTAATCACTCAGGCAGGTTGCACTTGGGGAAAAATGAAATGATTTGCCAGTCTTGGTGTCTAATTTATTTAAGATTTGCAGATAGTCTGATCCTAAAGTCTTCAGGCAGGTAGCAACATACCGTATATGAAATCAATTATTAAGTAGTAAGCCCCATTAGACACAATGTTTTCTTCTTGTTGTTGTATTTTATTGGACTGTACATGGCTCAGAGTGGCCGGATGACTGGCCAGATGGGCGATTCAAAAATATAATTAATAAATAAATAAATAGTTATAGAATATACATATAAAAAGTGAACAACAAAAATAAATCAAGTAGAATATGAGGCCAGATGCTTGAAACTCAATTATCCATTTTGAAATTGTGTCCAATCTGTCACTGGAGATTTGGCATTTCATTGTGACACCAGCAAGCAATTGTTAGTCACAGAGCAACCTAGATATTAGGGCATTGTTCACTGGACCTCTTGGGAGGCTTTTGTTCAGGTTCTATTGAGTTTTGCTGAGAAATCAGACACCATGATCCCAAACCTAAAATAAAATGCACGTCTTACAGTTCCATACATTTCACTCATTTAAGAATGCTAAAACATTAAGTGCAATCCAGAGAAGCATGTCTGGGTCTGCAATCCTACACTCACACACTTGTAGGGGTCCAAAAATAGAGCTGCCAGTAAAGGCCATAAATTCAATTCTAGTGACCAGCAAGGAAAGCCTCCAAAATACGGTACCTCCACACACAGGAATAACATATATTTTTTAAAGCTATTGGCAGCACAGGGAGGCAGAACGTGCCTCTTTCAAAATGGTGCCAGGATGCATTTTATTCAATGGTGTCATGGCAGGGGTTGTGGAAGGCAGGGTTGTGACACATACACACACTGCTCACTACTTACCATTCCTATCCTTGCCGGGCAGTAGATACAAAAGGAATACACTTACTTTCTGCCTGTGCAGCAGGGAGCAAGAAAGTTGAGTCTTACTGGCTACTAAGCCGAGATAAATTTATGGAACACTGGTTCAGTTAGGAGCAAGGTCAATTAAACTCAGAAGCACTCATTTCCCAGAAAGCATACATAGGAATGTCCAGATTATAAGGCTGGATGCTTGATGTCAAGTATCTGGGATTGAAACTCCTTTCTAAAATTCAAGTATCTACTTCTGAGATGGGTAATTTTTCTTAAAAGACGTTCTGAGTTCTATTGAAAACAAGCAGGTTAACAGCTCAATCCTATGCAAATTTACTCAGGTAATCAGTTCTATTCAGGACAATGGCACTTACTTTCAAATAAGTGCACATAGGATTCCACTGTTAAGCATTGCTGAACTCAATGGGACTTACAGCACATTCTATACATGTCTACTCAGAAACAAGCCCCACCAAGTTCAATGGGGCTTATTCCTGGGTAAGTAGGTATAGAATTGCAGCCTTATGTGTGCTTGCTTTTTTTCTGAATTGTGCCCTTGATCTTACACTACTGCAATATACAAAGACAGGACTGAAAACAAGGAGAAACACACACAATGATAATCATGCCAAACTTTTACATTTGTTTGCAATTTTGCAATATACTAAGAAAACAACAACAAGGAAAGTATTAGCAATTAACTATACCTGAAGTATCAGACACTAAAGAATTCTGGCTTCCATTTGGTTGATTGAGGTAAAAAGTATAAGATGGTGGAACAGCAGCAGTAGGATTAGTCTATAATTCCATAGAAGGGGGAGAAAACCCAAAACCCAATGATTTATAGACCAACATAAATGTAAAAGTTACAAAAATTACAGAATACAAAAAGAATAAGTGTGCAACTACGAAAGCAATATTGAAAAAAGTTTTACAAGCAAATTTCTATAGCCATTTAACCAAAGTTAACACCAGAGTCCATTAACAGCACAATCCTATACATGTCTACTCAGAGGTAAGTCCCACTGAGTTCAATGGTGCTTACTCCCAGGTAAGTGTGCATAGGATTGCAACCTGAGGCGGCACTGTATAGGCCACATACAGAAGTGCTAGTACAGTCCCTGACCAGGCGAAGAATTGACATGCCAGCCAGAATCTGAAGAACCATGCAAATAATCCCGTGCACCCAAGATCTTGAACAGCAGCACTGCAGGCCACACTGCAAAGCACCTCTGAAAGGGAAGAGGATTTCAAGACATGATTGTGATAAGGAAGGGTGGGAAAGGGAGTCTCCCTGCTGTTCAAAAGGGGGGAAAGCCAAAGATACGGCTGGGAACATGCACAACTACTTAGCCATACAGGGCTCTTTGGATCCCAGAGAGATATGCAATCTTATGTATTATTATTTGGAAATAAACACCCTTTGAGTTCAATGGGGTTTACTCCCTAGTAAATGGGCATGGGATTGCAGCCCAAATGAAAGTCTTGAATGAGAACAATTACAGAATTTTATTTTGAAGAAGGGGGTTAGGAAGAATGGCACCCCACTTACATTCTCTGATATTAATGTCTGTGTTTGCTCTTTTCCTTGCACAGAAGGTGCATTGCCTTCTTCTGCATTTGTTCTCTTCACTTGGTTTTGTTTCAGTTTTTGAGCCCATGATGTTAGAGATTTACTGCAGGAAGGGAAAAAGAGAACAAAAACAGAGAAAGATTTTTTGCCACATATTGCAAGTACATTTATTTAAAGATTTGTTTCTTGCTGTGCCCTCATAGGTACTATATAGATTGAACTGTCTTTGGCCTGATGTGTTGTTGGGAGGGCTGGGGAGGAAACTGGGACACCAAATTGATTTTCCATATTGCGGTTTTCAGCAAAGGAGATCAGCAAGAAAGCAATTGCTCCCTTGAGCCTAACACAGGACATCCTGTAATTTGTTTAAAATAAGATCTGTACCAAAATAAAGAGAAGATGCGGCTCACTATTAGTCCTTCAAACCTTCAGAAGCTCATATATCAGAGCAATTAAAAAATATACCCACAGGCTCATATTTTGCAAGTTCTATAAATATTTGTAACAGAGACTCAATAATACAAAGGTCAGGCTCCAGAATACAAATCCCTTTTAAAATTGAAGAACGTTTCAAAAGCAATTTGAGGTATGTCCGGGGCAAGGATGTCTGCTGATCAAGAGGTTGGGGGGGGGGGGGGGGAGATCAGAAACCTCACCAGATGCACTCAAACCTCCAAGCACAGTTAATTAGGAGCATGGGCTACAGACAGACTATTGTGAAGCCACAGTACAGCACATCTGTGGCCTACCTAATCAAGACCAAGACAATGGAAAGTAAGATGTTACACTGATGACCAGGTTACACCAATCCACGTTGGTTTGGGAGTGAGCAGCATCTCAAAATTATGCAAGGGAATGCAAAACTATCATCAGTGGAACTCTCAACACTAAAGTACTGCCAATAGCAAGGAAAATGAAAACCTAGCAAAGGACAAATTGAGAGCGAACAAAAAAAGTGTACTCTTGTATTATTACTCAAGTATTACTAAGTGCAGCCCTGCTGGATAAGACCAGAAAGTCCATCTGGTCTAGCATCAGATTTCCAGTCAGAAGCCTTTGAGAAGGCCATAAAAAGTCCATGAAGGCAACAGGCCTTGCCGCTCAGCAACTGGTATTCGGTGGCATACTGCCTCTTAATAGGAATGCTCCATTGACCTCTCACGGCTAATAGCGACTGGTAGACCTATCCTTTAGGAATATCAAACTCCCTTTCAAAGCCATTTGAGCTAGTGACCATCACCACATCTTGGGACAGCCAATTCCTTACATTGATTCTGCACTTTATGAAGGACTTTTTCAGCTGTCCTAAATCGACTGCCAATCAATCAATTTCACTGATCACCCAAGTTCTAGTACAGTAATATCTCGGATTGCAAGTAACTTGGTTTGAGAGCGTTTTGCAAGACAAGCAAATTTTTAAATATTTATTTTAAAAAATTTGACTTGATATACAAGCGACGTCTTGCAATACAAGTACTGTAGTACGGCTTAAATCTGTACAAATTTTTTTGGGGGAATTTCGTTTTGATATAAGAGTGTTTTGGATTACAAGCATGTTTCCGGAATGAATTATGCTCTCAATCCAAGGCATGACTGTATTAAGAGGGGCGGAGGGAATGCTATCCACTTTCTCCACACTATATATACATTTTATGTATTTGGGTCCCTTTTAAAAATATTTAGGTTCTGCCATTCATCTTCCCTCTTTATCTGGATGTTCTGCCATTAGTAGGCTGTCAAGTTCATTCTATCTAGGTGAATGCTCAAGTTCTAGGAAGACATATCAGCCCAGCATCCAGAAGCTAGGCTGCCACCTTTAGCAGTTACCATAAGTTATCTGCATCAGCAGGGCTTAGAATGCAATGGGTATCTATGCGAACTATCAAATTTTCTCTATTGCCGCAGGATAGGAAAAACTCTACAATTTGCATAAATACTCATTACATTCTAAGCCCTGCTGGTGTAGATGACTTAACTGCTCAGCTTAGTAATCTCTCTCTCTCTCTCTCTCTCTCTCTCTCACACACACACACACACACACACTTAATGAACAATCACATATTCCTATCACTGCTGCCTTGAAAATGTGCACACACAATGCATTCATTTCATTGAAATTGCTAATGACACAATGAAACTGTGTCCATCGAAAATAATGGCCAAACCACATATGCTATAATAAACTATGTGGCTGACAGCATATAACGATCACGTTTCAGTAAATTCATAAGGGAATGTATTTCTCACCCCAACAACTCCTTTACTACGGGACAAATATGCTGAGAACATGCTTTGTTTACTATAGCTTAAAACTGGAGCATGGTTTCAGCCAGCTCCTCTCATGCTTAGATGTTGTACCTTTAAAGTACATTTCTTACCTCTTTAAGCCTCTCCAGGACAAAAGGAATAACTTAATCATTTCTTTCCAGCCTTGGATGACTTAAAGGCTTGAGGATTAAACTGTTTGGAGAGAGCAAGACCAATCTATGAGAGTCTTCCCCAAACTGGTGCCCTCTGAATGTTGTGGACTTCAATCCCTATCAGCCTCAGCCAGCTTGTCAGGAATGGTGGGAGCTATAGTCCAAAACATCTGGAGAACACCAGGCTGGGAAGGCTGATCTATTGGGAGGGGCCATAGCTCAGTGGTAGAGCACGTGTTGGCATATCCAGCCAGGGCTGGGAAAGACCCCTATAGAGAGATGCTGCCAGTCAGCATAGAATAGATAATACTGCTGGACCAATAGTCTGATTCGGTATAAGGCAGTGTCCTATATTTCCCATAACATCTCACTCTTCACAGATTTTCAATGCTGAACAGCAACATAGCAATCGCACAGCCATCAGGATTTTGAAATGCACAGAAGTGCCATGTGCTAGCAATGTTTCTGCCTATTTAAAAAAATGATCTGGAGAATTTTTCAGGAAACAGGCAAGGTTTTTGAATGCATTAGCCTCCTGTAGCATAAGCAACAACATTTCAGGTACCACCAAAGTGAGGAATGTACCTTACAAAAAATCTAAGCAAACTCAAATACATGCTATGCAGCAGGTATGTGCAGGACATGTTCGTGACAAAGTCAAAGAGCAGGGAACTGGACATACTAAGAACTTACTAACTCTAAAGTTAAATCTAATGACTCCAAGGTCGGTCACTTACCAATTTGTTTTTCCACACTGACCTTCATTAATCATAGGTTCAAATTCAGCAGGAAAAACCATATCATCATCCTTTAGTGGTGGACAATGTTCTACAGTTGTTTGGATACATGCTGTGTTTTGAATACTGGCTGTAACTAAATTCTCCCGCACTGATGATGCACCGTCCTGTCCTTTGGTAATCTCCTCTGCGTTTTCCATGCACATCTGAACGTCTTTACATTTGCTAGGAGGACTCAGTTCCACAGCAGAATAGGTGCCATACCCGCTGCTCATTGAAACACTATTCGCAAGGCACTCCTGATGCACGGCCGATGCTTCCAGCTGACTCTCAGTGTTGGATTTGAGCGGATTGGCAAAGAGCTCATTTTCTTCAAAGGTTTCAGACTGCAACCCCATCTGACTTTCTAATGAAGAGAAACTGTTTGTAAGTTTGACTGGAGAGCTTTGCTTGGTGCACGAACACACATTCCGGTTTTGCAGTTTCACCAAGTGTCTGATTTCATTCTGTATGCGCTACAAAGAAAAGTGTGAGGGTTTTTTAAAAAAAAAAGAAAAAGAAAACTGGAAGCATTTCTGAAAGTTGTACAAGAAGAGTCAACTTTTGTTATTTTCACTATAACTGCTGTAAGACTTTTCACATACAGACATAACATGCGGAAATGTGTTATGGGACACAAATGAATATCCAAAGTGTTGCTCCACTTTTACCATAAAAACACATGCGTGTGCACATTCAGTGTTGCTTGGTTAAGACTATGTTAGAATTCTAATGCAGTCTTGCCAGTAAATACAAAGGAAAAAAGTGCCACCCCAGACATACTGAAGTGAAACAAGGCAACCTGAGTATTGTACTGGTCTGGCAAGCTCCTTGCCCAAGAAGAATTGTTACTCACCCTGCAAGATTGATCTAACAGAATGTTTATAAACATGTTTTAAGTCATGGAGGTCCAACTTTTTGAGTGTGACATTTAAAGGAAATCCATGGACAAACCTGGAGGGACACCAAGCCAGTAACCATTCCCAATTTGCTCTGTCCACTCGCTCCCAAAACCATGGACTTAACTATATATCCACAACTCATACTCATCTCTACCCCATTCCCTCCTGAGCAAAGGCCCAGCTACTTCTACCTCCCCCAAATGGATGGACAGTCTATGAGCAGATGCCATAAGCCTCCACCTGGATTCACTGATTTAAACAATTGGTTTGCTCACACAACCAGGGACTGCTTGGTACACGTGTAATATGATATGTATGATATGGTAAAAGTGTAACTGTTCACTTTTAAAAACATTTCTGAGCTAGGTTTCGCAACGAAGGAGGCACTTTCAATGTGAAATTTTTATTGCCTTTTTTCTTCCTTTCTATATCATCCTGTGAAACACACCTAAAAAAACAAAACACTTTCCCAGCTCCATAGGAATTAGCCAAGCGTGAAACATTCAGTTTTCAGCTTTATCAATACCAGTACAGAGCACAAACTGAAATTACTGTTATCAACATTTTCCCCCTAAAAGCCACAAATGATGAGACTTCTATTTTGCAAAAACAAAAAAATACAGAGCCAGCCTCCAACCCTAAGAAATCCTGATCAGATGCAACCAGTGTTTTTCAGGATTCTTCACAAAAACTTTAGTGAATCTGTACAACTGCCAAATTTGGAACATGCAAACTTTGTGTATCAGCAGCCCTTCTACAGGGTTAGTTTCAAAAACAAACAACCCTAGCAGGCATCACTCAGTGAGTAATCAGGCCTCTCTATAGCAACACATGATCTTAGACGGTCTATACACAGAGAAGAATTAAGAGCATGAATGACAAAAGGTGAGAGACAGAAAAAAAGTAAGGAAGGAGGAAACAGGAAGGGGAAAGAACAAAAAAGAACAATACCTCTTTGTTATTTGTTTCAATTTCAGGAACTGTTGGTTACTATTAGAGGAGAGGGCCATCAGGAAAGGGAGAAACAGTAACCAAAAGGGTGTAAATATTAAAATGTACCAAAGATATACATTTCAAATGTATCATATAGCTACTTTCACATAGAGAAACAGACTCTTATATTTTGATTTTACTATGGAATGGGGATGGAGTATTTGAATTTCTGAGAAAGGGAAACTATTTATGCCAACTAAGAATGTTCACATATTACAATCAAGATTAGAAAAATCCCAAACATCTGGTCACCCAGACAGCAAAACAGTTTGCTGCCTACATGTATAAATTTGAAATGGGCTTTCAGTTCTGCACAGGGCTAGTATCTCAATATTAGGCAACTAGGAACAAATACTTTTCCTACCATATTCACAATGGCAGCTGTACACTAATATGCTCCACACAGTCCTACAAAGCTGGAAAGAGTTGAGGCTGAAGATTTACCCTATTCTTGGGTTAGAACCTCTACAAAAGGCATTTAGCTGAACTCTTACTCTGGGGTAAAACTTACCCAACTAGTCTGGTGCCTTGCAATTATAGGATATCACAATGAGAAAATTTAATTAACACAGGATAATTGCTTATATATTTTTCTTCTCTGTACCTGTGTCCATTAAAGATGTGTGCACACACCCCTGTGCCAAGTTAGGTTACCCTTTTATGCATCTAACGTACTAGGAGAGGAGAACATGAGGCATCTACATCCCTAGCAGCTGTCCATGCCCTCCTAGGAATATTGACCTCACACTTTTGAAAAGCACTATTTCAATTTAAAATAGTCAAGCCAACCAAAATACTTACATGGATTTGATGATAGAACACTTTTTGCTGGGCAACTATCTGGTCTTGGCATTGTTTCTCCACCAGTCTGAACAACTGTAACCACCTGGTCTATGAAAAATGAAATTATTTTGAAAAATACAAACACACATTTCCTTCTCAATTTTTATTCTACATCTAGCACAGCAGGGGCTTGATCTCAAGAAACTCAGGCAAGGAAATCTACCATGCTGTCTAGCAATCCCATCTGATAAATCTAAGTCTTTGCCTTAGACCCCTGCAGAGCTCAAAGCAGCTCAATAAGGAACAATATATTTAAAGGGGGGGGGGGAGAGAAAGAGTAAGAACTCAAATCCAAAGTAATACTGTCGTTTTGGTCCATTTCAGTCTTCCCATTGCAAATGCTTCAACACCTGGCAACTTATAAAGCTGCCAAATCAGACTCTTTCACTTTTGAAAGAGGAAACTGCCTAAATCCAAGTACGGCAAAAGGAAGCATGCATGGAGTTCTTGTTGACCGCTCGCTCTGTCTGCCCAATCAAGGCTAGTTACAACCCCTAGACATGCACATGGACCCAGGTTTCCCTAACCCTAACCTGAAGCTTAACCCTAAAGGGCAGGTATACTCCCCGTACATTGAGACAGCATGCAGAAAGACAGCACTCAGGGGGTTGCTCTTGATGCTTGCTTTGCCTGCCGATCTGACCTAGTTCCAGGCCCCTGGACATGCACACGGACGGACCCAGGTTTTCCTAACCCTAACCTGAACCTTAATCCTAACCTTCACACACAGGTATAATCCCCATACATTCAGACAGCAGGCCCAAAGGCATCCTGAAGGGTGTTGTTGTTGACTACTTGCTTTGTCTGCCCAATCAAGGCTAGTTTCAGGCCCCTGGACACAGTCCCAGCTCAGGCAACTACCAACGCTGCAAGAACTGACTGGAGCAGTTGCAATAGTTTGTGGCTGAGAGATGCAAGCCTACGGCCCCCCTTGACTGTCCATAAATCTCATCAGGTGTTGTGGGTACTACTCTGATCAGCTGCTTCAACTTTGGTAGTTGTTGCACAGCTGCTAGGCAATGCAATATTCTGGTTCTCCAGCATGCTTGGGTCCTACAGCTTGTTAGGCTGTGTGGCACTTGGAAGGGGCTGTAGCTCAGTGGTACAGCACACACGTTGGATGCAGAAGGTCCCAGGTTCAGCCCCTGGTGTAGCCAGGTAAAAGGATCTTGGGCAGCAGGAGCTGGAAAGATATCAATTTGTCCGAGACCTTGGAGAGCTGCTGTCTGTCAATAGGCAGTACTGGGCTAGATTGACCAATGGTCTACCTTGTTATAAAGCAGCTTCTTATGGACAAACCTGAAGCAGTGCTGCAGCACCACTGTGAGACTACACAGCATGTCCTTTGCAAATAGAACAAAATACACTTTTTTCACATAATGTATTGAGTATTGCAGCTGAAATGCAGGCCTATCATACAATTTTTCATAACAGAATGCTTTCATAAATTTGTATAAATTTAAAGTTAATAAATCACTGAGAAATCATTTTTAAAAATTACATACCTCACAGTTCAATAATTCTGAGTCACCACTCCTTTGAATGTCTTGCATGAAGGAAGGTAGCAGATCAACCTCACCAGATATTACAGAAGGGCCAGTTTTCCCTGAGAAACCGGAGACACCATTTGGGTTGGGCGAGGGACCACTTCTGTTGAAGAAAACTATGAATTATTTATCGAGCCAAATGTCAAAACAAAACATTTTCTACAGTGCTAAGCTAGCAGTTCAACTATCTTTGTGCTGAACACAAGATGGAATAGACCAAAGAAAACATGCTAGCCATAACCCACAAAGTGGTTAAAGGGTTTCCAAACCTTGAAGTGCAGCTTATTAAACTCAGCGAAAATGAATGGTTCATCGATGAAAATGAGAATATAACAATCACATATGTACAATTATTATTGTATTATTAACATCCATTAAAATGGATTCCTTGTTTAATAAGAAAACTAGTCTTTAGGAAAATAAGTGACACTCTGAGCTTCACAGCCATTACTAGAGAGACATAAATTCTATTAAACTTATGATTTAGGTGTACTGTGTTCAGAGTTACAGAACTGCCTCTTCCCACTGTATTTTTCCTTTCATACCCCTCAAATTCTTCTTCTTTATTTTAGTGGCTGCATACATAAGCACTACCCCATTTTCAGCTATATTCCTCCACATACCCCTTCTCCACCACTTCAGTTTCTACCAAAAGTGGGAGAGGGGAAAAAATCAAATGTTAATAAAAATGACAATAATTACATATATTTATTATTCAAATTCATATACCGCTTTCCACAAAGATATCAAAGTGGGGAACACAAAACACAATGACATAAAAACAATAAATATAGCAACAAAACAACACAATACAAATGAATCAGGAATAAAACCACACACTCTACTGTGTGCTACGGACCATAGCTGGCTGGATCACACTTCAGGGAACGCCTGTGTAAACAGATCAGTTTAGGAAGACATCTGAACGATAGAACTGTGGTGGCCTGTCTAATATCAATTGGTAAAGTGTTCCAGAGGGTGGGTGCTGCAACACTAAATGCTCTACTGCAAGTGCTCCTGAGGCAAACCTCAGGAGCATGTGGCATCCTCAAAAGTGCTCCCTCTGATGATTACAAAGACTGGGCAAGGACATAAGGGGTGAGGTGGTCCCTAAGGTAATCTGGGCCCAAATTGTTTACAAGCTTTATACGTTAACAACAACACCTTGAACTTGGCCTAGTAGCTTATTGGCAGCCAGCACAGTTCTTTTAGCAAAGGTGTAGCTTGCCGATGGAAGGAGGCCCAGTTAGCAGCCTTGCTGTTGCATTCTGCACAGCCGCAGATTCCGGACCAAACCCAAAGGTAGCCCCACATAGAGCACATTACAACAATCCAATCTTCAGGTTAGCAATGCCTGTACCACTGCGGCTAAGCTATCACAGTCCAGGAATGGACATAGTCGGCCGACCAGCCAAAGCTAGTAAAAGGCACTCCTAGCCACTGAAGCCACCTGAGCCTTAAGTGACAAAGATGAATCCAGGACTACTCCCAAATTACGCACCAATTCCTTCAGGAGAAGTGTATCCCCATCCAAAACAAGCAGTTGACCTATTTCCTAGACCTGTGACCCACCCACAGTGCTCCATCATGTCAGGATACAAAGCTCAGTTTATTGGCCCTCATCCAACCCATTTTGCATAATATATCTTTTTAAAAGTCTGGGTCAGACCCATAAGTATACCATTACCTATTTCTTGAATCAACAATTACATGCTTATCAGTTCAGTTTAACAATGAACCCTGGAAAAGCTGCACCAGACACGCTTACCAATGCATTCTAAAACAAAAAGGGTTTCACTTTATCTCTTGAGAATTGATATTGCACTTTAAAGGGCTCAAACAGGTTTTGCACCAGCTTAGGCAAGACTGTATGTGCTAAGAGTACAAGCCTGTCTATTCTAGTTGAAAAAATCAGATCGAGAAGACTGCAGTATTAAAAGGTAGTTAAGAAATGCATTAAATAAATAAATACTTTAAATAAATTATGCAGCACATCACATTTACCTGTTATTACTTAAGTGATAGTCAAGAGAATTGTGAACATTTCTGGTGTCAATGTCCTCAGAAGAGAACTCTTGATCAATTTTCACCAAGCCCACGTTTTCCATATCTCATGCTTGCAAAGACTGTGGTTATCCTTTCAAACAAAAACAGACAAAGGACACGACACACTCATGTCAAAAAAGATAACTCAGATTCATCATTTGAAAACACAGAATCTGTCTAGTGGTCCTGCTGTATTAGGGTATTTGTGGAACCTAAACTCCAGAAGCTTACCTTCAAAGCTATAGAATATTTTCATCACTATATTTCACGTAAAAACTAAGCTGCTACTTGACTGAACCTGGCCAACTGCTTTTCATTTTCAACATCTACTGGCTAAGACTGAGTAGCTCTTTGTCCTTGCCAAAGAGTGAATTCAGCAGTATTGCCCTGTGCAGTATTGCCCTGTGAGGTAGTAGAACATAGTTATTACTATTTTATAGATGAGGCTGAGAAATAGTTAAAAAGGTCCCCCAGAAGTTGGTTGCTGGATTTTGAGTTGAGTCAGATCTATTCTTCCTGCTACACCACACTGGTTCTTGCTACATTCTCTTGAACAGCAAACATCTCCTGGGATAAATTTATTTATTTATAAACACATTTCCTAGGCTCAGTTTCTGGGATGCAATAAAACAATTCTACCTGTCATGGATATCCATAACATTACAGCCAAATGCCCTTCCACTGTCATTGTTTTACCAATGTGGCCAAATCCAAAATGCACTCCACGCCATCAACAAAAGAGAATTCTCAGCTGCTAACAGCCCATATTGAAAAACCAGGAACAAACAATTTTCCAGTATGTTAGGCCTGACCTACTTCTTCCTTCCATAATTCCTTGTGCATGAATTATTTGTACTACGTCCTCCCAGCACAGTTAATATAAGATTTTCCCTCAAAAGTCTTTAAATTCTTTTTTTTTTAATCTTTTAAGATTTAACATTTTCTTTTCAAAATCTTAAACATATACAATAATATCACTGAACATAAGCTTAGCTAAGAAATCAAAATATAAAAGCAAATAGTAAAG
Organism: Shinisaurus crocodilurus; assembly: GCA_021292165.1. Classification (NCBI taxonomy): domain Eukaryota; kingdom Metazoa; phylum Chordata; class Lepidosauria; order Squamata; family Shinisauridae; genus Shinisaurus; species Shinisaurus crocodilurus. Next base: position 25,645,437 of record CM037890.1, read on the forward strand.
TTATATGTACCCAATAAAAGCAAGGCAGCAACAGGAAACTCCTTGAAGACATTTTTATTATATTGAGTAAGAAGAGCCATCTATGCTTCTCTACTTACGGTACTTTCATTTTTATAAGACAAGGCTTTACAAGACACCTGCAAATAAAACAGGAGCAGCAGCAACCATCTACAGCCCAGTTGTACACAAGTGATAACAAATAATCAAGTAATTACTGGAATATTAGAAAAGCAGGGGAGGGGAAAGGTTATTCAGCTGTAGATATTATGGGTCACAACAGGAGGCAGAGAAGCAATATGTAGGGATGTAGGTATGATTACGTAGAAATGCTATCTGAAAGAATCCATTTTTTTAAAAGAAGAAAAAGCATCACAATAAGCATAAGAAATTGCTTTGCTGACTTAGCCCAGGCAAGGATCTGTGTCAATCAAGTCAGCATACTGAATGTCAGAATGTAATCTATGCAATAAACTAACTCTTGTATTTAAGAACCTGGTGAAGTGCCATGTAGCTTCTCTTCTTTATATGAAATCCTAGAAGGGGAAGTAACAATATCAGCTAAAAATCTTTTCTTAAAATGTAACTAAGCAACCCAATTTATCATCCCCATTAAGAGGGAGAAATTAAGATAAATCACTCAGGCATAAACACCTTTGAAATAAGAACTTTCTCACTGATTGCAAAGGAACAGACCACCACCAAAAGAAATTGCCACTCCCCTACACCTGCCCTACCTGAGCCTTTTGCTTCTCCTATAACTTCCACCCTTCTATTTTTTTTCTGCTTACTCTACCTATCCAGTTTCCCTGGATTGCAAATTGGCCCTTCAAAAATCAAGCCAAACCCTAGCACTTAATCAGCCCAATTGCTGAGATTAGGGATTCATAATCAGCAGCTTTAGGCCTAATTCCAGTCTCTTGAAGGGTGCTGTCTAGCCATGTCAGAGAGGAAAGACAAATACAGAAGGCAGAGAGAGGGCTGCAACATTTAATTGATTAATTGATTGGAGTAACTGATTAAACAGTGCAATCCTGTGTGTGTCTACTCAGAGGCAAGTCTCATTGAATTCAATGGGGCTTACTCCCAGATAAATGAATCAGATTGCAGCACTAATTGACTAAAGAGGTGCCCCTTACTAATTGGGCAGTAGATTTTAATGCATGTCCCTATAAACAGTATAAATAGCAAGCACCATTTTAAGAGGCATTCTCCCTTTTGTCATGCAGGAGGAATACCTCTTCCAAGATGATGCCTATTACAACACAAGTACAGAATCTAAAAAAGAAAAAGATCTGCTTCTTGCTTCAGAAATATGTTTTTTACTCTTACGTAGGTTTAATCAGTAGATCAACCAACTAAAACTCATACTTGTTAAAAAAAAATTGGGTTGTAACCAACAATCCCATACATGTTTACTTGGAAGTAAGCAATTACAAACTGAGATTTACAACACAATCCTATACATGTCTACTCAGAAATTGGTCCAACTGAGTTCAATGGGATTTATTCACTAGTAAATGTGTTTAGGATTGCAGCCTTACTTCTGAATAAACAGTTAGGCTCTGACTGCAAGTAAGAGCCAGTGTGGGTATGATGTAGTGGTTAAGAGTGTTGGACTGGGAGACCCAGGTTCTAGTCCCCACGGTCATGAAGCCAGCTGGGTGACTTTGAGCCAGTCACTGACTCTCAGCCTAACCTACCTCACAGGGTTGTTCTGAGGATGAAATGGAGAGGAGGAGGACCATGTAAGCTGCCTTGAGTTCCTTGCAAAAGGAAAAAAGGTGGGATACAAATGTAATAATTAAGAAAAACAACTTTATTCACTGCCTTCCTCCCCACTGCTTATCTACATTAAACATCTGTCATCTCCCACCCTTCTCTAGAACTCCTAGCTATCGCCAACTATCTAATCCAGCCACTCTACAGAAGGGGCACTGACAGGAGTGGGAGGACAACTTCACACTTCACCTTCATTTTTAGACACACACAGCATTACATATACACATGCACCCTATTTCTCCATTTAGAAATATGAAGATTTATTGAAGTCTGCAATCCTAAACACAGTCCAGCCCTATGAAAAGTTAAGTGAACCTAATCATATGGATTTCAATCGCTTTAAGAGTGCCTAACTGGAGTTATGATTTGTAGGTTTATGTTTTTTTTGTATGTGTGTTCATTTAAAAATATAAATAAAAATTAAAAAAAAAAAAAAAGAGTGCCTAACTGCACAGGATCAAGTTGTTTCTAGGAAGCAAGTCTTGGTGCCTGCACAGTGGAACTTTCTTTTGGATAAGCATGCTTAGGAATATGCTGTAACAATGCAGATCACATAAGAAGGGGTGGGGGTTACTTCGACAACTGTGCCTTTAACAGCAGCCTGAGAAACTAAACAGCCAAAGTCTTCTGTCATGCTTAATTTCTACCTGTGAGAATGCTGCTATAGAGACATAAGAGGGCCAATTTTTTTTAAAAAGTGGCAAGATTGTATAGCACAGCAGCAAAGAAACTAAGGCTGCAATCTAATTCACACTTCATTGGAAGTCAACTCCACTGAACTCAGAGGAGTGTATTTCTGAATAAACAATCATGCTGCACTTTGCAACAGCTCATCTCAGTCATGAACAAAGTACATGACCTGGCAAGACACTCAGCCACAAAGAAAAGAAGTGACCTTCCTTTCATGGTTGTTTAAAGATAGTAGAGATGACCTACATGAAGTGCTTTAAACAAACAAAAACATTACATAAAGGTTAAGCATGATTAATAATCTGATTATTTTAGCAACCCCCAAAACATCAGTTCTTCTGCACTCCTAAATTGATTTCACTTGTTTTCCCCTGCCTTAGTAAATTCTTTTTTAGATTGTAAACTCCAGAGTTTCTTCTTTTTAACTATTACAATACAGAACCTCATGCTTGAAATTTTAGTTATCCTCCATCTTAGCCCATCCCCCTTCCCCTATGTGTCTATATTATTGTTATTATTTGTCTATGTCTACCTCATTTTTCTCTTAAACACTCAAAACAGCTTACAGAACAAAAATTACAGACTTCAAAGACAAAAATAGCACAATGTGGCACTAAATAACCTCCTCTATGTCTGTAACACCACTAGGTTTAAAAAAAAATGTTTTGTACCATTCTTTTTTAAATCCTATCCTCCCTTCCAAGAGTTCAGGGGGAAACATATGGTCTCCCCCTTCTCCTTTTACACTCCCAACAACCCTGTAAAATAGGCTAGGCTGAAAGATGGTGAATGGCTCAAATTCACCCCATAAGAATTTGAGGCTGAGGAAGGATTCAAGCCCACGCACCCCAATGTAACCACTACCTCAGCCTTCAACCTGGTGCCCTCCAGATGCTTCGGACTACAACTCCCAGCATTCCTTACCACTGGCTATGATAGCTGGGGCTGATGGGAGTTCAAGTCCAGAGCACCAGGCTGGAGAAGACTGCACTATACCATAATTCCCCATCAGGGCTACAGAATGACAACCTAATTTCTCTTTTAACCCCCACTTTCCGAGGATTGTTTTCCTCTCTTTACCCCAGTTCCCTAGCCCCACCTTCCTCCATCCTTATTGGCCCACTGGAAAGAGTAGATAGCCAGGCCGGCTGCTGATTGGCTAGCGGGAACGTTACTCGAGGATTTCGGGGCGTGCCCGGCGGTGGAAATGAGGACGCAGCGGGCCCAATAAAACCTCCCCTCCTCCCGTCAGGCACGGCAGCAACAACCGTTATTTTGGAGGCGCTTCCGGTCTTTTACCTACATTTCGGCTCACGGGCCTAGTCGGGGTTGTGGGGAGGAGGAAGAAGAAAAGATTTCCTTGCTTCTCGCCCCTCAGGCGAACACCGGGTGATAAACAAGCTCGAGCGAGGCGGGCTCCCCCTCAGGATTGGCGGTTGAGATTCGAAGACTTTCAGGCCGACGCAAAAGGCTCGCGCAGCGGCTCCGCGCAAGCAGCGATTGGCTGCCCCGCGGCCGGGCTCATGACGCGATTGGCTGCCCAGGGAGAAGGATGTGCGCGAGCGAACGGAGTGGGGCCGGGGTAGGAGGGCTGCGCAACCATTGGACCTTACGGGCTCGCGCCGTTCGACTCTGCTGGGCGAGGATAGGGCGGCGGGAGAAGGACAGGGACGTCGCGTAAGGGGCCCGGCTCGGCGATTGGCTCTTGTGCGGTGATGGAGGAGGAGCTCCTTCTGTAGGGGGCTTAGCGGGTTTCTTTTTTGCCCCCTCACGGGGCCCTTCTGTCAATAAAGGCAATATACGGGCGCATGCGCGGAAGGGCTGATAGCGAGGCCTGTTCGGACCTAGGCGACCTGCCTTGTTCTGCATAGGTAGGTAAGAAAAGTTAACAGAGCGTCGGATTTTTCTCTGAACAGGACGGAAGTGGAATGCAGGGACTCTGGCCCACACCTCGGCCATAAATGGGAAACCGTTAACCCAGTCGAAGAAGGGACCCAGGAGTCCTGCTCCTTTCCCCCCTCCCCCACGTTACCAGGACCCAGGAATCCTGCCCTTCATTCCCTCCACATGGACCCGGGGGTCTTGTCCCCCTTTCCCTTCTGTGTGCGGAGCCAAGGATTGGAATCTAGAAGTTCTGCTGCAACCCTTCTCCCCAAAATGTGGAGCCAGGGTGGCAGCAGCCAAGCGCCCTGCTGCTCCCTTACATGCAGGGATGGAACCCAGGAGTCCTGGTCCGGTTGCTGCATGCACAGCACACGATCAGGAGTCTTCTCCCCCCACAACCAGAGTCCAGAATGGACCCCACAAGGGTACTCTCACCTAGGCACTCTCACCTACAGGGAGCCAAGCAGGAAACCTAGGAAGCTGGCCTGCTTACCTGCCTTCTGGATTTAAAACCAGAAGGCAAGCAAGGAACTCCAATAAGGGGTAGTTGCCTCCGTACTGCAGCATGGAAACAGGGTCGCCCGTTACCATAAGTCAGCCTTCCCCAAAGTGGCACCTTCCTGATACCTTGTCGTGGGAGATGCAGCCTGAAACATCTAGAGGTGCCCACAGCTTGGGGAAGGCTGGTTCCACTGTCCAGAATGAAAGCAATTGAATTGACAGATCAAAGTTGGGTTGGAAGGGGCAGCAAGGAGTTTGCCTTTTCCCCTGGCAACCGCCCATACCTGCTTATACGGCCCTCTGCCTTGCCTCCCATTTTGGAAACCCTAATACTAGAGGAGAACAACTTCCACTGTTTCCTGCCATGATGAATGGTTGCCTGATCGTGTTCAATCTGGCACTTGGTAGCAATGCAGCGCAGTCTTCCTAGTAGGCCCTGCAGTGGAAGTCATGATGCAGACGCTTTCTCCCTACCTCACTTATTTCCCTGGCAACTGATATGGCAAGCAGTGAATTGTGACTTCACTGCAGAGTGAAACTGGAGTTGGTGGGGGGGGAGAATGAGTAATGAAAAACCACACTGGAAATGCATCTTCACCCAGAAGACTATTGTTGGAATAGGCAGGCTGAATCTCATGCTGCACCTGGTGGGTGTGTGGTGTTGCTCTGGAATGGTTAACTCTGAACTGGAAACACTTTTGAGTCAGCATCTCGGGCAGGAAGGAGCACGATATCATGAACAGATTGTTGGAACTGATGAAACCTCAGGAACTAAATGAACCTGAACCGTAAATGTTTCAAAATAGCCTTCTAGCTTTTGCCCTCAAAGCTAGACTGCCATCATGGCTTTGGGGTACAAAGACAGAAGGTGGAAGCTTTTTTGTTTCTCAGATATCATTATTTCAATATTTGTTTATGATGACATATTTTGGCTTCTTTTTTTAATGCTGATTCAAACCTTTTCCAGATTGAGATTAAAGAAGGCAAAGCATTCTTCTCTTCCCCAATACCTTTTCTTCTTGGTGGCATCCTAGAGTTCAGATTAAATCTATCTCGATCATTTGGCCTATTAAATTAATCCTGTGGATAGTAACATAAGAAAGAGGTCTGCACTGTGCCTTTAAAATTGCAGACACAATGGGGTCTCCAATTTCTCCTTTTTCAGTGCTTGTTATGTACCTCCCATTCCTACCTGTTGAGCAGCACACCTGGAATCCTGTTTATTACAGCAGACCTAGAAGGGGGATGGGCAACAAAACAGGGGAGGGGGAGACACCTGACTCTCTGTTCTGCTGCATTGTCAGGAAACAAACTTACAAGGCAGATCTCCAAGTTGCAACCGGAGAGCCCTAAGCAGGGGGAGCAGGTGACCACTGGTTTATTCCTATTACTTGTCTTTACAAGCAATTCAGCTTCTTTGCTAAATGTGAATTCCAAGATACATTCAGGCTGCAGACCCAAAAAATTATATTTAGCATCACTTTAGCAAAATGGAGAAGTACCTCTATTCACCCACAATCCATTACGGAAAAATGAATTGGTCCAAACAAAATAGTTGGGGTTCTTCAGCATTATAATATCAAAATCTTCCAATTCCAGTTTTGTAAGGACACTCACTGCCACTTCCCCATCTCTTGGTTTCTAGTGCCACCAAGTGATTGTTTTGACTCACTGAAAACACGTCTTGTTTCTTTATCCCGTGTGGCAGATTTCCACACTTCTGAGGGATCCTGTGAGTAGAATATTGTCTTCATGCAGGGCCCTTTGTTCTGGCCCCCTGATCCAGAAGTAAAAAGCCTTTACATATTGACAATGTGAAAATTAGGTACCTGTGGAGACACAGGTGCATTTGCCTGATTTGTCTGCTTGTACTGCTAGAATAACATACTGCAGTGCCAACATTGCACCATGATTGTGTTGGCACGGTGGCCAGTGTTCAGCATCCAGACATGGCAAGAGTCAGAATCAGGCTGTTAGTCTTGCTTTCTTTAATCATACAGAGTGGCTTTGTTCTCAAAAAGAGGCACCAAGCCGGCAACCTTTGTTTTCACTTGTCTCCCTGGCGGGTTGATTGTGGCCTGGTTGTTCTGCTTCTCTCTTTTACAAGAAAAGATTTATCACTTCAGCCAGTAGTTGGAAAAGCACTTTGTACTGTTGAGTAGCAAGGTGGTATTGTACTTTGAGGAGGGGGGGGGAAGGGGAAGAAGAGTTTGGGGGTGGAAGTAACCATACAGCAGCCCCACCCACATTCCATGGCATGTTTGCATCATTTGGTGGCATGGGTGGGGTTAAATCACTAGACATATCATTTCTTTCTGCAGTAAATCCACCCCTGCCAGCCTGGAACGTAATTGCATAATGCTAAGTCAGCAGAGTTAATGAAAACAGACAGCTGACATTCCACATTGCATTGGAGTTGCTGGAGAAAAATAGAAACGGGTCCCATCCCCTCCCCTAAAAAAGCACAAATCCACAGTACCATAAAGCTGTGTCGTTCTGTCATTAAGCCAGCTTTAAGAACACTACTAATCAATGTCTTTCTGTCCGTGCTCTCTTTTGGAATTAGAAGAATCCTAGTCTGGTTTATTTATGCCTCGTTCAAGTTTACTGCTCTTGGCAAACTCGTTGACCAGACTTCGTGGTTTCCCTCGGACACCAGGGCTTTGGGAAAAGCGACCCTTTTTATTGCCTCAGTGGCCCGGACCGGTGTTCCTTGAAGCAGGAAAGAAGAACTCCGGTGACCTCCTTCTTCTAAATGAAGCAGACCTGGAAGAACAGTTTGTACGTGGCTTTGGACCTGGAGGCCAAGCGACAAATAAAACCAACAACTGTGTGGTCCTGAAGCATCTTCCCTCAGGGATTGTAGTAAAGGTGATTCAGTTGAGTTGGTTCCACTTTTGTAGGAAGGGTCAGTTGTCTTCTGCACACTTCTGTTGTACATCTCTTCACATAATCTGGCACGTACCCCTGTATAGGTTTAGTCCCTTGTCACCTACGGTGAGTACAAATCACATACAGGAAACTTTTATGCCACAAATAACTAAAATGCAAATGGGTGGTCATGTGAACGGCCCGATCTCGAAAGCTAAACAGGGTCGGGCCCGGTTAGTACTTGGATGGGTGACCACCTTGGAATACCAGGTGCTGTAGGGAGGGACCAGAGCTCAGTGTGACAGAGCACATGCTTTGCATACAGAAGGTCCCAGATTCGATCCCCGGCCTCCAGGTAGGACTTGGAAAGAATCCTGCCCAAAACCCTGGAGAGCTGCTGCCAGTCAGTGTCGACAGTACTGGGCTAGATGGACCAAGGGTCTGATTCAGTAGAAGGCAGCTTCCTAAGTTCCTATGTGGGCTATTAAGACTGATGTGTGTGTTCATCACATTCCTGAAAATCCTTGTCTGATGCCCAGGCCATCACGTCAGCTAGAATCGATAAGAGACTCCTTTAATTGGATTCTCTCAACCTGATGCCTCAGAAATCCCAGCATGTGCTACACATCTACCAACAGTCTTCAGATAGTATTGAAACCAGGTTTCCACCAAGTGCCTATCACCAGGTGACAAAGGCATTCTTTCAGCATTCTGCCCTTAGCAGAGTATGGCAAGATCTTGATGGGCCTACAGCAAATTTAGCACAACATGGCCCAACTGCTGCTGCGCTACAATTCCCAACTTCCCTAACAACATGCATTTTGCATGGTAGTCCCCGTCCCTGAAGTCCAGATACAAATGGAAGGCTGTGGGATTAAGCCAGTGGTGCTTTTCTCCTTCCACACACCCACAAGACCTCTGTCACGTCAAGCCTCCTGTAGCCCCATTTGATTGGTTCCTGTAAATCATCTTTGGAACTTCTGTAGTCCCTTTAGGCCCTTCTCATCTGCCCTCTTCTTCCCAGTTTCTGTCTCTGGACAAATTTATTTTCAAGTGATATTAGTTCTATCATGTTAAGCCTGCATTAACATTTCTAACCTTCAGGATAGGGCAAGCGGTAATCCCTAAGTAAATTAATTTTCTTTTCCCTAGTGCCATCAGACAAGATCAGTAGAGCAGAACCGCAAAAGAGCCAGAGAGATCCTCCAGGAGAAAGTTGACATTTTCTACAAAGGTGAAGACAGTGAGGTTGTTAAGGAGAAACGGGAATCTGAGAAGAAAAAGCAAGAGAAGAGGAGGCGAGCAAAGGAAAACCTTGAAAAGAAAAGGCATTTAAAAGAAATGCAAGCATTGGATGATAAATGAGAATTTAGGCAGCTTTTAACAGCACACACATACCCCAGCTTTGGAGTGTGTGGAGTGGGGTGGTGGGATTTGACTTCCAGGTTTTTCTTTCTGACTGACACTTGCCTTGTTGTCATCTTCAAAATACTCATTTGGGATCACAAGATGAGCTTCCTGCAATTCACAGAGGTTAAAAAATGCTGGAGTGGTCATAATCTCAGACTGCAAAGCGCTGCAGAATGCTCTGCGGAGCCACGACTACCACAATCTTTTGGACCGCCAAACTTGATTTCTTTCCCCTCTTTTTGTGCCCAGCAATGGAACCAATAAACCTGTCTTGCCTCCCTTTCAAACAGTTCCTGCATCAAAACTGTGTTACAGCTGAGGCACTTCTAGAGCCCCATGTTGATGGATGCCACTTGTTTTAAGGTAGGACAAGGGCACTGCATCCAGGCATTAATATGGTAACAAGGTGGCTCATGCTGGCTCAGCTTGTCTGAGTGTGGAAAGCTAAGCAGGGTCAGGCCTGGTTATTACTTGGATGGGAGACCCCTCCTCTAATTTCCTGCACTGAGCAGGGGGTTGGACTCGATGGCCTTGTAGGCCCCTTCCAACTCTATGATCTATGGGGGGGGGGGAAACATCCATAGTTCTTTGCTTGTACACAAGGGTGATATTCAGCTGTCAGCCCTGTCCGGGTCTTACGTGTCATCAAGTCATGAGACAATGTCATGTATATCTTGGTTAGTCTGTATGCTAGGGCCACAAAACAGCAGATGTGAGCTGTTCCCAGCACTGCTCTGGGACTGAGCATAACACATACAAAATGGAAAGGGCATGACACCGAAACTGAAGCAAAGTGAGCTAGAGAAGTGTGGCATCCAGTGGAGTTAGTGACAAAACAAAAGTGAAGCTTCTCAGCCACATGACAAGATGCAAGGCATAGGTTGTCTCGCCCAGCGTAAGCTGCTTCCCTTACTTTGGTACACTCCCTGCAGAATATCGTGGATGGTCCTTCATCCCAAGAGGCGCAGCATAATTGCACTGTAGCAGCTGCTCTTTTCCAAAGGCTTGAGCCCCGACAGCACTGGAGTGGATTGCTAAAGGGCAAGGGAGCTCTGGGTTAGCAGTTTAAGAGGCAAGGCAGGCACAAAGTGGGCAAACGCATAGAGACGCTGAGAGCAATTGTGCAGATCTCACTCCAGCAGAACGTTGCTCACACGTGGGACTGGTAGAATTTGAGGCTTTATTTATAGCAGGGCTGGGCAATTTGTGACTCTCCAGATGTTTTGGCCTACAACTCATCATCCCTCACCAGTGGCTATGCTGGGTTCTGTCACCCTTTGCCACCTGAGATTGAGACCACTCCAGCATTTTTAACCTCTGAATTGCAGGAAGCTTTTCTTGTGATTTTCAAAGTACTCATTTGGGATTGCAATTCGGCAATGCCAATCACAATGAATAACCTGAAAGCCCTCCTTACACACACGCGCGCACACACACTGGGCTAAAACACCGGGAGGGCCACAAGTTGCCCATGCTATTGGCTCCTTTGCATCACCTGACGACTGCTGCAACTTGAATCTGCAGTAGCGCCCTCTGACCAGCTGCACTGGTGGTGCCCTAAGCACAGCAGAGAGCAGGTCGGGCCGCACCCTTCCTCTTTTGGCAAGGTGCCGTGGCACACAGAATCCCTGGCACTTGAGTGAACCTGTGGAACCCTGTCCAGAATACATCATAAAGCCAGAGTTCCTGCCAAGGGTTGTGGGCTCCAACCCCTTCTCTCTGTGCTGGTTTAATTGCAGGATAGGCGAAGCAGCTGGGAATTCAGCTTCCCCACTTCCTCCAGCCTTCCCCCTTCATGAGCGCTCGCAGCTCTTAATGGGTGCTGCCCAGGTAGAGGCCAGCCAGGAGCATGACAACCCACCAAGAGAAGCCGCCTCCCCTTTGGTGCAGTTCATTAGGTTATGAGCTGGGAAAGAGGATTTGGCAAGAATGATGGCAGGAGTTTTGGGAAAGTACCAGCTAAGCTTGGAGTTTGACTCTTGGAGGCCGTGAGTCTTAAGAATGGATGTGTGGGGTGGATCTCCCATGATACTCAATTCAACATTTCTCATTTTTATCCTTTAAGACTTCCATGTCACCAGGTTCTCATGCTGGACCTCTTGTGGGTTCTCACAGATGTACCAATAATTATATACATCCATGCTGCTTTTGCGTGATCAGACCTCCATTTGTTAACAATATGAATTGTTCTGAAAATAAGCTTTATTACATCAAGTAATAAATACATACAAAGATGAAAAGTTACCATTTAAATGTGGGGGGGCAGAATTACCTTTGGGGCCCTGTGACAGGTTTGAATAGGCTCTTTTTGTAGAACTCATGCACTTTTAGTGGACTCTGAAACCCTAATGGTCATGCAAAGGGGGGCGGGGATCATTTTTGAACACAGGCCATTGATTGGGAAAAACAAGAGGTAACCTCTGTACTCCTCTCTCTAAATATATATATCTCCATCCTAAGAATGTTTTAATTGTGAGGCAAGTTGACTTTTGGGGATTAAGGCAGTCATTTCCAAAAGTTTTACTTTTAAGGAACCCTTTCTGCACCAGGTATCCCACAAACCCCTGAGCATTTGCCATGGGAAACCTGGTGCATCGCAGAGGATTCTAGGATGGGTTCTTTTGTGGGCGTACACACCCAATCCATGTGGGGTACTGGCCGGACCCGACCACTGTCCCACATGAACATACAGTGCAACTTAGAACATGGCTAATGCCCCCATGTCCATTGCAGGCAAAGATTGCTAGTGGTGCAGAAGCTGTCTTCTAGGGATCCCGTCCACCATTACTGATCTTGGAACCCCAGGAAAGCTTCTGAGGAGCCCCAACATCCCCTAGAATGCAGTCTGAAAACCACTTGGTTTTACGGGGTTACTGTCAACGGAAGATACATGACGCAGGAGAAAGAGACCAGGGTTGAGAGAGGACTCTGCATGCTGGATTTTTTCTTTTTAAATCTTGCAAACTAATTCAGGGTGTGTCCCAACTTAAATGAAATGTTGCAAACTTCATGTTTAATGGAACAGTGGAGAATCTTGTTCTTCTTGACTAAGGCCAGGATCCAAAAAACCACGACGAGTTCCACTCACTCCAAGGGGCCTTTGGACTTTCTCAAACAGACACTCACCATGCTGGATGGCGAACTGTTTTTGAAACCTAGGGGAGTTTCAAAATCTGTTTGCGATACGGCACGGGGGGGGGGGGATGTATTTGTTCAAAGGGGGGGGGATCCAAGATTTCAACTGGACACAGAAGCCCTTGGGTATGTTCCAAGTAGCTCTTTGGATCCCAGCCCACGTTCTTGAAAAGGGCAGCGTTGGGGGGAGGGGAGAAGTCAAACAGTCAAATTAAGGGATTCGTCCGAATGTTTCTGTAGTCTCCAAAGGAATTGGTGGTCTCTCTTTTGTAAAAAGAGATGGAACACCTTGCAGCTGGGAAAGGGCTAGGATCTGGCATTCCGCTCAGTCTCTGCCAAACACTCTCGGACTAGTCCTCTTGCGTGAATGATGCCTGCAATGTAAATAAAATATCGTAAACTTGGATTTAAAAAAAACAAACTTATATCTTTGCTTAGGAGACAAGGGAGTAAGTAGCTTTTTGCCAGGAAAAAAAATGAGGCACACTGCAGCAGGAAGTTCTCCTGTACAACTTTCATGTAAAGGTGTAGTTCATGTTCATATCTGCAGGAGAATTTCCTTACAGGATGAAACACAAGAACATCCCTGCTGGATCAGACCAAAGGCTTAGCTATTCCAGCATCCTGTTTCCCAGAGTGGCAAACGTAGGCTTCCTACAGGCATCTCAACAGGACAGGAATGCAACAGCCCCCTCTCGCTCATGTTGCCCAGCACCTGGTCTTGAGAGGCAATATATAGCCATCATGACCAGTATCTGTTATTCTCTCTGAATTTCTAATCCCCTTTTAAAGCTATCCCAGTTGGTGGCCATCACTACATCTTGTGGTAGCAATATTCCATGCTTTGTGCCCTTGGTTTTTTATTCATTTTTTCTATTTTCCGAAACTCGTGTAAGGAACGCAGTTTATCCTCAAACACTTTCTCCCCGCTCACCTCACAGTGTGTTGTCGGGGGTGGTCGGGGAAATGTGCTCACAGCAAACCATTCACCCAAACATCCTGAACCTCAGCAATGAGGCAGACAAATACAGTGCCTGCAGTGGTGATCAGAAATTCCATTTTGGTGATCAACTGAGAAAAGCCTTTGATATACTCCAGCAAAGAAAAATCCTCCTTTTAAAGCTGCTGGTTACACAGGGAGGCCGAGGTTGCCAGGCCAGGTCGTGACCCCAACTTCTAGCAGCAAGAGAAGACACAGAGGGTGAGGGGCCAGGGGTGCAGACTGCAGAGGCACCAAGCTCACCATGTCCCAGTGCTCAGCCTGAACTTGACAGGAACATCAGAAGCTGCCTTATACTGAGTCAGACCCTTGCTCCATCTAGCCCAGTATTGTCGACACTGACTGGCAGCAACGGCTCTCCAGGGTTTCGGGCAGGATTCTTTCCAAGCCCTACCTGGAGGCCGGGGATCGAACCTGGGACCTTCTGCATGCAAAGCAGGTGCTCTGTCACACTGAGCTCTGGTCCCTCCCTACAGCACCTGGTATTCCAAGGTGGTCATCCATCCAAGTACTAACCAGGCCCGGCCCTGCTTAGCTTCCGGGATCGGGCTGTTCAGCCAGATGTTCACTGTAATTAGGGCCCCCCAGACTGCATCCCAATTCCTGCATCCTTGCCCACAGGCCCTCCTGCTCCACTTGCCAGCGTGCTGGGCAAAACATCAGAGATGCAACTGAGTACCAGATGCGTGACCAGAAGGCTGCCTCTTTTAAGACAGTGTCCTCAACAAGGGGACACAGCCTGAGGAAGTGGGGGCAGGCCCGGGACATATAAATGGGCGCATGGCATCTGCTCCTGGGCTCTGCCTTCCCTAACCTGATGCCCTCCAGGTGTGCTGACCCAGCCAGCATGACCAATGGTCAGAAATGCTGAGCGTTGTAATGCAAAAGATCTAGAGAGCATCAGGTTGGATTGGGCTGGTCTAGGGTCTTGAAAGACCCGCTTCTGTTGACTAGCAGCCCAATCCAGGATGGACCCTGTGTGTCTACTCCAAACCACTTGCTGAATTTGCATTCACCCCACCGCCTCTGCGGTCTCCCTCTGGCCAGGACTGGATAGACTGCCTTGTGCTGAGACACATCATAGGCTGGAGGGAGGAAGTTATGAGCGCACATGCCTCACCTGTCACTCCCTTGTCAAAAAAAATCCATATGCACAACCAGCCTTTACCAGGCAGTGGATACAAAGGTGGACACACTTTGGCCTAGTGTAAACACACAGCAGAATTGAGTCGGTAACGAAGTGAGAGAGACTGGAAGGAGGTAGAATAAACTCTACAGCTCCAGACTACAGGTGATGGGGGGGGGGGGGACGAGTGGAATCACATTTTTCCACATTCTTCTATATTAAACAAACATCTCCCTATAAGTAGGAAATTAGGGCAGCAGAGAAAGTGCTGCAGCAGTTGTACATTATTGTACCTGCTCTCTCTGTGTCTCACACATTGCTGTCCAGATTGTGCAGGTGGCAAGTGAATGGACTTGCCTTTGGGTGGGATGAGATAGCTTTCAGCCCCTCCATCTCTTAGGACTCAGCCTAGACCAGTGTTCTCCAACCTTGGGTCCCCAGATGTTTTTGGCCTACAACTTCCAGCATGCCCCAGCCAGCTACGCTGGCTGGGGCATGCTGGGAATTGTAGGCCAAAAACATCTGGGGACCCAAGGTTGGAGAACACTGGCCTAGACAGAAGCTCTGAACTACTAAAAGCCCAGTCTGGACCGTTCTTGTTAATACTGTACACCTTTATTAGACACAATTTGTGTGTTTTTAAGCTTTTCCTCATAATCTTGTAGACTAGAAACTTTATTCCATTGTTTAAAGTGATGGAGCCTAAAAGATCCCCCACTCCCATGATACTAGTGTTATTACCTCGTTTTAGCCTTTCCATGGCACTTTTACTTCCAGCATACGTAGGCCTAATTTCTTTTCCTAATTCTTCTATGATGGCCAACAGTTCTGCATATTTGCTCTGTGGTACTTGACTGCTACTAGTTCCCTGCTGACAGAAAGAAACAGGATGTGAATTAGGCAAGGACTAGTCACAATAACCAACAAAACACAATCTCAAATTGATCACTAATCACAGATTAACAGTGTAAACCTATGCATGTTTATTCAGAAGTAAGTCCCGCTGTGTTCAATTCTCAGGTAAGTCTGCATCGGATTTCAGCCCAATGTGTGCACTCAATGTAGAAGAGTGTTCAATGCAAGCCATGTTGTTTACCAGGAAGTAAACCCCACTGAACTCACTTCAAAGAAATCAAGTTTAGAACTGAGCTGTTTCTACCCTCCCCTCTAGTCTACAGCCTACACTGCACCTAAGTCAAAATACATATAATTACAGTCGCAAGCTCTTCTATTTATCCCTGCCTAGTTGTAACCCCCTAGGGGCAGATAACAGTCCTCTCGTTTCTTGTAATGTACCGTGTACATCAGAAATGGACAGATGGTAGGTCAGGATCTACTGGTACATTTCTTGGCGATTTGCAATAGATTGGCAAGGGTTTCCGACTTCCAGTTTTCTAACAGTAGCAACACTTTAAAAAAAAATATTTTCTCTTAATTTAGCTTGCTGAAAACCAATGCTTTGCAGGGTGGAAACCAGGACTGGATTTTTGTGAGGAAGGATTTGTGAGCTTGGTTCTAGGACTGATCACAGGTAGTCTGTTCCTTCATTCTTAGCATATGTCTGCCACCTGAGTCACTGTTTTGCATCTGGACTTTGGTTGGTGGACCGCAGGGTTCTAGAAAAACAACAATGTAGATTCTGCAAGCCTGAAGAACACCCAACCCTCTTCTACATGGATGGTACTACTGATGATGATGATGATGATGATGTGGGGAGAAGGTAGAACCAGTTCCAGAGAAAACAGATACTCATTAGCAAAGGCACTTGAACCCTTAAGGTGCAGTCCTATACTCAATTTCCTCAGAGTAAGCCTCATTGAAGTCAGTCTACTTCTGAGTAGACATGTATAGGATTGCACTCACCTGCTCCAAAAGCACTATCTCCTCAAACTGCACGTCGCAATACCTTAATGCAGTCGTTTCAAAATATCACTTCTATTCAGACAGCATGATAGTTATTTTCTTCCATAAATTTGTTGGATGAAAGCAAGACCAACTCCTTGACATTAAAGTCACGCAACAGTCCCGACAGTAAAGTTAAAACTAGACTGGGTGTGTTTTTTTTACCTGCACCCCTTGCGTGTAGCCTAGAGACGGAGGTCCGTAGTCATTTATAAGCTGTCTGTATTGCCCCGAACCTGCCATGCTCGTGGAAGGAGAGTGGACACTCCCAGCTTTGGAGAAAAGAAAGTGTAAAAAAATGAGAATGGTTCCCAAATGGAGGATACATCAATACAGATTAATGTAAAATTTGGGGGGGCGGAAATATTGGCACCTCTTTTTCCTCATCCCACAGCCATTAGAACTTGCAGTGCTAATGCAGAAATAAAAGATGCTCGAATCTTTGCTACATCATTGTCTAGAACACAGAGTTGGAAGGGACCTCGGAGTCCATCTAGTCTCAGCCCTTGCTCAATGCAGGCTCTCTAGTGCAGGGTACAGCCACAGCATCCCTAATGGCCAGCCAGCCTCTGCTTAAGTATCTCCAGTGAAGGAGAAGTCACCACCACCTCCGGAGGCAATCTGCTGACCAGCTCTCATTGTTAGGTAGTTTCTCCTAACATTTGGCTGAAATTTGCTTCCCTGCTATTTCCACCCATTGGTTCTATTCCTGCCTTTTAGAGCAGTGTTCTCCAACCTTGGGTGCCCAGATGTTTTTGGCCTACAACTCCCAGCATGCCCCAGCCAAAAAATGGCTGGGGCATGCTGGGAGTTGTAGGCCAAAAACATCTGGGGACCCAAGGTTGGAGAACACTGCTCTAGAGCAACAGAGAACACGTCTGTTCCATCTTCTGCATGACAGCCTTTCAGATATTTTAAGTGGTGAGAGTGTTGGACTGGGACTCAGGAGATCCGGGTTCTAGTCCCCGCTCGGCCATGAAACTCACTGGGTGACTTTGGGCCAGTCATTGACTCTCAGCCTAACCTACCTCACAGGGTTGTGGTGAGGATAAAATGGAGGAGTGGAGGAGGATTATGTAAGCCGCCTTGGGTTCCTTTCAGGAAAAAAGGCGGGGTATAAATATAACAAATAAAATAAATAAAATAAATGTCTCCCCTTAAATCTTCTCTTCTCCAGGCTAAACATACCCAGCTCTTTCAACCGTTCTTCCTAGGACTTGGTTCCCAGACCCCTCACCATTCTGGCTGCTCTTCCCTGGACACACTCCAACTTGTCAATGTCCTTCTTAAAATGGGGCACCCAGAACTGGATACAGGACTCCAAATGCAGCCAGACTAATGCAGAATAGAGCAGTATGATTACTTCCCGTGATCAGGACACTAGGCTTCTGTTAATGCAGCCCAAGATTGCATTAGCTTTCTTAGCTGCTGCATCACACTGCTGGCTCATATTCAGCCTGTGCTCCACTAAGACACCTAGATCCTTTTCACATGTACTGCAGCCAAGCCAGGTCTCCTCCATCCTATACTTGTGCCTTTGGGGGTTTTTTGTACCTAAATGCAAGGCTTTAAGATCTTTAGAAGCACAATACACATCATAAGAAACACCTTTTGCCATGCCGATTCCAGAAAACAAGAAGGTAACATCATACATTATATATATATACACACACACACACACAGAGATTTTTCTAAGTGCTCCAAGGGCTTCCAAGAAATTAGCTTGGACATCCAGACAGGAGCCCTGTAAATTAGATCAATATTATTATCCCCATATTACAGATGGGAAGACTGATGTTGATGAAGAATGGGTTCATCTCAAGGCTGTATGTGTCCCGGAAAGGGTGCTGTTGACCTATCCCCTTATCTAGCATCACAGGAGTCCTCGCCTCTCCAGGCTAGCCCTTCCCCCTCCATTTGGATAGCGGATGAGTGCCGTCAAATCGGACCACATCAACCATGTAATGAGCAGGTGTACGCACACGGATCTTTGTGTGCAGGTATGCACATGCAAACCACGGGAAACTGTGGGTCCTTGTGAACATAGGATGCTGCTTTCTACAGTGTCACAACACTGGTCCATCTACCTTGCTCATTATTTGTCAACACTGACTGGCAGCAGCTCTCCGTAGTTTCAGCTGGGTCTCTCCCAGGTCCCAGCCCTACCTGGAGATGCCAAGCACTGAACCTGAGACCTTGTGCATGCAAAGCACGTCCTCTACCACTAAGCTATAGCCCTTCCCCTAAAAGTAAAGTAAGATCCTAGTCCCCATGGTTCCGAGTAAGGGGCTAATTTAAATAGGAACCTAGAAAACTGCCTTATACGGTGTCAGATCCATGGTCCATCTAGCACCAGTGTTGTCTCCACTGACTGGCAGCCGTGGCTCTCCAGGGTCTCAGGCAGGGGTCTTTCCCAGCCCTAGCTGGAGATGCTGGGGATCGAACCTGGGACCTTCTGCATGCAAAGCAGGTGTTCTGCCACTGAGAACTGCCACCTTTCCTCCTCTGAAACGGGACACACCATGCAATGCTCAAGAAGGGGGGAACACAAATAAGAAAGGAAGCACTGCGGACTGTAGTGGAGGTGGACCAGCACAAATACACACACACACACACACACAAAGAGGGAACCAAGTGCATGACCTACCGAGTGACATGTCATCCCCATCCATGCACCTTCTCCAGAGGAGATGAACATCACAACACACCAAAGCCTGCACTAGAGGCCGCTACTGAGTTCTTAAGGCAGCGTCTCCCCCCCACCGCCACCCAAAATGCCAAGCCAGCGTGGGCAACCTCGGGTGCGTTTACCTGTCCCTTTGCCGTCTGCCTCGAAAATGTAATAAGACATAGCAGCAGTGATCGCAGGGAGCGCCCTTATCAGCGCCGCCGCAGCGAGCCCAGAGAACAAAAGGCGGGTGGTGGATTTGGCTGTGGTGCCAGGGCCCCCTTGCGCAATGCAGATGGCTGCATTCCTAGCCGTGCCAGCAAAGACCAGCTGGAGGGGTGGGGAGGGTGGGTGGGTGGAAGGAAAGGATATAAAAATGTAGCCAATCTTGCTTAGAAATGACAGAATGCCACCCACCCCCCACCTCCCGCCAAGGCCATCTAATCTAAGCCCTGTTGTGTGTGTGTGGGAGGAAGAACTCGCCATCCGAGGCCTCCTCTCTACTCCGAGTCATGGGGCACGCTAGAGAGCAGCAAGGTGGAGGTGAAGACTTTGGGGAGCCTCTACCACACTTAGATCTCCACACGAGGCCCTGCTCCTAATGCATTCCCTGAGTGTCTGAAGTTCCAGGGCCTTTTTAGTGGTTGCACCCTCCTTAGGGAAGCCTTTTCCCCAGGGATGTTTGGTCCTCTATCAAGTCTAAGGAAGATGGTGGAAAACATTTTGATCCCAGCAGGCCGTTGTGGGCAAAAGCTGAAACATCCCGAATGGTTCATTTTTATCTGATAAGCGATTATTTTCCTGCTGATCATTTGATGGTGGGTTATTGTTTAAAAACATAGTTGATATTTCTTTTTAGCTGCTCTCTTGTCTCTATTTGATTTTATGAGGTGCTTTATTGTCCTCAAGCTGGTTGTGGTTTTTAATGTTGTTTCAAAAGAGGTACATTATTTTGGTCCTGGATAGAGGTTTCTATCATAGAATCTTCATAGGATTTGCTTTACAACCAAACATGTCATGGGCATCTGTATGACAATATAGTGGTTTCTAGCTAGAGTTGCCACCATCTTTTCTGGTAGGGCTTGTGTGCTTTTAACAGATAAATGACAGGCAGAAATTCAACAGTCAATTTTTTCCTAGCACAAGGGTGTAGACTCACCCATTGAATCTCTACCTCTTACACAACTGACAAAGGCTCAGGAGCCCTGCTAGAATAAAAGATGGCAACATCTGGCAGCCATAGCAGCAGGGAAATCCAAAAGAACAAAAGAATGGTAATATAGCTGCCAACTTTTTTTTTTTTTTTTACTGGTGATGCTCCTATGTCTTCAACAGCAGCCTGATACACAGGAATTCCACTTTTCCCACTGCTTTATCTCCCTACCACAGAAGAGCCTCACTTGCTTAATTTCCATGAGTTGGGCTGTTGTTAAAGGCACGAGGAGCAGTCTTTTTTAAAAAAAGTTGGCAACCCTAAATGGTGAAGAGTGATGGGAGACAATGTGGGGCGGGGGTTCGGGAAGGAGGGAGCACTGGAGTGGGGAGCATGTAGCAAGGTCAAATCAGGGACACTCTTCAGAGAGGTTATGCACATCAGTATTATAAGGGTTGCAATTTTTTTTCTTTCATGCAAGAGTTACAGGAGCTGCTTTCTTTCTCCTTGCTGGCTACAATAAAAGTTAAGTGGGTAATTAACTGCAGGAAGACAAGAAGCCCATCAAAGCTTTGTTGTTGTTGTTGTTGTCTCCTCTAGCAATCTGGCAGCCTTCCCCAACCTGGTTTCCTCCAGATGTGTTGCACTACAACTCCCACCATCCCCAGCCAGCATGGCCAATAGGAGTCGTAGACCAACACATCTGGAGGGCACCAGGTTGGGGAAGGCTGCTTTATCTGTACCCACAGTGACCTTCAAACTTTAGAGACCCCGAGCTGTACGGGTGACAGCCCACCAGTTGAAGACAAGCACTGCGTCAGGATTTCTCAACCCCACATATTTGAGTTTAGCTTTCTGCCTGTCTTTCTTCCTTCCCAGTTCTTTTTAACAGAGTTCTTGTGTCTTTGACACCTGCCCAACAGGAATAAAGGAAGCATTCAGACAATCTTTTTGCAGGCTTAAGAAAGAAAGAAAGAAAGAAAGACAGGCTAAAAGAGCAGGCAGGCAATCGCTTGCTTTACCTTCTGCTATGTTGCTTGTTGTTGTTTTTTTTAAGGGGGGGGGGATCTGACTTCAGGTTTGGAAGCAAAGCCTGAGTCACAAATCTAAATTTTTGGAGAGTGTGTGTGTGTGTGTGTGTGAGAGAGAGAAAGAGAGAGAGAGAGAGAGAGAGAGAGAAGAGGGAAGCTTTTAATCTGGATGCATGAGAGTAGCGCCCTCCAACCCTGACCGTCTAAACTGAGCTTCCTAAGGAGAGCATTTGCAGTCGCATCACTGCGAATCTGATATATTCAATTGCTAGAGCTCCTTTGTCTAACTCCCTTGGCCTTAAGCCAGGGTGCTGGCATTAGTGCTGGCGAGAGGAAAGCCTGGTACACAAAGCAGACAGAGAAACCATTTTGGAAACTGATGAGCGCTCCTCTCCCGCCCCCTTTCACCTAGAGTTTCTCTATTGAAAGGCATGACGTGCAAGAAAGTCGCACAGGTTAAACAGGGACATTTTGAGCATCCTTGAGTATTGCTGTGCTGTGCTTTCTTTCTTTAAACAACATTTTTTCCTAATTATTCCCAGGTATTGTTAAAGAGCAGAACAGATCTGGAGAGACTCATCCAAGCGCCTCAGTCTGTCAGTCACATCTCTTAGATGTGGCAGATGGCTTAGTTTCTCTCTCACCCCAAATGTCACAATTACTCTGCCATCCAAAAGGCAGGACAAAAGGAAACGCCAAACAGGCGGGGAGGGGGCAGCATTCCGACACAAGATCCGGAGCTGTGGCAGGGCGAGAAAGATGGGCTTCTGTCGAAACCCAAGCGATCCTGTTGCTTCTGCAAAACTCTCACTCTCTCTCTCTCTCAGAGATTTGTCTCATCTATTTGTAATGAAAAGAAAGAAGATTTTCTCATCTTGGGGCCTTCAGAATTTCCTAAAGCCAAGCCAGAATGAGACATCTGAAACGATCGCACACCCAGGCACGCAAACAAAATAACTTTACGCACAGGCAAGACATTCGAGCAGAGCTGCCGGAACCTAAGGGCGGGAGCAACTTAAATCACTATCTCCTGCACAAACTCCTCGAAGAATGCGCAAGGATCTGGCACCCTTGTGCAGTCTCCATCCGTTCTCAATGGGGTCCTGTGCAGGATGTCCTGCTGGATGGTGCCCCCTTCCTTGAGAAAAGGAGCTTTTGTACGCAACGTGGGTCATGACCTGACGCTAGGAACTCTGGATCAGGCCAGCCTTTACCGTTCAGTCCAGCCTTCCCCAACGTGGTGCCCTCTGGACTACAACTCCAATCAGCCCCAGCCGACATGGTCAAGGGTCAGGGACGATGGGATCTGTTGCCCAAGATGTCTGAAAAGTCCCATATTGAGGAAGTCTGGTTTAGACAAATAACAGCGATTAACGGAGGGAGAGAGAAAAGAAGGAATACTAACGAATTTTCAAACACATGCATTTCGATTGTCTCTTTAATCAGCAGCCAATGATGAAACGAACCTCCTCCAACCTTGGTGCCCTCCAAAGGTGTTGGGACCACCACTCCCATCATCCCCAGCCAGAACACGGCTGAGAGCATTTGACTCTTCCTTACAGCAGGGGTGCAGAACCTGTTTCAGCCCGAGGACCGAATCCCATTCCAGAGAAGCTCTCGGGGGCCCACATTCCAGGGGTGGGCGGGGCAAAAAGAAAAAGAGGCGGCGCCAGAATACAGAACTCCACAGCATATTTTAGCTTCAAGCTCTTACCGCCATTAACTCTTGGGAGAGACATTTCAACCTTTGAGAATGGGGGGGGGGGAACCACACAAAAGCCAGAAACCACCAATCAGCAGTCGGGGAAAGGGGGTGGAGCTACCTGGGGAACCCCAGAGGACCAGACTGGGACTCCAGAAGGGCTGGATTTGGCCCCCAGGCCTGGGGTTCCACACCCCTGACTTACAAGAAGGTGGCATTGATACAGGACTGGCCCAAGACATTTTGCTAGCTGAGATGAAGAACAAGATGGCGCCCCCCCCTCCCATTCCATGCACAGGAGCCAACTGGACAGGCAGTTGAGTCTTTCTTCGACACTGGCAACGGGGCAGCCTCCTCCGCTGCACCTGAAGGCCGCTGGCTAGCTACAGGCTACACGGCACACAGCTCTCTCCTCTAAAACTTTGCTGCCACCTCTTGGTTATGTGCCGCCCGAGGTGACTGCCTCACTCTGCCTAATGGCAGGGTCGGCCCTGGATTTATATGTGGTTATGACCTTGTCAAGGGGAGGTCATAACCACATATATGGCTCAGTGGTACAGCAGAAGGTCCCAGGTTGAAATCCCAGCAGCATCTCTAGTTAACGGTTCTCCGGCAGCAGATGGTGAGAGAAAGACACTTTTCTGCTTGAGACTCTTAAGGGCAGCTGTCCCGTCAGGGTAGACAATTCAGGGCTGGACAGATAAACAGTCGGACTTGATACAAGGGAGTTTCCTGTGTTCTCCACAAATGGAGACAGGCGTTTATAGTTCTGATCCTAAAGTACGGTACCATTCTAACCACCTAGTGGCTGATTGCGCCAGGCAGAAAGAAACCACTTCCCCTCGCATCCAGATCAGAAGCAACCATTCTGCTCCTTGTTGCAAAAATAAAACAACATTAGATTTTGCAACTAGATGGATAATGGCTCTTCTTTTAAAAAGGACACCACTTAATAGTTAAACCTCTGGATCTGTAATAGCAATTGTACTACTGGTGGTGCAAATAAGGTTGCCAAGTGTGTGTTTTGCTAGTCCTGCTCCTGTGCTTTAAAAGCAGACTGACACCCCAAAATTTAGCAATTGAGGTTTTTCCTGACATGGAAATATAGCAATAAGGTGGGGAGGAATCACAGGTGTAATTTCTGTCACTAAACTGTTGTTAAAGGCACAGGAGTGGGACTGGTAAAATAAGGTGGCAACCTGAGAGGCAAATGGATTTTTTTTTCATCAGTTGCCTGTAGAAGCTTTGCGCACCCCTTCAGTTATGCTCAGAGTAATTCCTCTTTAAGTTAGGATGACCAGAAAAATTAATACATTTTGAGATATTGGCACTCTTTAACAAGGCACAAAGTTAAACTGAAAGAAACTTTGCAGGGCTCGGGAGCTGTTGAAGAGAAAGAGAAAGTCAAAAGAAAGTGAAAGCCAGAGGGGGGTAGGAAGGAAATGGAAAGAGGAGGCAAAAGGAACAGAGAAAGTGAAAGAAAAATGACACAAGAAAGTACAAACAAAATAAAATCAGAAATGAAAGAAAGTCTTAAAGGGAAAGTGAAGGAGAGGTGAAAAGCATTTCTTTTGCACAGATGATACATGTAACTCATCCTGCCCTGACCTGCTGTCCTCAAATGTGTCGGACTACAACTCCCAGAATCCCCATCCAGCATGGCTATGTTGGCTGGGAATGATGGAAGTTGCATCCAACACATCTGGATGCAGGTTGGGGAAGGGTGAGTTAACTGATAGAGAGTGCATGTTTTCTACGAAGTCAGAAGGATGTATGAGAATCTCGTTTATATTCGCAAATCATTTAAACATGCTGCGTTCACAACTCCGAACACAGGAACGGTTGGCAGATTCTCAAACATGCATTCATGTTTGAAAAATGAGCATTAAAAAAACCACATTTTTTAAAGTGCGCTTTTTTTTAAAAAAAGTGCATTTTCACACTGTAGTCTATGGGGAAACGTGCACGCTTTTAGAAAACACGCCAAACAATTTTTTGCAGAGTTTTCCTATTCATTTTGCGCAGTTTCCCAAGAGAACAGAGATCACAAACGAATGCAGTAAACGAGGAGAGACGGAAATCAACTTGAATTCTGGAGAATCTGGGTGAACGCGAACATTGCTTGTTTGCCCATGCCCAGCTTCGACTATACATCTGATCTCTCCAGCTACCTTCAGCTTGTGTAAGGGGCAGCTTACATGTGCACGAAATATCCCTTGACTCAGGAACAGGAGAATGCGTGAATAGCCTCCGCTGGAAAGCGGCTGCATTTTAAGTCGATCCCAGCAAATCAGTCACGCCTTCTCTGGGGCGCCACGGTCCACAAGTGGAGAACACGCCAGTCTCAGGAGACACTACCAATGCAGAAGGGCCCCGGGTCAACAGCACCCTGCCCACGGCCACTTTCTGTCTGTCCAAGACCCTGGAGAGCCACCGGATTAAATCAGGAATGGGGAACTTGTGGCCTTCCGGATGGTGCTGGACGGCCCATCCCCGCTCACTTATCTGGAGGTCCACATGCTCCCCACCCCTGGGCTGGATGGACCAATGGCCCGACTTTGGTATAAGGCACCTTCCCAGAACATAAGAAGAGCCCTGCTGGGTCAGAACAAGGGTCCATCTGGTCCAACTTTCCCCCAACCTGGCACCCTCCAGAGGTTTTGGAGTGGACTACAACTCCCAGCATTCCTGACCATTGGCCATGTTGGCTAGGACTGATGGGAATTGAAGTCCAAAACATCTGGAGGGCACCAGGTTGAGGAAGGGCTGAGCTAGTCCAAGAACCAGGCGCTGTTCTGGAGATGGCAGGTAGCACACGAAGGCTGTGCCTCTCCCCTGTTGGTTGTCCCCAACATCTGGCATTCTGTGTTCTATTGCTCCTGAACCTGGAAGTTCCATTTTAATAGATACCCCCCCTCCTCAAATCGATCAAATCCCATTTTAAAGCCATCTGAACCAGTGCCTAGGGGTGTAGGGGGAAGTGCAGGCACTCCTCATGACGGGTCCCTTGCAGGCGGCTGTGTTGCTCCATAACAACAAACTGGTTCTAGCAGTTTTGTCTCCACCAGGAGCAGTCCCAGCATTCCTGACTGGCTGGGGTGATGGGAGTTGAGAACTCCAAAACATCTGGAGGGCACCAGGCTGGAGTTGCCCCTTTTAAAAAAACTGAGAGAGAGAGAAATTGAGGCTACAGTCCTGAGCACACTTACCTGGGCCTCAGCCCCACTGAATACAAGGGGGACTTCCCCGCATCAGATTGTGCTGTGAGCACAGGCTCTGCTCTTGGCGAGTCTCCAGGAGGGGGAGCAGGAGGAGGAGAGAATTCCAGAGAAGCGTGCCTCTGGGCATGTCTGCCGTGGGCCCCCTGGGTCTTTTGGGTCCCCCCCCCCCCTTAGGACTACCCCGAAGCCGCTCAATCCTTTTCTTTGCCACCTCTTCCGATTTCCTCCGCCTCCTCGGCGCGCACTTGCGCCCAGTCACCAGCAGTGGCCCTCGCTGAGGCGCAACGCGCTTCCCTTCCTTCCTTGATCCGAATCAATCAGCCGCTCTAGGGAGGCGATCATGGAGGGGAAGGGGGGGGGAGCGTCAGGACCGATCATCAACCCGCCGCTCCTTGATCCCCTCCCCCGCCACCTCGCTCTCTCCAAGGCTCCGGGGCTTGTGGCGACCACGGCGCGGGAAAGCCAGGAGGGCGCACGGAAGCCTCTCCAACCTGCCCGAGGCAGAGAGAGGGAGGAACGGAGAGGAGACCGGGGGGGGGGGGTTGCCCAGGATCCAAACTTTGCACCCGCTGGCCAAGACGCCGGGCCCTCCCCACCACCACCCCAAAAAGTGCATAATGGCGGAGATGAATCAGCTCCGCGGATCTGACCTGAAGGTGGACGTGGCGAGGGAAGAGCTATCCAAAGCGACCTCTCCCCCACCCCCGAGCTGGGTTCTTTGCCCAGGTGGCCCCAAGCCACGGCGGCGCTGGCTTGTCTCTCTCTCGCCCCCCCCTCCCCACCTCCAGTCCTTGGGGGGGTGGGGGGGGGGTGGCGAGCTGCTTTGCAAAATGGGAACCGATGCAAATAGATATAAATATAGGGAATCATCATAATTCTGACGACGGGAGTCGAGGGCGCTTGTCGGGAGAGTTTGCCAAAAGCAGCCGCTGCCTTACCTTGGCTGATGGGAGCCGCCGCCGCCGCCGCCGCCGCGATGTGCGCGTTCAAGTTTGGCTTGTAAGACATGCCGAGCAGCAGCAGCGACATGGGCGAACAGAGGCTGCAAAATGTCCTGAAATTCCACGACGCGTGTCTCTCCCTCGCTCCTCTCTCCCTCTCGCTCCCTGTGTCTGTCTTCTCCGAGACTTTGGGTCTTGTTTACTGCGAGAGACAAGCACACTCCGCAAATATGGCCGCGTCACATATAGATAGAGAGGGAGATATATAGGAATATATGTGTGTCTATAGATTGCCACTCGCTCTCCGGCGCAGTGGGATCATCCATACATCATTAGGAGAGAACAGAAAGAAGGAGGTGGGGAGGAAAGGACTTTGAAAGAGGAGGAGGAGGAGGGAAAAGTTTCACATCAGCACAGGGGAGCTCTGGAATCCAGTGGACTCTAAAATATATAGATTTTAATTTTTGCATTTTTTTTTTAATTGGTAGAGAGGAATTCATGCTATAAGCGAGAAAGGTGCAGGATTTTTTTTTTTTTTTTTTAAGAAATAGTTTTCGGAGTTGAAAAACAAAAGTTTTGGGGAAGAAGTTTAAGCCTGGAGAAAGAATGGGATCTAAAAATTGTGTTGTGGGCAGGTTGGAAGGGAAATGAAAGTTTTAAAGAAAGGATGGGTTGGGGGGGGGGATCTTTTTTTTATATATAAAAAATGTTTAGTTGGGTTTTAAAAAAAGATGCTCTCGCTCAAAGTGATTGCAATGGTTAAAAAAAAATTAAAAATCAATAATTTCAGGAGATAGGCAAGACTTTCAAAACAGCGGATAAATACAGCATGCTAGAAATACAAATGACATTTGCTACTTGTGTGGGTGCTACCAAATGCTTTGCTTTTTAAGAAGATTTTTCTTCATTTCCCAAACGAATATAAAAACATTTTATTTTGTTTTTATGTTTCCTTTTCTGGCACATTTTGTGGTCATTTCTTAAATTAATCAGTTAAAAACAGAAATTAATATAAAAATTAATGTCTGTAATTAATGTAGCATAGGACTGATTTTTAAAATTAAAAACTAGTTTGTAGTTTGATGGTTACTTGCTATCAGATATATAATAATTAGGATAGCAAGGTTTAGTCAGTTGTTTAATCAATTAAAAAACTATCACCAACTAAAAAGGTACTCCTTATACTTTTAAATAATGTAATTATTTTAATAGAAGTGCTTGTAAAATTAAGGGTGGCAAGCACATCTTAGAAGAGGCATTCCCCCTTCTAAGATGCTGTAGCTGTGGACGATGGGATCTGTAGTCCAGCACATTTGGAAGGCACCAGTTTGGGGAAGGCTGACATACGTGTACATAACCTAAAAACCGATAAAGTTCTTTGTTTCCTTGAGAACTATTATATATTGCCTAATATGCAAATTAATGTGGGCTTAATTAATTGATCAAGCAACTAAAACATATGTGATTCATCAACTAAGATTTTTTAATTGGGTGACAGCCCTAATAATAATAGCATTTAGCAAATGAATAGCTTTTTCAAGGATCCAAAGTACCCTTAAGACTGTTGTCTGGTTAAAGAAATCTCGATTGATTAATCAAATTAGTTTTAATTGATTAAATCTGCATATATTTGCAGATCACTAAAACAATAGTTTTGAAGGAAAACAAAGCATTGCCTGTTTTTAGATGGTGTACATACGTGCCTGCAGGAGGAGTCTTCTATCCTGTGGAAGAGGCATTCCATCCAATGTGCAAGTGAAGGGAGAGGACCTCTTCTGAGACTCTGCCTGCCATCATTTTGTGTATGTACTTAAATGTTAAAAATAATTCATTATTAAAAGAAATGTGTTAGCTGATTAATGGGAGGTGGGGTGCCTTATTTATTTATTTATTTATTTACTCCCCCCCCCAAAATCAATACCCCCTACTGTTTCAGGGATCCCTTTCAGGTGGCTTACAATTAAAGCAATGAATACTATAAGCCAGTGTTGCATAGTGGTTAAAGCAGCTTCTTGGCCATGCTAGCTGGGAATGATGGGAGTTGCAGTGCAACTCCTCTAGAGGACACCAGGTTGGGGAAGGGTGGGCTAAGTGCGGAGACCCAGGTTCAAATCCCCCCACTTGAAGCTCACTGGGTGACTTTGGGCACCAATATGGCCATGCTACACCTCCCTTATCACCTGCCTCCAGTTTTTCAGGTCCTTGTCCCATGCAGGGTTTTTTCCATCAGTTGTTTTTTTGGGTGGGTGGGGAATTCTGCAAACTTGGG
The DNA here is from genome assembly GCA_021292165.1 of Shinisaurus crocodilurus. Taxonomy (NCBI): domain Eukaryota; kingdom Metazoa; phylum Chordata; class Lepidosauria; order Squamata; family Shinisauridae; genus Shinisaurus; species Shinisaurus crocodilurus. The sequence goes on from CM037890.1 coordinate 25,674,720, forward strand.
GCTCTGCCAAATGGTGCTGATATCTCCTTGTGCAGAGGTGGTGCTATTTTGGCTACATAAAGATCGGCACTCGTACCTGAACGTCAGAAATGGAAGGGAACAATGATTGTCCACTCTGTTCTGGGCATGCTTCCCAATTGGAAGAAGGCAAGCCCAGAATAGTGGTTCATGCAGAAACAGAACAGGCAGCCCCACTAAGGGTGGGTAATTGTACCATGCAATTTAATCAGGAGTGAGTTAATGCACACCTGATGCAGAGATGGGGCAGAATTTTCCTTCCCCAACTGAGGCTGATTGGAAGGTGGTAGGCCCAGAGCAGTTAATCACACAGAGCTGCAGCAAGCAACCTCTTCTGTGGGTGGACACTATGAGCTCACAAGGGTCTTTCTGTTATTTCCCAAGGCACATACTTTGGAAATTGCAGAGTTAAATTAATTTAGATTAAAATGAAGATACGCACACAATCAGACACTGTACCTATGAGCATTTGAAGAGCTCTGTTAACTCATTCCTAAAGATACAGTTGAAAGCCATGTCAGAATTCTGAAATCTGAAAGTAAAAAGATAACAAGTTTTGGGGGTGAGGTATAGACAGAGAGCCAGTGTGGCGTAGCGCAGGGTTCTCCAACCTTGGTTGGGTCCCCAGATGTTGCTGGCCTACAGCTCCCAGCATACCCAGCCAGCATGGCTAATGGCAAGGGATTCTGGGAGCTGTAGTCCAGTCAAGCAACATCTGGGGACCCAAGGTTGGAGAGCCCTGGCGTTAAGAGTGTTGGACTGGGACCTGGGAGACCTGGGTTCTAGTCCCCACTCGGCCATGAAGCTTACTGGGTGACTGGGCCAGTCATTGACTCTCAGGCTATCCGCCTCACAGGGTTGTTGTGAGAAGAAAATGGAGAGGAGGAGGACCATGTAAGCCACCTTGGATTCCTTGCAAGAGGGGAAAAGGCAGGATGTAAATGTAATAATAATATAGATATAGATATTGATATTTCTAGAGCTCATTATAGTATCTTATAAAAAGTGCAGGTGGCCCGCAGGGCTGGCCCTACCAGAGTGAGGTGGCTACCTCAGGCATCTGCTTTTAGTTGCCATGAAATGGTAGCAAATTGGAAGTTATTTATTATTATTATTACTACTAAATAATAAATAACTGCCTGGCAGTATTTAAAGAATAATCTCCCTGGCAGTATTTTTTTACTGCCAGGGTGGAGCAAAGTGGTGCTTGTGGGATTTTCTACCTCAGGTGCCAGACTTGGCTACTCATGGGTGTTATGCAGTGGCACAGTGAAGCAGGAACGTGAGGGGAACACAACTCTGCTAGGGTGGGTTTCCCCCCCCCCACACACACACACACAGCAGGAGTGGTAGCATCTCCCGGAGTGATATTTCCCAGTGTTTTAAACTTGCAGGGGGTGGGTGGGTTGAAGGACAGGTCTGGCCTGGCAAATAATTCCTTTTTTTAAAGGGAGACTAGGCTCGGGTAGTAACTGGCTCCCATGATCACCAAATGAAGTACCTTCATGGCTGATCGGGGATATGAAATGAGGTCTCCCCGTGCTGCCCGTCCCCCCATCAGTCATATCTGTATCTATGCACACACACAACACGATACGCCACAGTGGCTTGGAAGCCGTGTTTGTTTCAGAGCGGCTTGTCGTGTTGTCTGAACCCAGCCAGAGCAGCTTGCACGTGGTTAACAAACGGCGCTTCTGGGTTCAGACAACACAGCAAGCCGCTCTGAAACAAACACGGCTTATAAGCCACTGTGGCTTATCGTGTCGTGTGAACCCAGTCATTCACACACACACACAGCTGCCTAATTTTGGAGACTCTTCTTAGAGTACGGTACGGAGGCTTGTCATGACGGCAGGGCCGGCCCTACCGTTAGGCACAGTGAGGCGGCTGCCTCAGGCAGGAGATTTTGGGTATCATGATTGCACTTTTAATGTATTATTCTATTTTTACTGCCAGGGACAGGGAAAGGTGCTTGTGGGATTTCCTGCCTCAGGTGTCAAAATCACTTACCTCAGGTGTCAAAATCACTTGCCTGGCTTTGGGGGAGTGCCGAAGCTCAGCGGCAGAGCCCCTGCTTTGCATGTAGGAGGTCCCAGGTTTGATTCCTAGCATCTCCTGGTAGGGCAAGAAAAGAATCCTGCCTGAAACTGGAGAGCCGCTTCTGCAATGCAAAACAATGCAGTGATTACTAGAAGCCAGCATGGATTTGTCAAGAACAAATCCTGCCAGACTAATCTGATCTCATTTTTTGATCGGGTAACCTCCCTTGTGGACAGTGGGAATGCTGTGGACATCATATATCTGGACTTCAGCAAAGCTTTTGACAAAGTGCCTCATGATATCCTGATTAGCAAGCTAGCTAAAAGAGGGCTGGATGGAACAACGATCAGGTGGATCCACAATTGGCTATAGAATCGGACTCAAAAGAGTGCTTATCAATGGTACCTTCTCAAACTGGGGAGAGGTAACGAGCAGGGTACCACAGGGCTCGGTCCTGGGCCCAGTGGTCTTCAACATTTTTATTAATGACTTGGATGAGGAGGTGCAGGGAATGCTTATCTAATCTGAAGATGACACAAAGTTGGGTGGAACAGCTAATACTCTGGAAGACAGAAACAAAATTCAAAGCGATCTTGATAGGCTGGAGCGCTGGGCCGAAAACAACAGAATGAAATTTAATAGGGATAAATGCCAAGTGCTGCACCTAGGGAGAGGAAACCAAATGCAGAGTTACAGAATGGGGGACACTTGGCTCAACAATACTACAAGTGAGAAGGATCTTGGAATCGTGGTAGATCACAAACTGAATATGAGCCAGCAATGCGATGTGGCTGCAAAGAAGGCAAATGCTATTTTGGGTTGCATTAATAGAAGTATAGCTTTCAAATCGCGTGAAGTGATAATTCCCCTTTACTCAGCACTTGGAAAAAACGGAGTTGGTAACAGCAACCCGAACGGAATCTTACTTTTGTCTAAATGTGCAGAGCATAATCTCACTATTACAAACACGCTCTTTTGACAAAAGAATAAGTTTAAAACATCATGGCAGCACCCACGGTCAAAGCACTGGCATCTTCTGGACTATGTAATTGTCTGTGTTAGAGATCGCCGCGATGTACTTCTTACTAGGGCCATGGTGAGTGCCGACGACTGCTGGACAGACCACCGACTAATCCGGTCCACTATGGTTATCAACATTGCTCCCCAACGTAGGCTTCAAGGAAGGAAACTAAGGCGTAAAATGAACATCCACGCCCTTCAAGATCCTATTAAGCAAACTCGTCTTCAATCACTTCTTAAGGAACATCTACCTATGGAACCTCCTGACAACATTGAGGACCATTGGTCTAAGCTGAAAACCTCCATTACTGCAGCTTGTGAACAAACTATTGGATATGAAACCAAGAAACATCAGGATTGGTTTGATGAAAACTATAATGACATTAAATATATAATTGACCAAAAAAGGAAAGCCTTCCAAATATGGCAAAATGATACTAAATGCGCTGCCAAGAAAAAAATCTACGCCAGTGCAAAGGCTGAGGTCCAAAGAAGAACAAGAGAACTTAAGAACGCTTGGTGGAAAAAGAAAGCTCAAGAAATTCAACAACTTGCAGAATCTCACAACGCACGGGGCTTTTTTAAGGCCACAAGGGCCATTTATGGACCAAAAACCTATGGTACAAACCCTTTACAATCAAAAGATGGCACCAAACTCTTAAAGTCTATTGCATTGCGTTGGAAAGATCATTATTATGATCTTTTAAATCGTAAATCTAAAGTGGATAATGAGATTTTTTCGCAAATCCCACAAAAACAAATTAGAGAGGAACTTGCAATACTCCCCACTTTGGATGAAGTTATAAAAGCCATTAATCAAATGAAGAATAACAAAGCTAGTGGACCAGATGGGATTCCTGCTGAAATCTTTAAAGAAGGGCCCCCCGAACTTGTACAACATCTTCATAAACTCATCGAAAAAATCTGGATAAGAGAAGAGATCCCAGAAGACTTCAGGGATGCCATAATTATCACCCTCTTTAAGAAGGGTGATAGAACAGACTGTGGAAACTATCGGGGTATTTCCCTCTTAGCTACCGCTGGTAAAATATTTGCTAGGATTCTCGCAAACCGTCTTCTACCTATTTCAGAAGAGATCCTCCCTGAATCTCAATATGGTTTCCGCCCCTCTAGAGGGACAGTAGACATGATTTTTACTGCACGTCAGCTCCAAGAAAAATGCCGGGAGCAAAATCAACCCCTTTATATGGCGTTTATCGATTTGGCTAAGGCCTTTGATACTGTAGACCGAACGGCTCTCTGGACTATCCTTATGAAAACTGGATGCCCCGTTGGACAACAACGGCTCTCATGGTGCTCCATTTAAAGTGGGATCAGGTGTTAAATAGGGATGTGTTATTGCCCCAACATTATTTGCTATTTTCATCGCCATGATTTTACATCTTGTCGAGGGGAAACTTCCCACTGGTGTAGGAATTATATATCGAACAGATGGAAAGCTTTTTAATCTCAGCAGGCTGAAAGCAAAAAGTAAGGTAATTACAACCTCCGTTGTGGAACTTCAGTATGCTGATGATAATGTGTCTCCGCACATTCAGAGGATGATCTCCAAACTATCCTAAATGCTTTTGCAAAAGCATATGAAAAACTTGGTCTCTCACTTAACATCAAAAAAACCAAAGTGCTTCATCAGCAAGTGCAAGTTAACCCTTTGGTGATGCCATCTATCCAGCTTGGCAGGATAATACTGGAAAATGTCGATCATTTTCTCTATCTTGGCAGCTATCTCTCTGTTACAGCCAACATTGACACTGAAATCCAGCATCGTTTGAGCTCCGCAAGTGATGCATTTTCTCGAATGAAACATAGAGTGTTCGAGGATCGGGATATTTGTAAGAAGACCAAAACACTGGTTTATGAAGCCATTGTATTACCAACTTTATTGTATGCCTGTGAAACATGGACTATCTATAAACGTCATTTCCACCTCCTTGAAAGATTTCATCAACGTTGCCTCCAGAAAATCCTGCGAATTAGTTGGGAAGATAGGCGAACAAATGTCAGTGTAGTGGAAGAAGCAAAGACTACTAGCGTTGAAAAAATGATCCTTCAATGCCAACTTCAGTGGACCGGTCATGTTGTTCGAATGTCTGGCTGCCGTCTCCCAAAGCAGTCACTTTATTCCCAATTCAAGGATGGAAAGCGGAATATCGGTGGTCAATATAAGCGGTTTAAAGATGTTCTTAAGGCTAATTTTAAAAAATGCAATATAAACATCGAAAACTGGGAAGCTCTGGCCCATGAACGATCTAAATGGAGGTTGGCCTTTCACAAAGGTTCTATGGACTTTGAAGAAGCCCGAGTGCAAGGTGAAAGAGAGAAACGTGCTAAGCGAAAAGCACGTCAAATGAATTATTTACAGGACCATCTTCCATCTGGTAACTTGTGTCCTCACTGTGGAAAGCTGTGTGGATCTAGGATTGGCCTCCACAGTCACTTACGGACCCATTGCTAGAGTCTACACAATATTTTCCTTTAGAATTTCCTCCTTTTTAAAATTTTCTTTTTGTAATTTTTTTATCCTGGAAGACAATCTTACTCGGTCATGAGTGATCGCCTACACTCAGCACTGGTTAGGTCTCATCTTGGTACTGTGTCCAGTTCTGGGCACATTTTTAAGAAAGACGTAGACAAACTGGAGAGGGTTTGGAGGGTAACAAAGATGATTAAGGGACTTGAAACAAGGCTCTATGAGGAGAGACTGAAAGAACTGGGCATGTTTAGCCTTCAGAGGAGGAGACTGAGGGGAGATATGATTGCACTCTTCCAGTACTTGAAGGGTTGTCACACAGAGGAGGGCCAGAATCTCTTCTCGATCATCCCAGTTTGCAGGACACGGAATAATGGGCTCAAGTTACAGGAACCCAGATTCCACCTAAACATCAGGAAAAATTTCCTGACTGTTAGAGCAATAAGTCAATGGAACCAACTACCTAGGGAGGTGGTGGGCTCTCCCACTCTGGAGGCATTCAAGGCGCAGCTGGACAGCCATCTGTCAGGGATGCTTTGACCTGGATTCCTGCATTGAGCAGGGGTTGGACTCGATGGCCCTTCCAACTCTACTTTTCTATGATTCTATGCTAGTCGGTGTTGACATACTGGGCCAGATGGACCATGGCTCTGACTCAGTATAGGGCAGCTTCCTATGTACTGGGCACCCTGACTTGGATAAATGGAGCAGGGAGTGGGCATTCGCAGCTTTGCCTCAGGCTCAAAAATGTCTTGGGCTGGCCCTGCAATAATGAGTTCTTGCATGGCAAGATTTACGTACCACAGGACCGCTGGTACTCTGCACTTTCACCAGGGGTGGGGTGGGGAGAAAGAGATGCCATTTGTTGCTCCACCTGGGGTAAAATATGTCTTGGGCCCGCCCTGGTAAGTGCGCAACAGAGGATGGCAAAGCCGGTAAAGGATTCCAAGTGAATAGATATTTAGTAATGAGCTTAAAGCAGGATGCCATGGATTTTCCCGGTAAATTCCAGAGGCTTCCTTAACAGGGTTGGAGCAAGGCCATCCAGTTTCCTTTTTGTTACCTGTGAGTTGGTGTGTTATTTATTCATTCCATTTATGTCCCGCTTTTTTTCCTCATGCAAGGACATTAAAAACATTAAAATGTACACATTTTAAAAGGCTAAATTAACATCTGAACTGCCCGATCTCGTCTGCTAAGCAGGGTTAGGCCTGGTTAGTACTTGGATGGGTGACCGCCTTGGAATACCAGGTGCTGTTGGGAGGGAGCATAGCTCAGTGTGACAGAGCACGTGCTTTGCATGCAGAAGGTCCCAGGTTCGATCCCCGGCCTCCATGTAGGGCTTGGAAAGAATCCTGCCTGAAACCCTAGAGAACCACTGCCAGCCAGTGTCGGCAATACTGGGCTAGATGGACCAATGGCCTGACTCAGTATGAAGCAGCTATGTTCCTAAAAATATGTCTCTTTAAACTCTTCCTAAACTAAAGGCTGAGTGGGGGCCAATTGTAATTCTTGAGGGGGCGCTTTCCATAGTTTGGGGCAGAGGCGGTGTTGGGTGGCCCACTGGGGCTGGAGCCCCAAATCTCTGGGAGGCCATCTGCCTCACCACCCTGCTGTCCAGGGACACTTGCTGAAATAAAAGGTACAGGGCCCCCAATTTATTTATATTTAATACATTTTTATACCGCCCAATAGCCGAAGCTCTCTGGGCGGTTTACAACAGTTAAAATCATACAATACAATATAAAATATAAAATTTAAAAACAAGATTAAAAACAAACAGCAGAGCTAGCAGCAGCAGTTACAATAACGGAATTAAAAACAATTACAAGATTAAAATGATTAAAATGCCTGGGAGAACAGAAAGGTCTTCACCTGGCGCCAGAAAGAGTACAATGTAGGCACCAGGCGAACCTCTTTGGGGAGCTCATTCCATAACTGGGGTGCCACAGCAGAAAAGGCCCTCCTCCTAGTAGCCACCTGCCTCACTTCCTTTGGCAGGGGCTCTCGGAGAAGGACCGCTGAAGAAGATCTTAGTGTCTGGGCAGGTACATATGGGAGGAGACGATCCTTCAGATGATGATCTCTGTTGTCTCTGATCCCCCACGGACTAGCTGGCTTTTGGCCCACATGTGCTTCACCTCCTGCTGCCCCCCCCCCAATCTTTCTGCCTGAGTTTATTTTTCCTGAAATCAAATGCCCTCCTCTCCCCTGCACACACTGCTTCATACCTACGCACACTGCTTCATACCAGCGTATCGGTGCATCCCAGGAGCAATGTCAAGGATAGGCATGGTAGGGCACCTGCTGAAGGCCCACTGACCAGTCTCCTGGACTTGCTCCTCCTCTTCACCATTGCAACCTGCTTGTTCACCTGCCTCTTGCTCTGGCCCAGACAATGGGGTGGTGGCGAGCAGTAGACGTCCCACTGCCCACTTGCTCTCTGCCTATCAAGCAAGCAATAACATACTAAAATTCTGGCGCACGGCAAGTTCCGTGGCCTTCTGAGGGCTCTCTGGTTGCACAGCAAGTCCTGCTGTCTTGGTTGGGTCTGTTGGCTCTCACCCCATCACTGAAATCACCTTGAGCCACAGAACAGTCCCAGACCATCCAGTTCTGGCTGACTAGGTCCCTGTTCCAGCTGAAGCAGTGACCTCCTGCAGCCTTGCCCAAGGCTTTCTTTTGCTGCTGTCTCAGGAGTTTCCCCGCACCACGTTCAGGAAGGATCCAACAGGATACCAGGATCCGCTCTATTTTTGGGAGGTCATTTTCCTACAAACCATAGCCTCCATCCTTATATGGTACGACCGAAGCCAAAAAGTCACTTGACACATGTTATCCCTGTTTGTATGAGCATACACATGTTCAGATTAGACTCAGTAAATTTATAATGGATGGGGAACGTCTGTCCAGCCTACAGGCAGGCTGCATACAGCCCACCGGCTCCACCCCATCTCTCCCAGGAAGGGAAAATCTCTCCCCAATCCCCACCACACATTCTGAGATTCTTCAGAATGTGGGAAGGGTCTTGCCGTAGGCAGAGGAAGACAAGCCACTAAGGCTAGGCTGGTCATTCACTGAATTCATGTCCAAGATGACATTTGAATAGAGGACTCTCACACTACATCACACCATCTCAGAGTTAGACATGCAGACTTGCTGCATAAAAGCAAAGTCTCTGAATGAGAACAGAGTTCCTTACCCCTCCCCCTTTGTTTTCTATATATATATATATGCTACACTGTAGTGCCCGCACGTGTCAGTTTTCACACTTGTGTTTGCCTAATAGTACTTCACTGGCACCGCATTGCAAAACACAAGTAGTCCCCATGAAAAGAGCAGGTGATTCTTTTGCAACGGAGAGGAGAGAAAGCTCTCCAGTCTCATGGGACCAGATTACACCCTTGGGTGAAGGGAGAAACCACATGGTTCTTTGACCATATAAAATTGGCTTTATTATACTCGTAATGTTTTGTAAGCCACCCATGGAATCCGTTGAAGGGTGATGTATAAATCAAATACATAAATTTCACAAATTCAGAAAGCTAAGGCACACATTTTCTGAATAAACATTTGAGGTAAATTTCATAGCCAAGCAAGGTTTAGGCTTAGCACATACATAAGTAAAGACTACCCAGCCTCAGGTGATCCCACCCACCAGCATTTTGACTGGAGTCACTACTGATCTAAGCATACTTCCTGACTGGAATTTATTTATTTATTATATTTATGAATCGCCCATCTGGCCAGACATCCGGCCACTCTGAGCAATGTACAATCCAATAAAATACAAGGGGGGGAACGGGACACACAGTATAAAACACAATTAAAAACAGTACAAGACTTAAAAATCCTAACCCACCCCATATTCCCGCCTGAAAAGCCACGTTTTTAATGCACGGCGGAAGCTAATCAAGGAAGGGGCATGGCGGAAGTCACTGGGGAGAGAGTTCCATAAATTGGGGGCTGCCACAGAAAAGGCCCTCCTCCTAGTCCCCACCAGCCTGGTTTCTCTGGCTGATGGGACAGGGAGAAGGCCGTCTATGGCAGATCTTGTTGAGCGGCCTACTTGATGTTGCTGGAGGTGCTCCTTGAGATGGACTGGAGCCTTACAGGGTTTTAAAGGTCAACGCCATCACCTTTAATTCGGCTCAGCAAACAACTGGTAGCCAGTACAACTATTTGAGCACTGGAGTGATGTGATCACGCCGGCGGCAGCCTTTAACCAAGCAAGCTGCTGCATTCTGTACCAGCTGCAACTTCCAAACCATCTTTCAGGGTAACCCCACGTAGAGTGCATTACAGTAGTCTAGGCGAGAGGAGACCAAGGCATGAACCACTGATGGGAGCAGATGATTAGGAAGGTAGGGGCACAACTGCCGTATCAGATGGAGCTGATACAGCGCCGCCCGGCTCACAGCTGACACCTGAGCCTCCATGGACAGCTGGGAGTCTAGAATGACTCCCAAGCTGCAGACCTGGTCCTTCAGGGGTAGATGTACCCCATTCAGCACCAGGTCAACATCCCCTAACCTTCCCTTGTCTCCCACCAGAAGTACCTCGGTCTTGTCGGGGTTCAGTTTCAGCATGTTCCTTCCCATCCAGCCACCCACTGCCTCCAGGCACTTGGGACAGGGTTTCAACAGCCAAGGCAAGCACAGAATGAGGCAAGCACAGAGCAGAGACTCTGGCAGAGGCAACAAGCAGCATCCTTGGATGGTGGGTAATTCTGCTGCACCAGGAATGGCTGAATGATCCATAGCCAATGCAGAAATGTGGCAGAAGTAGATTTGAAAGAAGCAAGGTCAGGACAGCATATCATGCAGAGACTCAACAAGGAACCTCTTCTGAATAAGTGCTCTAGGCTCACAGGAGCCATTAACTGTTTGATCTTGAGGCACATTGTTTGGGAATTAGTGGCATAAACTCGTCCCGTGACAGAAACATGAAAATGTTCCTACAACTGCAATTGCCTGATTAAACACAGGACTCATCACTTGTTAGAACAATAGGGTTTTTTTTTTTATTTGACACCTACAAGATTTTGGTATCTTGCAGTTCTGTGGACAGGTTTATACAATCTCAAATTTTCAATAGTGCAACCTGTGCAAGCAAGAAGAAAAATGACAAACATTGTCCTTCACTTTCTTATAAACATCTACTATTATAGGCAAAACAAAACTTACCCATATTCTTAGATAAGTGACTATTCACATTTTGTACATTTACAATTTTAAACAGCTCCAGGATAAACTCTACAATGTCTTACAACATAAACAAAAAGTATTCAAGTTATGGGGCAACAGAAAAAAAACGCAGCACATACGTCGGAACCCTCACGTGCCGCCGCCCCCCCTCCCCCAATGTCTAATTTACAGCTCAAGTAAGGTATTCAGTAACAAAAAAATTAAAAAAGGGCTGTAATGTGAAATGGAAGTAAATTTGCACTTGAGTTTCCTGAAACCTTACTGGATAAAGGAAACATTTGAGGGGGGAAGAAAAAGAAACCAGGCTTTTTTAAAGCCATTCTTGCAGCCCACATTAGGAACACCATTAATACATTTTTTTTAAAAAAAGAACTTTTAAAAATTTAAGATGTTTTCATCACACACAAAAAACATGTTGCAGATTCAAATATATAACCTCTAGGAGAAAGCCAGAAAATGCAATCGCTGGGCAGATGCCATTTTTTAAAAATGCAATCCTCAATGCTGCAATGAGATTGTCTCTCCGAGTTGACTGTGTGTGTGGGAGATCCTGTTCATGCCCGATCCGAAGACATGCATGGCCGAAACAGAAATGGGGAACACTCCTGAATGCAGGGTTTGTGAACTTCTAGATTTTCATGCTGTTTTTTAAATAAATGTACTCTTTTTATAGGTTGAGACCTCTGTCACCACCAATATTATACATATATATATATATTGTCTCTATATATGAACTCAAAATACATGCATCTGAGGACCTCTCCCGCAGCAATGGCACCGATGTACTGCATTAAACCCTGAGCACTGAATGACAAGGAGAATGGACAGCTTGGCTGGGAATTTTCAAGCCTTTTCAAAAACAAAAAGTTGTGGTTTGTCACTCACGTAGGACAAAAACAAATTGTAAAAGGAAGCACTACGAAGAGTACAGGGGAATAAACAAAAAGGACACATGGACCACTGTAAAGCAATGTTTGGCTTTCAGTTTGACCATCCTTCAGGTGCCTCTTTACTTCCGTAGAGTTCTAAGAGAGCATGATGGAACTGAAAGTTAATTCTTTGGAATCTGTCCCTGATATTTCAAAAAAAATGCAATGATATGCTTTTACAGCCAAATACCAAAGACACTCTTTTCTCATGCATTGTTGAAATTGGTAATGCTCTGTGGGTGATGCTGTTGCCATATCTGTTGCTGTTGCACTGCAAGTTGTTGTGACTGGTCTGATGTTGACAGGAGATTTATAAGGGGAGACACGCAATTTGCAGGAATGATCAAGCCTGCAACAAAAGAGGAGATTGGGTCTTACTTCACAGACATCGATAAAGTTTAAACAGCCCACATTGTCCTGTCTTGACTCCAAGCCACTGATCCTCAATTAACTGCCCACCCTTGATGGCTAGTGATACCCCAATCCTAGCCTTCCCTGACCTGGTGCCCTCCAGATGTTTTGGACTACAACTCCCAGCATTCCTGACCATTGGCCATGCTGGCTGGGGCTGACGGGAGTTGAAGTCCAAAACATCTGGAGGGCACTAGATTGGGAATGGCTGCTGTATGTGCATGGTTTAGAACACTGCACATTTTCCAAAATAAAAATTACTGCTGAGGCAGGGATGTTGGCTGCTACTGCGAACATTAAAGGAAACTTGTTCTTCTGCCTGTTTCACCCTGCTTGAAGATCAGCTCCCTGTGCATGCAGGATAGCATACTGCGCTCCCCCTCTACACAGGATCCGGCTGCAACAAAGAAAGTTTGACCATGACTCCTCCCACTTTGCCTCATTTTGGGTACAGAGGGTGAACTGAAAAAGCTACTTTATCTGTACTAGAGGGACTTGTGTGCAACCAGTGGATTTTCCCTCCAGTTTAAAAAGCAGGGCCCTTGCTTTTCAATGTAAGATGCTTCCATGACACAGAAGGAAAACAGGCCACAGGTTCAAATATAGATGATGCAGAGCAGAGAGGGAGGGAGGGGAAGTCTATTGTTCAAGATAGAGCAAAGCTCAAGTGTGTGGAACTAGTTGTGCAGTGTTTGGGATCCCAGCCAGAGAGACTCCTTGCCACATGGACTAATGTATAGCTCACTGCAGAGAGGGCTTATGTACCTTGCCACATGGACCAAAAGATGAAAAATGATCAGACTCACCTACAATTCTCTGTCCATCTTCTGTCCTTAGCCGAACAATCTGCATTTTGACATTTGTACCGCTCACTGAAGCTAGAACTCCTTCCACCTTTGTCCAGACACTCAGGACTGAACCACACAGGACATAATAGGTCCGACAGCGCAAGCCAACTTCACAAACCAGACCCAGGCTTGCCTTTTTGCAGTTGCCTCTCCTGAAAGAGTTATGGGAGATGAAATACTTAAGACATACCCACGTGGAGTTTCTATTCCACAGACAACTTTGGGAAAGCTGGCACCTGTGGCATTTTGTACTGTGCAAAGTCTGTACTGATGGCAGTTTAAGTACTCACCAGTACGCGTGGGTGCAAGTGTCTGCGGACGACTTGTACTGCTCTAGCCAGTGAGCTAGGGCATCATCAGAAGGTACCTGAAAGTAAAATAAATGTTACAGATATATGACAGCCAGTTTTGGTTACAAGTCCATTCAGATGCAATGCCAAACCATGATTTGGCGTTATGTGAAGGAGCTGAGACCTGAGGACAAGCCTGTGGTGCCCTAGCCACATTTGTGACTTTCCACCCTTGTTTACAGCAAACCGTAGTTTGACAGTTTGAGTAGGGAAACTATGGTTTGCAGACAAGCACAAGCCATAGTTTGCTTCAGATGAACACTACAGTTTGTCTCAAAGAAGGATCAGAAGGCATGTGCACAGGGAGCAGGCAGATATAGGACACCATGTGTGAGCCCAAGATTCCACAGATCAGGTTCATATAATACACCAAAGCATGGTTTGTGCATTATGTCTGAGCGAGCCCTATGTGACTTATTCTATGATGCTCTGAAGGAATATTTCAACAAGATCTCTTCAACTTTAAAAAAAAATTAAATTTAATTTATATCCCACTTTTCTTCCAGCAAAGAACCTAAGGCAGCTTACATAATCCTCCTCTCCATTTTAACCTCACAACAACTCTTGAGAGGTAGGTTAGGCTGAGAGTCAGTGACTGGCCCAAAGTCACCCAGTGAGCTTTATAGCCAAGTGGGGACTAAAACCTGGGTCTCCCAACTCCAACATGTTAACCACTACACTACACTGGCTTCAACGACTATGACCGCAATCCTATGCATACTTTACTTGAGAGTCCCACTGAATTCACTGGGACTTGCACATTCGAGTAACTATTGATACAATCAGGCTGCCCCCACGTACCCTCAAACATGCTAAAACTAAGCTCGTCCTCAGTGTGCCCCTGTATGGATCTTGGAATCAAATGTGTTGAAAAGGCATTTGGGTCCCTTGGAAAAATCTTCTGGAATTAGCAGAATCTTCTAGACCCATGCAGGCCAGGCCGGCCTGGCACCAGCACTGCCATCTTTTCAGTGCCAGGTTTAGACGTTCCTCTAATTCCTGCTGGCATATTATGGGCTGCTTAACACATCAGTTGAATTGTTTATGGTTGCCACTGATGTTTTAGTTGTTTTATGGGGTGGTGATTTTATTTTAGTGGATAATTAGTTGTTTTAGCAGTTCTAAATTTTGTATGTTTTCATTCTGTTGTAAGTTGCCCTGAAACCCTTTTGAGAAAGACATCTAAGAAATCTTAACGACATGCAGCCACAATCTCAATTTTATCTCAGGAGGCAAGTGCTAGGAAGTCCATATCAAGCTACTACAGGAATCAGCAGTTGGAGCAGGTGCTCCAAAGCACATTATTGCTGCAGAGGACCCAAACTATCACTTCCCTCATTCCTACTAAGACATGGGGAAGCTTGTGGAAATTACAAGAAATAAAGAGTTCAAACTAATTCCAACTAGAGCAATGATCTTCATGGATTCAAAATGAGTTTGCTTGCAACCCTCGATGCGTGGCCCTCCTCCTCGTAGCCTGTGGCCTAACTCTATGCAGTATCAACGCAGGTGGGCAAAAGTAGCCACGTGCAGGCCTGGGATCACTACACGGCATCCTCAGGCAGGTGCCAGGACCCCAATGCCCTAGAAGGGTCCCACTGATGTGCACCCTTCAAAAACTTTCAGCCTAGTGGCTGACACTTTGTATCAGAACTGGGTGGTGCAACTTTAATTTCACCTGGTGCCCTCAGAGCAATGCTACGGCAGGGGCATTGTGGAAAATTCAAGTGCTGCCAACCAGCTCCAATTCAGAGTGCTGCTGCTGACCGCTGTTGCCATCGCCACACTCAGACCTCAAAGGCTGGAAAGGTGCCAAAGGGCATATCTACACAGAGGCAAGTTCATGTTTGCTGTACTACTCATGGCTCCTCCTACAGGTAGTCTCTCATCTTGTGTATAACACATGAGCTTGCTGCACCTGGACTTTACCTTTTATAGGTGAGCATTTGAAACACATAGGTACACTCATAAAAATGCTTTAAATGGTCTTTAGCCTTGATGAATGAATAGTTAGCTAGTGTGTGACAGTGAACAGCCCAGGTTAGAAAATGCAAGCAACAGGGGAGAGATTGTGAAGGAAAGGAGAACGGGGATGGTCACAAGTACAAATAAGCATCATGTTAAAGCACGTAACATCTAGTGTCAATAAACTTAGTGGAATTCATAAATGAAGGGTATTTTGTTTTCCACCTTCTCCAAGATTATAAGCTTAATACAAATATGGTATTTTGATTACTTCCATTCATTATTTATATACAGTTCGAATTGATTTTTTAAAAAATAACCACCTTTTTATATCTTTTCTTTATTTCTGCAGAAGTTTCCAGTTTCAGTTGTTTTCCAGTATTTGGCCTATATACCAGAAAAAGCCTCTTTTTGGGATTTACTTCTTTCACCAGGATGGCAGTTTTCTTATTGTTTCGTATCTGGAAAAGAAAAAAGAAAAAAACCACAGAAAAAATGCTGTCAGGATTGAACACCATTTAGGTATTGAACAGACATATGTTGATTCAGAATTAGAATCTGTGGGATAAAGTTAAGCAAACATCTAAGACTTAAGGGAGATAGTATAGGATTGAGATGTAAAGCTATCTTGAGGGGAACCATGTTAAGTCTAGTGCAGCAAAAACAATGAAGAGCCCTACAGCATCTTAAAGACTAACAGTGAACTGTAGTTCACAAAAGCTTATGCCAGAATGTATGCTTTCAGGTGCTACAGGAATCCTCTAATATGCTTATTAAGGAAGTACCATTGCGTTCGGCAGTGATTACCTCCTAGTACGGGTGTGTAGGATTGCAGTCTTAATGCTTTACTACATTAACAGGCCTTTGAGGTTGTTTGCCATTCACAGGAAAAGTTACTTGGAAAGCAAGACACACCGGGTTGGACACAAAGGTGCCCTTAACATGGGCAGAAAGGCACTTTTGCATCCAACTCTTTATGCTTAAGTGTGCATTGGAAGATGACAGACAGAAGAGACTGACTACAATCTGTCATGTATCCAGATGTCTGTGGGAAGAACTGTGGCAGGAGTCGCTCTGACTTCCTAATCCAGCCCTCAGGTCTGCTCCTGGATTTTGTCTGAAGGTGCTTCCAAGGAGCGCAAGATATTTGCCCCACCTCCAATGGCAAGACAGTGCAGACCAAGGGTGGGCAGCTGTCAGGTTTGTTGGGTCTATTTGTTTTTTACTAGAATCCCAAGATCCACCAACCAGAGCCAGGTGCAAAAGACACACACTTGATCTATTGCAAATCACCCAGAGATCTATTAGTAGATCTTAATGTACCTTCTGCCCACTCCTGGAGAAGACCCATCAGGCATGGGGTGAGGCACCTGTTGCTTTGGTCTAGATCAGAAGACCTACATGTTGAAGCCCACCCCAAAAGGAATGCAAACAACTTTATTTCAAATATGTTTCTTAACCGCCTTGAAGGCCTAAATGGTGGAAAAGTCAAATATAAACCTGTAAATTAATACAACCTGAAATGTTTTATGCTCTCCAAATGCTATCATGGAGGACACTTAAAGTGAGAAACGTTTTTATTATGAGAAGGTTTGCTAATCTGCTATCAACCCTTTCACTGCCTTCCCCCCCCCCATGCTCGTCTTTAAGCTTTCTAGGTCTACATCAAGGATAACTTCTCCTCCACAATTATGCCAAGTAAATTCCCTGTACAAGAAAATGGCAAACGTAATTCAAGTGTAAAGTGATGCACTGCGGGGCAAAAAAATATCCTAACTTCACATGTACACTGATGGTATCTGAGCTGGCAATGACTGACCAGCAAGGCGATCTTGGGGTGATAGTGGAAAGCTCAATGAAAATGTCAACCCAGTGTGCAACAGCTAGAAAAAAGGCAAATTCCACGCTAGGGTGCATTAGGAAAGGAATAATAATTTTTAAAAAGCTGTCAATATGGTTATGCCTTTATACACATCTATGGTGCAATCACACTTGGAATACTGTGTACAGTCCTGATTGCTGCACTCCAAAGAGAGTATTGCAGAGTTGGAAAAGGTGCAGGAACTGTCAACCAACATGATTGGGGGCTGGAGCAATTCAATTCCAATCTCCCCCCTCCAAAAAGAAATAAAGAAAAAAGAGGACTGGAGGTCTGAAGAGAACACAGTCTTACCTGAAGCGATAAATAAAATCCATCCTCTGGTCCAGTCTGTTCAGCCCAAATCTTAGCAGCTTCTTCCCAAGACATCCCTCTTTCCACGCTTATCTAGAATACACATTAAAGCAGAAAGGACGTTTATGCAGAAGCATTGGAACCACAAGTTCACAGTTCCAATGAAGGATATTAGCAGCTCATGGCCAAGCTAACCAAGAGAACCAAACTTACAGTGTACAATTCAACATGCCCTGAGGTAGAATATCCTGGTGTTAGGAATTTTTTAGCATCTGCCTTCCTCACTTTCTCATCTCCTGAACCCAGATCTTCAAGAGGAAAAAAAGAGTCACAAGATGCATATTTTATATCAGTATGGTACATTAAAAAGAATACAGGATAAAAGTCAGCAATGACTAACATGTGAAGCAAGTGGGAGGAATAACTCAGCTCAGGATACCTACTTCCATTCCAGGAGAACACAACACCCTCTCAGGGATTTCCAAGGACAGTAGGCTACCTGCCCGCTCTGCCACCTCAAGGGCTTCCAAAAGCAATACGGTGGGTACGGGTACTACAAGGCACCATAAGTAGCAGAGAAAGGCACAGGAAATGGGGCTATAGAAGAGGGGAAACGGCAGAAGAACAGAAGCCTCAAAGTAGGCACCTATCAAGAAAGTGGGTCTGAGGAGCTTCAGCTGTGTGGCTCCTGTACTTCATAGCCTTGGCAGTGACTTCCTACTGATTCAAAGGGCTTTCTTGTGCCTGGGGGCAGCATGCAGTTGCAGGATGAAGTGGTTGTTTCCACTGGCCTCCATTATTGGATGTGGAAGAACCTGGACCCCCTGAAGGGGGCTCAGCACACCACACGGTGGGAATTCCTGCACTTACCTAAAATGCCCATGTCGTATCTTCCGTTCTTTTTAGCGTTCTGTATTACTGCATTTAGTGTGTCTGAGAAATACTGGAATAACGCATTCTGCTGATGCACTTCCATACCCAGAATACGGTTCAGGAATTTCCCTATATTGTTGTAATCTAAACAAGAGGGGATGAAGCAATTTTAACAAGAATTCAGAAAGTCCATTTTGTAAATATGCTGAATTGTAGAGAAGAAAAATAAATCACAGACAATGCACAACTGCTTCTATGCTCTTGCAACTACTTAAATCTTGGGATATCTGCTCTCTTGAATCAGTGGGAAAGCACTATCCTAGCCATCTACACATTCCAAGTGGCCTGTCAGGAGTGTTGTCCATCAGCCAACTCTAAGGATGCCTGTACCATGATTCTACAGGAGCACAGAACAGCTGCAGAATTCAGCTTCCTGAGGATCATTTTTGGTTTCTAAGATTTCTAGTAGTCTGGGGAAACACTTCAGCACCCAGCATAGCTCCTTGCCCCAACACAATTCACACTGGGCCAAGACTAGCAAAACCAGAATTATGCAAGCTAGCAAAAATGACACAGCTACGCAAACTGGCCTTGATTTGTATAATTGCCACAAGTTGCAGAACTGAGCTACCGCATGCACAGAATTGTCATCTAAAAAATCAACAGAATGCATGTAGCCTCCCTGCCTATACATGCTAGTCAATTCATCCACAATGAAGGTAATGTCCTAGGATCAGCCTTTTTTCAACCTGGCGCCCTCAAGATCTGTTCGACGACAACTTCCATCATCCCCAGCCAGTATGGTCCAACAGCCATTCTGGCTGGAGATGATGGGAGTTCTAGTCCAACACATCTGAAGGACGCCAGTTTGAGGAAGGCTGTCCTGGACAATTGAGCGCACTCCCCGCACAGTGCATTGCATGGCTATGAGCTGCATTATCTAGCCATAGGTGCAAGGGCAGGGAAGTCGAAGGCTACCGTGTGGCCTCTGTATGCCTAATCTTTCTAGCACAGTAACTCATTTTCAGTGCCTAGTATTTCTGCTTTGATTATACAAGGAATTCTAATTCTAGGAGTCTTTGAGTACGTCTTAAAAGAAGTTGGCTCAAGGCAGCGTAAGCTCTTCCCTGGATCCTGTGATAACGTCTCTCCACCCCCACCCCCCACACTTCCAGCCATAACAGCGGCTGCATCAAGGTGTGCTGTTCCCCCACCCGCTGCCTCTTTGGTACTAGGCTGGTGGTGCAGAGGGCCAGGCCAGTTTTCAGGCCTTTCGCAGTCTTTAGAGCATGCTGGGAGTTGTAGGCCAAAAACATCTGGGGACCCAAGGCTGGAGAACACTGCTTTAGAGACTTTCTCATCGAAGGACTTGAAAGCACACCACCAACCTAAGATCCCTCCCTCTTACCTACAACCCCATCCTGAGTTTGATCTATTCAAACCTGGAGACTTGCAATGTTTGGCTGTTGATTTTAAGGCTCATTACAATCTACTATATAAAAGTGAATGTTTGTCCGTGGGTCCGCGCGGCGGGTTTGCGTCGCCTTGGCTCCTACCCGGTTGGATGGATCCGCCCCAAACTTGGCACGCATACTCCCCATCACCCAAGGACAAAGACTGGCGGGTTAAAATCTCCGAAAATCCCTCGCCGCACCTGTACGGCCCAAAATGGATGAGAGCCAATGGCGTCGCTTGGAATGCTCGCAGGAGCCATTCAGGAGGCGTTATGCAAATAGCTCCAACCGGCACATAGAATGTTGGTATGCACTGCCTCCACAGGGGCCCAATCAGAGGCAGATATGCAAATCTCTCCTACGTCCAAACAGAATGTTCACATGAACCACAGCCGGGACAGCAGGGATTTGATTGCGTAATCCCGGGGGGGGCGGGGGGGGAGGGAGGCAGGGATTTCATTGTTGCAGTCCCAGGGGGGAGGGGAAGCATGGATTTGATTGTGTAGTCCGGGGGGGGGGGGAGACACACACAGGGATTTCATTGTGTGGTCCTGGGGGCGGGGGGACACACACTCAGGGATTTCATTGTTGCATAGTCCCGGGGGGGGGGAGGGAAGCAGGGATTTCATTGTGTAGTACTGGGGGGGCATCGTTGCATAGTCCCGGGGTGGGAAAGCAGGGATTTCATTGTGTAGTACCGGAGGGGGGGCACAGGAAATTCATTGTTGTGCAGTCCTGGGGGAGGAGCAGGGATTTCATTGTCTGGTCCTGGGGGGGGGGGGATTCATTGTTGCATAGTCCCAGGGGGGAGGGGAAGCAGGGATGTCATTGTGTGGTCATGGGGGGAAGCAGGGATTTCATTGTGCAGTCCTGGGGGGGGGGGGAGGAGCAGGGATTTCACAGTGGACAGCTACCTTAAGGGATTTCAAACAAAGAGTGCATATAGGAAAAGGACGACCCGGGCAACGCCGGGTAAAAAAAAGCTAGTATCCAATAATTCCCATTAATATGGACATTGCGAGAACAAATACAGACATTAATGAGCAAATACCTTTGTCAAGTGTTAGAATCCCTGACCGGTCTTCTACATTTATTAGTCCCACGCCTATTAAACCTTGTCGGACATCTAGAAGGAGAAGAGGGAGGTTTACTTATGGAGGGTGTCAAAGGTGAGGCCCACAAGTACCACCAGCAAGTTAATACAAACATATTAAAATTTTAAAAGACTTTTAAAATATAAAATGTATCAATTCAACATACATAAAGAGTTCTAAAATAAACACAGCAGCATGAACAGGTGGTGAATTCTACTACCTCAAGGTCTGATGATTCCATAAATGGAGTAACATTTATGCTTCCCTAACCCAAGTAGCAGAGAACAGATCACACAGTGAGAGCAGGAACTGTTAAATAAACTTAGCTGAGCTGCTGAATGTATATACAGTTGAACCACCTGACCTGAAGTACACAATTCGATTTCAATTCATTCTACAAAATGAATTCATATACCTTTAAAGAACTCTCCTGGATAGTCAGCTGGTGGAGACACTAACGGAGAATCTAAGTTCACAATGGACTTCATGACTATTTCCAACGCATTTCGACCATACTATTTTAAAGGGAGAGGAAGAAGCAAGTGTAACCAACATAAAATATCAACATCCTTCTTTAAAACGTAACATGTTATTTCCCTAGAAAATTAGGGCAGTTGCCTCTCACATGCAGAATCTGATCAATTTATGCATTTGATATTTATATGAAAAGAAAGCAAATACAAGGTATACTATTAAAATGGAACAGTCCCTATCTAGCAAAGAACCATGACACAACAAACTATTCATTTTCCTGATAGAGCCACCAGAGGACGGGCTTTATTTGAACGAACTAAAATTCTTACCTTGTTGTCGAAGTTGAACCTGCTCAGATCTCTTGTTTCTGTTGCTCTTCTGTCACCATGAGTGAGAGCTCCCTGTTATAAGACAGTAGCTTTAGAACTAAGACAGACAAATTATTTTAAAAATCCCAACACCTCTGCTACATGCAGCAGTCCTCTCTTTAAATCAACACACATAATTTAAAACAAAACTTACAAAAATTAAAGGGGAGGGGGACAGAATACAAGAAATGAAGAAAGCCAAGACAGCCTACAACACCAATTCACATCACTCACAAATCCACTTGTTCTAAATTGGTATTCTAGTTCTAGAAACTAAAGTGGATTGACACTTTTACATTAGTAGAGGTAAGTCTCTGGAACTGGCTTCTTTGAACCCATCAACATTTATCCGTATATACAATTTCTTGTACTTACATAAGCTATTCCAATATAATAAATTGGAGAATTTCCAGCAATGAGCATAAACTTTTTTTTTTTAACAGAAACTGACAAGTTCATAGAACAACCAGGTTGTTTTAGATCTATCATCTTCTAAGCAATTAACAACGATTAATTCATGTTCAAGCACGATACACCATTACCCCAGTTATCCACTGAATAATGTATTATCTGAAACCACTATTTTTGAGCCTTAGGACATAATCAAATGTGGTACAAGTCTGTCTGATGAACATCACACTTCCAACATTGAACACGTTCACATGACAGATCCTTATTCAGCCTGATCATAGCATCGGCCCAAAATATTTTGTTTAAGACAAAGGACAACCCTATTCCACATGCAGAAGCCAACTGGATTGGCAGTTGACTCTTACTTCAGCAGTGGAGATAGGACACTGCACTGCACCGAAGGACAGCAGGCTAGCTTACGGAGTGCAGGGACGGCTACATGGCACATACAGGCCAGTTCTCCAACAGCAGGGAACTGGGAGGCTGGCAGAGCTTCCCCCACAAACGCACTCCAACATCTGCTGCCTGAAGAGGCTGTCTCATTCTGCCTAACAGTAGAGCTGCCCCTGGCCTTTATACAATAATTTATACCGAGTGACCCTCTGTTCAACAGAAAATCAAGAATACTCTATTCTTCCATGAATGTTTCCCCACACCTTATTTCAGATATCACAGCCTCTCCCTCTGTCTCCTAGAGAAGTGGGAGTTAACCATTTCCTCCCTCCTGTACTCCCTCGCTGATGGAGAAAGTAGTACTCCAGTTCCTGAATCTTTAATCACAATTTGTTAAATAATGCCAATTTGCTAGTCTCTTACCAAGCTCTCAAGTCGTTTGGCAACAATCGATGCAAATCTTTGTTCTCCTGCCAGTTCGGAAATTAGGAAGACATACTCCGGTGCAGTAACTTGGTTGGATCTGTGAGTTCGGCCTGGGTATTAAGCAGAGAACAGATTTTGTTCACTCAAGCCACCAGCACCACCAGCCAACTCTCAAAATGTTTGATGGGAAAGCAGGTGTGTCTGCAGAGACAATATTCTTCACAATGGTTCAATCCACAATCCCAACAGCTTTCACTGTGTTTCAGCAAATTCTAGGGTTCCTCAATGAGAAGATCAGTTACGGGACACTTTTCTGAATGACACCTTGCAAACTGCTATCAATCCTCCTTTTTATGCACAGCCACAGGGAAATGAACTGAGGGTACACCCTAACTAACATGTGGGGCAACAGCGAGGCACAATAGGCCTATGAAGTGTGGGGAGAGAATAGGGCTGCACCCCACTGAAAAACAAACAGAAAAAGGAACAGTCTACAAGCGCATGACATTTTCCAGACCATTATCACTGCCAAAAAAATACCAGGAGCACATAGGAGCTCTGGAGAAAATGCAGTCTCTGCAGAGCAGGCAAGATCAGAACAGGGTGGGGTAGGGCTCCTCTCCACAGAAGCCTAAGCAAATTTGTATTGCCCGGCCCTTGGAGCAAATGGGAGGACTGACCCACACCTTTTCCACCACTGGTATACCATACACACATTTTATTGAACTTAAGATTCAACCTGCACATGTTTCAAGCTACATTCTGCTTCAGGTACACTTGAATAAAACAAGTTGTTAGATTCTGCTTTTTAGCAAACTGTTTTAAAACTGAATTAAGTGGTTTGCAAACCATATCCTCCATAAACAGGATGAATAGTGGACCGTAGTTTGGTCTTTGTGGCAATGGAAAAAGACAATCTAGACAGAGGCAGAAAGATCTGTTCTAGTGCTTCAACCAAACCAAAACTGTCAGATTTCACTATCTCTTGACATTGCGCAAAACCTAGCACAGGCTGAACTCTAGTTCATCTATGAGATTACACACATTTGTTTATCCTTTCCAAGTGAAGCCAAGATCACAATACTCACCAAACTGCTGTATCGCCCTATCCGCACTCCAGGGCAACTCCAGGGTCATATGCACCCTTCGCCTCTGGTTCTTGGCTCTTCGGTCTGCTTGCAACGATATGCCTGAGCTGGCTGCTTCAGAGATGATGGCAATATTCTTTAACGAAGAGGAAAGGGGAGAGGGAGATGCCATTTAGCAAGAGATGCAAAGCTTGGATCTTAAGTCTGACATGGCTGCAGGCAAGTTTTTGAGCTGTCAGGAAGGTACTGTGATAGGCAGGGGCCACAGACACTTGACAAGCATGCAAGGTGTGAAAAGGTCACCTTTTCTTTACAATAGAATATCCAGCAAGTTCTTCCTGCAAAATGCAGATGTTCTGCAACCAGCCACACTGTTCATTATGAGGAAAAGGTGACTTCATTATAAGGAAAAGGTACAGGGATGCTCAGAAGGTGAAGTATTCATTATCAGCTGTGTTTTTCTTGCTAAAGCACAAGCAGAATATGCTTGCCAAAGCAGATATGACCTTGCATCTGTCCTTCTTGACAGACTGACACATAGAAAGGTTTTAAGAGCTTTTTTTATGCCGCTGCAGGAATTCTGCATAGCCAGCTTGGCTTTTAAACACACACACACACACACAATTAAACTGGTACGCCACCTTTTTGGATGAAAGTATTGCGAGCATTTACTTGAAAAGACCAAGAGCAGTAGAAATGGTTACCTTCTCTCCATCCATGAATCTCTGCTTCTCTGTAATATTTAGGATTTCAACAGGAACATCAAGCTCAGACCTTGACTCATAAGAGATGCTGCCATCATCGTTACTCACAACTCTCCCTTTGCGACCCGTCATCTTTGGAACAATGAACTGTTTTAGCATGCTGTATAATGCCTTTAGGCACCCATTAAATACTTCCAATTAACGGCATGTGCTTTTCTATGGTTGCCCAAGAACAAACTTATCTGACAAAACATGCTGCCCATTTCTGGCTTTCTTTGCCCACAAGCCTAACAAACTGATAGAATTTTCTTTTCCCTCTCATGAATTGTTGGGTGTCTTGATGGTATTTGTAGGTTCGCATTCATGGAGACAAGAACCTTTTTGGTGGTGGTGGTGGGGAGGGTAACTGTGATGGGCCAGGATGCAAGGAGCAAACTTTATGGACATCCGAGAGCTTGTGTGTGCTCAGATAGTTGGGTTTTTTTTAACTTGTCTTTTTGAATAGCAGGCTCCCAGGCCATAACATACAACAACAGCCTAAGTACTGTTTTCCTGATTTGAGGAAAAAACTGGATAGGAAAAATAGGTTTCTCACCCCATGCAACTCAGTGACTTTAGTTCCGAGAGTGGGCTATGGAGCTCCAACAAAGAATTCTCAACATCCCAACACCAACTGCAAGATAGTCAGTTGTCTATAGGTTGTTTAACCCTCGCATAACCCATGCTCGTCAGGTTCTCACGACATGACAACCCCCAAGCAGGGTTAAATAATCCACGGTGGCTGCTGTGCCATGTGAACAGTCCCACTCTTTCCAAGACAACTAGATTGAGAGAGACCCCTACCCTATCTCAACTTGGAAGTTAGTTCTGAAGTCTACCTGATGCTAAAGTGAAACCTAACTTCTGAACCTGGGGAGCCCCTTCATTACGCACACATGTAAACTTCATTAGTGAGCAATGTCCAGCAAAACTAAGTTTGTTTAAAGAAACCAAGGCAAAAGCAACTTTTCAGTTCAGGCTAAGACTTGTTTCCTACCTCACAGGGTTGTGGTGAGGATAAAATGGAGAGGAGGAGGAGGAGGAGGACTATGTAAGCCGCCTTGAGTTCCTTGCAGGAAAAAAGGCGGGGTAAATATAATCAATAAATTCCTTTAGTTCTGAGAGCAAATTAATGCAAAGCAACTTTGGTCAAACTGCTTACTAAGTAGTAAGCGTGCTCACCACCTTCCAATGTTCTGGGTCAATGAATACAAAGGCACTGGGATGACTGGCAAGCAGGAGGCCCCTCATTTTACAATTTATGCTTCATTTTATTAATATCTGATATAATTAAAGCTCCAGACATATTAGGCTACCTATGTTATCTGAAAGAACACCTCATCCCATATGAGCCTGCCAGAACCCTGAGAGCCCCCTCCAAAAGAGGCTAGAAGGGTGGCTACTAGGGGAAGGGCCTTCTCAGTTGTGGCACCCCATCTATGGAATCAGCTTCCCAAGGAGATGCGCCTGGCACCTACCCTCTATTCTTTCAGGTGCCAGGTGAAAACATTTTTATTTGCCCACTATTTTAATGCTTGATTTCATTCCTTTTATTATTGCCACTGTACCTCTGCACTGAATTTATTTTGGCCGCTTGTTTTTATCGTGTTGTATTTTAATATGTTTGTGTTTTTATACTATTTTTGTTGTTATTTTTGTGTTGCTTTGCTTTGCAAACCGCTCAGGGAGCCTTTTGGTTGATGGGCGGTGAATAAATATATTAAATAAATAAATAATATAATTAGTTTGCAGCTGACCTGCCACAATTCCCTCTTGCCCCCACAACCACAACAGCTCAAACTAGAAACAAGCCTTCCTTTCTACCCCCACCCCCACCCCCGTCAACCTATTTGTAATCCAGCACCTACCTCAGCCACATTCTCAGGACCACCCAGTTCATCTATAAGCTCATCCAGTGTATTAGGAGGAAGATCTTCTGATAGTTTTTCCAATTTGTCAAGCAATTCCTTTTTCATCTGCTGGGCTCTTTCAACAGCATCCTGACTCGTTACATAGCTGGTATTTGTATTACTGTTAGCTGCAGATCACAAAAAAGGGGTGGTGGTGCTTAAAAACTGAAAGTGTTGCTTCCACTGCTGGAAAGAGTATTTCAGCTTCAAAACCCAATCCAGAAATTTCATATTCAACATACCAGATGTATTTGTAGTACAAGAGGTAACAGCCGTGGAAGAGAGGGAAGTGGGCCGTTTTGATCCAAGACCAGATGCTAGTAAGGCACTCTGAATAGAATCTGGGTCTATGCTTTTCTTCTTTTTCTTTTCTTTATTTTTCTTATGCTCTTTTCTAATTAGCCAAGGGTCTGAAGACAAAGAAAAATAAAGGAACAATTAAAAAATTGGCATCCTGAAATTGTGAAATCGTTCAATGAAGCTGTTTGTTGTAGAGAAAACTATGAACTCAATGGCGAATACAATATTCATCTTCTAGGAAAGGGTACCACAGTAAACAGAATCACAGTATGTGCAGGGAGGTATAACAATTAAAAATAAATCTTAAATTACAAATAAGATACCCATATTGTCTCACCATCTTCATCATCCTCACTAGATTCATCCCTAAATGGGTTGAAGTCATCATCATCCCCAGAGCTTAAAAACCGGGAGCTCTCATTGTCGCTTTCTTCATTGTCTGAGACATCCGACTCGCTGTAGCTTTCATCAGAACTACTCCCTGCTAGTCCGCCAGTTTTACGAGCTTTTTTGGCTTCTCTGGTTATTTCTTCACCTTTTCCATACAAAAGGGAATGAGCAAGATGGCATTAAAGAGGCATTAACCCCACACTCTCTCTGTCTTATTAGCAAAGGCTGTGTAGATGTTTAAGCACTGGTAAGCAATACAAAATTTCAACAGAGGAAATACTGTATTCCTTACATTAAGTGGCCTACAAGCAGACACAGTTCAAGGCTTCTCCAAGTGAAAATCGCAACTGGGATTCATGAGAGGCGGGGGCTGGGGATATGTGTGATGGTGGGAGCAGGGAGGCTTTTGAGGCTGGTCCATTTGACGGTGGTGCTGGGATTGGTGTCAGGTGTGGGAGTGGAGCCACTCAAGTTTCCGTGTTTGCTGTGGTGCAGTGGAAAACCTATGATTAAGTCTAGAAGGGGAAGCAATACTATAAAGATTGGGAAGCATTACCTGGGGGAGGAATTCTACCAGTTATTTCTTTTTAACAACTGCACAAAAACAGCTCTATATGGCAGGAACACTCCCCAAGCCATTCCTACAGACTCAGAATTAAACAAGTGCAGCTTGCAAAAAGATGGCTCAAATGAATTTTGCTTTACCCAACTCTGAATGTTTAGGTTTTTTTCAGGTAGTAGAGAAACTGACATGGTAGTAAGTACCTAAAGCAGGAGGAAGGACAAGGTAACCACCACTGTCCTTACGAGGATAAAAGTTGCACTTGAGTATGTGTAAACATCAGTGCAGCTCTTGATGTATTTATTACGACTCCCTCAAATACCAAGCTCCCCTGCTCTAAGCTACTGTTGATCAGCCTTACTTGCACATCTGTGAAAAGAATGTATTAGCCAATTCCCCCGACCTTTGCTTAAGCTTTTCTTCTGAACTAAAAAAATAAAGGAGCTTAGAATAGCACCACGACTTCAAAAGCAGCTCAAATCTTACCTTTGCGTTTCTTTATTTTGTCCTCCTTACAAGGACTGTCCCGAGGAGAGTTGTTATTACTTTGAACAGACAAATCTATTCCAAGCAAGCTGAAAAGCTTCTTCCTGTCAGGAGCTGGGAAGTGTTTCTCAATGAGAGACTGAAATACTCCCCTGCAGAATTAGGAAAAAGAATAGTGAGTATTCAAACTATCTGTTTCTTTGAGGACCCACCCACGAGGCTTCCTTCCCCAGCATTCTTAAACTCTGTAGTCCATGAAATATATTCTTAAAGCAGGTCTGAATTGTTTCAGGCACTATTTGATATAGATACTGTTAAATCTTGATTCTGTCTGGACCACCGTACCAAGTGTGCGCTTCAAGAATTTTACATTTGTAATCAAGTGGGGCTAGCTAGTCTTCAGTTATTACCTTTCAACAGGGGTGGGGAGCCGCAGGTTTCCCATATGTTGTTGCACTCAAATTCCCACTGGTCCCCACCAGCATGGCCAATGGTCAGAGACGATGGGAGTTGTACTCCCAACATCCAGAGGGATGCAGGTTTCCCACCCCTGCCTTTCAAGATGAACCCGCCCACAGGTACACTATGGTACAAAAATACAATGGCCCATGATTTGGGAGATGTAAACCACTGAAAGCACACTATATTGGCTATCTCCAACAAATTGCCAGGGTCTGCTACTTGAACCATAAAGGCCAAAACTTTTAGGAACTGGAGACCTCAGAAACCACCTCCATCTCTTCTGTGGCATTGCAATTTTTACAGTCCCAGGCTCAGACCAGCATCAGATATGAATGGAGATGCCACCGAAGACAGCATCTCCGTTTATGGATCACTACCGCCACCCCTCTTCCCAGAGATTTACTTCCTACACACAAGCTTGAGTTTCAGGCAATGCAAAATTCTTCTTAAAATCAAAGTGTTTTCCAGTTGGAGATTAGGAAGACTTTAAAAATAATAGTATTACATTTCCCCCCTAATAGTTACAAGATGGAATATCCAAACAAAATCAACTTATACATAGGGAATACATATGCTTATAGTTCAGCAACTAATGGAATTAGAGGTTTCTAGCAACTGCAGTATGACATTAAAGCTTCAGACAAAACACTGGTCTAAACTCTTCCTCTGGGAATAAGATCAGTTACAATATCCTTCCCTACTAGTCAAGCAGAAGTTGTTCTAACCATTTTGTATCCTCTGGTTTTTAAATTCTGTAAGCTGCAGTGAGCAGAGGGAGCTGGGAAGAGAACTTAATGCAGTGAAAGAATTGGTGCTTGATCACGGCTGTTACCATATTAAATAGATACAGAACTGGGAACAGAGCATAAGCAGGCGTGTAACTGCTGTTTGATGTTGTCCCAAAGAGACTCATTATATGGTTTGCTGACAACTTTGGCTGAGAAATGCTGGAAATGCCAACAAACCTTTGCCAGCTTGAGGACAGATATCAAAGAATTCAAACATGTTTGGCCCAGGAATCAACCAGCACTGCACTTAAGCTGAAGGCCAACTTTTCACCCAGGTTAAGATACCACTAGAAATCCCTGGGTTTCACTCTGGGCTTCTGCACATCAGCTTTGAATGACCCAAGCACAGACAGCAGCATGCTCACAGTTAAACAGCCCATAAAGTCAAATCAGAAAGTCAATGAATGAACGCAACACTGATTTTTTGGAGGGACAAAGGGGGGGGGGAATAACACTTCCTCTGGACAGTTTATAAAGAGCCCTGAAAGACTTAACTATGCTTTTAAGTAGAGCATGGCTTCCATCTCCATCCTAGTGTGCCCTGCCTTTGTCCCAGCTTGAAGATCATAAGCCTGTGGGGAGAACCTATACGGGTTTTTATTGTACAATGCTTTGGATTTTTCAAGAGCTTTAGAAACTTATCTTCCCCAAGACTCGTGGAGTAAGAGTAAGAGTCTTACTTTGCTGTGGAAACAAAGTCATTCAGTTCACCGCCACCTTCTTCCAAAGCTTCTAAGGTTCTTGCTTCCCCTGTGGACTGTAGCCCAATGACCACGCACTGGAAGGAGAAACGGTCACACACATCATTGAGGTTTTAAGCTATTCAAAATATACACGGCATATGTTTCTCTTACAATAAAGGTTATTCCAACTCCCACACTATTATTCTGAGATAATGAAGCCACAGTTTGCAAGTCTGAAACTTACTTTGCCGTTCTTTATCTCTTCTCGCGCCAGCTGCACCACCCTTTTCACTTTGGAGGCTATGCAGAGGTACTTGAAAAATCTCTGATGGGCAGACCAGAACTGGCCCCACATTGACTTCTTCATCCGCTGTTCGGCATCAATGAGGTCGGCTGCCTGCTGGAATTTCTCCCTGGCACTTACCCACTAAAAAAGAACACCAGACAGTTTCCCCGTCACTTTTCATAGCATCCTTAAGTGAGAAGAACTTATGCAATGTAACATTACCAGCACAGCAAGGCTTTAAAGCAGCATGGGATATCGCGCTAAACGATAAATTAACCTGCAATATCAAATGCCAAAAGGACAATTGGAGAAAAACACTTTTGTGAGCATTTGGGGTAAATTTCTGGATTATGTGTTGGTGAGGGGGAAGGGGAACGAACCTTGTCAAGATTTGTTACATTTCTGGAATACAGAATAATATCTGATATCTTTCGGGAAATATAACTTGGCCCCAAGAGGATGGGGGTGCACAATGTTAATGTTGTATTTGTCATTATTTTGTTATTATTTGTAATTAATTTGTTTGGAAAATTAAGAAAAAAAGCAAGGTTTTAAAAAAGAAATTAAAACCTCAGATAATCTGTCTTAAGAATCCTTGGTATAACACAGCAGTATTTTAATTTATTATCTTCAGAATATCCTTTACACACTGATTTGCTTGCCAAAGCATGTGCTAAGGTACACAGTCAATTCACACAGAGTGCTGGCCATACACACATCCCAGAATATACCCAATGCTGAACATTGCAGGAGAAGACTGACAATGGTGGGCAATCTGTCTTTCAGAGAAACTCATCCACTGAACTGTTATCTGCTGATCTTCTCACCAAGAAACACCAGGCTTCCCTGTGAACCATTGCTCTACAGCAAGGGTGGGGAATAGGGGGCCCTTCAGATGTTTTAGCTTACAACACCTCCATCAGCCCTAGCCAGTATAGCCAATGGTGAGGGATGATGGGAACTGTAGGCCAACACATCTGGAGGGCCACAAATTGCTCACCCCTGCACTATATAACGATCACTGTTCGAGACATTATAGCATTGCTACTTTTAATTTCAGTTTGAAGATCACAGTAATATTGAGGGTGTACAAGACATGCATCTGAGGTTTTAACAGCTGGGGCAAGTCAAGTTAATCTTACAGCCACCTCTTACATACTGAATTGGCTGCTGAGAGTTCCAATGCAGTGATTTAATAGCAACTGATTGGCATCTGTTTCAAAAGTGCTTTTTAAGTATTCACTAATAAAAACAGGGAAACCAGTTTTATAATCTCCATATCATGTAGGCGATCACTCGTGATCGAGTAAGATTGTCTTCCAGGATAAAATTACAAAAAGAAAATTATAAAAAAAGGAAATTCTAAAAAATTGTGTAGACTCTAGCAATGGGTCCGTAAGTGACTGTGGAGGCCAATTCTAGATCCACAGTGAGAACACAGGTTACCAGATGGAAGATGGTCCTGTAAAGGATTCGTTTGACGTGCTCTTCGCTTAGCACATTTCTCCCTTTCACCTTGCACTCGGGCTTCTTCAAAAGTCCATGGAACCTTTGTGAAAGGCCAACTTCCATTTAGATCGTTCATGGGCCAGAGCTTCCCAGTTTTCGATGTTTATATTGCATTTTTTAAAATTAGCCTTAAGAACATCTTTAAACCTCTTATGCTGACCACCGATATTCCGCTTTCCATCTTTGAGTTGGGAATAAAGTAACTGCTTTGGGAGACGGCAGTCAGACATTCGAACAACATGACCGGTCCATTGAAGTTGGCGTTGAAGGATCATTTTTTCAACGCTAGTAGTCTTGCTTCTTCCAGTACACTGACATTTGTTTGCCTATCTTCCCAAGTAATTGACAGGATTTTCAGGAGGCAACGTTGATGAAATCTTTCAAGGAGGTGGAAATGATGTTTATAGACAGTCCATGTTTCACAGGCATACAATAAAGTTGGTAATACAATGGCTTTATAAACCAGCGTTTTGGTCTTCTTACAGATATCCCGATCCTCGAACACTCTATGTTTCATTCGAGAAAATGCAGCACTTGCGGAGCTCAAACGATGCTGGATTTCACTGTCAATGTTAGCTGTAAGAGAGAGATAGCTGCCAAGATAGAGAAAACGATCGACATTTTCCAGTATTACCCCGCCAAGCTGGATAGATGGCATCACCAAAGGGTTAACTTGCACTTGCTGATGAAGCACTTGCTGATAAGCACTTTGGTTTTTTTGATGTTAAGTGAGAGACCAAGTTTTTCAGTATGCTTCTGCAAAAGCATTTAGGAAGTTTGGAGATTCATCCTCTGAATGTGCGGAGACCACATTATCATCAGCATACTGAAGTTCACAATGGAGGTTGTAATTACCTTACTTTTTGCTTTCAGCCTGCTGAGATTAAAAAGCTTTCCATCTGTTCGATATATAATTCCCACACCAGTAGGAAGTTTCCCATCGACAAGATGTAAAATCATGGCGATGAAAATAGCAAATAATGTTGTGGCGATAACACATCCCTGTTTAACACCTGATCCCACTTTAAATGGAGCACCATGAGAGCTGTTGTTCTCCATGACGGCAACGGTTTTGGACAAGTTGCAAGATATTCACAAATTTATTGGGGCATCCAGTTTTCATAAAGATAGTCCAGAGAGCCGTTCGGTCTACAGTATCAAAGGCCTTAGCCAAATCGATAAATGCCATATAAAGGGGTTGATTTTGCTCCCAGCATTTTTCTTGGAGCTGACGTGCAGTAAAAATCATGTCTACTGTCCCTCTAGAGGGGTGGAAACCATATTGAGATTCAGGGAGGATCTCTTCTGAAATAGATAGAATGAGATTCTGCAAGTTGTTGAATTTCTTGAGCTTTCTTTTTCCACCAAGTGTTCTTAAGTTCTCTTGTTCTTCTTTGGACCTCAGCCTTTGCACTGGTGTAGATTTTTTTCTTGGCAGCGCAATTAATATCATTTTGCCATATTTGAAGGTTTTCTTTTTTGGTCAATTATATATTTAATCTCATTATCATTTTCATCAAACCAATGATTAAATTTAATCACTGGTTTAATTAAATGAGATAATTTAATCTCATTATCATTTTCATCAAACCTCCATATCATAAGGTTAGGAAACTTCAGTATTGGGTCTCAATCCTGAGAATTGTGCTTAAGTCCCACTTAAATCAATGGGATAAATTACTCATGACTTGAGCTCCGCTGATTTCAATGAGCATGCCTGTATCTGTCCAAATCAGGGTCTGAGTATTCATACAATTTACAAACAGGAAAATTTTGAGCTTTAAATGCTAAAAAAGATTCAGTGTCTAGTTCCGTTGTGGAACTTCAGTATGCTGATGATAATGTGGTCTCCGCACATTCAGAGGATGATCTCCAAACTATCCTAAATGCTTTTGCGGAAGCATACGAAAAACTTGGTCTCTCACTTAATATAAAAAAAACCAAAGTGCTTCATCAGCAAGTGCAAGCCAATCCTTTGGTGATGCCATCTATCCAGCTTGGCGGGACAATACTGGAAAATGTCGATCATTTTCTCTATCTTGGCAGCTATCTTTCTGTTACAGCTAACATCGACAGTGAAATCCAGCATCGTCTGAGCTCCGCAAGTGCCGCATTTTCTCGAATGAAACATAGAGTGTTCGAGGATCGGGATATTTGTAAGAAGACCAAAACACTGGTTTATGAAGCCATTGTATTACCAACTTTATTGTATGCCTGCGAAACATGGACTATCTATAAACGTCACTTCCACCTCCTTGAAAGGTTTCATCAACGTTGCCTCCGGAAAATCCTGCAATTACTTGGGAAGATAGGCGAACAATGTCAGTGTACTGGAAGAAGCAAAGACCTACTAGCATTGAAAAAAATGATCCTTCAACGCCAACTTCAGTGGACCGGTCATGTTGTTCGAATGCCTGACTGCCGTCTCCCAAAGCAGGTTACTTTACTCCAACTCAAGGATGGAAAGCGGAATATCGGTGGTCAATATAAGAGGTTTAAAGATGTTCATAAGGCTAATCTAAAAAAATGCATATAAACATCGAAAACTGGGAAGCTCTGCCCATGAACGATCTAAATGGAGGTTGGCCTTTCACAAAGGTCCATGGACTTTGAAGAAGCCCGAGTGCAAGGGAAAGGGAGAAACGTGCTAAGCGAAAAGCACGTCAAATGAATCCTTTACAGGACCATCTTCTATCTGGTAACCTGTGTCCTCACTGTGGGAAGCTGTGTGGATCTACAATTGGCCTCCACTGTCACTTACGGACCCATCGCTAGAGTCTACACAATCTTCTACAGGAAAATTTTGAGCTTTAAATGCTAAAAAAGATTCAGTGTCTAGGCTATCAAGTGAAATGCCAAATATTTAGGTATCCTTACCATTTTCACAGATTTATTATACATTTTCACGTAGTGCTGAGAAAGCTGAACTTCATCGATTTTGAAGGTCACACCTGAAAAGCTCAGCTGCCTTGCGATGTACATCCCTCTTAGTTTCATATCCATAGCAACTATTTCCATGGCACCCACACCGCTGAAGACAAAAAAGGGATAAATCAAGGTAATTTTAAACATGGAAATTACTTTTAAATAGGCAGCTATTCAACACTTTGGGAAAACCTAACGCTGCACACAAGTCTGATGATACGGAACAAATAAGAAATTAACATTTCCTGAAATGTTGAAACAATGGGAAAGCGTAGCTTTTTTTGGAAACATACAGACATTTTGTGGGGCGGCGGGGGGGAATGGAAATATATGCAATACATGAGCAAACCTATTTACTTTACCACTTTAACATAAAATGCATCATGTTTAACTTAGTTGGCATATACAATTTTACTATTTAACATACTAAATTTACAGAGCAATCCTATGAATGTTTACTCAGAAGTAAGACCCATGTTGTATAGTGGGACTTATCCCCAGGTAAGTACTTTGAAAGGCCTGCTCTGATGGTAAGAGGAAGAAGGAATGCACTCAGGGACACTGAAAGGACTGGGGGGGTCTGGGTTTTTTTGTCTGATTTCACCAGATTTGGAATGAGGGAGCCCCCAAACAACCTGCCCCCCCAGGAAAGATGTGACACAGAGAGAGGGATACCTCCCAATGTTTCAGCCACAAACCTCGGCCAGTCACCACCCCAGCTGCCATGGCCCTGGCTGAGTATCATACACAGTACATGGAAGAGTCTGCAAGAAACTCTGCTGTTCTGGCCCGTTTGTGGAGACGTTCCCTAGGATGCCAGAGGCGGGTGGAACCTCAGGCACTAGGGTGTGTGCCCAAAGAACAGGGGCCTGGGCTACCATGGGATTGGCAGTAGCAGCTC
Source organism: Shinisaurus crocodilurus (assembly GCA_021292165.1). Classification (NCBI taxonomy): domain Eukaryota; kingdom Metazoa; phylum Chordata; class Lepidosauria; order Squamata; family Shinisauridae; genus Shinisaurus; species Shinisaurus crocodilurus. The sequence continues at coordinate 25,710,698 of CM037890.1, forward strand.
TGACAGCTAGAGCTGAAGCTTCACAAGCACGACAGAGCACTGCCTCAGCCTCTCTCTCATCTGAATCCATCAAAGCCTCATTTCCCTTCTTTGATAAGAACTGTTTTAGAAGTTAAGGAGGCCACAGGATCATCCACTGTGGGTACCTTTAGCCGGTCCATGATATCCGGTATAAGAAAGTACATCTTTTTAGGCAGAGACAGAACAGATTTTTGCCTGACTGGCTCCTTCCATCCAGAGTTGAGTAACCTCAGGAAGGACTTGGGGAAGGGTACTATAGGGTCAGGCGGAGCATCAGAAGGAAAAAACCTCTGCAGCCCTGAGTAGGATCGCCCACCGAAGCTACTACTGAAGGGGGTGGGATAGTCACTTTGATGGCTTTAGACAGGACAACAGGGGGAAGTCCTGTTGAAACGGCCTACGCCAAGGCTGGGACACTGCAGGCTGATCACCCCGCCACCGGTAACTCCGTCTCTTCCCCCCCAGAATGCAGAGACTCAGACAGATGGTCACTGGGATCCATCTCAATGGGGTTAGCCCTTTGAGGCTGAAATGCCAGAGAGGAGATGAACAGAGGGGGAAACATTAGTGAGGCTTGTTCCCTTCTCGGCAGACCATCACTGGGCGGGTGGGCACTCTTACACACATCCTTTCCCTGTTTCTTACAGCGCTCTCTGTGATGCCACTTAGCCCTCTGCTTTCTTCATGACCAAGACTGGGAGGAAGAAGCAGGAGAAGCAGATGAAAAGAAGGTGCTGGAAGATGAGGTCTCCCTCCTCCTCCTCTAATGGCCACACTTGTGTCTCCTGCCACATTCCATGAATTTATCACCCAGAAACTTAGTGAGAAAGGCCAGAATGTCTCCTTGAGGTAGGGGTGGATTGGGCAAAACAGGGCTTGCAGCTTTCCCTGGATTCGCCTGACAAGGCCTGTTGCAGTATCCTGGCATGGCCATTTGGGGAGTTTCCCACCTCATGGTGAGGCTCTAACATGGCAGTCACTGTCAGAAGTGGGAGCGCAGCCCTCTGCCTGTACTTTGAGAGAAGTCATGAGGGGAAAATACAGCACTGAGTCCATGGCTAGACCCGTGAGCTGACTGGCAGTGGCAGAAGGAACACCGGGGCTAGATGTGCTGGGTTCCTCTGCTCAGAAGCCCAGCTAGCTGGAAGTGGTGGAGGCCTGATGGCTGCAGCAACTACAGCAGTAGGTCAGGGAATGGAAACCAGGGCAGCAAGCCCCAGGTCCTTCCTGAAGCAGTGGTGGGAGGCCTCTTTTCCCCACAACTGGGAAATAGCAAGGGGAACACGCCGGGTCCCCTCACAAGCGCAGGCCACTAGCAAGAGAGAAAAAACTGCAGGAGGAGGGAGCAGAGGCGGAGTACAGTGAGTACTTCCCTCACAAAAACACTCCTTTTTTCTATTTCTTTTTTCTTCTTCTTTTAAACTCCTACTCTTAGCTCTAACTGGAAGCAGCTCAGAACCCTGCTCTTCTCCATGAAGGCAGAGCCCGGGGTGTGTGTGTCCTCTTCCAGGGGTAAAAGTGAAATTTCATTGGCTCTGCCTTCTCAAGTTGGAGGAGTTAACCCTTTGCTGTTGGCCCCACTGCTCTGCTGACTGAGAATCAAGAACTTACCGTCTTTCAACAGCCTGAATAAAGTCACTGAACTCTCTAAATGGAGTTCCTTCACCCCATATCCCCAGGCGATTCATATATGCCATATTGCGTGGCTCAGATGCACCTGAAAGCAAACACTCAGATTTAATTTAAGAAGTTACGCACCTTTCCACCAATTGAAAGCAACACATACTTAGCAGTCATCAAGCAGCACGTACCTGTGGCACTAGCATAAACAACTCTGGCCTTCGGAAGTTTATTCTGCAGCTCCAGAACAGCCAAGCCTGTCTTAGTTGGTTTTGAAGAGCCAACAGGACAAAGATTTTTAGCCTTGTGACATTCATCAAATACTATCTGAGTATACTGTTAAGAAATCAACATTTCATTCCAGTAGTCTTACTGACCTAGGTAGCTTCTACAGATAGCTAAGCAGCAAGATTGGTAGGGCTGTCACCCGATTAAAGAGATCACGCAGCTCAATCCTAAGTATGTTTACATTGATGTAAATGTAACCCCCCCATGCTCAATGGAGCCTACTCTCAGACAGGACTGCAGCCATCATTGATTAACTGTACAAGTTTTAGTCAATCAATCACAATTTGTATATTGATAAAATAGCTCTGAAGCAAGAAGCACGCTGTTTTTAAATGGTGCATGCACGGGTTGCAGCAGGCATTGTCTTAGAAGAGGCATTCCTCCTATTTTGGAGAGAAGTGGGAATGCCCCAAGCTGGCACCTGCCTTCAGCAGTTTTTATAAGTACTTCTATCACAACCAAATAATTTTAAAAAGAAGTCCATCCAATTAATTGGGGCCCAATTTTAGTCAATTACAAGTTTTTAAATCAACGTATCTAGCCATATAAATTCAAATCTGTGGCCTAAAGATCAGCATAGTCTTTTATGAATTAGATTTGTCCATGCTCAGTGCCATTCTCAGTCATAAACTATAAAACATTTTACTACGTTCAAGAGCAGCATTACATTTGGGAATTATCTGCTTCCAAGCATTTGGCAATTCTGGAATTTAAAATTAGCAAGATGCAAATGCTTTAAGTTACACAACAAAGTGAGGTTTGGTATCTTCACAAAATGGTTTCAAAGGGCATGGGGAAGGCTTGGTTATTGCAATAAGCTAGAACACAGAAAAGATACCACTCCATCAAAGTCATCTCCGCACCAGTGAAGAAGCTGCTTGAGCCTGGTTTTATATTTGCCTCCGGATTGACTTTCTCCAATAAGAGAAGAGTAGGTAGCAAATATGACACCTTTCTTCACGCTCCCATTATGTTTGGAAGAAATTTTTCCATATTTGAACTGGGGAAAAATAAAACAAGCTTAGACATATGGAAGACATCCTGTGACCAGCACAACAATGAGATCATCAACCTTCCATTAGAAACAGTGTACACCCAACATTGCGTTCCCACTAAACTAATTAATGTAGTGTTGCACCAAGATTTACATACAGGAATATGAATGGCGATATGAAGTTCATTTCTATTTCTATTCTATTTAGCTACATGTATACACTGCCTTTCCATAAAAGATGCCCAAGGCAAGTGAATAGCAGAATTCTTAACCTTAGGTTTCCTAATTCCAGTTTCCTGATTTTGCAGCTTTTATTAGAGGCGAACAAAACTGAAATGACTTGTCTGAATTATGAGCACTGAATTTGTCCAAAATTGGAGGAAAACTGAACCCAGAGGAAAATATGAGTAGTTAATATCTGTCTCTACATAAGCTGTGTTCAGTTTCTCTAGTTCGAAAGCTATGTATAAATAGCTTTCAAGCTAGAGAAACTGAACATCTCTCCAGAGAGCAACATTCCTTGGTGAGTGTGTGCCTGTGCCATTTTAGGTTTGTATTGTAGTTCTAAAGCTGAGGGACCCCAGAAATGTTTCTGAATTGAAATCTACAATACCCTTTAATCTGTAACTGCACAACCCCGGAGAATACCCTTCTAAGGAGGGGCGGGAGAGAGACAGGGGAAAGATGGGTTAACCCCCAGCCATTGCGCATACTACAGCAAGGGGGAAAACCCAACTAAACAGCACCGCGAAGAGCAGGGAACTACAGAATGGTGGGGGCTAAGTAATCAGTGTGAACATTTTCATTAGTACAAGATCACATTCAGCACTACTTAGCTCTGTATTAGAAGTGTGCACAAATGCAGCACTAGCCAAGTACTTGATTTACCCTGATCATAGAAACATTACGCAGACATTCCATCAAGATCAATGGACCGGCTTCTCTATTGTATATTTAATGTCTAGTTGCCAGGGACACTTCCATTACTGGAACGTTATTACAGTAATACCTTGGATTGCAAGCATAATTCGTTCCGGAACCGTGCTTGTAATCCAAAACACTCTTATATCAAAGCAAGTCTCTAGCGGGCGTGAGCGGGGCCGATTTCGGCCTGCTACGCCCGCTCGAGGCGAGTGGTTACATCTCTACGCTTGTCTTGCAAGACATTGCTCGTTTATCAAGTCAAAACTTTTTAAAATTTTTTGCTTTTCTTGCAAAACGCTCTCAGACCAAGTTACTTGCAATCCAAGATATTACTGTATTACAATCCTAATAGCAGATGTAAGTATATGAATGCCATCAAAGGCTACTAATTAAAAAATCTAGTTCTGCAGAACTAACACCAAAAACAGAACTTCCAGCTGAAGGTTTGTGCCTCCCAGAACTACAAATTTCAACGGGAGTTCAGCAGCAGATTACTATTCCTAATTAACTGTAGTAGTTCTCGTGTGCTTCAACAACTGGGGACTAATGCACTGATCCTAAACAATAGGACAAATATCATGTCTGTAGTAATGGCTTAATACCATGGCAACAGCTGGGTAATTTAGGATACTTGTAATGTCCCCTCACCAAATTTTGTTCCAGTTTATTCTTATATGAGAATTTATTCTGAGGATATTGGTAGACTGTTTTTTCTGTATATTGTATAGTATAATTAATATAGTATAAAATAATGAATTGGTATTTGCTTATTTTTAACTACGATAAAAAGTTTTTTTGAAAGTTAGGATACTGCACTGGCATAGCTATTGTTACACTACATTCTAAGAAAGTGTGCACTAGCGCAGCAGCTTAAGCAGAAAGGCAACAAGACCACGAACAGAGTGGTTTTCAGTACAACTTCTAAGACACATAGCATTCATTTAACATACATCTCACACAAGCGTACCTAATGGTTTTTGTCTCAACTGTACATAGTAAAAAATTTCCACACCTTGTTTAATGAATGGACCAAAATATTTTTGGCTCCAATATCTCTCAAATCTCTTTCTGCATCGTATTTCAGATCATTGGAAACACTAAACCTAGAAGAGAGCAAACAATACAACCTTAAAGATACAGCAAAAGGGGGGGGGGGGGAAGAAAAAAGTGCTAAGACATTTTGTTTATATTCTGAGTATTCTATACTTACCATACTGCCCTTTTTCTACCCAAGAGGTAGTTTTCATAGATTATTCCAGCGATGGTCCTTCCTTTTCCTACACCTGCGCCATCGCCTATCAAGAAGCCAGCTCTGTCTTTATTGGGTAGGAATGTTTCATGTTGCTGCAGAATGTTTAAAAAGCACATTACAAAGGTGGACTTTAAAAAAATAGCACAGCAGAAACCACTCTCCAACCACACTTTCTGTAAGCAACTTGCACAGCAGAAACTACTCTGCAACTGCACTCTCTGTAAGCTAACCAGAATTTCAGTGACATTACCCAGACACCTTGGCTCAAGAATCCATTTTATTCCAGAAACATCAGTATGGAAAGCTGCCAGGAACAATGGTGATGGCCTGGATAGCCACTGCAGGACTACAGTTGCCTAGGTGCTTCCTCATTGATTAGATTAGGGGCAGATGCTCCCATGTAACTTCAGAAATACATAAACGCCTGCCTGCCAAACCATCACCCAGGCAGAGAAGCCACAAGGGTACCTTTAAATTTGCCAATTCAGTGTCTTGGCGGGAAATATGGCCCAGTCCTGAAGTGTTCCCACACATTAGAGAGGTCAACAGGTGTAGACAGCCCTTGAACAACCCCCTTTATTTTGTATACTGGTTGCTAATCTTCCTCTGTATGGCTCTTACCATGTATAACCAACAAGCTTTAAGCAAGTAGCAAGAAACTTCCATAAGCTTTCTTTTCATCTCCCAGTTTTGTCAGAAACACCTTTGGATATATTATCTATCTATCTATCTATCTATCTATTGAATACATTTTAATACCGCCCAATAGCCGAAGCTCTCTGGGCGGTTTACAACAGTTAAAATCATAAAAATACAATATAAAATATCTATTGGTTCTTTCTGCCCAACATAGTACTCAAGAGTGCCTAGAGGCTTTCACCCCGTTTTTGAATGTGTGACTAACAGTGGGGAGACTTGAGGGTAGTCTCTGCCCATAGGATTTTCCAAATATTTGTGAGTAACCAGGAAGTGCTGTGAGTTCCACTTACCTAAGGCCAGGTAATTATAACGGCATATGCTCTATTTCTTCTCCCTTCCTCCTCCAAATCTATCCAGTCTGCCATTAGCATAAGCCTCCCAATCCCTTGCCATTTCCATAGCGGCATCTTCTACTCTTTATTTGGCAAATGCTACCTCTCCCAATCTCCAAATTTAACTTTATGTCAGACCTATTAGAACTGGTATACTAATCCATGTACTAGATGGGGTGTGTGTGTGATAAGAACAAAATCTGTAAAAAAATAAAGTCTATACTATTGGACTTTCTCGTTTCAGCCAATTTCCCTGCATTAGAAATAGCTATTCCCCACTTCGCTGAAGTACAGTGCATAAACCTGCTGTGTACGCACCAGACCTCGGGTAAAGGTCCCTTTAGCCCTTTGTTCATTGTTACACAGCTGCGCGTGAATAAGGACATGTGACAACACACATCCTTATTAATGAGTAAACATTAAACTGCTACCTACCTGGGCTGCATATGTGATTGCTTCAAGCTGCAATGCTGACAGCCAGCCATGATCAATACTCTCTTCAGGAATTGAAGACTTATACCAAACTTCAGGAGGGGTAACACTGGAGAGAGAGCTGGTTTCTACCACTGGATCAGGATGACGCAGACCAATTTTTACTGTATGGAGGAGGCAGGTGGATTAGTGTCAAATATTCCAGGCAATATCCTATCACAGGTTACTTCTAAAGCCAAGGACAGCTCCAAATACAAGACTGTTAGCATACAAGAGCAAGAGGAACTAATAAAAAGGCCAGAGAGTTTCCTAGTGAAGGACAGGGATTAGAGTTTGCTCCCTATCAGCATGACTTATCACTTATGTGCAGTCATATGTATAAGCATTAGGAAGGATGGAAAAACTCAAGACAGCCCCGAATTCTGACAATGCTCCTCATGCAGTCTCCTGTGCTTATTTTCAGGCCTTTCCTGTGGATCTAGAAGCCTCAGGAGATGCTGAAGAGGGGTTGGCGAGAAGTCCTGTTGTGTGAGTGGACTTCCACTTGTGTAGCTTTGGATACTGCCAAGTATTTTTTTTTAATTGCATCATTCTAACCACCACACACACAGGGCCTGACAAATATCTAGAGGTTTGTGCTGGAGACCCACACTCTGAATAAGAAGAGGGAAGCAAGCATCCACACACCCCACAATCATTATCTATTATCAAGGAAAAGGTTATTTATTTTATTTATTTATTATATTTATACCCCGCCTTTTTTCCTGCAAGGAACCCAAGGCGGCTTACATACGTATTTTTCGCTCCATAAGACGCACTTTACCCCCCAAAAAAACTAGGTGGAAATGTCTGTGCGTCCTATGGAGTGAATATAGTAATATATATATATATATATATATTACTTTCCTCTGCTGGTCCGGAAGAGCGGAGGACTCCTGGGTGGGGCGGGGGAAGCCCCCGCCTCTCCGCTGATTTTTTTTTTAAAAATTTTTTTGTACCATACAGTAAGTGCGTCTTATGGAGCGAAAAATACGGTAATCCTCCATAATCATTCTCCTCCTCTCCATTTTATCCTCACAACAACCCTGTGAGGTAGGTTAGGCTGAGAGTCAGTGACTGGCCCAAAGTCACCCAGTGAGTTTCATGGCCGAGCGGGGATTAGAACCCGGATCTCCCGAGTCTCAGTCCAACACTCTCACCACTATGCCACACTGGCTCACTTTATTCTCGCTTTACAGACTCCACAATTTAAACCTGCATATTTAATAATATAAAACTATTGTAGAATTTATTAAACGTACATTTTATAGGCATGTATTCTGCATATGTTTCCGCATGACCCATTTCTTCTTCATCCTCTTCTTCAGGTTCTTCTTCTTCTTTTGCTACTGGCACTTTCTGCAGCAAAGATTATATTGTGTAAAACAGAAGCAACAAAGCTTAAGCCTGACCAAACAGATGGAACAGGGGACACCACAGACTAGTATTCCGTTTTCAAAGTATTATGTGTACATCAGAAACTACAGTGATATTTATTACATTTCTATATGAGATTTGTTCTTTGTTTACTGCCTTCTCAAGGCGGCCTTTAGAGTGGCATATGGCCTCTCTCTCATCACGGGTACACAGCTGTATGTAACAGCATTAGTTGCAAAGTCTGTATTCCTAGCTACAAATATTCATAAACAACTTCTGCAGAATTGTTAAGGGGTAATGGTTCATTTAATTCTTTCTAGTTAAAAATGTATTCTTAGTGGGCTTTCATGTATTTTTTAGTTTCCTTTCTCCCTCATTGTATGGAATCAAATACTGGAATGTGAAAGTCTGTGGACGACCAATAAACTTGATACTGATACACTTAAAATATTATTCAAGGCAATGCAAAAAATGTAGTGTGGTATTGTGATGGCTCATTCATTGCTGTGAAACCACTAGATGCTCCAGTTACGAGAACATGCAGGCATGAACCAGCCCTTATTAATAGATTGCTATCCCACCTTTAGATCCAGAGTCTCCAAAGTAATTTACAAGATAAACAACCCCAATATACAAAAACGAACATTAAGAACAAAGCATCAAGTCAACACAGCAACAAAATTGATGAAAAAACCAAGGCTCAAACAGACAGCAGGGAGGCTAGACAATAGTTTAAATAGGGACCAAAAGCCACAAGAGGCCTCAGTAAACAAGCATTTCTAACTAGCACCTAAACTTCAGCAGTGTAGGCACCTGGTGAATGTAGCTGGGGAAGGAGCTCCAAGCTCTGGGTGCCACAACAAAAAGGCCCCAATTCCAGTGACTATCTCATTTCTGAATGTGGGGAGAAAAGCCTCAGTAGATCTTAAGAACATAAGAGCAGCTGTGCTGAATCAGACCAAAGGCCCATCTAGTCCAACATTCTGTTTCCACAGTGGCAAACCAGATGCCTACGCAAAGCCTACAATCAGTAGATAAGCACAATAGCAACCTCCTGCTCATATTCCCCAGCATATTGTATTGAGAAGCATACTGCCTCTGATGCTGGAGGTAATATACAGACATCACAACTAGCAGCCATTGACAGCTGTCTCCTCCATCAATCTGCCTAATCCCCTTTTTAAGCAATGCAAGTCAATGGCCATCACTACATCTTATGGTAGCAAATTCCACAGTTTAACTATGCACTCTTAACGAGGGGGAAAGTTCATTACAGGAGCAGGTAGTTCTTCATGTACCCCTAAGTTTGCTTTTCTGGGAATTCAGATTTTCAGAAGCAGCATTCAATTACACAGCAATATAAATCCCACTTCCTAAGAAGTTAAACCTACCATTGTAGGAGAAAAGCTTCTCATTTTTAGATCATTTATCCATATTCTTGCTACTTCTTTAGTAGATGCCTCCTTTTTTACAGCACCATTGCTTAGATCAGCTGCAAGGAAAACATTGCAAGTTAATAATATTTAACTAACAAAAAATAATATTTAATAACCAAATCTTCTTTGCAGTGGGGTGGTGGAAAGCTGCACTGTACACTCAACAATACACCAAAGTGTGAGAGTTTTTACCAATCCTAAACAAATGAACATCAAAATTCTCAACATGTTCCATCATAGTACCAGTAAACAGGTTGCTAGACATTAGACAAAGGTTATAACTGCAGAAGCCACCTTTCACCAGAGCTGCATACAGATCACCTTAAATTTGTTACATGTGGGTTAAGGAGAGGAAGCCTACTCCCAGCTTTAGCAGTGCAAGTATCCTTACCTGGTTTGGTGGTGTTTACCACCTTTGGAGACACTACAATTATTTCTGGAAAAAAGTCAACAATTTTGGGTTTCAATATTAAAACTCTTCAGATGAACACAAGATCTAGCAGCCTCTCTCCCTCTCTATCCAGCTTAATAATATGGTGGTGTACACCATATTGCTGGTGATGGTACTCAATACTAATTATAATTCCAAGATGTGGCTATTGGGATTTCCAAGACTCTCAAGAATTATTTAAGACAGATTTGAGGCCCCTGAGCCTCTCATGTCATGCTGGTGACAATGTACTTCCAAAAAACAGGTTTCACCAAGTCTTGGTAGGTCACAGTGCAAGGCTTAAATGCTGCACAAATTTCACAGGAATTATTAAAGACAGATAATGCTGTAGATACTTTTTAACCAAGAAAAAACTCACACTTCTATTAATGCCTGAGAAAAGCCCATTCATCTAAAAAATATCCCCCAAAGTTCTCTTTATCCAGGTTACCTATGGTTTTTTTATTCCAAGTTTTCATTTAGAGAAAATGATGCAAAGCAAGAATGTTCTGAATAAAGTATCCATTTGGAGTAAGATATTCAAATTTGGGTTTCATGACACTGGAAGATCATGCCAGCAATCCCCCTACAGTGTTACATGCTACAAGAGTCACCGCACATTACTTAGAAGAGCCACATTGATGAAACTGGTTCGTTTCAAGTTCGTGTTTGAATGCCATTCTAGTTTTAAGATTTTTTTTAAATCAAAGAATTACTAGGATCATATCCTCTGCATGGTCAAAAGGCTCGCACATTCAACATATAGCATAAAGACACATGAATATGCAGCCTAAAATGAGCACACTAGGTTATCCTGTACACACCCTGAAGGACATCCACCCCCCATCCCACCCCACCCCACCCCCACAATCCAGTCAGCTTCCGAAGTCACTTACTTGCAGCTGTAGCAACAGGCTGAGCAATGTTAGGAGGTGGCTTCAACTTCATCAGCTCGTTAAGACTATTGTTTTTGAGCAGATCTTTCAGCTGGATCTGGTCCTTAGAGGTTGTGGTAGTCAGGGTGTTTCGTGCCACTGGCATTGTTGCCGACGGCCGGGTAGTGGTGCTGGTTTGTATAATTTTTGCTACAGTGATCGTTTGCCTGGTAGTGGTGACGGGAGTTGTTTTTGTCATTACTATGGTAGTCCCCAGAGTAGGGAGCTGGTTTATTTGATTCAACACAAAGGTTGTGGTTGATGGTGGTTGCTATATATAAAGAAACAGAAAGACCATTCTTATAGTTTTAAGATGAATATCACAAACGCAGTATTAGCATACAGTAGCAATTTGTTGAACATTAGGTGCTTTGCTAGCTCTATATAGCCAGTTAAATGGCTTGAGAAACTTCCCTAATCCTCCTCCTACTTCAATAAACTTTTCCATTTGTGAACAAGATTTGTAAGAACTTTTTTTTAAATTGAGGAAAAGAGAAGCTCTACTCTACTAGGAATATATTGCTGAAAAAGCATTAACTAAGAAAATGTTGGGGTATCTGCTATGACACAGCACCTACACAATAATCACCCACAATTTTATTATGCCCATAATTTTTATCACCTCCATAGGAACATAGGAAGCTGCCTTATACCAGTCAGACCACTGGTCCATCCAGCCTAGTTTTTACAACACCGACCAGCTGCAGCAATCCAGGTTTTCAGACAGGGGCATTTCCAGCCCACCTTGGAGATGCTGGGGATTGAACCTGGAACCTTTTGCATTTAAAGCATGTGCTCTACCACTGAGCTACGGCCACTCCTGAGCTGTCTTTTAATAATGGGTAACATCCGACATTTTCACTCTGAACAGAAGGACCTGTCATTCCCGGAATGACAGTTGTGCTCACAGAAGGGATCCTTTCGTGAGTGCAACTCTTCTTTTACCACAAACATTTTCATTCACAGGACAAAAACATGGCATGCCTCCCATTTTTGTATTGTACACCTTGTTTTAATGCTGCAACCAGTTTGGTATACTTTTAGTGGAAAAGCAGTTAAGAGGCTTGATAAATCATCATCATAATCTCAAGTAAAACTGTCTACCCAAAGTAGATTTAGCCTCAGATACACCACACATCTAAATCAACATGCTATGCAAGACAGGCAAACATTGAACTCTGTCTTGTAGTTTAGCCGCTTAACCATGGAGATAAAATTCCTTCTGGATAGCACACTGGACTGCTCAAGCCATCCTGCAACACACAGGGCATCTGCAGACAAAATCTGTGCCTATTCCTCACAGAGGCCTAATTCATTTATATTTTGCTTACCCTGATGTTTAATACAGTTGGAGAAGACGCAGTCTGTGGCTCTGCTTTAACAGCAACTGATGCTTCAGTCTCCATGCCCAGTTCTAATGCACTAAGTGGTACTGACTAAAGAGAAAACGACAAAAAAAGTTTTGTTAATATATCTTGGAAACACCACAGACTCACTTGCTTTGCCTTTTAATCTTAAAATGTATCCCAAAGATACTGTGTGCACATATGCACAGAACAAGTACATGTACCACTCAGATACTCTCTCACTTAAATATGCTTCAAGCAAATGAAAAACTCACACTGACAGCTAACCCTGTGACTACATGTGAAGTCTGGATGATAGCACACATATAAATGTACTATGCAGATTGCTGGATTGCAGCTTGTCACCATTAATCGAAATATGACAGACTGAGTCACTTATCTGGTTTCTTACTGTGTAGTTCTATACGTGTTTACTCAGAAGTCAATCCCACTGTGTCCAATGAAGCTTACTTTTAGGTAAGTGAGGACAGAACTGCAGTGACAGATGCTTATATTTTGTAACTGACAATAGTAGCAGCACAGGCAGCAATGCAAAATGTTACATCCTTGCAGGAGAAAGTTGCCAAGGAGATTAACTTCATATCGAATTAATCTATCATGTTTTAACCTTAGGAGCAGCACAGAGCCTGAAAGATTATCTCTAGCCTCAACCCCACTGCACCTTTATTGCCTTGGAAGTGGGGCACATTTGATGTATGGCAGGACAGGATGTCCACAGCCATATTAAAGTCAGTCCCAGTTTTAAGGGGACCATGTGGTCTGGGGCCCAACCTGCCGCACTTGGTGTATATACTAAATAAGCAGCTATTAAAATATTCAGCTCTTCATTTTCTCAATCAATCAACTAACAGTACGAGAAACCTATTTTAAAGGAAAATAAAGTTAACTCAATGTTATGACACAGTAATGAATTTTAAAGTTTTTGGATTTTCAACCTGCTGAACTGCTGGAGTTGGGGTTGCAAGACCCATATCTGTAGAATCAATATCAAACAGGTCATTTGGGCTGATCCCACTCTCACTCAAAGCAGCAAGCAACAGATCTTGTCCTGGTTCCACCATCTCTGAAACAAAGCAAATTATAATCAGGCCATTTAAGTTGCAACAACGGCTTATACTGGAAGAACTCCAGAAGGCAATACTTGTCCTAGCTGCTTCTTTCCACAAGTGGCATTGTCACAAGCAGCTACAAGTTTCCTTGACAGCTCCCATAACCGATATCAGAAACACACAAACATTACAGGTAAGTCTTTTTCTAAGCCATTTCATGAAAAGCTGTAGTTCTTGCTTAGATAAAGACTGCCAACTTAAGTCACCTTTCTACTGGGAGTCCCTCCTCTCAAGAACCACCATTATGTCACTGGGACATATTTCAAATAAATGTTGGAAGTTCCAATGAGAGTGGTAGAACTTAGTTATTTGTAACCATGTTAATGATTACGGTATGCTGTTAGGATGAAAAGATATTCCGACAGCAGGCCACAATTAAGAGCACAGCATGCTTTGCTTTCCCCAGCTCAGAAATGGGCAACTTTTTTGGCAAGCAAACCACACACCCAAAGTATTAGACAATGCCACTCTAGAATCAGAGTTGGAAGGGGCCATTTAGGCCATAGAGTCCAACCCCTGCTCAGTGCAGGAATTCAGTCTAAACTTCCCCGACCGATGGCTGCCCACTCTCTGCTTGAATACCTCCAGTGATGGGGAGCCCACCACCTCCCTAGGCAGTTGGTTCCATTGTCTGACTGCTCTGACCATTAGGAATCTTTTCCTGATGTTGAAGTGAAATCTAACCTTCCTGTAACTTCAGCCTGTTATTTCATGTCCTATAGTCTGGGGTGATAGAGAACCCTAATACACGCTACCATATACAGTACTCAGCCCTGTGCATGGGATGGTTTTGCTACTAGTCGTCTGAGCAGGATAAGTAGGAGTGGCAGCCTGACTGTGCCCTAGCTAGGCTAGTGGGCTCTCCTGCTCTTATCCAGGAGTGTCAAATTCATGTTGCCTGTGCCACTTGCGGCACCCATGCCTCAAGGTTGGCCACACCGACTCTAGCCAGTTTACTAAAATGTTTATTTTACTTGACTTTACTTCTGCTTTAAGCTCCTTGACATAGACATCATTACATTGGTCTACTTTTCTGTAAGGCCTATTCAACTTGTGCAGAGCTACTTAGCCTTGCTGGTAATCGCTGCCAGCCAAGCACTACATGGTTGCTATAGGCTGACCACATTCAACACTGTAGCTAAGTGATGCTGGGGACCCAGTTTCTCTTTCATTTAGTGCAACTGCTTCCCATGAGATTAGCCCCTTCACTGCAGTCACACAACAAGGCAGGCAGGCACCTCTCTTAGGCCCATTAGTTTCCAGTAATGAGCAGACAGTATCACAGAGTGAAATACCAAAAAGCAATACATTTACTGTTATTTAAATTTGATCTCCTTTAAGTTTTGAAAGAACTTAATTGGCTCCCTAAGGGGCACCTAACCTAGGAGGACAGCCTAAGAATTCTGCAAACTCGCCACAACTTCATTTTCAGTATTTATTTTGAAGATTTGTCTTTCCATTGACTTATTCTTAAAATGGCTTACAAGAGGTTGTCATAAACAGAACACCCAACACTTACACACACATACATACAACTCAGCATGTGTTAGCCCCCTGGCCAATGGGTGGGGCCCATATTCCATAGATGCAAGTGTTCAGAACCATTGCATTTTACACCTCAGTAACATATGGGTTCCATTTAATATTTGAGGCATTTTTAACCTATATTTTCTGCCAAAATGGCATTCAAAGTGGCATATAGCACAGCAGACGTGCAACTCAAAGTCATGTTCATAATGCTCTAGCTTGCTCACCTGCAGACCAGAATACAGACACTTCCTCACAGGTACCTAGAGAATTTAACATCTTTGACCATTACAACGGACCAGAGCATTTTATATTAGCTGCACTGGCAGCAGTTATTAACACCACGGATCTAGCAAAGTAGCGTTCAAGTCATTAAGCCAGGCTTTGTAACCATTAGCATTTGTTAAACCCAAAACAAGTAAGCTTTTGGATAAAGAACCCCACTGACAATAGAACACAACTCAGGAAGTGTGCACATGTAATACATTACCAGCCTCCAGTTCCTTCTTTTCAGAAGGACACAGGAAGCAGACTATTCCTTGAAAGTTAACACAAAAGTGTTAGAGAGAAAAATGTCTACCGTGTTTATGGACTTAAGGATTTACCAACGTTGAATTTGATCAAAATTTGCACAATAGTTTTGATATGTAACTCACACTGCTGTTACCAGTACAGGGAAATGCAGGTTAAGTATTAACCATATTCCATATTAAAACAAAATCTAAGAATCCCTATGAAGGTTACACTAGTCATGCTAAACAGGACTAAGTTGAATTCAATGGCTTTGTAGAAGGACCACTTATTTCAAGTGGCATATGAAAAAAGGTGGGGTATAAATATAATAAATTAATAATAATAAATAAAATAAATAAATAAATTTTCAGAAAAGAGACTAAAGTAGGATGTTTAAATTTATGTAAGTACAAATACAGCAACACAAGGCTCTGCCTGCAAAATATGCAAGTATTACCGTACTCCCCTAGCAACTTCTGTTTAAAGAAAGAATGGATTAAGTTGATGGAGTTAAAAAAACCAGGTCCATTTTGCAAATTTGACAACTGATGTCACCCAAACAAATCCTGACTGATTCTACAGATCCCTGAAAGACTTCACCGATATATACTGGAACATAGCAAAAAAGTTCTTAGAAGGGTCATCAGATCTTAGCCTTCCATGTAAACCACGTGTGCAGGACATAAACTTCCGGGTTGGGTTAGAAGTGACTGCGTGATTGTCTTTTAGACACAGTCTATGCTTGCTCGACTGGTCAAGTATAAAAATCCCGTTAAAACCAGCAAGCTGGAGACTAAGAAAGCATATGAGGACCAAACAAAGCTTTTCTACAAACCTTTTACATAGGAGACCTAAGCCTGCTTGCCAAAGAGACAAGGAAAGAAAGCTGGAAACATTAGGGAACAAAAAGATTCTGCTTAGTCAGCCAGGAGGAACAAACTGCAGCTCTCTAAAAGGCAGTCTACTCTCTTCAGTGCTCACCTACCCAAGGAGACAGCTCCTTTGACAAAGAACTAACAGCAACTGAGCTTGCAACTCATTTAACATACAGAACAAGCATGATTGCCAGCTCACTGAAGAAGCTCCAACCACAAGCATGGTACTGCCACTGGCAAACTACAATGAACTTTTCTCTGATCCCGCATGGCTGAGGCACCGTGTGTGTATGTGCCTGCACACGTAGAGAGAACACACCATCTGAGCCCAGAAATTCAAAGTACTGAGCTATGCAGCAAATGGGATGCTTGCAAACCCTAGTCTTTTATCTCGCTCTCCTTGTTGCTTCCACCATTGCTGGACTTGAGACTGCAAGCTCTGTGGGGCAAGGGCCTTTTTTTAGATATCCCAACAGTAGACAAAATAGGATTCTGACACAAACCATGAATGGGAAATCTCTATCCTAACGGGAAGTTTGGGGGAGGGGGAGAGAAGCATTATCTCAACCCCTTGAACAAGCAGATAAACCACCTGGAAATTCCAAAGACTGGCAGGGGAAAAGGGAACTAGAGCGAAGGGGTGTTCAAAGAAAAATGAGAATGGGCGAAAGGCCTCTCTTCATTGGGGCAGCTTGAAAGAAGCCCCCCCCCGCCCCACTTTCTGCAATATGGGTCAGCTATACCTCGCCTCAAGCCGGAGCTTGAGGAAAGAAAGGGACCGAGACAGACAACTTAAGCACTCTACATGCAGCTGTTATTACCAATTATTACTCTTGGGGCAAAAAATGTATGCAGATGCGTGTTTGTGGGGGCCGGGGAGGTGGGAGAAGAATACCTTCGTCATCGACCACGCAGTGTTGCGGGAGCGGGAGCCAAGACCATTTACCTGAGGGAAGGTGTGTGCGGAGGGAAGCCGCGCCACCTCCTCCTCCCCGGGATAGCCACAGCTCAGGGCGCACAGAGAAAAAGAGAAAGGGGGCGCCAGGGCGGCCCCCGAGGGCACCTCGGCACGGCTCCCCACTCACGAGAGGGAGAAACAAAACCAAAACAAAACACGGGGGGGAAGCGGACTCACTCTGGCCGTCCTTCAGGCGCTACGCCGGGGAGCCTTCGCCCGCGTTCCCCTTCCTTCCTTCCTCCCTCTCCCTCTCTCTCGCCGCCGCTATTGCCTCAGCCGCCTCTGTCTCAGCCGCCGCTCCGTCTGCCGCTTTCTAACGCATCACCACCGCCGCCGCCATCTTTGCCCTCCCGCCTTCCCTCCCCTCGCGCGGAGGGGGGAGGGCGGCGCGCGAGAGGGGAGGGGGGAAGAGCTGGCGGCGGGGCGCCACGTGACCTCAGCGGCTGGCTAGCTTGACTGCTGCCACCAGCGCCTCCGCCTCCTTCGTCTTCTGCCGGGCGACCCGCGCCTCCTCTCCACTGCCACGTGACCATCACCCGGCTTCCCCCCTCCTCCTCCTCCTAACGAAGACGCGCGAGTGCGCAGGCGCGCTGGCGTTCTCCTCCTCGGCTTCGCTTCGGTTCGCGCGTCAGGTGGTCAAGTTCCCAGCCGATCTCTCGCCGCCTCACTTGGTCACGTGGCGCGCCGCCTCTTCGCGGCCTCCCTGCCTTTACCTCAAAAGAATGCGAAGGGGAGGGGGGAAATGAGGGAGGAAACAAACAGGGGGGGAAATGGGTGGGGGGGAGAAATCAGACCCGGCATCGGCGAGGCCCCTCGACGGATCCCGTTGTCGACTCATTACTGGCTGGAGTAACCCCATCGCGGTCGCCTCAGGCCCGAGAGCTGATCTAGGCCGGGTTTTTTCCGTTGGGAGGGGCAAGGAGGAGGAGGTTGAGGAGACGGCCGTTGGGAGTCACGTGACCCCTGCTCCCCAAAATGGCGCGCTTTGCGTATGCACGCAAGATGTCACGTGTCTGTCTATATCGCGAGAGTTTGTTTTCTCTGCGTGACGGGGGAGAGGAGGTCCTTACAGAAGGAGACATGAGGAGGAGGTAAAAAAAAAGTTATAGTGTGCTGCGCAAGCGCGTAGGTCGTGTTCGGTTTTGCGTGGGAAATTGCGCAGCAAATAGCAGCTATTTTTCCCTGAGATGCAGCTATACGTGCTCACGTCTCCGTCGAGCATGCTCAGTAGCGGCCGTGAAGCCTCGTTGCCCTGCCCTTGCCACCATTACAATAAAATTTCCTTACGGTAAAAATGTAAAAGGCCGAAACCAAATGATCCCATTCCAATGAGAAAATGTACTAACTCAGAACCGTATGGTGGTGATACTACTTATCTGAGTATCTTTTTGTGACGATTCATACTGTAAACGTGAATGTTGTACAGCACAAAACTCCAATGTGTTTATTAAAGATGATGAAGAAACGAGAGCAAAAGTGGTACAAAATCTTTCTAATGTAACAATTTTAGAGCTGGGGTTATTTTATTTTTCCCACCTCCCTCTGCGAGAACGCTGCAGTCTAATTGGTTTGACTTTTCTTCTCTTTTATACTGTAGTTATAAACTTTTACAGTGAATTTTTTGTTGTACTTTATGGTGTTAATTGTTGTGAGCCGCCCAGAGAGCTTCGGCTATTGGGCGGTATAGAAATGTAATAAATAAATAAATATAAATAATTAAAAAATCGCTGCACAACTGACAAACTCTGCAAGTAGAGGCTGCTGTCATTCCTGGCGTGGAGAAGCAGTAGTAGTAGTGACTTCGCCTCTTGAATGTCTGCCTGCCGCGTTGCTATTTAAAAAAAGGTCCGGAAACCCAATCCGGAATTACTTTTCCATTTCTAAAAAATGAAATTCCCCGCCCCTCTTTTGCCGGTCTTCCCCTGTGTTGGCCATTCTTCAAACTTTCCTGTGTAATACCCGCGACAGGGCAGTGGCATCCGTTCCCACATGTATTCGGAAGAAGACCCACTTGTGCTCAATGGGGCTTAGTCCCAAGTAAGCGTGTATATAGGACTGCAGCCTTAGGATACAAACCTAAACTCACCGGGAAGTAAACCCCGCTGAGCACTGTGAAGCCTACTTTGCGAATGAGCATATGTAGCGTAGTGGTTAGAGGGTTGAACTAGGACTCGGGACATCTGGATTCTAGTCCCCACTGAGCCATGAAACTCACTGAGTGACTTTGGGCCAGTCACTGACTCTCAGCCTAACCTACCTCACAGGGTTGTTATGAAGATAAAATGGAGAGGAGGAAGAGGATATAACAGTAATAATAAAAAGAATAATAATATGTATATAGGATGTCGCTGTCAGATCCGTGCTATACCTGGAAGCTGGTGAAGGGCAAGCTACAAATGGCTCAGAGCCATTTGTACACACATGGCGCAGAGAGGAGGAACAGCCGCCACTCTTCTCCTCCAATCACAAGTCCCGTTTGTCTCCTCACTGGCCAATCGCGGCGGCCTAATGCTCATTTCAAACACTCCTTCTCGGGAAGCTGCGCTGAACTTTTAAGCGCTAACAAGGAGACGCGGCGTGCTTTAATGGACAGCCAATCAGAGGGCGGAAGGCCGTGAGTGGCAGTCAGCGGGGGGCCAATCAGACAAGAGGAAGAGACTTCGTTGTATCTTTTTGGAAGCAGTTGGTTACATTGAGAGGCGGGGAAAGAGTTTCCCCTTCCTTTGTAGTAGATTGTCAAAAAGAAAAAGAGGATTCCGTTTGTGGGTTTGGTTGGCACGTTTGAACCTGGCTGAGCTTTGCTATCAGGAACCATGGCTAAAGGTAATCTCCCCCCCACACACACGCCCTTTTCTATTGGTTTAGGGAATATTACGGGATGGGATTTCGGAAGAAGGTGGCCTGCTAGATGGGGGATAGAAAAAGGTGGGTGCTAAATGAAGAGAAGGGCTAAGGCAGTTCTACCTTATATATGGGGCCGTGGGAGGGAGAGCTTAAAAGTACCCGAGATGATGGGTGACAGAAGGTGGGGGTGAGTTCAGGCGAGGGAGCTGGCTGCCCTTTAGCAAGTACTCCTGCTGTGGCATGGCTGGGTTTGGGGGCTGTCAAAGATGGGATAAGGGAAGCTATGGGGCAGGGCTGAAATTATCTGGGGAAAGGCGGGGGGATTCTTAACTGGATGTATGTGCCATGCTCTGACCCTATTTTTAGTCGTACATGGCACCCCCATAGCTAAAAACAAAAAGGTAAGGGGGTTCTCATAAGAACCTAAGAAGAGCCCTAATGCTGGATCAGAGCAAGGGTCCATCTAGTCCAGCATTCTGTTCACACGGTGGCCAACCCAGCTGCCCACAGGAAATCCACAAGCAGGACATGAGTGCAACAGCACCCTCCTGCCCATGTTCCCCACCAACTGGTGCACATACTGCCTCTGATACTGGGGGCAGCATATAGCCATCAGGACTAGTAGTAGCCACTAATAGCCTTCTCTCTATGAATTTGTCCAATCCCCTTTTAAAGCCCTCCAAATCGGTGGCCTTCACTACATCTTGTGGAAGCAAATTCCATAGTTTAACTCTGTGCTGTGTGAAGAAGCCCTTCCTTTGATCTGTCCTGAATCTCCCACCAGTCAGCTTCATGAGATGACCCCACTGGGTTCTAGTGTTATGACAGAGGGGCAGAAGGGAAGCGCCCCCCCACCCCATAATTATAGCACTGTAATTCTAGTAGCAACTTGTGGCCCTTCAGATGTTTTGGACTACAACTCCCATCAGCCTTAGGCAGCATAGCCAATGGTGAGGGATGACTGTCTTGTTAATTGTTGTAAACCGCCCAGAGAGCTTCAGCTATTGGGCGGTATAAAAATTAAATAAATAAATAATAAATGGGAGTCGTAGGCCAAAACATATGGAGGGGAAAGAGGAGGCTGAATTTAGGGTAGGAGCATGGGCTGTGGGGAAACATTTAAGGAGTGAAGGGAAAGATCGAGGGGTGGGTGTCACCTGCTGAAAGAGCAAGTTGATTAATGGTGTGACTTTTGATTGATAATCTACATGAATTTGCATATGATGGTTCCAAAAGGGGGAGCACATCCTCATATTTTAGGTGATGCACAGCAGGCACTGTCTTAGAAGAATTTCCAGGGGGGACTATAGTTCACAAAAGGCTATGCCATAATAGATTTGTTAGTCTATAAAGGCGCAATCCTATGCATGTTTAGAAAGAAAGAAAATTCCCAGCAAAAAAGTCCTACAACTAGAAAGTCCTGGAAAGGACAAGTCCTAAGAAAGAAAAGCCCTACAACTCCCAGCATGGCTGGCTGGGGAATGCTGGGAGTTGTAGGACTTTTTTCTGTCTAACCGTGCATAGGAATGCGTCAGACTCTTTGATGTCTTAGAAGAGGCATTCCATCTTGCATGTGAACGAATGCCTCTTTTAAGAGGAAAACAGCCATACATGTTTTTTTGTAACTTTCATAAAAAATATGTATTTTTATGTGCTGCTTCATTCATATCAGAAGCACACCTTTTAAAACTGACTAAAAGGATTTGAAACCATGAAACTGACTACTAAATGTTGCTGCCCTGTGTGGAGGCTTCCAAAATGATGTTTTCTGTGTGTGATGAGGATAAAGGTACCTTTTTAGGGTTTGAAACTCTGAGGAAGATGAGGTGGCAGAATAGAGAATAAATGATTGAATACGCTTGTGAAGAAGTATTTGGGGCCAGGAGCCTGAGGTGGATACTTGGAAGAAATGGAAGATAGGGGCACGTGTGGGAAAATCAGAGGGGATATGGAATTGAGGCAGTTATGTGGACAAGGCTGTACCTACACACGCACACTCCCAAAATGTTCAGCTTTCATTGGAGTAAATCTCATTTGATTGTGGATATAAGTGCAGGAGGTATTCTACCCTTAAGAAGTCATACAGTTAAAGTTGTGATCCTATACAACGTACATTTACTTGGGAGCAGGCCCCATTGAACTTATAGAATCCTAGAATCCAGACAGTCCCCAGGTTATGAACGAGTTCCGTTCTTAAGAATGTCTTTAAGTCGAAATTTGTATGCAAGTCGGAACAGCATAGCGTTCTATATGTTAAAATCGGCATTTACGCAAATTGTGTAGTATTCTACACTATGTACACTACGTAAACAACCCAGAAGTCCGTTCTTAAGTATGGGTTGTCTGTTAGTCGGACGTTCTTAACTCGGGGACTGCCTGTAGTAGAGTTGGAAGGGGCCTATAAGGCCATCGAGTCCAACCCCCTGCTCAATGCAGGAGAACAGATGTGGGCAGCCCAGGCAGTCACCCATCCAAGCACTGAGCCGGCTCATACCTGCTTAGCTTCAGCATGTGGCCTGCATGATGTGCTCTCGACACCAAGTTGATGGGACTTAGTTCTGAGTAGACACACATAGGATTGCACAGCAAATATGGTCAAATTTATTGGACTACCTGGCTGTTCTGTAATGGTTCCCTCCCCCCCATACAAGTCGTTTGGCTACAGGCCTGTATGTGGGGGCTATTTAGGTGTGGGAGTCAGAGAGACCTTTGGGACATGAAGGTGTGGAACACCTGAAAGATGGAGCATTTTTGAAGGCTATAATACAATTGCATGCTCCTGTGTGACAAGCAGCAATCCAACAGGCAGTGTTTCCTCTATGGGTGTGTCCCCATCCTGTTGAATTTCTACCTGCAATGCTGTTAAAGTAACCCAGGCCGTGATAGAAAGGAGTGAGGTCTAGGGGCGAAGGGGGGAGCTGAGTGAAAGATCTATTCATCCAGCACGTGGTGGACAACTTCTGGGGTTCTGCTGAAAGAGAAGGATTGTAACTCAGGAAGGTTTTAATTTTGAGCATGAATACTGCAGGGCGGGCAGTAAGCCTGATGCTGGAAAATATATATACGGCAGGGAAGTGGGGTGGATTATTTTGAGGGGACATCGATATGGATTGAGGGGAGGGCAGTGTGATTTTTTGGGGGTGGGTGTTGGGGCGGCAGGATGAGGAAATCATGGGGGAGGTTTTGTGTGGGGAATGGTGTGGCACGCATGGGGATTTGGCCTGGGGAATAAGCAGCACTTTGGAAGTTGAAGATTGCTGGGTTGCCTTTTGGAAGAGCTGGTGGCAAGGGGGGAATTTGGGGCTGGAGCGTGGCTAATTTGGGGGCTCATGAAGGGAATACATGTGCAGGAGAGGATATGGGAAAAACTGGGAGAGCTTCATGGCTTGGTTCCAGCCTTGGTCGGTAGTGGACTTCTAAAAGCACCTCTGACCATGTAAAGACTGCCTTTCCCACACCACTCGGTTATCACCGCCTTTCCACCCACCTCTTGCAAACATCTGATGCTGCTGTGGCTTCCAGGCGGTCTTAAGCCCTGATAGTTTAATTTTAAAAAGATTAACCACCAGGGAATGGCAAGTTTATAATAGGACATGAGGAGAAGTAATAGTTTCAATGGAGGGATGTGGGTATGTTGATACCTGTACAGAGGCACACCAGAAGTTACATGTGGGATGATGGCACATTACTGTTTAATTTCCATTCCAGACAACTGCATAGTGCTTAATTTCTAGCTCAGATCTGTCTGGAAATGCTATCCCTCTGATCTGGAATATTGCCTCCCTGAATCATAGCATTATTTATTATTATTATCATCATCATCACCACCACCACCACCACCATCACTAGGCCATATATTTGTGTGGCGCTCTACATGGAAGAGGGCAGCTCTTTGCCCCAGGGGCTGTGCCAAGCCCCCTATTAAGAATTAATATTCTTAATTTTCTAAGAATATTAGAAAAGCCCTGCTGGATCAGACCAAAGCTCCATCTAGTCCAGCATTCTGTTCACACAGTGGCCAACCAGCTGCCCACAGGAAACCCAGCAACTGGTGCACATAGGCATCCTGCCTGTGATACTAGAGGTAGCATGTAGCTGTCAGGTCTAGTAGCCATGGGTAGCCTTCTCCTCCATGAATTTTTCCAATCTCCCTTTAAAGCCCTCCAAAGTGGTGGCCATCACTACATCTTGTGAAAGTGAATTCCGTAGCTTAACTCTCTCCGTAGTTGTTCAGCGGAGGGGTGTGTGTGTGTGCGCGCGCGCGCGTGCACTCTGCACCTGCTCAGGAGCCCTTTCATCTAGCCTTCTGGTGGCCTAAAGTGGAGAGCCCTGGCGTTTTAGATGGAAGGCACGGAGAGAGGAGCTCTCCGGAAACGAGAGCCGGTGGAGGAGGATGGCCCAGCGGGGGAGACGGGGCGGGAAGGGCCCCCACACCGGCCCGGCCTCTTCCCTCTAGGGCGCCACGGCAGCCTTTCCCTGGCGGGGGTGATGGCAGCTCCGCCTGGCGGCCGGGAAGGAAGCTGCTGGCCCGGCTGGCTGGCTGGCTGGCTGCCCGGGGAGCCCCGAGCCCTTTAAACATGGCGGTGGCGACGGCGGTGGCAGCCGCGGCGGCTGCGGGGACAGCCGCGGCGGCTCCTCCTCCTCCTCCAGCGGCGGCGGCTGCAGCGCTGGCCGTGGCATGAAGCGGGCCGCCGAAGCCGCCCTCTGACCGGGGCCCCGCGCCCGGCTTCCCTCGCTCCTCTCCCGCAGGCAGGAAGAAGATGTCCAAAGCCAAGGAAGGCGGCGGCGGCGAGCAGGCGGAGGTGGCCGCCGACGGCGCCCAGAAGCGGGGGCCCGGGCGGCCCAGGATGAACGGGGTAAGTGCGGTCGCTGCCTTCCCTTCCCCGCGATCGGATCCCTGCCGGGAAGGGGAGAGGCGAGACGGGGCGTTCGCTGTCTTCGCGCCGGTGCGCCCTGGGCGCAGCGCCACGGCGGCGGGCGCGCAGCGAGGGCCTCTCTCCGGGCGCCCCGGCAGGGCGGAAAACAACCCTGCCCAGGGGAAGTTTGGGTCCCCGGACTGCGCTTTGCAAAAATCCCGGGGCACTTGGACTTCTGGCACTGGCCGGTGAGGGGGATTATGTCTCTCTTCCCACCCCCCACCTCCTCCCTTCTCTGGTCCCACGTGTTTAAAGCTGCTCTCCCCCTGGGGTTGGACTACAACTGCCAGATGCTGGGAGTTGCAATCCAACCCGCCTTGAGGGCAACCGGGTTGCGGGCGGGAGGCTGTTTTAAGCGATCGCCTTCATATGACTGGCGTCGGAGCAGCCAAATATCCACCCCAGTTCCGATGCAGACTTCCACAACCTGGGGCCTTCCCGGCGTGTGGGCCTGCAACCCCCATCATCCCCAGCCAGGGCGATGGGACTAGTGGTCCAACACGTCTGGAAGGCTGGCCTGCCCTTGGTGGTGGTGTATGGGTGGGGGGTGCTGCTGGACTTCCAGGAACGCTTTTAAAAGAATTGGATTAAAGATTGGGGCTCACAATTGCATCAGGCTGATTGCCTAAATGGCTGCGGCAGCCCCGCTTCCGAGCCGGGCAGTGTAGGGAGATGGTCATGAAAACCGCCTTATTTCAGGCCATCCTTGGCCCCCATAGCCTTTTATGGCATGCACTCAGATCTCTGGTATGTTTGCTGCTTTTAAAATCTTAAGGTGGAATCCTGCGCATGCTCAGACAGAAAAAAAAGGCCTACTGACTGCCAGCGTGGCTGGCTGGGGCATGCTGAGAGTTGTAGGTCTCCCCCCCCCCCCCAACATGCATGGGATTGTGCCCTTAATCTCATTGTCATAGTGACTTGGCTTCTGGCACGTTTCCCTGCGATGATGCATTCCTTACGTGTTGGACTACAATTCCCATCATTCCTAGCCAGCATTCCTGACCACTGGCCATGTTGGCTGAAGTGATGGGAGTTGCAGTCCCAACACATCTAGAGTGTGCTAGTGCAGGGGAAAGCTGATTTTGGGTAATAAAAGTGTGTGTGTGTGTGTGTAAGTTTCCCTTTATCAGTGTTAATTTTTGCAGCTTTAAAAGTATTACGTAATTCCTCCTTCCTACACGCAGCCAAAAAGCACTTCGGTATTGCAGTCCTGTAAGCCAGCTTCCCCAACCTGGTGTCCTCCAGAGGTGTTGGACTGCAGTTCCCATCATTCCCAGCCAACATGGCCAGTGGTCAGAAATGCTGGGCATTGTAGCCCGAAACACCTGGAGAGCACCACGTTTGGGGAAGGCCTACTGCAAGTGCTTGCTCAGACATGGATCCCAACCCTGTTCAGTGGGGCTTACTCCCAAGTAAGTGTGCCGTTATCCTGTAAATGTGCACATTACCCCTGATGATCCTGCTTGCTGTGTCTTCCCTTTTCCACCGTCACCCCCTGAGATTTCATTGAGCATTGCTCACACAGTTTCAGATCTCAGCCATAAGGACTAGAAACTTCCCTCCCCCAAATAAAAGCCAGCCATTCTCTACCAAATTCTACAGTTGTGTTAAAAAGGGGGGGGGAGAGATTTCTTTGGGAATCTCAACTCCTATGCCTGGATACAGATTCTTTGTCTTTCATATCTCTTGCTTTAGGAGAACATATTTTCTTGTCAATCCAAAATCTATACCTACCTGAGCCCTAACAAACCTCCTGCAGTCCGGCCTCCACTTCAAGAGGAAAACTCGGCCACGCATCATGAGGCAAAAGGCCAAGGCAAAGTGACGAATGAAGTGTCCAGAAAAGAGGACGGTGAGAAGGAGCTTCCTTTATGGCCTTGTGGCCCAGCAGTGTGGCCCGACCCATTTCTCAGTCTAGCTGTGTCCATGTCCGTGTGTTTGTCTTTAAATCTTTGCCTGGCTAGATCCACTTGTAAGGAAAACCCTTTTCAAAAGTGGCATGAGAGTGAGAGATTCTACACAGTGATGTTTCCCTCCAGATGCTGTTGGATTGCAGTTCCCATCATCTTTCACCATTGGCTATGCTGGCTAGGTCTGATGGGTGTTGCAGTCCAACAACATCTGGAGGGCCACATTCCCAGCCCCTGCTTAACCATTTCCTACTTTCCAGAGGGCAGGCTAGTCACAGCTATCGAAATCCACCTCCTCCTCCTCCTCCTCAAAAAAAAGAAAGTTTCGGTGCCAGTGGAACAGCATCGTTTCGTCTGGCGGCGTGCCCACGTGTGTCGATTCAGGGGCGAGCCCACCATGGAAGCGCGCTGACCACAGCCATGACACGCAGACGGCCTTCTGCCCACGATGGGCCTCCAAAGGGAAACTTTCCTTTTTTCTACCCCCGTTTGAGGAGGCTGATTTCTACAGCAGTGTCTGGCCCGCCCCCTGGTCAGCAATGACTGAGGTTGACGGGGGTTGGCATCCAGCAACATCCGGAGCAGGAGTAAACAACCCGGTAGCCTCCAAATGTTTTGGTCCGCGACTCCCGCAATTCCCGACAATTGCCCATGCTGTCTGGGGCTGATGGGAGCTGTTGTCCAAAACATCTGCAGGGCACCAGGCTGCCCACCCTCGAGCCACACTGAGTGGCAGCAGCTCCTCAAGGTTTCCGATGGGTCTTTCACAGCCGTACCTGGGAAACAGCAGGGCTTGAATCTGGGACCTTCTGCATGCAATCATGTGGACTAGCGTTGAACTATATAGCCCTGCTTTTTGAGCGACGGCCTCTCCCTTCGACATTCAGAGAGCCGCTTCTCCCATGTCAAAGTGTCAAAAAATGGAGTGTGAAATAAAGGTTATATGTAAGCATCCCAAACCGTTTGATGAGCCCTATTGAAGTACAGTATCAGCACGGGAGTATAGTCCCAAGTTTTAATCCGGCGCCCAATATGTATGATTCCAGTAGGGGAGCAGGGGTGGAGGTGGGGAGAGCAGACCTTGCCCACAGTAAAAAAAAACAAAAACCCATGCCTATTTAACCCTTTGGTAGAATCAGCCTTCGGGAGGATTCTGTATGCAGCCTCACTTTCCTCCTGTCGATGCAGGTTAGAATAATGTTTATGTTGGAGCACTGTTTGGAATGGAGCAAAGGAAAATGGGCAATACCCTTCCGCTGACTTGAATTCACCCCCGAACCCCTCAACTATTTGCAGACAGGGTAAATATTGGCCATGCAACCGATGGTGCTATGAAACCCGAGGGCCAGAATGACAAAGAGGGCGGGTGTGAACCTCCGGCATCCTCCTCTGACCCAAAACCAGACGCCGCTGAAACTCAGAAAACCCCGCCTCCCGAGTCTGCTGACACGGCAAGCAAAAAGCCAGCTCAGAAGAAGGGAATCAAGACCAAGCCTGGCCCCAAAGGGAAGTGAGTGTCTCTGCTGCATTTTGCAAATTCACATTGGCTGCATCTCCTTGTAAGAAATAAGCTCGGCTGCATCTCCTTGTACATCTCCTTGTAAGAAATAAGCCAGATTTCTGTAGAATTCAAGAGCAGCCCGCTCAGCTCTGCTGCCCGATTGCTCCCGCTCTGTCAGCAGGAGTGGCTGAAGTAACCAGAAAGGAGCCAGGAAGCAAAAGCTTTGCATGAACATCCGAACTGGAACTCCTGGTTTGTTGGTCCCTGAACAAGGCCAAATCTGATGCCAGGGTTTGCAGTTGGTTTCCAATTCCTGGTTTGTTTAGGAGTGACAAGCCAGGTGTCCCAGTTTGGACAGAACCACGAAGCTGATTGGTGGGGGATTTAGGACAGATCAGAGGAAGGACGTCTTCACACGGCGCCAAGTTAAACTGTGGAACTCACTTCCACAAGATGTAGTGATGGCCGCCGATTTGGACGGCTTTGAAAGGGGGCTGGACATATTCCTAGAAGAGAAGGGTATCCATGGCTATATGCTACCTCTAGTATCAGAGGCGGTATGCCTACGTACACCAGTTGCTGGGGAACATGGGCGGGAGGGTGCTGTTGCATTCATGTCCTGCTTGTGGGATCCCATGGGCAGTTGGTCTGCTGTGTGAACAGAATGCTGGGCTAGATGGACCCTTGGTCTGATCCAGCAGGGCTGTTCTTATGGAACACTAAGCTTTGGCCACCGGGTTAGTTTTTGGTTACTTTAGCCACTGGTGGTAGGAGCAAAGCGGGAGCAAATACACAAGAACGGGCCTTGGGAATGTTAAGCCAGGATTCTGTGGAGTTGTGTGTGAACACGCCATTGTGGAATTAACTGGTTTTCTCCCCCCGCCCCCATTGAGTTTTGTAAATTTCACCCTGATCTCACAGAGCTGAACTGGTTAGTCCTGTGCAAATCATGGATAATGTGTGAAGGAGCAGCTGTTTTTGGAGACCTTTCTTAATTAAGCCTTTTTCTTTTTTCTTTTTGCACGGTATAATGCCTGCTTATTGTCACTAGATGCCACTATCATGCAGTTTGAAAGTAGTACTTTAGCAAATAGCGCTATAGCGACACCTAGTGATAATAAATGAGCATTGCAACATCAATAACAGGATAAAAAGAAGTACCGTACATTTAAAGGGGACATTTAAAGTACATTTAAAAATAGAACCTATAGATATATGCTCACACATGTTGGATAATCACATATGTTGACTATCTAAACTCTCCTTAAGCAGTTATATGAGAAGCTTTCAGAATGGATAGCAAAAGTGGAGAAGACTGAGAAGTTTCTATTGCAACCTTCAGTGTGGTTTTTGGTTCTTTGTTGTGAAGTTGTAATGAGAGTTAAGAGTTATTTGGCACACTTTCCCCAAGCTGGCCCCGTTAAAGCAGGGTTAGCGAACCTGTAGCCCTCCAGTTGTTTCTGGATTACATCTTTCATTGCCCCAGCCAGCATGGCCAGTAGTTGGGAGTTGTAGTTCAACAACATCTGCAGGGTCATTGGTTCCCCCACTCCTACGTTAAAGCAGTGTTTCTCAACCTTGGGTCCCCAGATGTTTTTGGCCTACAACTCCCAGCATGCCCCAGCCAGCATAGCTGGCTGGGGCATGCTGGGAGTTGTAGGCCAAAAACATCTGGGGACCCAAGGTTGAGAAACACTGCGTTAAAGGAACACAAGGCTTTGGGGGGTGACACCAAACTCTCTGTCGAGCAGAATGGGCGCGTAGCAAAATCTTCGTTTTCTTCAGAACAGAGGTGTTCCTCTCGCGGAGACGCAGTGCGGGTTTAACAACAAGGTGGGTGAACCCCTTTGGCGTTCACGTGGCTTTCTCCATCTCTCTCAGAGCCCAAGGGAAAACGCAACAGAACCGAAAGCTTACAGATTATTACCCTGTTAGAAGAAGCTCCCGGAAGAGTAAAAAAGAATTGCAGGTACTGTCTCTCCTGTAGCCCCTCTTGCCAGCTTTATCACCTTTTCTCCAAAAAGCCACCCTTTTTCTAGGGCGGACGTTCTGCCAAAGAAACACTGTTACAGTGGGAATAATGGTGGCCAATTTGACAGTGCAATCCCATCCTTGTTTACTTGGCAGCCTGAGATGTTTGTTTGTTTGTTTGATTTGATTTCTATCCTGCCTTTCCACCAAAAAAGAAAATCGGGATATATAAATTTAAAAAACAAACCATGCTAAGGCCACATCTGCTGCAGAGTTAGGTGCACTGATGCCTATTGAAATCCATGTGCTAAAGTATGCCCAACTCCATGACGTGAAGGTTTGCAGCTCTTATTTCTGTGCCCCGTTCAGCAGCGCCGCATTAAGGGCGCATCCGCAAGATGTTTGCCAACTCCAGGTTTTGCTTGGTTTTTGCAGTGATGCTTTTGGCCATTAAGATCGAAGCACCAAATTACAGATTCGGAACATGACTTTTTCTTTTTTCCTTTTAAGTAACGCTGAGCATCCTAAATTGCTTCAAAGCACTTGAGGGCTCTAGAAACTTTTCTTAGCTAATCTGTATTACTAAAATGAAACTTCAGTGCGTGTGTGCATATGCTTAAATCCTAAAACGCTGTAGTACTTTAGATAATTTAAAAGAGCATGTACATCTGTGAATATTAAAGACTGTTCCGGTACAAAATGTATCTGTGTAATAACCTCCCCACAAAAAGAAGCAACTACTGGCCACTGCCAAAACATATGTTTAAATGAAGCATTACGTCTATTGCTCTGCCAGCAATTAGCCGAATTAGACAATCCCTTATTAAAGAGACGTTGCAGACTTGCAGTGTCCAATAGACACAAACGTTTCTGCTAAATAAGACGCCGCCTAAGATCCATCGATGCAACAGGTATAGACGCCAAAGCGGCAATCCACTGATTTGGCATTCTGTGGTGATGTCCACAGCAGTTTCTCAAATTCCCAAATGTGCCCACGAGTCCCAAAAGGTTGGGGGACTCCTGGTGTATAGGATTACAGCCTTAAGGTGCAATCCTGGGCAAGTTTAGACAGAACAAAGGCCTACAACTCCTAGCATGCCCCAGCCACCATGGCTGGCTGGGGCATGCTGGGAGTTGTAGGCCTTTGTTTGTCTAAACTTGCCCAGGGTTACGCCCTTAGGCTCATTCCTCTAATGACAGCATCCCTAGTGGTTAACATGGTGTGTCTTGTTATCTCTTTGTAGATCGAGGAGAAGAAGCAGATTGATGAACTAATAGAAAGTGGGAAAGAAGACGGCATGAAGGCAAGTGTGGTGGGATCAGGAGAAATGGCGGTGGCTTTTTGGATACTTTCTGGTCCCTCGGGTGGGTGGGGTGTTCATATGAAAAAACTATGCTTATTAATTAAAAATACCAGTGGAATCTGCAACAAAATGTTGCGGTATGGAGTGCTCCTATGCCGAGTGCCAGCCAGCCAGGCCCTTCTCTAGAATACTCCATTCCATTCCCTCACTCCACCCCTGCTCTGCTTGTTTCCCCCCGCCTCCAGCAGTCAGCCAGCATTCAGTGGTCACTGAGCATGCTTGTTCCTCATTGAGATATTGGGGGGAGAGATTTCCCCTTGGGATTTTCTATTTTGCGGTGGGGGGCAGGTTCCTTCTGCAACTGTGAGGTTCCCCTGAGCCCTATGATACCTCCCAGTCGTGCGTGGATGGATAAGAATCCACACTCGGGCATGGAATTTGCTCTTGGTATTTAGGATTTGTATCCTGCCTTTCGTTCTGTAGATCTACAAGGCAGCAGATGCAATTCCTAATCCCACAATCCCCAATTTCAGGTTAAAAACAGGGTCAAAAGCCCCAAATTGCACTGCAGCAGCTACTCAAGCAGTTTAAGCCAGCAGAACCATCCACAGGCATGTTTAGTTCAAAAGTTGGTGATATTCCTTGAGCTCCAGGGTCCCTCTGAAAGCGAGCCAACCTCTCCTGGTGCCTACAAGCCAGCGGCAACGGCGCCAAACAAATCTTATTATTTATTTACAGTCTTTGTCTACCACTCCATATCTAGACAGATTCCGGAGCGGTTAACAGTAAAAAGATAAAACAGATAAAAGAATAAAAACAGCCCATTAAAAACGGAATAACATTAAAACCGTGGCTGGTCAATCAAGGAAGGCTTCTTGAAATAAAGAGGCGACGAAAACAACACAATGTTGGTGCCTGCCTGACCTCCGGAGGCAGGGAATTCCATAGAAAGGGGGCCTCCACACTGAAGGCTCTTCTCCTGGTGGACTCCAGTCGGGCCAAAGGTCCACGTGGAAACACCAGGAGAATGTCCTCCGATGACCTCAGTGACCAGGCAGGTTGATAAGGGAGGAGGTGCACTCTCAGGTATCCTGATCTTCCTTGGAAGGAAATCTCCCTCGGAAGGGAGTTGTACAGTCTCGGTGCCAGTGGCGAGAAGACCATGTCCCGGGTAAGCACCTCAGGCAGTGTGGGGACATGAGCCTGGCCTCCAAGTGGGGCTGGTTCCAGAGGATGGCAAGGCTGAGCGTTTGTCATGACCCACTGCCCGAACAGTGCTTACCTTTTCCACTTTGCACACAAGTGCCCAAGACGATTAGATGCAGCCCAAGAGAATGTTCAGTTTGCATGTCCCGCCTCTCCCAGGTTAGGGGAGGCTTCTGAGGTTCCATGTCCGCAGGCCCTCAAAATCTTGGAGCCAGCACTATCTCCAAAGAAGATCTTGGTGTGTCAGTAGGTTCACCACGGGAGAAGGCGCGCTCCTTAAGGCCTCCTAGATCCGGGTGTAGCATTTTGCCTCAGTTCCTCACGGACTGTGGCCAATCGCCCAAAGGACTGCACACCTCCATTCCGTGCGTCCTATTGCGTTTTAGGGCTTCACACCTTTTTTTCAAGCCCTCCACGCTACACAGTAAGTTGCTTTTGAAACCTGGGGGAGCCTCGAAAGCAGCCCATAATGTGTTAACGGGGAGCTGCTCTTCAAAGACAGAAAGGAAGGGATCCAGCCGGATGCTTGCAAGTCCGTCGACGCCTCCAAAGTGGCTTGCAGCCCGCGTGCAACTTCCGTTTTCTTGTTCTCCCCAGATCGACTTCATTGACGGCAAGGGGCGAGGGGTCATTGCAACCAAGCAGTTTAACCGGGGCGAATTTGTGGTCGAAGTATCACGGGGATCTCATTGAGATCACGGACGCCAAGAAGCGAGAAGCTGCGTACGCCCAGGACCCGTCCACCGGCTGCTACATGTACTACTTCCAATACCTGAGCAAAACGTACTGGTGAGCTTCCTCTTCTGTCTTTCAGCCAAGTTAGTCTTTTAGACCAGGGGTGGGCAGAAAGTCAATCTCCATCCGTTTTACACTTCCGCTCCCAGCATCCCTGACTGTTGGCCGTGCTGGCAGGGGCTTCTGGGAGTTGAAGTCCAAAACAGCCGGAGATCGACTTTCTGCCCCACCCCTGTTTTAGAAGGTAGATAAAGCTGGTTCTGATAGCTGGCACGCTTTGTTTGCTTGCTTACATTAAAACTGGGGGGACGTTTCATGCTTGCATCCCAAAAGGCTCACTTCCACGTTGCGTATGAGCGAGGGACGCCACCAGTTTTATTAACTGGCGTTACAGTTAGGCCTGCAACGTTTCCAGCACCATCTGTTCCGTGTCGGCTCAGAAGTAAACCCCGTTGAAATTCAGTGAGCATTACTGCCAGGTAAGTATTTAGAACTGCAATTGTCAATGAGTGGAATTAATTGTTAATTAGTGGGATTTGTGGCCCCATGTGGGATTTTAGAGGGAGATGGGGGCGGCGGACATGCTCCCCCTAGCCCGGGGATATGGGAAGGGAAGGGGAGAGGTGGCGTCTAACCCAACGCACTGTATGTGGAATGCTGTGAATATTTTTCCCTGCAGGGCTGTTTGCTTATTTCGTGGGCCCCCAACCTTTTTTGGGGGGTCGGTAGACACATTTGGAATTTTGAGAGGGTGCTGCGGGTGCTCTCACAAAATGGCTGCAGCTATGGGGGGGTGCCTTGCCTGTTCACAAAATGGCCGCCATGTTGGGCACGGCTGGTCACGGAACACTCATTTCCCAGAAGCCAAACCAGTCAGATTATAAAAGAAAAGTAGTTTGTAATCCACCTAAATACTGCGCTGAGGTGGGGGGTGGGGAGTCTGACCTTCGAAACCCAAACCTGCTCTTTTTAACCCAAATAAAGATGGCTCTGGAGGGCAGCCCTTGCAGCAAGGCAGCCCCCCAGTTTTTGTTTTTAAATTAAGAAAATCTTAAGAAATAAAATAAAACCAGGAGAGGCAGGGAGCCTGGTGGGCGCCAAGATTGAAGACCCAATTATCCCATCTTTGGTGCACTCTAGGATCCAAGTTCACCAGCAACATTACAGAAGTTGCTCTCCTGGCTCCTCTTTTTTTGTGTATTTGATAGAGATTAGATGTATACTCTACTCTAGCGGCTTCTGGATTCTCTCTCCATCTTTCTTTTTATTAATCGACTCTGCTGGACGCCTAAATTGAGAACCGAGCCATTTTTGGTTGAAGTAGCATTTTTTTTGGCCTATTACTGTGCCCTAGAGAAACACGCATTTATCTATTCTTTTCGGTCTTCCTCCTCCTCTCTGTCGTCCCGCCCACCCACCCAGCGTCGACGCTACGAAAGAGACGAACCGCCTCGGGAGGCTGATCAATCACAGCAAATGCGGCAACTGTCAAACGAAGCTCCACGACATCGACGGCGTCCCCCACCTCATCTTGGTCGCCTCCCGCAACATCAAGGCGGGCGAAGAACTGTTGTACGACTACGGAGACAGGAGCAAAGCGTCCCTGGAAGCTCACCCGTGGCTAAAACACTAGCTGATCTCTCCGATTCTGGAATGAACTTTTACATTTTTTATTTTTTAAAAAAAATTCTTTCAAAGAGGACTTGATGGCTCTGTTTACAGCTCTGCTGGTAGTTTGCTTCCAACGTCTGCCCCGTAATGATTATTTAAAATGTCGGTTGCAGGGGTGTTTGTGTGTGTCTTTGCCCGAGCAGACTTTAAAAAGAATTCCGGATTATTATTTTTCATATATTGGGATCATCTGCATTCGCCACTCCTCTTGTACCCCTTTGCATACGGATAGATTTATCAGTGCTTCTTGACAATGCCCGATGAAACTAATATGGATTTTTACAGAGAGAATGCCGTTTTTGAGATTTCTCTATTTTGGGGTGTGTGTGTGTCACATTTCTGCTCAAGGGGTGAGAGGGGAAGGACATTGATATTAAAGCAAAAGTCTAGTATCGGGTGAGCATGGCGCACCTCAAACAAATTTTGTGAATGCCTGCGGATACCTGTTTTCCTCCTCTTCTTTGGGGTGGGCACCGGTGAATGCCTACAGGTGCATTTCGGTGACGGTCAACCTTCACTGGGACGTCTCTTCAGTTTTAGGGGGTGCTCGGATCGCCCACGTCCGCACTTGATGTCTGCACTTGCTGTTGCGTACGCTTCGCATCCCTGTAAAGGCCGGAGGGCAACATCACCCCGAGGGGCTGCCCGGGAAGTCCTTGGCTGGCACCTACGTGGGCAAAGGGGGTTCCCAGAAGCAGGGCCGACCGGAGGCAGAGCTTCCCCACCGCCCTTTGAAAAGTAGCCCACTGTCTTCCCATCACTGGTACCACAACTGCTGCTGTTGCTTGCTAACGTCCCTTTCTGTCAAGGGGAAGAAAACTGGAGAGAGACTGCCCAACGAGTGGACTTGGTAGTGCCCAATTTCTACCTCCATCGACTGGACGCCCTTTGGCCTTCTCTTTAACTGAGCACTGGCAGGCCTGAACGAGGCCCGGAACGTGGTCGAGCGGTTGGACGAAGAGCATTGTTTCCCTGGCGTTCTCGGGCTCCCCCGTGGGACTGGTGGTCTTTGGAAGGTTCCCTGCCTTTCGCGGCCACGCTCCATTGACCATTGTGCGGGGTTCTTGCCTTCCCGCCCCTTGCCATCATCTTCTAGGCCTGTAAAAACCAGCTGCTCCAAAATACGGGCGCCAGGAAGTGTGGAAGTTCTTAGGGCAGAGCTGGGCAGGTGGGATGATCCTCACGAGAGCTGGGGCGGGGCCCAGCTGGAGCGTTTGAGAAGGACGCTGTTTGCCTTCATCCATAGCTGGATTGTGAGGAGAGGCAAGCTGCTTTCTTCTTTTTTTGGCGTTACCCTTCTTGTTGGCACATTCCAGTACAGCCTTCCCCAACCTGGCGCCCTCCAGATGCGTTCGACTACATGTCGCAGCATCCCCCAGCCAGCCAGTATGGAAAGCACCAGGTTGGGGAAGGCTGTTCTAGTGCCAAAGTCCAGCTTGTGTTTCTCTGTGTCTTGTCTTTTTTTTTTTTTTTTTTTTAAGAGAGATGTGAACTCCACGATTAGGTTGCTGGATATATTTTTTTTATAAATGGTGTTTTGATCCGTGCAGAAATGTGAAGTTGACATGTTAGTAATGAATTTGAGGAACTAGGCTTCTCTCCCTCTCTCTCTCTCTCTCTCCGTGTCTCTTTTGATAAATAGAAAAGATGAGCGGGGTGAGGGAACTTGGAAAAAACATGCTTTTGATGCTTTTTACATAGTTGACGTCTGTCTGGGTTTTGTTTATTTTGAGAGAGAGAGAGAGAGAGAGAGAGAGAGAGAGAGAGAGCTTTTGTAAGGGGAGGGATTTTTAGGAACAAAGCTTCTTAGGATATGAAACTGTTTTCAACCACCTGTTTGCTCTGCAGCGTAAGTCGGTCCTGGTGCAAACAGAAGATTATTTATTTACCCTGGCTGGTGGAACCGTGTTGCAAAAGTCCCCTCCCTCCTTGTCATGTGTCTGCACGCCCAACATGGCTGAGAGCCGGTGGGATTAATGAAGTACTTGCCGGGAAGACAGTGTATTTGTTAGGGTACGCTCCTCAGTTTGGGACCGAGCTCTCTTGGGCTTTGGTCCCATGAAGCATCGAAGGGATTGGGTGCTTTTCGAAGGAAGGCCTTGCTGAAAGCATGGAGGGCAAAGCGTGGGCTTTGGTCCGATCTCCTGCCGCTTCAGGTCTTCCAAGGTTGCTTCTCTTCCCGGGGTGTGTGGTTTCGGGTTGCTCTCTCGTTCTTTTGTACTGCCCAGAGGGTGTCTGTGCAAGTTCAGCTACGCTCTCTTGAGGGGGTGGGGAGGGAGGGGGTGTTTGTTCACAACACTGCTGTGGCGTCTTGGCCATGCGCCTGAGCGGCATTTGGGGGATCGGGGCGGCGGGGAGACCTGGCTTGGTAATGTATTTTTTAAAAGCAAAAGAAAAACTCAACTTGAAGAAAATATTTCTCTGTACAAGAAAATAAATAAAATGAGGTATTTATTAACTAACGGTGGTTGTTTCTACCCCCGGGGTGATTTTTGTCGTGCAGTCGTCCTGCCCCATTCACAGAATTTTACAGCCGGTTCAGAGAGAGGCGTTGCTAAGCCTGGGCCCGTAGGACCCCGGTCCCAAATCTGTTTCCCAGGGCAGCGGATTTACTTCCCAGAGCCGCGAGTGTCCATTGATGCCAATAGTTTTGTTTTTTCTCTCTCTTCACTTTTATTGACTTATCATGAATAGGACAATATCATTAACTGACGTCAAACATAATAGAGGTCACCAAGAGAGACAAAAACCACGTTCCCATATTTGTTTTGTTTCACGTTCATTAAGATGGTGTGTTTAGTTTAGTCCTTGTTAGCCTCTGTCTTCCACTGTTTTATTAAGGGAACAGAATTACTTTTTGGCTGTTATTTATTTATTTCTGTTTATTTATTATATTTATACCCCGCCTTTTTTCCTGCAAGGAACCCAAGGCGGCTTACATAGTCCTCCTCCTCTCCATGTTATCCTCACAACAACCCTGTGAGGTACGGTTAGGCTGAGAGTCAGTGACTGGCCCAAAGTCACCCAGTGAGTTTCATGGCCGAGCGGGGACTAGAACCTGGATCTCCTGAGTCCCAGTCTAACACTCTCACCACTGCTGCCCGATAGCCGAAGCTCTCTGGGCGGTTCACAACACTTCACAAAAACACTGGCTTCCCTGTGGCCTTTTCCCCTCTCTCATCTTCCTCGGGGGCGGGGAGAGAACAGTCCAACTGGAGCAGGCCCTGATGCTGCCTCCTTCGCTCCTTATTACATTTATTATTATTATTAATTTCATTTCTATTCTCCTTCACTCCTCATTATATTTATTATTCATTTCATTTCAACGGACCGCGCACCTGATCCAACAGCACTCTTCTTCTGTTCCTTACTCTTCCCACAACAGCAACATCCCAAGCTCTGCCGCACATTGTGCGACACTGTAAATGTTCGTCAGGCGACTCCGTGACTTAAACCCACAGGGGTTAGCCACCCACACTAAGACTGTTCAAATCTCTTTTCCACTGATGTAAATCCAACAGGCATGCGCAGACCTGGAAAAGTTTTTTTCCTCTTCTGGACAGCCAACTATAGGAAAAGTGCAACTCAACACTCAGAAACATCTTGGCAAGGATTCTAGAAACCAAGTTGTATGAAATTTATTCCGCTCTTTGCAGACATATATATGCATTTCCAGTAGAAGGTTGATTCTCATAACAAAAATGAGAGAGGTATTACTCTTGGAACGTCAACAAGGAAATTGAAATGAGACAGGCTGCTAACTTTGGGGAGAAACACGAAATCGTGAAACGTCCCGTGGCTGCAGAGAACAGCTGACACAATCTTCAAATATTGCCATTTTTGGCATTTGGGGTTTCTTCTTTGCTTCCTGTGGCCCGAGTCCTCGAAGTGCAGCAAGAAGACTTCC
This sequence comes from Shinisaurus crocodilurus, assembly GCA_021292165.1. Lineage (NCBI taxonomy): Eukaryota > Metazoa > Chordata > Lepidosauria > Squamata > Shinisauridae > Shinisaurus > Shinisaurus crocodilurus. Next base: position 25,749,791 of record CM037890.1, read on the forward strand.
TCATCACAGCCTTTTAAAAGTGAACCTGTATTTGGAGGGGCAGCAGGGGTGTGAGTGAAGGTCAACGGATGCAAGAGCAGAAAGCCAACCAGGAAGGCTCTCAGCCGATTAAAGAAACCCTAAGCAGTTTAATGACATTTTGCATGAGTAAAAACAGTGGCTTGTAAGGTGTTTCATTTTTAAAGGGTGCAGATGTGTGTGTCTCAGCCTTGCACCATCTTAGAAGGGTGGCCGGGTGGCCGGCCAGATGGGCAATGAACAAATGTAATAATAAAGGGGCATTCCCCCTTGGGTGAGAGTAGGGGGAGGATGCATCTTGCAACATGATGTCGTTGGCAGATTTTCTACATCAACTTCCAACTCCTATCAGTCCTAGCTAGTATGGCCAATTGTCGGATAATGGGAGTTGTAGTCCAAAACATCTGGAGGGCACTAGATTGGGAAGGATGGTGCTAGATGTCAGTCAGTCAGTTATTTATTTTATTTGTTATATTTATACCCCGCCTTTTTTCCTGCAAGGAACCCAAGGCGGCTTACATAATCCTCCTCCTCCTCTCCACTTTATCCTCACAACAACCCTGTGTGGTAGGTTAGGCTGAGAGTCAGTGACTGGCCCAAAGTCACTCAGTGGGTTTCAGTGTTTATAACCCTAGGCCTAGGTCATCACAATAAAAGAGAAAGAAAATAATCCAGAAAATTACAGAAGTAAAAACGGACAAATTAAACATAGATCATGGGAAATGACTCATAACTTGGAACTGACAAACTAAAATTAATGATAAAAATGTCCCGATACTAATTTACTAACCCTGCCCCCCACTTTAGGCCAGCCCTGCCATTAGGCAGACGAAGGCAGCTGCCTCAGGCGGGAAGCGGGCAGGTGTTGGCGGGCAGAACTGTGTGCGCCGTGAGAACCGCTCTGCCCTCCCCCGCCCCCATGAGCCAGTCCACTGCCCTCGGGGGCAGCACCGGGCCCTGTCCTGGTGTCAGTGTTGAAGTAATATTCAACTGCCAGTCCGGTCCCCGCTTCCCCATATGGAATGGGGGAGCGGGCTACCATCTTGCCCTTCGCCTCAGGCCACAAAAAGCTCACTGACTATTGTGCGACATTTTAGCCCACGGCTGGGCAAGTGGTGGCCCTCCAGGTGTATCCCTCTACAACTCCCACAGCCAATGGCGAGAGCTGAGGAGAGTTGTAGGCCAAAACATCTGGAGGGCCACCACTTGCCCAGCTCTGGTTTGGTCGGTCCTAACGAAAGGTATGGCCCTGTGTATTCCGGATTCCCACCCGCTCTCGACGGACCAACAGGGATGCCGGTGCTTTTTCATCTTCCCGCAGCTTCTATCCAAACAGGAAGCTGCAGTACTCACAGTTTCTTGATGGTGGCTTTCTCCTCCCTTCCTTTACCGGAACCAGAAGCGGCTTCCTTCTGAGTTGGCCCAACCCAGTCCTGCTTCTGTGAAATAAAGCCACTGGGGCGGGGGGTGGAGAGGGGAAGGTCCTATGACTATAGTATGGATTGTAAGAACCCTTTCCCAAAAGTTAAGCATTAATTTTATTTTAACAGATAAGACATACAGTACTGTCTTTACAGATCTCATTAAAATAGGATTTTAATCTATTTTAAAAAACAACTCTTAGGAGCCTTGCTGGGCAAGTCCAAAGGCCTATTTAGTCCAGCATTCTGTTGGCACAGCGATCAACCATACGCTTCCGGGAAGCTCACAAGCAAAACATGATTGCAACAGCACCCTCCTGCTTGTGTTCTCCAGAACTGGCATCCAGCCTCTGATTCAGGAATTCATATACCGCCATCAGGACTAGTAGCCATGAATTGCCTTCTCCTCCATGAATTTGTCCAATCCCCTTTTAAAGCCGTCCAAAATTAGAGGCCCTCACTCCATCTTGTGGAAGTGAGTTCCATAGTTTAACTGTGTGAAGAAGTCCTTCCTTTGATCTGTCCTGAATCTCCCACCATTCAGCTTCGCCCCAGGTTCTAGTATTACGAGAGGGAGAAAAACATCTCCCTGTTTACTTTCTTCACACCATGCATCATTTTATACGCCTCTTTCATGCCCCACCTCCTTACTTGCCTTTTTTCTAAGCTAAAAAGCCCCAAGCGTTGTAACCTTTCCTCATAGGGGAGTTGCTCCAGCCCCTCGATCATTGTGGTTGCCCCTTTGTGCACCTTTTCCTGCTCTACAGTTAGGTCTATCGACAGTGCCATGAAAGCTAAATGGAGGCTCTATGCTACCTCCAGTATCGGAGGCAGGATGCCTATGGACGCCAGTTGCTGGGGAACATGGGCGGGAGGGTGCTGCTGCACTCCTGTCCTGCCTAGTGGGTTTCCCGTGGGCAGCTAGCTGGCCACTGTGTGAACAGAATGCTGGACTAGACGGACTCTTGGTCTGACCCAGCAGGGCTCTTCTTACATTCTTAGAGTTCCCTCTTCAGTGTAAAGCACCGCACAAATGTATGATGTAATAATCACGATAGGATTCAGGGAAGCAATATTCCAGACCGGAGGGGTGGCATTTCCAGACAGATCTGAGCTAGGAATTCAGCACTACTCATGTGCAAACGCATTATACCACTGGCTGGCCAGGTCTGTTTTTCAGGGTCATCTGCCTGGGGTGGAACCAATTTGGGGGGTGGGAGGGTGGCATGTTGCCTTTAAGCTCTGCTTGGGGGCTTCCCAGCAGCATCTTTTTGGGGGGCCAGCCAGAAGTAGCCGGGTCAGGCCGCTGGATCTCTGCACCATTAGTCCTGGCACATCAGTTCACAGGGTGGAGACATATAATGGAGCAGAACGGCCGATTTCACAACAACCCGCGTATTTGAACTTTCCTCTGATATTTCAAGAGGGAAGGAGAATTTCATGGGAGGCTGGTCCCGCCAGCGCACGCCAGCAGCTGTATAAACGGAGCAAGCGATCAACAAGCGAAGAGGCGAGGCTCATCCAGCTTAACTCCTGATCTGCGTTGCATGGTCCGGTCAATCTGAGCTCCAGCGGGTGAAATAAGATTTGTTCTACGTTCCAAAGGATGGCCTCTTAAAAATATTATCTGGCAGCTTACCCAGTGGTGGCTGGTGCCCGTTGGGGCTGGTGGGGCAGAGGGCAAGGCAACTCCTGGCAGAGGCGGAGTCAAGGGGCCATAGTGAAGGAACCCATTGCAGAGAAAAGGGAAACTGAGGCAAATTAAATTTGGGGTCATGCCTGCAAAGCAGGGGCAGGAGAGATCCACACAGCAAGAGAGAAGCACTCTTTGGGACCCCACGTTTTTCTATTCCAGCAACAACTGCCGTTGTGCAGAGAAGAGACACGGAGGCAGGTAACTTTAATAGATTTCATAGATCATAGAGTTGGAAGGAGCCTACAAGGCCATCATCGAGTCCAACCCCCTGCTCAATGCAGGAAACTAGAGGAGGGGTCTCCCATCCAAGTAACAGCCAGGCCTGACCCTGCTTAGCTTTCCACGCTCAGACAAGCTGAGCCAGTGTGAGCCACAGGCCTCAAGATCATTCGTGCAAAGCCAGTGTGTGTGTGTGTGTGTGTGATCTCTTTCTCTCTCTCTGACTCTCCTGTCTTATTTTGAGCACAGGTGGCCCGATCCAGATTGGCGCTGCCCCACCTGCACGAAGAAACACGCCACACCGGAGCTTACCTCTTGTAGCACTGCAGCTCTTCCTGCGCAACCAGCAGCTGGGCCTTCAGCTGGTTGCGTTCCTGGAGCACCTCCCTCAGCTCCTGCAGCGTGAACCGCGGGCGGTTTGCATCCGTGAGATCGATGATCATCTTGTTGGGGCCAAGGTTTACCTATAAATGCCGTGTAACAGCAAACTCAGGGAGTGTGTGTGTGCCAACAGAAAAGGAGCCAAGATGGGGCCGCCGGGAAATGAGTGCAAGGGATTGGCATGCTTGGAACTAAGAACTGGTGCCTGAGTTTTGTTTTCTTCCTCCTCCTCCCTCCCGATCCCTTTTCCTTTTGTGTCATGTCTTTTAGATTGTAAGCCTGAGGGCAGGGACGGTCTAAAATTAATCTTTATAAGCCACTCTGGGAGCCTGTTTTGGCTGAAGAGCCAGGGAAAAAATGCTGTAAATAAATAACACCAAGGTTTGCAGATGTTCAACTATGGAATTCACTTCCACCAGATGTAGTTATAGCCACCATAAGAACAGCCCTGCTGGATCAGACCAAGGGTCCATCTAGTCCAGCATTCTGTTCACACAGTGACCAACCAGTTGCCCACAGGAAACCCACAGGCAGGACATGAGTGCAACAGCACCCTCCCGCCCATGTTCCCCAGCAACTGGAGTACATAGGCATACTGCCTCTGGTACTGGGTGGCCTTAAAAGGGGATTGGACAAATTCATGGAGGCAAAGGCTATCAATGGCTACTAGTCCTGACCTGATTGGCTATATGCTGCCTCCAGTATCGGAGGCAGTATGCCTATGTGCACCAGTTGCTGGGGAACATGGGTGGGAGGGTGCTGTTGCACTCATGTCCTGCTTGTGGGCTTCCTGTGGGCAGCTGGTTGGCCACTGTGTGAACAGAATGCTGGACCCTTGGCCTGACCCAGCAGGGCTCTTCTTATATTCTTATGTACAGGAAAACTTTTTTAAAAGCTAAAGAAGAGCCAGTGTGGTACAGTGGTGAGAGTGTTGGGCTGGGACTCAGGAGATCTGGGTTTAGTCCTCACTCAGCCATGGAACTCACTGGGAGACTTTGGGCCAGTCACTGACTCTCAGCCTAACCTACCTTACAGGGTTGTTGTGAGGATAAAATGGAGAGGAGGACGACTATGTAGGCCGCCATGAGCTCCTTCCAAGAGGAAAAAAGGCGTAATAAATAAAGGGGACCCCCACAAACCCACTGAGAACGGAATACTGAGTGACAGTTGGAAAAGAAAAGTGGGAAAGCATCAGGGACCCCTTTTTGTTTCTGCTTCTTCGCACAAGATGTGGCAACGACTGCTGGCTTAGGCTGCAATCCTATTCACACTTTCCTGGGAGTAAGCCCCGTTGAACACAGCGGGAATTACTTCTGAGCAGACATATACAGGATTGCACTGCCGGATGGGTTTGGGAGGGGGGGGGAAGGATTTGACAAATGTGTGGAGGACGCAAAGTCTGTCAGCTGCTATTAGCAGCGAGAGCTAAATTTATCGATTATTAGTATGGTCTAATAAAAAGATCCCAACAGGGGCGCCAGGCGGGCCTCTCCGGGGGATAAAACCTCCATGTACAGAAGCAGTCTGGCTGGCAGCCGGACGCGGAATGCTGGGTTAGTTTGGCCAGTTCTCCTTTCTGCACTCCACCCTGAGAGACATTCGAAAGAACGAGGATGCCCCTTCCCTTTTTTCGAGCGAGTGACTCACACACGTCGGGGCCCTTGTGAAGTCAACGGGGCGTGGGCTTCCCATCCAGGCGGCGCAAGCCCAAAGAAGAAACCATCTTCCTAAATCCGGAGGCCCCCTCCAGCTTCTTCGGGACCTACCTCTGCTGGGCTCCCGCAGGCTCCCGGCGTCCTGAGCCCCTCCACCTCTCTCCTCAGGCTGTCCCGCTCCATCTTCAGGGCCTCGGCCGTCAGGTTGCTCTCGTTCACCAGCGCCTCCAGCATCTCGAGGATGCTGACCACCTTGAACTGGAAGCTGGGCCACCAGGGCCGGCAGCTCCACGCGGGGCTCGCTGCCGAGTTTATGGAGCTCCCTTCCCAGGATGTAGGAGATGTCGTAGACGTCCTCGGCTGTCAGCTGGAAGGGGCTCTTCCCAAAAACATTCTCGGGGCCGCCAGCGCTGCTGCCTTCCTCCCCTTCCTCCTCCTCCTCCTCCTCCTCCTCTTGGTGCAGCTCAGCTTGCATGCCAAGGCAAACGGGGACGTCCTGGCCTGGGAGGCCCAACGGGAAAAAGGAGGAGGAAGGCTCCAGATGTCTCGGGGTTTCTCGTTGCAGAGCGCAGCCAGCCAGGCAAGGAAAGGAGGCAATCTCCGGGCCGACTTCCTTCCTCCTTCAAAAGTTTCATCTGTGACCCAATCCCGCCCAGGGAGGCTCCAATCGGAGACTAGCAGGAGAGGTGGAGCCAGATTGGGGGGTGGGGGTGGGGGTGGGGGTAACCATGGAGCTGCGGGGGGTGGGGGGGCGGCGGCGGAGAGGAAGAGCGCAGCAGGCAGCCGAAAGAGCGCGCGCCGCCGCTGCGTGCCGCTTGTTGCCGCTCGCTCTGGGCGCGCTTGCTTCGTGCCGTGGGGGCAGCGCCGCGGCCAGGTAATTTTAGACCCTGGACTTAATGGGCTTGGGTGGGTGCCTTTAGACAGCCATGTGCATTGCTTCACGTGTGAAGAGCACAATTAACACGTAGGGTGCATGCAATGCTCTGCATGTTTAGACGGGGGGGGGGAAGCAGTGCTGGCTGGGGCAATGCTGGGGGTTGTTGTAGGACCTTTTTCTGCCTAAGCATGCGCAGGATTGCACCCGTAAGAACAGAGCTTGGCTTTCTGTTTGGTTTTAAATCAGGGTCGGCAAACAGTTGGAACATGTCGAGAATGTAGAAGCAGGTAAGAACATCAGAAGAGCCCTGCTGGATCAGAAAAAGGGTCCATCTCATCCAGCGTTCTGGTTCCACAGTGGCCAACCAGCTGCCCATGGGATCCCACAAGCAGGGCAAAAGCGCAACAGCACCCTCCCGCCCATGTCCCCCAGCAGCTGGTGTACGTAGGCATACTGCCTCTGAGACTGGGGGCAGCATATGGCCATCAGGACTAGTAGCCATGGATAGCCATCTTGTCCATGGACTTTTCTAATCCCCTTTTAAAGCCATTGAAATTGGTGGCCATCACTACACCTTGTGGTAGCGAATTCCATAGATTAACTAGCCCAACGCTTCTCTCCATGGCCCCTCTGCACTCCTATCAGGCCCTGCTTCACAACAGCTTCTACATCGATGTTTTGGACTTCAACTCCCATAAGCCCCAGCCAGCATGTGCAGGAATTGTGCTCCCAGTGCTGTCACCGCCTGCGGGAGGGGGCCGCACCTTGCAATTCAGTATCCCACTGCCAACGTCCACCACTTGTGGGGGGGGAAAGGATCCCAGCTATGGGGTTTCTTGTTTTTAGCAATGTTGAACTTTCAGGGTCTATGGAACTCCCTGCCACTGGAACTCATAAAGGTCAGGTATGGCTGGGTGTTGTCCAAAACATCTGGAGGGCACCAAGGCTGCTGTTACAGTAGCAAACAGTTTGCCAGCTTTGTTAAGAAAGAAAGACTCTGAGCATGTACAGGTTCACATTTTAAACTGACTTAAATCAGAGCACCATCATGCCTACAGGAATAAAATGGAGGCCAGCAGTCCACCCCCTGACTTTCTTATTCTTATTATTAATATTTCTTATTAAATATGCTGGTTGGGGAATGCTGGGAGTTGTAGGATTTTTTCCCCTGTCTAAACATGGATAGGATTGCACCTTTAGCAATGTTATAAATAAAGCATTTCTTAAATCAGGTGACACACGCGGCTTCTGCCACCAGGGGGCGCCCGTTGGGCATCTATTAGGCAAACGCGTCGTCATTTCCCCTCCGGCAGATTCGCGCTGGGCTGGGCCAGTGCGGAGGAGGGAGCCCGTTGGCCAGGCTGGGCTGTGGGGCGGATCCTGCCCTTTTAAGCATCCCGAGTCTTGCCGGAACCAAGGGATCATCTCCTGCTGGGGAAAGCGGTGCCTTCTCCCGGCGAATCAGCCGCTGCGGGTAAGAAACCGCCTCCCTGCGTTACAGCCGCCCCCCCCCCCCCGCGCATGTGGTGGGTGAGTGTTTGCCGCCTGCAAAGATCACGGGGCGGGACGCATGCGGCTGGGGCGCTGTCCGTGCATACTGCCCTCTAGGCTGGAGGAGGGACAAGGTTTTGAGCTGGAGGGGAAGGCGGGGAGTGTGGGCTTGCCCGCTGAGCCTCCAGGTTGCCAACGCACCTGCTGGGTGGAAGCAGCCTGGCCTGCTCCTCTGCCTCGGTTTGGAAACTTATATCTGGCTTGATAACCCCGAGAGAGGACCCTAAAGCCGCTTACAACAAGGAGGGGGGAGCTCGGTGGTGGAGCCCCTGCTTTGCATGCAGAAGGGTCCCAGGTTCTGGGCGGGCGGGGGGGGGGAGAAATCCTGCCTGACTCCCTGGAGAGCCGCTGCTGCCAGTCCGTGTTGACAACAGTGGGCTAGATGGACCGAGGCTCTGACTCAGGCTAAGGCAGCTTCCTGTGTTCCTGTGACTCTGGCCTATATTCTGGCAGGGGCATGCTGGGAGTTGTAGGCCTTTTTTCTGTCTAAACTTGCATAGGATTGCACCTTTAGAGGCCTGCTTAAGACCTACCTCTTCATGCAGACTTTCCCTGAGCTGTGACCCAGCCAGTATAGCGACAGTTTTGTTTTTTTAATTTTTTGTTGTTGCAAGGAACCGGAGGCGGCTGACAAGGTTCTCATCCTCTCCATTTCATCCTCACAACAACCCTGTGAGGTAGGTTAGGCTGAGAGTCAGTGTCTGGCCCAAAGTCACCCAGTGAGTTTCATGGCTGACTGGGAACTAGAACCCGGATCTCCCATGTCCCAGTCCGACACTCGTAACCGCTACGCCACACTTTATTATGTTACCCACTTTGACCATTTTATTGGAAAGTGGTATACAAGTGTATGCAATGAATAAATAATAAGCTGAACTCCTTGAATTTTGGAATGCATAAAAGGGTTGTTGTTTTTTCAGGGATGCTCTTTTCTCTCTCCAGACAATGAATGAGTGGGCACCCATCGCAAAAGAGTATGACCCCCTCAAAGCAGGAAGCATTGACGGCACGGATGAGGAACCCCACGACCGTGCTGTGTGGAGGGGGATGTTGGCACGGTATGTGCCCAACAAAGGTGTCTCGGGAGACCCCCACCTCACCCTGTTCGTAGCCAGACTCAACCTACAAACCACGGAGGACAAATTAAAGGAAGTCTTTTCCCGCTACGGAGACATCCGGAAGGTCCGGCTGGTTCGAGACCTGGTCACTGGGTTTTCCAAGGGCTACGCCTTCATCGAGTACAAAGAGGACCGGGCACTCGTGAAAGCTCACCGAGACGCTAACAAACTCATCATTGACCAGCGCGAGATATTTGTCGACTTTGAGCTGCAGAGGACCCTCAAAGGATGGGTCCCCCGGAGGCTCGGGGGCGGCTTTGGGGGCAAAAAGGAGTCGGGGCAGCTGCGCTTCGGGGGCAGGGACAGGCCGTTCCGGAAGCCCATCAATTTGCCCGCCATGAAAAGCGATTTCTACAGAGAAGGATCGGCGGAAAAACGGGATCGGGCTTGGTTCAGAGAGGGTGCGAGGGACTGGAAAGCGCGGGACCGAGATCACGGGAGGAACAGGGAGCAGAGACGGTCCGAAAGGGAGCGCTCGCGGGGCCGGGGCGAGAGCGAGAGAGACCGCGAGCGGCACGGCAGAGAGGAGAGGAGCAGAGGGAGGGAGGGAAGAGACCGGGAGAGGAAGGAGCGGAGTCGGGACCGCAGCTCGAAGAAACAAAGGGACGAAGACAGGCACTGATGGAACACTCCCGTCTGATCCCGTTTGACCACAGAGCCCCAGCGGATTATGGGTTCGGCTTCCAGAACCAGCACGTGGATAACCCATTTGTAAACTTTGGAAACATGGGGTGGAGCGTTTTTGTCTCCCTGCTCCACCACACACTCTATTAGTCATCCTGTACTGTCTTGCGGATTTCGTTAAAATTGTTTTAGCTGTTCTATTTTTTCCATGTTTTGTATTCCACTCTCTCCAGGCTTTTTAAATGCGTGTGACCGATGCTGCAAAATGTTCACACAGGCATATAGCCGCGGCTCAGGCGAAATGCGTCAGCAATAGAATGCTAACAAATGGCGCAGGGAGAGGAAAGGTCAGTTCGGCTAGGGCAGCCTTGTCCAACCTCATGCTCTCCAAATGTGTTGGACTGCAAGTCCCCTAATCGGAAGCCCATGTGACCGTGCTGGCTGGGAATGAAGGGAGTTGCAGTCCCAACATATCTGGAGGGCACCGGCTTGGGGAAGTCTGGGCCAGGGGGTGGGGGAAATATTCACAGGGCAAGGGAAAAGGAGGGACTGCACTGCATTGGCAGGATGGACGAGAGAAGAACAGGAGTTCGGGGGAAGCAGGAAAAGGGCCCGGATCTTGAGGTTTCAAAAGGAAGGGAAATAAAAGTAGGCAACAGGTTGAGGAGCACATGATGGGCACACACAGAGAAGGGCAGAGCTTGATTGTAGGCCTTTGAGGTGGGAAAGAAAGAAGGCAGCGATGCCTGGTGGGTGAAGGAGGCCTGAATGTTAGGTATTGATGTGGATTAATTAGCCAGAAGTTTGGCAGAGCTGTTGTTTTGGGGGGGAGGGGGGAACCACAGGAGGCTTCTCGTTAATTCAGAAATAGTTTATTTAGAATATTGAAAAAGATCTACAGTTGACCTAGCCCTCTACCTGTCCCCTCCAAACAAACCCTGTTTATTGCATTTTTACCGTACAACACCCTGAATCGTTAATAAAGACACTCATTCACTCTTTTGCATATCCTACTGCTGCGTTCAGTCCCTTTTCCTATACTCTAGACAAGGGGTAGGCAACCCAGAGCCCTCCAGATATTTTGGACGACAACTCCCATAATCTGTAACCATTGGCCAGGCTGGCTGGGGCTGATGGGAGTTGTACTCCAAAATATCTGTATGGCACCAGGTTTCCTACTCCCGCGCTAGACCTTTCCGGACTTGTAACCAGACATGCGACCTTCGGCATTAGGGTACCTTCAGCGCTGTATATCAGTCCAAGGTATTCGTGATCCCACAACACTAGTGCAGAGTTTAGCAGCTAGCAGTGAGGGAGGTTCAGCTTCCTGAGAATCTCAGCTACCAATTTTTAAAAGCAGGGTTCCAGTCCTCATGATTGTTAAGAGAAACATGGTTGCAGTACTTCCTACCTTCTTAGAAGGGGGGCTAGTGGTCAGGAGCTGGGACTGTAGTCCTTTGTACAGCTCCTTCAAGAGTGGAATAAATTATGCAAAACAAGCACGTTTGCACAGTTTATCCAGGATGGAAAATCTGAGTGAGCCCACAGAGGCGTTTTGGATAGCTCTGTCCACTTCTCCATGATCACTTGGAAATCAACTAGAAAAATGTCACATGGAGCAAAAAAAAGAAGCACCCCACCCGACACAAATCTGCACGGATATTCATGCCAAGGACCTGGAGGTACAGTCAAAAGCCCATTTTCTGGGCCTAACAAAAATGTTCCCAAAACAAGAGCAAGCATTTGGAGTTTTCCAGGACTCTTCTTCAGGCTCAATGTTGTTGTTTTTTTTAAAAAAATGGGACGAGGAAAAAGTAGAACTTGATGATAAAGGTTCAGAGGGGCCACAGTTTTTAACGGTCTGAAAATGGAAAACGGGAAGAATTGTGCTCAGGGGGTGCCACACACTGTATACTTTAGGGCAGCCTTGTAAACAAGCCCAGTTACTAGCCTGCAAAGAGCTACCAGCTTGTGTTTCCACACTGGCTGTGGAGGAGGGGAACCCCCCCCCCCTCTGTGGCAAGGGCCAAAGCACGGGCTGCTAGCCCCTTAGCAGGCTAGTAAAAAAAAAAAAAAGGTGTGTTCCACCCAGCGGACTGCTAGAGGGGGAGATAGAGTGATCTCCCCCCCGCCGCCGCCGCCGCCACCAGCACACTCCATTTCCATGCTGTTCACGGAGGAAAGGACTCTTCTTCCTCTACACCAAACGAGGAAACCAGGTGGGCTGGCAGAAGAGGGGCAAAGCGATCTCCCCCCCCCCCCCTGCCTAGGCCAGGCCTTCAGCTTGCACCAAATTCCTTGCGGCATAAAACCCACAAGGCTCTTTTGGGGCTTCAAGAGAATGTACTACTTTATCCTGAAGAAGAGCTCGAAAGCTTGCTCACCACTTTGTGATGTTTTCATTGACCCCGGTTAAGGTGTCACTTTCGGATGTATAGATCTCCAAAATAGATCAATGCAGCTCATCACAATTTTTAGATACAACCAGACATCAGTCAACCGGTGGGAGCGGCTGCAGCATGCACGGGAGAGATGAAATGAAATGAAATGTAGGTTGTCTGCCTTTATTCCTGGCCGGGCTCCTCTGCCTTCTACAGCCGCATGAGAAACTGAAAAATGGGAAGTAACTCCCCAGCTGTGCCCCCCTGAATGGTGCTTCTGAATGCTGGGGTGGGGTGGGGTGGGGTGGGCAGGGATTGAGCTGCAGGGGTGCCCTGCCAACTTGGCATGGAGGAACTGCTCCTTAGCATGCTAACTGCCTGGGTCCAGGAGCAAGTCCCACAGAGCTGCTGTGGGATCGACTTCCTGGTCTGATCCAGCATGGCCCTTCTTCATTTCTTACGTTCTTACCCTCCTGTCCATGTTCCCCAGCAACTGCCTCTGATACTGGTGGCTGTGCATTCAGCGTTCCTGAGAACGCGAGCCCTGCACGTTTAGAACTTCACCCAATAAAGAATTCTGACCAGTCAGGATTCCAACTCGAATAGAGCTCTACACAAAAAAAGCCACCGCTCTTTCTAATAGTGAACTCAGGTGGTGAGTGCCTATAGAAATCGTGCCAAAGTAGGACCGCTGAGAAACAAGAGGTTCCTTATCAGCATGCTCTCGGAAACCCTGAGCTTTGCAGAAGTACCAAAAAAAAAAAAAAAAAACTTACAAAACGCCAGTCCTAAAAGCAGCTCAAGGAGTAGCCACACGAACGCTGAATGCCAGTTTGAAAGGGGAGGAAGAGAGAATACCCTGCTTGGAGGAGGAATGGCTGGCTGGAAGCTTGATCAACCCCTGACATTCACCAGCCGGAGCCAGGTGCAAAATCGCGGCTCAGGAAGGTGTGTGTAGATTTGTGGAAGGTGGTTCTTTCCAGCACCAGGACTGGAGCTTGCACACGGGGGGGGGGGGGGGCACGGCATCAAGGGTAGTAGGCATGGTTGGGCACGTGCCGAGGGGCCCACGCCCCAGCAGCGGCTCGCTGACAAAGAGTCCCCTGGAGCTCCTGCTCCTCCTCTCCGTTGCAACCTGCTCGTTCACGGCTGACTTGCTCCCTGGCCTCTCTGCCTGTCAATCAAGCGAGTGGCAGCCATGATCAGAGGAGGAGGAGCAACAGCAGCTGGTGACCATGATGGCGCTGAGGTGGTGCTGCCCAAGGGCCTCAAAAACCTGGAGCTGCCACGGCTCACACACAGATCCTTTCACACCCAAATGTGCTCCTATTCCACCCCCTCCCTCCCCAGCTGGAGCTATTTAGGTCCCAACCATGTAGATCAGTGTTCTCCAACCTTGGGTCCCCAGATGTTTTTGGCCTACAAGGGCATGCTGGGAGTTGTAGGCCAAAAACATCTGGGGACCCGAGGTTGGAGAACACTGATGTAGATGAAAGGAATTTGCTTCAAAACTGACCAAAGCTCTGGAGGAGAAAACGTCCTTTCTCAAAGAGACATCACCCTTGCAATGACAGAGAGGGAAGAAGATTTTTTTTTTTTAAAGTGTTAGCGTGAATTTCAGCGGTTTAGTTTCCGTTAATGTTGTCAGAGAGTTCAGAGCGAAATTCAAGGCACCGCCACCTGGTACATCATGTTTGAGGCACTATAAATAACAAACCAAAAAAAACAAAAAATACACAGTACTGATCCATTTTGGAGGGTGATCCAGTCCCCAGTATTTTATGTCAGTCGTGTTTCCAAAATGGGTTTGTTCTGCAAAAGGAAGGTGCCAGTTGGACGGCAAACAGGACCTGCCTTCAAGCACGACAGCTAAGCCCAAACGCTGCCTATCTAAAACAACCATTAGAGGGAGCAGAAAAAATAACAATTCTAATAGTTATCAAGAAGTTGCCCTTCTCCAACAAACCAAGCAAGCAGAGTTTGATAGCAACAGGACCATGAATGTAACTCTTTAGTAATGGCAGAGATCTTTTTCTTTTCCTGTTTTTTGGCTTAAAGGAAACCTTTGTTAAGTGAAGTTAATGTGGCGGTCAGAACAATCCACAGGCTTGTTAATTGAACACACAGCCAGAGACCTAGCAAAGTGGCCACACCAGAAGTATACAAAGCCATTGCTACAGAGGCCTGGATCTTGCTTTTGGAGGGCAGTCATCCGAAGGAAACACCGAGGAATCCCTTGTGGAAGATCGGTCCAAAAATACGCCCCTAAGCCAATCGAGATGGGTAAGGCGAGGGGGACCCCTTGGTGGGGGGGATGCACGGCCCGCCACGCAAGTTCCTCCATGATTTAATGTGCCGGTACCAGAGCAACGAAACACCGCCAGGTTCCAGTCACAGGTGCTGCAGGGCCTCCAGGCCTTGTTCGGTGTACGCATCGTCCTTGTTCGAGTCGGCCCATTCACCAAAGGAACCCTGGAAGGAGGCGTTTCTTTGGCTCGCTTGCATCCGTTTCTTGTCGCGGGAGAAGAAACTAAACCTTCCGAAAGGGAGGGTGGGTGGGAAGGGGGAACAAAAGCAAAAAAGACACCACAGAGGTTAAGACCTTGAAGCTTAGAGGAAGGATGGACATGGAGATGTTTGCAGCGCTCAGTAAGACTTCAAGATCGTCAAACATGGCCAATATTCCCACAGTGGAGACAAAAATCTGATCTCGTCTTTGGAGCCCAACCCTGTGAAACCAGACAAGTTACCACAAAGGTCTAACGCGGCCTTTCCCAACCTGGCAGACCTCCAGATGTGTTGGACTACAACTCCCAGCATTCCTCACCATTGGCCATCCTAGCTGGGGCTGATGGGGATTGAAGTCCAAAACATCTGGAGGGGACTAGGTAGGGGAAGGCTGTCTAAAACTGTATGTCCACACTTTAAAACTGTATGTCTGTACTTAGCGCTTTCTGTTGTTCTGCCAAGTGAAACAAAAACAAAAGTGAGCAACCAGGCAGGGTAATTTTAAACTGTAATTGTAATTATTTTTGTTGTCTGTGTGGAGGGCGGGTTCTCTTTATTGCTTTCGATACTACTTGTTACGAGCATGCAGAAAAACATGGCCAAATCCTGCCTCTAGGCCAAAAACGAGGGGATTTTCAGATGGGCTGACTCTAAGCAGGTCTCGTGGTAAGCACAGAGCCATCCGATAGTGCTTGGCAAGGATCCAAGGTTTACATTCCCAGAGTCACCCCTTTTGACTCGATTAATAGCCTTGAGCAAGCTGTTTCTCTCCCAGCCTCAGTTTCCCATTGGTAACGTGGGTTGTGGGGATGAATGCAGAGGCTGGGCAAAGGAATCTGTTTTACCGAGGGGCCAAGATGCCTATCAGATCCAGTATTCATGTCTCTGGATTGACTAGGCGGGCGGGCGGGCGGGGGGAGGGAGGGAGGAATCCAACCTTAATTCCCACATTTTCAAAATGAGTTTGTAATGCAGCAGAGAGAGGAAGAGGTTGCCCTATTGATAAACCTAAGCAGTGCTTTTTTTCTGGAGAAAAAGGTACCGGAACTCTTGGATTACATTTCCTCGGGAGTAGATGGTGATTAAATTGTAATGTAATTAATAGAAGAAAAGGTGCTGGAACTCAGTTCCGGTGAGTTCCACCAGAAAAAAAAGCCCTGAACCTAAGTCCAAAACTCTTGAGCACAGATAACTACCGGTAACTGCCCTGAGTTTGGGCGTCGTAGATTTTACGGTTAATAGTCTTACTGTGCAACCCAATGCGTGTCTACTCAGAAGAAAGACCCATTCAGTACAATGGGGCATGCTTCCAGGTAAGCGTACATAGGATCGCAGGCTTCGTTACTGTGGATTTACATTGGCACGGCACAGCCTAGCAGCAGCAGCAGCGTCCAACTATTTTCTTATACAATTAAAATGTAACCTGAATTTAAAATACAGAAAGAAGAGCAGGAGGCAATCCAGGCAGCCCGGTTGCCCAAGCTCCTAAAAGGTTGATGTTGCTATCTAGGAATTTGAAGGATTTTTCCAGCCAGGAGACATACAGAGAGAACAGGATCGCTTCCCCAGGTCTTTTAGCGGTCATCACAGCTATGTCACGCTCCATTCTGGGCACCGTTTGTGTCTTAAGATCCTTTGCCTCGCCACAGAATGGTTTGCAGGCACTTTGAACCATGCAGCAAACACCAGTTGCTGAATTTGGAAATGCTCGTTCACTGCTGTTTGGAGGTTTGCTACCAATTTGAGTCTCATCACAAGCTGACAGGCTATGCCAACACTTGAGGTTTTGTCAGTTAAGCAATGCAGCGTAAAGTATTTCATCTACTGAAAATCAAATTCTTAAAAAAAAAATATCTGCCACAATCTGTCAGTAGGCAGGCATCCAAAAGCAGGATTAAAGCGTTAGTGATTAATTTGCTCATATATAATAGGCTAACGACAGGCTCTCTGAGAAGCACACACACAACCCTCCGTCATTGGTAGAACACCACTGATGTCACAGAATGTTTAAACACATTCTGACTGCTAAGGGGAAAGGCCCAGTCACAGCACGTTAACAAATGGTGCCAGTTTCGTAAAGGGGACACGATGTCAGCTGGGCTAGAAAGGCCTGTAGATGGTAGCCTGGCAGGCAAGGGAACTTCAGATCGGGGGCTGTCGGCTAAGGAGCCAAGGCAAGGCAAGGCCAAAAAGGCAGAAGGCATGCGCTGAGTCTCACCTCTTTCAGGCCAAGGGCCGAACTCCATTTGGAGAAGCTCTCAGGGGCCACATTCCAACCGTAGGTGGGGCCGAAGGCAAAAGGGGTGGGCCCCCAAATCCCAGCATATTTGAGCTTAAAGCTCTTCCTGCCAGTAACTAAGCCTTGAGAGAAAGCATTTCAGCCTTTTAGAATGGGTGTGTGTGTGTGTGCAAAAGCCGGGAAACCACCAAATGATTGGTGTTTGGGGAAGGGGGGTGGGACCAGGGGAAGGGGGCGTGGCTATCTGGGGGACCCCAGGTGGGCCGTCTTTGGCCCACAACCCTGAGGTTTTGCACCCCTGCTTTGAACCAACCAACCAAATATTTACTCAGAAATCTCTAACTGAGATTCATGGCCCATAGGATGACCAGTTTAGACAAAATGGAACACAGACGTCCTGATAAATAAGTGGGTACAGATCATGCAGCAAAGGAGCATTCTGATTGGCCACCTTTTTTTTTTTTTTTTTTTTTAAAGGAATTGTTTATGATCCCACAGTCAGCCAATGAGAATACGACCAGGGTTAAAGTGAGGAACAGCAACATATCATGCACAAGATAGGGGAACAAGAACTCCACGGTAACCAATTAAAAAACAAAAGTTCCTACAAGGGACATAAGTCTTCTTATTGGCTGCAATGTGGGATCATCGGGGATCAATCCGGCAGCTACCATGGGCATTATGGCTGTAAACATCCTGATTGGGAAAGTACAGAAATAAAAGAGGTAAGAGACTTGGGTAAGAATTTAAGGTATTCAAATACACACAGAGAGAGAAGAGAAGTAAATAAAGGAAACCACACAAACAAAAGACATAGGCGTTAACTCAGGAGTATTACACACAGGATTACGTATATTATTAACGGGTGGGGGAAAGAATCTGTACTGCCCCAGAAGGCCTCTGAACATAAGAAGAACCCCGCTGGATCAGACGAATGGGTAGGTCTGTCGAGGGTAGGCATGGTTGGGCAACTGCCAAGGACCCACGCGCCCGAGCAGGGACCCACTGACAATAGTCCCCTGGAGTTGCTCCTCCTCTTCACCATTGCAACCTGCTTGTTCAACTGCCTCTCGCTCTGGCTGTGACGGTGCTGGTGAGAAAGGGAAGCAGGAGATGTCCCATTGCCTACTTGCTCCCTGGCTCTCTGCCTGTCAAGGAAGCAACGAGGAGGAGGAGGAGGAGGAGGAGGAGGAGGAAGAGCAGCCGAGGGTGTCTTACCCATGGGCCCTCCCAAACCGGGAGCCAGCACTGCTGCATGCCCCAGAGAATCACGGAACCTAAGAAGAGCCCTGCTGAATCAGACCAACGGATACATCTATCAACAGCTCTTTGCTACAACAGCAGAACTGAACCCCCATGATTTAAAGCAGTATACCTTAGAGCAGGGTTCTTCAACCTTGGGTCTCCAGATGTTGCTGGCCTACAGTTCCCAGCATACCCAGCCAGCTAATGGCTAATGGCAAGGGATTCTGGGAGCTGTAGTCCAGCAACATCTGGGGATCCAAGGCTGGAGAGCCCTGGCGTTAAGAGTTTCAAATGCTGGAAAAAGAGGGGATGGCTAACTCCATCATGCCCTGTTTGAGAGCTCACAAAGGCATCCAGGTGGCCCTTGTAGTCAACAGGCACCATCCACGCACAAGAGAGGACATCAGCAGGCTTGGGGGAACCCCACATTTTGCAGAAATACAAGAAGTCTTTGCAGGAACCCTAAGGAGGAAAAATCCCCCCCAAACAGCTTTGCAGGAACCCTAAGGAGGAAAAAAATCCCCCCCGCCCAAACAGCTCACTGAGGACTGCAGATGTAGCCACAGAATATCTAGTGTCTGTTGGGAGTGGTGGGAAGACTAGAAAAACAGGGTGATGGTGGAGTATCCTGGAAGAGTGGCATGGCTGGCTGGCACTCTGAACATGGTCACTTCACGCTGCAATGTTTTGTTGCAGGTCTCACTTCTATAACAGCAAACTCAAATTCTCCGAGCGTAGATTGTTATGTAGCAAAAACAACACCATCCATGCCCAGGAGGGACGCATCAGCGGATGTGGGGGAACCCAAGGTCTGCAGGAGGACAACAAAATCTTTGGGGGGGGGATCCTAAATGCAGAGAGGACCCCAAAACAGCTCAATGTGGACTGACCATCCTTGGTGGGAAGGTAATTCAGGCTGACTGTTGGAACTGGGGGGCTGCGGGAGAGAAGATCTGAAAAATCAGGGAGGAAGAAGAAATAGAGGGAGTGCCCAGGCTGGCTGGCACCCTGAGCAGGAAGTGACACACAAAGCAACGTTTTATCTTGCTGTTAATTAAGGACACAGCTGAGATCCCTCTGGCACTTGGTGATTGGTTTTTTGTTTGTTTGTTTCTTGGCTGCTTCTGACCTAAGCACAGCTCCGGAGACATTCCCGCCGGAGCTGCCGTTGGGAGCTGCTATTATTAGAGTCGAAAACAACGCACGCGGTTATTATTATTATTCTCAACCGGCTATCTACGGTTACGCGGCGCGGCTGGCTGTGTCTCATCGAGCAACACATGCACACCCACACAGAGGCCTTTGTCTCCCTCCTTTTTAAGGACAGCATGGATTGTCAGGTCAGCCACGAACAAGTGAGACCAACCTTCAAAACAAAAGGGCGCTTTTTCTGCTCAGTGCACAAAATTATGGAGGGCAAAGCCGGCCTTTTGAAAACCAGACGGAACTCAAATCCTGCCCAAGGGTTGATACTTTAAAATTTCATACCATGTTAGTCTCTCGCAAGCAACTGGCGGGGCGGGGGGGATCACATCACCTGAATTGCTTGCTTCACACACACACACACACACCGTTGCATGTGGTAAAGGTAAATCCCTCAAGGGGAAATGTTCTAGCAGACTCTCGTAGAAAAATATTCTGAGAAAACTGTGTAAAATCTGGATTAAAATGGAAACTTGTAGCTGCTGAAGTGGGAAAGTTACACTGAAAGGATGTGACGGAATGAGTCAAAACTGATGTGTAAAAGAGGTGATTTTTGTGGTATTATAGGGTGATTCAAAGCATGTATGATAGAGGTTGTTGAGCATATTTATTTATCAGAGGCTTTTGTTTAAAAGCAGTGGCACCCAGGAGGCATAGTGCAGTAAGCTCCCCGTGTTTAAAAACACCCTTGAAAGAAGATCTTACTTACAGCCGTTTGATTCCAGATTCTTGCTGAGTGGAAGGTTTTGAATTAATTATGGTTGTGGGTTGTGGAGACCTCGTTTCCTCATCAGCCTCATCACTTGAAAAAAACAGAAGATAATATGTGTACAATTTGTATACCAAATTCTCTTACACTGGGGGTGCACAACCTCCAGCCCGGGGGCCAAATCCAGCCCTCCTGGGGTTACCCGGACACACCTCCTTCTCCTTGCCCCGCTATCCTATTGTAAATGTTTTAGCAGTTTAAGCTGTTCTAAATTTTGTATGTTACAGATTTTATGTTTTTATTATCTTGTATTATGATGTGTATTTTTTGTAAACAGCCCAGAGACCTTCTGCTATTGGGCTGTATAGAAATGAAACAAAACAGAATTAAATCATCATCATCATCATAATCTACATTTATATCCCACCTTTCCCCTCTTTACAAGGAACCCAAGGCGGCTTACATGGTCATCCTCCTCTCCATTTTATCCTCACAACAACCCTGTGAGGGAAGTTAGGCTGAGAATCAGTGACTGGCCCAAAGTCACCCATTGAGCTTCGTGGCCGAGTGGGGACTAGATCTTGGATCTCCTGAGCCCCAGTCCAACACTCTACCACTACGTCACACTGGCTCTCATAGAATCATAGAACAGTAGAGTTGGAAGGGGCCTATAAGGCCATTGAGTCCAACCCCCTGCTCAGTGCAGGAATCCAGGTTAAAGAATCCCTGACAGATGGCTGTCCAGCTGCATCTGGAATGCCTCCAGTGTGGGAATGCCCACGACCTCCCTAGGTCATTGGTTCCATTGTTGTATTGCTGTAACAGTCAGGCAGTTTTTCCTAAGGTTCAGCCGGAATCTGGCTTCCTGTAACTTGAGCCCATTATTCCATGTCCTACACCCTGGGGTGGTCGAGAAGAGATCCTGGCCCTCCTCTGTGTGGCAACCTTTCAAGCACTTGAAGAGCGCTATCCTATCTCCCCTCAGTCTCCTCTTCTGAAGGCTAAATATGCCCAGTCCTTTCAGTCTCTCCTCATAGGGCTTTGTTTCCAGTCCCTTATCATCTTTGTTGCCCTCCTCTGAACCTTTTCTACTTCGTCTGCATCCTTCTTAAAATGTGGTGCCCAGAACTGGATGCAGTACTCAAGATGAGGCCTAGCCAGTGCTGCATAGAGGGGAACTAGTACTAGTACTTCATAATAATGATGAAGATGCTACTGCTGTCTCCATAAGGAAGAGGGGGGTAGATATTTTTATATTTTAATGAGAACTAAAAACGGAGGGAACTGGCCTGAATTACTCCTGCCCCCCACCCTGTTCCTATGGCTACTGTACGCCAGATAATTTAGAAGTGGATCTAGTTAATCTGAAAGCGAGCCTGGACTCTAAACCAAGACAGTTCCGCATCCTGCCTCCGTTCCACTCCTTCTAGCTAGAGTGGGCATGCACCCTGGGTCTAGCGGTAGCCCCCAGATAACCGAGCATCGGACTGCTGCCTAAGGGTCCAATCCCGTTGAAATCAAAGCATCTTCGGCCCGCTTCACTCTGCATAAGGTCAGGCTGCAAGGGATAGGAATGGGAAGCCACACTCCGGCACACCTCTTATAATACAGAAGCTCCTCCTGCAGCAAAAAAACTTTAGACTTCAGTTCGTTTCTCTCGTGCAAAACATCCCGCAGCTCTTGCAAAGTAAACCTGGGACGATTGGGATCTTTCAAATCCATGGCCATCTTCTCCGCTTCCGAGATGTATTCGTCATTGTTTGGTTCTTCTGCCTGGAGGAACGAACGGAACGGTGAGTTAATGCTTTGGCTTGGGTCTCACTTAAAGATCCATTTGCTACTGAAAAAGGCTCGTCATCTTAATCTGTTTTTATCATTACATATACCGTATATTATTATTACCATACATTTATATCCCACCTTTTCCCCTCTTTACAAGGAACCCAAGGCGGCCTACATAGTAGTCCTCCTCCTCTCCATTTTATCCTCACAACAACCCTGTGAGGTGGGTTAGGCTGAGTTTCAGTGTCTGGCCCAAAGTCACCCAATGAGCTTTGTGCTCAAGTGAGGACTGGAACCTGGACACTACATTGCAGAGCCCAGGGATGCATCCAGATGAGGCTTTTATGGTGCCATTGCCCTAGAGAATTTTATGGGGGGGAAGGCGAATCCAGCTGTCATCCCTCCCTCATAACCCTCCCATGCTTTCCCACGGTTTCTTCTGTCTTCCTTCTTACTGCAAAAAAATCCGTGAAGAAGAAAAAAGATGGAATAGTTGCATGATGCCTTCTAGTAAGAGCCCTCCACTGGAATGCAAAATTAGCACCCTCAATGCTAATTTTATGCCAAGCTAGGGGGCCTTTGCTAGGGTCAGGGACCAATCAAAACGCAGGCATCCAAAGTTCTGCTCCTAGGGAGGAAAAACAGGGAGAAAAACAGAAAATGGGAGGGGGGGTCTGCTTCCCCCCCCCTCAGGCCAAAATACTCCCTGGGGAAAAATGAGTGTGTCCCCCCCCCCAATTTTAATTTTATTTCCAGTTTTTCCCCAGGCCTTCACATCTCTATCCTGGGACCAAACTGGCTTGCTCTTTCCTGGTGTTTTAACATTGTGCCTCCCCTTTGGGAGGAACTGACTTTTCCACCACATGCCATCTTGAGTCAGCCAAGACACAAAAAAAGACGCAGCCAACGGATGCCTCAAGCCAACTGTCCGGTACGGGCTGTGACGAGTGCGCGTGGTTATTTCGTCTCGCTGCCTGAGCCTGTAATTACAGCCTCACCTCCGTGTTTGGCAGAGAAAGCTGGGAACGGCTCTAATGAGCGAAGAGGCGCCGCTGTCGCCCTGAACCGGACAAATGACAAAAACGGCCGTAAGAAAGCAACCATTCTCTCCCCGGGGATTTGCAGACAAAAGTGGGCCCAGCAGGACAGGCCCTTCCCCACTGTCAGTCACTCAGTTAATCGAGACAAACAAGAGTTGATTTCCCCAACCCCACGGGCCCTTGGGAGAGGGGTCCAAAGCATCCCATGAAACGGGATCGCGTTATAGGTCTGATCTGGAGCGGGAGCAGGTGGGGATCTATGCTACTTCTTTCAGTCTCGGCCACACAGTATAAAGCAGGAGTACATACGGGACCTCTTTCAGCCTCACCATCCCAGCAGCAGGTGGGGCAAAAAAACAAAAACAAAACATACACCAAATTATCCGCGGTTTAAGGGAAAGGGGAGGGGCCAGCAGAAGGGGCG
This sequence comes from Shinisaurus crocodilurus, assembly GCA_021292165.1. Taxonomy (NCBI): domain Eukaryota; kingdom Metazoa; phylum Chordata; class Lepidosauria; order Squamata; family Shinisauridae; genus Shinisaurus; species Shinisaurus crocodilurus. Next base: position 25,772,882 of record CM037890.1, read on the forward strand.
TGGCCATTTGGGCAGCGGAGAGGCTGGTGGCTCCTCCAGTGTCGGGGTGTGTGTGTGTATCCACCTTGGGTTTCAGTCTGAACTTTCAAGGAGCTATCTATGGTGCCGAACCCTAGCCCCAAAGGGCTCAGTACCGCGTGGATAGCCCCTTTAAAGCTCAGATTGAAACCCAGAGTGGATACACTGCCCTACGGACATAGGAGCCACCAACTACTTCTGCATTTGGGGGACCCCAGAGGGCCGGCTTTGGCTCTTGGGCCTGAAGTTCCCCACCCCTGGTATAAAGGATTTTGCCGATGGTATATTCGGGCCCAGGTTTAGAAGTGGACAAGTCAGGCAGTGCCGGCTCCAGGCTTTTGAGGGCCCCTGAGCAAGACACCCTCCGTGGGGGCCCTCCCTCAGCGCGTCCGCCTTCTCACTCCCGTGGTCACCAGCTGCTCCGCAGGAAGGAACCCAGTCTTTGTTGCAAGGAAAGTAAACAGAAATAGAACTAGATTATCTCTTTTCACCACCTCCACAAGAGGTTTTAAATGCCTCCTGGTTTTTATTCTACAAACTACATCACTTAATACATCATCCTCATCCTCATACCACCATTGGTTAATGGCTTTAGAATATTCCGGTTTCTGGGCAGCCCTGCAAAGTTAACACTGACACCCAACGAAGGAACAAAAGGACAAAACAGGCAATTGTCTGTTGTTGGCAAAACAGTAGATCTAATTAAATCCCTGGAATGGGAGCATTTTCCAGAGAATACAGTGAATGAAGCAGTAGGGAAGGAAAAACTGAAAGGAAAAACACACGCCCTTTGAGCAGACACAGGAGTAGGGGGCATCCAGCACTTAAAGAAACGTAACTTTAAGATTCAGCACGAATTTGTTGATCTGCATAAGTGGAGAGGTAGTGCAGTGTAGTGGTTAGACTGGGGCTTGGGAAGCCCAGGTTCCAATCTCCACTCAGACATGAAGCTCACTGGGTGACCTTGTGCTAATCACTCTCTCTTTTGGCACCTAACCTACCTCGCAGGGTTGTTCTGAGGATAAAATGGGGGGGGGGGAGAGAGCCACATATGTCTCCTTGAGCTCCTTGAAGGGAAGGCAGGATATAAACCCAACAGATAAATAATAAAACTAATAAATTCCGCAAAGCTATTAATTGGGACAAATTTACAGAATATATTCTGCTTCTGTTCATTACAGGGAAAGGCAAAGAACTAATCAAGGCACACACAAAAAAAGCCCCTCTTCCCTCAAACTACAGGAAATCCTGTTTGCTCTCCAGCTCCGTCACTTTCTAGCTTCTTGAGATTTCACCCGGCTTTGCTTACATTTCCAAGCCTAAACCTTGAGAGCTAGAGGCTTGCTTTAAAAACAACAACACAGTAACAAAAGACTCCCCAAAAAGGATGTTATGGGTTGTGTCCAGTAGCAAAGTTTCAACTGTAGTTTAATCACAGTATCATCATAACCAACACAACTGTTTGCTGTGTAACATTTCCTTCAAATATCACATAAATTAAGCCATTTTATTAATATCACATAAATTAAGCCATTTCTGGAAAAAAGAGTTTCTCTAGGCTCCCCATCCCCAGGTATAAAATGATCAATCCCTTGAATTATTAGGGAAAAAGCATAGGCTTGGCCCAGGCAAGGGATCCTTCAGGTAGCACAGGGTCCAGAACCTGGTGCAATATGTGATACCCTGAGAAATCTGTGGGTTGTTAATTTTTTTTTTTTTAAGCCGAAGCTCCTAGTCCTCACCATTATATGCTGAAACCTCTCCTGAACCCATTCCAACCCATCACCCATTTCCTCATTAGAAAAACAAATAAAGCAATTTGAACATACAAAAACATCGAAGCAGAATTACATATGAATATCTTAAGTGGTATAATTTGTTCTGCACCCGGAATTTCTGAGTATTCTGGTTACAGAATTTAGATCTGAGAGTGCAGAGAAGGATATCAATACAAACAACACTGCAGTCGGTGTCTATGCGGTTGTATTAATTTTCCATCTCTTGCAATGTTGCCGAAAGAAGACCACGGTTCATACTTTGTGGTCTTCAACAGTTTTAACTTTTGCTTCTCTGCCCTAGGTCTCCACTGGCTGTGAACATCCAAGTTCAGTGCCATCTTTTGAGAGGCTCAGACATAAACAAGAGAGGCAGACACATTTCCCAGCCCTCATAAGCTCTGCAGCAGTGCAGAAGGTCGGGCATATCAAATGAGCTCACGTATTTAAAAACCAAAAATTGCACTGGAGGGGCGGGTGGGGGAGGCGAGTACAAGATACAGTTCTGGCCTGTGGGATGCATTCCAGTTTATCCACTGAGATGCAGCCAAATCCAATCTTAAAATAGATCCTGTGTTGCTTCCGTGGGGTTCCCCCCCCCCGCTCAAATAATATGTGAACTGTACACATGATAATATCAAACATTCAAATTATTTGCAATTTCTTGTACAGTAATGCCTTGGATTGCAAGTAACTTGGTTTGAGAGCGTTTTGCAAGACAAGCAAAGTTTTAAATATTTAATTTTTTTTAACTTGATATACAAGCGACATCTTGCAATACAAGCACTGTAGTACGGCTTAAATTAAAAATCTCTGTACAAATTTTTTGGGGGGGATTTCGTATTGATATGAGTGTTTTGGATTACAAGCATGTTTCCGGAACGAATTATGCTCTCAATCCAAGGCATGACTGTATAGCCCTGCTGGATCAGACCAAAAAGGTCCATGTAGTTCCCCATCCTGATCCCCACAGTGGACAGCCAGACGCATCCAGGAAACACACCGGGAAGGTGCAGAGCTAGATCTGGCCTACATGGGCCAGATGAGAACAGTGAGCACGGCGGCCATGCCAGCGAGGACATCCAGCCCCGCTGGCCCACTTGAGCTTTTCTCCATGTGGAGAGGAGTTCCGTGCTTCTCTCAGCACGGAGAAGGGTGCTCAGCGCCCCCACTGAGAGAAGTAGCCGCTCATCCCAGCACCATCTGAATCCCTTGCCTCGAGCGGTGCCCAGCATCCTCGGTCTGTTTTTGCTAGCGGCTGAGTCCCTGGCCAGTCGCATCCCTACTGTCACCTCTGATCTGCAGTATTTGCCACTGCAGAGAACTGCCCGGCGGCACTCAAGCAGGGCTGTCCAGAATACCCACCGCGCCTCGCGCTGAGGACGGAGTCACGGACGAAGGGGCCCCAGAGAGCGCCTCGGACTGCCACTTTGCCGCAGCGGTAGCAAATAGAGCTTCAAGTTTTAAACAGTATTTGCCGCCACTGTGGCAAAGTGGTGGTGGCACAGGCACTCTCCAGGGCCACCTCGCCCATAATGCCTCGCACCGAGGAAGGACCCCTGTGACACTGGGGGTGAGAAGGCCCCGGAAATGCCAGGGGCGCCCGCACTGTCCCTGAAGAAGCACAGTGGCAAAAGCAATTAAAAAGACAGAACAGAGGGAAGAGGCAAAGGAGCCGGGTTTGCCCGCTTGCCTCAGGTGGTGCAAGGCGCCCCCGGCTCATTGGCCAACCTTTGGCCACTTACGCTCTCTCAGGCTAGCCTACCCTCTCAGACAAAATGGGTTGTGGGGGGAGAAAGCCAAGTACACAGGGCCGGGCCATGACATTTTGTTGCCTAGGCGGAGGACAAGATGGCACCCCCTCCCATTCCATGTACAAAAGCTGACTGGACTGGCACTAATGATGGAAGACACTGACAAGAGCCAGTGTGGCGTAGTGGTGAGAGTGTCAGACTGGGACTCAGGAGATCCGGGTTCTAGTCCCCGCTCAGCCATGAAACTCACTGGTGACTTTGGGCCAGTCACTGACTCTCAGCCTAACCTACCTCACGGGGTTGTTGTGAGGAGAAAATAGAGAGGAGAATAACCTTGTAAGCCGCCTTGGGTTCCTTGCAAGAGGAAAAAAGATGGGATATAAATGTAGTAGTGGTAGTAGTGGTAATAATAATAATAATAATAATAATAATAATAATAATAATAATAATAATAATATATTGAAGAAAAACATTCTCCACTGAACTTGAAGGCAGCAGGCTATCTTAGGGGGCGCAGAGTAGGCCGCAAAGCACACAGTTCTCTCCTTGAACCAGGACCGGTGCAGGGCAGTTTGGCGCCCTAGGCTAAATTATATTTAGCGCCCCCCCTCTCGTGCCGTGGGGGGTGGCTCCGGAAAGCAGCCCTGCTCTGCAACCTCCCGCCGCCACCGCCGCCACCGGACCCCCCCCCCACACGCTGCCGCTGCTGCTGCCGCCCCCCACCTACCTTCCCACGCCTCCTCCGAAAAGGGACCCCCGCGCTCTGTTTTTGGCCGGGGGAAACCAGAGCAACAGGGCTGTTTAAGCCCTGTTGCCCTGGTTCCTCCCGCCAAAACAGAGCGCGGGCGGGGCTCCGGAAACAGCGCGGAGAAGGGAGGTGTCGGGGGGGGAGGTGGCGCGGAGGCGAAGCGAGGCGAAGTGGGGGGGAGGCGGCGTGGGGGGGGGAGGCGGCGCAGAGGCGAGGCGAGGTGAGGTGGGGGGGGAGGCGGCGCGGAGGCGAGGCAAGGTGGGGGGGAGGCGCCCAGGCTCGGCCCCACCACTACTCCGGGCGCAATCCCCCGCACTGACCTGGCTTTCTCGGTGAGGCGGGCGGGCGGGCAGGGCAGGAGCGCGCCGGCAGCGAAGAGGAGCGCAGCGTTCTGCGCCCTCTTCCGCTACGCGCCCTAGGCAACAGCCTAGTTGGCCTAGCGGTAGCGCCGGCCCTGCCTTGAACCCCTTGCTGCGGCCTCCCAGCATCTGCTGCCTGAGGTGACTGCCTCACACTGCCTAATAGTAGGGCCAGCCCTGCCAGAACACCATCTTGAGGTCCTTGGGGGAAGAATGGAATATAAATTCAATACATTTATAAGACCGTTTCGTTTTTGATGTACAGGTAACAAAGCTCCGCCTACCCGAATTTCTTCTCCATTTTGGCTGTGCTCCCCCTGCACTTTCTCGCGGAGTTTTCCCAGCTCAGCCCTCAGCGCTCCCATCTCCTGCTCCTTCGTCTGTAGATACGCCTCCAACTCCACTTTCTGCTCGATCAGAGCTTTCCCCTGAGCCTCCACGACGGTTATTCTGTGGCGAAGGTCGTGATTAATTTTCATCAGCCTGTTTTGCTGTTGCTGAAGCTGCAAGAGAGCATGTGAGAGCGAGCGAGAGGGGAGCAAAGGAAGCAGCTGATAAGTCACCACAATTAAATTACAAAACATTCCGTTTATATTTTATATATAACAAAAGAGGGCATGTGTCTGTCTGTCCGTCCGTCCGTCCGCACCATAGCGTCAAGGCCATGAAACCTAGACACCTAAAACTTGGCATGCATACTAAGGGGACCCCTAGGGGTGCACACCTCAGGTTTACTTTGATTTTTAAAGGCATTAATTAATTTTAATTAATTTTTAATGTATCCAGGTGGTTGAAGACTGCAGTAACATCTTCAGTCACTAGGGGGACACTTCCCTGATCAGCGCATCACTTTGCAATCCACACAGTTTGAAGCCAAGGGGAGATTAGCAAGCCAAGAGACAGAGTTATAAGGCTTCTCCTTCCTCCCTACTTTGGGGCAGCCCCCTCTCAGGGGAATGGAATGGACAGACCCCCTCCCTCAGAGGGCTATAGGGATGCACCATGCCAGGGGGCACGCCTAGGGGTGCCACCAGTTACACTGTCACTCAGATAACATGTCCGACTCTGACAACTGTGCAAATTTGCAAAAAGGCTGTGCTGTATCAAACCAAGGATTATTCCAACCCGTGCAAAGCCAGGTCCGTTCCCTAGTGTGTGTGTGTGCATATATAAGGAAACAGGCTACCAGACAAGTTATCCAGAAAGTACTCTATATTTCAGGAACTATTTTTAATGTCAAATTATTCACTGCCGCCAAGATCCAAGTGGGATCATCCAGACACTCGTTTTTAACTGACTTAAATATTTCCACTTAAGCTTAGCCTTGCTAGTTCAGATGAAACGTCCATTTCATGTCCAGCACTGGTCAGCCAGAAGCCCCCATGAAACCTCACAAGCAGTTGGTTCTAGAGATGGCCGTCCACAGTTGCCTGCCCCCAGCATCTGGTACTCTGAGGTATACTTCTTCTGCACGTGGAGGTTCTATTCCCTGCTGTCACAGCTAATAGCCAAGTGATCTAGACCCTAGCCTCCTTGAAACTGTGGCATATCTAAGGGTGCAATCCTATGCGCATTTAGACAGAATAAAGCCCTACAACTCCCAGCGTGCCCCAGCCAGCATGGCTGGCTGGTACATGCTGGGAGTTGTAGGGCTTTATTCTGTCTAAACTTGCATAGGATTGCACCCTAATGGATTTAGGGAGTAGGCCTCAACCCTAAAGATAACTTGGCATTACCGTACTTCATCATTTCTTCCAAGGGGGGGGGGGGCGAAGACACTTACCGCTTCCACATCCTCATTTTTAAGTCCAAGTTCTCTATCCTTTGCTCTGATTTCATCCCTTTGTTTATCCACCACTTCTTTTAGCTTTTTCATCACTTGTCTTTCCCGTTCTGACATTCCTGGTATAAAAAATTGAGCGACAGAGAGAGAGAGAGAGAGAGAAGAAGAAATAGTCAGTGATAGTAGGCCTAGATTGCTTCATTACTCCTCTTAAGTGAACACCTTAGACTGTTGACAATCCCTAGCGAGGGTAGCCATCTTTTTCTGGCTGGGCTCCCGGCACCTTTAACCACACGGCAGGCAGAAGTTCAGCAGGTGAGTTCCGTCCAACAAAGGGTGTTTGAGAAAGCTGCACCTGATGGATGTCTGCCTGTCACGCAGCAGATAACAGCATTGCAGCCCTGCCAGGGCGGGAAAAAAAAGTGGCAATATGGAACATCGCAAAGAAAACAGTACATGCTTGAGGCAAGGGAACTGTGCCTGTTCGATAATACACATATACCTCCCCACATCTGCAATGGCTGCCAGTTCTATATTCCAGGGCACAGCCGAAAAGCACATGATGCAGTAACATGCCTAAAGCTATGCATGTCAGAGCATGGGCACTATCCTAGGTATGCCTACTCAGAACTAAGTCAACACGGAGTTACATGGGACTTACTCCTAGGGCTTGCTCAGAGGCTAGATGCCAGGTTACCTTGGAACCCCAAATAGCAAGCCCCTTCCTCACAACCACCAATCCTCTGGTGTCTTCCCGGCTTTGGTGCAGTTCCCCCCCCCCCACTTCTAGTAGGCTTAGTTACTGGCAGTAAGAGTTTTAAGCTAAAATAGGCTTGGGGGGGGTGGACCAGCCCCTTTTTTGTCTTTGGTCTCACCCACTAATAGAATGCCCCCCCCCAAGAGCATCTCCAATAATGGAATGGGGGTCTGCACCCCAGCCATATATGCTGTATTACTCAGGGGCCTGCTCCAGCCAAGGCACCTCACTCAGATTCGAGGATACTCAGGAAGAAACAAGGCCGCTTGCGTGAAAGATGACATACAGTTTATCGAATACATATGGTGATGAAATATGAATGCAGACGAACAATAATCTGTGGCTGTATTGGTTCCAGGAATAGGCCAAGGGCATGCTCCGTGGGCCTCCGAAGTTGCCTGGGCGAGCGACGCGTCAATTCCTCTCCCCAAGCCGAGGAAAAGGCGTCTGCCAGGGATTTTTTAGGTCCTCTTCTCTCTCCGTTTCAGAGGCTTTCAGTAAGCCACAAGCTAACACTCTCCCCTCTTCCTGGGAGACAAGGGGAGCGAAGCTGCTGCAGTAAAGCAGACCGTTTTGGTTCTCACAGCAAAAGCGGCCCTTATCTAAGGAATATAATGGGGGGGGGGGAAAACAGCTTCAAGGCCATTATCTCTGGTGCTCTTCCTAACAGGCTGAAGGCTATCCGTAAGGCCCTGGCATGGCTCCAAGAAACTATCCTGGCTTTTGGACGCTGTGAAAGTTCACTACGCTACCTGGTGAACCTTAATAACCTCCTCGCCATTCTTCCGGTAGAGCCCATCCAATGCATATGCCACCTTGGACTACAGGAAATGTCCTACACGCGAATGGTAAACTCATTCTCTGAGGGCCAGTCCTTAGGTAACCAAAACAGCACCGTCTACACACAAGAGGGAGGTATCAGCAGGCTTGGGGGAAATCCCGGGTTTTGCAGAAGCTGAAAGCTCTGCACAAAAAATGCCAACAGCAGCAGCCCAGCGGGGACTGAGAATGCTCAAAGGACACTCGCCACTGAATGTCTGTTGGGGGGGGGGGAGGACATGGAAACAGGAGAGCGGGGGGGGGGGGAATTGAATGGAGCATCCCGGAATGGAGCAATATGGAAAAGGGCATGGCTAGCTGGCTGGCTGCCACTCTTAACAGGAGCCCTCCATACTGCAACATGTTGTCGCAGGCCCCATCTGTAGAATCATAGAATCATAGAAAAGTAGAGTTGGAAGGGGCCTACAAGGCCATCGAGTCCAACCCCCTGCTCAATGCAGGAATCTAGGTCAAAGCATCTCTGACAGATGTCTGTCCAGCTGCACCTTGAATGCCTCCAGAGTGGGAGAGCCCACGACCTCCCTAGGTAGTTGATTCCATTGTCTTATTGCTCTGACAGTCAGCTCTAACTGTAATAAAGAGCTTTTCCATTCTTAAGCTTATTCGCTCCTTATCCCCAGACAATTTTTAGTTAAAAAGTGAGAAGTTTGGGCGGAAAATTTGGGATCCCTCCCAAACCTTCTATTTAATTTTTTTTTAAAGCAAACAAACCACAAAGGCAGAACTGAAACAGTGTTTCCCCCTACTCTCCCAACCAAAAGGAAACACTCTCTATTTTTAAGTTCGCCACACCACAATGTTATATTTTTCATTCCTTCTCACGACCCAATTTGGTTTCTGGTTTTGTCGGTGGTGGAGGGGGAGGTATGTATAAATGGACTCCCAATCTCTTCCCAAAACATTCAAGGAGGAAACCAAATCAGGGATGGCTGCTTAAAAAAACCCAACAGTGACAAAGAACTATCGCCCCCGGGAAGTTCTGGTATTACCAGGGGGGGGGGAAATAAAATTAAGAAGAGTTGAACCATAGCTAAAAGAACTACCCAGACCTGAAGTTACCAACTGCGTCAGGGAGGCAGGATTCATCATCTCAAAAAAAGAGCATTTCTTCTTTGGGCAGTCGCACTGTGGAGAGGTGGGTGTGAAGGGCTCTCTCTAACCAGGTGTGTCAGAGCAGGAGACTCCTCCTCCCACATCAAAGGGATGCTCAGAAAGCACCTGTGTTTATGCAAGCCCTCTAGGGCAAATCATCTCTCTGATTTCCATGCAGGCCACTTCTTAAGCTTCTGCGGCAACTCTGACTCTCTCTCTCTCAAAAACGCTCCTGTTAAGCTGGCTTGTTCTCTTGCCTTTCCTCGGGAAAAGTTCTTAGAACCTTCCAGCCTTGGCAATATTTGCTTGTACACAGTATATATTTATGACAGCCAAATTAATTCTAAATGTGGATGTGCCACAGATGTACACAATGGCGTTTTGATGAATGTGATTCTTGCAGCAGGATCCTGTATAACTTTACTCAGCAGTTTAGGGTGCAACCTTTACAAGTTTAGACAGAAAAACAGGCCTACAATTCTCAGCATGGACCCAGCCTGAGGCATGCTTGGAATTGTAGGACTTTTTTTTCTGTCTCAACATGCATAGGATTGCACCCTAAGTCCCATATATACTTCAGCCGGATTTATTCCCATGTATGTGGCAGGATTGCTTGCTGTTGTGTGGCCTGATCCTATGTGTGATCACATACTCAGAAGAAAGTCCTGCTGAGTTTGATGGGTCAGTGCGCCCTTTCTATTCAATCCCTTTCTATTCAGAGCTTAGATGTGTGTGTGTGTGTGTGTGTGTGTGTGTACCGGTATGTATGTAGATTTCATAGATCATAGAGTTGGAAGGGGCCTACAAGGCCATCGAGTCCAACCCCTGGCTCAATGCAGGAAACTAGAGGTATCCAAGTGATAGCCAGGTCTGACCCTGCTTAGCTTTCCACACTCAGACAAGCTGAGCCAACGTGAGCCACAGGCCTGTATGTGTGTGCATTGCAGTGGTAGATCAATGCATGCATTCATCAGCTCGCCAATACAATGATATCTCTTTCAACAACTGCTTTATGAATGGCCACCATAAATAAGGGAATTATCACTGTCTGTGCTTTCTGCATTTCAGTTTCCTCTGACCTCACTGGTCACCACGGCTAAAAAAAAAGGACACTGTAGAGTTAGAAAAAGTGCAGGAAAGGGTGACTAAAATGATGAAGGGGCTGGAGCAGCTCCCCTATGAAGAAAGGTTGCAACAGCTGGGATTGTTTAGCTTAGAAAAAAGGCGAGTAGGGGGAGACATTATGCATGGTGTGGAGAAAGTGGGCAGGGAGACATTTTTCTCCCTCTCTCATAATACTAGAACCCAGTGGGGTCATCCCATGAAGCTGATTGGTGGGAGATTCAGGACAGATCAAAGGAAGGACTTCTTCACACAGCACATAGTTAAACTACAGAATTCTCTTCCACGAGATGTGGTGATGGCCACCAGTTTGGACAGCTTTAAAAGGGGACTAAATAAATTCATGGAGAAGGCCATCAAAGGCTACTAGTCCTGATTGGCGATATGCTACCTCCAGTATCAGAGGCAGTATGCCTATGTACTCCAGTTGCTGGGGAACATGGGCGGGAAGGTGCTGTTGCACTCCTGTCCTGCTCTTTTGGTTTCACTTGGGCAGCCGCTGTGTGAATGGAATGCTACACTAAATGGACCCTTGGTCTGATCCAGCAGGGCTCTTGACTGAAGCGGGTGGGGCATCATTTGCAGCTCTGGCTCAGGCAGCAAAAAGGGCCCACCACCCTGTAACAATCAGAGAACAAGCAATGGCATTCTGGGTAAAATATCCCAGGCCTACAAGTATGCAGAGAGATGGGCCAGCTCTCGGATGGTTCCTTCCTCCGGTTTCCTAAAGTGCATCCCACTTTAGATGGGGGTGGTCATGACTACATTGTTCCAGAGCACTAGAAAGGAAGGAAATGCTAGTTCATCAGGGTTCATATTCCCTGGTTGTTAAAAGAATATTTCAAGGAAATACATCCTGTGTTTTGATGTCTACCCCCCCACACACACACACTTTTCCCTCCCCCTTCCTCTGCTGTTTCTCCCATGGTGAGACACCCATGGTGTCGAATTTTAGATTGTAACCTCCTCAGGGCAGAGACCTCTTGTGTTCTGTAAAGCTCTATGCACACAGACCGTGCTGATGAATGATGAAATAAAATAATCATCATCATCATGTGCTTGATATTTCTTTGGCTTTGTAGACTCAAAAGACTAAATTGGTATTTAAACCCAAGGATGGGAGCCAAACAAGGAATAACCAGGTGGGGAAAAGTTACCTGTAGAGGTGGGGTGGAGAGCACATCATGCAGGCCACACATGCTGAAGCTAGGCAGGGATGAGCCGGGCCAGTGCTTGGATGGGTGACTGCCTGGGCTGCCCACATCTGTTCTCCTGCATTGAGCCGGGGGTTGGACTCGATGGCCTTATAGGCCCCTTCCAACTCTTCTATTCTATTCTATTCTATTCTATTCTATTCTATTCTATTCAGCAACGGGAATGTGAGAGGAGAAGGCAACGGACGGTATCTCTAAGGATGGCGGGGAACCCTAGTTTGCTATGGGTCGAGACCCAGCTTCTCCTAATCCTAACCTGAATTTTAACCCTGACCCTGGCACGCAGGTATAATCCCTGTACATTCAGACAGCAGGCCCAAAGGCATCACCGAGGGTGTTCTCGTCGACTGCTTTTAATACATTTCTGTTTTTAATAGATTTGTTTTTGTTATTGCTTTTTGCTAAATTCATTTTAATCTTGGTTTTATTACTGTTAGTTGCCTTGAACCTCGATTTGGGCGTGGGTGTGTGGATGGGGCACAGTATAAACAGAATAAAATAATATACCGGTATATATTATTATTATATATTATATTATATTCCCCCTTCTTCCCTCCCCATTCCTTTTTCCTTGTGTGTCATGTGTCTTTTTAGATTGTAAGCCTGCGGGCAGGGGCTGTCTTATTAATTGCTGTAAACCGCCCAGAGAGCTTCGGCTATCGGGCGGTATAAAAATGAAATAAATAAATAAAATAAAATATATGTTCCATGGGCGAATGGGCTGTTCTCAAGGAAGGCAGCAAGGAAAATGGGATGATGATCTTGAGAGGGGAAAAGGGGAAACCGACACCGCCGTGGATGGTCTGTTCTGCCCCTCTGCACCCCCTGGCTGAATGAAATCCTGAAAAACAGGTGCTACGCCCACCACTTCCCAAGTAGGTTATTTCCTATAAAAAATAACTATAAAAATAGTCAGTCGTGAAATCTGAAGCTGGTGGCTCGGCTCTGTGGGTGGCTTGCAGAAAGAGCTGCCTGAGGGCCACCAATTCCTCCAGGGCAAAACTAGAGAGCCTTGTGTAATTTGGCCTGGGATTTGGTACCCGGAGTGGGGGGGGGGCTTTGAGGGAGGGAGGGGAGGGAGGGAGGGAGGAGCCCCCCCATCACCCACTCATGTTTCAGCCGAGACATAAGTAATGTTGCAACTTGGGCTATCACCTCACGAAGCTGGCTGGCACCGCAGTAGATGTAGCGCAGACCAAAGGAAAAGCCCTCCTTCGCGCAACACAACATACCGTTTAATTACGGGGATTTTCGGCCCCAAGTGTTTTAAGTGAATGGAACTTGCTGACACGGGCTTAGATGTGGCACCATTTTAGGGAAAAGGCTAGGATACAAATTCAGGGTAAAACAAAACTGGACAGCCCCCAAAATGATCTAATGGGATAAAGAGATGAAGTTTCAGGAAGTTGAATATATATATATGTGGTTTTATTCCAAGAAGTAGCCCTACGCCTTTTGGCCCCAAGTATGGGCCTTCCTCGGGGGTCCGTTTTTAAAAATAATAATAAATGCCTGCAGAGATCTCTGAAATGCGTTTTCAGTGTCTTTGTTTTTATGTTATGTTTTAATGAAGATTTTGTTTTTACTATGGATTTGTTCATGAGCTGCCTCGAACGCCATTTTTTGCAGAAAGGCGGGGTAGACATTAATTAATTAAATAATAAGGTTCTGAAAGTCCAAACCAGACCTTTGAATTGGGCTGGAAAGCCAATAAGATGCCAATGAAGTTGATGTAAAATTGGCATGACACCCTCTAGAGCAGTGTTCTCCAACCTTGGGTCCCCAGATGTTTTTGGCCTACAACTCCCAAACATCTGGGGACCCAAGGCTGGAGAACACTGCTCTAGAGGGCCTTATGCCAGTACCGGAGCTGCTGCTGCTGCTTCCACCGCCTTCCCAGACAGCTTCCCCAGGGCCTGATCCCAACTGGTTCCAGTTCCCCCCAAATAAACCCGCAGGCCTTCGCCGAGAATCTCCAGTGACAAGAATCCCACACTTGCCTTCGTGCTTCTGGAACTCTTCTTCCGAGAAATTCACGTCTTTGTGGGAGAGGTTGGTCATCAGCTGCTTGTTCTCCTCCTGCAGCTGCGCAATTTGAGTGAGGAGATCTTGGGCTTCCCCTCGCCAGACGTCCTCCACCAATTCGAGTTCCTAAAGGGACGAGGAGACAACATGCCGACACTCAGCCTTGGGTTCCTTCCAGGCCGTCAAAGGCCTCTGATTAGAGATATGAAGGCTGGGGGGGCGGGGGACGGACCTGGGAAAATTAAGAAAACAGCTATTTTTTCCAGAGGGTTTCTGGGCCTTCAGATTCAAAGGGATATGGTCTTGGAGGCGCATGAGGCACCCCACCTTGCTAATGCTAAGGCGCTCTGGGGTTGACCAGTGCCTGGACAGGAAACCATCTAGGAACCCCATGCTCCACTGCCTAGAGTTCTCTGATGGAAGAAAGGTGAGATATCGCTGTAATAAATGAATACAAATAGTTTAGGAACATAGCAAGCTGCCTCATATCAAGTCGGACCGTTGGTCCATCTCGCTCGGTATGGTCTGCATCAGGGGTGTTGAACCTCTTTCGGCTCGAGGGCTCCACTAAAATTTCAGAGCAGCTCTTGGGGCCACATTCCAGCGGTGGGCAGGGCTGAAGGAACGGGGCTAAAATATACCCACATGTTTTAGTCTGAAGGCACAATCCTATACATGTTTAGACAGGGGGGAAAAGGCCTACAACTCCCAGAATGCCCCAGCCAGCCGTGGCTAGCTGGGGCATGCTGGGAGTTGTAGGACTTCTTTCTGTCTAGACATGCATAGGATTGCGCCCTTTTAAAGTTCTTACGTCCAGTAACTAGGCCTTAGGAGAGACATTTCAGGCTTTTTGAATGGACACACACACACACACACACACCAATCAACAGGGTGGGACTAGGAGAAGGGGGCATCGACATCTGAAAACCCCCGGAGAGCTGGATTGGGAGCCCAGGCGGGCTGGATTTGGCAGTTGCCAGTCAGTGTAAACCAGGAGTGTTGAATCTGTGCCATGGGACAAATCCAGCCCACCTGGGCTTCACCCCTTTCCCCTGGCCACACCCCTTTCCCCTGGCCACTGGACCATTTCTTCCCATTCTAAAAGGTTGAAATGCCTCTCCTAAGGCTTACGTCTTCAGGATTTCAGACAGGGGCCTTTTCCAGCTCTTCCCAGAGACGCCAGGGATTGAACCTGAGGCCTTCTGCATGCAAAGCAGCTGCTCTAACTACTAGGGCCTTTCCACAATTTTCCGAGGATCCCGGGTGGCACTTGCAGAGTAACCGAGGCAGCAACCGAGGCAGGCCAAGGTGCTGCCGGCCACCACTGCAGCTTAGTAGCCTAGCCGAGGGAGAGCTATAGCCAACTTTCTAATTAGCCCTGGCTCCTGTGTCTTTTAACAGCAGCTTGAAGTACAGGATCTGTTCTGCCGTTGAAGTCACAGGAGCATGATAGAGGTGTGAAGGACTGGAAAAGAACTGGAAAAATTCAGGAGGGAGGGAAACACTTTCCCAGAAAAATTCTGAAAAAACCGGGGGCTTTCAGGGTTTTTTTTTGGGGGGGGGAACAGTTTTTTTCTGAATTTTTCCATTTTTTCCCCCTGGGCCTTCCCATCTCTACCCATGCAGCACTCTGGTCAGCTGGCAACCCCACTTGGTGAGCCTAATATCAGGCTCTATCCAATGTTAGTCCAACTTAAGTCCCGATGGGTTTACTCTAAGTAGGACTAGCGCTTGATATAGCTCATTGTCTGTAGTAGTTCTATTGGAAAAGAGAGAGCATTAGAACATCTGGCTCCTAATGCAAAATGAATCCTGTGTGTGTGTGTGTGTGTGTGTGTGTGCGCGCGTGCGTGTGCGTGTCTGTCCAACTTTTTGCTCCCCAAACATTCTTCCTTTTCATTCCCAGACAACCCCTCCCCCATCCCACCCCCACTGTTCTCTCTCCTTGCCCCTTGCTTTCAAAGCTGCTGAGCAGGATGGAATCAAAAGCAGAGAACAAACCCATGTGAAAACACAAGAGCAGGCAAGGGATCGGGGAGGGCTATCTATTTCTCTCCCCCACCCCGCACACAGACAGACCTCCTCCTCCTCTTCCTCCAGCCCTTCCCCAGACTAAACCTGGAAGTGACACACAGGGAATGAGTCGAGCGGTATGGTGCATTTCGAATCCAGGCCAAGCTTTGCTTAAAATAATCAACTAGGAGAGTCTTGGGGTTTTTCCAGTCCTTCCATCAGATGCAAAGTGATTTTTAAGCTGCAATCCCATATAAACTTACTTGGGAGTAAGCTCGGTTGACCTCAACAGGGCTTACTTCTGAGTAGACATGTATAGGATTGCACTGTTAGACGTTAAACTTCGCTATGATAATTCTACGTGATAATTCTACCCGTAGCAGAGGGAGGGCGGAGGCCTCCAGATCCAGAGGTTACCGCAGGGCTCTTGCCCAGAGCTAACACCCTGATCTCTGACAGCACGGATTTCCAGAGCATGACAATGACCGAGCACCTCTGTGGAAGAGTCATTCCCTATCCACCAGAGATTACACCCCAGCTACTGTTGCACAAGCGATTTATTCCGGGCACACACAGAGACGAGAGAGAGAGAGAGAGAGAGAGAGAGAGAGAGAGAGAGAGAGTCAAAAGGCCCCATGATCTTTCCAAGGGTTATTGACTTTCTTTCAGTCTCTTGTTTATCCTTTAAGGTGCCGGAGGAGGCTGATGTCAGTTCAGAATGTAATTCTACCAGGAGAACCAAATGTGAATAGAGGATACATAAATAAATAGAAGTCATTTCCGGCTTC
This sequence comes from Shinisaurus crocodilurus, assembly GCA_021292165.1. Lineage (NCBI taxonomy): Eukaryota > Metazoa > Chordata > Lepidosauria > Squamata > Shinisauridae > Shinisaurus > Shinisaurus crocodilurus. The sequence continues at coordinate 25,789,170 of CM037890.1, forward strand.
TTCCAGGTCCTCCGTTCCTCCCTGTCCTTTCTTATCTCTCCCTTCCTTCCTTCCTCCCCACCCTCCACCTCTCTTTCCTTCCTCTGGCGATGGGAAGGTGCTTTGTCCATGTTCAGAGACACCCTTTTTTAAAGACAGGTTGTTCTAGGGATAAACCCCATCCTTGAAAATAATTAACATCTAGCTTGGAGAAGAGGGCTGCGGAGAAGCTGAAATTTGCTGACTCTTTTAAAAAAATGTCTGCTGCGTTTCCACAATGCAACATCTACTCTGAGGTGCATCTGGAAGTCCTTAGGAGGGGCCCAGCTGCTCCCCCTTGACATCGCCAGATGCTCTGCACACAGGAAGGGAATCCCAGCAGCTCAGAACCTGCAATCCTTTGATATTCTTTCCTGGAAGTAATCCCCCTTGATCCTAGATTCTGAGTTATTCAGGCACTCAGGATTGGGGATGTTAAAAACGACTGTCTTGACAACAGTATTCTTTTCCAGCTGCTGCTGTTGTGTTTATTTACATCAGCTTCCCCCAGCCTGGCGCCCGCCAGCCAGATGTGTCGGACTACAACTCCCAGCATCCCCAACAGAGTAAGGGATGGGAGAGAGAGAATAGCGGGCTCTCTTGCCCTCAGACCAAGCCCCATCATGTTTGTTCTCTCAGCCGTTCTCTCCAACCTGGTGCCCTCCAAGTGTTTTGGACTACAACCCCCAGTATTCCTGCCCACTGGCCATGCTGGCTGGGACTGATGGGAGTTGAAGGCCCAAACATCTGGAAGGCACCAGGTTGGGGGAAGGCTGGGTTAGAGTGCTGGAACTGAGAGCCGGGTTCTAGATCCCACACAGCTCACTGGGGTGACTTTGGGCCTGTCACGGACTCTCAGCCCAACCTACCTCACAGGGTTGTTGTGAGGATAAAAGGGAGCGGAGGAGAATTATATAAACTGCCTTCAGCTCCTTGCAAAAGCAAAAAAGGTGGGATATTGATGATGATGATGATGATGATGATGATGATGATGATGATTAAAAAATCACATCCATTCAGCGACCGGCCAGATCCCTTGCCCCGCCCTCCTCTTCCCCCCCCCCCCCCGGCCCCGATCCCTGCACGCCTGACCTTCTGGTGCTTCCTCTCCTTCTCGATGCGGTCCACCCTCTCGAGGCGCAGCCGATCGAGCTCCAGGCGCAGTTCCTCCATCTCCGGGTTGATGTGGTTGCGGCTGACCAGCACCTCGAGGATCTCCAGGACGCGCACCACTTTGGGCATGAGGCGGGCGATGGCCTCGCAGCCGTGCTGGTCGATGAGGCGCTCGAACTCCTGGCCCACCAGCGAGGCGATGTCGTAGACGTCCATCACCGTCAGGTCGGCCACGTTCTTCTCCAGGGCCGAGGAAGGAGAAGAAGGAGGGGAAGAGCCGAGGCCGTCCATGGCTGCGCCCTCCTCCTTCCCAGATCCTGCCGAGGAGCCTCGCCAACAAGAGTCCCTCATAGACGGCAGCGCCAGCGAGCCTCAGCCGCCTTCCCCGCCTCGGCTTCCCCCTTATTCCAGCCGCGACGCTGCTCGCAACGGGGGCGAGAAAAAGAGATCGGCCCTTCCCAAAAGCAGCAGCAGCAGCAAAAAACCTGGAGGTGGGGAGAGAGAGGAAGACCGCGCGCCTCTCCTCGCAAAGAAAGCCAGCAATCCAAAGGCGCAGCAAGCCCGAGCGCTTTGCAACTTGCAAACTTCTCCCGACAGCTCCTCCTCCTCCTGTTGTTTGCGGGTTCCTTTATTTTTTGGCTACAGAGCAAAACTTGGCTAAAGCCGGGAGGAGATCCGAGCTGGGCCGGCCCAGCCCCCGGGCTGGCATCTTCTTGGGAAGAGCAGCGGAAGGCCAAGAAAAGAAAAGAAAAAAGGAGAAGGCAAGGGAGAAATCTCGGCGTCTCTCTCCTCCTCCTTTCCTCCCCACAGAGATCCCCCAAACTCCACCTCCTCCCTGCTTCGCCTGCTGCTGCTCCTCCTCTTCCACGGCTCGGTTCCAATATAACTTGAGCTTGTTGTCACCAGGCGGAGGGGGAAAGAGAGAGAAAGGGAAGAGGAGGAGATGGAGAAATTATATATATAATATATTCCCAGGACGCATGCCCATTCCTGCAAGTTGGGGAGAACCTCTGGCGTAGAACAGGGCGAAGCCTTGATGGAGCTGGGAATTGTAGGCACAGCAACTCCAGTTGTGGAAGGAAGTGCACAATTGTGGGTGCCACTAGAGCTGAGCTTGGATCCAAAGTCTGGGGGCCCGTGATGCTACCCCCCCCCATGACCACCCAGAGAGTGCCAGGTGAGGAGGGCAGCAGGAGCGAACTCCCGTTTCATTCCTGCAGTCATGCTGGTGCTATGAATTAAAATGCAAAACTGCACATGCTCAGAGTTTTGTTTTTATTGGTTTTAAATCAGGGCTGGCAAACAGTTGGAACATATCAAGAATATAGAAGCAGTTAAGAAGATAAGAAGAGCCCTGCTGGCTCTGACCAAGGGTCCATCTAGTCCAGCCTTCTGTTCACAAGAGTGGCCAACCAGCTGCCCATTAATTAATTATATTTATACCCCGCCTTTTTTCCTGCAAGGAACCCAAGGCAGCTTACATAATCCTCCTCCTCTCCATTTTGTCCTCACAACAACCCTGGGAGGTAGGTTAGGGTGAGAGTCAGTGACTGACCCAAAGTCACCCAGTGAGTTTCATGGCCGAGCAGGGACTAGAACCCGGATCTCCCGAGTCCCAGTCCAACACTCTCACCACTACGCCACACTGGCTCTCATGGGAAACCCACAAGAAAGACACAAGTGCAACAGCGCCTTCCCGCCCATGTTCCCCAGCAACTGGAGTACATTGGCATACTGCCTCCGATACTGGGGGTAGCATATAGCCAATCAGGACCAGTAGCCATAGATAGGCTTTTCCTCCGTGAATTTGCCCAATCCCCTTTTAAAGCCCTCTAGATTGGTGGCCATCACCACATCCTGTGGAAGCGAATTCCATAGTTTAACTAGGCGCTGTGTGAAGAAGTCCTTCCTTTGATCTGTCCTGAATCTCCCACCAATCCAATCGGCTTCATGGGATGACACACACACCCCTCGGCTTCTAGTATTATGAGAGAGGGAGAAAAAATGTCTCCCTCCCCACTGTTTCCACAGCAGGTGTAATCTGTAAGCATGGAACGGTGGGTGGGGCAGGGGAAGGGAAATGTTAGTTGCGTGCTTCACAACTGAAGTAATATCCATGGTGGTGTAAAGGAGGGTTCCCATTAGAACATTAAAGGCGCAATCCTATGAGTATTAGACAGAAAAAAGTCCTACAACTCCCAGCATGCCCCAGCCAGCATGGGGCATAGTGGTAGAGAGCAGTTCCTAAAATCAAGTGTGCATTCTAGTAAATGGAACCTTGTCATTCAATTTACAGCAGTGGGGGATGCAGCTCCAATATCACTCATGAAAGCATCCCAGTCAGTCATGGTACGTGACATGAGCAAACTTCCCCTGTATATAGCCAAGAGCCATTCGGAAATCATTGAATTACATGGTTGAGCAGGCAACACAAATAGGACAGTTGTGTGTCTCTTTTAAAGATGAAAAACAAATTCCTTGAGGTTATCCAGCTAAGAGGTGATTTGTGTGGCTTCTATTAATTAAACTTTTCACAGGCAAATTCCTCCACAAACCACCAGATAAGAAATATGCCTTATCTGTCTGCCTGTCTGTTCATCCGTCCATCTGTATCACAATCCATTCCAAGGACTCAGACGCTCTATTACAGAACATCAGACCGTGACAAATATTACAGTTGTGTCCTCATAATAACCTTGTGCAGCTAGGCTGGGGGTGTTGTGCCTCAAGCCCGTGGGCCAAATCCGGCCTTCTGGGGTTCCTTCCCTTGGCTCCACTCCTTTCCCCAGCTGACTATCATGTGGTAGTTTCTTTGCTTTTCCACATCTTTTCCCCCTTCTAAAAGGCTTAGTTACTGGCAGTAAGAGGTTTAAGCTAAAATATGCTGGTATTTGTTGGTATTTTGGCCCTGCCCCTTTTGCCTGTGACGCTGCGCACCACTGGAATGCACCCCCCCCCAAACTTCTCTGAAATTCTCTGCAACCCCGCTGGCTTTTCAACAAACCGCTGAAAGAGGTTTGACACTCCTGGGCTAGGCAGTATGATACCCATTTTACAGTTGGAGAAAGCAGACTGAGATGCTGAAACTTGCCTAAAGCCACCCATAGACAAAGAAGGCTTGAATTCAGCTTCCCCGGCTCCAATGTGATGCCTACTGGACTGCACAAGGAGATGCATTTCCTGCTGCGAGGACCGACAAAAACACCCCAAAGTAGCGAGCAAGCTTTCGAGTTTGCCAGAACCCTTCTTCACGTTAGGGAAGAAGCGGGACAGATCCAAACAACTTTTGATATCCGTATCAACATACGGCCCAGCAGGGCTCTTCTTATAGATACAGGCCTGTGGCTCACGCTGGCTCAGCTTGTCTGAGTGTGGAAAGCTAAGCAGGGTCAGGCCTGGTTATTACTTGGATGGGAGACCCTCCTCTAGTTTCTTGCATTGAGCAGGGGGTTGGACTCGATGGCCTTATAGGCCCCTTCCAACTCTATGATCTATGAATCTATGAAACAAGGGTCCATCTAGTCCAGCATTCTGTTCACAGTGGCCAACCAGCTGCCCATGGGATCCCACAAGCAGGACATGAGAGCAACAGCACCCTCCCACCCATGTTCCCCAGCAACTGGAGTACACAGACATCCTGCCTCTGATAGTGGAGGTAGCATGTAGCCATCAGGACCAGTAGCCACCAATAGCCTTCTCCGCCATTAATTTGCCCAATCCCCCTTTAAAGCCACCCAGATTGGTGGCCATCACATCTTGTGGAACTGAATTCAAGAGTTTAACTCTGTGCTGCGTGAGGAAGTCCTTCCTTTGATCTGTCCTGAATCTCCCACCAATCAGCTTCATGGGTTGACCCCACTGGGTTCTAGTCTTATGAGAGAGGGAGAAATATGTCTCCCTATCCACTTTATCCACACATGCATAATTCTGTACCCTTCTATCATGTCTCCCCTCACATGCCTTTTTTTTCTCAGCTAAAGGATCCCAGCTGCTGTAACCTTTCCTCACAGGGGAGCTGCTCCAGCCCCTTGTTCGGGGGGGGGGGGGGAGCAAGCAATCTTTCAACAGGGCTGCTGGAACTGCCCTGCTTCCCATCTCATCTTGCTCTACTGCAGCCTGCTGAAATGGCTGTGGTGGCAATGTCCCCACCACCACAGACACACACATTCTGTACTACCACCAGCCTCTCAGTTCCTTTGCCACCTGCTCTCCAGGTGGATCATGCACTCCAAACCGAAATAGGTTTACTCAGAAATAATATCACACTCCTTTTGCAATAAGATGTTCATCATTTACACATAATTCCCTTTCAAACTCTGATTTACTTTGTTCAAAATCGGACATCCTTTTATCAACTTTAAATCTTTCTAAAATCTGTAAGTAAACCATTGACATGTATAGCCTTCTTTTATCAGTTCTTCTCTTGATTTTATTTTACATTCACCTTGAGAAAATGCAAGTAAATCCCGATATGTCAACCAATTATATTTACTTGACATTTCTTTTCTATGATACGCTTCTTGAGCTGATAACCACAGTGGTACTCTTGGACAAAGCCTAGGTTTATATTTGTTCCATATTCTCAAAATGGCACATCTAACATAGTGATTATTAAATTCTACATTCACCTTAGCTTTCTCATACCACAAAAACCCATGCCATCCAAATCTCAATTCATGTCCTTCTAATTCTAATAGTCTACAATTTTTCAGCAGGATCCAATCCTTCATCCATACTATACAACACGCAGCAAAATATAATTTCAAATCCAGTAAACCTAAACCTCTTTCTTTTGCATCCTGTAAAATCTTATATCTGACTCGTGGTTTTTTCCTTTGTCAAATAAATCTAGATATATCTTTCTGCCATTGTTTGAATGGTATTTGCGATGTCACAGTAGGAATAGTCTGAAACAAAAATAACATTCTACTTTATACAATAACATGTATAAACTCTTGTTGAAATTTGAGACTGAGGAAGAACAAGTGAAGGAATGTATGATAAAATGGGCCCAAAATTTTGGATATAATATACTAATGGCACAATGGGAAAATATGTGGCTAAAAGGTTTGAAATTCACATCTCCCACCAATCAGCTTCATGGGATGTCCCCGTTCATTTCTAGTATTATGAGAGAGAGAAATGTCTTCCTGTCCACTTTCTCCACACCATGCATAATTTTGTACACCTCTATTATGTCTCCCCTGACTCGCCTTTTTTCTAAGCTAAACAATCCCAGATGTGGTAACCTTTCCTTCTAGGGGAGTTGCTCTAGCCCCTTGATCGTTTTAGTTGCACTTTTTCTAACTCTACAATATCCTTTCTTTAGTGTGGTGATCAGAACTGTACACAGGATTCCAAATGTGGTTGCTCCATAGATTTGTATAAGGGGAGCATGGTCTTTGCAGTTTTGATTCCTTTCCTAATTTTGCCTAACATGGAATTTGCCTTTTTCACAGCTGCCACACACAGGGTCCACATTTTCATCGAGCTGTCCACCACAACCCCAAGATCTCTTTCTTGGTCAGTCACTGCTAGCTAAGATCCAATCAGCTGATACTTCAAGTTGGGATTCTTTGCCCCAACGTGTATTGCTTTACACTTGCTTACATGGCCAGAAGGGTGCAGGTTGCCCACCCCTGCACTAATCACAACACGGCCCTGGCTCTCTTCAAGGGGGCAAAAGACTCTAGTTTTTTTGTGTGTGTTTTTTTTGCTCCCGTGTAAAGGTGCCTGAAACTGGAGCCCTAGAAGCAGCCTTCCCTAACCTGACGCCCCCTAGATCATGTTGGACTACAATTCCCATCACCCCCAGCCAGCATGGCTGTTGTAGTCCAACACATCTGGAGGGGGCGGGGAAGGCTGTCAGACTTGGGACCCTCCCGCACGTGCTAGACTACGAATCCCATCACCCCCAACCGTAGATGATGGGAGCTGTAGTCCCAACAGATCTGGAGGGCACCAGGCTGGTTAAAGCCATCCACGCCCTCCCAACAGCCCTGAAAGTTCGGCTGCTGCCACGCCAATAGCCCGGAATGTCCCCTGACGGCCGCCGTCGCTCCTCCCAAACCCAGCTCTTTCTACGACGGGCGGATTGGCCTTGTGAAGCCACCGTCCACCTGCTTTCGTCCCCCCCCCCCCCGTTCCTTCTTTTCCTCGCGCCCAATCAGCGCGCGCCTCGCGGCTGGACGCCGGCCATTGGTTTCCTCGGCCTGCCCTCGCCGGCCGCCATAGTCCCCAGCCTGGCCTGTACGTGGCAGCGGGCCCGTCCCTGGCCTATGAGCGAGGGCCCCGTGCCCCGGAAGGGGCGTGGCGCGGGCCGGAAGCGCTGCTCCGTCGAAGTCTATCCGCTTTGCCCGTTGGCAGCCGCAGTCGCTCGCGTGAGCCGTTCGCCGTCCTCCCCCTCCTCCCTCCCCTCGCGCGGCCTGCCTCGATCGCCTCCTTCCTCCCTCTTCCTCCTCCCCTTGACGCCGCCGCCATGTCGCCGGTGCGGGCGGTGCTGGCACTGCTGGCCGCGCTTTCGGCCCCGGCGGCCGGCTACTTCGTCAGCATCGACGCGCACGCGGAGGAGTGCTTCCTCGAACGGGTCCCGTCCGGCACCAAGATGGGGCTGATCTTCGAGGTGGCCGAGGGAGGCTTCCTCGACATCGATGTGGAGGCGAGTCCTCGCGGGACGGGGAAAGGGCCGCTGGCGGGGAGGAGGAGCCCGACCCTGAGGGGGGGGGGCGCTGGACCGTGAGAGGGCGAAGAAGAAACGGGGCCTGTGGAGTTCTCTTTATGGGGATTGGATGGGTCTCGCCTCGGTTTGTGACGGCTTAGCCTCGCTGGCATCTCCCCCTTGCCCCAAAGCACACGGGATTCTTCACAATGGGGAGATGTTTGGAGAAGAAAACCAAAGTGCCTCTGAGCTAGGTGCGCTCTTGCTGGGCCAGTGGGGAGAGGGCTCTTCGTGCTGGAATATGTGAAGAGGAGATCAGAGTGCCCTTTAGCAGGTGCAGAGTGCATCTTCCTCGTTAAAAAGAGGAGGCTTCCCGGGTTACACCAAAGGGGCCGTGTAGCCCATTCCTTCTCTCACGCCCCTTCCCCCTCAACAGCGTGGAGGACAAAAGGAGAAGAAATAAAAGCCGTTATAATTACCTGGCCTCAGAGTAAGGCAGATTCAAAGGCCTTTACTTCCTGGTTAGTCACAAATATTTGGAAAATGCTTTGGGCACGGACTACCCACAAGTCTCCCAGCTATTAGTTACGAATTAGAAAATGGGCTGAAAGCCTCAAGCCTCAGGCGTTTTTGAGTACCACACCACATCTTCCTGGGAAGTCCACAAGCAAGGGCCCAGCAGGGAAAGGTGGCTTAGGTGACTTCTAGATCACGGTGTCATTTCTTGATGGTCTTGAGCTTCTCGTTGAAATGATTTCCAAAAAGTGACTGTGTTAGTCTATTGCAGCAAAAACAGCAAAAAGTCTTGTGGCACCTTGAAGATTAATACACTTACGGCATAAGCTTTTGTGTATCTGAAGAAGTGGGCTATAGTTCATGAAAGCTTATGCCAAAATAAATTTTGTTAGTCTGTGAGGTGCCATAAGGTTCTTTCTTGAGCCTCTGTGTGTGTGTCCCCAACTTAAACTCTATATAGAGAGATTGACTTTGGCTACTGGAAGGAGGGGATATTTGGCAAGCTGGTAAGGGAGAGTCTTGGTACTCTTTCTTTTTGTGTACTTGTTAGACTCTCGAAGTGGTTTTCCAACTTAAGAACTCAAGGTAGCATATGTAACGGAGGAGAGTCCATGCCAGTCATAAAGACTTCATGGAAAGTAGCAAAATGCCTTCAGGGTATGATGGTGAGGGTGGGGGGGAATGAGAAAGGAAGAACTGAAGTGTGGGAATGACAATGAAAAGTTTTGGATGAAGTGCATGAATGGAATTGGGGGGTGGGCTAGCAAAGCAGAACCATTTTTTGTGGGAGGGGCTTTGGTAATTGGAAGTGTTTTAACTGATTCTTCTTAGTAGAACAGAACAGTTAGAACAGCCTTCCCCATTCTGGTGCTTTCCAGATATGTTGCACTACAACTCCCATCATCCCCAGCCTGCATGTTGGATATGTAGTCCAACACATCTGGAGGGCACCAAGTCAGGGAAGGCTGAGTTAGAAGGTGGTACCTAAGCTTTACAGAATGCAGCTTGGCTGATTTGTTTGGGAACATTTTGGGAACATGAGAGAATGAGAAAAGAGATTACGAAGCAATGGTGGTTGAGTAGAGATGACCTTCTACCAGGTGGTAAATTATAATGCTGTGGATATCACTACTATTTGTACACACAGTGCTGAGCATAGTAAAAAGTTAATCTATGTGTGACATGAAACTGTTGAAAGATGAGATGTGGGGCTTAAACACTGGGAGCATATGGGGGATAGGGCTTGTGAGAGTGTCTCCTGGCATTGTACGATGGTGGTGGTCATGCTTATGCCCCAGTCTTAGGTGGTCATAACTTCTCAAAATGTTAATGAATTCTTTCCTTGGGCCCACTGGAATTCCTTTCCACCATGGAAAGTGTGTCTGGAAAAAAGCCCTTAAGTGCTGTTGGTAGCATTGGAACAGCCACAGAGCACCGAGCAAGGCTTGGGTTATTCTATCAGGTCAAGTTACACAATGCCACCTGATTTGTGTTTGTGCCAACCCCGTTGCAGAAAGCTAGCCCAGGGAGGCACTGTGGCACTTGGTTGCATTGCTTTTCAAGTCCTCTCCCGAAACACTTCTCCTTTTAACTTGCATGTGAAAGTGTTCAGAATGCAATCTCTATTGTTGGGGTGACAGCTACTGACTTCATGTTTACACTCGAATGTGTGTTTTAGTTCTTCAAACTCTGCTTTGATACATGACAGACTTGTTCTCTTAAATGAATTGATAACATCCTTTAAAATGTTTACTTTCAAATTGGAAGGACCTTTTGCATTGTGACCCGGTCAGCTACCTGGTAGGGTGGCAGAGGCCTGCAGTGGTTGAATGGACTGTGTTGTTGCACAGCAGTGAGCAGCCTGGGGTAGAGTTTTTCTCCCTGGGAGTTGAGGAGCATTCAAAAAAGGTAGATTGGGATCTCCTGGTAGTTCTCTGAGTGATTTGCTGTACATCTGCAAGAATTTCTAATTCTCACTTGTTTAACAATAGCAGTAACAAAATGAACCTCTCCCCCCCCCCCCGGGTCCTCCTTTGTAAATTATACTGCCGCAATGAAGAAAGAAACCAGAAATGGATTTTTGCATGGAAAGACTGTGAACTCTGCTCAGCTCTGGTACTCAAAACAAATTCCTGAGCTCAAAATTCTTTAATTCTAAGTGTACATCTTCTGTGACAGGCTCCAGCTGGTAGATCTTGAGGTTCTAGTAAAAAGCAAAGCAGATCCTGGAAGCCTGAAGTGTGCCCACCCCAGGTGTAGTCCGTTCTACCTCTTTGTCCTTCTGCATCATGCGTAGACCCAGGCCTGGTGCTCCTGCAGTGAAGCAAGCGCAGACTTGGAGGATGGCAGAACACGGAATATGGCCCAATATCCCGGTTAGGAAAGCCACAGAGATACGTTCTTCTCCAGTGTCAACTGCAGGATGCTAGGAGTGCATATTTTAATCCAGCCTTCTACATCCTGGTGCCCTTCAAATGTGTTGGACTACAAATCCCATCACCCCCCTGCCAGCATATGTTTTAGTCCAACACATCTGGAGGGCACCAGGATGGGGAAGGCTGACCTACTCAAACACAGAGAAAACGCTTGAGTTCAGTGCTCCTGGTTCCAGGGAAGTGCAGTTCGACAAATGAATGCGAATAAACCACAGATTGATTGGAAATTGAATTCAGAAGGCGACTGCTGAGGCAGCATGAAATGCCTGCTATGATCTGGGTGTGAAATGTCTTGGCCCGGTGGTTTTTTAATTCAGGTGTGTGCTGTGTCACCCATTTACTGCCCAATCCTAGATAGGTTGTTTGGAAAAACGTCCCGCTGAGTCTGCCGATGTAGAAGGTGGGTAAAGAGTAACAGCTTTCCTTCTCTCTTGTTTGCAGATAACGGGGCCTGATAACAAGGGCATCTACAAAGGAGACAGAGAGTCCAGTGGCAAATACACCTTTGCTGCTCACATGGATGGAACGTATAAGTTTTGCTTCAGCAACAGAATGTCCACCATGACGCCAAAGATAGTGATGTTCACTATTGACATTGGTGAAGCTCCAAAGGGGCAAGATATGGAGACAGAAGGTGAGGCCAGATCGAGGAAGCAACGTGTTCTGGTTCACCCACAGTCTGACTGGAAGTCATTGCCCTTCCCCTGCACCTTCCAAATATTGTCCTGTAAATTCCAAATCCATTCTCTCTCTTGGATTTAAATGTTTCCTGATGCAACTTAATTAGCTCTCTTTGCAACACAATGGAAGATGATCCAGAAAACATATGGGCTACTTAGAGGATCTCCTTCATATGGGTTGGAAACATTCCAGATTATCTTGTTACTTGAGTGCCTCAAATGTCATGTTGGCTTCTTAGAACTGTACATTTTTCTTTAGCCCCCTGCAGAGCTAGCCTCTCAACAGTGGTTGATGCTGAAACATTTGAACCAGGTAGCTGGTGGCCATCCACGTCTCCTTATGATCCCTTCACCTCGCTCTGTTCCTATATATCTGCTGAGCATTCCCAATCTTGCCCTTATCACTCACCGTAGCTCCGTGGTAGAGCAGCTGGTTTGCATGCAGAAGGTCCTAGATTCAATCCCCGGCATCTTTGGATAGGGCTAGGAAAGAATCCTGCCTGAAACCCTGAGGAGCCATTGCTGCCAGTCAGTGTCAATAATACTGAGCCAGATGGACCAAGAGTCTGACTCTCCATATGAGGCAGCTTCCTATCTCCCCCCTCTCCTCATGTCTTTCAGCGAGCCCTGGATCAGGATGGAAATGTGCTTGCCCGGCTCTGGCTTATTGCACTTGCTAGCCCCTTCCATCCTTGTCCCTTGGAACCCCAGCCCTCCTTGCCACACTGTTCTGTGCGTGCCACTTCCAGAGAGAGTTCAAAACACAACAATAGAAGAAATAAACTTCACCCAACCAATTAAATATCCCTTCAGCAGCAGACCAACTTATGTGCCAAAGGCCTGCCTGGATAAAAACATTTTTGCCTGCTGGTGGAAGGATAACAGAGTCCTCCCTCAGCAGGGAGTTCTGTTATCCTGTTCCACACTTCAGCCAACCATTCTTTCCATCTGCAGTAGCAATGGCGAGTTCCCATTGTGCTCTGCAGCCAGGAAGCATCTTGGGGTGGAGGCACCTTGGCCAGCTAGCAGCTTGCTTCCTTGGAGCTGCTAAAGCAGCAAGGGCTGTCTCCCCCTGCAAGAGCTGGCAGCCCTCGCTGTGTCTGCTGGAAAGGGCAGGTCCCTTCCATCTGCAGCGGTGGCAGAAACACCATCCTAGACAACTGGCAGGTTTTCCAGTGTGCAAACGGGCTCTGTGAGTGACATCTTGTGCCTTTTGGCCTTGAACCCATGTTCATCTCTCGTGCTTTTCTCTAGGTGGTGGAGATACCTGGGATGGTATGTGTACCGCTTCTCAGAAGCTTGTTAGTCCTGCCTCGCTTCTCATAATTTGCTAATGCCTATCGCTGTGTGTGTGAGAGAGAGAGTTTTTGCTAACATATGTTGATCAAATAAATAACATATGTAGTCAAATAAAGAGGCCTAAGAGCGAACAGCTCCTGTCACTGTCAAGGCCTTAAACTGCTTGGATCCAAAGAGCTACTGTAGGATCACCGCCCCCGAGTTGAATAGCAGACCCCACCAATGCCAATCCCGGAGCTAAATCTTTCCTATTTGGCATTCCATTTGAGAAATACAAGTTCCAAAGCCTCCTTGGGATGATCCCGGTTGCATGGTTTGGATCCTGGCCGTGTGAGGTAGGCTACCCTAAGGAAGTGCAGCCAGTAGTCAGGAAAGATGCAGGCGCCTACCCCCACCCACTGCTGTATCTTTTGTTTCATATATGCTTTGAGTCGGCCATGTTGTATTTGACCCTTCACCCTGTGCTTTACGAGATCCTGGTCCCCCTTTGTCCTTTGTGCTTCATGCTGTTAGTGGTTCCCAGGTGCAAGTGTTGGAGGGACACAGTAGGCATGGTATGGGCCACCTATTAAGGGCTCTTAAACTACAGCTTTGTCCTCTCTCTGACCTCTACCATCCTATCTGGATTTTCTGCAGCAGTTTGGGCTGGTTGGCTTACAAGACCCCCTCCAGCTCTAGGTTTCTGGAATCCTTTCTGGAACAGAATCGCTTTGTACTATCCCAGCATTTGTTGCCAGTAGCCTGAACAGCCACCCACAAAACTCTGGATGAGCTGAAATCACCGTCTGGGGATATGTCCTCTGAAGAGGACCATTTAATGCAGAAATGCATGTTGTGGGTGTTAGCATGTTTAAAGTGTGCATAAGTTTGGTCTTACTAATAGGGCATCTTTATTGCATTACTTGTGTGATTGTCTTGGTACTGAAGGTCTTGATGCAAGTGTAAGGACTTCCTGGTTTTCCTCCTTGTTTCCTCTCACTTTATACCAGTTTCTCCCTATCTAGAAACAATTCTGCCTCTTTCTGCTATCTGAACAAGATGATGATGAAGTAATTTATGCCTATGTTTCCAAAAGTGGGCCAGTTAAGCTGCAGGATGTGAGATGGGAGTGTGTGGGGGTGGGGTGGGCGGAGACTGTGGAAAAGCTTTTCCACTCCCTAAATATTATACACAACCAGGAAGTAGCCAGGGGTTGGAACAAATACCCGGATAAAGATGTTTTTGTGCCTGTGAAGAAACACAAACTCTTCCCTTCGCAAAGATGTATATTGGCTGTCTGTGAAGACTTAAAAATGTTGTGGAGTTGTAGTTGAGTTTTGTATTTGCGCTACAAATATGATCCATTTTGGTCCTCCTGCAGCTCATCAGAACAAGTTAGAAGAGATGATTAATGAATTAGCGGTGGCCATGACAGCCGTCAAGCATGAACAGGAGTACATGGAAGTTCGTGAAAGGATACACCGAGGAAGTAGGTGGCTTTGTTTGGCACGTGTGGTCTCTTCCTTAGTACTAGTAGTAGTAATAAATAATGATATTTCACATTTATATCAGCTTTGTATGTAACAACTTGCCTGGTAGCCATAAACAAGGAATTCCATGCAAGCAAACGAGCCGGCTTGGAGGAGCCAGGGACAGAGCAGTATGTCCCCTGTCCACCGGCCTGTTTGGCTTCCATGCTAGCCACAGGAATGCAGTGGGTTGGTGATCACATGCACACAGGTCTATCCATCCCCTTTCTGCCAGTCTGCTTGGTCAGAGGCTAGCCTTTTACAGGCAGGCTGAGAGTCTGTAGCTTGCATTTTTACACTTGCAGCAGCAGAAGAAATGCAGGCTACTAGCTTCTTAGCAGGTTAGGAACTTCTGTGGACTTATTTACAAGGCTAACTTACATAGCGCTTTAGTGCTCAAAGTGCTTAATCTACATTATCTCATATTTCTTACAAAAACTCTTTTTGGTTTGTGGTTTCTGTAAAACAGATCACATGAAGCACGCTGGCATTCCCGGGGGGTCATATTTGCATGTTGCCTCTTTCTTTGCATAACAAATTCATTTTTTTCCATTTTTCACAACTGTTTTTCTCAGTCTTGGTCAGTCTGCTCCTGACCACTGGAAATCATCTACAGCTGCTAATCTAGCTGCTGAGCTTTCAACAGGCATTGTTCAAACCCTTTTGAGTTTCTTTTCACAACCATAAGGGCTAGAAACTTGCTTAAAAAAATATTGCTGATTCCCAGGGAGTGGCCCAATGCCACTTTCTGCAGTTTTTCTGCACTCCTGCATGAATGGCAACATACCCACAGAGCCGTGGTGGTACTTCCCTGTGGTGACTTTGCTTGTTCTCTCTGGTGGCTTGTTCTCTCTGGTGGCGGCTCTTCGTTCCAAGCTTGGCCATTTCTCTTTTCCAGGGATGGGTAGGACCCAAGCACACACACACACCCTGCTTCTGCCTGGAAAAGGACTCTGCACTGTTTATTTAGTAGCCTTATGTCCTGCTTTTTGAGTAGAGTCCTCAAAACAGCTTACAGTACAGTAATACCTTGGATTGCAAGTAACTTGGTTTGAAAGCGTTTATGCAAGATAAGCAAATTTTAAAATATTTATTTAATTTTTTTTTTTTACTTGATATACAAGCGATGTCTTGCAATACAAGTACTGTAGTACGGCTTAAATTAAAAATCTCTGTACAATTTTTTTGGGGGGGGGATTTCGTTTTGATATAAGAGTGTTTTGGATTACAAGCACGTTTCCGGAACGAATTATGCTCTCAATCCAAGGCATGACTGTATTTAGAAAGGACAACGAATACACCGAGAACCAAACACTTAAAACCACGCAACCAGCCTTATCAGAGCAGGAGCCACCATTTGATGGTAGATGGCCCTGTGGCAGGGGAAAGGGTCCCGTCCAGCTGGAGCAGGGCCCGATGTCATCTTCACCTCCCTCCCCTCTCCACAAGGCAGTTGGTGTCAGTGTTGACTGGCTCACCCGTCTGCTTCCAGCATTGGGTGGGCGGGGAGGAAACAAGACTGCCCGATGGTACTAATAAATTGAAGTGGCCTCCTGCTTACATTGGGTGTGGTTAGAGTACGCTGCTCCCTTTATATGGCCCTTGATTTATTATTTTTATTTTTATTTATTTAATTTCATTTTTATACCGCCCAATAGCCGAAGCTCTCTGGGCGGTTTACAGCAATTAAGAAGACAGTCCCTGCCCGCAGGCTTACCATCTAAAAAGACACATGACACACAAGGAAAAAGGAATGGGGAGGGAAGAAGGGGGAATATTAATTAATACTCCTGGCAGGGCTGGTGGAATGGCCCTGCGCTCCCTCTCTTCTCCCTCTGCACAGCCTGCTGGAATGGCTGGTGGTGGCGGTGGCAGTAGAGGGAGGAGGAGCCTTCAGGAGGGCGGCCTTTCAGCAGGGCTGGTGATACTGAGAGCCGCCTACCTGATACTGAGAGCCGTCTACCTTCTCCTGAAGGGCAATCGTGGTGAATATTGGGAATAGCATCATTCTTGTCCGGACAACAACCTTACTGGCAAATTTATTTTATTTTATTAAAACATGTCTAGCCCACCTTTCCATCCCCATCGAGGCAGTTAGTGACAGATTTTTTAAAAACACTCCACACAGATAGCAGGAAATGCCCGTATCAACATACAAACTTCAAAAAGGCCAGTCAGAATAAAACAGGACAATAAAACAGCCACAGTAGAAAGTAACGAAAACCAGAGAGGCCAAAGTTTTCAAGGTCCATCCAGATCAAATGCATGTTTTAAATCATAGCACCTTGTCCTAGTGTCTGTAGACAGTGAAGGAAGGGGGGTCACCCAAATCTCCCATAAGAGAATTCCCTAGCTTGTGCCCTGTTACCCAAAAGCCCCAGCTGCAGTGGACATAGAACAGGATCTCAGCTGGTGATGTAAGCCCTGCAAAAAGTCAATTTTTGCAGAGACTGGAAAATAATGATTTGTGTTTATGGAATAATAAGTGAATTTGGGATAACAGGAAGAAAGAGATTTATCATTCTGATTATCGAGTAAGAATTTATTTATTTATTCATTATATTTATACCCCGCCTTTTTTCCTTCAAGGAACCCAAGGTGGCTTACATAATCATCCTCCTCCTCCTCCATTTTATCCTCACAACAACCCTGTGAGGTAGGTTAGGCTGAGAGTCAGTGACTGGCCCAAAGTCACCCAGTGAGTTCATGGTCGAGCGGGGACTAGAACCCGGATTTCCCGAGTCCCAGTCCAACACTCTCACCACTATGCCTATATTTGCTGTAGAAGAAAATCGGAGGTCTATTTTGTTTTGTTAATTGTTATATGTTTGATATTATGTGTTCGTTTCACATAGAAATAAAATTTTAAAAAATTGCAAGAAAATCAACTGATGATGTAAGCATGTGGGATAGGCTCATATGGGAGGAGGCGGTGCTTAAGATATCTAGGCCCCAAACCATTTTTGTTCTATGTAATTTCTCTGTGTTAATCAAGCTGTCTTTTCTTCCTGTTTTTTCCCCCACCAGTTAACGACAACACAAATAGCAGAGTGGTCCTCTGGTCATTCTTTGAAGCCCTCGTACTAGTTGCCATGACACTGGGACAAATCTACTATCTGAAGAGGTTTTTTGAAGTCCGAAGAGTCGTTTAATCAAACTCCACTTCCCCTCCCTTTCCAATGATCTCAGACTCTCCATTCACTGTCTACCAAACAACTTGGTTGCAAAAATCGCTTAGTTTTCTTTATCCCTGCATTCTGAACTATAAGACTTGTGTTTTAAGTTTCTTCTTAGCTTAAAAAAAAGGTTTTTTTATATAGATATTCTCTCTAGTGGAATATGTGGCTGAGAGTTGTTCATTGAAATTGGCAGACTTTGTTTCTCACGAGCCGAAGTGAGTTCAACCAAAATTGCAAAAGTTAGTTTTAAAGCAATACTGTCAGTCTTCTTAAACTATTTCTTGATTCTTTTCTCTCTCCCCTTCCTTTTTTTTTGGCAATGAAATACTGGTTTTGTGTAGGGGAAATGGTACAAGAAACTTTTTCATAGCACCGTTTAAACCTGTGGGAATACTCCTAAGTCTCTCAAGAGATTTCCTCTCCACTTTAGATGGGGGAGCAATCATGGCATGCACCAGCCACTATTCTAAGAAAATACGCCAGTATGCCAAGAAAAAATGGACACGCTCTTGTTCAGACACACTGTAACCAGCTGTCAGAACTGTTAGGGTATGGTTAGGTGGCTTCTGTAAGATATCTAGTACTTTCACTGTAATTACACTGGTTTGTTTTCCCTCCAGTTCTTTTTAATTAGAGATGAAACTGCAACACTGCTCTTGTCACTTAGCCATGTGGTCTTCATGTGCGCAAACCTATGAACAGGCAGAAGCTGTCTGTGGGAACTTGGCTAAACATAATCTCTTCTCCTTTTTTGCTTACAGATCCAAAGTTCCTCGAGTGTTTAGCACTATTGTAGAACTAGTGTTCAGGATGCTGGTTCCTGATGCCAAAGGGTTAACTATTTGGACAGGGGGGAGGTTATTACCATGCTATGCAGCCCATATATATATATATATATATATATATATATATATTAAAAGGGCAGCAGCTATGCTGCTGTGTGGTCACACAACAACACGGAGATTGTAAACACCTTTCCTGTGAGGGAGACCCCTGTGCCTTTTACGTGGCAGAGAGAAATGAAACGGGTACCGGTTTTCCCCCTGCTGGTGAATCTTCCCAAGAGGCTCTTGCGCATTTAATGGCAGCACAGCAGGAAAAAAACTCGGTGCAGCTCTCTCTGTTACTGCAACTCCATGATGAGAAACTGTACCTGTTGAGTTTCTTCTTGTTGGGCTGCTGTTAAAGACACAGGAGCCTCTGTCAAGAAAGGAGTTGTCACTCCCAATCAGGCTTGTCTTGAAGTATATTTTCTGCTTTTTCTCTCTTCAAACACACGTTGACTTCAGTTTTTGTACAAACTATTTTTCTTGCTATCCAGATGGTGGGTTTCAAAATCGCCGCGTCTGTCTTCGGGAGCGGGGTGCTGATCCAAGATTATGTTGTGGCTAATGTATATTGGACTGATGTATATTGGTTGTAATTTTGGGGGTGGGTGGGAGCGGGTTCTTTTCAAAGGCATTCTATCGGTAACACATAAAGAGTTTTGTACCAAATTTAATTTAATTAAAATTTGTTACAAGTTTTCATGGTCCAAGTAATCTTTTTCAGCCTTAGGTGGACACGTAACAGCAGTTCTTCAAACGGTTTGGGTGGCTATCTCCATCTCAACGCAGCTGTTGTATGCCAACTCCGTGTGTGAGACAAGTTGAATTTGATTTAGAAGATGTACATTAAAAAGTGCTTGAAATATGGCCAGATTCGATAAATAAACACCTTCTTTAAAAGAGAGAGAGAGAGAGCGCCTGATGCTTGTCTTGCATTTTAAATAGCCATTTTCTTTCTATCTTTTTGTTTTTGTTTTGTTTTTTTCAGGCTCTTATAAGGAAACAGTTTGGGTTTTGTGGGTTGGTGGTGATGATCAAAAAGCCTGCTCAATGAAACCTTTAATATATCTTTTAAAGGGTTTCTTCCCCCTTTTTATGACCCATGGGAAAAAGGGCTAGTTACACAGCTTGCTTTTCTCAAAGGCTTGGGGGAGGGTAAAAGACTGAGAGATTGATTATTTTTTAATTTTATTATCACCTTTATATCCTGCCTTTTCCCCCTCTTGCAAGGAACCTAAGGCGGTGTACATGATCCTTCTGCTCTCCATTTTATCCTCATGACAAACCTGTGAGGTAGGCTAGGCTGAGAATCCATGACTGGCCCAAAGTCACCCAGGGAGCTTCATGGCCGAGTGGGGACTGGAACCCGGGTCCCCAGAGTTCCAATCCAGCACTCTTAACTGCTACCCTACACTGGCTCTGAATTTATTTTGTTTTGAAGATTTAAACCCCACCTTTCCATCGAATGATTCTCAAGGCAGCTCACAACAGGTTGTAATAACATACAGCTTACACAATGCACACACGCGCACACCCTTGCCAAACTTGCACAATACACACACACACAGCACAGCAGCTCTTGAGTCTTCTGGACAATGGATGGAGCCAGAGTGCTTCCCAGGGCAACCGGCTGTTGGAGCTGAGCATTCTTCCTGGCAGGGTGGAGGGAAGCAAGCTCTGTTCGACTGCCACCCCTCTGGTGTATGGTTGGGGCCAACCTGGTGTGCTGTTCCTCCTGGGAGGCAGGGGGTCGTCTACTTGGTCCCCCGGCCCACCACAGAGGCCAGAGTGAGTCTGTTGTCGGCTCTGCAGTCTCAAGTTCAGTTTTATTACTAATGTATATAAAGTTCCCACCCTTTCTAGATATTAAAAATGAAAGGGCACAGGCCCTGGCCTGCAGACTAACAATGTAATAATAAGACCAGACATGTTAGGGACAAAGGGGCAAGGAAGGGAACGAGAGTTAGTTGCAAGGATGTACATGTACAAGGATGTGGTTCAAGGAGAAGCTAATGTAAGAACGGGAGGAATTCAGTGGCTGGTGGGAGGGCCTTGCCACAGGGAGCTGCAAGAGAAAAAGGATGGGTGAGGAAGACAAGGTGTTGATCTTGGGCTGGGTAAGGAGGGTGTTTTCTGTGCAATAATGGGTCTGAGGAGTATACAGAGGAAAAAGTCGATACAGGAGAGCAGGCCAGGGAGATAATTATATCCTACCTGTACTAAGATCAACTGGAAATGGGTATTCATCCCATGCGGGAAAGAGCAGGGAGAGACCATGCCAAGACCCTGTAAAGTGCAGTGCAGAACTGTAGATCATTTGCAAAAAGGTGGCATTGAAGACCAAAGGAGTCCATAATGGGACAGAAGAAAAATATAAAGAGAAAGAACACTTGTTCAACAAAGTGTTTCCTGGGTCATCCAGCCTGAACAATTAAGCCATCATGGTGCATGAATCGGCTCTATGTCAATCGCTTCAAGGAGGCTTTGCAGTATTGATCCCTATCCCACACAGTAATCCATGTACACTGAAGGGATTGAGGCACTGGGGAAGTGCCTGGTGTAGCCAATTGCTCAATCACTGGCCTCTCCAGGTAGGGCTGGGAAAGACCCCTGTCCAAACCATCAGCGTAGACCAGCCTTCCCCATTCACCTCTCCTGATGTGTTGGTTGGACTACAACTCCCAGCATCCCTGGCTGGGGGGATGCTGGGAGTTGTAGACCAACACATCAGGAGGGCACCAAGCTGCAGAAGGCTGGTGTAGACAACCCAGGTTGGTACATTTATATATTTATTCTTCATCACATTTCCATCCTGCCTTTTCCCTTCTTTACAAGGAACCCAAGGCGGCTTACACGGGCCTCCTCTCCATTTTTCCCTCACAACATCCCTGTGAGGTAGGCTAGGCTGAGAATCAGTGGTCTGAAGTCACCCAGAGAGCTTCATGGCCGAGTGGGGACTAGAAGCCGGGTAGGACCTTTTTTCTGTCTAACCCGGCATAGGATTGCACCCCTATAGTCCTTCGTGAATTCATTTTAACTTTGAAGGAGGGAGTGTTTGCTCCGCTGAGGAACCTGCGGTCCTCCTAATGTTCTTGGACTTCAACTCCCATGAGACCCAGCCAGGGTTGATAGGAGTTGTAGTCCAACATCAGGAGGGCTGCAGCTGCACCGCTCCTGGGTTCTGTAGGACAGGGCTTGGCAAATTGATGCCCTCCAGATGTTTTGAACGACAACCCCATCAGCCCCAGCCAGCATAACCAATTGTGAAGGATTATGGGAATTGTAGGCCAAAACATCTGTAGGACACCCGGTTAGGAACTCCTGCTACTCTCCAACCTTGGGTCCCCAGATGTGGCTGGATTACAGCTCCCAGAATCCCTTGCCATTAGCCATGCTGGCTAGGTATGCTGGGAGCTGTAGGCCAGCAACATCTGGGGACCCAAGGTTGGAGAGCCCTGTGCTATAGGAAGTCAAAACTATCTCCTAGCAGCCTCTCCTAACCTGGTGGGCCTCCAGATGGCTTGGACTACAACCCCTAGCATCTCTCAGGGTGGGGGTGATGGGAGTTGTAGTCAAACACATCTGGAGGCCCACCAGGTTGTGGAAGGTTGCCCTAGGTGTTCTGGGGCTGGGGATGCTAGGGATTGTAATCTAATAACATATACAGACACGTGTAAGATACCAGCAATGTCCAGAGCTGGCAATTTAATTATTTGTAAGTTACATTTTTATCCCACCGTTCCTCAAGGAGCTCAAGGTTCTGTACGTGATCCTCCTCCATTTTATCCTCACAACAACCCTGTGAGGTAGGTTAGGCTGAGAGTCAGTGATTGGCCCAAAGTCACCCAGTGAGCCTCATGGTCAAGTGGGGCCTAGAACCCGGGTCTCCTGAGTCCCCGTCCAGCACTCCAACCAGTGCGCCCCACTGACTCTCGGCGACAATGGGACCGGACGGGCCTGTGGCGGTGAGGGAGCTCGGAACACTGGCGCTGACGCGGAACCAAAGTCACCTGGCTTCTGTTTCCCATCGGGCCGCTTGAAGAGTCGGACGCGTTCCATGCGGGGGACCTCGGAGCGGGTGGACGTCCATTCACAGCCCCACTACGAGGAGTCCTACAAGATGGAGCGGGTGACGGAGGGGACGTGGGATTCTCTGCCCGTCAAGCTGAGCCCAGGCGTCGTGCTGGCCTTGCAGGAGCTGCGCTTTTCTCACATGACCCCTGTACAGGTAGGGAGTGGGTGTGCGGGAGCTCTCCTCTTTAAGAGAGGAAATAATGCAACCTTTCCTAACCTGGACTACAACTCCCAGCATCCCCCAGCCAGCCATGGGGTGGGGTGGGGTGGGGATTCCACAAGATGTGGTGATGGTCACCAATCTGAATGACTTTAAAAGGATGTTAGACAAATTCATGGAGGAGAAGGCTATCCATGGTTACTAGTCCTGATTGGCTGTATTCCACCTCCAGTATCAGAGACATTATGCCTTTGTAAGCCCGTTGCTGGGGAACATGGGTGGGCGGGTGGTGTTGCACTCACTTGTGGGTTTGCCATCAGCAGCTGGTTTACCACTGTGAACAGAATGCTGGACTAAATGGACCTTGGTCTGATCCAGCAGGGCTCTTCTTATGTTCTTATGTAACATTAAGAACATGTTCTTACATGTAAGAACAGGCAGGTAGCACAGAACTGCAGGAATAGTGTCAGGAAGGCTAAAGCTGAGAATGAGCTAAGGTTAGCGAGGGATGCTAAACACAACAAGAAAGCTTTCTTCAGATACATGCACAGTAAAAGACAGAAGAAAGAAATGGTGGTTCAACTACACGATGAGGATGGCAAATTGATAACAGAAGACAAAGAAAAGGCAGAAGTGTTCAATTCCTACTTCGGCTTGGTCTTCTCCCAAAAGAGGGTCTATGACCCCCCTGGCAAACCTGAAGTGCAGACTGTAGGGGCAGGATTGCAGCTTGAGATTGATAGGCAAATGGTCAAGGAGCACCTGATTACTCTGAATGAGTTTAAATCTCCAGGGTCTGATGAACTGCATCCTAGAGTAATAAAGGAACTGGCAGAAGAACTCTCAGAACCACTGTCTATTATCTTTGAGAAATCATGGAGGACAGGTGAAGTGCCAGATGACTGGAGGAGGGCAAATGTTGTTCCCATCTTCAAAAAGGGCAAGAAGGAAGAACCTGGGAACTATAGGCCAGTCAGTCTACATCAATCCCGGGGAAATTTTTGGAGCAGATTATAAAGAAGTTAGTCTGCAAGCACCTTGAAAACAATGCAGTGATTACTAGAAGCCAGCATGGATTTGTCAAGAACAAATCCTGCCAGACTAATCTGATCTCATTTTTTGATCGGGTAACCTCCCTTGTGGACTGTGGGAATGCTGTGGACATCATATATCTGGACTTCAACAAAGCTTTCGACAAAGTGCCTCATGATATCCTGATTAGCAAGCTAGCTAAAAGTGGGCTAGATGGAACAACTATCAGGTGGATCCACAATTGGCTACAGAATCGGACTCAAAGAGTGCTTATCAATGGTTCCTTCTCAAACTGGGGAGAGGTAACGAGCGGGGTACCACAGGGCTCGGTCCTGGGCCCAGTGCTCTTCAACATTTTTATTAATGACTTGGATGAGGAGGTACAGGGAATGCTTATCAAATTTGCAGATGACACAAAGTTGGGTGGAACACCTAATACTCTGGAAGACAGAAACAAAATTCAAAGTGACCTCGATAGGTTGGAGCGCTGGGCCGAAAACAACAGAATGAAATTTAATAGGGATAAATGCCAAGTGCTGCACCTAGGGAGAGGAAACCAAATGCAGAGTTACAGAATGGGGGACACTTGGCTCAACAATACTACAAGTGAGAAGGATCTTGGAATTGTGGTAGATCACAAACTGAATATGAGCCAGCAATGCGATGTGGCTGCAAAGAAGGCAAATGCCATTTTGGGCTGCATTAATAGAAGTATAGCTTCCAAATCGCGGGAAGTGATAACTCCCCTTTACTTGGCACTGGTTAGGCCTCATCTTGAGTACTGCGTCCAGTTCTGGGCACCACACTTTAAGAAGGACGTAGACAAACTGGAGAGGGTTCAGAGGAGGGCAACAAGGATGATAAAGGGACTGGAAACAAGGCCCTATGAGGAGAGACTGAAAGAACTGGGCATGTTTAGCCTTCAGAAGAGGAGACTGAGGGGAGATATGATCACACTCTTCCAGTACTTGAAGGGATGTCACACAGAGGAGGGCCAGGATCTCTTCTCGATCATCCTAGTTTGCAGGACACGGAATAATGGGCTCAAGTTACAGGAACCTAGATTCCACCTAAACATCAGGAAAAATTTCCTGACTGTTAGAGCAATAAGACAATGGAATCAACTACCTATGGAGGTGGTGGGCTCTCCCAGTCTGGAGGCATTCAAGGTGCAACTGGACAATCATCTGTCAGGGATGCTTTGACCTGGATTCCTGCACTGAGCAGGGGGTTGGACTCGATGGCCTTGCAGGCCCCTTCCAACTCTACTTTTCTATGATTCTATGATTCTAATCTTATGTTCTTATGTAACCTGTGTGCATCATCTGCTTTAATGGAAGGATAATTCCCCCAATAGTGCCTCTGCTTGCAGTCCCCTTAAAACAGGCGTGGTAGCCAGGCATTACCCCCATAATCGCTTCTTTAAAAGTATGTCCCTCTCTCTCTCTCTCTCTCTTTCAGTCTGCAACGATTCCCTTGTTTATGACAAACAAGGACGTGGCTGCCGAAGCGGTGAGTGTTTTTGTACTCATTTTGGCTGCCATTTTGCCCTTCGGTCATGTTTCATGCTAAAGGAACTCTCTTGTTTCCATGCCCCCAGGTAACGGGCAGCGGCAAAACATTAGCTTTTGTCATTCCCATCACAGAAATTCTCCTCCGGCGGGAAGAAAAGCTCAAGAAAATGCAGGTAAAACATCACCATTTTTCTCTTCCCTGCTTTAAAAAAATAATAGGAAGACCTGAGGAAGAATCCTGCATGATGGATCAGCCAGGCTCTGAAATATTTGATGGTGGTGCCTAAGAATGTTGACATTTATTTTCTGTTTTCTGCATGGGGCTGGTGAATTAGAATCGCTTACACAGCTCATTTCTAAAATCCATATTAGGGGGAATAGTTTCATTAGTCCAATTCCAGGCCACAAAATATTGTGCAAGCTTTTGAGTTCTGCAGAACTCTTCATCAGGCAAGATGGTAAACAAAGCACAAAAGGGTGGAAGTGGGGTGGGGAGGAAAAAAGTGGCTGATGTTCAAGCCACGAAGCCTGCATTTAGTAACAGTCTAAAGATGGAACATGGAGGTGGCTGCGCATATTGCTCCTTTCCAGTAGTCAAAGTGCTTTACAGGCAGCTGAGGCTGGAGAAATAGCATTTTCTTACCGAATACGTTCCAGATGTTTTGGACTTCAACTCCCATTCGCCTCAGCCAGCATGGCCAATGGTTAAGAATCCTGGGAGCTGTGGTGCAAAACATCTGGAGGGCACCATGAAAATACCATGGGACGTACAACCACAACTCCATTTGTTCAGGATGGAGAAGGAAATTCATTTTTTTTTAAGCTCTCTCCTGTGTTTCATTCATATATTTTTTTCCTTGACGTTTCAGGTTGGTGCGATTGTCATCACGCCCACGAGAGAGCTTGCTGTTCAGATAGACGAGGTGATATCTCATTTTACAAAACATTTCCCACAGTTTAGGTGAGTAGATTCCAATTGCTAAGAAATCAGGCAGAGCGGCCTGCGTGGGTGGGTTGGGGTTGTGTGTGTGTTTTGGAGTAATGTGTGTGCTTTTGTTTCAGCCGGTGCCTCTTAATTGGTGGGAAGAATCCCATGGAAGATGTCGAAAGATTCAAAGAAAGAGGGTGAGTTACTTACTAGAGCAAGGCTGCAGGATTCTTGTTACCTGGGCACTGAATCTTCTACAAATCCTTGTTGTTTGCACTGACTACGTCTCCTGCATTTTGTGGATAGAACCCTACATCAGTTGCACTCCCTTTTTTTTCTGGATTTGGGATTTGTCCCCGAGTAGATGGCTGAGACAGGCAAATTATCACCGGGAAGATAGGAAGCCCAAGGTGGGGCACACTAGTGTGCATGCGTGGCATTTAGACGAACCCCTGGTTCGCCTGCAGAGCTGGAAAGCTAGGGCTTCAGAGGGGCAGTTGGGTATCCTTCCGCCCTGGATCTCTTTAACAGCCACCGCTGAGTAAGCCAACCTTCTCCAAGCTGGTGCCCTCCGGATGTGTGGGACTACAAAACCCATCATCCCCAGCTAGTATGGACAGCGGTGGGGGGGTTGTAGTCCCACACATCCAGAGGGCACCAGGTTGGGGAAGGACTATGTTAAGCCCCCCAACCTTTGCTTGCTGTGGCAGGCTTCGTTCAGCCCCATGTATAGCAAGGCCTCCTTCTCCCCCATCTATCCTTTGAGCATAGGCAGCAGCATCCCATTTGATCCTTTTGGGTCCTAGTGCCTCCCCCATCTCTCCTTGACCCCTCCCCCCACTCCACTTTAATAAGCATACGATTGGTAATCTGCTGCGGAGTGCTTCACGCTTCTCTCATTCTCGCTCTCTCACTAATGCTAACCAGGAGTCCCGTAGTCCCGAGAGGAGTGCAGAAGTTGTCACTTTTGAAAATGTGGTTCTCTTTTATTTGCTGTTAGGCTTCTCAAGATTCTCACAAGAGCCTGGAAGCAAAAAAAAAATAAGGGGTTTCAGTGCAAGGGGGAAGAATAAGTGGCGGTGATGTTTGCAGGAAGGGGTTGATACCTGCTAGAATATTTTATTTTTGAAGGTTTTAAATTTAAAAAAAAAAATTGCAAACAGAGAGCATCTCCCATGTCTTCATTCTCTCTCCCTTGAGTTTCTTGATCTCAGTTCTGGGAAGATTGGACCACCTTGTAACCTCACTGGAGGCTAGGAACTGTTCTCCAAACTAGCCCAGAGAGCATTTTTTCCCCGTTCCCTCCACAGCGGAAACATCCTCGTAGCCACTCCGGGTCGTTTGGAGGACATGTTCAGGAGGAAATCTGAGGGACTGGATCTGGCTAGCTCTGTAAAATCGCTGGACATCCTGGTCTTGGATGAAGCAGATCGGCTCCTGGATATGGGCTTTGAAGCCAGGTATTTGCTTTGTGAGCAGAGCAGGCCTTCCGTCCCCGCGGAACTTGATTCTTGACTGGCCCGCAAGCTTGATTGGTCTGAGGGTTGACACACTGCTTTTCCCCCAAAAGAAGGTCCCAGGTTCAATCCCCGGCATCTCCTGGTAGGGTTGGGAAAACCTCCTGCCTGAAACCCTGGAGAGCCGTTGCTGCCAGCCAGTGTTGACAGTACTGGGCTAGATGGACCAAGGGTCTGACTCTGTGTAAGGCAGCTTCCTATGTTCCCATCACATCGTGCCCTGGGAATGATGGGAGTTGGTGTCCGGCACATCTAGAGCGCACGAGGTTGGGCAAGAGGGCAGGCCAGCACAGTCTGCTGAAAGCCGTGCTTCTTGGTTTTTCCATTTCCCAGTCATGACTGAATTCGCAAGCCAGCAGGTTGGCCACTGTGGGCAACAGGGATGCTGGACTCGATGGACCTTCGGTCGGACCCATCAGGGCTCTCCTGACTTCCTTCACTCTGTGTTTCGCTTGCAGTTTAAATACCATTCTGGACTTTTTGCCCAAGCAGAGACGGACGGGCCTCTTCTCAGCCACTCAGACCCAAGAGGTCGAGAACCTGGTGAGAGCCGGCCTCCGGAACCCCGTCCGCATCTCGGTGAAGGAGAAGGGGATGGCAGCCAGCAACACCCAGAAGACCCCCACCCGGCTCCAAAACTACTACATGGTGAGGAGTGGGTCCTGTTTTCCCGCATCCCGCCTTCTGCTCGATGGCTTTAAATGGCTCTACGCCACCTCGATCCTGTTGGATGGCAAAGGACGTGGAGACTTGAGACACTTCTGCCAGGGCAGTTTTGCTGTCCTAGGCATATATTAGTTGTTGTTGTCATGGTGTGATCAGGGTGCTTGATGATTTATACAGTAACATAAGCAAACCGTTGGTCCCTGCCCTGAGGAGCTTACAATCTACATTTAGAAAGGTGAAGGAGAGAGTCAGTCCCCCCACACACACACACACACCCCGGACAGGGCCTCGCAGGCTGGATGATATCACACTGATGTCATCAGGTCCCCGGCCGAAGCAGCAGCTGGAGCTGAAATCAGGAAAGCTGCTTTGCTCCAGCTGGGGACAACCCACTCAGGGCAGAGCCAGCTGCTCCAGCTGATGCCTTGGTCGAGGAGCCGGTGTCGCTCCTCTGCCACCTTCCCCACGCTTAGTTGAGGAGACAGATGCAGCTTGGATGTGGGGAAGGCAACAGACGCCACTCAGTCGCTCTCCCGCCCCTTCTACCTTTTAAGGGGGTGGAGCTTTGGCAGGGGGAGAAGCCCCATAGGCCAGCGGTTGCGAAGGGTTTGGGGGGGGGGGTTGAAAGACCCCAGTGTTCTGTTTCCCCTCCTCCTGCGGCCTTTTACTTTATTCCCGCCTATTTATGTTTCTATTTGTTGCTGTTAGATTTGCAAAGCAGACGAGAAATTTAACCAGCTGGTCCACTTCCTTCGTCAACACAAGCCAGAAAAGCATCTTGTCTTTTTCAGGTAATGCTGCTTGTGACCCTCTGTGGCCTTTTATTTGCAAAGAGATCGCCTAACACAGGGTTTCTTGCAGGATCTAGAACCCTCAAGTCCACCAACTGGAGCGAGGTGCAAAGTAGTAGCTCGGGAAAGCAGACAGAGATAGAATTGGGGAACAAAGTGCCTCTGAGCACATGCTCGGCAAAAGAATGTGCTTTTCTGCCAGAAATGGAGCTCATGTGCAAATCCTTTCATGCACAAACCTAGCCCTATTTCCCCCTAAGTGTTCTTGATTTCAGAAGGGGGGAAAAGGCTTTTTGCTGTCGCTATTATTAAGCCATTGGGAGGGGAAACCCCTTTCTGATCCACTGCAAATCACCAGTAGATGATTTGCCAGTAGATCCCCTTCTACCCCTTCTTCAGTAGATCCACCTTCTGCCCACACCTAATCTAACAGGCCCAATTTACATGTTACCTCTATGGCAGGGATGGGGAACTTGTGGGCCTCCAGATGTTGCTGGACTACAACTCCCATCATTCCTGACCCATTGGCCATGCTGGCTGGGGCTGGTAGCTGTTGGAGTCCAACAACCCCCGGAGGGCTACGGGTTTTCCCTGATCTACAGCATGGTGAGCGATAGAAAAACCTCACCAGGTGGGGGCAGGTCGGATGGAGATTCCGATGACTGCAGTCATGGCAGAAACTATACGTGGGGGATGGATTTATTTCAAGATTTTTACCCTTGCTTTTCAAAGGATTTTTCCAGGGTTGTATAGGGTTGCCTTAGGCAAGCTGCTCTCTCTCAGCCTCAGCTGCAGTATAGAGATGATAATACGTGCCTGTCTTGGACTCTTGTGAAAGTAGTTTTGCCGTTCTTCGGATCTTGGCCTGTGGGTCACATCAAACTAAGGTTTGTCCAGCTGACTCTTTTGGTGGTGTTTTGTTTAAACTTCCAGTACCTGTGCCTGTGTGGAGTATTACGGGAAGGCTTTGGAATCCTTGATCAAGAACGTGAAAATAATGTGCATCCACGGGAAAATGAAACACAAACGGAATAAGATATTCACAGAATTCCGGAAACTTCCAAGGTGCAAAACCTTTTTGCAAGGGCTGATTTAGTCAACAGCTAAAAGTTTGTCTCTCTGTCTCTCCCCCTGCTCTGTGTGTGTGTGTGTGTGCGCGCACATGTGCGCATATTTATATCAAGAGCCAGTGTGGTCGTAGTGTTTAGAGTGTTGGACTGTGACTCAGGAGATCCAGGTTCTAGTCCCCACTCGGCTGTGAAGCTCACTGGGTGACTGGGCCAGTCACTGCCTCTCAGCCTAACCTACCTCACAGGGTTGTTGTGAGGATAAAATGGAGAGGAGGATTATGTACGTCACCTTGGGCTCCTTGGAGGAAAGATGGGGATACAAAAGGAACCAAACAAACATGTAATTTCATTCTGCATGTAGATTTAGGTGTAATACTATTGGATAAGCTATTAAGAACTCAGAATTGTTAGTTTCAGAATCTAAGAGCCAAGTTACACAGCTGGGAGGAGCATGGGGTGTAGCTCTTGCCTCCCTCTCCTTTAAAAAAAACTTTGCATAGATAGATAAACTTTATTTCGGTCACAGACCAGAGATACAAGACAGAGCAATAAGAAACTTTGCATTTCCCCTCAACTTCCTAGTGGCATTTTAGTTTGCACCGACGTGATGGCCCGGGGCATAGACATTCCAGAAGTGAACTGGGTTTTGCAGTATGACCCTCCAAGCAATGCAAGGTACCAGCTTTTTTCTCTCTCATGAATAGAACTGATATTTAATTGGCACTCTGTGTATGGCTGCAGAAGAGTGGCATGTAAATAATCGGGGGAGGAAGCTGTGCGTGTCTTTGAGCAGCAGGTGATCCCCTAAACCTTCTCCTCTTGCTAAGATGCTTTCCCCCCCTCCCCATATTTCAGCGCCTTTGTACATCGCTGTGGCCGCACTGCACGGATTGGCCACTTGGGCAATGCCCTTGTCTTCTTGCTTCCCATGGAAGAAGCCTATATAAATTTTCTAGCTATTAACCAAAAGGTGAGTGGACTCTTTGATTTTTCTAAAAGGGAGAGAGAGACACAGTGGGAGAGTTTCCAGGTTCACTCTGGAATGGAGCTCTTGAATATTATTATTATTATTAAACATTTGTAAATGCCTAAAATTTTCGAAGGGCTGTGAAAGCTGACAGTCCCTGCCCGCAGACTCACAATCAGACATGATACAAAAGGAAAAAGGGTGGAGGAAGGAGGAGGAAAGCAAGCATTGGAGCAGCAACTACTTCTCTGGCTGAGGCATGGAGCCAGTTTGGTCTGAGTTCTATGGGAGCCTCCCGGTGGCTCTTTCTCTCTTGGCCAGCTGACAGAGGCTAGAGTGTGCCTTCCTTCGTCTCTGCTGCCCCTGTTCACCTTACAATGCCTCTCTACCTGCTGCAACAAAGAAGTCTATTTTTAAACATCTCTGAAGTTGTCTTCTACACCCTGCCAAACAGGGACCCATCCTCTGTCTTTCATATCAATGTTTTCTTGGTATACAGTCAGTATTATCAATATCTGTCTAGGAGAAAGAATGGACAGTTGTGGTTTCTCCTGTCTCTGCGGCACTTTTACTGGAAGCACCTGCAGGTACAGAAATTCTCTGCTGTACACGGTTGTTGTTTGTCAGGAGCTCTTTTGGGTGCAAAATTGACATGCAGTGCAGAAAAATTGACGTCTCTTAATGCAAAATTCTCCATGTGTGATGTGACATTTTAAACTAGCTGAAAAAAGGGGGCAGTACTTCCAGTGGCTTGTTTCAAATGGTTTGACATTGTACTCCCTTTAAATAGTGTCCCATGCAGGAAATGAAATGGCAGAGTAATGTGGCGGATGTTCTGCCCAAGCTGAAGTCTCTGAGTTTGGCCGACAGAGCTGTATACGAGAAAGGGATGAAGGCGTTTGTGTCTTTCGTGCAGGCCTATGCCAAACATGAGTGCAACCTGATCTTCCGGCTAAAAGGTATTTTGCCCTTTTGTATATATTTCTACTGACTGATTTAATACATACTCAGCTATCCATTGCCTTGAGGCTACAGAACTAAGGGAGACATTGAACTGCTCCCAGTCACTACCCAGGGACCAAATGCCACTGTGGGATTGCACTCCCAGAAAGATCAGCCTACAGATGAAGATCACCTTGGCTTCAACCTCTGGCCAGAGAACCAGCAGGGGGAGGGAACTTGCTTCTGCCTCCCTTCCAGAATGAATTCTGTCATATTTAAATGTCTGTTACAGATTATCTACTTTGCTCTGATTTCTGCTGCTTCCTGCTTCTGTGTGTCTCATCTCTTAAGATTGCAAACCCTGTGTCTTTTCATTTATTTATTATATTCAGCGCCCAATTACAGGAGACACTCTGGAAAAAATAATACTGCATTTTTTAATTTTCATAAAACCTTGTTGAACAAAGGAGCTGATTTGTGATAAACTACGGTTTATCGTGACGGGAAGGAGCCAGAGCGAGCCTTGGGTATTTATGCTCCCAACTCTCTTCTCATCCAGTGTGCCCAAGAGGAGGAGTTGGGAAGTGTTTGCTTCCATTGTTGATCAACTACACCATGTTGTTACGTCTGAACGCAACAAACTGTGGTTAATCTTAATGATGGTTTGTTTGAAACAAGTCTACTTCAAACCATGAAGCTGCGGGTTTTTTAAAAAAAACAAACAAACTGTAGTTAATATTAACCACAGTTTAGGGGTCAGACATAATGCTCAACTGCGGTTAATGAAAAACAGAAGTTAAAGCTTTCTATCTTGCGGCCACACTGGAGGATTGGTAACGGTGGAGTCAGCAAGCCTGAGGCTTGCTGCAGATCATTTCCGTCATGATAAAACCATGGTTTATCATGACATCAGAACTGGCTCATTGTATCTCTGCTTTGCTATTGGTTTCCACATAGTACTTCTCTCTCCCCCCCCCCCCCAACCCCTCCTTTTCAACAGATCTGGATTTTACCAGCCTAGCCCGAGGCTTTGCTTTGCTGAAGATGCCAAGGATGCCGGAGCTGAAAGGCAAGTGTTTCGCGGACTTCACGCCCGTAGATATTGACACCGACTCGATTGCATTCAGAGACAAGAACAGAGAGAAACAGAGGCAGAAGTTTCTGGAGCAGCGGAGGAAAGAGAGACGGGAGCAGGAAGGGAAAAGGAAATTCACCAAGAACAAGGCTTGGTCCAAACAGAAAGCAAAGAAGGACAAGAAGAAGAAAATGACAGCCAAACGGAGAAGAGAGGAGGTGGGCTTTTCTGTGGTGGTCTCGAAGAGATTTCTGCATGAGACCTGGCAGGGTTTGGGTTCAGTTCTTTGGGTTCTGCTAGGGCACTCAGGCTAGTGTGCACCCCCACCTTGTAAAAAATATCATGATGTTTTTATCCCACCATTCCTCCAAGTTGCTCAGGGGTGGCAGATGTGGTTTGCCCCACCCCAATCTTATCCCCCAATGACCCTGTGAGGTAGGCCAGGCACAGGGAGCGTAAGTTGATCCAAGTCATCCAGTGAGCTTTGTGGCTGAGCGGGGGTGGGTGGGTGGGGGATTCGAACCCAGCTCTCCCCCTGCTTTGAGTCCAACAGATGTTCTATCCGCTACCCTACAGGGGCACTTTAGGCGTGTCCAGTGGCCTTTTGACTGTTTCGTTGTTGCTTGAAAAGCAAGCGCCCCTTGCCACGTTCCCCGTTTGTGGAAACTCCCCTCCATTTCCAAAGCACCTTACCCTGAGGCACAGCTCCATCTAGAGCTGACAGGAGGCGGGACTAAGCACCTCCACATATACCAAATATATCGCATCCTTGTGGATTTTAATTGCAAGTTGCTTTGAGCGCTGATCTCGGCTGAAAATCTGCGGTGTAAGGAAAGAAACACTAGGAGCAGCCCAAACAACGCTCCTGCCCAAGTATCTCTGCAGCGTGTGAAAATCTCTTTAAATTATTATCTCTGCCTGTAGGGTTCTGATGTAGAAGATGAGGACATGGAGGAGCTCTTAAACGACACACGACTCTTGAAAAGGTTAAAGAAGGGCAAAATCAGCGAGGAAGAGTTCGAGAAGAAACTGTGCAGCAGGAAGGAAGCCCAGGCGGAAGCTGCAGGTGCCTCAGACTCTGAAGGATGACACATCGGCCGGAAGTGCTTCTTTCTGATGCCACTAAAACTGACCCCTTATACATACATACATACATACATATATATATATAAATAAATATAAACAGGAATTGCAGTCCAACACATCTGGAGGGCACCAAGTTGGGGAAGGCTGGTCTACTTTGCCTGGCAGGGTCTCAGGCTGGGAAGGGTCTTCCTATCACCTGCTACCTGATCCTTGCAGCTGGAGATGCCAAGAACTGAGCCTGGGACCTCCAGCCAGCAACGCGTGTGCCCTTACCACGGAGCTATGGCCCCTTCCCCTCCTAAGGGGCAGCGGCCTGCTCTGGCTTCGTCTCCCATCATATCCATCCCCCCATGCCCGCCCCCAAGAGCAGTCAGTAGGCCTAGTAGGCTCATGCCCAAAGGCATCCTTTCCACACATAATTATCGTTACTTCTTGCAGACCCACCGATAAGTGACAATTTCCCTTTGAAGCATATCCCAATATCTCAACCTACATATACAAAATAAGACAAAAGAGGTTTTTGGTGCAAAACTGTCAATGTTTTATGATGGAAGAGCGAACAAGACTATATGTGCGCTCCAGTGGCTGGCTTTACAAGTAGAGTTTAATCAGTTCATCACTAACAGCCGAGGGAGTCAGGACCCCAAGATCTGTAAAGAGGAGCGTGATCAAGGATGGGGAGGTGTAGTCGATCCAGGGGTGTTCTACCGTGAGAGGATTACTTTTCTTCAGTGTGTCTGCTTTGTACTGGGGATGGATACAAAGAAAAGATGCAAGTTGTCATTTTCTGAGAAAGGACAGATTTTTTTTTCACTGGAGGCTGGCAGCTTCGCTCGGAACACCAAAGGTGGAAGGCAGATCAGAAAATATGCCTACCCAAACGTGGAGCCCTATGTGGGGGGGGGGCCCTCCCTCCATGCCTGCCAACACCACAGGCTGTCCATATGTGGGCACAGCGTTCTGTACACATGTAAAACCCAACACGTGTAAATCCAGGTTGCACGGTCTGAACATAGGAAACTGCCTGGATCTATTGAGTTAGATCCTTGATCTCTCTAGCTTTGTATCGCCAATAACAGGGATGTCGAATCTCTTCCAACGCAAGGGCCGAATTCTATTTCGGAGAACGCAGTCACCAAGCAGGAAAACCACCACCCACAATGGCAGACAGAAACTCCCCCCCCCCCCGTTCAGCTATGTCAGCCTCCCCCCCCCCACTGCTTGCACCCTCCAGATGTGCTGCACTAGAACAGCATTATGGGAGTTCTAGTCCCAACACATCTGGAAAGCACCAGGCTGGAGAAGGCCAAGCGGTGTTTTGACAGTGCTGCTTGTGCACATTCGCGGTTCACCCCCCAAGTTCAGGCGTCCCGTTGTTCTGCAGCTTCCAGCTGGGTGGGAACTTCTGAGTTTTTAATGCAGACCGCTAGGAAGTCAGCGTCGTTTCCCCCTTACCTTAAACTTATCCGGGACATCCTGCTGGTTCAGGGGGAAGAGCCGTACAAACTTGAAACTCTCGGCAACCACGTAGAAGGGCTTGTTCTGCGCTTTGGCACACACGGCCATCTGATTCGTACCAATCTGAGGGGGCCATTTGGATGGGGAGGGGAAAGGCTGAGAGTTAGGACGATGAACTGTGCAACTTTTTTTTGTCATTTAAAAAAGAAAAAAAGGAAGATCCAGCCAAAGGGTTGAAGCCAATGTTAATCTAACTCAAGCCCCATTCGTTTGAATGGGGCTACTCTAAGTAGGACTAACACTGCATATAACCCAATGTCACTCTCCCATTAAAACCAATGGAACTCCAAAGCGTGTGACTGTCTCCTGCCTTAAGGTAATTGGTTATTTTTCTTGAATAATATGATTCAATCACTGCCTCAAAACTTTGTTTCGAGTCATGAGAGATTTCTTTCATTTTTTAAAGTAAAAGCTGCAGTCCTCAAGATTTTTTTAGAAGTTAATATGATTTATGAATTCCAAAGGATATGTTCACATATAACCAGGGTGTATGCAAACTCTTGTGATCTATGAAATCTATAATCTGTGTGTGTATGCTAGGATTCCACAGGAGTGCACAACCACCACACGCGGACCTGTGTAATGGGTGCACAGTCCCACTTCCTGAGAATCTCAGCTTTCACTCAGAAAGCACAACAGATTTCTAGTCCTTATGGCTGAAAGGTAATCCTTGAAAAGATGTGCACGGTTCCTGCACAGGAGTGGCTGAACAAGATTCCCAGTGGTTGGAGTTGGGGCTTGAGTGCCATAACACACCTCCATAGCGCTCCTCCCCTTGACTAGAGAAAATGGGCCAGTATGCTTAATTTGCATAATGTATACAGGCTGCAGAATTTTACATTTCCTTTTTTTGGCAGTGGAGAGGAGGCGGAGGGAATGGAATGCTCACAGCCCTGCAAACAAGTTTCTGGAAAGGGAATCTGAGCAGGATTTTTAGATTAAAAGAAGAAGTTGTTTTATTGCACTGGAGGGGAAAGCTAGAGGATGACCCTGTTTGTGAGCCTCCCAAAGGCATCTGGATAATCACTGGTGTAAAGAGGACGCTGAGCAAGCAAGATGGACCTTTGTTCTGATCCAGCAGGGCAGCCCTGCTATTTCCAAAACTAGGAAAAAATCAGTATTAAGGGTTGTATCCAAAGGTATCCCTCCACCAGCGGGAAGGCGATTTCCTTCTCATTATCCCTCCCCCGGCACCCTTCCAATCTGCTTCAGAGGTTTGGGGGGAACCCTTCAGAAGAGGTGGTTGTGTAGGGGGGAAGGGGAATCAGCGAAAATCCCCTCCCCGTTCCATTCCACTGACCCAAAGAGTTGCCTGTCAGCAGAGGGACACCACTGGATAGAAGCCTAAGTGGTTTAGGGAGCCCACACAAATCTTGCAGACACGCTTTACTACCTTGTTAATAATTCCTCCGTTTTCCACTACTCCTTCAGCACCAACTATCACCAGGTCCACTTTTTCCATGATGTAGCTATTTAGAAAAAAGGAAGTAAAAGTCAAAAAAAGCATGTACCACATTAGGAGTTGCTTTGGTGGTGGCTTTTTTCATCTGCAGAGCCCAGTTCCACTAAGTTTAAAAGCAGCATTCCCCCAAACAGGTGCCCTCCAGATGCATTGGACTACAACTCCCATCATGCTCAGCTAGCACTGGCCATATGGACTTACCCAACTGCAGCATCTAGGATTACAGTCACAGGAATGTGAAGTTTACGGAGGGCGTTTGCCATCTTCTGCCTGTGTGATTATTAAGATTTCTATTTTAAAAACCATTTTCTAAACACGAATACCTTGATCTTACATCACATTGCAAGGGAAGGAATCCTATTTTTAAAAATCAAGTTTGTTTCCAATATAGAGTACATTTATTAATGATGCTGATAAATCCCACCTCTCCTTTTGCACGAGACAGTTTAAAGAATTGGGGTGGTCTTGAAAGGCCTTACGCTGCAATTCTAAACTTCCTTGAGAGCAAGTGCCATTGAACTCAAAGGGACGTACGTCCAAGTAAACATGCTTAGGATTGCACTGTTGAAGAATCAAGAACAGCGCTCCACAGATCCACTCGCCTGGTCGCCAATGGCAACCTCAAATCTACTCGCCTGGTTGCCAGTGACAACTTCCCTACCCAAATTCTCCTTAAATCACAAAGAAATATTCATGCCAAGCAAAACAAGACCTAGTGCCACCCTCCCGTCCTCTGGCTGTTCCTTTCCTTCTGAGGCTTGTCATGAAACAAGATCTCTTTTCTCCTCTTCTCCCCATGCCACATGCAGAGGAGTCAGGAGTAGAGGCAGTGCGGTGTAGTGGATAGAGTGCTGGACTATGATCATGGAGTCCCAGATTCAAATCCCCACACACAACAGGGTTATTGTGGGGAGAAAAGGTGGAGGGGCGGAGGGAGAAGGGAAGAGAACTTTGCATGCCACCTTGAGCTTCTGGGAAGAAGGGCAGGATTAAAAATAACATGAGATAAAACTAAGTAAACTAAAATAAGGAGCCAGTGGCAAAAGGTTGTGAACCCCAATAAAAAGAAAAAGGGCAAGCAAAACCTAACTGCCATTCTAGTGCTTCTTGGGCCACTCATACAGCACAGGCTGCCAGCTCACCAACCACGTTTGACAGCTGATCAGCCAGCGGCTGAATGTGCAGTGTGATCCTATGCATCTTTACTTGGAAGTAAGTCCCATGGTGTTCAGCAGGGCTTACTCCCAGGTAAGCGCTGCAGCCTAAATTCACAAAAGGGCAAGCTCGTTCAGTTAAAGGCTGAGCAAAAAGTAGTTTGGTATATCAACATTTATCCTCTGTGCAAATAATGGTACTCATTAGATTTATTACCATTATGCGCTGACAAAAGAGGGAAAACGTTTCCTTCTACTTGCCCTGCTCGATCAGGCTGTGATTCAGTGATGTAGACGCTGAAACGTTTCTTTGCTTCTTTTGCCGCAGCTTCTAGCACTCTCAGGACCACTTTCGAGTAGGCGTGAGTCAATATTCTCTGCAGAGGCAATGCACAAAATTCCTCAGTTTATGGTTTGTAAACTGCAGGACATGACATTTTGTGGCCAATACCAGCTCCTGCGCATGCACAGGGCAATTGCCAAACACACACACACACACACACACAAGTGAACCAAGACACTTCACGCCACTCTTTCGTCTCTTACAGAGACCCAGGATTACTCACCCCACCGTCTTTGACAAAGGTGTGACAAAGCTTGGCAACTTTCTCTCCTCGATTCAGAGATTCGGTGGAGGAAAATCTCTCCTCTTTCAATCATGATCGCCTTGCATCTGGAATAGTCCTGGGAAAAGCAGCAAGAGCCATAGTTAAAAGACGACACAGGAGACGTGAGTTACAGAAACAAGCTGGAACGTGCCTGGGATGTTGTGCTTGACTCGTTACTGCCACAAAAAAATTGCTGAAGTTCATACATCCTCTGACCCAGATGCCCCCTCCCCTCTCATCGCTGGTGTGTAGAGTCCAATTCCCAGTTATTCAAGCAGGCTCAGGAGCCCTCTTTTACCAATATAATCCTTTAATAGTCACGGCTGGGCCCTGACATGTTAAACTGGTTCCAGAGCCAAACACTCCAAGAAAAAGTGTTTCATTGTAGTATGTTCTGCAACTCCCATGGCATTTCTTTCACCTAAAAACTAGCAAGATTGTAATGAGGGCTACCATCAAATCATCCAGGGGTGTTGAACCTCTTCCAGGCCAAGGGCCAAATTCCCTTTTGGAGAAGCTCTCGGGGGCCGTGTTCCAGTCGAGGATGGAGCAGAAGGCCAAAGGGGCGGGGACTAAAAATACCAGCATCTTTTGGCTTGAAGCAGGGGTGAGCAACTTGTGGCCCTCCAGATGTTTTGTCCTACAACTCCCATCGGCCCTAGCCAGCACAGCCAATGGTGAGGGATGATATGAGTTGTAGGCCAAAACATCTGGGGGGCCACAAGTTGCCCACCCCTGGCTTAACGCTCTTACTGCCAGTAACTAAGCCTTAGGTGAGGCATTTCAACCTTTTAGAATGGGGAAAATTCTTCCTAGCAAAAGCCAGGAAACTGCCAAACAATTGGTGGTTGGGGGAAAGGGGCGTGGCAGTCTAGGTAATCCCAGAGGGCCGGATTTGGCCCCCAAAGCTGAGGTTCTGCGCCTCTGAAACAGGCACAGCAGCACACCCACTCTCTACAAATGGCTGAGTGAAACTCACCGGGTTCTCCAAAGACGTGAGACTGATGAATCTTAAGAAGAGCTCCCCTCCAGAAGAGATGGCCACCGAGGAATCGACAGTGGAGAGGGTTTCGATTGCATGCTTGAGATTTGCTCTCAATCCTTGGATTGTCTCGCCTGACAGAAAGAGAGGGAGTAAGCTACAAAGGGCTCAACGACAAATCTAGTCCAGGAGTGGGCAGACCTAAGGCTTGCAGACAACTGCAGCTGAGAGCCCCCCACTACCACCCTACTGCTGCTACCGACTGCCACTGCGGAGGACTTCAGAGGAAGAGGAAGCAGCAGCCATTCCATGACCTGCGGAACTGAACAACTAAGAATCTAGTGCCTGAATTTGCTTTTTTCTTCCTCCCTCCCAATCCCCATTCCTTTTGTGTCGTATCTCTTAGATTGTAAGCCTGCAGGCAGGGGTTGTCTTGCTCCTTAACTTGGTAAGGGCATAATCCTATGCATGTTTAGACAGAAAAGAAAGTCTACAACTCCCAGTGGCCAGCTGGGGAATGCTGGGAGTTGTAGGACTTCTATCTAAACATACATGGGATTGTGCTCTAAGCTGCACTAGGAGCCTTTTTGGCTGTAGAGCAGGATACAGACATTTTGAACAAATGAATGACTCAATCAATCAAAGACAACCAGTTAATACAGTCATGCCTTGGATTGAGAGCATAATTTGTTCCGGAAACGTGCTTGTAATCCAAAACACTTATATCAAAACGAAATCCCCCCCAAAAAAATTTGTACAGAGATTTTTAATTTAAGCCGTACTACAGTACTTGTATTGCAAGACATCGCTTGTATATCAAGTAAAAAAAAAATTAAATAAATATTTAAACATTTGCTTGTCTTGCAAAACGCTCCCAAACCAAGTTACTTGCAATCCAAGGTATTACTGTACTCCTATTTTACTGGTGGCAAACACAGAGATAAGCAATTAGCACAAGCTCAGTCATGTTAATCTCTCACCATTTTACTCGCTAATATTAATTTTTTACTACTATATAAAGCAGCCTTCCCCAACCTGTGCTCTACTGCAGTTCACCCCGAGATCTACCAGTAGATTCTGATCTACCGTCTGCCTGCTTCCGATCTAATCCTCCACTAAACTCTCCCCTCGGTCCCCACTCCACATCTCAACCCACACACAGTCCCAAGGGATTACATGCCTTTGTCTCTCTTCAAAAACTCCAACAAGACTCGGATTGCAGCCACAGCAGAGGCGACATCTGGGTCCTGCCTCATCTGGGTCTTAAAGGCTTCTGCCAACTCTGAAAAGAAGAGGAAGGGGAGCACAGAAAAAGGAGTGACTGAGGCTCTGCTTTCATACCTCACAAGCTCTAGCTCCACATTAAAATATCATGATCACAGCATAGTTTAACTTGTACTGTTGTATGCTGTAATGTTTGGAGCCTCTACAACAGAGGTGTTGAACCTTTCGGCCCAAGGGCCGAATTCCATTTTGGATAAGCTCTCGGGGGCCACATTCCAGTCCTGGTCAGGGCCAAAGGCAAAACGGGTGTGGGCAAAAAGACCAGCATATTTTAGCTTAAAGTTCTTTATGTCAGTAACTAAGCCTGAGGAGAGGCATTTCAACCTTTTAGAATGGGGGGAAACTGCACAAAAGCCAGGAAACCATCAAACGTGGCCAGGGGAAAGCGGGCATGGTCCCCTGGGGAATCCCAGATGGCTGGATATTGCCCCCCAGGTCTAAGGTTCTACAAACAGCCACAATTATTATCCACAGCATCTCCAGCCAGAGAAGTTAAGATAGCAAGTGATGTGGAAGACTTCGCTTGCCACAGTCAGAACAGACTCTATTGGGCTCTCAGCAGACCAACAGTCCTAACCTGGTATAAGGTAACTTCCTACGAAATGTATTAGCTGGGCTACAAACAGGAGTTCTTTATTCCAGCAGCTCTCCAGTGCCTCAACTCTGTGACAGGCAGAAATCTTAACAGGTGCAGTACTGAGTCATCGCGTGGCAAAAAGCATCGTCGTCTGTTGAACATGTTGATTTTGCATTCCTCTTTCATGAGATTTGCGGCCTTTGGCCTGCCGCTCTCTTCTTTCACCAGATGCAGAATTGTGTCTCCTTTTATTTATTTTTTTAAAGTATTTTTATCCCAGTCAACCAAGAAAAGCTCCTGGAGTGGCTTGCGAACAATCAGTTAAAGAAACTGTCCCTGCCTGCAGGCTTACTATCTAAAAAGACACAGCACGCAAGGAAAAAAGGATAGGTAGGGAAAAAGAAAAAAATGAATTAGTCTTCTAGCAGGGCTGGTGGAATGGCCCTGCTTCTCCTCTCCTCTCCCTCGGTACAGCTTGCCAGAATGGCTGCTGGTGATGACAGTTGAGGGAGGAGCAGCCTTCATGAGGAACCTAGAAGCTCCTGTCCTACAATTCCAAGCCTTCAGGGACAAGTGTTGATAAAGTGGTGTGGAGGGAAAGGCACTTTGCACATGCTCGGGTGAACTCTCCACTAGCTTCACATCTTTCTCGCATTCAGAATACATTCTGAGGCTCGGCACTGGCTCAAATATAGCTCCTTTTATACACACCAAGAGGATAATAGCTCTTGGAATAACCACCTGCCTGGGGTTCCTTGCTACAGGTGCTCTCCCCGCCCCAGCAACATTCCTCTGCCTCAGAATCCTGCCCAAACCCCTGGAGAGCACTGACAGTTGGTTGAGAGCCAGTCTGGCTTAGTGGTTAGAGTGTTGGACTGGGGCTCCAGAGATCCAGGTTCTAGTCCCCGCTCCGCCATGAAGCTCCCTGGGTGACTTTGGGCCAGTCACTGACTCTCAGTCTAACCTGCCTCTCAGGGTTGTTGTGAGGATAAAATAGAG
Source organism: Shinisaurus crocodilurus (assembly GCA_021292165.1). NCBI lineage: Eukaryota > Metazoa > Chordata > Lepidosauria > Squamata > Shinisauridae > Shinisaurus > Shinisaurus crocodilurus. The sequence continues at coordinate 25,831,809 of CM037890.1, forward strand.
GATGACGACCATGTAAAACACCTTAGGTTCCTTGCAGGAAAAAAGGCGGGATATAAATATAAAATAAATAATAAATACAGACAATACTAGATGGTTCGACTCAGCATTATAAAGCAAATCCCTACCTTCCTAAGGTCCCTGGGCCCTTTGAACAACAATTCCAGCAGACAATATAAAAGCCAGGAAAAGCAACAGGAGACAGAACGTTTATTTTACTGTGCTGTCCCAAATAATAATAATAATAATAATAATAATAATAATAATAAATTATAATTTGAACAAACTATACGCTCACAGCAAAGCAAAACATTTCGTGCTGTTGGGATCATATTGTTTGCCAGCTTCCCTCGGTCAGGAGTAATTCCCCCATCACCATTTTTAGGTTTGTTTGGGTGACAATACTGGGAACTCCGCTGCCAAAAATCTCAACGGGGCACAGCCCCAAAGGCAAAATGAAAACGTAATAATGTTTCAGAGAAATAGGAGCGGGTGCCCCCGCCGCCTCACCTGTTTCATTCATGGTGCGCGAATCCTCCCAGCGCCCTGCCAAGGCACGCTGTCGCTTAGGCGGAACGTTTGTCCCAGCGCCACCTGCCTTCGCCGGAAGCCTTTCGGGACGCGCTCGCTTCCGGAAAAGGGGCGGAGAAGAAATTAGGCCGTGACTAGAAGCGGCCGTGATCCTAACGTCACTTTGGGGCGACGGAAGTGGCCGCTTGTGCCTGCCGCTGGGCGCTATGAGTGGGGGTGAGTCTGAGGTCCTAGTTGCTCTCTCTCCTTTCACCCCTCCCCACACCTTCTGAAAGATAAGATGGAGGTGGGTGGGATCTGAATTCAAATTCTAGCTCTTTTTATCTGCGTTCCTGCGGAGTTAGGTGGTTTTGGGAGAGTCTCTCGCACACACGTCAAATACCTGGTTTTAAGAAGTGCTAGCTTTTCAGCGTCGCTTCCTCTGAGCATGTGTAGAGTGCTCCCCCACGCCCCCTCCCAAGAAGAACAGAACTAATGGGATAAAAGGGGGAAGAGCAGATTAGGGCTTTAATTAATGCATGATTTGTGGAACTAACTGCCACAAGAGGTGTCGATCACCTACCCACCCCCCGGCTTAAATGGCCCTAAAAGAGGATAAAGTGAACTCTGTCAGTAGCCATTTTAGCTGTGATAGAGGCAGGGTCAGTTGCCACTAAATACTAGTTGGGGGATGGCATCTCATAAGTTGTGAAAGTGTTTCAGAGCTGAGGGTGCCCTTTCTTTGTTATCGACTATACTTTCTGCATTTCGTGGTGTGTTGGACCCACTGTTTGAAGGAGCCTTGTTTCTGCTTAATAAATCAATCAAATGGAGCTAAGGAGAGAGAGGTTCTGAGACAGCAGAGTTTCCTTTTTTAAAAGGATGTTTTACAAGAGCTAAGCATACACTGCTCATGTTTCTTTTGTCTACTGGCTGGATTTGTACTAACTAGAACATTGATTTGACATTATGTGTTGACTTCATGGTATTCCTGCATTTCTAGAAACAGATGTGACTCCCAAGATTCTGCCCTGCCCTTTTGAAAAGGGTACTAGAAGCTGTCTTGGTACATATGTTTGTGCAGATTAGACTCTTCTGCCTGTAAATGATTAGAGACAGAAAAACAAATTGGACATAGAGACTGTAAATGTTGGAACTTTTTGAGCAGGGAATCTGTCAGCTAGTGTTTTCACATCTTGGGGGTGGTTGGTTTTTTTTTCTCTAGATGATGAGCTGAATCTCTTAGTCATTGTTGTTGATGCTAACCCTATCTGGTGGGGAAAGCAGACACTAGCAGGATCAGAGGTAAGAAGTTCCCGTTGTATGTGACATCTATTTCAGGATTATTTGTTTTCTGTCTCCTGTCTTTGTAAGTGCTGGTTCAAATGTATGATGATCCAAATTCAACTCTTAGCCTTGATCCTAAAGAAATGTACTTGTAAATAGACCCTGCAGTTCACAGAAGAACTTCTGAGTAAGTATGCAGTCCTTACATATTTGGAAATACTTCTCACCAAAATCCATGGAACTGACTTCTGAGTACACATGATTAGAACTGGATTGTTAATGTGCTTAAGAGGTCAGTGTATGGTTGGTGTGGGGAATTAGCATTATTGACAAGGCCCACACGCCTCAACAAAGGGTCCCTCTACCAACCCGCAGAGCCCTTGATCCAGCTGCTATTTCCTGAGTCTCCATTCTCTGAGCAAGCGAGCTGTACTATGAAGAAGCAGCAGGAGCAGTCTATATTTGCCTTGTCTCTCCCTCTGGGTGGTGGTGTGGAGTGGGCCCAGAAAGACAAGTGAATGAGCAGAAACAACAGTAAGGAGGAGGAAGTGGAACTCTTTGCTGGGTTACTCTTGCCCAGGAGCTCCCCCCCCCCCAACCTGGAGTTGGCAGTGGTTTAGTGGGGCTTACTCCCTACTATGGAGCGTGTATAGATGTAGTACAACTTTTAGTAGTAGTACAACTTACCAGTGAACTAACATTTGCATGTAGAATTTCATGTTCCTTCTTCAAACTGTGATGAATGATGCCTTAATGTATGACTTGCACTTTCTTTACATTAAAAAGATATATAATTTCTCAAGATAAATATAGTTTGAGATTGTCACAGATTTAATTTCCCTTTGTGGATGCTTCTGGCCTATAATAATTTCCCTCCCTCCCCCTGTCTTCATAGCTTACATTATCAAAATGCCTCGATGCAACCATGGTGTTGGGAAACTCGCACTTATTTATGAACCGCAACAACAAACTTGCTGTGATAGCCAGCCATATAAAAGAAAGGTATCGTAGCTTTTTGGATTGTCAGGCGGCTGGGAGAGAGTAGTGGGGTGGGTGGGTGGGTAGATAGATGTAGCAAAGGTGCAGTCCAAGATTCTGGGAATAGAGAACAGTGGGATAGTTGTCTCAGTCTTGCTCTGCTTTTGAACTTCCCAGAGACATCTGGCTATTTTTGGGAAATAGGGTGCTGGGAGAGATGGAGATTTAGTCTGATCCAACAAGGCAGTTCATGCATTTTGGTGCTCACCTAGATGCTTGTGACTACTCGTCCTAGGTGGGTTTGTGTGTGACAAAGCGCACAGTTGGCCTAACCTACCTCGCAGTGTTGATGTGAGGACAAATGAGATAAAGCAGCAGCCATTCCATTTGGCTGCAGCAGAGGGAGTGATGGGAAGCAGGCCCACTCCATCAGCACTGTTGAAAAACCAGCTTTGTTGGGCTCCTCCGCTCCCTGAACTGTTTCCATTCCAACTGGTCGTCATAAGAACCGCTATTTAACTTTAAGAATTAGTGCCTCATAGATTTCATAGAAATCAGTTTGCTTCCCCCCCCCCTTCCCTCACCATCCCGTCTTCCTCTTGTCTCGTGTCTTTTAGTTGGTAAGCTTCCAGGCAGGGACTGACTTGTTTGGATTGATTGTCTATAAGCTGCTCTAGGAGCCTTTTCAGCTAAAGACCAGTAGAAAAATGCTTTAAACTAATAAAGAAGAGTGATAAAGCATTTTATATGCTGATATGTATGCTAGAAATGAATAGGAACAAAAGAACACAAAATTTCTTCTTTCTCCTTGAAATGCATGTTGCATGCCTCATCTGGTGCTTCATATTAATTACAGTGATTGAGTTCTTGAACGCTTAATACAGCTTAATCTGTGCATGTTTCTCTCAGCCGTTTCCTGTACCCTGGAAAGCGTTGGGCAGCTGTCGATCTCTTTGGAGAGTCTGGGGAATCTAATATTTCGGGCAGCAAGGATGGAAAGTATGAGTTATTAACGACCATCAATGAAACCATTGCGGAAGAGATAAAGGACCTCATGACCAACAGTAAGATGAGCCTCTGATTCAGTTCACTGTGTTCTATAGCCTCTGGGTTGGCCCTGCTCGTTGGGTATGATGGTAGTTGTAGTCCAATGCATTTAGACCAGTGGTTCTCAACCTTTTTTGCCCCATGCACCCTTTTCGCCATATGTCAGAATGTCATTCCCCACTTTCCAAGGTTGTCTGACTTAATCTGTGCCATACAATAAGGTGTGATGTCCTGCAGATTACAGTAATACCTTGGATTGCAAGTAACTTGGTCTGAGAGTGTTTTGCAAGACAAGCAATTTTTAAAATAAATTTTGACTTGATAAACAAGCGATGTCTTGCAATACAAGTAGTGTAGGAATGTAACCGCTCGCCTCAAGTGGGCGTAGCGGGCCGAAATCGGCCCCACTCACTGCCCGCCAGAGACTCGCTTTGATATACGAGTGTTTTGGATTACAAGAACAGGTTCCGGAACGAATTATGCTTGCAATCCAAGGTATTACTGTATGTACAATCTGTAGAATTGTAATTTGTAGAAAGATCAGTATTCCAACAGTTTGAGTCTGTGGTCCCAATTCCCCCCCTGAAACCCTAAAATCCCCCCCTGGGGGGAATTCCCCCCTGGTTGAGAACCCCTGATTTAGACAGCACACGGTTTGGAAAAGCTGTATTATTAAATAATGCCTGGTTTTTACTTTGCCTGTTAGAGGCGACCATGGTTAATTTTTGTCTATATGTGGAAGCTCAAACCTCTTTAATTAACTCTTGGCTTAGAGATACTTAGCATAGCAGAATTTTTGAAAGTCTTCTTTGAACAGACTCTCTTTAAACATCTGGGGGGAGGAGAACAACACGTACCTTTTAGTCTCTTCTCATATGACAGTGGTCCATTGCAAATGGATTTCGATTTTCGTCGGAGTAAACAACTATCCATGGTAAAAGCACAACATGGAACAAGCAAGGTGTACTCAAACTAGCAAATGCAATTTGTGATTTTCCTTTTGATTGCAGCGGAAATAAAAGGGCAGCAGACTGAAACATTGCTGGCAGGATCTCTCGCTAAAGCACTTTGCTGTATCCTTTTGAAACCAAAGTTTCCCCTGATGGTTTTTTCATCTTCAGTCATTTCAAAACCCAACGCGTAAATATACTTTTTGCAACTACTCCTAGATTTGTCACCAGGGAGAAGATCATAATGATAATTGTACTGTAATTATCATTGTACTGTCACACTTTACAGAGTTTCACGAGCAAAACAGAGGGAAGTCCCTGTCCCCAAGGAACATACAATATAAATTTTGACACTGGAGAAGACAACAGGGGGAGGGGAGAGATGGACAAACATAATGAGGGAGGAATTGAGCAAAATGGAATTATCTTTAGCTTGGTTACAGCTGGATTAGTGGGGGGAGGGGGAAAGGCTTAAGGGGTTAAGCCAAAGGTTTAAAGGAAAGTGGGAAGAGATCTGACAGATTAAAAAAAAGTGCCTGTACATACTTGTTCATCCATAGGTACATAAGAAGCTGTCTCATATCAGATCAGAGTATTTGTCCATCTAGACTATGAAATAGACCAGATGACCCATTTATCCTGCTCTAATAATGCCTGGGCGGGGATTGCACAAAGCGCTCTTAAATTTTTCATTTTTAAAAAATGGATTCCTGAATATTGTATATCTCAGATATTCACAGGGTGATTAAAGCAGGAACAGGTACAATGTTATACATTTCCCCCCCAAACTGGTTGAGTTACTGGAAGTAAAAGCAAATGCCAAAAAAAGAGAGATTTGTTGCAAATGGTGGCTTTCAAGTGTGGATTGACTCTTGGTTATTTCAATTGTATTACTCTGAATTTACTGCTTTACCGTTTATTGCTGACAGAATTATTTCTTGATCTGTGCATTTGTTGTTCTCTGTGCAGGTACTGGCCAAACTTTGGCCCAGTGGCAAACATAATGCTTACACTTAGGATTCAGCGTGATTTGTTGCCTTAACCCTTGTTAAAATCCCAAAAGATACAGTGAAACTGTAGTATAGCTTGCGAAGCTAAATCCCGGACCTGGAGGGCATGTAGAAGGAGACCCCAGAGAAACTTGGCGGAGCTGCTTTAACCATGGTTTGCTTGGTGCAGATTTAACACTTAAGCCATGGTTAAAGTCAACAATAGTTTCTAAACCAACCTTCTCCAGCTCGACGGCCTCCAGATGCATTGTGTTTCAATTCCCAGACAGCATGGCCAGTGTTGGGAGTTGCAGTCCAACACATCTGAAAGGTGCCAAGATGGAGAAGGCTGTTCTAAACCATCTTCAAACTATGGTTTCATACCCTGGTTTGTGGCCAGTTCTTAACCATGGTTTGGGAATGTAGGAAGCTGCCTTATATTGTGTCAGACTCTTTGTCTATCTGGGTCAGTATTGTCTCCTCAGGCAGCGGCTCTGCAGGGTCCAGGCACAGAAGGGTCTCCACCATCGTTCGGTCCCAGATTCTTTTTTATCTGGAGATGCTGGAGGTTTAGCTGGGTCTTTCTGCATGCAAATCATGTGTCTACCACCAAGCTATGGTTATATTCAGAGATAATATTTAATTATAGTTAAAGGAAACAAATCATGAGGTCAGCATAGAGCCTTTGTGAATGGAAAAATCTTGGACGATAATATTGGCTTAGATGCAATAATAATTTTCTCTTCCTCTACCTCCCTTCCATTCAATATGTAGCTGGGCAAGAAATTAAGTCCAGGATTTTGGTAAGGCTTTTCTGATTTCCTTGACAGCTATTCAAGCCCAGTAGATTCTACTGAGTAGAGGATCTCGAGACTAAGTGATGCCACTTTATTCCCCCAGGTCATAAAAGCTGCTGAAGACAGTGCGTTGCAGTATATGAACTTTATGAATGTGATCTTTGCGGCCCAGAAGCAGGTAATGACAAGAGCTATGCATTTTTTATATGTTATGCTCCTAGTCCTTTTTTTAAATGACCACCTCTGTGTTGATACCAAGTGGTGGAGAAGGAGCTAATGGCTAACAACGTAGACATAAATATATAAATGCTGCTCTTTCTCACTCTTTTCTTTTTTCACACCCTCCTTCTAGGGAAGCGAGTTACACAGTGACCCAGTTCCAGTCATAACGGTGACAAATGGTGGGTTCATTAACCCATGATTTGCCATGGATGTGTTCTGCTGCCATTTTGCATATGCAACCTCTGATTGGGCCGATAACAGGTTGCTACAAATGCTACGTGAAATCTGAACCCAAACACTATAGGTTAATCATGGGTTAAACAACCCACAGTTAACCTACAATTAGTTGTTAGGTTAACTGTAGGTTGTTTAACCAGTGATTAACCTACAGTGTCCGGGTTCGGACGTCATGTAGCAACCTCTGATAGGCCTGATCGGGGATTGCATCTGGAAAATGGTGATGGCACGCACCGCAGCAAATCTTGGGTTAATTAATCGTGATTTGCTGCCGTTAAATGCGGATGGGCCCATTGAAAGGCAGCCCCACCTGTTTGCTCCAGACATGGAATCTCTGCTATGCTAACATTTCTTCTTTTCTCCCTGTTTCTTTTTTTGCAGAATGTTTTGATTGATGCCTGTGTCTTGGACTCTGATTCAGGGCTCTTGCAGCAGGTATGACGTGTGCTTTCTAATGATGGATGATTACATAATGCATGTTGCTTAATATAATAAAATCTCTAAGCATTTAGCATATGAAAATATTGAAAATCACTGTTTAAAGTACAGTTAATAAACAATTACAGCTACGATAACAATAAATGGACAATAGAAAAATGAGTAAAATGGAGCAGCAGCATGATGGTTATCCATCATTTCCTGTGGAAATGGGAGGGATGGTGCCAGAGGGGAGGTGTCTGAGAGGCTGCTTGGACAAGCAGCCAAAGTTGTTAATTGTTGCACTGTTTCCAAGACTGAGTGCCCTTGGTTTACTTGAACGTGTCCTGCAAAAGTGATTAGAGTGTAGACAGCCTTTTGCTCAGTGTCCAGGGCCTCAGTAAAAATTGCAGCAAGATCTGGAGGACCGCACGGACATGATTATTATCATCACATATGATTTACAGTATTTGCACAGTTTTCAATATGGGGGAATATTAATTGGGATTTTTAGTCATTTTTAGTGGCCTGTTTATTCTTAAAATACATTTTAGGATATTGAGAAGTCTGGCAAATTAAAAGCAAGTCCCTAGGCCTCATGACTATTGAGAATAATTTGTGACTTTATTTTCGCAGTCATGAGGTCTAGGGACTTGCTTTTTAAATGAAGGTGTTACTAAGTATTTTTAGGCATCAGAAACAAAGGAATCAAGACAGTTGGTCCAGCTACACCAGGGGCGTTGATCCTCTTTCAGCCCGAGGGCTTAATTGCATTTTGGATACGCTCTCAGAAGGGGCATTCCAGTGGTGGGCGGGGCCAAAGGAAAAGGGGCAGGGGCCAAAATGCCAGCACCATTTAGCTTAAAGCTCTGACTGCCAGTAACTAAGCCTTAGGAGAGACATTTCAACCTTCTAGAATGGGGAGGAAACTGCCCAAAACCTGGGCAGCCACCAAAAGATTGGTGATTGGGGGGGAGGAGAATGGGCACGGCCATCTGAGCAACTCGGGAGGGCTGCATTTGGCCCCCAGGCTTGAGGCTCTACACCCCTCCTGGTCTACACGGAGCGGCAGCCGCTCCCCAGGACTTCAGACGGGGGTCCTTCCCAGTCTCAGCTGCAGCTGCTGGGGCTTGGGGCGTTCCTGTCTGCTGAGCATGTGTTCTGCCACTTAGATACCCGCTCAGTCCTGGCCTTGTGGGTCTGGCACTGCTCTTTCAAAACGGATAATGCCATCTTTTCCAGGCTTGTGATATTACTGGTGGTATCTACTTGAAAGTCCCCCATATGCCATCTCTTCTGCAGTATTTGCTGGTGAGTTTGTTTTTACAGCAACCTCTAAATGTGCTCTAAAACTGCTCCGTTAATAAACTCGTAGAAACATTACTGAGCCTACAGTGGCTACTTCAGCTCATGTGGTATTCTGAAAAGAATTCTTCCCCTTCTTGATTTGTTTGTTGTATTTATACCCCGCCTTTTTCCCTGCAAGGAACCCAAGGCGGCTTACATAATCCTCCTCCTCCTCTCCATTTTATCCTCACAACAACCCTGTGAGGTAGGTGTGGCTGAGAGTCTGTGACTCGCCCAAAGTCACCCAGGGAGTTTCATGACCGAGTGGGGACTAGAACCCAGATCTCCCGAGTCCCAGTTCAACATTCTCACCACTACACCACACTGGCTCTCAGTGGGATGGCAAAACCTCTTGCATCCTTGGATGAATGTTTGGCTTGGTGATCTACAATCCCTCCTTTCCAGGGAGGGTGGGTGGATAGCTTTATTTTTGTGCTAACTGTTTTGGCTAGTTGGACTCAAGTTTAGAGGCAGTACCTCTGATTAGCAGGTGTTGGGGAACAGACTACAGGTGATGGTTATCACCTTTGCACCCTGCTTGTCAGCTTCTTGAGGCATCTGGTTAACCGCCCTTGGAAGCAGCGTACTGAGTTAGGCAGACCTTGTTCTGATCTAGTAAGCTTTTGTTCTTAGTCTTCTCATCCAGGAGTGGGCAAACCATAGGTTTGTGGGTTTTATCTTGTTTTATTTTTTTCACTAGAACCAACCAAGTACAAAGTACCTGTCACCCTCGCCCCCCAATAAATGTGGTGGGGATGCAAGAGGGCATTCTCAGTGGCAGCCCCCCATTTGTGGAACTCCCTCCCAGGAGAGGTGCGATTAGCCCCCACTGTGAATACTTTAAAACATAAACTAAAGAACATTTTATTTACAAAAGCATTTGACTCCTGACTTGTCAATTTTTGTGTTTTTAGGTTAGGCTGTTGTATCTTAAATTTGTTTTATTGTGTTTGTAAGATTTTGTTTGTTTTTTTTTTAACTGGTACTTGTTTTAGTAATATTATAAGCTGCTCTGTGCTCCTTTTGGAGGAAGGGCAGGATATACGAATTTCAAATAAATAAAGAAATGTCGTAAGGATTTCAATACATATAATAAAATAAAGCAGTATCTTAGGAGGTGGAGCCAGATGCAAAATGGCGTCTCATGTGGCGGAGCCAATTGCCGACTGTATCCCGTGAGCCGTGAACTGGGATGACCTGCTTATATGAGTACAAATCCACATCTGACTTACTACAGATCAGGGACTCTAGCAGCCTAACTTAAGGGGGGGGAAAACCTTTTTCTTATAATTATTAAACAATTGGGAGACACAGAAACCCTTGCCAATCTATTGCAGATCCTTCAGTGATCTACTAATAGATCCTGACCTAGCTTTACCCACCCTGGCTCTAACCTAGCAGCTTTCTCCTAAGTTCTAAAATCTTTTTTTATTACAGTGGGTATATCTGCCTGACCAAGAACAAAGATCTCAGCTAATCCTCCCACCCCCTGTTCATGTTGATTACCGGGCCGCTTGCTTCTGCCACAGAAATCTCATTGAAATCGGTTACGTCTGCTCTGTGTGTCTGTCAAGTAAGCTTTATCTGATTGTCTTTCTTGGGTTTTGCTTGGCTTCTGTGATCTTAAAGCAGGCAGTCTGGTCTGAATGTAACTCTTCCTTTTTTTTATTTTCCAGTATTCTGCAACTTCAGTCCAATTTGCACAACTTGCGAGTAAGTGTCCTTGAGAGAACTTTTTAAAAGATGTTGTTGGCAGGGCAGTATCTGTTCTGCGCTCTCTGTTTTAAGAACAAAGCAAGGTTCTAGCCTCTGTTGTTGCAGAGGGAGGGCTTTAGAAATGTGCTGACTGTGTTTGGAGAAACAAGGCTAGACTGAGCTTTCAGGAGTTTGTGGATACGATTTCAACGTCCTCCCCTGATCCACTGCCCTTTCCCATGGTTTCTTGTTCCCATGACCCTACTAGCACCCTAACCCAGTCGCCATACCCTCATCTCACTCCGTTCTTTCATTGCCCTTCACCTCCCAAATCCTTACCAAAAATTCTAACTACTAAGGGTGCAATCCTGTGCATGTTTAGGCAGAAAAAGGTTCCACAACTCCCATGCTGGGAGTTGTAGGATCTTATTCAGTCTAAACATGCATAGGATTGCATCTTAAGGCAACGATTCTTTGCATGCTTACGTGGGAGTAAGTCCCATTTACGTGTTTCTGAGTAGACATGCATAGTATTGCGATGTCAGAAACCAATCTTCGAAGCAGAAATACATTTACACAAAGCGTGTAGATAGGTGCAAGTTTAGCTGGGTTTGCACAATTGATTTTGGGTGCATATTTTAGGATTTCCTACTGGCAGAATTTTTATTTGCTGCTGGGAGTACACACAGTTCTTACCAACCCATCCAATGTTCCCGTCTTACTCTCTTCTCTTGTTTCAGGACTGCCTTTAAGATTTCACTGCCAGCCGTCATGAAAGCTAAGAGAAAGAAACTTAAATTTGCCATCTAATGGCATCACTAATGTCCATTGCCTTCTGTGTGCAATTCCGTGGCTTGGGTAGTAGCCGTGAAGCTACCAGTGATGTTTCTGGGATGCCAGAGAAGAGACACCTGTATTAAAATGGATAGACCAGGGGCTAAACATTTCGGAACAATTGCGTAAGTTGGGCGCAAAACCAGTCTCCAGCGACAAAACGATAACGCTAGTTTATAACGCATGTTACAAAGTCGTCGTGCCTGGAACCAACAACTGCAACTAAGTGGACGTTTGAAGACAGAAATGCACAAACCCAAGAGTGTGGTGTCAAGCTAACTTAAACCTTGACCCCTTCCATCCAAAACGAAAAGCCCTATTATTTAAGTAGAAATCTAATTCCCACCCCGCCACGAGGACTGAAATTTCAGGGCTCGTGGGCTGGTCCTGCAGAGCCCTCCTTGAATTAAGAGAGAGAACTGCCCGACGGAAAGACTGCAGCAGCATTGGATGCCGGACTGCTCTGAGCTAAGCTCTTCAATACGGTTAGCAAGGAGTCTTGGATATTTCTGAGTTTCCCCTTTTTCACAGCGACATCTGCTCCGGGTGCATTTTGGACTCTTCTAAACGGGCAGCCTGCTAAGCTGAGTCTTGTGCCAACGGCATCAAACCAACCAGTCTTATTCCAGTGGAAGAGTTTGAGACGTTCCCCGATGCTCTGCTGCCTCTTAAAGCAGCCTGACAACTGCTCTACCATTTCAGTAGTGAATATCGGCCACATGCTTTCCTTTCTGGATACAATGAAAGATCTGTGATCTTAACAGGATGAAGGTTCTGATAAAGACATATCCTGCTTGGAACAGGTTGGTTCTGTTTTGAGCCCTTTGCTTCCTGAGCCCAAATCTAAAGATTTATGTTCCGTTCGGCGGCCCAGTAGGAGCCATTTCTTTCTAGTGACTGTAAAATTTATTGACGGACCTGCGTGTTATAGTGACTCTTTTACTGTTTGCCAGCTGTTCTGTTTTAACACTGTTTTGTAACTTTTCCTTAATAAACTGTTCCTAAGAAAATGGATTGGGATCTATAAAACCGGAAAAAAGCTATCTTTTCTGTAGCTAGGATTTACCAAGTGATTTTCAAGGTACTTGCAGATGATTTACAGGGATGTGCAATCTCTCTGGAGAAAGTGGATAGGGTGATATTTTCCTCCCACTCTCATAATACTAGAACCCCATGTGGTCATCCCATGAAGCTGATTGGTGGGAAATTCAGGACAGATCAAAGGAAGTCCTTCTTCACACAGTGCAGAGTTAAACTATGGAGTTCCCTTCCACAAGAGGTAGTGATGGCCACCAATTTGGAGGGCTTTAAAAGGGGATTGGACAAATTCCTGGAGGAGAAGGCTATCGATGGGTGCTAGTCCTGATGGCTATACGCAACCTCCAGTATCAGAGGCAGTCTGCCTATGTACACCAGTTGCTGGGGAACATGGGCGGGAGGGTGCTGTGGCACTCATGTCCTGCTTGTGGGATCCCGTGGGCAGCGGGCTGGCCGCTATGTGAACAGAATGCTGGATTAGATGGACCCTTGGTCCGATCCAGCATAGCTGCTCTTACGTTCTCCTGACACTCCCCCTCACATGCAAATTCCCCCACCCCATCTACCCTGGTACAATACTGTGTCTGACCTAGTGCTAACCCTAGTGAAAGGCTCTTCTAAGGCTCTCAATTGGGAGTTCAGGAGTGCCCTGAACCAGGGTTAGCATGCCTTTAACCATGGCTGGTGTGGGCTGTAACGCAGAGGGGGAATGTGGGAGGTTTATATGCAAGAGGAAGGGGTGAGTGCATGATCCCACTGATGGCGCAGTCAACTTTTATTCCTTTAAAAATGTATACCCCACTTTTCTTTTTAAAATATATGCTTACAAAATACATCACATACAATTTAAAAAACCCAGTTCAAATTACAATAAAAACAGTCCCAATGATTACAGTCAGTTTCATATAATGAAATCAAGAGCAGGGTGGGTGGCATACGAATAACGGCTTGGCTCGCGAAACTAGCTGCGTCGTTTCTACTTTTTGGAAAGTAACGTGGCTCCTTTTGTTAGGAGCCATGGGGTGTGTGGGGCAGCTGACCCCATCTCTAATAATAACCAACACTTTGAATTGGGCTCAGAGATGGACCAGAAGTCAGCGAAGCTGGGGCAACAACAGACTGACACGCTCTGAAAAAACGGCCCCTGGTTTCAAGACTTAGCTGCTGCTGGACTTTTTGCCAGCTGAAGTTTTGTGACCCGTTCATGACCTGAAAAGGCAAAAAAGAAAGTGATTTTCAATATCCAAAACAGAAAAGGCCTACAACTAGTATGCCCCAGCCAGCTATGGCTGGCTGGGGCATGCTAGGAGTTGTAGGCCTTTTCTCTGTCTAAACATGCATAGGATTGTGCCTTAAATCACCTTTCAATAAGCAGTAAGAATTATCTTGCTAACGAGGCAGAACACGTGGTTACCTCTTGATTTCGAACGCTAATTCCCTTTGCCGATGGTTCCACGAAGGTTCGTGGATGGCACTGTGTGACGGAGGAGAAGCCGGCAGCTTTCATTTCTTGTCACTTGCTTCTTGTTCTGTAGGTGTTTGCATATATTGGCTGGCGCAGCAGCGTCTGGGAAATATGAGTCGGATGCCTGTGGGTTGAAAATAAAGGTCAGTTCAGATATTCAATCCGCTAGAACACATTTGGTTCGCTTTTAAGCGTGCTTGGTTCCTGGCTTGCTCCGAGGGTGGCTTATGCTGTAATTCTTTATGTTCAGGGTGCACAACCTCAGCCCGGGGGCCAAATGCAGCCTCTGGGGTGGCCCCATCCCATTTCCCTCAATCGATTGGTGGTTTCTTGACCTTTCTGCAGGTTTTTCTCCATTCTAAAAGGTGAAATGCTTCTAAGGCCTAGTTACCGGTAGTAAGACCTTTAAATTCAAATATGCTGGGATTTTGGGCCCCATTCCTTTTGCCTTTTGTCCCGCCCACCACGGGGATGCAGCCCCCCAACAGCTTCTGTTTACGGGTTCTTTAGACAATGTCGTGACCCTTCAGTTTCGCTTCTGTGTCTACCCAGCACTGTCATCGAGTTTTTCTTTTTTTTAGAGCAGGGAAAATGCAGCATTTAATTGTGAAAGTGAAAGAAAGTGCCATTTCCTCTTATGTATTTGCACTATACCACAGTGCCACCTAGAGGTTATGTAGTGGAAAAGCAGGAAAGGAAATGCTTCTCCTGACGTGCTCAGATTTCAGTTCTGCAACGAAACCCAAAGTAGATACAGAATATTAACAGCCTCATGTAGAAAAGCTCTTTGTCTTATAGGAACAAAAGTACCCACTATCCCATACTGCAGCCTTCCCCAATTTGATGTCCAACACAGCTGGAGGGCACCAACACATGCTGGTTGGGGGATGCTGGGAGTTGTAGTCTACCACATTTGGCGGGCACCAGGTTGCGGAAGGCTGTCAGTACTGGCTGAAGGATCTGACACACACACATATATATATTTTCAGGTTGTAAGCTACATGTGTAGAATTCTTTTGTAATTTTTAAAAATTATTGTACGTCACCTGTTTTAATGTTAAGTACATAATAATAAATGGTAATCATAGTAACTTCCAATGATCCTGGGTACTTCTACTTGGGGTGCTTTCCCTTTTTAAAAATGCAGGGCTTTGTTTGCCTCCGATGATGCTACATTTCAAAGCTCCAGCTCTCACCCCGGGTGCTAAGCTTACTTTGCAAAACTTTGGAGTGTGAGTTGCTGGGAGCTCACGGCTGACGGTTGAAAAGAAGCCGGCATTTGGTCTGGCAGAATACTTGGTATGTAGGCTCTTCCAGCTGCTCTTACTTGAAGCCAGAGAAGAAAACGGGACGTTGGAAAGTCTTTCTGTGCCAATGGATGACCCTCTGCTGATGGTGACCCTGGGCGCTAATTTCTTTATCATAAGCAGACGAAACTGCTTTTCCTCCTCATTGAGTTCTCTCAGTATGCTCAGTTTCTGGTGTTCCAGTTTTTTTATAGTCTGGGGGTGGGGAGGGAGGGAAAGATTAAGAGAAGGCATGCAGTCAGCTAAGATATTTACAGCATTTTAATGTTGCTCTTTAGCCAAAAAGGCTCCCAAGGCAGATTACAAAGATGTTTCTTAAGACAGTCCCTGCCTGCAGGCTTACAATCTAAAAAACAACAACACAAAAGGAAAGGGGATTGGGTGGGAGGAGGAAAAAAGCAACTTCGGGCACTAGATTCTCAGCTGCAATCTCCTCTTTAGCGGTAGTAGAACCCTCCTCTGTTACCTAGGCTTCACGTAAGTCCACCATCCTGTTTCCCTCCATGGCCAACCGGATGCCTCGTATCAAGCAGGACATGAAGGCTACAAGAGACCTTTGGCACTGTTGCTTCCCAACAATTGGCACTCAGTGGTGTAGTGTCTCCAAACCTGGGGCTTGCATATAGCCATCTTATCTACTAGTAGCAAATTCCTTCTCTGAATGCTGGTTCTTATATAGCCAGAACAGCACCATCTATGCAGGAGGAAGAGGTATCAGCAGGCTTGGGAGAACGCCGAGGTTTGCAGAAGTTAAAACACAAGACAAGCCTCAGTGGCCACAGAACACTCAGTGTCGGTCAGAAAGGGGGGATGGAACATGGGGGGTGGGTGGGAATGGAATGGAGTCTCCTGGAAAAGGGCAGGGCTGGCGATCTGGACGGGAACACTGCACGCTACAACATTTTGTTGCAGGTCCCGCGTGCCATGACCAGTAGGCTCTGATAGCCTCTGCCTCCATGAATTTGCCCAATCCCCTTTTAAAGCTGTCTAAACTTATAGCCATCACCACATCTTGCAGCCGTGAGTTCCGTAAATTAACGCACACCTACCTACAGTTGTTCTGACCTCGGGCCACCTGTGACCCTCTCGGGGATACGGAAGGACAATTTAAACAGGTCACCTTACCACGGCGAGGCTCTTCTGCTCCTTGAGAAACTTATTCTTCACCCGCTGGGGGGCCGTCAGCAGGTCTGAAAGGCAGAGGGAATAGAAAGGGTCGTTCTGATATAAGAATGACAGGCAGATCCTCGGATCGGCACCCACGGCCATCTCTTCGCCTTTTGCCCAGCTGCGTGCTGCTCTCTAAAGCCTAGCAATTAGCAATGTCACCAGGGACGTAGCGGGCAAGCATCTGTCTCTCTTCTCTCGGAGTCGCTGGACTCTGCAATGCAATCTCTTGGCAGATGAGCAAAAGAGAACTTTCAGATAGGTGGGGGGGGGGGTCAGGGGGATATCCTGCTTGACCGGTTGGAGCCAGTTGGATAGATCCCCACCAGGCCTGCACTGACACCATCAGCTAAACATTTATCCAGTCTTCGAGGGAGGTCAGTCCAGTGAACCTGAATCTTTCAGAACAAAGCTCTGGTTATTTCCAGCTTCTCCTCTCACCCCCAACCCACTGGCTCCCATCTCCCACTTTAAGTATGTTATCCATAGAAAACACTTTCCAGTGCCGTCTTTGATCGCCTGCGTCCATCGCGAGTTTAAATTATATGGTAAAAAGCAGCAGGAGCAGCCGCAAATGAAGTAGGACTGAATTTTCCCATTTGCAGCACGTTCTATTATTATTATTATTATTATTATTATTATTATTATTATTATTATTATTTACATTTATTTATCGCCCATCTGGCCGGCAAACCGGCCACCCTGGGCGATGTACATCTAGAGGGGCATTAGTCTGTTATAGCAAACACGGAAAAGAGTTCTGTGACACTTTGAAGACTTAACAGATTTACTGTGCAATCCTATGCGTGTTTACTCAGAAGGAAGCCCTATTATGTTCAGTGACATTTCCTCCCACGTAAGTATGTATAAGATTGCAGTTTTATTGTGGCAGATGCTTTCATAATGAAGCAGGCACTAGTCCACGGAGGTTTCTGGCATGATAACATTTTAAGGTGCCACAACACTCTTGATGAGGGTCCATTTATTTATCTTTTACATTTATATCCTACCTTTCTGCCCAAAATGGCGCTCAAAGTGCCCAACAATAAAATACAGATTAAAAACAAACCTTGATTAAAACATAACATAAAAACAAATCAATTAAAAATGCAACCATAAAAGGAGTAGACACCCAGTAAACCCCCCTTCAACAGCAGACTTACATGCCAAAGGCCTGCTTGAATAAAAAAGCATCTATGCCTGCTGGTGGAAGGGACAGCAGAGAGCTAGCCAACCTAACCTCCCTTGGCAGGGAGTTCCAGAGCTTGGGAGCAGCCACCAAGAAGGCCCTGTTTCGTAGTGTCACCAAACGTGCCTCCGAAAGTGGTGGTCCCAAAAGAAGGGCCTCTTCCAAGGATCTTAAGAGCCAGGCAGGCTTGTATGAGTGAATGCTGTCTTTCAAACAGCCCGGTCCCAAGTCATATACGGCTTTATAGGTCATAACCAGCACTTCGAATTGTGCCCAGAAATGGACCAGTAGCCAGTCAAGCTGTTATAGGAAGGGAGTCGCGTGCTCCCTGTAATTGGCCCCAGTCAACAGTCTGGCTGCAGCATTCTGGACCAGCTGAAGTTTATGAACGCTTTTCAAAGGCAGCCCTACGGAGAGTGTGTTACAATAGACCAAACATAGTTTCTCAACAATATCCTCTTCTTGAAAAATAAGAAGTTGGGCTCATCTTTAGTGAGCTTCACCCGGGGGCGGGGTGTGGAAACATGTTTCTTTCTAGATATATATTGTATGACGTTGTATGTGTAATCTCATTGCTGTCAAGGTATTGCTCTAGAAGCGTTTGAATTGAGGCTGGGGCCTTGATTAAACATTCACATCTGTAGGCTAGGGCCCGGTAGGCACTAAGCTTTGCGTGGGGTAACAAAACTGTCACGGTTGAACAGGTACAAGCACATCTTGGTAAGCAATGAGGAATGTAATGGGAAATCTCCATGGTTTCGCCTCCTGGCAACTTTGCAGGGAAATTCATCGAATTTCTTTCTGAATATTTTGAGGCTACAATAAGATTCCTGAGCTTGCATGCTTTTCTCTGGGACTGAATGATAAAGTTTGTTAACATGTCATGTATACAAATCAGTTATTAATAATGAGAGTAGTTAGCTTATTCTTTTTCCAAAACAACAGCTTTAACTTTATATATATATATATATATATATATATATAAAGTTATATATATAAATAAACTTAGAAAAGCCAGGAATGGTATTTCTCTCTTCTCTTCCATACAAGAGAGAAGAGGACAATGCCTCTTCTTCTATGGATCCTGTTGCAACACACATACAGGCAACATCTAAAAACAAGGTTCTTTTAAGGCACAATCCTATGTATGTTTAGACGGGGGGGTGGGGGGGAGACCTACAATTCCCAGCATTCCCCAGCAAGCTGGGAATGATGCCAGTTGTAGGACTTTGTTCTGAGTAGACATGCATAGGATTGCGCCCTTAGAATGCTTATTTATTCATATGAAAATGAATGCAGTTCCAATCGGTAAATGATTAAAAGTCATACGCTTAAAAGTCATACGATTTCTTTAATTGGGTGACAGTCATAATGCGTACACATGGGTCCAATGGGGGGGGGGAGCAGTGGGGAAATGTAAGCAGTGGGGTTGTTGTGAGGATAAAATGAAGAGGAGGAGGATGTAGGCTGCCTTGGGTTCCTTGCAGGAAAAAAGGTGGCATAGAAATATAATAAATAAATAAATAAATCGGTCCAGCCCATGACACTGCTGTACAAAGTTTCAATGAATTAGTATAAAATCAGTACAGTGACCCATCGCAGCAGCAGTCATTGGCTACCCTGGGACATACCGGTAGTTGGTAGACTTTGGGCTGTCATAAGTCTCATTCAGGGCCGGTTGAGCAATCCATTAGTCCAGCTGGCTCAGTATTGTCCACACCAGCCTTCCCCCACCTGGTGCCCTCCAGGTGTGTTGGACTACAACTCCCAGCATCCCCCACCGAGCATGCTGGGAGTTGTAGTCCAGCACATCTGGAGGGCACCAGGTTGGGGAAGCCTGGTTTACACGGATTGGCAGCAGCTCTCCGGGGTCTCACGCAGGAGTCTCTCCCAGCCCTGCCTGGAAATGCCATGCCACGGATCGAACCTGCGACTCTTGGCATGCCAAACACCCCATGTAATATAGTAACAGCGAACTTCTGCCACAGAGCATGATGGGAGTTGTAGGACCAGCGAGAAAGCGAGCCTCAGTATGGAACATACCACTCATGCAGCGGGGAGGGGGGAGATCAACAGTGAAAGCAAAGGTTGCGCTTCCCCCCCCCCGCCCATTGTACCCAACGCTTTCTCCCCTCAACCACTGTTATCAACGCAGTCAAGCCCTTCGGGCCGGGTTTTGAAGGCCACAGGCGGGTCTTTTTTTCTCCTCAGAGCGGGCAACCTGAGGGGTGGTTCCTCCCAGCCGTTTCCATAACAACCGCGCGAGGCCACTGGCAAGATGGCGGCCGCCGCCACCGCCCGTCTTTCCGCGCGCAGCGGCCCGTCTTAGCTGCCCCTCCACCTCGCTATGCTCGGCCGGCGGCTCCTCTGGGGGCTGCTGTTGCTTTTCGGGGCTCGGGCCCAGGACGGGAATCCCGGTGGGTGGGTGGCGCTGGAGTGGGAAAAGGGAGTCTGCCTTGTGGTGAGGGGCTGCTGTGCCTTTAACGCAGCCTTCCCCAATCTGGTTCCCCTCCAGATGGGGTTGGGCTGCAACTCCCATCATCCCCAGTCAGCCCAGCCAGACTGGGGATGATGGGAATTGCAGCCCAACACGTCTGGCGGGCACCAGGTTGGGGGAAGGCTGCTTTAAACTGTTCAATTTTAACAGCTGTGTGACAGCCAGGAATCCAACAGGTGCGGATTTCCTCCTTCATGGCATCTCCATGGCGGCGAGGGGGGGGGAGAGCCTAGTTGTTTTATTTCTGCCTGTCACACAACGCGACCCTATCCGTGGCTACTCTGAGAAGTAAGTCCTATTGAGTTCAGTGGGACTTTGCATAGCATTACAGCCTGAGGGTTCTCTGTGTGAAAAAGGCGGTTTTGGGGTGGCAGAGAAATGCACATTATGAAGTTAATCTTTAATATATTCTCCGTTGAGCCATGCTACTAATAATGGTGAATTTATTCACTGTTTTTATTTTTGGTGTGCATATTCTCTGTCAAACCAAATAAATAGAATTTCACTTCTCAAATAGTGAAGGGGATTAAAGAGAGGTGCTTCTCTAGTTACATGTAGCTAAAGCCCAGTGATAGAGAACATGTAAAAATGACTCTGGCTTTGTTGGATGTGTCCAGGGGTGAACAATGTGTGGGCTTCCAGATGTTGTTGGACTGCAACTCTCATCATCTTTCACTGTCGGCTATGCTGGTTGATGGGAGTTGCAGTCCAACAACATCTGGAGGGCTACAAGCTGCCCACCAAATGTAAATCGAGAGAATTGAATGATACGTGCCCAAAGTCTTGTGTGCACCCAACAGACCTTTTGACAGCAGCTTCCCATCTCACAGTCTAACCTTAGCCTCCCAGTAAGTCAAACCTTTGAGACGCATGGAATTAGTCATGCAGTTCTCAGGCTTGTGGTCAATAGCTCGAAGTGATCCCACAGAATAAAATCTCAAAAGAAAAAACACCACTATGCTTCTACGTGTTTTCGTAAGTTAGACTGTTGCTCAAACTTTTACTTAGACTGACTCACAAAGAGTTTTATTCTTAGAGGGGTCCAGAATAAAACTGTACACCAGGGGGGGGATGCTCCCCAGATTATGTTTCTTTATGGTGTGAATGCTAATATTGATGTATATTTTTAGGTTTTCAGCCTCCCCGTATGTACATGTCTGGGACCAACGTCACTGCTTCTTTGTTCAACAGTCCGGCAGATGTCTTTTCTATTGCTGTAGCGGACAATGAGACAGGTAAGATTTCTTTGGAACCATTTTTCAAATTGTATGTGAAATTGTGGTACTGCTTTCTACCTGAAAGATCACTAGAGAATATGTGAACTTTCCTGCTGGTAAGACGGTCTCATCTTGCTTCTTCTACCCCTGGCAGTGATTAAGACTAAAGTTTGAGAGCCAGTGTGGTGTAGTGGTGAGAGTGTTGGACTGGGACTCGGGAGATCTGGGTTCTAGTCCCCACTCCACCATGAAACTCACTGGGTGACTTTGGGCCAGTCACTGCCTCTCAGCCTAACCTACCTCACAGGGTTGTTGTGAGGATAAAATGGAGAGGAGGAGGAGGATTATGTAATCCGCTTTGAGTTCCTTGCAGGAAAAAAGGCGGGGTATAAATGTAATAAATAAATTGAGAGAAAATACCTTTGAAAGTATACATAGCTTGATCTTTGCTCTCTTCTAGGAATGTTGCCCCCTGCAGACTGTAGTGGAAGAAACAGAACTGGCGACTGGAGTTTGACTGTCATGATGTATCAAGGGGTTAGTAAAAACAAACAAACCTGATTCCATCATTTCAGTGCCAGTAAAATATCTTAAAGCAGGGGTGGGCAACATGTGGCTCTCCAGATATTGGACTGCAATTCCCATCAGCCCTAGCCAGAAGAGCCAATGGTGAGGGATGATGGGAGTTGCAGGCCAGCAACATCTGGAGGACCACAAGTTGCCCACCCCTGTCTTAAAAGTATACTGCTTTGACCTTAATTTCATTTGTTTCTGAGCTGTGGACTTTGCCTGTAGCTGACTGCCATAAGAGATCCCTATAGTTCCCGCCCCGTCGGTGAAATGTTATTTACTTATTTATTTAAAGTATTTTTATCCCACTTCTCAGCCAAAACTGCTCCCAAAGCGGCTTAAAGTCAATCAGTTATAAACAAGACCGTCCCTGCATGCAGGCTTACAGTCTGCAAGGGATTCTGCATGGGATTAAGGGCACAATCTTGTGCGTGTTTAGACAGAAAAAAGACCTACAACTCCCAGCATTCCCCAGCCAGCATGGTTGGCTGGGGCATGCTGGGAGTTGTAGGCCTTTTTTTCCTGTCTAAACATGAATATGATTGCGTCCTAAGTTAGGTATACGTTTATAGCTAACAATCATATGCAGAATACCAAGTGATCCTTCCTGTGGCCGCTGGAGGACTACAGCACTTTGCACATGTATTGATGACATAAGTCATTGGGTGTTTTCTCACTAAGGCTGCAATGTTAAGCACACTTAAGTAGGGCGTATAAGACCCAAACAAAGTATTTTATCCCCTCCATTTTTATTGACAGAGAGTCTGGCTGGTATTCAAGGTTGTTTTTCAGCAAGCTGTGTTAACATTTGTGTAACACTTAGTAAATTTATTACCAGCTGTCAAACGGTGTGTTTGAGAATGTTTCCAGAGTGACGGTGTACTTGACCAGGAACCTACAGCTGTGCACCACGAACCTCACCAATTGCTGCGTGGAGGCACTTTGCTTGGTTGAAGCTTTGCAAGTCTCAGCTTGTCAAGGCTTGAAGATGGTGGCCTCTCTGTTGATCCAAGCTGAAATATACGCCAATATGTCCTTGGGAAATATGACAGGAAAAGCGGAAGGTATTTGTGCCCTTGTTGCTTTAGGTTATAGTTTAGAGCTTGTTTATGTGTTTAACACAACGGCTGTGATCCAGAGAAGTGTGTGTGTGTCTTCCCAATGTGAGGCTTTAATCTTTTGGTCCAGCAGCCTTGCCACTTCAAAAATGATGCATTGTGCATGTGGAGGAGAAGCAACTTTGCCTATATTTATTTATTTAATAAATCTCTTAGTTGCCTTTTAAGACTGTAGTCTTCACAAGGCAGGTTACAATATACCCTCCCCACACCCTTGTATCCATACAGTCCCCTGCAGGGTAAATAACAGTTGAGGGAGAGAGGAATCCCTGAAGTTTCAGTCCCTTAGCTCCTTTTCTTCTTTTTTTAATAGATAATGCAACAGTGATTCCCAATCAAGTGTTTCAGCCATTGGGCTCTTGTCCCTGCAATCTCACTGCAGGAGCCTGTGATATCCGTTGCTGCTGCGATCTGGTATTAATTCTATGTTTAGTTTCTAAATACTGTATATATATATTCATTTTAAACTTCTTTAAGGAAAACCTACAAAAATGCCTGTGAAGTGATTTGCCAGAGAACTGCGCATTGCTCTTCACATTCAGTGCTATGAGATAATAAATCAACAAATTGTTGTTTCTATCAGTCTTCCATTAGTAGAATCATTTGATAAGGAGGAAAATATATGAAAAATGTGGTTGATGAAAGGATAGGGGGCTCTCTGGATTGATAAGCAATAGGAGCCACCCCTCCCTCGCCTTTACTAAGAACTTGATGTAAAATAGGTTAATGTAGGAAGTTGCCTGATACCAGGTCAGGTCATTTGTCAATCTAGCCTCATATTGTTTACTTTTCCTGGCAGTGGCTCTCCAGGGTCTCAGGTAGAGGTCTTTCCCATCATTTGTTACCTCATCCTTTTAACTGGAGATGCCAGGGATTGGACCTGGGGCTTTCTGCATGCAGAGTGTGTGCTCTGCGTCTGAGCTACAGTCCCTTCCTCCTCTTAAGTTTTGTCCCTGATCCTACTCAGTCTTATTAGATTGCCAACAGGTTGGGCCTAATTCTTTTGTCTGTCTGTCTTTCATTCAAGGAATGCACCTCAGAAATGAAGCAACTGTTCAGTGGGTCATGTTTTAAAGGAGTATTTGGCGGGGATGTCAATCCGCCTTTTGACCAGCTGTGTTCTGCCTACCCAGGAAACAATGCCCCCGACTGGTTTCCCTTCTTATGTGTGCAGTCTTCCCTTAACAATGCACCTTTCCTTGGTTATTTCTATCATGGGTCTGTGTAAGTATAAAAACTCACCTGGTGTGTGTGTGTGTGTGTGTGTGTGTGTGTTTGTGACCTTTTCCGTGCTATTTTTTAAAAAAGATGCTTTGCTTGATTTCATTTAGTATAATTCCGCCATGTGTGCGATACGTTAAGGACCTTTCTGCATGATTTGTGCAATAAATGGCCCTTTGCCATGCCTTCTACCCTTTATCTGCAAATGGGATATTGCACTTTCTAATCTCCCAGAGGGCTATCTCAGTCAAACTTTATGGCACATAGGGACTATGTATAGCAGAGGAGAGATTGTGCTAACGTCACTAGTCCCACATATTGGTCTACTGGATGTCTTCACATAGATAGAACATATACATAGAGCCTATGTGTGTAGGTCCAAATTGTGTGGTTGATTCCTGGATTCCAGGTGAGCACATCCGGGGGCAGGGGGTGAGTATAACACTTCTGTTCATGCCTCTTTGAACACTGCCTTTTAGGTTTTACAAGTGATACAGATGTGATCTTAAAAATGTATTTGCAGATCTTCACGCCAAGTCTCTTCATTTAAGATTCCATTTCAAACCCTCCCAGGAAAATTTTCTAGTGGTTATAAACAAGGAGATCCAATTCTGACCGTGCAAAATGAGTATTTTGCAGTTCCTCAGGTAATGGCATGAATGGTCTCTTTTTGTATGCATTTAGAGTTTATGTGGGGAGGGGAGGGGAAATCACACAAAAATAAATCTGATATTCTGCTCTCTTCTGCTGTGTGATGTAGCAATTCCTAGCTGGGCAATGTGCGAGAAATGCCCCCATTGCATTCCTTCAGAATTTTGAAGCTAAATGTCTCACAACTTGCAAGGAAGCGGGAAGCACGTTGCTAAATGTAACAATAAACAGTGGTACAGGAGGTACGTTGCTTTTGATTATAAAGAATAGGTTGTTCATTGTTGTATCAGTTCTTAGGCTGATCTAAGGGTTTCCTTATTTTCAGATAGCAACGAACATACCTTTGAGGCATTGCTGCAAGCGTAAACTGCCCTTTTGCTTCATTTTACTCTCGAAGACAAAGGATGCAAGAGGTGACAAGGCACAGCTGTCGCTGTGAATTGTCCTAAGACAGCCTTCCCCAACCTGATGCCCTTCAGATGTTTTAAACTTCCACTCCCATTAGCCCCAGCAAGCATGTTCAGTGGTCAGGAATGCTGGGAACTGTAGGCCAAAACACCTGGAGAGCACCAAGCTGGAGAGGGCTGTAGTAGTAAGAGCTTCAAAACACTTACCCGCCAACAGATTCCATTCAATATCCCACCTTTCTCCCATTAAGGAACACAAGGTGGTGTATTTATCGTTCCCAAGTGCTCTCCCATCCAGGCACTGACCAGAACCTAGACATGCCTAGCTTCAGCAAGGTTACTTGCTGCATCTCTCCCTTCAGACCACGCCTAGAGACTGTCAGTACCGTATTTTTCCGTGTATAAGACGCCCCCATGTATAAGACGCCCCCCACTGGGCACTTTTGCAACCGCACGGTTCTCTCCTTGGCTTACTTCCGTGTATAAGACGACCCTCAATTTTTAGTCTAACAATTTTAGGAAAAAGTATAGTTTTATACATGGAAAAATACTGTACTTATAGCACCAGTTATTGAATGGAAGAAGGGACTGGAATTAGCAGCCCCCTGCCCCAGTGTTGATTTGCTGCTGGGCACAGGGATCCGGCCATCTAAACTGCAGTTCTATTGCAATATCTTGTTTCGTGCAAGCTGCGATCCAGGAAACCATCCCCACGTAGAAGCCACATTCTGCACTTGGAATCCCCCTTGCTGAAATGAGGCAAATATCTGCTGTATTAATGGCCCTTTCATTACAGCTTGGTTTTAGACTTACTGTACTCATGATTCCTTTTGTTTCCAGACGACATCAAACCACAGGTAACCCATGAGACAAAAACAACGACTGCAGGTAGCTGTGCTGGTACAGGTAAATATGTATTTAGTGTAATTTTACATATAAAACACAAGTTCCCACTCAAGTGTAAGATCCTCCAGTGAAACTAACGTTGGGCTCTGTTTGGATTCTTCTTTGTGTGCAGAATGCAGAGATGTGACCTTTGCAGAAGATTATATGATCATATGGGAAGGCAAGAGAATAATAGAAATGAAAGTCAAAGTCCTTTCTGGAGTGATATGTTCAGACGGTACCATCATATTTCTTTTGCATTGTTTAGTTGGAGTTTCTTTCTTTTTTCTTCTTCTAGCTTGTTGGTTTTGTGGCATAATATTATTGAAACATTCCCAGAGTGTTCAGTGGGCCTTTCAAGCTTCTGTTGTGTGTCTGCTTGTATATCCATCCCATGGAGAGGAAAGCCAGAATTGGCTGCAAAGAACAGCAGAACTTTATGGATGCTATGCTGTTTATGCCATATCTATTCATTTTAATTTAGCTACAGGCATTTCATGGTTGGATTATAGTCATCGTTTGTGCTGGTTATCCTGAAAAGTTCAAATCTGGGTGGCTCCTAAATATCACAACTAATGTATATTCAATTTTGAAATTATCGATATATAAACAGCCTAAAACATGGGTGGGTTTTAAGGGAAGCAGTATTTCTGTAATGTGCTCTGGTTATCAAAACATAGATAAGGGCACAATTGTAGGACATTTTTTTCCTGTCTAAACATGTATAGGATTGCACCCTAACAATATGTATGATGGTGGGATTAAAGTTTTAACCAAATGGTGTTCTTCCTTTTTATGTTCTTTTTCTTCTTCAGAGATACTGACACAGAAATTCACGGTCAGCTTTGTGAGTGTAAACGCTACTAGCGTGGAGGAATTGTCTGGGAATCCAGGTGAAATGCCTCGTTGGCTTAGAAGACACATGCTTTAATACTGATGGTCAGCAGTCAGTGATACTCAGTTTTCCCTGTTTGTTTGTTTTTTGGTCATATCAACATCTGTTGCCCACTCATCCTAATGCATCATGCCACATTTGCATATTAATATGTCAGTTATCGTCTTGGTTTTAAGTGGAGTCCCAAACACTTAACCATGTGTTATATGTTTTGCAGGGGTTAAAATTTTTGGCTGGCCTTTGTAGTCTAGCCAAAACTAGTGTTTGGCAGGCCCCTGCTGGTTTGGCTTATGCTTGGAGGCAACCTTCTCCAGTGACCAGTGGTCTAGGACCCTCCCCGCCCAGCTCCCTTTCCTGCAGGAGAATGAGGTGGAGAGCATGCTGTTGTGGCCAACACTGGAGCAGCAATCAAGGATGCCTCCTGCTCCACTCTCCTGCAGGACAGTGGGGCGGAGAGTGTGCTGGCTTGGCCCACTGCTGCTTGTTCTGCCCCAGAGCAGGAAAGGGTAGTGTGGGGTGAGGGGCTTGCTGGTTTGGCCCTGTGCTGCCGAGGCACTCAGTCGCTGTGGCATAGCAGCAGCCAAGCCACTCCCAATCTTCGAGCTGTGCGTTGGGGTGGGGATCGCTGTGAAATTACTGGGACAGTCTCTGCCCACTTCTGCAGCTGCAAGGCTGGGAAGAAGGTCAGGTCACTTGTCACGCTCGCAAGAGGGCGGGAGCACCTTTGCGTGGCAGGGATGGTTAGTGATAATGCAGTAACCTCCTGGTTTGGATGTGAACTCGAGCAAGACCAATAGAATTATTTGACAGTACTGGTTGTCAGCACTGATGAACGTCTATGAAACCTCACAAAATCCTTTTTGTCTATATAGGTTATCAAGTAGGCAAACCGATTAGAGCAGCAAATCTGAATTCTTCCGATGCTGTTGCCACTTTAAATCTTTGGAAGGCTGGTACTACATTTTTATATGGAATGTTATGGAATTGCAATATAAATTATAATTGCAGTATAAATGACATAATTTTAAAATTACTTATTACTATAACACTAATTATAATCTTTTGCATTCGTTGGATAGTGTAATACAATGTGATTGGTGTCGAGATGCGTTTTGTTATATTTCTAAGTATAGTGTTAAAAAAAAGTATTTATTTAACTGATCTATGACAAATACAGAGATAATGATGCATCCTGCCCACCTAAAGCCTTAGATGGCTTTTCTGCATCATTTTCTGATGTCTAATTGCTCTCCTTTATTATTTATTTATTTATTATATTTATGAATCGCCCATCTGGCCAGACATCCGGCCACTCTGAGCGATGTACAATCCAATAAAATACAGGACACACACAAACAGTATAAAACACAATTAAAAACAGAACAAAACTTTAAAATCCTAACCCACCCCATATTCCCGCCTGAAAAGCCACATTTTTAATGCACGGCGGAAGCTAATCAAGGAAGGGGCATGGCGGAGGTCACTGGGGAGAGAGTTCCATAAATTGGGGGCTGCCACAGAAAAGGCCCTCCTCCTAGTCTCCACCAGCCTGGTTTCTCTGGCTGATGGGACAGGTAGAAGGCCGTCTGTGGCAGATCTTGTTGAGCGGCCTACTTGATGTTGCTGGAGGCGCTCCTTTGAATGGCTCCAGAAGAGAAATATTGAAAAGTCTAGCATTAAAAATCTTTCCTAACACAGGGATATTGTCTTAGCTTTCAAGTAGAGCTGCACTAACTCAGGGAGCAATCCTACGCAAGTTTAGACAGAAAAAAGGCTTAGAATGGCATGCTGTGAGTTGAAAGCCTTTTTTCTGTCTACACTTGTGTAGGATTGTGCCCTCAGTCACTTAAACTGCATTAAAACATCGCAGTGTATAATGGATGTCTAAGATGAACAGAATTCAATATATGAGCATCATTATTTTTACTATATACTTTAGTGTTTCTGTTAAAAGTACTATTGTATAACTGCAAGCGAGAACCTAAAAAAGATACGAGGATTTCTGAATTTTCTTGCATAGATGGCAAGGGTTCGTGTACATCGGCAAGTCTCACACCACTTTTGTTTGGACTAAATTCGGTCTCTGGATGCATTGAAGAAGTTGATCTTAAGGACAACTGCAGTCAGTTGAGGTGGGTGGAGTGTTTCCCCGTCCCCTTTCTTAGTTTGTAGCATATCTGAAGTGACCATAGAACTCTAATCCTAGCATTCAAATCCTCACATTCTAGTGATAAAAGAAAGTGATTCTTTTACTGAAATAACCACATTGGTTTCTGAAACCCTGCAGTCTTTCTTTTCAAGTAAGAATAACATGTAATAAGCTGAGTGGCCAAAATGGAAATGCTATGAGTTCTGTTATAATACACACATTTAGAAATGCTAAGAGGGCCACTGTGGTGTAGTGGTGAGAGTGTTGGACTGGGACTTGGGAGAACCAGGTTCTAGTCCTCACTCAGGCCGTGAAGCTCTGTGGGTGACTTTGGGCCAGCCACTGACTCTCAGCCTAACCTACCTCCCAGGGTTGTTGTGAAGATAAAATGGAGAGGAGGATGACCACGTGAGCTGCTTTGGATTCCTTGCAAGAGGAAAAAAGGCGGGATATAGATGTAAAAATAAATAAAATTTGTTTGCAGGGAGAACGTTGCTAAAAGACTGAATACCTTGGTACAAGTTAGCCATGTTGGAAAGAGAGGCAACTCCAATGCTAGCCTCCAAGATGACTGGGTGGAAATAATCCGTGAGTAGCGCCATTAAATAGCATCAAGTTAATGGCTGAGTGTTCTTTTAGTTTTAAAAATGTCAATCCCGTTACCTAATTTATATTATAAAAAAACAATGTCGTGTGTAGGAGAACCACATATTTATTTTTTGGAGATACGCAATAACATTTAGAATGGTACAAAGAATAGGTATTCTTCTGCCATATCAAACCTGAAGTCTGCAGTTGAATTTTGATATTTTAAAGAATTATTTTCTGGAAACTGTGATTAACAGTAAAATCCTATGTATGTTTACCCAAAAGTAAGTCCCACTGTGTTAAGTTGGGCTTATTCCCTAGTAAGTGTGGGTGGTACTGTAGCCCGAGGAACCTATTTTTAAAAAGAGAACATTACATCCTTTCCCTTGTAACTTTGAAAGAAAAGGATAAATTGCTCAACAACAGATTCATTAGTTGCTCTGAATAACGTTTTTCTCATTAACAGGTTTAGATACATTTGGTCCCAATACAAATGCAAGTGTTGCGAATTTAAAAGGCACCTGCCCTGATATTCCTGCGCACTTGAATATTCAAATTATTACTGCTGATGTGGGTGCAGTAGAAGGGATTGCACAGCAGGAGATACTTGGCGTACAGCTCAGGTTCGTAACGTTCCAGCTGTGTTTTGCAAATATGCTCATTATCTTTACTTGCCTTCACATGTGTTGTATGTATAATTACATCCATTGTAAATCTGAAGCCCAGTTTCTTTTCAGAGAGAGATTTCCTATCCCATATATCTTTGATTGGAAAAAATAACTTCCATTTGATCTCATCTTGCTTGGCCTATTATGACCAGGACTGTGTTATACTCTGCACTGGGGGGGGGGGGGGCGCCCTCTGCACCAAGAAAAGCTGAATTCCGAGATCTGCCTACGTTATACCAGTTAAGCAGATTGATATTGCATCACTGTCCGTATTTCTGCTGGACACAGAGGAGGGGTAAGGTGCTGTGTGTGTTGGGCACTGAAGCCCTTTGCCCTCACCACTGGGAATTCTACTTAGCCTGTTCCCCGCTTCTGACCTCCACAATCTCATCAGGCTTTGTACATACCCGTCAAATCCCATCTAAGCAGCCGTGAGGGGTAGAAATTACTTTAGAAATCTGAGATTCTCAGGATGCTGAATTCTGCACCTAGTGCCGAATATGGTCCTCAGGGGAGGGATCATTGCTTCATCGTAAAGCACATGATTTGCATGCAGAAGGTCCTAGGTTCAGTCTTGGCATCTCTGACTGAAAGGATCAAGTAGCAGGGGATGAGAAAGACCCTTCTCTGCCTGAAATCCTGGAGAGCCACTGCCAGTCAGACTAAACAATACTGACCTGGCAGGACAAGTGATCTGACTTGGTCAGCTTCCCATGTTCCCAATATATACCACTGTGGCCTTTGAACATCTCCTTTCAGAGATCCTGGCTGCTGCCAGGGAAAAGCAGCCACTGTACTTTGCCGTGTCTAGTTTTTCATCCAAACAGCTTTTCTGGCCATCCAAATGAAGGCAAAGGACCTAAATATTGCTACCCTTTCCATGTTCGCCTCATTAAATTAAGTATAAGGCTTCCACTTAATGTTTGCAAAGTGGTTCGCAACCATTGCGGGAAAGGAGAAATCATTTAAATGTGCTGTGGGTTGTAGCCAAATGCAAATCTATATTTTGCCTTTTTACTTAAAAGCAGATCCAGGTGAGAATAACTGATTACATAAGAATATTGACAAAATCAAAGGTACCGTAACAATGCATAGTCTAATATTTTCACTGTTGCTACTTGAGGTTTCTCATTCATAATATAGATTTTCCCCCCACATTCAGTTTTTCGATGGTAACCTGGCAAGTTCAATGTCCAGTTATTTGTGAAGATAACACTGGCTCTCTTCCTATCTCTGCTGCGGTACAGTTTATTAAAATACCAGCTCAACCCCCTGTTCCAATGACAAGGTAACTCTCTTGGCTGTGGTGTAGCCATAATTCTATTAGATACGTGAATAATAGCATCAATGAGACAGTGAATTCGACTTGCTAGAAAAATGCAGTGGCTTTGAGACCTGAATTGATTGGGACCTTGTATGCATACTGGGTCCTTTTAGTAGAAAAGTGGGGTATAAATGTAGTGGTAGTATACTCAGCTTGGAGGAGGAACCATAGATTAATTAGTGGCAGAACAAATGCTTTGCCAGCTTAAGGTCCCAGGTTCAATCAGGCATTTTCAGTTAAAAAAGGAGCAGGTGGCAGATGATGTAAAAGACCTCTGCCTAAGACCCTGGGGAGCCAGCCACTGTCAGAGTAGCCAATACTGGGCTCGATCACAAACATTATGCCCCCTTATAAGACAGATTCCTGTGTTTCTTTAACAGATGGATCCCTTCCTCTCTTATTTACACTATAGAGAGAACATGTCCTTTCTTAAGATTTTGTTTTGAACTGTTCTGCAGATTTCAGATTAACTACACAGAATACGACTGCAAGAGGAATGATGTTTGCTGGCCTGAGCTTTTTTACCCTTTGACACGCCACTACACTGGTAAGGCAGCGGGAACCTGTTGTTTCTAGAGATGTGAAGGCCTGGGGGGAAAAAACCCAGGAGGAACCGAGAAAATACAAGGTGTATAGACTTTAAAAGACAAGGTGTATAGGCTCTGGGGCCTTTTTATTTATTTCAGCAGGCATTTTGTTGAGTTGGCAGCTTCTGGACTGTTTTTATATAGCTGCTCTTATTTGGTTTAGTTTTATCTTAACGCCTTTAAATGTAGAGGTTGTTCACAAACATGACAACCCAGAGTATGGGTTGTTGTTGAATCGTGGGTTGTTGTGTGAACCCAGCCACACACTAACAAACCATTGTTTGTTAACCATGAACAACCCACGAAGAGAACATGGTTTGTTGTTGGGTTGTTCGTGGCTAACAAACCATGGTTTCACGCAGCACAACCCACGATTCAACAACAGTCCACGATTCAATGACAACTCATACTCTGGGTTGTCACGTGTGAACCCAGTCATTGTATGGAGCTATGGATGTTGGAAAATGTGGAGAAAGCCCAACTGTAAAAGGAACATGAACACACACAACGCCCGCACACATTTCCCTGCCAAGCTCTGTCTGTATAAACCTCTCCACAGGGGGTGGGAGGGGAACTGGAGGTGCTGGCTCCACCAGATGAAACCTGCAGACCAACAAATAAGTTCTCGGTCGGAATCCACAAAGGAGAATTGCGGACCATCAAGAAGGCAGGGCAGCCACTATGAGCTGTAAAGTACACCCCGGACCAGGATACATCATCTTTTCCCGGGCAGGCATAAGCCCACCTGCCACACAGGGGGCAGGGATAAGCCCACCTGACAGGCAGGGGGCGGGAGAGCGGGAAAAGGTGGGGTAGAAAACCCCCTTGCACATCTTCTGGGAGTTGTTGGGAACACGGGTCACTTCGGCAAGTTCATCCCCCAGTGGTGGCTGGGATAAGCTGTTCTCTTCCCCGGATCAGGCGGATCCGGAGCCAGGCATGAAACTGACCAGCGCAGAGTCTCTGGTCTAAGGTAACTGACTTTCCTCAATAGCTAGCCTGGGAACCCATTCATTGATAAAACTCGGAGATCACGTCAGGTCATGTTGACGTTGTAGTATACCTAGAAAGCTATTAGTTCCGCTCCATTTAGCTTGTAGTAAATAAATGCCTTATATGGTCATACAAAGGCTCTGGAGTTTCCTTTTGCTGCGCAACCCTCCTAGTCAATTTCAATCGCTTGTACGGGCTGTAGCTCAGTGCCGGTTAACCCGTTAAGCGCCGAAAGACCTGGGTGCTGGTCCTCCACAGAAAAGTATAAAGCCTGTAAATATTTTAAATAATCTGCCTCTGAATACTCAAAGCTTTGCATATGTGAAAGTGGCACAACTCTGCTGGGCTGTCTGCCTCTCAACGGTGTATGAATATTCCGTTCTGCACTCAGCTGAATGGCTGATTTATATGCAGCTTCAGACACTGTACTGTTTTAGCATAAGCTGCTCAGGACTGAAGCCTGTATCTCTGCTTAAAGGCGCAATTCTATGCATGTTTAGACAGATAAAAAAGGCCTACAACTCCCAGCATGCCCCAAGTTGTAGGCTTTTTTCTGTCTAAACATGCATAGGATTTTGCCCCAAGGCTCAAATCAGTGTTCAAGTACCAGGAACGTTGTATTCTGCCATTAATTAATCTTTATTTCAAACTCTTTCAGGAGAACTGTACTACCGCTCTCTTGCCAAAGGCTTGGTGCTGGTGTTTTTCATCCTAATTGGGGTAGTGCTGAGTGCTCCTTGGAGGAGAATCCAGAAAGTATGAGTCTTCAGTTTACCAAGAGCAAAGACAGCCATTTTGATAATGCTTTTCTATACTTTTAATAAGTACTTAAAAAAAAAAAAGGTTTTATGGAAAGAAAATATTTGCTTTTTTAAATGTATATTTTTCTAAGGGCAAACTGTAAAATAAAAATATCATGTATTTACAAAACCATAGCAGTGTTGTAATTTTGTGAAAATGAAATAAGCCAGCTAATTCAAGTTTGTTTGTTTGTTTATTATATTTTTAAATCGCCCATCTGGCCGGTCACCCTAGTTTAAAGGAAACCTAATAATTCATTTATTTACAGTATCCCCCCCCCCTCACTCTTCAGTCAAAAAAGGCACCCAGAGTGGTTTACAGAGATTAATAATGAGACAGCCCCTGCCTTCAGGTTTACAATCGAGAAGGCACCACACAAAAGGAAAAGGGATTGGGAGGGAGAAGGGGGGAGGAAAGCAAAACTCAATATGACCAGGGGTTTTCGTTCATAATGTGAATCTCCTTCCAGATTAATTTTCCTCTATCAAACCGTGTACATCGCTCTCTAAATAAAAGCCCTACAGTAACCTGAGCGGGGTGCTTGGAGCCAACAAGAGGCTTAAAGACCCTGCTCTCTACCTCTCCTTAGAAGAGAAAGAAGTCCGGACCCGGCTAGCCCTTCTTTCTTGTTCCTACCATAGAGATGCAGAGAGTTGGAGGGGGAAATCCTATCGCGGTGTGCGCGTAGACCTTAGCTGTACTTTCGGTCTCCGCTTGAACTCGCTTCCTTTACCATAGAGGGCTAATGGGGTAGAGCGGTACCGCTACTGGGCGAATGACGCGTTCCTTATTTTTGTAAGCCGGAACTTCAGCTAATACGTAGCTCTAGCCTTTTCCAAACTCGAAGGTTCCTGCGACGGTCTCTGAGGTGAAAAGCGGAAGCCGCTGGACTTCGGCGGCTGTCGTCTCCTCCGCCTCCTCCACCACCTCCATCTCTCCTCTCCATGGCCTCAGGCAGGGGCGAACCTGCCAGCCCTCGGAATCAGCGTAGCAGCGGCAGCAGGACGACGACGAGGAGGCGAAGGCAGCGCCGAGGGGACCGGTGACGGACGCCGCCGCCGCCGCCGCCGCTTCTGCTGCTCCCTCAGGCCCGGCCCGTTTCCCCCGGCCATGGGCTCCCTATTCCGCAGCGAGACGATGTGCCTGGCGCAGCTCTTCCTCCAGGCCGGCTCGGCCTACGAGTGCCTCAGCGTCTTGGGCGAGCGCGGCCTGGCCCATTTCAGAGACGTGAGTGGCGGGGGGCGCTGTGGGCCTTCCTTCCATTCTTTTTTCTTTAATTAATTAGACTGTAAGGCTAATATCCTTAGATGTAAGGATGTGGCTATGTAAAGGTGCGTGTGTGTGAATCGGTCTTAACTAAAAGGCAGCATGATGTAGTAGTTGCAGTATTGGACAAGGACACCTTTCCCCAACCTGGTGCCCTCCAGATGTGTTGAGCTACAACTCCCAGCGGAGGAGTTGCGGCCTAACACATCTGGAGGGCACCAGGCTGGGAAAGGCTGCACTGGGACCTTCAGGACTTGGGTTCAAATCCTCACTCAGCCATGAAGCAACAGTGCCCACGGAAGCTTATGCCATAATCAGTGTGCTCGTCTTTAAGACTCTTTGTTGCTGAGGCTCACTGGGTAACCTTGATCCAGTTTCCATCTATGCAGCTCACTGGGAGAGTGCATGTATCAGGCCAAAGGTTCGACCTCCACTTTGGGAAACAGCTGTAGTACAGGCTTTGCATGCAGAAGGTCCGAGGTTCAGTGCTGAGCACTGCCAGTTAAAAAGATCATGGGTTGCAGGCCTAGGAAAGACCCCATCCTGAGCCTTGGAGAACCTATGCCAGGCAGAGTAGACCAGCCATCCCCAACCTGGTGCCCTCCAGATGTTTTAGGCTATAACTCCATCATTCCTGACTATTGGCCATGTTGGTCAGGTTGGAGAAGGCTGGAGTAGACAATACTGGACTTGGGGAAGAGACGTGGCTCAGTGGTAGAGCCAGAGCACATACGTCGCATGCAAAAGGTCCCAGGTTCAATCCTTGGGAATCTATCTGAAAGCCTAGAGATCTGCTGCCAGTGTAGAGCAGACAATACTGAGCTAGATGCACCGTTGGTCTTCCTGTATAAGGGAGCTTCCTATGTTCCTAACCATGTACACCACGTTGGAGGACATGTGGGATATGAATTTAATAAGTAAGATAGACTGGATCCTAGAATTATACCATCAAACACTAAATTATATGTAAATGACCAAACAGAGAAGCTTAACACAGTGTGTGTGTATAGATGATATTGTTTAACATGCATATATAATCCACAATGCTTCCGTTCCTTGTTTGTTTAGTTACACAAAAAAATTCTTGCCTTTCTCCTCCAAAGGAGTTGCTTAAAGTGACTAATGAAATATAAGAACAAAGAGAAAGATACAAAATAATCACTAAAACAATAATTGTGTATTTAAAAAGCTTATTTGGGACTGGACCCATGTAATAGTAGCAAAAGGTTTGCAAGAGAAGAAGTTGCCTGCCCATTGCTGCAGATGCACGGATATGGCTTAACTCTTTGGTGTGTGATAGACAGGCAGATGGCCTGCACAGACAACAGGCTCTGTGACATTTTGAGCATTTCCCCTTTTCATATCCTCAGATCTTTGTCACACTTGTAGTTGTACAAATGATCATGAAAATTTTATTGTCTTGTGTGCCAGAAGACAACTTAAAAAGTAAACACAACCTTTTTAGTACTTGACAATAAACTTGACTATTGACACTTTAACTTCTGGGAGTGGTCCTTTTTTTTTTTTTAGTGGTATAATTGGCAGTAATAAAACTGATGGTGTTTGAGGATCAGATCCTAGCCCTTTAAAGTATGTACGTGGATCAAAATTTGTTAGCTTCCATAAGCCTTGACCTTGGAATGGAATTGATAATTTAAGTTGTTTAACAAGGCCTGTCAATTTTAATGCCATATTGCGTATTTGTTTCTAGAAAATTATCTCATGTCTCAAACTTCCAGGAATTGTAATATGTATTCAGACATCAGTAACTCAAGGAAAGTTGTTTTTTTTTTAACCAGTCTACTTTTTATAATCTTGTCTCAGCTATTTAAGTAATTTTAAAATTATTTTTAAATGTCTAGTGAATTTTTTTTCAATGTTTTTATCGTTTGTATTTTTTATATTGTATTTTATTGTAAAATTTTATAATTGTTGTAAACCACCCAGAGAGCTTTGGCTATTGGGTGGTATAGAAATGAAATAATAATATTATAGTAACCTGTAGCCTTTTATTCTGAGACTCCTGGGGTTGGTAACATTTTATTGTCCATGATCCCCTCTGGGTGGGAGAGATTGGCCAGGTCCCCTCGTTTCTGTCTCTGCTGCTTAAATGTAGACCTTCAGGCAAGCAGTATCTGTTAATACAAATTATTAACTTACTATTATCTGTTTCTGTTGCACTTTAAGACATTGTCTGAGGGGCTATAGGATACTGGGGATTCTCCCCTCTGAGGTTGGAGACAGCTCTCTGAAGGGGGAGTTGGAGATCCCTCCCCCTCACAGCCAGCAGAAAGAACCATGCTGGATGCCCTCCAAGGTTGGAAAAGCAACCTTGGAGAAGGGGGAAAAGGGAGCATTTTGATGGGCAGGGAGGGGATGAGACACAAGAGTCCAGGATAAGCTTTTCTGAGGCCTCTCTAGCCTCCTTCTCTCCCCATCTGAAGCACTGGTGCTAGATGGGCACAAAAGGCCATCTAGCAAAAAATGCAGGGCGGGAGGATGAGGAGGTGAAGATTGCCTCCGCTGCTCCTTACACCCTACATTGGATGATCAGAAGCCCGTGAACTTGGAGGCTTCCAATAAGGCTTTAATTCTAGGCCACATAACTAGGAAGTAAGTCCTACTTGGAATCTGTGGGAATGAATTCTGATTAAAGGTGTAGGATTAGGATTTAACTTTGTAGAGTGTTTTTCAGTTGTTGGTCAGGTTCCAAAGCATTGCCCAGCTAGTTCCATGCACCTCTTGAGTTCATCACTGGCTCAGCTTGTCTGAGTGTGGAAAGCTAAGCAGGGTCAGGCCTGGTTATTACTTGGATGGGAGACCCCTCCTCTAGTTTCCTGCATTGAGCAGGGGGTTGGACTCGATAGCCTTGTAGGCTCCTTCCAACTCTATGAATCAAACCTCTGTAATGCATACTTTTGTTCTAATAGACTTTATTGTACTCACAGACTGGGAAATATCTTTTACTGTACTTTACATGTTGGGTAACCAGGTGCTTAAAGAAAACTGAATGTGATTTGCTCTTACAGTTTCCAGTTGACACTGGTAGTGGAATGGGCAGGAGCCAAAATGCTTCCTGGTTAACTGGAGTAGTTTATGAGTGACACGTTCAGGTTCTCCCTGTCTTTATCACATTTCCTTCATACTTTTATACTTCACTTATTCCTTCAGAAGGTAGTTCCTATGTTGACTTCTGAACAGAATATGGAATTATGCTTCAGCCATTGAACATCTACATAACAGAAACAGGTTTTACAGTGCAGTCCTTTATATGTCTACTCAGAAGTAAGTCCTATTGATTTCAGTGGGGCGTACTCTCAGTTAAGTGTATATAAAACGGCAGCATTAATTCTGAATTTAGCTTTTGTTTACAAATGGACTTGTTCTACATTTGAAGAACTGTACATTAACAAGAGCTGGGGAAAGTGCAAAAAAAAAAAAAGCCAATAAAAATGATCGGGAGGCTGGAGCACCTGCTGTACAAGGAAAGGCAAAAGTGGTGCATTTTAGTTAGGGGGGGGAAAGACATATGGAGCTCTTTGCCCAGAATCTAAAGAACTGCAGAACTAATTCTGTGTACCTAAGGAGGCTTTGGGCTTCGGTTTCTTTAACAGCAACACCTCATGCAGTTTGTTTATTTATTTAATTTTATTTATTTATTATATTTATACCCCACCTTTTTTCCTGCAGGGAACCCAAGGCAGCTTACATAATCCTCATCTTCCTCTCCATTTTATCCTCACAACAACCCTGTGAGGTAGGTTAGGCTGAGAGTCAGTGACTGGCCCAAAGTCACCCAGTGAGTTTCATTCCTGAGCGGGGACTAGAACCCGAATCTCCCGAGTCCCAGTCCAACGCACTAACCACTATGCCACACTGGCTATAATGCAGCATGGGGATTTGCTGTTCACAGCAAACAAGTTAAAATCTGCATTGTTTGGGCTCTAGCCCTTGGGTCCCCTTGAAGCGCATTTGCATTTCTAAGGGTGCAATCCTATGCATGTTTGGACAGAAAAAAGTCCTGCAACTCCCAGCATTCCCCAACCAGCCATGCTGGCTGGGGAATGCTGGGAGTTGTAGGATCTTTTTCTGTCTAAACATGCATGGGATTGTACCTTGAATCTCTTAAAAGCAGAGAGAAAGTTTGTTAGCAGGGGAAGGGAAAGAGGGATTGATGTCAGAACCTGGACACTTTATTATGGTTATTGAATACCTGGTTCTTGCTATTAGTCATGTACACTGTCTCTAGGATTGGTCCTGTAAACACTGGTGCAAAGTGTTGAAGCTCTTACCGGGGCAAATAACATTTTCCATCTTTCCAGCTCAACCCGAGCACGAGCGTGTTCCAGCGGAAGTATGTGGGTGAAGTGAAGAAGTGTGAGGAAATGGAAAGGATACTGGGTAAGCTTGGGAAATGTGGTGTGGCTTGCTTCTGCTTCAAGCTCTAGATCAGGAAAGGGAGGCATCTCTGATTTTCCTAGCAAAAGACTGTGCCTCAAATGAGGTTCATCTCAGGGCTGTTTTCATGTGTGTCAGTTTTCACAGAGTGAGATAATTTCCATCTAGGGAAAAGTGTGCGTGCTGTTGCCTACCAGCTTGAGCCTGATAGAGAGTGACTGATCCAAGTGTACTCAGCAAGTGTGTGTCTGAAGTCCAGGCTGAGTTCTCGGTATGCGAAGCCGCACTTGGTTCAGGTTGTATGCTGTCTCTGTGCATCAGTCCTCCTTTCAAGAAATCTGACCTGCATGTTCTCTCAAGTTCTTAATGCCTTTCAGGGCAATAAGATAAGCCTATTAACATACAGCGTGACTGGAAGCTACTGAATTCCATAGAACTGCTGAAAACATTGCCCTGCATTGCTAATTGCATACTCATGCTTCTAAGCTTCCGGACTAATGGTAACACAGTTATTATTGTCAACAAAAATTTGAAATTTGCTGCTGGGTGATGATGTATTGTATTCAAGTGTTGTAGATGTCTTACCCTCAGCTGCTGTGTCAAGTATTTAATTGCTCTGTAAATGCATTGCAGATGGGATTGCTGCAGTGCTCTCAAAGTAGGGCTGCCCTTAGATTGGGAACTTCAGTTGGCTCAAAATGAGGCCAACAGGATGCTGGTAGAAGCACAGTGATGGGATCATATAGCGCCTATCCTGCACCGGTTACATTGGTAATAGATTTGTTCCTGGGTTCAGTTTAAGGTGCTAGTTTTGACTTTTAAAGCCCTAAATGGTCTTGGACCCGATGATCTAAAGCAGTGTTCTCCAACCTTGGGTCCCCAGATGTTTTTGGCCTACAACTCCCAGCATGCCCCAGCCAGCACTGATCTAAAGCACCGCCTTTGCCCATATGAACCTACCTGTCATCTGTTACCTCAGGTTCTGCTTTTTGGTCTCCCTTTAAAGCAGACTAATTTGATGAGTGCTAGAGACACAGCCTTTTCTGTAGCACATACGTGGGGAACCTTTGGCCGCCAGATGTTTTTGGACTTCAGCTTCCATCAGCCCTAGGCAGCGTAACCAATTGTGAGGGATGATGGGAGTTTCAGTCCAACAGTATTTGGAGGGCCACATGTTCCCCAGCCCTGCTGTAGTGGCACCATGATTATGGATTTCCATCTCTGGGGAGATCTCTTTGATTTGTCTGCTCTGGACAAATGCAGTGTGGCTAGGGTTCCCCAGGAGCAAGACATTTGAAAGGCCACTGCTTTAGAGGGGTGAAACAGTTTTTCATTTTTCAGCAAGCTGTGTCATAGAAATAGATGCCTATAGAATTCTCTCTCAAAAGATTTCTCCCCCCTTCTTACTCCAGGATACCTGGTGCAGGAAATTAAGAAAGCGGACATTCCTCTTCCAGAAGGAAATGTTACCCCTGCTGCCCCTCCATTTAAGCAGATGTTGGAAATCCAGGTAATTTTGGGGAACAAGGATCTTCAGAAATTAAGTGATGGCCATAGTTCTATTTGTTTTCCATTTGTAGTTCTGTTTGGGGCCAGCTGTGAGGACTCTCAGGTTTTTGTTTGAATTCCTGCCCTTCTTTCTTCCAGGGAGCTCAAAGTAGTGTTTTAATCTCATAACAACCCTGTGAGGCAGGGTAGGCTGATTTATTTGGGCCTCTCGAGTGAGCTTCATAGTTGAGTGTAGAGTCAGTGAATAGAGAAGATAGATCTTTAGTCCTGGTGCAGAATTTGGAATCGGATGCCTAGTTACCAAGGAAATACATTCTAATCACTTTTGCATGGTAAATTGTCAGCCGACTCCGGGGCTCTCTGGGCTTGCCTGCCATCTGAGGCCTAGGAGTGGGGCTGACTGGGAGTGCCTGTGAGCTGCAGTCCCCACTGATGACATGAGATGCGAGCACCAGGAGCAAGCGCTGGTGACTGGCAACAGTGCAAAGCACATTGGGAGCAGGTGACGGAGCTGCAAAGGACTGACTGCTTCAAAAGACCAGAGGAGGAAGAGGAAGACAGAGCAGGGCAGAGCAAGCAGGGCAGCACACAGAAAGGAAGAAGACCAGAGAGGAGGAAAAAGCAAGCTACGCAGTGCAGAGAAAGGAGGCAAAGAAGACAGAGTGGGAAGTTGAAGAAAGGAAAAGAGTGTGGAGGTGTGGGGACTGGAAGAAGTCAAACCAGTTCAGACAGCTTGGAATGACCTAAGAAAGCACAGAGTTGGAAGGGGCCCAACCCCCTGTTCAGTGCAGGCTCTGCGATGCAGGGTACAACTGCAGCATCCCTGACAAATGGCCATCCAGCCTCTGCTTAAATATCTCCAGCGAAGGAGAGCTCACCATCTCCCGAGGCAGTCTGTGCCATTGTCAAGGAGCTTGCACCATCAGGAAGCTTCTAATGTTTATCTGCAATCTGCTGCCTTGTGGTCTCCACCCACTGGTTCTAGTCTTTCCTTCTGGAGCAAAAGAGAACAAGTCCTCTCCATCCTCTGCATGTCAGCCCTTCAGCAATTTGAAGACTGCTACCCTGTCTCCCTTTAATTTTCTCTTCTCCGGGCTAAATATACGCAACTCTTTCAACCATTCCCCGGCCCCTCACCATCCTGTTGAGATGGGAGGTGGAGGGACACGAAGCAGTACGGGAGAGGGAGCAGTGTTTCCTCATGGCTGTGGGTGGAGGCGGATTCCTGGCACAACCTAGTTGGTAGAAAAACAGGACTAGGAAGCCTCCGATAAAGCTCTAGCTGCCAGAAGACAAAGAACTGTGAAATACTTAAATCTTTTTCCTTTCCCTCTCTGGGTAATAGACACCAGAGGTCTTCCCTACGTTGAAAGCAAGGGCTGGAATTATGGTATAGGGGAAAAACATTTGTAGTAGATTAAATAAACCACTGCTGTCCTATAATATTCCCACTTGTATTTTGGGGGCTAGAGATGGGGTAGGTAGGAGGTGCTGCTCTCACCTGAGCCAGAGACATAAATCATGAGTAGAATTTGACGACGTGTTGTCAAAACATCTTCTTGCTGTTATTTTTAGATACTGTTGGGTAAATTGCAGCAGATTAGAAATCGTGGCAGTGAAAATGCCCTGTTCTTCCTACTTTGTAGGAGCAATTGCAGAAGCTGGAGGTAGAGTTGAGAGAAGTGACGAAAAACAAAGAGAAGCTGAGGAAAAACCTCCTTGAGCTGACGGAATATACGCACATGCTACGGGTGACCCGATCCTTTGTCAGAAGAACTGCTGAGGTACTGCGTGCGCTGGCAAAGCTCTGAACTGTTTAAATTGGGGTGGGCAGATGGTGAGCCATGAGCCACTGGCCAGTTTCCACTGGCCCTCCCTAGTCCCTGATGGTGGCTGGATTCTTGTTAAGAATGCTGGACTTGGTGGTCTGCTCCTGCCAGGCACTGAATGCAGGTATATACAGTAATGTTAGATATCACTTGTTTCCAATTTCCATGTGTACTTCGCCCTTTGCTGTAATTTGATGCAACTAGACCATTCTAAAAATCCTCTTTTTAATTTTTGTTTTTAGTTTGAGTCCTGTTTACAGACTAATTATGAAGA
Source organism: Shinisaurus crocodilurus (assembly GCA_021292165.1). NCBI lineage: Eukaryota > Metazoa > Chordata > Lepidosauria > Squamata > Shinisauridae > Shinisaurus > Shinisaurus crocodilurus. The sequence goes on from CM037890.1 coordinate 25,875,129, forward strand.
ATTCCCATCTTTAGAAAGCGAGCCTTTAGTGGACTACAGCTGCATGCACAGGCTCGGTGCCAAACTTGGGTAGGTAACGGAAAAAGTATGCAGCTGAATAGTGCTGCCAGGCATAGTGGGCAATCAATAACACTTCAAGGATTATTCAAAACGTTGGATTTCACTGTGAATGGGCATTTTACATTTAGATGAAGGGGAAAGCCGTATACATGTTCACACATACACACACACACACACACTTTATTTTAGTGTGTAACCCCATATCTTATCATATTTTTAGTCTTCCCCTTCTGGTGAGGAAGGGATCCTCCTGCATGCTTTGTTTTATTTAGGTGTTGTGCGTATGTGTGCATGTAGTTTGCTTGCTTGCATGCATGAGGGAAGTTGCTTGACATGCAATCCTAAGCATGTTTACTTAGAAGTAAATCCCACTGAATTCAGTGGAACCTGCTTCCCAGTAAGGGCACAATCCTATGGAAGTTTAGACAGAAAAAAGTCCTACAACTTCCAGCATAGCTGGCTGGGGCATGCTGGGATTGTAGGCCTTTTTTCTGTCTAAACTTCCATACGATTGCACCATAACTAGGGTTGCAGCCTAATGCCTGTTTCAGAACTTCAGATTGACAGTATCTAAGTACCAATAAATGTCATATTGAATTCAATTCTACATACTTTATAATGCTTCCTCCTTGTATTTGTAGTGTTTTTAAGTGGTGGGAAATAGTAACTCTGCCATAAATGCTAGGATCACTTAGTCCATTAGGGTATAAACTGATATAATTTTAATGGCTTCAGTGCAGTGGCACTGATGCACATCAGTGCCTCACACATTTTAGTTTGCAAACAATCTGTGAATGCCCAGCCTTCCTCATGGTTCTGGTTTGTAACAATCAGATAACTTTACTCCTATAGTGCATTTTGTCTTTTTTAATGTAGATTTATATCTGGCTTAGTTCACCGAGCAAAAATTGAAGCCTTTGAAAAAATGCTGTGGCGAGTCTGCAAAGGATATACAATTGTTTCTTATTCAGAACTGGAAGAATGTCTACAAGATCCAGATACGGTAAGTAATCAGAATAGATAAATAACATACTGGTACTGTGTTTCTGAAGTTTGGTGCTGGATCAGCTCTCCGCATTTAAATCGCACATCTGCACACAAACTGGGATTCTTGTATTTGTATCCCTAGATTGGATCCAGAGCAGTTAATCACACCTAGGTCCCATTGAAATCTATGTGAAGAATTAGTTACAACTAACTTAAGACCCATTGATTTCAGCAGGACCAACATGCAACTGACTTGCTCTGGATCCAAACTGTTATGTTTAGCTGTGGTTTATTCTTTTTAACCACAGTTATGCTTTCATGTCTAAAGAATGGTTAAAAAATAACTGCAAGCCATGATTTGAAATGGCTTTGCGTTAAGAATTGCTTCTTGAAAAAGCAAGCCATGATTAAAGTAGTTCCTTTGCCTCCCCAGACTTGGTAGCTGCATTCAGATGTGATGATAAACCATGCTTTATCATAATAGGAATGAGACATTGACCTGGTTTGCACATAATGGCGGGCACATTCTGCTGCCATTTTGCATATGCAAGCTCTGATCGGGCCAATCAGAGATTTCTGCATGACATCTGAACCATGAAACTCACTGGGTGACTTTGGGCCAGTCACTGCCTCTCAGCCTAACCTACCTCATAGGGTTGTTGTGAGGATAAAATGGAGAGGAGGAGGAGGATTATGTAAGCCACCTTGAGTTCCTTGCAGGAAAAAAGGTGGGGTATAAATGTAATAAATAAAATATAAATATAGGTTAATTGTGGGTTAAAGAACTCACAGTTAACCTACAATTACTTGTTAGGCTAACTGTGGGTTGTTTAACCCATGATTACCCTGTAACATCCAGGTTTGGATGTCACTTAGCAACCTCCAGTCAGCCTGATTGTAGGTTACATACACAAAATGGTAGCGGAATGTGCTACAACAAATCATGAGTTAATTAACGCACAATTTGCCGCCATTTCCTGTGAATGGGGCCATAGTATGCCTGGAGCTTGTGCACTCCCCCTTCTCTCTCTCCTGATGCTGCCACGAGGAATTCTGAAATGTTTTTGATTAACAGCAGTTTGTTCCATCCAAAGCTGACAAACTGGTTAACTTTAACTGGTTAGTTTGAAACAAGCCAATTTCATAACCCATGGTCTAAAGTTAGTTTGTTTCAAACAAGCCATGTTTAAGGTTAACCACAGTTTTGTCTACTTCAGATGAAACAACCAGCTGTGGTTAAACAAAAAAGGCAGTTTCTGAACTTCCTCCTCGTTGCTGCACAGGAGAGGGGAGGGAGGAGCATGCAAGCCCATGGTTTGCTGCGGCTCCTTCCTATTGCGATAAACCTTGGGTTGTTGTGATGTTGGAATGCCACTGGGGGATGAGCAGGTCTTCCTGATGTCTCCCTGTATGAGCCCACAAGGGGGCAGGACTTGGCTCAATAAGGTAAATCATGGTTTCATTGTACATCAAAACTCAATTTAAAACGTTTTTTAAAATTGTGTGTATTGGTTCTGTATGAATCTGATGTAATGGAATTGTAAACCAAAGTTAAATTGAACCATTTATGTTCACTTTTCAGGGAGAACCTACCAAGTGGTTTGTCTTCTTAATATCCTATTGGGGTGAACAGATAGGCCAGAAAGTTAAAAAGATATGTGACTGGTAAGGATTAACGTGATATAATTGTACATTTCATATTTATCAATGTTCTTTTGAGTTTTACTTACTGAGATTTTTATTTTCCATAATGTCAAAGAGCTTTGGCTATTGGGCGGTATAGAAATGTAATAATTACATACATACATGGATAAAAATTCTAGGTTTGGTTGTACATGGAGTCAAATGGTCAACATACCTCTGTGAGACCGGAGCCTTCCACTTCCCATTTGTGCATTTCTGTTGAGCGGTGGCTGCCAAATACCGTTGCATTGTGTTGTGACCTGGCAATGTGCTCTCAGATTAAGATTTAGATCAGTCACCGTGCCAACTCAGATTTTGATCTCCGGTCAACGGAAATGCAGAATCACTCCTTGAGGGTTTTGCAAACTTTCTACCTTCATAGAACACTGACTTGTCTGTTTAGGAACCTGCGTGCCTGCCGCAGAACTCTTGTGTGTGTATTAGGAGAAGGCTTGGGAGTATGTTCTAGGCTGCAGGCCTTGTTAGCATGGGACACTGGCTACATCTTTGGAGCCTCACCATTGCCACACATGAACTGAGCATGCATCCAGCAACATATCTCTGCGGCTACATATCTATTTATTACTTTTTTAAATCTCGCTGTTCTTCAGTCTCATGCAAAGTGGCATACTTGGGGCTCCAAGAGGGCCATCCAGTCACTGATCAGACCCAGATAGGCTTCGCTTCAGCATCATATGCTTTCCAGCCACAGCCTTAATCCCCATTGCATACCTACTGCAGGGGAAAGTTGGTAATGGCAAACAAACTTGTCTGCCGTTACTGATCTTAGGAGGAACTCAGCTTCCAACGCCCCAGGGGATTTCCTGGGACACAGTTTGAAAGCTGGTGCATAATTCATTGACCTCAGCTCTGTATCCAGAACTATTTTAGTTCTCTTTTTTTCACAAGGCAACATGGCTTCCTTTTTGATACCCTGCTCTTACTTCCTATTTTATGTAAACTATTTGTCTTTTTTTGGCCAGCTACCATTGCCATGTCTACCCCTATCCCAGCACCCCTGAGGAGCGCCGAACAGTTATGGAAGGACTCCAAGTCCGCATTCAGGATCTTCATATTGTGAGTAGAAAGTTATTGGTGCTTGTTTTCAGTCATGGAGGCCCAGACAGCGTTCAACTCATTGGTTTTCAACTAGTGGGTCAGGACCCACTACTGGATCGTGGCCTGACCTAAGGTGGGTTGCAATAGCAGCACTACCACCATGCAGATATATAGAAAAAATTAAGAAATGAGTCTTTAAATTCATATTTAGGCTAAAGGTGGGTCTAAAAAAGGTTGAATACTCATGGAAGAATGTTATTGCATAACCTACAGTGTTGAGTGTGTGTTTAAGAGCAAAAGGCAGGGGCAACTTTCATCTGTGTGGGCTGTAATATAAATCTGGAATGGCCAGCTTCTGTATTCTGGGGTTCACTCTATATTCTGTGGGTTCTTCAGAATTTATGGACCATGCATGCTCTTGCACAGACATTACATATAAATTTGTACTCTTACATAGTGCACGTGAGATCTGAAAGATGGATATAACATTACAGTGTGGACTCGCTTTTTCTTACAATGTGAAAACATTTTTTGTTACGTCTACCAGGGCCAGATGAAACTGCTTTTGGGGCTGTCATTTAGCCTTTTCTGATATAAATATTGAAAGACCCACATGGCTATATAGATGTGGGTGGGAAACCTATGGTCAGTTTGTATAAACTTGCCCTTTGTTGGTACAATGGCCTTGCTGTATGTGTAGTATTTAATCTTTACACTTTTAAAAAACAACAACACAAAGGTGCTACATAAAACAGAAGATTATTTACGGCAAGTTTTATGCAAAGCTTCTGAATCTATCTATACCTGGGATGTCCAAGTGAAGAAGATGAAAGCGATTTATCACGTGCTGAACCTCTGCAGCTTTGACGTCACCAACAAATGCCTGATTGCCGAGGTGTGGTGCCCAGTGGCCGACCTACCAAACATGCGCCGAGCCCTCGAGGAAGGATCTGTAAGTGATGAACCTTGCAGTGAATAACGTTCAAGGTTTTCAGTATGAATGTTAACACAGCCTTCAGTGGGGAGAAGGTTGCGAGGCTCATGTATTAACAGGTTTGGGTTGTAGCCCTGCTAGTGAGATTTAAAGGAGGTTGACTGTAGCCCTGTGCAGATGTTGGGCATGGGAATGAGGTGGGGGGTTAGGATTGCGCCCGCTTCCCCTGCCCACATGTTGTGCCCCATCTGCCCTAAGCACGTTTGATTCCACAGTTCCAAAGGTGCTTGCACATGTCGCCTCAAACCATGTAATCAGTGCAGCACAAGATCAAAGGGGTGCAGGTTGTGCAATTTGGGCCTGCGTGCCGTTCATGTAAGGCCCACGTAAATGTGAAATCTAGCATATCAGTGGCATGGGCTTGGAGGGCGTGTGTGCATGCATGTGCACACATGCCCCCGAGACTGGGGAGGCACAATTCTGGTCCCCCCCACTGTGTGTACTTTCCCAACATCTGTACATAGTTGAGAGATCAGGGCCATTCCACCAGCCCCGCTGAAGACCTCTCTCATGAAGACTACTCCATCCCTCAGCTGTCACCACCAGCAGCCATTTCAGCAGGCTGTACAGAGAGAGAGGAGAGGGAGAGCAGGGCCATTCCGCCAGCCCTGCAGAAATCCCCCCCCACGCCTCTTTCCTCCCCATTCCTTTTTCCTTGTGTGTCGTGTCTTTTTAGATTGTAAGCCTGCAGGCAGAGACTGTCTTGTTTAATTGATTATGTGTGTAAGCTGCTCTGGCAGCCTTTTTGGCTGAGGAGCGGCATAAAAATTGTTATTGTTTTTATTTCTATACCGCCCCATAGCCGAAGCTCTCTGGGTGGTTTACAAAAATACCACGAATAAAATAAATAATAAATAAATAGTGCCTGGATGACAGAATACAAAAAAGCCATGTTATTTCTCCGGCTTCACAAACTATGCTGCACCTAGTAATATGGTTCACCATTGTTTAATTCTGCAACCAGAGAACAAGTGGAGCTTCTGTCCCTTCATTCATGAACACGATACCAACAAAAGAAACGCCTCCAACTTTGATACGCACCAATAAATTCACCTCTGGATTCCAGAACATTGTTGATGCTTACGGGATTGGGAGCTACAGGGAAGTTAATCCAGGTGGGTAAGTCGCAGATTGAAAAATATTTATTGAGAAGCAGGATTTACTTTGATTCCAATGTCCTTTTTCTCCCCCAACTGTCCTTAAAAGTGCTTGCAAGAGCCTCTCAAGAAATAATTACAATGCATGGAAAAAGTACCTTCTATTTAACACTTGTTAGCACTGATAGTTTACAGTGGGTGTGTGTGTGTAACTTCTGATCTTCCAGATGTTGTTGGGCTCCAGCTCCCATCATTCCTTGTCAGAAACCACCTTGATCTAAAGCAAGGGTGGGCAACTTGAGGCCCTCCAGATGTTTTGGTCTACAACTCCCATGATTCCTCACCATTGGCTATGCTGGCTAGGGCTAGGGATGTGCGTGGAGCTCAATCGGGGTGGTGGTGAAAGCGGGGCGAACTTGCCCCGCTCGACCCCCCGAACTCCGTGCGACTTACCTTTCCTCGGCTCGGCTCACATCCTTGCGAGACAAGCCAGGGAAAGGAAGTTCCGGGTCCCCGGCGCTACACTTCCAGGTCCCCGGCGCTACGTTATTTATGTAAAAAACAGGGAGAACTTCCTTAAAACGGCCGTGTTTTACATAAGTGGCTCTTTGTTTTTTATGTTAAAAACAGCATACAATATGTTATATTCTAATGTATTTTATGCTGTTTTTAACATAAAAAACAAAGCGCCGCTTACACAAATCGCAGCCATTTTAAGGAAGTTCTCCCTGTTTTTTACGTAAATAACGTAGCGCTGGGGACCCAGAAGTCCGCCGCGCACCTCGATGAACCCATCAGCTGGCGCTCGTGGGGTGCTCAGGGCCGATCACATGGCGGGGGTGCTCGCCGAGCACTGGGGTAAGTGCACAACCCTAGCTAGGGCTGATGGGAGTTGTAGGCCAACGCATCTGGAGGGCCACAAGTTTCCCACCCCTGAAAAGCCTGCCTGTGTCCCTTTCAATCCTGGTGACTTGGCTCAGAGACAGCTTTTCATCACTGACTTAAGCATAGGCAACTTGTGGAGAATTCTGATACTGCATATTATAAAGCGGTTTCTATAAAGCAGAAATCTTGTGTCTCTGATTTTGCAGCTCTGTTCACCATCGTCACCTTCCCCTTCTTATTTGCTGTGATGTTTGGAGACTGTGGGCATGGCTTCTTAATGTTCCTGTTTGCTTTGTTCATGGTATTGTTTGAAAAACACCCCAAACTGCTGCGATCGCAGGATGAGGTAAGGAGGGAAACCTTTTTTTCTCAGCTTGTTGTGAAGAAGTATCCAACAATGGTTAACTCCCTCTATCGACGGGGAAAGGCAGAGATCACATGCTAGGACATCTTAGTCTTAGGCTCAATACCCTCTGAGTCTACCCCTACTTCTTCCCTGCCTTTTGCCTAGAGCAGAAAAGGAAATGGCCCCCTGGCTCTCCTGCACCACCACCCCTGCAGTAGCCTTGTTTGTTTCTTTATATGTTTGTCACACCGAACATTGAGGTGGACGGGTGTGACGATAACGTGGCCGGTTATTTAATTTTATTTCTCTCGCTACCACCTGGCTGTTAGTTCACTTTCTTCGCTAACCCAGTGGCTGATATATGGTAGCTCCAGGGCATTAGTTCACCCTATTTTAAACTAACACTGTTCCAACTCTGTCACAAGTCATCACTCACTCCCAGACAAACCTGAGCGGACAATCTGTCTGTGGGAGATAAACTCTGTTAATTGGTTATTGTGGTGTTTACACTGGGTAGATCTTGTATATCTGTCTCTTAGCAGCTATACCAAGTGATTAGGTGTGTGAGCTTCAGGATGGAAACAGTTACCAATCAGTCTCTTCAGTAACCCAACAAATAGTTCCTTATTTTCTTAAGTAAAACATTTCTTTAAACAGGAACAACCTCTTTTCCATAAAGGCAATAGTTTATGTTGAATTAACTTTATGACTCTTATCTGACTGACTAGAATCCCCCTAACTCACTTCTCTCTAATTCACTTCTTCCTAACTCATCTCACATCTCCCGAACTAACTCTAATAACTAACTCCTCTCACACACACAGGCGCACATATACAGATCTCCCCCCCCCATCAGAACTTTCTACAGGCGAGCCGGGCGAGACCACTCTGCCTGGCAATGCTAGATGTTAACCCTTTCATCACAATGGGCACAAGAGAGAGGGCCTTTTTGGCAGTCCCCCCATCCACCCCCCTTTATGGAACGCTGTGCCAATTTATATATGTCAGGCCTTATCATTGCAGGCCTTTAAGCGGGCCCCAAAGGCCCATTGGTTTACTATTACTTTCTCGTAAAGGATTTCATTGGGTTGCTGCTTATATAATGAGGATTTAGCTGTGATTTATCTATTGCATTTTAGTGTTTTACTAGACTTGATGTTTTGTTTTTAGTGTTGCTAGTTCTTGATGATTTTTGTATAATGGTGTTTTATGATTTTTAAAGAATGTCTTGTTTATGTATTGTACACTGTACATTTATATGTTGGAAACTGCCTTGGAAAGGTGTTTTTTGTTTTTACCCTAAAAGGCAGCCTACAAATATTATAAATCAGTGTTCTCCAATCTGGTACCCTCCAGATGTTTTGGACTACAACTCCATTAGCCCCACCCAGCATGGCCAGTTGTCAGGAATCCTGCGAGTTGTAGTCCAGTCCTTTTGTGGGGGTAACAGGTTGGGCAAAGCTGGGATGGATGGATGAGAAAGCAAGATTACCTCATAATACTAGAACTCAGAGTCACACAATGACATTGATCTAGCAGTAGGGTTCAGGACAGACAAATTGGAAGTAATCACACAGCGTGTAGTTAAACGATGGAATTCACTTCCACAAGATGTAGTGATGGCCACCAATCTGGATGGCTTTAAAAGGGGGTTGGACAAAGTCATGGAGGAGAAGGCTATCAAGGGCTACTAGTCCTGATGACTATAGGCTACCTCTAGTATCAGAGGCAGAATGCCTATGTGCACCAGTTGCTGGGGAACATGGGCAGGAGGATGCTGTTGCACTTCTGTTGGTGTCCTGTTGGTAGCTGTCCTGTTGGTGGGTTTCCTGTGGGCAGCTGGTTGGCCACTGTGTGAACAGAATGCTGGACTAGGTGGACCCTTAGTCTGACCCAGCAGGGCTCTTCCTATGTTCTTAATTAACTCCTGGAGTTCTGTACTATAAGATGATGTGGTGGCGGCAGCTGGAGATTCTTGCCCCACTTCTGCCAGCTGATCAGAAATCCAGGAAAGCAGGCATGTTCTAAGCTTCCCTATACCACTTGGCAAGACAGTAGAACTCAGCAGGACCATGTTACATATGCAAACTGTGATAACCCACCACTTGGCAAATGGCAGCTTCTAGACTTGCTCTCTGTGGGTTTCAGAACAATCCATCCTGGAGGAGAGGTCCATCAACAGCCATTTCTTTGAGTTCGTGCACCAGCTGAGAGACAGATGCAAAGGACAAACCGGGGAGGGCCATTGCCTTCACACCCTGCTTATGAGCTTTCCAGAGGCATCTGGCTCGTCCCTGTGGGAGAGGGAGTGCTAGACTAGAAGGGCTTCTGGTCTGATCCGGCAGAGCAATTCTTACCTTTTTATGCACAGAGCCATTCCTCGTCTTTGTTAAGAATGAATTGGCTCCTTTTGTGCTGAATCCTGTCCTGTTTGAATGTTGCATAGCATGGCACATGTCAAATACAGTTGAAAATTAGAACTAGATCAAAGCCTGCATTTGCAACAAAGGCTCTTTGCCTTTGAAGTTCACCTGGCAATAAGAGGTCTTGTCTTTTTAATGTTCACAGATCATGAAGATGTTTTTTGAAGGGCGATACATCATCTTGCTGATGGGCCTGTTTTCTGTGTACACTGGCCTGATCTACAATGACTGTTTTTCAAAATCTTTGAATATATTTGGCTCCCGTTGGAATGTTTCACGCATGTTTAACGAGACGTGGCGGTAAGTGGCTCCCATGTAACTCAGTGTGATAACGAAAGCAACCTACTGTGTTAAGATAGGAAGGTCTGGGTTGTTCCTCCCCACACATGCAGCACTCTGTTCTTGCCGTATAGCGTATCTTTTGCTCACTTCATGGGTAATTAACATGTACATCGGATAACTCCCACTCGTGATTTAATTTTTATTATTTCCTTTACAAAATATTGTTTATATGTGTGCAGAATAATAAATGGTTTGCTGGAAAAACAAGCAACCAGCTTTAGATACATTCACCTGTAAGGGAAACAAAATGTGAGCGGGGGAGGGCGGAACTCCCTAGCCAGGTTTGCTACTAATACGGTTTCTGCTGACAGGTGAAACCATTCCTATTCACAGAAGCCTTCCTTGTCTGATAATGGTTTGTATTTTTTAGCCTTGAATTTTATAACATTTATATTTTTTTATTAAGCAAGCATTGGAATTCATCAAAACTCTCTGCCAGGCTGGATGTGAAGCAAAAAGGGGAAACAAAGGGTGGGGTTGTGGTTGAGGGGGAGGAGGGAGAAAAGGACATTGGGCAGAATTATTATACTCTGCAGATTATAATCGTCTTGAGATGTGACTTTTTAAGTTAGACCTAATAAAGGTATTAGTGGACCAATATGGCTACCTGTATTTTTTTTGTATATTTCTTTCTTTATTGGATGTCTTATTCTGTCACTTTGCTCTATGGTGTACTTCAGTTGGTCTGAATACTTTTACTAGGAAGGCAAGTAGCAAATAACCTACTGGTGTGATAAAAATGTCAGTATTCAAGCCCTAATTCTGCTATGCATGCTCTCTTCTTTATTGTCCTATAGCGTTGATGACGTGAAGAATAATCAGTATTTGACATTGGATCCAAACGTGACAGGAGTGTTCGAAGGAGCTTACCCGTTTGGCATCGATCCAGTGAGTGTTCTTCCCTGGAGCATCTGCTATGTGGTGGTGATGAGCCTGTAAAGGAAACTTGGCAATCCTAACAGTGCTTAATCATAGGCCAATAGTGTTGCAGCCTCCATGCCTGTAAATCTTTCCGTTTGTGAGGGTATGTTTTAGGGCGCAATCCTATGCATGTTTAGACAGAAGGAAAAGGCCTACAACTCACATATGCTGGCTGGGGCATGCTGGGAGTTATAGGCCTTTCCCCCCCTGTCTAAACATGCGTAGAATTGTGCCCTTAGGGACTTTTGCAAGCAAAAAGGTCCCAGGTTCCATCCCGACATCCCCAAGTTTCTGGTCTAAAACCCTGGAGAGTCGCTGCCAGTTTGTATGGACACCAATACTGAGCTAGAGGGACCAATTGTCTGACTCAGTATAAAATCACAAGAAGAGCCATGCTGAATGAAACCAAGGGCCCATCTAGTCCAGCATCCTGTTCACACTGTGTGGCCAACCAGTTGCCTGTGTGACAGATAAGACAGCTGCCTGTGATCCTAACTTCCTTGCCCCATGAGGTAACTGATCAAAGGTAACTAATATCAGCAGGAACTTTCCTCCAAGCTCCCGCTGCCTATCCTAATCCCCTCCTACTGGCTGTGCGAGTGGAGCCGCTTATGTAGAAATGGCCATTTGTCACCTCTCAATCCTTTGTAGAGAGATTGTCCCATCTTGCTATCTCCACTGTGGCATGCCCCTCTTCCATTTCAGGGCATTATCCTGGTTTTGCCCATGTTTCTAAGCTGCAGGTGGTTAGAAAGAGCTATGCAATTTCTTGCTTGTCTTGCAGACCCAAATATTGGAGAAGGAGCTACTGCTCTCTTCAAACTGTTGCTGGTAATTAGAATTTGAGTAAAGGTCTTCTTCATGATTGTTTCCTTGGTTAAATCTTAACTCTGCATTGTTTGTTCATTTTGTTTCTCTCTCCAGATATGGAACCTAGCAAACAATCGTCTCAGTTTCTTAAATTCCTTCAAAATGAAAATGTCTATAATAATTGGATTGCTCCACATGATATTTGGAGTTGTCTTAGGGGGAATTAACCACTTGTGAGTATGGAACTTGGAAGTAAAGTTTTAGCAATTGTTTTATATGCCTTGCTTTCTATTTGAGATGGGAATAGCTTGGGATGTCTGATCATGTTTAGACTATTGCAATGTGCTCTGCGTGGGGCTGCCCCTGAAGAGTGTCCGTAAACTTCAATTGGTGCAAAATGCAGCAGCTAGGCTGCCACTGGTGCACAGTATTGGGACTATATAACACCTGTCCTGAAAGACCTGCACTGGTTGCCAGTTGCTTTCTGGGCACAATTCAGGGTGTTGGTCTTAACCTTTCAGGGCCTAAATGGCTTAAGACCTGGCTATCTAAGGGACCACCTGTCTCACTATGAACCTGCCCAAGACCTGCAGGAGAGGCCCTTGTGAGGGCACCATGACCCGCAGAGGCCCAGTTTGTTGGGCACGCATGAAAGGGCTTTCTCCTGTGTTGCCCCTAAATTATGGAATGCTTTCCTGCAAGAACTACATTTGGCCCCCACTCTCTTGGCCTTTAGAAAGGGTCTGAGACACATTTTTTCAATTTAGCATTTTAAACTGTGTAGCTTTTAAGGTCTTTCTTTTTATAGTTGCAAGCTTTTCTTTATTTTTTAATTGTTGTACACTGGCCTTGATGGCTGTTTAGCAGATAAGGTACTATATAATTGAGGATGATGTCGATGATGTTTAGCCTGTTCTTCAAGGTAATGAATAAGATTGACTGCCTTTCAAGGTCTAGGCTAGCCAATAGGGAGCCTCGTATGTGGCCTTCCTCTTCATTTCTCTAACCTGCCCACCCCATTTCCTATTGAAACATCTGCCTGTGGCTACAAACGGCAAAGAACACATTATTATCTTAGCCTTTATTTATTATATTTCTATCCCACCTTTTTTCCTGCAAGGAACCCAAGGCGGCTTACATAATCCTTCTCGTGCTCCTCTCCATTTTATCCTCACAAAAACCTTGTGAGGTAGGTTAGGCTGAGAGTCAGTGACTGGCCCAAAGTCACCCAGTGAGCTTCATGGCTGAGTGGGGACTAGAACCCAGATCTCCCGAGTCCCAGTCCAACACTCTGACCACTACGCCACACTGGCTCTTGGAAGTAGCAGCTCTATCAGGAGTGGCAGCAGCCATTTGGAAGGAGATTTTTGGAAATGGGCCAGCTTTCATAGAATCATAGAAAAGTAGAGTTGGAAGGGGCCCACAAGGCCATCGAGTCCAACCCCCTGCTCAACGCAGGAATCCAGGTCAAAGCATCCCTGACAGATGATTGTCCAGCTGCACCTTGAATGCCTCCAGACTGGGAGAGCCCACCACCTCCCTAGGTAGTTGATTCCATTGTCTTATTGCTCTGACAGTCAGGAAATTTTTCCTGATGTTTAGGTGGAATCTAGGTTCCTGTAACTTGAGCCCATTATTCCGTGTCCTGCAAACTGGGATGATCGAGAAGAGATCCTGGCCCTCCTCTGTGTGACATCCCTTCAAGTACTGAAAGAGTGCGATCATATCTCCCCTCAGTCTCCTCTTCTGAAGGCTAAACATGCCCAATTCTTTCAGTCTCTCCTCATAGGGCCTTGTTTCCAGTCCCTTTATCATCCTTGTTGCCCTCCTCTGAACCCTCTCCAGTTTGTCTACATCCTTTTTAAAGTGTGGTGCCCAGAACTGGACGCAGTACTCAAGATGAGGCCTAACCAGTGCCGAGTAAAGGGAAATTATCACTTCCCGCGATTTGGAAGCTATACTTCTATTAATGCAGCCCAAAATAGCATTTGCCTTCTTTGCAGCCACATCACATTGCTGGCTCATATTCAGTTTGTGATCTACCACAATTCCAAGATCCTTCTCACTTGTAGTATTGTTGAGCCAAGTGTCCCCCATTCTGTAACTCTGCATTTGGTTTCCTCTCCCTAGGTGCAGCACTTGGCATTTATCCCTATTAAATTTCATTCTGTTGTTTTCGGCCCAGCCCTCCAGCCTATCGAGGTCACTTTGAATTTTGTTTATGTCTTCCAGAGTATTAGCTGTTCCATCCAACTTTGTGTCATCTGCAAATTTGATAAGCATTCCCTGTATCTCCTCATCCAAGTCATTAATAAAAATGTTGAAGAGCACTGGGCCCAGGACAGAGCCCTGTGGTACGCCGCTCGTTACCTCTCCCCAGTTTGAGAAGGAACCATTGATAAGCACTCTTTGACTCCGATTCTGTAGCCAATTGTGGATCCACCTGATAGTTGTTCCATCTAGCCCACTTTTAGCTAGCTTGCTAATCAGAATATCATGGGGCACTTTGTTGAAAGCTTTGCTGAAGTGCAGATATATGATGTCCCCAGCATTCCCACAGTCCACAAGGGAGATTACCCGATCAAAAAATGAGATCAGGTTAGTCTGGCAGGATTTGTTCTTGACAGATCCATGCTGGCTTCTAGTAATCACTGCATTGTTTCCTGTTAGAACATTGCGTACATGGTATATTTATTTCTCTCTGAACTTTCTGCAAAACTGACTTAGACTTTGATTACAGAGAAACAAAACATCTCCTTTCTTATTGTAAAACTGACTTATACTTTGAATACAGAGAAACAAAACATCTCCTTTCTTATTCTATCAGGCATTTCAAGAAGAAGTACAATATTTATTTCGTTTTCATTCCTCAAGTTCTGTTCATGCTGTCTATCTTTGGATACCTTGTATTTATCATCATCTTAAAATGGTTGACTTGCAATGCCCAAAACTCCAAGATGGCTCCAAGCATTCTGATTCAGTTCATTAACATGTTCCTGTTTCCTGGTAGCGGAATGGACGACTTTTTCACAGGACAGGTTGGTAATCCCTATAACTTGAAAGACAGCAACAGAACTCAGAATTCCCTCCCCTTGCCTAAGTCAAACTGGTATTTAAGCCAGTTGTTATGTAGAGTACTTATTCTGCAAAGAACAGACACATGTCTGATTCCTTTGGTGTAGCGGGTGGACTGTTGCATCCTGATGTACTCAGGTGCAATCTGGCGCGTTTGTGGTTTTGTCTTGCTTGCTAGCACGGGAGTAGCTGATCTTGTAAAACAGCTTTTTCCTTTGTTTCCTCCCTTTTTTAAAACAGAAAATTGTACAGCAAATTCTGTTAGCTGTCGCTGTGCTCTCCGTTCCTGTGCTGCTTTTTGGAAAACCACTTTATTTATACTGGTTGAATAATGGAGGCCAAAGCATTGGGGCATACAGAGTATGTATCAGAAAGAACTGTATATGGTAGCATGTGTATACTTGATTGGCCAAATCTCATCCCACAAAAAAGTGCAGATGTTCTCTAAATAAATGTATAGAGGCATCATATTTAATTTGGCAAAGGCGGGGGAAAAGATTGCATTTTAAAAGAAATGTGATGAATGTAAGTCTGCATAGCACCACAAAGTTACAAAATGCTGATATTCTTTAAGCTAAAAAAGCAGATTGTGGTATTTAGTAATTCATTCCTTCTGCAGCAGTAGTTAAGGCAAGTACTGGAAATCTTAAATTGCTGTTATTTCTGAAGTGCATTAAAATTCTTCTCATTTGTCTATAACTTAAGTAAAAAGCATGAAAACAACACAATATTTTCCCCTCCAGAAAGGTTACCGGTTAGTAAGAAAAGAAAGTGAAGAAGAGATTGCTCTGTTGAGAACTCATGATATTGAAGAGGGAAGCTGCTCTTTGGATAACAGGCACAAAGATGAAAATAAGGAAGAGGTGTGTGTGTGTTTTCAACCATTTCTTGTAATTTGGAGTTAGTAAAAGGCGTAATCTCAGTGGCAGTGTAGGGATTTTTTAAACTCTGTGGTTTGTGGCTTTGTATCTTTTCCACCCTCTTTTGTGGCTATCCGCTTTTATGACCAGTCTGGAACACGACAGAACAGTAATGTGCTGGTCCACATCCCTCGCACAGCATCCATGGGATGCTGCCCCTCTCTTTTCAGATCACTCCTTGAAACACACTTCCTCCATGAAATCTTAGGCTTAACTCCTTAGCTCCATCCACCCCTTATGGAAACTAAGACTTAAATACTTTTAACTGAATGCATATTCTTCTCTTGCTTCCCCTTCTCCTCAAAATCCTCCCTTCTTTTTGCTGCCTCCCTGTGTGGTAAATTTGTTATATTGAAAGTTCTTCTGGGCAGTGATCTGTGATCTTCATTTATTACTTTGTAAACTGTTGGCAGTGCAGTGTAAATATAATCCCCTTCCACCAGAATTTGCAAAATATGTTGTTAATAATTTTTCAAACTTTCTGCCTTTAGTGAACCCTTTTCATATTAACTTGCCTGCCATAGACCCCCTGTGCACATCAGCATGTTTATACAATATTTTGTTTTAGTTTAATTTTGTAGATGTGTTCATGGAGCAAGCTATCCATACCATTGAATACTGTCTCGGATGCATCTCAAACACTGCTTCATACCTGAGGCTCTGGGCACTTAGTCTGGCCCATGCACGTAAGTATCCTTTGTGCAATCTGAAACACCCAATTTTCTTGCTGCTGCCTTAGTTTTTTAAGGGTCTTTTTTCCCTCTTTGATCTTAAAAATACACAAAACAATATAGAACATGTTTGATTTTGTTGGGAACAATGAACATGTATAATTTTTACATTCACCTAAGTTAGGGAAACAATGGTTTCCTGCTACGTGAGTGAGCTGTGAGGAGATTGGAAACACCTGTTTCCAGTTTGAAAGTAACCACAGTTCCATGACATCTGAACTTGGCAAACTGTGGTTTATTTAAACTATGATTTGAGTACAAGCCAGAATCTGAAACCATGGTTTGATCCTGCCTTGTAGGCTCCTTCCAACTCTATGATCTATGAAATCTATGATCTTATGGGTGAGAAAGAGGGGAGAGGGAGGGGTGAGCACATGAGCCTGAGGCTTTCTACAGCTTGTAGCAGGAAATAGTAGTTCCCAGTTGCATCTAAATCAGTCCTATTACATCCTCAGCTACTTATGACAGTGGTCGGGGGTGGGGAGGGGAACCTTTGTAATACACCCCCAGTAAAATGCTTCATTCACTACGAATGTAATATACTAACATCGTAAACCCGCACGAGGCTGCAGGCTGACTCATTTTAGGTAAAAGCTGGGATTTTCTGCTGAAATGAGTTTTGAAAAAACAGAAACGAAAAAACAACACTGTTTTTAAAAATTATTATTATTATTATTATTATTTATTTATTTATTTATTTTTAGAGTTATCAGAAGTGCTCTGGGCAATGATCATGAGAGTGGGCCTTCGTGTGGATGCAGCATATGGGATCATGCTGCTGGTGCCAGTTTCAGCCTTATTTATGGTTCTAACAATATTCATTCTTTTAGTCATGGAAGGTCTTTCAGCTTTTCTACATGCTATACGACTTCACTGGTATGTGTTTTCCTTCTAACTGTTTTACCATTTAAAAACATCTGGCTTGCTAGCAAAACATTTTGGATCTTTTACCTTAAAAATGTAAGAAGATACAAAGGAATCTTTTCATGACATTAGAATATTGGATTTGAAAGTAATTTTTATTGCAGAATTGATTACTCCTAAGATTCAGAGCATGTCTGCATAGCAATTCTGAAAGAACGGGGATGTGCATGGATGATTGCGTTTATCGTAATATAGTGTATTTTTTTCTTATTACAGGGTAGAATTTCAGAACAAGTTCTATACAGGCGAAGGATGCAAGTTCACACCTTTCTCCTTTCAGGACATTTCTTTACATTTTAATAGATACATTGCGTAGTTTGGATGATGTCAGCACTAAGTCTCTGGAGCTGTTTGGAAATAATCATGTCCCTAGATGTCATTCTTGTCCAGTTCATTATATAAAAGAACATCACTGATTGCCTTATAATGCAGCCAAATACTTTTGTAATATATAACTGCACACTTGGACTTTGCAAACATGGGACCTCTTGTAAACAGGCATATAATGTGTGTGTGTTTTCCTGTCATGAGCACATATAAAGCTGATTCTAAACATCTGATTGCTGCTTCCAAAAATGCTCTAGGTATTTTAAAGAGTTGTTTATATTCTTTAACAAATCCTTACAGCACAACCCAATGCAGTCTCACTTGGGAGTAAACCCCATTGGACTCAATGGAACAGTTCTGAGGAAATGTGCATAGGCTTGCATTGTCCATCTCCCTTGTCATTACCACTAATATTACTGTTCCTACATGAAAGTTCATAGCTAAGCAAAATTTGGTAGTAATTGAGAATGGCATTGCATATCTTTCAGTGTCTATAGGAAGCTAACAAGATTTTATATTATATGGTCTTAAACATGGATTAAGATATTTAAAACACACACACTGCACATCTTTACTTGGGTGAGAACAAGAACTGCACATTTTCCCTCATTGCCCATCCTGAATTTTGAATAGAAGAGGAAGCATGGGAAAAGCACTCTGGAATTTGGATTGCTTGAAGAACTTGCAAGTGTGTGGCTCTGATTCTTTTTAGGAGATGTTTCTTGGCCAGCATAAAGAGTAAACTCACCCACAAAGGGCTCTCTATTCAGGGATCGGAAATTACGTTGTGAGGTCTTCAGTATTCTAGCTGAGCTCCTGGTGGTACTCAAAACACTTGCTTAACTGAAAATGTTTCCTTGAAAATTAAGTATGAGCTTACCGGTAAGTATTTTTTTCAGTATTGCAGCATGGAGAGCTTCTGCCTTTGCTCCATGTCAAGTGGGGAAACTACATGTAATAAAACCACATGTAGACAGAAAAAAGGCCTACAATTCCCAGCATAGCTGGCTGGGGCATGCTGGAAGCTGTAGGCTGGGAGTTGTAGGCCTTTTTTCTGTAAACCTGCATAGGATTGCGCCATTAGACATTGGCTACACCAGCCGTCCCGAACCTGGTGCCCTCCAGATGTGTTGGACTACAGCTCCCATCATTCCTGGGAGTTATGGGAATTGCAGTCCAACACACCTAGAGGGAACCAGGTTGGGGAGGGCTGACTTATGCACTCCTTTTCTCTGCAGCATTCCACTGCTGGAAGTCAGTACTTTCAAAATCAGGTTCTGGTTTAATTATGGTTTTGACACAGAAGCCAGTTTGGTATTTATTAAATGACACCTGTTTATGTTCTGTGAAGATACTTTTAAATGATTTTTTTTAAAATATCAAAATTAAAATGGATGTATTTTACCTTAAAGAATTTTATAAGTGCCAATGAAGAAAAAAACCCTAATCTTGTTTCTTTCATACTCATCTTAAATAAAAGCTAATTGCTCATTTTGAGAACATACGTTCTGCATGTTTAATTGTAGCTTAAAATAAGCATGGTTTGCTCTTGTGATAATATAAAGTAAACCTCTGAGGAACCAAGGTGTGGGTGGAATGGAGCAAGATGAAAGTTGTAGGAAAGATCGAGTCTTAAGTGAAGTTTGAAAGAGATGGATACGAGATTCCAGGTAAACTGTCAAGTATACTTTGGATTATTGCAATCTGGAACTACTCCCTGGTGGAGCATTTAGGCTTGTCTGACTTAAATTCTACTTTTCACCATGATAATCTACTGGAAGAATAAAGAAAAAAATACGTCGGTTACCCTTGTACTACTCCAGTTGTGATTAGAGGAGAATGGTTAGGAGTTTAATGGGTAACAAAATTGTATGTATATATAGGAGGGAGGCAAATGGGTAAACAGAGTGCTCAATAGAATAAGGCAGCTTCCTACTGAGCCTGAAACGAGCTGGAAGGTACTGTTGCACTCGTGTCCTGTTTGTAGGTTTCCCGTGGGCAGCTGGTTGGCCCCTGTGTGAACAGGAAGCTGGACGAGTGGACCCTTGGTCTCGTCCAGCAGGGCCCCAGTTCTTCTAGAACAGCCTTCCCTAACCTGGGCACTCCAGATGTGCCGGACTTGCACCTCCCTGGAGATGCTGGGAGTTGTAGTTCAACCTATGCGCGGTTCACCCGGTAGGGGGAAAGAGCGCGCTTGACAAGAGCTCGCGCGGCCATGCTGCCCTCCGCGCCGTTGCCATGGCGACCGCGGAGCGTCGGTTGGCCTAGGCCCGAGCCCGCGCCTCGTCTCGCCTGACGCCGCCGCCGGGAGGACGCTGCGGGCCGCCGAGAGATGGACGACGTGCGGGTGCAGTGGCTGGGCGACCGGCTGCAGAGCGCGCTGGGCGTCAAGGACCCGGCGCCCTTCGAGGAGCTGCTCAACCGCAACGACGGCGAGGAGGGCGAGACCCTCCTGCACTACCTCAACCTGGGCGCCAGCGCCGAGGAAGGCGAGCCCGCCGCCCTCTTCTTCCGGCAGGAGATGCGCCTCGACGAGATCGACGTCGAAATCGGTGCGCGGGAGAGGAGTGCCTCTGAGTGGGTGCAGAGTGCCCTTGAAGACCCTGCCTTCCCTCACACAGACACACACACACACACACACACACCTCGGAGTAACCACAGCCTTGCGCCCGTATTCTTGCCCCTTTCTGGGCATTTGCCTTGAAAGAGATGTGGGTGAGGATAAAGTGCCTCAGAGTGTGTGCAGAGCACCTTGAAGACTGCCTCAAGACTGCCCCCCCCCCCCCGAGTATCCACAGCCTTGTGCCTGTTTTCTCCCCCAGCCCCTGCTTCCTCCTTTCTGGTCATTTGCCTTGAATTTGTGGAGTAATACAAAGCGAGCGTATACAGAATGCCTTGCCCACCCCATCGCTGAGTAACCACAGCCTTGCATCCTTCCTCCATCCCCGACATCTGCCTTGACTAAGTGGAGGAGTGAAAATGAAAAAATTCCTCTGAGTGCATGTGAGAGTGCTTTCCCACTGTCAGTTACCACAGCCCTGTGTTCTTCCCCTTCACAAAACTTCCAGGTCAGAACGTTCAGATGTTTCTTCCAGGTGGTGAGCTCTAGCACCTTACTTTGGGGAGCAGGGCTGAAGTCAACCTAGAATTCACACCTGCAGAAAAACCATTCTGCACATGCTCTGATGTGCTCAGCTTTGTTTTATTTCACTCATTCCAGCCCTGAGCCTTGGCTTTATAAAGAAGTTCCAAGTTTTAAGCCCTGGCTCCAATTATGCTCTCTCAGTGGCTGTACCGGTTCACCCCAATTGGGGAAATACAGTAATACCTTGGATTGCAAGTAACTTGGTTTGAGAGCATTTTGCAAGACAAGCAAATTTTTAAATATTTATTTAAAATTTTTTGACTTGATATACAAGCAATGTCTTGCAATACAAGTACTGTAGTACGGCTTAAATTAAAAATCTCTATACACATTTTTTTGGGGGGAATTTCGTTTTGATATAAGAGTGTTTTGGATTACAAGCACGTTTCCGGAACGAATTATGCTCTCAATCCAAGGCATGACTGTAGCTCCATGTGCACAAAGGTGATGCCTGTATGGAGCTGCTCCTATTGTGATGTGAGCGGAGAACCGAACTTGTGGGCAGCTAAGTGTGTGGGTTTTATTGTAACATGTCACCTTTTTTTCTCTGCGTTGTTCCAAAACAGACGTACCATTTGATGAAGGTGGTGATGATGAAGATAATCGTTCGGAGCGGCTGGGTGGGGCCTCCTCGACCTCAGTTATAGAAGGAAGTATGTATGGGAAACAGCTTGGAAAAAGCCTTGCCTGCAAACAGGGCTGGCGTCAAGGGTAGGCATTGTCGGGCACCTGCTGAGGGCCCCACGTACCCCAGCAGGGGCCACTGACAGAATCCCCCTAGACATGCTCCTCTCCTTCACCATTGCAATCTACTTCTTCACCTGCCTCTCATTCTGACCCAGACAACGGTGGTGGTGAGGAGGAGGAGGAGGAGGAGCAGCAGCAGCAGTCAGTGCCGCTGCCTACTTGCTCACTGGCTCTCTGCCTGTGAAGCAAGCAACTGGTAGCAATGATGGCAAAGAGATTGGGGAGCCATAGCAGTGGGAGACAATGGCAATGAGAAAGTAGACTCACTAAGGGAAGTAGCCCATTGAGGGGGTCTTGCCCAAGGACCCTTCAAAACCTGGAGCTGGCACTGTTAGCAAATGCCACTCCGCTGCCCCAAGGTCATAATACTCAAGGCTGACCAAGTTGTTTTGGCTCGAGGGAGAAAATTGCACAAGCGCATCTCCCCACCTTGTAGCAGTAAAAATACAATAATAAAATATTGTATTGAAACACTTGCTGGTGTTTCATGATGCCCCAAATCAGTTTCCTTGAGATGGCTACCTCCCTCTGCCTAATGGTAGGGCTAGCCCTGAGATCCACGTATAGAAAGAATTAGGGCCAAACTAGACCCCCAAGATCCTTGATTCAGAGGTTTGGGCTGCAATGTCACCAATATGCAAATAGCATGCAACATTACCTCTCTTTTCCACTTATAAATTGGTGGCTGTGGACCTCTTGAATTGATGGGGGCCAGGAGGTCGGAATACATAACATTGATTTTGTCCCTGTCGCATTGGCTACCAGTGCATTTCCAGATTCAATTCAAGGTCAACGAGGGGGGAAGCTGAATAGTTGCTTCTAGCATAGGTTGCATGTGTTGCACCCCTGGTTGCCATAAGTTCCTTACGCTAGATATACCTTTTTTTAGAGAGAGAGAGGAAAAGCAAAATATCTCTGTCTGAAGGTGGGGAAAAGCCTGTGGCTGACCATTCTGCAGCCTCTCTTGGGGAAGGCATGGCTGCCATAGAGCGTGAGCTGGGTATGGAAGATCCGAGAGGTCGGTTTTATAAAGTAAGTCTGTTTCTCTTCACTGCTCTTCTGGCTTTGCAATGGGCCAGAAACATGCACTGCATTTCTGTTGAAAAGCTGAAGCAAACAGGCCCTGTCAATATATTAGCAAAGCTTCTGTAGAGTTGAAGATACAGAACTAAAAACAATATATTTCATCATTAACCCTGTTCAAATACCTTCATTTCATTTCTGTCTCCCACTTGGGCATTTTGCAAACCTCCTGCTTTGTGAGCTTTTCTCCGCTTGTAAACTGTCGATACTGAGCCTGAATCATCCTTTCTTCTTTTTCCCTCCACACACCCATCTCTTTTTTTTCATCAGGGCTTCTTTTTCTTTTTGTTTTAAAGAATGGCTTCTCACATTTTGTTTTCAATGAAGGGAAATCTCTCCAGGGAGCTCTATCTGTCATAGTCTGAATTCTGAATGAATGCACAGAGTTGTGCAATGCAACACTCTGGAAGTGGCTTTGCAGTTCACAACATTTGTCCCTGGTGCGTTTCTGGTGTGTGATTCCCCCCCCCCCCCAGCTTATACTCTTACTTGCCACTGTGCTACACCAACACCCAGTTTGCACATAATGATAACCCATGGGTTGTCGGGGCGCACATGAATGAGAGAAGCCACTGCCTCCCAGCTGCTTACCACTTCCACTTTGGGAAACAACCCAGGAATGCTCTGTTCCTGGGTTGTTAGCCGTGACGCCCAAACCCGGCACTCTGGGTTCTTGAGGGTTACACAACACAGAGTTTTAAGCCATGGTTTTTGTTGGGTTAAATCTCTGGGTTGTTTAATCCTCAACAACGCAGCGTGCCAGGTTTGGACATCATCAGTACAAACCTAGGAACTGAGCATTCCTGGGTGGTTTCCCAAAGCAGATACACAGTGGAAGCATCGAGCAGGCAGGAGGCAATGCACTCTCTCCCTCATGCATGGCTCCAATCTGGTCTGAGTCTCAAGCATCTCTTAAATGTTTAGCTAATGGAGCATGAGTTCTAATTGACAGTGTGAGTGTCAAGGCATAGGGGGTATTCCTCACTCACCCTGCACATGAATCACTGCATTAGTGCCAAAGCAGGAGGAATCACTCAAAGGTGCAAGGTAGATCTGGGGAATCCATACTGGCATTGGGTCAGTTGGACAGGTAGCTGCCATTAGCCCTGCTTTCAGGCCCACTTGCTTAGCAGACTGGCAAGGCACCAGAATGACCTAGCTCCAGGTGTGTACACATGTACTTGCAATTATTGGACGATTCCAAAGACTGGTTTACTGAATGACCTCCGAAAACCCTCCATGTGGATGCATGCTCTGTTGCAAATAATCCGCTTGGAAAGACAACTACGGATAGCCATGCCCTCTGCTGCTTTCTAAGCGTGTCAGTTTGTCCCTGTCCATTTCAGAAAATCGTAACGCGGGAGGTCTATAACCTGTATTATCACATTGCTATGAATGATGTCCCAGAAGACTTTGTGGAAAGCGACACTGTGTTTTTTCTCAGAGACACTGCAGGTATTTTATGTAGATGCCTTATGACGTAATGTTTTAGCAGAAAATCATAGATAAAGACATAGTAAAATGTTTAAAACAACTTTAAAAAACATACCAATTTAGAAAGCCAAATTAAAAAGATGTCTTCTCCCCCTTCCTGAATGAAGAGAGAGTGGGGACCAGTCCTAACTCCAGTTGGAGTGCGTTCCAGAGTTTGGGAGCAATGTAGGAGAAAGCTCTCATATCGTATGGCTGTCCTAATCCTAAAGTATAGCTCTCCTAGGCATGTTAAATATGTTTGAATGCTTCTCCACATCAGCAACGTAGTATGCAAGGATTAAAGATTCTAGATCAGCTTTCACTCTAATGTGCTAGTTTTTTATGTGCAGAGAACAACAAAGAGCATTCAAACATGCAGGCTCCCCACCTATTTTCTGAAGTGCTAGAGCCGCAGAAGGGATGTAGCACATGGATGTAGCACATGAACGTATACATCAGCTGTTAATCAGGGTTAGAATATCTCCTTAAAACAAATTGTTAACCTTCTTTTACTGCTTAGAAACCATTTTCGAACCTAATGACTTGAATGAAGCAAATGATCTCCTGCCAGATGTCCTGGAGTATGGCATACTGAATGGTCATACCCTGATGATGCTCAAGCAGCTATTTGCACTGGTGAGTGGTTTTTTGTTTTAGTTTTTTAAATCACATCTCAAAAACATCTAACCCCCTGCAAATTCAGTTATATTGAGACCTCAGACATTTCCCTCAGAATTTAGACAAAGAACTAGGTGGTATCATTAGTAGGTTCAAAAGAAGCACTAGCTGGGGGGAAAAAAAGACCATTCTACATTCATACTCACATTCATTAGGTGAGGTTTGATAGCTTTGGGGGGAAATGGCGGATTTACTGGTGCTGCAACATAAACATCACATTCAAGCGCTACAAGAACAGGTTTAAAACTTCTTATAAACTAACTTCCCTATTTAGAGGTAGTTCAAAACTCTTAGTAGCATATTAGCCAAGCAGTTGTGGGTGGGCTTGAGTCTGGATGACCCCAAGGGCAAAGGTTGATAATTAAAATTTAATTTATTTTAAAAGATCAGAGTTTACATGGCATTCAAAGTAAAAAGGTTCAATAAATGATGAAAAGAGCATAAGAATAACACTGTAGCTTCTTACATGTCCTGGCCTATGATATTTGACCAGTGGGGTTGCCACCATACTTAGTTGGTTCAACCTATTTCTAAAGATGGTGACAAGCACATTTTGGCTGGGTTCAGACAACACGATAACCCACACTCAGGGGTTGAGTGTGGGTTATCATTGAACTATGGGTTGTTGTTGAAATGTGAGTTATCGTGTTGTCTGAACCCACCTGCGCTAACAAGCCACAAACAACCCATGAAGAGAACCCATGGTTTGTTGTTGAGTTGTGAACTGTGGGGGTGTTCACCATGGTTTGCTCTCCACACAACACCTAATGAATGTGAGCATGAATGTAGAATGGTCATTTTTTGGAGAACACAATAACCCACATTTCAGCGACAACCCACAGTTCAATGACAACCCATACTCAACCCTTGAGTGTGGGTTATCGTGTTGTCTGAACCCAGTCTCTGTCTCAGTCAAAAAAGCAAGAAGCAGGAAATCAACCCACGATGCCCCACTCCCAAACCCAGGCACTCCCTATTCTAAGAGGGTTCTCTTAGGTAAAGGAAAGTTCTCTTTGAATACCCAAGCTCTGCTTTTTAGCTGACAGTTCTGAATTATGGGGTGGAGGGAGAACGAGAAGAGACAATCAGGATTTGATCCACATGCTATATATGTAGCTTAACAGAGGTAAGGGTATGTTGTGGAGAGAGCAAAGTTCACTGTGGGCAAAACCTCCCACTCCTGTTCACAAGTAAGTCTGTGTGCACCCTAAGAAGGCATCCTTGGGCTGCTATTGAGTGCACACTCACCTGGGAGACAGCCCCACTGAATATAGGCTTGCTTTTGAGTAAAAATGCATAGCATTGGACTGTGTGTCCAGTCCCCTCTTTCTCCAGAGAGAATGGGCCCAGCAGGTACTGCCCTGAAATACCCAACACTTGGGCCAGAAAGAGCAAAATATAGTTGTTACTTCCAAACACAACAACAGTTATAACTGGATCCAGTGGTATCTAGAATTGCCAGGTGTGTGGGTTTTCTTTTCCTTTTTGCCTTTAACAGCTGCATGTCTATAAGGCTGTTAGAACATTACAAGTGGATTCAGCCACTGTATTTGAAATGGAAGCAAATTTAGAAAGTGGTCAAAACAAGCCCTGTCTTTTCAGGTCTTTCTAGCCTGCCATGTGCCACAACCAATATGACATGGATGAGCACCCAGAATCCGAAAAGGCAGAGGGTGAAAATCCACAGTCACCTGTGAAGATAATGAAGAAGTCAGTAACATTAGACAGCTTTCAGGTCCTAAGGAATGAGTTCTTAATGAATATGCAGAAATTCCTAAACCACATCCAGAGAACCATACAGCAGATTGAAGGTAAATCTCAGACTGATCTTACCTCTGCCTCTTAAAGCACTTTTGGGGCTTTTACCTTTGGTGTGCGCATGTGAAAGAAAGGGCTTCTCTACATGATGTGTCTCACCCGCCACTTTACCAAGGCTTCTTCCATTTTCTTTGCAGGAGTAAGAGCAGGTTCTTTACACTTGTTTTTTTTCCCAGGGTTTTTTTTCTGTGCCTTTCTATATATTCCATTATACAACCACAAGGTGGTGCTGTGGTATAGCTGTGATATAGTGGAATTGTGATAATACATGGGCTTCTCATAGTGATTAATTGCAAGATTAGGAAATAATACCTCTTTCCTTGCTCTAAAAAAATCTGTGAACGTGGCTGCAAAACATGGGAGAGGCCTTAGAGGATGATGACATTGTGTAAAGCTCCTGCAAGCTACCGTGAGTGAAGAATCACGAGTGCACAATAAATGCCTTGTGTAGAGAAGCCCAAAGAGAGAAATACAGATTTAAATGTGCTTGTATCAGGTTTTAAAATTGACTGGTGGCTATGCAGGAAGGTGGATTTACAATTTTATTTCAATCTCCTTCCTTGTTTGTGTCATCTATGAACAGATGCATTCTATCTTGAGAGCTTTTTTAGTCCTCCACCCTCCCTTTTTCCCACAGAGTTGTCAAAATTTGAGTGGCTTTTTAGCATTCTAATCTCTCCTCTCTGTACAGAAGCATGGGGCAAAACAACCATGTCAGTTTTACCAAAGCAGATTTCCTTAATGATTTTCTTTTCTTTACAGTCATGCCTTGGATTGAGAGCATAATTCGTTCTGGAAATGTGCTTGTAATCCAAAACACTTGTATATCAAAACGAAATTCCCCCAAAAAATTTGTACAGAGATTTTAAATTTAAGCTGTACTACAGTACTTGTATTGCAAGACGTCACTTGTATATCAAGTTAAAAATATATATATATTTAAAAATTTGCTTGTCTTGCAAAATGCTTGCAAACCAAGTTACTTGTAATCCAAGGCATGACTGTATTTCCTCTCTGGTGAAATTTGCAAGGCTGGGGGAAAGCCTTATCTAAATTATTGATGCCAGGTCTTTCACTACTCCACCTGCTCTCTGGTGAAACAGACAAGGTTGGGCAAAATTCTTGCCAGTTTCACCAGTAATGGGAACATTTTACCAATCTAATCTTTCCTCTATCCCCATGGCTGCTTTTGCTTTGAAGATAGGAGAGGATGCTTTCTTTTTCAGTTGTTTTTCCTTCAAATGGGTGTTATGTGCACCCGTTCTTCCAGTGGTTTTACTCAGGTTTGGTTTCCTTTGGACTGGAAACCTTTTTGGTGTTTTGTAATATTTGTCATGGGGTAAATGTGAAAAGATAACAAGCTTGAGGTGGATGCCTAAGGTCCTTTTCATAGTTGTTCTCTGTTAATAAAAGGTGTCACAGAATAAATGACTGCAGCAAACAACATTTTCATTCAACAGGAGAAATTAAGTTAGCGATGCCAACCATATGCTTAGAAGGCGATGTGGACGACCTTGCCAATGACCGGGATGTGGTTGAAACCCTGGAAACCCATGTGACTAATTGGATCATGTTAATATCCTCAGCAGATGAAGAACTCCTGAGAAAGGTCCCCCAGGTAATTCTGCTGGAGCAAGTTGTACCGTTTAACACTCCATCATAATAATCTCTTGATTTACAAATGCAGAGACTGAACAGTCCTTACAAGAGCACAGAAGCAAGCACACAGTAGTGTCTGTCTCAAAGCAATACCAACAACCTTAAAACCCCAAAACTGCGTCTGACAGCCAGAAACCTTTTAACAACTCTGGCAGCCAAGCCAAGGTCACACTGCTTTCGCATCTCTGTCACCACTGCAGACACTCAGACCAAACTGAATGTTTTTTCCCCTCAGCCTGCACTGGAAATGAAATCTAATCTATCTCCTTTTATGAAACTTATTGTAGTAATAGATAATTAAAAAACCCAAAATAGTTTTGATGACTCGGGGCCCATTCACTTGCTATCTTTTCCAGACATAGCATAATATACTCTGTGTGTGATTCCCATGCCTGGATACAGTCAAACATAAGAAGAGCCCTGTTAGAGCTGACCAAAGGTCCATCTAGTCCAGCATCCGGGTTCTCATAGTGGCCAGAAGGATGCCCCCAGGAAGCCCCAAAAGGAGGGCATGAAGACAAAAGCCTTATCCTGTTATCTGTTCCAATGATGGCTAACAGATGATAAGATAAAAAACACACAGATGAAGATGATAATTCATAATCATTTAAAAAAGCATATCAACTAACACAACACACTAAAATAGCTAGAGTCCATTCAAATAGACGGTAAAAATAATACCTGCTTAAAAATGTGGACATTGGCAGTC
This sequence comes from Shinisaurus crocodilurus, assembly GCA_021292165.1. NCBI lineage: Eukaryota > Metazoa > Chordata > Lepidosauria > Squamata > Shinisauridae > Shinisaurus > Shinisaurus crocodilurus. The sequence continues at coordinate 25,904,025 of CM037890.1, forward strand.
TTTGGAAGCCTGGGGAAACAGAAATGTTCTCGCCTGATACCTAAATGATAATAACATGTTTTAAATCTGGTGACCTTGGTGCTTGAGGCATAAGCTAAATGAAGGGTGATTCAGGCAATCATCTGTCCTGTTACCTCTCTTTTCCTATCTTCCTTTTAAGGAGCAATCCTATGCACATTTAGACAGAAAAAGGCCTACAACTGTGGAATTCACTTCCACAAGATGTAGTGATGGCCACCAATTGGAGGGCTTTAAAGGGAGATTGGACAAATTTATGGAGGAGAAGGCTATCAGTGGCTACTAGTCCTGATATAAGGCTATAAGCTACCTCCAGGATCAGAGGCAGTATGCCCATTCGTCAAATGTCAGTTTATTACAGTCATAGACCAGCAGGGCAGTATGCCTATGTGCTCCAGTTGCTGGGGAGCATGGGAAGGAGGGTGCTGTTGCACTCATGTCCTGCTTATGCGATCCCGTGGGCAGCTGGTTGGCCACTGTGTGAACAGAATGCTGGACTAGATGGACCCTTGGTCTGATCCAGCATGGCTCTTCTCATGTCTGCCCCTTTTTGCTCCTTTTTCAGCACTTATTATTTCCTTTATTGTTGTTGTTGAGTTGGAGTGAGCACAACTGAGCATGTCTGTACATATTGTGTGGCTGTATCAGGTACACAAGTGGCTTCCCAGTTGTGTACTGCCTGCCAGATGCAAGAATGTTACTGCACTTAGGGGCGTGGGAAGAAAACTGCAAGCTTACTGAACTGAGACTGTGTGATGTCTGCCTTAGTTTCCAAGTTCCTGATCTCACCTTGCTTCCTCTTGCCCTCAGGGGAATGGCCCGCTGGCAGAGATTGACTTGTGGCGGGAGAGAAATGCAACTTTGAGTGCCCTCACTGAGCAGATCAAACTGCCATTAGTCAAGAAGGTCTTGCAAGTGCTTGATATTGCCAATACTGGTATAGTGGAAAGTTTGCAGATTGTCATAAACGAACTCTCCAAGCACCACGTGGAGGCAGTTGACAACGTGAGATTCCTTTCTACTCTTGAGCGACACCTAAAGGTATGCTTTGATCAGCAGGAGAACCAGCAAAGTGTGTGGGGTGTGTGGTGCGTGCGGTGTGTGTGTGCGTGCGGTGTGTGTGTGTGTGGGTAATGCCTCTTTCCTAAAGAGAAACAACAAAGAGTCTTGTGGCATCTTAAAGCTAACAAAGTTATTGTGACATAAGTTTTCGAGGACTTTAGCCCATGATGAAGTGGGCTATAGTCCATGAAAGCTGATGCCAGTATAAATGTGTTAGCCTTTAAGGTGCTATGAGACCCTTTGTTGCTTTTGCTGCAACAGACTTGCATGGCTAGCCTCTGGAAATCTTTCCTAAACAGTATCCCTGATCAGCTTGCATCTTGGAAATGTTTATTATTTAATTCAGTAGCAGTTGTTCAAGCCAACCCTAGCTTCCTGGGGACCTTGAGGACCCCCTCCCCCATGTATTCCCCCTCCCTTCCTTTCCTTTGGACTGTACCTCTTTTTATGGTCGTGAAAAAAATGTGTCCTGCTTCTTCGTGCTGACTTTTATTTACCATATCTGCTATCTCCTCCAAAGAATTTAACACACGGCACCGGCTTCAGCGTTGTCTTGGATACGATCCCTTCACTGATGAATGCCTTGAGAATGGTATGGATTATTTCACGGCATTACAACAAAGACGAGAGGATGATTCCCCTCATGGAACGGATCGCCTGGCAGATTTCAGCCAGGGTCTGCAAAGTCGTGGATCTTCGGACTTTGTTCAAGTACGTGGCGTTTCCTTACTTGAACTAGGCCAGAGGTGTTAGTGGGAGTCACTGTGTTCCCAGGACCTTGCATTGGTAACCCTGGTCACCCAGACCTAGTATGGATTTTTTTTTATTATTTATTTATTATATTTATACCCCGCCTTTTTTCCTGCAAGGAACCCAAGGCGGCTTACATAATCCTCCTCTCCATTTTATCCTCACAACAACCCTGTGAGGTAGGTTAGGCTGAGAGTCAGTGACTGGCCCAAAGTCACCCAGTGAGTTTCATGGCCAAGCGGGGACTAGAACCCGGATCTCCCGAGTCCCAGTCCAACACTCTCACCACTACGCCACACTGTAATGTAACTCCCTGCAATCCAACAGCCAGCCTCAGGAATGTGTGTTTCCTCCTCTTCCCCTCTCAGGTGTCAGTTCTCCCCTCTTTTCCTTGTCTGCCTTAACCATGGTTACATCTGCACTGACGGTGTCCATGTTTGGAGCATAGCATACTTTCTTTTCTCTCCCGTTCCAAAGACTGGGCTTTCTAATTATATGAAACACCTCTGGTCCAAAGTGCATTGGGTCTTTTCAATTGTGGGTATAGCTGGCTCCTCCTCCTTCCATTTTGGTTAAATTTATATCTGCGCTGTCTTACGGACTCTCAGGGAAGACAGGCAACTTGCAAAAATCAAGATGACAGAAGCCAAACGCACCCTCGAAATTTGGAAGGAGTCTTATTTTGATATCCGTGCCAAAATCGAAGCTTCGGGAAGAGATGCACGATGGGAATTCGACAGGAAACGCTTGTTTGAAAAAACAGATTATATGGCTTCCATCTGTCAAGACCTCTATTCCATATTGCAGGTAACAGCATGTTTGGATTGTTGAAGAAAAAGATAAGTGTTTGCACAGTTTGTTGAGCCCCCGGTTCAGGGGTTCCTAATGTGTGCTGGAGTTCCAGGTCACACAGAAGGCTCCAACATCCCTCTTACCTTTAATCTCAGAGCAGCCCCGTGCATTTTACTCTCCAGGTGCACACAAGAGTTGCCCCAGACATTGAAGTCCCTGGGGACATCCATGTGCATAGGAGGTCAGGACGCGCATCCAAGCGCAGATTGACTCCTGCATCGGAGCCTGCTGTGGTGGTGCATGTGCCTTCATACTTCTAGTTGTGGTGTTAGCATTAGGGTTCATGTGCATTGGGCTTGGGGCCAGGCTACCTGAAAAATTGCCTTCTCCCATACAAGCCTGCCTGGGTTTTACGATCTTCAAGGAAGGCCCTTCTCTTAGTACTGCTGCCACCAGAGGTATGTCTGATGGGGACGCAAGAGAGGGCCTTCTCAGTGGCCACACCCAAGTTCCTGGAACTCCCTGCTGAGGGCAACTAGGTTGGTCATCTATCTGTTCTCCTTCCACCAGTAGGCAAAGCCTGTGGCTTATGCTGGCACAGCTTGTCTGAGTGTGGAAAGCTAAGCAGGGTCAAGCCTGGTTATTACTTGGATGGGAGACCCCTCCTCTAGTTTCCTGCTTTGAGCAGGGGATTGGGCTCGATGGCCTTGTAGGCTCCTTCCAACTCTATGATCTATGAAATCTATGAAAGACTGTTTCATTCAGGCAGGCCTTTGGCCTATAAGCTAGTCTGTTGCTGAAGGGGGTTTCAATTGCTCTGGTGCAGTTTATTTCTCACGGTGTTGTTTTTAATTGTGCTTTTAATTTATTTGTTTTTATGTTGTGTCTTAATAAGGTTTTGTTTTTAATCTGTATTTTATTGTTGACCCCCTTGAGCGCCATTTTGTTTTTGAAGAAAGGCGAGATATAAATTAAATAAATATTTATATATAGCCGCTTTTTCTTTGAAGTTTATCTTCGTGGCTTTGATTTTGGTAGACCTATGGGGTCGGCGGGGATGGACCCTCCTGTTTGCGCTGCTGCTAAACTGGCAATCCTAAAAGGGCTAACAAGAAGAGCCAGTGTGGTGTAGTGGTGAGAATGTTGAATCGGGACTCGGAAGATCCGGGTTCTAGTCCCCACTCGGCCATGAATCTCTCTGGGTGACTTTGGGCCAGTCACGGACTCTCAGCCTAACCTACCTTACAGAGTTGTGAGGATAAAATGAAGCGGAGGAGGAGGACGATTATGTAAGCCGGCTTGGGTTTCTTGCAGGAAAAAAGTTGCGATATAAATATAATAAAGGAAGAAAGAAGAAAAACAGTGCACCTAGACTTAGTATTCCTCAGTCATGGGAATGAGTCATTCCACCCACTTTGAGAAGGCAGAACTTCCAGAGGCTTCTTCTTTTTTTTTTAATTTGTTTATTTGAATTTTAACATATACAAAACAACCGAACAACCAACAAAACATCTAATCCATTACAGAAATTGTATTAGATCAGAACAAAGTAAACCCCCCCCCCCCGAACCAAAATTCAAAGGAACAAATCTGGCTGGGCGCCTTTTCCGGAGTCTTTTTCGTCCATAAAGTAGTCAGTTTTGTGATAGGTGGATATTTGTAAGTTTATTGCATCTAAATGTGCTGGAAGGCTTGAGGTATTTTTGTTGTAGATGTTCTGTATGAAAATTGGATAAAAGGCCACCATTCTGCTTCAAAAGAGTTTGTTTTCTTCCCCCCCCCTGCAATTCTCAATTTTTGAGTTAGTTTTTCAATTAATGCAATTTCCCATACCACATTATACCAGTGATTGATGGTTAGCCCTTTGGCATCTTTCCATCCTCTTGCTATTAATAATTTAGCAGCTTGTAATAGAAATCTTATTAGGTTCTTGTATAATAAATTGTTATTATCTCTTTGAAAGATGTTTAATATTGCTAATTCTGGAGTTTTATTTATCTCTGTCCCTACAATTTTAGATATTTCTTTGAAAACTATTGTCCAGAAGCAGGATACTTGCTTGCAGGACCACCACATATGTTTATGTGATCCGATTTCTCCACAGGCTCTCCAACATAGGGAGAGTAGTTTTTATTAATATGAGAGATTTTGTGAGGAGTCCAGTGCCATTTTTGTATTATTTTCAGTGAGAGTTCTTTGAATTTTGTTGAAATGGCTTTAAATGGGAATTCATCCCATATATTTTCCCATTCTTCATCTTCTATTTGCACTCCCCATTCTCTTTCCCATTTTCTTTTAAGAGGAAGGCTATTTCCCATGTCTTTTTTTATCAGAAGTGCATATAAGTCTGACATTAATCCTTTTTCCTGATCTGTAAAAGTTAATAAAATCTTTTCAAATTGTGTCAGATCTCTGGTGCCTTGTTTTTTCACATTCTCTAGTCTAATGAATGAGCTTATTTGGTACCATTGTAACCAAGTAATTGCCGTATTTCGTAATGTGTTTCTCCATGTGTCTCTTGGTAGTGGTTGTGAGTTATTATATAAGTCTCGTAATATCAATAGGTTATTATTTTTCAGTGATTCTCTAGATATCTGTATGTCTTTAATGGGAAAATTTGGGTGTGCATAGAGTGGTATTAATGGTGAAATTCCTGGCATCAGTGTCTCCTTTGTTTGTTTCCATATCTTTAATATTATTTCCATGTTGGAGTGTTGATTTTGTATACTTTGTGTTATTCGTTTTTTGACAAAGGGTATTGTGTGTGGATTATCTTGTTCTAACAAAAAAAAATTCTATTTTGACCCAATGTTTATTTTTATTATCTGCCATGAATGATAATAGATGTCTCAGTTGGTAAGCTTCATAGTATAATTTTAGTGATGGAATTCCCCACCCTCCATCAATGGTGGGTCTGTATCTGAGATTTCTTGCCATATGTGTTTTTTACCATTAAATATATGAACTTCCAGAGGCTTCTGGGACTTCCCTTGGGAGGTGGGAGGCACCTTCTCAATGCTTTAGCCTGCCCCTGCTGATGAGCAGAGCTGCCCCTGTGCTCTTAGAACACAGGCCCTCCAGATGTTTTGGCCTACAACTCCCATTGTCGCTCACCACCGGCTATGCTGGCAAGTGCTAATGGGAGTTGTGGGCCAAAATATCTAGAGGGCCCCAAGTTGCCCACCCCTGTCTTAGAAGCATGGGCATTATCTTTTCCCTTCCTAATTGGACTAGGGTGCAACCTTATGCAAGTTTAGACAGAAAAAAGGCCTACAACTCCCAGCATGCCCTGCATCTGGGAGCTGCAGGCCTTTCTTCTGCCCAAACTTGCAGAGGACTGCACCCTTAATTTAGTTAGGTGGGGAATGCAGCTGCTTCACGATTCATCCTCAACAACAATCTCACTGGATTTCTTACCTTCCCCCTCAAACTGCTCTGGGACTCCTTTCCTTCCTTCCTGGAATAAAGCACAAATGAATATCCACTAAAACGAACATCTACCCACAATAGGTTATGGAGGAGTTTAACAACATCTTTGGTCCCGAACTGAAAGCCGTCACCGGGGATCCAAAGCGCATTGACGAAGTTTTGCGAAGAGTCGATGGCCTTGTCAGCCCTATGGAGGTCCTGATATTTGAGCCTTTCAACATCAGATGTGCAACTCAGTGGAAGATGGTTATGGAAGAATTTAAGCTGGAGGTCATGGTAAGATGCGGAGGCTTCGATCTGGCTCTCCCTCTAGCTTCTCACTAGACCCTCTTGTGTCTCTTCCTACTAGAGCCCCTGAAGTTTCGAGCCTCACCTATAAGCCCCATCCATCCCCACATAAAGTCACTTGCGAAAAGGCAGCTTGCATTTGCAGTGACATTGTGGAGGCCTGAATAGTGATTTTATTGCATTAGGACTGCCTCCCATGCTTGTTATCCATGAAAGGGAATGATCCTTGATAGCTTGCCTATGTTTTTTTGGTTTTAACTTGCCTTACTTAATTTTTAGGATATCGAAAAAGAAGCAAAGAGCTTCATTGATGAGTCTTTTAAGACTCTTCGTTCCGCAGAAGCTGCTTTTGACATGCTCTTAAATTTCAAGCACATCCGCTCTCGAGAGGCCATCAACAAGCAGATGATGATGAAGTTCAATGACATTCTGGCACAGTATTGTAAAGAGGTAGGGAAGAGCCACAGCTCAGTGGTAGAGCACCTGCTTTGCATGCAGTAGATCCCAGGTTTGATCCCTGGCATCTCCAGGTAGGGCAGAATCCTGTCTGAGACCCCGGAGGGCTGCTGCCAGTCAGTGGCCTAGTTCACATGTAAGAAGAAGTCCACTGTGGGTGAATTCCCCTGCTGGGCTTCTTGTTGTGGCAGCCACTGCCATTTTGAATATTCGGGGCACAATGAGGGTGTGATGTAGCTTCTTGTAAGATGTGAACCTGGACACCTGAAGGGTGGGTTATTTGGGTGGTTGACAAGCCACCCGCAACCCTAAAACAGCCCATGGGTTCTGGGTGGCTTGTCAGCCACCCTAACAACACATCCTCGCCAGGTTAGCACATAATGAGAAGCTACAGTGCGCCCCCACCGTGCCCCGAATATTTAAAATGGTGGTAGCCGCTGCGACAAAAAGCTCTACAGGAAACTAGGCCTGAGTCGACAATACTGAGCTAGATTGACCAATGGGCCAATGATTTGGCTCAGCATAAGGCAACTTCCTGTGGTCCTAAGTACTTTGCTCTTCCTCTCCAGGGATGTCTCCTTCGATCTTTTGATGCCCTTTGTGAAATCGTACAGTAGCACCCCACCTCACAGTTTTAACCTGGAACTCCGGGGACTGGTAACCCCCTTCTTTATTCATCATCATGTTTTACTTATCGAGGCCTCCTTTTCCACTGCTGCATCAGTCAGCTGTGCTGCTAAGGGCTTGCCCTAGGGCTTCTCTACACGAGGCATTTATCGTGCGCTCGTGGTCCCTCACTCACGGAAGTCTGTGGGTCCTTTTCAAGACATCGTCATCCTCCAGGGCCTCTCCCATGTTTCCCAGCCATTTTTATGGCTTTTTTTGAGAGCGAGAAAAGTCAGTTATTATTTCCTATGGCGCAAATGGCTGTGTATTTTCTCTTGCTCTCCTGATCTTTGTTTCCTGCTCTGGAATGTGCCCCGTGCTGGGTTTGGACCATTCCCCAGCTTCTGACCCACAGAGAGCCCCCTCCCTCAGGCCCTGGAACCTGCCCTCCTGGAGCCTGTGACTTGTTCAGATCAGACATGAAACATGTTGAAAGATGTTGTTGATAACAAAGAAGCAAAGGAATACAGCTAGTAAGATCAAATGGATGTTTTTTGGTTGTTTTTCGTTTTTCTTTCACTCACAGGTTGACGTAGTTAACAACATCTTTGTCACTAATCTGGCCAACCCACCTTTGTGCAAGAATCACCCGCCGGTGGCGGGTGCAATTTATTGGGCACGGTCTCTGTTCTACCGTATCAAGCACACCATTGTTCGATTTCAAGAAGTAGAGGAGCTGCTGGCGAGTGAGCGTGGAAAAGAGGTGGTTTGGAGTTTCATTACTAGTTAATCATAAGTACATATTAGTTTAGACAGAAAAAAGGCCTACAACTCCCAGCATAGCTGGCTGGGGCATGCTGGAAGCTGTAGGCCTTTTTTTCTGTCTAAACATGCAGCAGGATTGTGCCTTAGCACTTCAGGAAGGTCCAAGGGACTTTGTTTTGGGGTTGGCAGTTGCTGAGTAATTTGTTCTAAGGATTGCTCTTTAAGGTGTTCTGACAGTCCCTTTGGACCAAAGAGCAGGATGTAAGCATTTTGCAGTGCAATCCTATGCTGTTCTACTCAGAAATAAGGCCCTTTGAGTTCAGTGAGATTTACTTCCAGGTACATGGTGCATAGGGGTTGCAGCCCTTAAATGAGTAAACAAGCAACTGAAAGTAAGAGCAAATGCTCAAGTTTGGACTCGTGTGTTTCAGGTGAAACAAAAATACCTTGAAGTGGCAAAGAGGATGAAAGAATATGAAGATATAAAATATGACCAGTGGAGAGAGAACACAGAAGAGAAGCTCCCCATCTTTTTGAAAAAAACCCTCCTTGCTAAAGTTCATCCTTCTGGGGCTATTATTCAGGCTAACCCAGAGAGCCAGGAGCAGGTAATTATAAAGCTTTTTTTTTTTTAAGTAGCCCTTTGTGTATCCTTGGAAAGCTACAGACAATGCAGAATAGTTTTTTAAGTTCCATACATTTCCATATCCTTTTATAGCAACACTTCTTTCCCCCTTTGCTCTCTGTTTTGACATGCTCTCCTTCCTGTGGTGGTCGATCTCCTGGGATGTAGACCCCACGTTCCGAAGAGGTGGGCACTGGAGAGAAAGCAACGCTCTTCACAGTCAACTTTTCTCCCAAGCTTCGAGAGATCATCAATGAAACAAAGTACATGGAACACCTGGGCTTTCCTGTGCCTGAAATAGCAAGGAACGTGGCGCTACAAGAGGACAAATTGCTCCGGTAAGGATCTCACGGAAACCCACTCTTGTCTGAAAAGATGGCAAGTGGAAAGCTATTGGTTCTCCATCACTGCAGGAGTGTATTCTGGCGCAGGTGACTCCTCCCACTTGCTTTGATAGGCCTGTGCAAATTAGACGATTTTGGCCCTTCCAGTAGGATGGGAGCCCTCTCAGTTCTAGTCCCACCTGCTCTGAGCTGACAGGGCTTGAGACTGAGGTCTCCTCCATCATTGTTTTTTCAGCTTGCCACCTCCCCATCCAAGGTCTGGCTGGCCAGGAAAGGCACGGGTTTCCCTCTTTGGGGTTTCCGATTGTTCTGAGCCCCCAGTCACCTTTGAAGGAATAATAATGGCTGCTCCCAGCTGTCACCTGCATGGAACATGGCCAAGTAGTGCACACAGTGTGGTGACTCAGAGCCGCTGAGAAGATTGAAAAGGCAAGACCAATTCCTACACTGCCCTCGCTGAAGAAAATTAGGGGGCGAGCCTGCTTATAACTGCCTCAGTGGAACTTGATGAGGTAGCATGCACTGCATGTGATTCAAGTGTTTTTTGGAGTTATATCAGTTTCATGGACAAGTCGGACATTTCAAGGTTCCTTTTTCTTGGCTATGTTAATCCCAGAACTGGGCAGGCAGGCGGGGTGGCGGTGGGGCACTCTCCTGCCATTGGAAGGGACAGCATCTTCTAACTTTGCCTGACCTTGCCTACCAGAGGAAGTGGCGGGGGAGATGCTTGCCCCAGAGTACACTTCATCCACTAGCGAGAAAAACCTTCATGGCAAGTCCATTTTTTTCCATGCAGTGTTGTGGCACCGTTGTGAAGGGGAGGGGAAGATGTGGAATCTGCTTGTTCCTTTGCGTGCCGTTCTGGGAACGTGCTGAACGTCCACAGAGTATTGAACCCCAGTCTGGAAGAGATCAACTCAAGTAGTGCACGGCTCATATCGAAGGTTCCAGGGAGCCAAGGCTGAGTGAGGCCGCTGTGCTGGACCTGGGACTACCCCCACTGCAAATGCCCAGACATTGTCCTGAGACTGGGGTCCCCAGTACTGTGCCTGTGGCTGTCCCTGCACCCCTGGGACACCTCCCTTGGTGCCTGCAAGGCCCACAGGCACAACTTTATTTCCCCCACTCCTGGCATTTATAGCAGGCAGCCAGGCTCGCAGAGCTCAGCAGCACACTGGCCTCCAGCCGCCCTGCCATCTTAGTTTCCCCAGAATGCCTCTGGGCCCACATGGAGCCCAGAGACATTTAAAAAAATATGTGGCTGGCTGGCTGATGGTTTGCTGTGCAGCCCAACTGCCTGCTAAAAAGGCTGCAGAAAAGAAAAGAAAAAAGTGAGGACCACACTGCTGCCTGGTAAGCGGGAAGAAGGAGGAGGGAGAGCAAGGAGGACAGTGGGGGAAGACGCAGGGTGAGATGGAGAGGGTGTGGGAAGACACCAGAGAGCAACGGAGTGCTGGTGGGAGAACATTGGAGAGAGAGAGATTTGTGGGGATAGTTTGCCAACAGACAGAGAGAGATTGGGGTTTGGGGAGTTGAATATATGGTCTGGCACTTGGGGCTCAGGCCCAGCCTCTGCCTTGTACTTTCTTCAGCAAGTGACTTCTCTCTGAGCCTCACTAGTTTACATTTTCAGTTCTCCTTTTGTGAAACGGGTATTTTGTTGCGCTTTGTGAGATCAAATACATGCTTTGGTATTTGTGGCTCAAGCCCAACCTCTGCCGTGTACTCAGTTTCTTAGACGAGTTACTTGTGACTGAAATCGATCTTGCATGCTATTGGACTGAATCACTGATACCTTTAGCTGAGATGGGTTTAGTTTTCCCTGAAGTTATGATGGATTTAGTTTCCTTATGACTCAAAATGCATCAGGGCCTGAATGAATTGTTCCTCGAGGAGACCTTTTGAAGTACAGGCCTGTGGCTTATGCTGGCTCAGCTTGTCTGAGTGTGGAAAGCTAAGCAGGGTCAGGCCTGGTTATTACTTGGATGGGAGACCCCTCCTCTAGTTTCCTGCATTGAGCAGGGGGTTGGACTCGATAGGCCTTGTAGGCCCTTCCAACTCTATGATCTATGAAATCTATGAGTCTCCTCTTCCCTTTGTTCCACGCTTAAGGAGCCTGAACTGTGTGTGTGTGTGTGTGTGTGTGGCCTGCAGGATGCTCTTTTTCAGACTGGGCCATGGGCTGATTTAGGATGTGTGGGGCCCCTGAGGCAGGCTTTTGCTGACCCCTGTCTGTAGAGGCCATCTCTGCAGCAGGATCTCCGGGAGGTGACACGAGGCCTCTTTGGACTGCATCAAGGCTGCTTTTTCAGGTGTCACTTTTGAACACTTAGGGCAGGATTACAGAACCTCTTTCAGAACAAGGGCCAGATTCCATTCCAGAGAAGCTCTCAGGGGCCACATCCCAGTGGTGGGCGGGGCTGAAGGCAAAAGGGGTGGGGCCAGAAATACCAGCATATTCCAGCTTCAAGCTCTTCCTGCCCAGGGCCAGCGTACGCTAGGAACTAGGCGGTGCCTAGGGCGCGTGGCTGAAGAGGGCGCAGAAACGCTGCGTTTCTTTGCTGCCGTGCCGCACCTCCCGCCTGCCGCACTGCCGCGCCTCCCCGCCCGCACGCCCGCCCGCCGCCGCCCTCCCCCTTCGCACCACCTCTATCGCTTCCGGACCCCGCCCGCGTTTTGGTGGAGGACCGGGCACAGGCAAACAGCCTAGCCTGGCAAAAAACGAGCGGGAGTCCCGTTTTTCTCCCAGCGCAGCGCGGCAGCAGGGTGGGGGAGGAAAGTGGGTGGGGGGCGCCGGGGGGTTGTTTGCAGCGGTGCTTGCCCGGAGCCCCCCCAGCCGAGAGGGGGGGCCTAAATAATTCTAGGCGCCAAACTGCCCGCACGGTCTGTTCTGGAACAGCTTAGAGGCCAGCCTTTTACATGGGGTGGGGGGATGCACAAAACCGGGAACCCCCACGGTGGTTGGGGAAGGGGTGGGCCCGGGAAGGGGGTGTTTGGCCCCCGGGTCTGAGGTTCTGCATCCCTGACTTGGAGGCATGTCAATTCCATGTTGGTTTTGCTAGGCAAGTAGAAAGCTGTCTCCAGCAGACACATTGATATGAAGTTGGCATTCTTTTAACCGCTGAGCAGTGACATTGGCAAGGATCTCAAGGTAAGGGTGATGTCTGTATGAAGCAATTCTTAGCAATTCTTTCCTTGTGTGTGTCTCTCCCTTTAGATATACTGACAACATAAAACAGATGCTGGATCATTATCACAAATTAATCAGGACACTGAATGAGGCAGAGACCCAGCTCCTGGATGAACATATGCAAGAACTGTGGCGAGTTTTCAGATCTGGTTACAAGAGGCTCAACTGGAACTCCCTAGGTAATACAGCTTCTATTATAAAATGTCTATATGGTAATAATGTTCAAGTTTCCTTGTACTAATGTGTGCATTTCATGTATGTATGCTGTTCCTCCTCCCAGAATTTCACACTCTTGGTTTTTTTTGTTGGGGAGGGGCTTTTATTCTTAACTAATGCTGAATTTGCTTGATTGTACCACTGCACCCATACAGTCACTCCCGCTCATAAAGTTGATATTCAGTGCCCAAACAATAAGGCCGTAGCCTTGAGATTGGATCAAGAAGTAGGAGGGGTCCAGGATCATAAAGTAGCCAGGTTTAGCTTCTGCTGAAAAAACTTTAGTGAATGGATGCAGGAGTGCAATGGCATATTTTTGAAGTTTGAAAAAAATAAATAAAAGGAAAATGCCCTGATCACGAAGGAAGTGTTGAGGCAGTGGTGAGTCTTGTCAAGCTTAAGAGTATTGCCTTTTTGCATATGACGTTGCATTCCAGTCCAGAAGAAGCTGACCCAAAGCTCATTGAAGGAGGCAGTGTGAGATTTTCCTCCAGTGACATTTGGGTTTTACCTGAGATAGAAAATAATTGAAGAAATGATGTACAGACCAAGTCACAATTCTTTAAGATCAACTTCTGGGGCACTGTTTGGGGTGCCCCTCCCCTTCACAGATTAGGTGAGTGGCGACCAGAGACAGTGCCCTTTCTGTGGTGGCACACCTTTTGTGGAACATCCTGAAAAGAAACATTCATATGGGGCACCAGCTTTGCTATCTTTTAGACCAGACTTCCCCAACATGGTGCCCTCCATATGTTTTGGATTTCAGCTCCCTCATTAGCCCCAGCCAGCATGGCCAACGGTCAGAAATGCTGGGAGTTGTGATTCAAAACATTGGTGTGTGTGTGTGGGGAAGCATCACACTGGGGAAGGCTGTTTTAGACAATGTCTCTCAATGGTTTTATTCAGCCGAGCCTTTCAGTAGTTATGTGTTTTTGCTGCCCCTGCTGGTGTTAGTTTTCGCTGAATGTATTGGATGGCTACCATTGTTACCAGCTTTGGATTATTTTTTGATAATAAAAATAATGCCTTGAGAGCTTTCTAGTGGAAAGGTAGAGAAATAAATGTTATGTGCATGTGTGTGGAGGGGGATGGGGGAGGGGGAGTTAGAGTCAAAATAGTGACCTGGACTCCCTTTGTTCCAAAGGTATCGCTGACTACATTTTGCGGTGTACCCAAGCCGTTGGGAAGTTTGAATCGCTTGTTCATCAGGTTCACAAGAATGCTGAAGACATGTCCAATAAGCTCTTATTAATAGAATCAGCCAATCTCTTCAAAAGCCCGTTTTCCAAAGATGAAGATTATCTTCCCGGTACGTCTGTCCATTTTTTGCTGATTTCCAGGCCCTGTAAATAAAGTCATTACTGTGGTGCAAGAGGGTTAAGTTCCAGCTGCTGTTGAGGGGTCAAGAAGAAGAAGCCCTGCAAGGTCAGACCAGAGGCCTTAATCTAGCTCAGTGTTCTGTTCACACAATGGCCAGCCAGCTGCCTATGAGAAGCCCACAGGCAGGCCATAAGCACAGTTACACCCTGGCGCTTGTGTTCCCCAGCAACAGGCATACAGAGGCATACTGCCTATGATACTGGAGGTAATATACTGTATAGCCTGCTAGTAGCCATATATCCATAGAGCAGTCTTTTCCCCTATATGAAGGTCAGCCTCCATTAGGTGTCTAGCTAAGGTATTGTTCACATGAACATAAGCAAATAGCATTAGCTGCTTCTCTTAGGGGTTATTCAGAAAGCTGCATCATACTTCTGCTCTGTTTGGTTTTCAGAAAAGGCAGGTATAAATAGTAATCCACACTAAATGTATCCCTAGCCTCTAGCAGAAGTGCTTCTGTTTAGGGCTCTGACGGCCTGGTAAGTAAGCCTACAAAAGTTCCTGGCCTGTGTCATGGCCTAAGACTAAGACCCCTTGGAGACGGTGGCCTCCAATGACAGCAACTCAAAGGAGGCAGCAGAACCGGTCCCCAATCCTTTGAACTGGGGCCCTCTGCCTCAGATCCCGCATCCTGTTCATACGACCTGTGGGAGGCATCACTTCCCTTCTGATTCTAAGGAATGAACCTCCAACTCTTCCAATGAGCAGGAAGACCCTGAAGAACACCCTCCCCAAGAGAAGTCAGCTATTACAGAAAAAGGCACTGGCCCTTTTAACAGCCTTATACAGCACTTGAGGAGGTGGAGCTTCCAGAAAGACCCTCCTGGACTGGCTATAAAAGTCTTTCAGTCACTCTAGTCAGGGGTCTGCAACCTTTAAGACAAAAAGAGCCACTTGGACCCGTTTCCGAAGAAAAAAAAAAAACTGGGAGCCGCAAAACCATTGTGACATTTAAAAAAATAACACTGCATATATTGTTGTTACTGCTATATATACAGGATCGTGCAGTCAGCTGTCAATCTGAAGAAAAAAAGGACTTTCACTTAACAATGTAAAATATATATTTGCAAATTAATAGCTAATTAAAATATTAGCTATTGATGAGGGTGCTACTGCTGGATGGTGCTGATGATGGGATGCTACTGCTGGGGGGGAGGGTGTTGCTGGTGGATGATGGGATGCCACCAGCAACATCCTCCCCCCCAGCAGTAGCACCCTCATCATCCACCAGAAACACCCTCCATGTGGTAATAGCACCCCTCATCATCCATCAGCAGGATTTGCTGGGGGGGAGGGTGTTGCTGGTGGATGATGGGATGCCACCAGCAACACCCTCCCCCCCAGCAGTAGCACCATCATCCACCAGCAAATCCTGCTGATGGATGATGAGGGGTGCTATTACCACATGGAGGGTGTTTCTGGTGGATGATGAGGGTGCTACTGCTGGGGGGGAGGGTGTTGCTGGTGGCATCCCATCATCCACCAGCAACACGCTCCCCCCCAGCAGTAGCATCCCATCATCAGCACCATCCAGCAGTAGCACCCTCATCATCCACCAGAAACACCCTCCATGTGGTAATAGCACCCCTCATCATCCATCAGCAGGATTTGCTGGGGGGGGAGGGTGTTGCTGGTGGATGATGGGATGCCACCAGCAACACCCTCCCCCCCAGCAGTAGCACCCTCATCATCCACCAGCAAATCCTGCTGGTGGATGATGAGGGGTGCTATTACCACATGGAGGGTGTTTCTGGTGGATGATGAGGGTGCTACTGCTGGGGGGGAGGGTGTTGCTGGTGGCATCCCATCATCCACCAGCAACACCCTCCCCCCCAGCAGTAGCATCCCATCATCAGCACCATCCAGCAGTAGCACCCTCATCATCCACCAGAAACACCCTCCATGTGGTAATAGCACCCCTCATCATCCATCAGCAGGATTTGCTGGTGGATGATAGGGGTTGCTACTGCTGGGGGGGGAGGGTGTTGCTGGTGGATGATGGGATGCCACCAGCAACATCCCCCCCCCCAAGCAGTAGCATCCCATCATCAGCACCATCCAGCAGTAGCACCCTCATCATCCACCAGAAACACCCTCCATGTGGTAATAGCACCCCTCATCATCCATCAGCAGGATTTGCTGGTGGATGATAGGGGTTGCTACTGCTGGGGGGGGGGAGGGTGTTGCTGGTGGATGATGGGATGCCACCAGCAACATCCCCCCCCAAGCAGTAGCATCCCATCATCAGCACCATCCAGCAGTAGCACCCTCATCATCCACCAGAAACACCCTCTTTTCCCCCTTTTTTTCTAATCATTACTGCTTTCACGCAGGCCTACCTGCCTCCTCGCCTGCTTGTGCTCTCCGCAGCGAGCCGGCCACGCTGGTCCCTCGACAGGCTGGACCCCGCGCTATGTTGTGGGCGGGGGGAGGGGACTTTGGCGCCCTCCTCTCTTCTGCCGCTCACCGTCCCCTGCTGCCCGGGGGGGGGGGGGTGCTGCTGCCGCGCCAAAGTTCACCCCGCCAAAGTTCCCCCGCCAAAATCGGGGATGTGACGTAGCGGCGGCGGCGGCGGATGTGACGCGGCGGCGGCGGCGGCGGCGGCGGCGGCGGACGTGACGCGGCGGCGGCGGCTTCAGCAGCTCCGGGAATTACTGCGGCTGGCGGCGGCAGCAGCTAGAGCGGCGCGGAGGCACTCTAGGTCAACTAGGTCAATGCTGGGTGGGTATCTTGTCAGGACTCTAGCTGCATAATTGCTCTCCGTGGTCCTGAAACCAAACGCAACAGTTCCTGCTGGCTGGTAGCTACAGTACTGGCCGTGGTCCTGAAACTGATCTGTCCTGGTTGGTTCTTCTTTGTCGACTGCCGCCTGTCGTGCCCCCTCACCTGAGCCATCACCTAGAGCAGGAGATGACTTCCCGATGGAGCATGACAACTGGCAAAAGATTTTACTGGCCTGTTGGAGGCTGGCAGAGGACGGACAGAGAGCTGCTGGGTACGGAAGAAGAAGCTTCCATCCCTCCTCTAGCAGTTGTTTGGTTTCACTGCTGGGCACAGAGGAGGAGCACAGTGCTCCGTCTCTCCTCTGCTAGCCTGCTCACTCACCTATGTGCAGTTCCTGGTCACCTATGGCTACCAGGGTAGTGTTTAAATACAAGGCTAGGCTCCAACCATCCTGAAACGGGAGCTTTGAGGAGGTGTCCAGGAATTGCAGTGGCAGGGTAGGTGTGTGTATGTGCATGTGTGACAACTTTTCTCTTTCCCACCTTCTGCAATTTTCCAAAGCTGTGCTATAAAGTGCTATGGGGTAAGGTTCAGAGGGAACCTAAACCTGAGTCCTTTTAGCTTTTTGTAGCACAGCTTGAGAAGGTTGCAGAAGAAAATGTATCTTTTCCACTGTCCTCCATCCTGAAATCTCCTCACCTGGCATGGTAAGGAGCTTTTAACCTCAGAACGTGAATTCGCTTGACCCTGATTCTACTCTTCCCATCCCCCCAGATACTATAAGCCAGCCTTCCCCAACCTGTTGCCCTCCAGATGTGTCGGACTACAGCTCCCAGCATCCTCTAGCTAGCCACGCTGGCTGGGGAATGCTGGGAATTGTAGTCCAACACACACCAGTTTGGGTAAGGTTGCTATAAGCTAATAGGGGTTCAAGCAGACCAATCCCCTCCCTGTTTTCCTTTTTTTCTTCTTCTGCAGATACCTTCGATATTCTATAGGTCTTAGAAGCCACTGAGCACAGGTTATTTTGGGGGCATTTTTTAAAAGAGTTTTATTTTAAGTTACAAACTAATATACTCCCACATACTTGGGGAATCCTTATGTATGCAGAAGCTGCTACCCTAAATTTACGCGGGCCTGTCTTGGTTCCAAAGAGAGAGGCACGGGAACACCCAGGTTACGTAAGAACATAGGAGGGAACATGTGGGACATGCAGCAAAATCTTGCAGTGTGAAATGATCCTGTTCTGTGTGCCAGCCAGCCAGCCAGCCAGGCCTTATTTCAGGATACTCCATTCCATTCCTCCTCCCCTTCCTCCGATTTCTGTTTTTTCCCACCAACAGATGCTCGGCATCCTATGGCCACTGAGCAGGCTCAGTCCTCATTGGACTGTTTTTGTTTTTGCCCCTCAGGGTCCCCCCCCCCCAGAGATTTTTTCTACTTCTGCAAACCTTCGGATACTCCCCAAGTACTGAGTATGCAGATACCTCCCTCTTGTTTCTCAGTAGCCCCGTTTTGGCCACATAGCCATCATAACAACTCAGTACCATAGTTTGCCGTTAGGATATATATGACAATATAATGCTGCCCTCTCCACACCTTTACTGAAGTCATGTGGGGATGTCCCAGAGCTTTTTTGGTTCTGGTTTCTGTGTGCATGTTATTATTCTCTGTAGGATGAGCAGAGCCCTGCTGGGATTCGGAAGGGGGTCAGGGCAACCACTACTGGCATGTTGACATGAATAACCCATACAGGAGTTAGAGTGTTATTTCTTTTTAAGAAGGAGACGGTACTCCTTTTTTCCCTCTCACTACAAACAGTCCAGTTGTTAAACAGTGTTAAGTGACTTTTAAAATCGTTGCTATTATGCTTGTAAACATTGCTTAAGTATTAATGAATAGTGATATTGAAAGGATTCCAAGAACTCCTCCAGATGTCATTTGCTCACACATTGTGTGAATGGGCCTGACATGTTGTCTGTGATTTTGAAGTGTTTAACTTGTTTAACTTCATGTGAATGTATTTTTTCCCAAGTGAATTCCAGTAAATTATTTTGTACGTTTCTTCGTGACTGTCATGGCCTTCATTTTGTCACCCATCTGGATAGGAGTGAAAGAATACTTTGAGTATATTAAGCATGAAAGATCCAGGGATGTTGAACACATGGTCCGCAAGTACATTTCCATTGGCCCGCTGCTAACAAAAATGGAGGGGCTTGTTGTGAACACAAACACTGGCAGGGCTGCAAGGCTGGTTCATTATTACGCCTTTTGGGAAAAGAAAGTTTATCAGAGCTTGACAAACCTGGTCCTGAAGTAAGTCTGCTTGAACACACCTTTCTTTTTCTTCTGTCGGGTTGTTTGCCCTCAGAGTGCAAATCTGTTTTGTCTTTTCCCCTTGCAGAAATTTGCAGACTTTCAATGCGGCAGTGATGGGGAATACCCCGCTGTTTCAAGCCGAAACCATTTTATCTGCTCCTGAAATCATCCTCCAGCCAAATACTGGTGAAATTGAGAAAATGTGTGTGCATTGCATTCGTGATTGTGTGGAAATTACCAAGGTGAGAATTCCAGGTTCACATGTGCCAAGATCTGGGTGAATGTCTGTTGCCTTGATTTATATACAGATAAGGTGGGGATGATGATGATGATGATGATGATGATGATGATGATGATGATTGATTGATTTATTTATTTACAGCATTTGTATTCCACTCCATATCTAGACAGATTCCAGAGCAGTGAACAATAAAAAGATAAAACAGATAAAAGAATTAAAAAATGCATTAAAAACAGAATAATATTAAAAACCGTGGCTGGTCAGCAAGGAAGTCTTCAGCAGGTGCCAAAAACAGCACAGTGTTGGAGCCTGCCTGATCTTCAGAGGCAGGGAGTTCCAAAGAAGTGGAGCCACCACAATGAAGGCTCTTCTCTTGGTGGACTCCAATCAGGCCATAGGTCCATGTGGAACCACCCGGAGAATGTCCTCCGATGACCTCAGTGACCAGGCAGGTTGATAAGGGAGAAGGCCCATGGATGATGCCCATAGTGATTTACAGTTATTGCAAAAGATAAAAACTGAAGATGGGCCCACCCGCACTCTTGCAGTCTAAATAAATCTGCCTGCCTCAAGTAGGTACATTTCATCAAGGTATAGATTTTCAGGTTAGAAGAAGTCATTGAGATGATACAGAATGAAGTACTGTATCATTGTTCTTGTATACAGCACTTTATGAAGGCTTGGCCTTAAAAGCTGGTGTATAAATACTTCTAATAAATAAATACCCTGCTTTTTGCTGCACATATAATGGTATATACTCAGCCTCCTAGTAAAAAATATAAGTATTCAACAAATGAATGGTCCATTGTTCAAATCAGTGCCTCCAAATGGTGTATTATTATTATTATATTTATTTATAACCCACCTTTTCCCCAATACTGGGACTCGAGGCGGCTGAGTCAAGGCGACAATATTAAGACTGTCTCTGTGGTTGGAGACAAGCAATTGTGCTTCGTTGGACCAAAACCCCATCAAGGAGATGCTGGAAATGAAGTTAGGAGGAACAGCATTAGGGGTTGTTAAGGAGGCCGAGGGAGCAGAGAGCAAGGAGCAGTGGAGTTAGAAGGAGTAGAAATTGCAAGGAGGGTCCAGGAGGATCAGCAAGGATACATGATGCCATCACAGTGGCAAAAAGAAGACAAAATAATAATAATATAGGAGCGTGATAGAGCAAGCAGAAGGAAGAGGAGGAGCAGAAAGGATGATTAGTTTGATAGAGAGAGGGGGCAGCAAGAGAATGGAAGAGGTTCAGGTCCCAGCACAGTGGCAGTGAGAAGAAAAGGACAACAGAAATTCAGCTGTCTCTTTGCAGAGGAAGAACCAAATGGGATGTATTGGGGCGGGGGGGGGGACGCAGGGCTCTAGAGGAAGTTCAGGAGCAGTAGACAAGGTAGTGAGAGGAGTTCTGGGAACCTGGGCAAGGACTTCCCTCCCTCCTCCTATTGGTCTGCTGGTATTGCTGATGCAGCTGTGACTGCTTTCAATGTCAGGCCCTCCCCCATTTGCCATGGCGAGTGCTGCAAAGCCCCAGACCCAATAAGGTCTGTCTGTCCTCTTTCTGTCTCCAATCTAGTTATTTGTTCGCTGGATGCACGGCACCTGCATCGACTGCCCGCCGCAGCAAAGCGGGGATGATGAGCCCATCATCTTTAGCTTTTTCAGCGATATCTCCCAGAACCCTTCAATCATTGAGCAGGCCATCCTCATCACTCAGAACATGCACAAGCTCCTGGGCAGCCTGACAAAGTACTTGAACCGATGGAAAAGGTATCGGCCGCTGTGGAAGCTCGACAAGGCCATCGTGATGGAGAAGTTTGCCGCCAAAAAGCCGGCCTGTGTCGTCTTTGACGACAAGCTGCAGTTCTACACCAAGGTAGCCCAAGAAGTGATTCAGCAGCCCATGTACAAAGATGAGCAGTGCATGCGCCTCCTGCTCGGGCCGTTGGCTTACACAGTGCAGGAAAATGCCAGAGGCTGGGTGAATTCGCTTGGCAAGCTGCTCAATGATTCAGCCAGAGAGGCACTTTACAGTCTCCAAGAAAACATTGAGGTAGGGCTCTCTTCTGCTGGTGATGATCTGCCTATAAAATGCACTTTTCAGTCCTAAAGCCTGGTGAAATCTACATAATGGGATGTCCTGAAATGATGCTGTTGTGAGTGGTTGATGTGGCCTTGATTGAAGCTGGCTTAGGGCGTAATCCAATGCATGTTTAGACAGACGGAAGTCCTACAACTCCCAGCATTCCCCAACCAGCATGGCTGGCTGGGGAATGCTGGAAGTTGTAGGACTTCCGTCTGTCTAAACATGCATAGGATTGTGCCCTTGATTTCTTAACCAAGGTGGTGCATAAATTGTGGCAGCCCCCTTCCCATTCTACACCAAACGAGCCCACATTTTGCAATCAGAAGGCACTTTGTTTGTATATTTTTGCATAAGGTTCTAGGGTCCTGAGGATCTACGATTGTATTCGTCACAAATGATTGCTTAACTAAAACTACTGATAGATGATTGAGAGTATTTCCAGATAAATGATTTTTCATGGTGTTTCTTTAAAAAAATGAATCTTACTTTCCAGAGATTATCGCATAACCTCAAGACGACTCCCAATACCCTGGAAGATCTCAAATTTGTCCTGGGCACAATTGCTGAGATCAAACATATGTCTTTAGAAGTGGAACTCCAATACTTGGATATTCAGGAGAGATACCGTACTCTTGCAATGTATAACTTTCCTGTAAGTGAAATTTCATTGAATGCAGTCAAATGTGGTGTGGCAATATTTGTGTTAAGTGCAACTGAACCTCAACGGATTCATGCTCTAGGGGGCTCTTCTTTTCCTTATCATAGTGGACTACGGTTCTAGTGTTCCTTGAAAGGCAGTCACGGGCCTAACGAGTTGCGCTAGAGACTAGGGGACTTGTTGGAGGACCAGCTTCTTATTCTCCCCTTTCTTTACAGTATTTTAACCCCACTCTTCACCCAAGCAAGACTCCCAGAGCAGCTTACAAAGATTAATGTTTAGGCAGTCCCTGCTCTCAGGCTTACGGGCTAAAAGATATGACACAAAAGGAAAAGGGATTGGGTGGGAGGAAGGGGGAAGAAAGCAGAACTCAGGCACCAGTTCTTAGCTGATGTTCTTCCTGGGAGGCAAGGGGTGTCCAGTATCAGAGACCGTGTGCCTGTGTACTCCAGTTGCTGGGGAACATGGGTGGGAGGTTGCTGTTGTACTCATGTCCTGTTTGTGGGATCCCGTGGGCAGCTGGTTGGCCACTATGTGAACAGAATGCTGGACTAGATGGACCTGTGGGTCCGATCCAGCACAGTTCTCCTTATGTTCTTCTGGGTACAGCTTCCCAATAGCTTTAGTTCTCTGGCCAATGGATGAGTCCAGAGTCTGCAGTTCCAGGGAACTGTCAGATGGAGCTGCATGTTCTTTTTTGCAGGGGAGTGCAAAACAAGCTCTTGCAGCTGTTCATTATCCAGCCAGCGTATGGTCTCCCCCTTGCCATGACTTTGGGCTTGAATCTGGCTTAGAGTCTGGCAGATCAGGGTTCACTCTTGGGGAATCTATGCAGGCTGAGAGGACAGTACATTCTCAGAGGGAGAGGCCATAGCTCAATGGTAGAGCACCTGTTTTACATGCAGAAGGTCCTGTGTTTAATCCCAGACATCTCCAGTTAAAAAAAAGGGGGGGGGACAGGTAACAGGTGATGGGTAAGACCCTTCTCTGCCAGAGACCCTGGAGAGCTGCTGGTAGTCACAGAAGACTAGGCTGTTCTGGATGGACAAATAATCTGTCCTAGTATGAGGTGGCTTCCAATGGCCTGGATATTGCACATGACAAGATGTGGCCTGAGCATTGGTGGGTATGCTCGTGAGTTGCACACTAAACATTGCACAGCAGAGATGCCTACCAGTCTCCTGTTTCTTTTAAATAAGAAGCACCCACGAGCGGCCGTGAATCTGGAAGGAGGAGCAGCTGTGGGAGGGAAGAGAGGCTGCTTAACCATTTTCTCTTTGCCTCTTTCTCTGCACTCAGAGTCCTTCCTTCTCCAAGCTGCATTTCCTCTCACAGGTGCGACTTCCCCTTGGATGGAAAAACAACTTGGGAGCACCATTTCGAGTAGAAAAATAGCCGAAGGGGGAAGGGGTAAAAAGAAAACCACCTTTCTCTCCTTCCACTCATACTCACAGGCTCCCACAGCTTGTTTCCATTACCCGAAGCATCTTGAAGGCTGTTACCTACGTCTGCCGTGTAATGCCCAACAACAGTTTGGTCTACAGTCACTTTGATTCATAAGCAACTTCAGTAGGATTAACTCCACTTTAGCCATGTCCAGAAGGTTGTGTGATTCTGTCCCAACTCATCCGTGGAGGAAAGCCAGACTCAAGAGGCCCAACAGCAATGTTGATGAAAGGGGTTTAGGACCACTTCAAGAAACAAGGGCTGCGGTAGTGCAGAGGGTCTGAGACAGCCAGCATGGTCGAAGGAGGCAGAATGCAGGGAGGCTGGGGCGACAGAATGGAAGGATGTTGGCATGTTTTTTTTCTAAAGCAACAACGTTGAGGTGCCCTTTGAAAAGCTGGAGGGTGGAAAAACTCAATAAAACTTATTTTAAAAAAAGAAAAGCAAGAAAAGCTGGAGGGAGGCCAACAAGAGGGCAAGCTGTGGTTGGCCAATCCCATACAAGAGCCATTTCTGGGTGTGGAAATTTCAAGGGAATAATAAGAGGGCCTGAGGAAGCCAGCCAACTCCTTGTGAGTGACTCCCCAGGGAAAGTGCAGGGCTGCACGCTGGCAGGCTCAGGCTTAAGATTTGAAGCCTTTGACACATTTTCTTATGAAGCGTCCTCTTTGCTCTACTTTAGACTTCAGAAGAAGAACAGAATCTGGTGGAAAAGATAAAGCTAATGTGGGAAACGCTCTTTTCTGATGCATCAGGAGTTGATCACAGCCTTGGAAGTATCAAAAAGACATTTACTGAGGTACTGGTGTTTTATTTAACACATAGCAGAAAAATGCATTTAAAAGCGGAAGAGCCAGTCTTAATTTTGGTCATACACCCTCTAGATCACAAGGGAGCAGATTGGAAATTACAGTAAGGAAATTGATGATTTTTACCGAAGATTTATTGCTGAAGGGCCAGGTTCTGTCGGTGAGAATCTTGATAGAGGTAAGAAAGTGTGCACTAGTATTCATATTTTCAAACAGTTTGGAGAAACAATTGGTAATGTTGTAGTGGCTAGAAGCCCATCACCCTTCAAACCCTCTCTTATGAAAATGCAAGCACCATTTGTATAAAGTATTTAAGCCATGATGATGCTCCAGTATTACAGACCACCTTTTTGTCTCCCATTGCTGTCTATTATCTTACATAACCTTTTGTGGGTTGCTTTTCAAGGAGGAAGTACCGTAAGTAGCTTAAGAAGTTGCAGTAGCTATAGGCTGTGGAAGTGGTAACGAGGACAAACTGCAGTGTGATATCACCAGAGTAGAAACTGGCAGGTTTTGCTTTCTGGGCAGGTTCTGACTTTAGTGCTCCCATAATCGATTTGGGGGTGTTTTGTTGTGTCAAAGAGCTTGCTAGCTCCATCTTTTGTATATCCTCTAAATCATCAGGGGTGAGCAGAAGGTAAATTCATCAAATACGTTGGACTTCAACTCACAGCATTCCTGACCACTGGCCATGTTGGCAGGCAGGGGCTTCTGGGAGTTGAAGTCCCAGACATCTGGAGATCTACCTTCTGACCACTTTGCTTTATATCAATAGCTTTCCACCTTTTCACTCTAACTTGGTGCCTGAATATCTTTGACTGCTGTGTGTAGGATTAGAGCTTATGGTAGTTTTTGAAAAAGAACTGGAGAAACATGAGAAAAATCGCCAAGAGCTGGCAAATGCTGAAAAGCTGTTTGACCTTCCAATCACAATGTATCCTGATATGATGAAAATCCAAAAGGATATGAAGGGCCTGAGGCAGATCTATGAAATCTATAAGCTGCAGCGGGTGAGTGTTGTTGTTTTTCTAAAGATCTGTTTAGTCCTCATAGCTGGGGACCTTGCCCACAGCCCAGAAAGACGGGGATTCAAATCTCACACCATGTTGCAGTGAATTACCCCCTTTAGCCCAACCAGCAGTGAGCAGGGGCTTGGTCCATCGGGTTGTGTAAGTCAAGGGAATTGGATCTGAGTCTGGCCACCTTCACTACCTTATGTATAGTAAGCTATAAAAATAGGTGTGCCTTCTGGACTGGTGGGGAGAGCACCGACTTTTTAGGGCAGGGGCGCAGAACCTCAGGCCTGGGGGTCAAATTCTCCAGCTGGCCCCTTCCCCTTCATCTGGCCCCAACCTTTTTGCTCCACCCACCACTGGGCTGCAGCCCCCGAGGGCCTCTCCCAAATGGAATTTGGCCCTCAGGTTGAAAGTGGTTTCGTACCCCTGTTTTAGGGTGTGTCTGCACCACCTGTGTTATTTGTGTGTGGGGAAGGGAAGAGGTGAGTTTTGCATGATATGTAACTGGAAATTCTGCAACGATTTATTTCTTTTATTACATTTCTATCCCACTTTTCCACCAAGATTGGCTCCCAAAGTACCTTACAACAATCAAAAGATCTTACAGATGCATGGTCCTGGTATCTTATTGTGACTGTTTTTTAGCTGTTTTAAACTGTTTTTAAAGTTTGTATGTTAAAGTTTTCATATTATGTTTTTGTTATGTTGTATTTTGGGGCTGTAATTTTTGTGAATGGCCTAGAGAGCTTTGGCTCTTGGACGGTATAGAAATGAAATGAATGAAATGAAATGAATGACTGTGTGCATGATAGTCTCTTCTGTCCCCTGGCAGTTGGTAGCACAGTTCAGGTTCCTGGCTCTTCTCTCCAGAGGGAGAGCACAGGGGATACTTTCTGTTTGCAAATTTGAAGGAGATGTTTTCTTACTTACAAGTTGCTTTGTGGTTCCAGGCTGCTAAAGAGGAATGGTCTCAGACCCTGTGGGTGAACCTCAACGTACAGGTGCTGCAGGAAGGGATTGAAGGATTGCTGAAAACCCTTCGCAAATTGCCAAAACAAGTCCGGAGTGTGCCTGTGGCATATCACCTGGAAATGAAGATGAAGGCTTTTAAGGACTCGATTCCTTTGCTGCTGGATTTGAAAAACGAGGCATTAAGAGAGAGGTTCGATTTCAGTTCACTTGCGTAGAGTTGTCTATACCTCTTAAAGCAAAACATTTCAGTAATTTGAATCTATGCATTTTGTGTATCATGTCTACGTCCTACTCATGGGCAAAGCTGCCCAAATGTTTTCTTGCCTGCTAGTCTGGAGGACTGGCCAATGCATTTGATGAGATTAGAAATAGCCCGCCAGTTGGAACAACTAGATGGACAAGTGCCAGGGGCAGGGATTTATCTATGGTGGTCTTTCAGTTACGGAACTGGCCTTTCCTGAGTAGGTACTTAATGGCACAATCCTATGCATATTTGGACAGAAAGAAGTCCTATAACTCCCAGCATTCTGCAGCCAGCCATGCTGGCTGGGGCATGCTGGGAGTTGTAGGACTTTATCCTATCTAAATATGCATAGGATTATGCCCTAATATGTGTGTTACATTCTCATCAATCTTAAAAGTGGCTTAATTTCATCAATTTTGGTAGTGCTGCTTTTGTATGTGTCTCCAACCCCTTTATTGTTTGTGAGCCAGTTTGTGAGGGTATCTCTCTGTAAAGCTGGATATATATGTATTGAATAAATGAATGAATTCACGTGGGGTTGGAAATATTCTTGCTGCAGTGCTGCACAATTCTCCTGGTGGGCAGCTACTGAGACTTATCTAGATATGAATGTCCCTCCCCCCAGGAGTGTCACTTCACCTTAGGTGTCTTGATTTGAGATACAATTCCCTGCCTTTGCAAATGACCTCTTTATGGTTGGGGGGGGGGGCTACAATATGCCCTCTCCACCCTTGCATTTCCGTTACCTTGGCAAATATGGGTTTGGGACCAGGCCTTTGTCTAAGTAACATGCAGCCCTGCCTAAAGCAACAAATCTTGAACCCAACCACCTTATTGCTAATCTGCCAACATCTTTCAGGCACTGGAAAGAACTGATGCGTCGAACAGATACAAGTTTTGATATGGCAACAGAAACATTCACTCTGGAGAATATGTTTGCCATGGAGCTGCACAAATACTCTGACGTTATTAATGAGATTGTGGGTTCTGCTGTCAAAGAACTTAGCATTGAGAAGGTAAATTTCCCCTCTGCTAGTGCTACCCTCTTCCATCTGTAAGGCCCTTCCAGCAACAATTAGAGCAAGCCCGTAGGAACTATTCACACTTCTTTTTGTCCTCTTGTAGGGAGTAAAGGAAATAGTAGAAACCTGGGAGAACATGAAATTTTCTGTGCAAAGGTACTTCAAAGGCACTCAGGAACGGGGCTTCATTTTGGGGCCCGTAGATGACATAATTCAGATCCTGGATGACAATGCAGTCAATCTCCAGAGTATTTCTGGGAGCAGATTTGTGGGACCCTTTCTAGGCAACTGTTCACAACTGGGAAAAAACTCTCTCCCTGATTGGTGAAGTGATTGAGGTAGGGAAGTGAAATGGGATCTTTTTTAGTTTGCTGTTGGGTTTCCCATTGTTCTCCCCCCCCCTTTTTAAAACAATGTTTGATTTTCATAGGTCTGGATGATTGTTCAGCGAAAATGGATGTACCTGGAGAGCATCTTTATTGGGGGAGACATAAGGTCTCAACTGCCTGAGGAAGCTAAAAAGTTTGACAACATTGACAGGATATTTAAAAGGGCAAGTAACTGACCCGTGTGTTAATGGGATCATCGAAGCACAGAATATTGATTGCACACGTGGTTTGAATACAGCACAAATACACCCCCACCCCTGCAATTAGTGGTGTAATTCACGGTATTCGCTGTCAGTCATTTTTCAGCTTCTTTATTTCCTGTTACCTGCAGATAATGGCAGACACGGTCAAAGACCCAGTGATAAAGAAGTGCTGTGAAGCTCCGAATCGTCTTTCTGACCTACAGAATATAAGTGACAGCCTGGAGAAGTGCCAGAAAAGCTTGAACGACTACCTGGATTCCAAGAGAAATGCTTTCCCCAGATTCTTCTTCATATCAGATGATGAACTGCTCAGCATTCTTGGCAGCAGTGACCCTCTATGTGTTCAGGAGCACATGATCAAGGTGGCTGGCAGCCTGCTATTCTGAGCGCTTATTTATTACCCTGTGTTTTATGTCCTTGTCAGTAAAGTCGGGAATTCCATCCTTCCTTTTGGCCACAACCAAGGCCATAAATGTGCAGCTGTTAACCAGGGATAAGGGCTTGAATCATCTTCGTACCTGAAACATATTTCTGCAGTTTGTTCGGAGAAGATCCCCAAATTTCATACTGACGATACAGTACTCTTACACGAGTAGTGTCATTGCTTTACGTTTTATCTCCTCCTGACCTATTTCAGATGTATGACAATGTAGCCGCCCTGAAGTTTCACGAAGACGACAATGGTATTAAAATAGCCTCAGCTATGATTTCTGCCGAAGGTGAAGTGATGGAGTTCCGGAAGGCTATCCCAGCCGAAGGCAGAGTGGAGAACTGGATGACTGCTGTCCTTGCGGAAATGAGGCGGACCAACAGGCTTGTTACGAAAGAAGCCATCTTTCGGTACTGTGAGGACAGAAGCAGGTGAGGGAATCAAATGCAGCATGGCAGGTTGAGTTGAGCGTGGCTCAAAGGGAGGATCTCCGGGCCAGCTCCTGAATCCATGTGCTGGTCCCCCACC
Organism: Shinisaurus crocodilurus; assembly: GCA_021292165.1. Classification (NCBI taxonomy): domain Eukaryota; kingdom Metazoa; phylum Chordata; class Lepidosauria; order Squamata; family Shinisauridae; genus Shinisaurus; species Shinisaurus crocodilurus. Next base: position 25,933,030 of record CM037890.1, read on the forward strand.
TGTCTGCGCTGCAAGTGGTGGCAGTCTCTAGGGCCGGCATGGCCTTATTCAGTCTGCATGGCCTGATGTACAGTGCCAACTCGCATCTAGCAGTTCAAGGAATACTTCCCACTCTTCAGTTTAGTACCATATTGCTGAATCAGGAACATGGGATTCTTCATCCGTGGTACATGGCGTTCTGCCGTGGGTTACTCCTTCCATTTGCTCCAACAGGCAAGGCTTATGCAATTTAGGACACAATCCTACGCATGTTTAGGCAGAAAAAAGTCCTGCAACTCCCAGCGTGCCCCAGTCAGCATGGATGGCTGGAGAATGCTGGGGAGTTGTAAGACTTTTTTTCTGTCTAAACATGCATAGGATTGTGCCCTTAGAATCTTTGTCCCTCTCCGTTGGAGGAATTGGATTTGATACAAAGGAGAAAAGGTACATGGAAGGAAGGAAGTGGAAAATAAGCAAATTCAGGTACCAGGACCACTGTATGAGGCAGTCCCGGGAGAGAAAGAGCCAAAGGGCAGTTGGTTCTAGCCACATTGATCAATGGTACTGATGGAACTGACCTATCCCTCTGCTATCCTCAGAATACTGTACAATCCTCTTTCGAGCAACCAGTGGGAGAGACCCTTTTTATCCCTGTTTTACCTGATCTCTGATAGTCACTTAGCAAAGAGTTTTATATGAATGCCTTATACCGAGACATGCTGTCAGTCCATCTTGCCCAGTAGAGCAGTTCCAACATTTGGGGCAGGAGTCTTTCACGGCCTTGCTCTCTGAGATCTGTTTAAGTGGTGATGCCAGGGACTTAACCTGGGACCTACTATACCAAACTGGGAGCCAAATTGAACTCCATCGCTTGGCCCCAGAAGCACCCAGGCTCTTGAGAAAGCAGGATGCTTTGCTATTCCCTGCCTTCTACCTATGCACGACTGTACTGGGTAATCCTATAATTTATACAGCTCTGAACATTAAAATACAGCAAACGTAGCTGAGGTCCCAGTTTTTGAGATGTCCTACCTTCTGTTACTTTCAACTCATCCATCAGTGAGAGTCTGCTTTTTTCCTCAGAGTTGACTGGATGTTGATGTACCAAGGCATGATGGTGCTGGCTGCCAATCAGGTGTGGTGGACCTGGGAGGTGGAAGACGTCTTTCGAAAAGTGAAGAAGGGAGAAAAGCAGGCATTGAAAAACTATGCCAAGAGAATGCACCAGCAAATCGACTCACTAGTAACCCGGATCACCAAGCCGCTAAGTAAAAATGACAGGAAAAAATACAATACTGTTCTCATCATTGATGTCCATGCGAGGGATATAGTTGACACATTTGTAAGAGACAGGTAATTGCAGGCTCCAGAAGAAATACAAATGACTATGATTGTTCTGTATAGTACAGAATCAACCACACTGTTGTGGATTCTGATGGTGTGTTCATAGTCCTGGGTATAAGTAATGGAATCAGCACTGAGGCTCCTGTCCTCCTTGCTACTTCTTCCATTTTCCTTTTGCCTTCTCCATCCTTTCTGCTTGCCCCACCTCTCTTGATGCCATTGGTAACCTGCTCTGATGTCATATGTTCCATTTAAGTCTGGAATGTCTCTCCCTCCCTCTCTCTCTCTAGCATTATGGAAGCTCGTGAATTTGAGTGGGAAAGCCAGCTGCGTTTTTATTGGGATCGAGAGCCAGATGAACTCAACGTGCGGCAGTGCACTGGCACCTTTTCTTATGGCTACGAATACATGGGTTTAAATGGGCGGCTAGTCATCACACCACTTACGGACCGGATATATCTAACACTCACACAGGTACGCCAGTAAAGGGGCTTTTCAGTTACCTTCAGGTTCTTAAGTGCCCTTGAGAAAGCAGAGCCTAAATCTGGAGCCCACGAAGTATCTATTCTGCCAGTATACAATTCCTATTTCCTTTAGTGAGTGCCTGAGCACCGAACAAAGAATCTACTCATGCCAGCATAGAAATGCCATTGATGTAGGAATCTTATCCCCTAACCCAGCGATACAAGCACAGAATAGGGGTTTGGTAATGGGTGGCGGCGCTGCAGAGGTGTGCTACTTTTTCTCCCTCAGTAGAGGTGGTTATCCAGGAATGGCTTACTCTTCCTCCTCACTCCACAGAGTTGTGTCACTCAATGCACACTGTTAAGCTTCCGTTGGAGGAGATCCCACCTAGTTCCAGTCCTGTCTTTAAGAGAATTGAAAGTGGTTTGAAAGAGGGGTGGCTGCTCATGGTGAGTACTTTCCTACTCATCCTACTTTCACTTCTGATGAATTGGTTTTGCAGGGTTTTGTACTGTTTCCAAAACTTGCCCAACAGAGGTGACTATGGGACAAAAGAGATGGGTGTGTATGCCACAGGAAGTGCACTCTCTCTCAGACCACCTTCAGTTCTCTTGAAGACTATTCTCTCTCCCCAGCTTTAATTACTGGAGGATCTAGCACCCACCACAATGGCAAAGTCGATTCTCTCCTTCCTAGCATTGCTTTTTTCCTTCTTACCCTCCAAAGGCCTTGTCCATGTATTTGGGTGGAGCCCCTGCAGGCCCAGCAGGAACTGGGAAGACTGAGACAACCAAAGATCTTGCCAAAGCATTGGGCTTGCTTTGTGTAGTCACCAACTGTGGAGAAGGCATGGATTTCAAGGTAGAAATATCATCAGCTCTCTCGCTCTTTTTTTAATGACTGAAAAACTGCTTCTAGCCATCTTGTTGTTCACTGTATGTAACAGACATAATACCGCCCCCTTAACCACGCTGTCTGGAGTGGAGTGCAAAGTGGCACGGCAGTAAAACTCATTGTAACACGTTGTCCTCTTTTGCATTGTAGGCAGTGGGTAAAATTTTCTCTGGCCTTGCCCAGTGTGGAGCCTGGGGTTGCTTCGATGAATTCAATCGGATTGATGCTTCCGTGCTTTCAGTCATTTCCTCACAGATTCAGACTATTCGAAATGCTTTGATGAACCAACTGCAAACATTTCAGGTAAAGCTGGACGAGAAACAGTGATCCCCTGTTTGGTGTGAGGGGGATGCCTTCTTCTCACCAGACTGGAAGGAACTCTCACAGTCGGTGTCCAGTGTTCTGTTTTGTGCATGAAGGGTTGAGTTTGGGTACAGGTGAGCTGACATGCACGTGCATGTAAGTTTAGGCAATGGGGATCCTACAGTAGGCCTATTTTTCCTTCTGTTATGCATCTTCTGACCTTGACTTGGGTTTATGTTTCAGTTTGAAGGGCAAGAAATTTCCCTGGATCCTCGAATGGGCATTTTTATCACCATGAATCCTGGCTATGCAGGCCGTACTGAGCTCCCTGAATCCGTAAAGGCTCTGTTCAGGCCGGTAGTTGTAATTGTGCCAGATCTCCAGCAAATCTGTGAAATCATGCTATTTTCTGAAGGGTTTCTCATGGCAAAGGTAGGTCAATGCTGTCACAAAGGGCTGGTCCACGCAGGCATGCACGTCCCTCAGTGGTGCAATACTTGATGCCTGGTAGCTGATAATGTGGACGGGTTCCACTCAAAAGCATTGTGCTTGAGATGATGTGAAATGAAATGAAAATTCTTTCTTTGTTGTTGTATCTTCACTAGCTCATTCACACACTGTGAGTCATGTTACACTTATCACATACATGTGGGAACGAACTCAGCATGTACATATGGGAAGCTTCAGAGCTTTAATAACAAAGTTTGTCTATGTTCATGCTCTGTTTTTGTCCGCCAGACACTGGCCAAGAAGATGACAGTGCTATACAAACTGGCAAGAGAACAGCTTTCTAAGCAGCATCACTATGATTTTGGGCTTCGGGCTCTGAAGTCAGTCCTGGTGATGGCTGGAGAATTGAAGAGAGGCTCACCAGATCTCTGTGAGGTAAACCTATCTTAATCCTTTCTCCTGACATGCCTGGAAAATAGTGAATCTGGGAGCTCTTTCACATGACCCCAAATCGGCTGGCTTCCATGGTGGATTCAGTGTGCATCGCAGCTGCCAGGTCATGGTCCAGCCAGGGCCCTGACAAGGCCTCTGAACTCACAAAGCAGGGGGAACTGTTATATTAATAATGGGCTAATAATATTAATAATGGATTTATGAATATTGTGTGTAAGTCGCTTCAAGACGGCTTTTTGCGCTGGGAAGCAACACATAAATTTAATAATGATCCTGCTACTACTAATAGTAATACGAATGCTACTAATAATGCAGTTAGATGAAGCACATAGCTGCTCTGATGTTCTGTCATTGTGTTGACCACAGAGATGACATTCTCTGGCCCTACCAGTTCTGAGGCTGCCTCTCTCGACATACCAGGCAAGCTGGCCATGTCGCTAGACTCAGACCAACTTTAGACCCATGTCAACTAGGAAGAGACATCTTTTGGGATATTAACACTATTGTGGGTTGTTCAGATTACAAGCAAAATAGGCATCTAAACAAGAAGTGTCTGCTATATTTGGGGTGGGGGGGGAAGGAACACCACAGCTATTGGCTACTATTTGTTTTTATATTTACTGTTAGCTGCTCAGATAATGTTCTGTTATAGGGTAGCATACACGTGTCATATTAACTCTGTGCTTTTTTTAAAAAAACACTAGGATGTGGTTCTGATGAGAGCTCTACGAGACATGAACCTCCCCAAATTCGTTTTTGAAGATGTTCCTCTTTTTCTTGGCCTGATTTCTGACCTGTTTCCTGGACTAGATTGCCCTCGAGTGCGCTACCCTAGATTTAACGATGCTGTTGAGCAGGTGTTTGCCGAAGGAGGCTATATTGTTCTGCCAATTCAGGTACTAGGAAATAAAGTTAGAAAGATGGAAAATGTCATAAATGTGTATCCAGATCTTCTGGGCAGTGTAAAATGTAACTTTGAAATCAGAATCTACTGCAGTGAGGTCTACTATCCAGCCCGCACATAGCAGTCATTGTATTAGGCAATAGAAAGACATTTCCTCTTGGATTATTAGCTTGTGACCTGGGTTTTCCTCGCCTTTTCCTTCAACTTGAGGTATCTGGGTTATACTTATCCCACCAAATGGAGTCCCTGTCACGTCTAATTGTTCTTCCTTGGTCCTTTCTGCTCTTGGTCTGTGTTACATGATACTTTAGTATTCTGAACTACATTGCTGTCAGGAACTCTGTGGAAGCTCGTGGTCTGATGATAGGATTTGAACCTGAGGCTCCCCAGTCCTATTTATTTATTTAGTTTAAAGCACCCCAACTACAGAACTTCCTCCCTGGAAAGGTCAGGTTGGCTCCATCTTTAACAAGTTTTAGACAGGCAGTAGAAGCTCCCCTGTTTCATGTTTTGATGCATTTTCACATTGCCTCTTTGGCTTGTTTTAAAGAAGCCTCTGCGTCTCCTTTTATTTTGCTGTTGTGATCTGTTGTTTCTATTGTATTGTTGCTTTGAATAGTACATAGCTTTGAGGGCTCTGGGGGCAAAAAACCGATTTTTACATGCTTTTAATAAATAATTTTAAGAATAATTAGTTTAGGGAGAAGAGGAGCGAAATGGAGCTGGTTTCTCAGCAGAACTGACAGAGCAGGCCCCAAAGTTCCATTCTTCCCACAGCTGCCACCAGGTTGACAGTTGAGGGAGAGGAGGAACAAATGGAGTTGGTCTCTCAGTAGAGCCAATGGAGTGGGCCTTGCTGCAGCCAGATGTCCTAGTCTAACCACTGCACTATGCTGGCTCTCAAAATGTAAGAAACAGTACATCAGGTGCTAGATAATGCCATACGCCAGCCTTCGCCTTCCCCAACCTGGTGCCCACCAGATGTGTTGGACTACACCTTCATGCTGTAGTTGTAGTCTGACACACCTGGAATGCACCAAGTTGGGGAAGGCTGCCATACACAAAACCTATTATGGGATGTTTTGATTCCCATAAATGTCTCCCTTCCCCCTGGAGTCTTTGAAACTTTCACAAACTCTGAGTTTTTAAGGCAGTGAAGGATCTCCGACTTAATGGAACGTCACACCCAATGCTTCTTACCCTGGGGGAAAGCAGGCCCAGAGTGTGTGTGCTTGATGGGGACATACAAAACAGCAATGGAACTTACATCTCTCCCTGCTCACGGTCATAGTGTCCTGCAGGCCCTCATAAGGGAATACAAAATGGGACCTGGTCCCTCAGCTCCTGTGAAGAGGAAAACACAGTACGTAGGGGCAGAATATGGTAATTTGCCTGTATCTAGTCCATAGTAGTGAAACTTTTTACAGGAGACAAAACATGGATTTTGAGCCACAAACTTCACAAAACACTGGTGCATCTCTGTTTGATGCCATGAAGAAGATCACCAGGGCCATATTTGATATCAAATTCCATGAAATGGAATATTGTTAATTTATGCCGCTGGAAAATTTGCTTCTATTCCATGTTTTTCATCAGGTGGATAAAGTTGTCCAAATGTATGAAACGATGCTGACTCGTCATACCACAATGGTTGTTGGACCAACAGGAGGCGGCAAGTCTGTGGTCATCAATACCTTGTGTCAGGCTCAGACAAAGTGAGTATAGATTAGAGTGCGAGCACAGGCAGTTGTATACTTGTTCTGCCATTAGGCTGGAGTCTCCTCAAGAGAGCAGGAGGATGAGTACAGAGGACGCTGCCCCACTTTCACAATCATCCTGCTTGACTGAACCAACGTGATGGGTGGGCTCATAGTATATTTGGTTTCATTGACAAATTCATGGAAGAGATGTCTATCAGTTGCTATTAGTCGTTATGGCTCTGTGGAATCTCCATGTTCAGAAATAGTATGCCACTGAATGTCATTTGCTGGGGCCACAGCAGTGAGGGCTCTTGCTTTCCAGCCCTGCCTGTGGGCTTTCCAGAGGCTCCTGGTTGGTCATATGGGAAGCAGGATGCTGGACTAGATGGACCTTTGGTCTGATCCAGCAGGGCTCTTCATGTTTTTATTGCATGTTTAGCCTGAGAACAGGAGAACCTTAGAAGAGCCCTGCTGGATCAGACCCAGGGTCCATCTAGTCCAACATTCTGTTCACACACTGGCCAACCAGCTGCCCACAGAAAACCCACAAGTAGGACATGAGTGCAGTAGCACCCTCCTGCTTGTGTTCCATAGCAACTGGTGTTCTACACAGGCACGCTACCTACTGGAGGTAGCATATAGCCATCAGGACTAGTAGCCATTGATAGACTTATGAGGTGCCTGTATCCAAGACTTACTTTGGTGAGTACTGTTTTTCTTCCTAACTGCATCTGTGATGTCCAATTAGACTAGGATTGCTGACCAAGCTTTACACCCTGAACCCCAAAGCCATGAGTGTCATCGAGCTGTATGGTATCCTAGACCCCACCACACGAGACTGGACCGATGGAGTTTTGTCCAACATCTTCAGGGAAATCAATAAACCCACTGACAAAAAAGAGAGAAGGTAATTTCTTCAGGGCTATATCTGTGTTATTCAGCCAGGGTTGTGTGGAATCCTTGGATTCTACAAGCATCCCTTAGGCCAGGGGTGGGGAACCTTTTTCAGCCCAAGGGCCAAATTGGCTGTGGACAAGCAAATTGAGGGCAGCAGTACACGGGCCACACCCAAAGTGGGTGGGGGCACCCCATTGGTGGCATGAGGCCTCAGTGACATTGCCCAGACCTCATTCAGTTACACACAGGCTCAATCACATACACATATGCACACAATCACACACTCACTCATAATCACACACTCAATCACACACACAATAATTGAATCACACACTTGTAGTCATTCTCTCTCTCGCACATGCACATTTTTGAGGGGGGTTGCAGCATTGGGGAGGGGACAGCTAGCGATTTTTAAAAGCCTCATTGCAGTGTGGGAGGAAGGGAACTCCCTTATCTCCAGTCTGATCAGGGAAGCTGGCAGACCAGATGAGGACCTCTCATAGGCTTTATCCGATCCATCCCTACCCTAGAGGTTCCACAAGATTTTGTAATTGCTAATTAAATTACTTCTCAACTATTTTTACTTTGTTTATTTTCACTTTGTGGGGGAAGACAAGGTGCTCTGCAGGATATCACGTTCCATGGGTTCCTCAACCAGAAGGTGGTTGAAAACCAATGGGTTAGACATTGGATTCCCATGTCCTTGATAGTTTCCAGTCCCCCCACTTCACTTTTTTTTACGTTCCTGTTAACCTTCCTTCGATCTGGTGAAACTGTACAGATCAAATTGAATTACATTAGACTTGCTTTGGGAATGAGTCATTGTTAAGTGCCTTTCCTCTATTCTGTGTGCACAGGTACATCTTGTTTGATGGAGATGTGGATGCTCTCTGGGTAGAAAACATGAATTCCGTGATGGATGATAACAAGCTATTGACCTTGGCAAATGGGGAGCGTATCAGGCTTCAGTCCCATTGCGCCCTTTTATTTGAGGTAAGGAAGTTCCATGTCAGGGAGGGGCCACAGCTCAGTCAAAAGAGCACCTGTGTTGCATTCAGTGCCCGGCATCCCCAGGTAGAGCCAGGTAAGAATCCTGCTTAAAACCCTGGAGAGCCACTGCCAGTCAGTGTCGACAGTACTGAGTTAGATGGACCAATGGTCTGATTCAACATAAGGCAGCTTCTGTGTGTCTAAGTACTGAAACAAGCTGCCCTTGTGCTGGGTACCAGGAAAGTCATTACACATAACAGCCCAAGGGACATGTTCCCCACCCATTTGGGCCTTTGGTGGTATCATTGTTGACCCATTTTCCTCTTATTGCTTATTCTGAGCGGCATATATATGGGTCCAGGCAGTCTCACATCCAAGCAGTGTATAGGGAAAAGCTAGCTTAGCACTAGCAATAGAATTGTGGCACATGTGCCTTCAGAACACTCTCCTTTAGTAGTGGAGGTTAGCCAGGGGTGGGTTACTCCTCCCACTAGGTTTGGAGGCAGGGCTATGCAGATGACTTTGTGTTTCTTCCCCTTAAGTGAGGGGAGCCTCACCCAGTTCCAGTCCTGCCTGCTTCAAAGCAACATGAGTTTCACAGAACCTTTTTTACTTTTTCTTTTTGGCAATGGCCATCAATACCTGGAACTAGTAATTGCTAGCACAGAATGTCTTGTAAATGTGCAGATTTCCTTTCTAGGTTGGGGACTTACAATATGCCTCACCTGCAACAGTATCACGCTGTGGGATGGTCTTTGTGGACCCAAAGAATTTGAGATACAGACCTTATTGGCAGAAATGGTCAAACCAAAGGAGCAAGGTAAAAAAAATATATGGCTACTTAGGCTGATCTTGAAACGTTTTGTTGATTCTCATATATGTCCAGACAGGGGAAGCTTCATGTGAGTTTACCTAAAAGAAATTCCAATATCTGTTCAGTCGACTCCATTAGCATTCCAACTCAAGGTGTTTTTGTCTACTTTTATGGATAAAGTGATTTTTCATTACTGCTTGTGTTGTTCCTCAAAGCCAAACCAGACTTAATGGATGGTACAGGGCTGCTCTGTATTTAGTTCTCCTCCAGTCCTCTGTAATGACTGCTGTCACTTGGTTAAAGAAATCTTACTTGATCGACTGTATGTGTGTTAATCAGATGCAAAACTATGCAGATTAAAGCAACTGAACAAGGTGATATTTCTGTTTTTTCGGTGATACATGTGTTCTGCAACAGGTGCCATCTTAGCAGAGGCATGCCTTTCTCTGTCAGACAGATGCAGGAATGCCTCTTCACAGAAGAGGCCTGCCACCTGCAGTTTTTGAAGTATTTGTATTTCAAATTATTATTCATTATTTTTTTAAAACCTGCTGCCCGACTAATTGCAACACTTTTTTAGATTATTCGAAAAAATTTAAAAAGTTAAATCTGACCTTTTAATCTACTAAATATTGCAGCCTTCCCTGTAATGTTTAGAGGAACTCGCAGTGTGATTTGAGGTCATGGTGTCATGAGTTTTCCTATCTTTATTAGCAGATGCCAGGCATGAAGAAACAGGGCAGGGAAATTCATAAATGTGATTAATTTCATTAGATGTTACGATGAGGAACTGGGGCAAACTAGACACAGAGATGCTGTTTCTCCCTCAGTGGAAGATGTTATCCTGAGATGTCAGCCAAAGTGTTATCCTCCCGCTTGCTCCACAGGCAGGGCCATGTCAATCAAAGCAGACCTTTAAGCTTCAGTTGGAAGAGGTGACGTCACCCAGTTCCAGTCCTGTCTCCTCCGCAGGAACTGGGCTTTTCTGGAGCTCCTGCTCTTACTTTCTACTTACAGGGACAGATATGTTCTTTCCTCCCTTCCCTGGATTAGATCTCACTCTTCCTCCTTCACTATTACAGTCCATTCACCATAGACACTTTGCCTATTTCCTCTGTTACTTTCTTTCTAAACAGGCTGCTTCTGACTTTGCACAAACCTGCCTACTTCACAGAGACATTTGGGCTTCTTCCGTTCTAGATGGAGTGCACAGCAGCCTGTGTACATATTTCAGATCTATAATTTAAAACAAATTGCACCACAATCCCAAGAGGAGGAAGAGTGTATAGCCCAGCACAGGGACAGGAAGGGCCAGTTCAAATGGGTATGTTGGAATGACTGCAGATTTGTTTTGTTTTGTTTCTCAGCAAGAACAACAACTGCTAGATAGACTCTTTGACAAATACGTACCCTACCTGATTGATATGATTGTAGAAGGAATTGTTGATGGGCGGCAAGGGGAGAAACAGAAGACCATTGTCCCACAGACAGACTTAAATATGGTAAGAAATTATGGCTTTGTTGATTAACAGAACAATTACAGAGGAGGAACCTCAAGCATGGAGTGGTTCAGGAGACGTTCCAAAGTTCAGGCATATAGCTCAGGAGAATTTACTAGGACTTAAGAAAAGCATTGGAATTTCTAGGTTACAATACGGGAGACATAGAGATAAGATTGAAATTTGAGGGGAGATTTCAAGACATGGTCTGGTGCAGAAAATTTGCTCCTTCAGTATTTGGTCGGCAATGAAAATAGCCCAGCTGAATCTAGGAAGGGTGCTGGATCCAGCAAAGTATTTGGTGCTGCTTTCAACTAGGCAATCTCTTTACCCATTGACACAATTCATAGCAACATGTTGTGGGGGGCCAGGAATCAAGAACCCCAAAGGATTTGCACAGAGATGATCATGATCATGATGTGGTTTCATATGACAGGTGACCCAGTTGAGTAAGATGCTGGATGCCCTGCTAGAGCAGGAGATAGAGGACCCCGACGTGCTGGAATGCTACTTCCTGGAAGCTTTATATTCCTCCTTAGGCGCCTGTCTCCTTGACGCTGGAAGAGCAAAATTCGATGACTTCATTAAACGTCTCTCCTCTATGTCAACCATTAATGATGAGATGACTCTGGCTAAACCAGGAGAGCTGCCAGGTAGGCTACGGCCAGCATTTTATGAGCCATGGCTTTTTTCTGGAAGGAACTCCTGCGACTTCACCCGCCTTTTGCAGTTAAGCACAAGTATTTCACCATGAAGGGATACTGGCTGAGGGGATGTTTAACCTGCTTCCTCCATACTGTTTTCCTGATTTGAATCCCCCTCAAAGCTGCTTTGGGGGTAGGGATGGGGAATACAGATATCTATATGATACTTCGGTTTTTCCCCACCCCCTGAGTAGGCCTAATAGCCTCTGGTGGGGTGATTTAGTCTGGGGAAATGACACATTGGGAAAGGAATGCTGGAACTTAACACAGAATGTTTCTTCTCATCAGTGGAGGAGGTATCCAGAGTGCGTTATTTCTTCCTCTACAGCCAGGGCTTCTGAAAATCAAGCAAGCTTGCTCCCTATTGTGCGGAGGAGACCTGTTCTAGTCTGACCTGCTCAGAGACATGGTGTTTTTCCTCAGAGCCCCTCTCTGCTTCAACATTTTGGCCAACGTTTCTGACAATGTGCTGTTAATGATCTGACAGGAATTTTCTCTCCCTGCCTCCTTCCCCAGCAGATATCTAGTGCAGGGGTGGGCGGAAGGTAGATCTCCAAATGTTTTGGACTCCAACTCCCAGAATTCGTGACCATTGGCCATGCTGGCAGGGGCTTCTGGGAGTTGAAGTCCAAAACATCTGGAGATCTACCTTCTGACCAGCCCTGATCTAGTGAATGTGGGAGGGGAGTCTACTATCTCTTACACGCACATGCACACAGAAGGTTGGCTGACTGAGGGGGTTGGCCTCAAGCCACATGAGGGTCTCCAAAGCCAATGCCTTGTCTCTTTGCCCCAGTGGCCCTGAGGGAGCTTTCTTCTTACTCTTTTTTACAATCTTTTACCATCTTTTATTGTCAGTCCAACATTGCTGCCATTTCATTTATTTTATGTCCTGTCCTTGAAAGAAGAGGCAGGTGCAGTTTGATTGCTGCTCAGTGGATGAGGAAGGAAGTAGATTCTCCTAACCTGAAGGCCTTCCTCCAGCGAGGAGGCAGCTGCTTTGTGATGGTCCCCTTGAGAGCATGAAATGGAAACTAATATTAAGGTGTTTCATATATATATATAGTGTGTGTGTGTGTGTGTGAGAGAGAGAGAGAGAGAGAGAGAGAGAGAGAGAGAGAACAAACACACACACACAATAAGAGGTGGTCTAAGGCTTACGGTACATTATTGTCAGCCTCTTGGGCCTAAAATCAGATGTTTTCTGATGACCCCAATAATATATAAGACATGATGCTTCTTCTCATCCTACGTGGGCTGTCTCCTCTTCCCCATATTTATTTCATTTCATTTCTATATTGCCCATTGAGCCAAAGTTCTCTGGGCAGTTTACAAAACAAAACTTAAAATCATAAAATATAATAACACAGGGCAGAATCCAACGGGGCACTTAGGTCCCTGATGATTTTCTGGAATCCTGCAGATTCTGTGCATGAGCAGTGGGTCCCACTGATTCCATTGCACAAGCAGGACCCACCACTTGCACAACAGAGATTTAGCGTTTCCCAGAGGAAGCCCTGAAATGAGCAAAAACACTCGTTTCCATATTGGGACAGGTCGTTAGAGCTCTCTTGTGTGAGCTCCAACGACCTGCCCCATTCCAGAAAGAAGCGTTTTTGCTTGTTTCCGGTTTCCCTGGAAGCGCTAAATCTTCACTCTGCAAGCAGTGGGTGCTGCTTGTGGACGGGAATTGGCAGGGCACGAGAGGATCGGTAGAGGCAGAGCCCCCTGTTGGATTCTGCCCATAGTAAAACACAGTCTAAAAACCGTAGGTTTAAAACAGAATAAAGCCAGTAGGAACCGAGATAAAACCCAGCGGCAGTGCAAAGATCTAAAAACGCACTAACGCCCTTTCTCCATATTGGTGGCGCCTGTCTCCAGTAATCTTGAATGACTAGTATCTGACCATTATTATATTCCTAAGATACCATGATGTCTTTCTCTTTTAGGCCAGCTCCCAACTTTATTTGACTTTCACTTTGAGGGGCGCATGAAAAAGTGGGTGCCTTGGAGCAAATTGGTCCCTGAATATGTTCACTCACCTGAAGTGAAATTTATCGACATTCTGGGTAAGTGTGAACTAAGTTTGGCATAATTTGGTGGAAGTAATTAATGACGCCAATTAATCAGTTGTGGCTTGCAAAGCTGTTTGTGCTTTCTGAAGCAGTGTGTCTGAGGAATTTCTTTTGTGGGTCTCCAAGCTGTTAGATGGGCAGGTGACATCTGGGTCAGATAGGATTAATTGATGTTACCTTGGCAAAAATCACAGTAGCTGTTAAGTTTTAGATCTCATCTCCGTGTCCTTCATTGAACACTACCAATGGTCTGATTATGAATTCTTCTATATTGGAGGTGGATACCCCTGTGTGGTTTACTCTTGCATGGAGCAGGGCCATTCAAACTGTGCTTGTTTAGTTCTGAGTGGAAGCAGTACCCATCCATTTCTGGTCCTGCCTGCCCTGAGACAAGAAGGCTTTACGGAGTTCTGTCCTCATTTTTCACCTGAAGAGCTTCAGGCCTGCTCTTTCTCCCTGATTCTCCCTTGGATTAATCAGCTACCGCAGGAAAGGAGTTGGTTGGATACTCTCTTCCGGGGGGGAGGGGGCACATAGGCCTGTGCCTTCAGGAACGGTGGATCTCCCAGGCTATGTGGTCCCGTGTGTCCTTTGTTGAATTCTACTGCTGGTCTGATTATGTGTTGTGAACCCAGGCAACTCTTTCTTTATTAAACTGTTTGGGTTCCTATTGCTCTCTGTTGCATTCCAAATTAACCTTTCCTCCTTTTAGTTCCTACAGTGGACACAACCCGCACAAACTGGCTACTAGAAAGGATGGTAAAAATCAAACATCCTGTTGTTTTGGTTGGAGAATCTGGAACATCAAAGACAGCAACAACACAGAACTTTCTCAAAAAACTAAATCAAGACACAAATGTAAGGATCGAGGTGCTACGTAATTAGCTTGGGCTTTTATTTGTTTAGCCATTGCTTTCTGTGCCCATGCTGGCTTCCCCTCCTCCTTCCAGACAACCTGCAGCAAGAGAATCAGTCTCCTGTCACTGGATGGCAAGCAGTATTCTGCCTCTTGTCCAGCAGCAAGAGCCACGCTTTCTATGAAGCAAAAGGCTGAGCTGAGCTCCTGCTGAGTGGGAGGTGCTGTGTGTATATACGTAGGCGAGGAATGGGTCTAGGGGACAGATCCTTTGGTGCGTCCAACTCCAACGCATCTCTGGTTAATGCACATGCTGCTTTTTCAACTTTAGATGGTATTTAAGCCCTTGTGCGGCACAATCCTTTGCATGTCTGTTCAGAAGTAAGTCTCAGTGTGTTGAATGGGACTTAATTTCAAGTAAAAGTGTTCAAGTGTACTTACTTTCAAGTAAAAGTCTTACTTGGCTCCACTGATGGTTGTATTTTGCTTTTTGGTAAAATAATCTCTCTACTTGGCCCTTGTATTTTAAGAGAGAGAATGAAGCCTCGGCCCTCGACCATTAGTATCACAAGTAGGCAGTTTTTTTAAAAAAACAACTTTGATTCGATAAACAGACACAGATGTGATACACTTCCACAATCAAAGGAAATTGGAATGATTCGAATGCTGAAAAATCATCTGCTACCATTAGCAGATTTCAGAGATGCTCTAAAAATATAACAAATTAAACATTGGTTAAAAGCAATCCCATCTCCCCTTATACAGCAATAGAAGAAAAAGTTCCCAGTCGTTACACAACATTGGTAATATTACTAATATTATTCAGTTGCTTTGTCCTGGCTTGACATTTGCAATTTGAGTATTATTTTCCGTGAACTGTAATGGTGACCACGTTATCTCCTGGTTTTCTTGTCCTTGGGCTAGTAGCCCTCTCTCAGCCAAACCTATCTCACAGGGTTGTTGTGAAGATAAAATGGGAGTTGATAATGTTGTACAGTAATATCTTGGATTGCAAGTAACTTAGTTTGAGTGCGTTTTGCAAGACAAGCAAATTTTTAAATATTTATTATTATTATTTTTACTTGATATACAAGCGACGTCTTGCAATACAAGTACTGTAGTACGGCTTAAATTAAAAAATCTCTGTACAAATTTTTTTGGGGGGAATTTCATTTTGATATAAGAGTGTTTTGGATTACAAGCACGTTTCCGGAACGAATTATGCTCTCAATCCAAGGCATGACTGAATAGCACTCTGAGCTCCTTGGAGGAATGTTGGGCTAAAAATGTAAATATGTTGCTGTTGTTATATAATAATAATTTGAGAGTGTTTTTCATGATCATAGCTTCCCATATCTTTTTAGGATGACAAAAAGAAGTACTGATTTATTTATCAATTGCATTTGTAAACTGCCCAATAACTGAAGTGGGCCACGTCTTCACGCGGAGCATAGTTAAACTATGAAATTCACTTCCACAAGATGTGGTGATGGCCACCAATTTAGACAGCTTTAAAAAGGGATTAGACACATTCCTGGAGAATAGGTTCATCAATGGCTACTCATCATGATGCCTACGCCGTGTGTCCAGGATCAGAGGACACATGCCTCTGTATACTAGTCTCTGGGGAACAACAGCAAGTGGATGCTGTTGCCCTCATGTCCTGCTTGCGGGCCGTCAGCCAAGAACGCTAGAATGCATCATAATTCCACAGTAAATGGAGAAATACTACTAGGGTTGTTTGCGGTAGCTGAAATGTTAAGCTGATCTCTCTGGTGAAAAATACTCTGTTCCAAAAGGGTTTGTAATTTGTCATTTAACCATTACATATGTTACCCCTTTTCAGTGTTTTACATCCATCCACTTGTTTCCACACTGCTGTATAGGAAGGAAGTCATGGATATGAGCCTTCGTTTCAAAACTGGCCATTTTTCATCTTGCCCTTTCAGGTGCTGCTAATCATTAACTTCTCCTCTCGCACGACTTCAATGGATATTCAGAGGAACTTAGAAGCCAACGTGGAGAAACGGACCAAAGAGACGTATGGCCCCCCAATGGGAAAGCGTCTCCTTGTCTTTATGGATGATATGAACATGCCCAGGGTAGGGATTCAGAAAGTATGCACGAGAATGCCAAGGCACATTAGAGCATTTTTTAATGGAGAAAGGGTGGAGCTGACTAGGCGGGAAGGGAAGACTGCAAATCCTATGTTTCTAGAGAGGTTTTATGGGTGTGCAAGGAATTTAAGAAGGTAAGAGTTGCTGTTCTGGATTAGACCAAGGCTCTATTTCATCCAGAATTCTGTTTCCCAACAGCTCACAGGCAGGGCGTGATGTAATAGCAGTGCTCTGTGGTTTGCCCCCCGCCCAAGCAGACAAAGATAGACTGCCTCTAATCATGGAAGTTCCATTTGGCATGTCATGGCTAATACCCATTGATAGACCTGTCTTCCATGACTTGGTCTAATCCTTAAAAAAAGAAAAGGGGGAAAAGGCCATCTAAGCTTAGGTGCCAGAGGATGGTACTGCAACTCCTTACTGTGGTTGTCATTCCTTAATTTCTGTTATCTGATTTTATGCACATGTGTAAATATTAGCCAGCATGACTTAGTGGTTAGATCAGAAGTAGACAAGAAGTTAGTGATTAGATCATGGCTCAGTAGTTAGATTATGGTTAGATCAAGAGTAGGCATAGTCCAAAGCATCTGGTGCCCTCCAGACTGCTTTGGACTACTATTCCCAGCAGCCCAAGGCAGCATGACCAGTGGTCAGGGATTTTGGAAGTTGTAGCCCAAGGCATCTAGAAGGAACCAGGTTGCCTGCCCTTGGGTTAGGTTGTCAAACTAGGACTGGGGAGACCCAGTTTCAGATCTTCACTCTCCATGAAACTCACTGGGTGACATCGGGCCAGTTGCTCTCTTTCAGCCTAACCTACCTCACAGGGTTGTTGTGAGGATAAAAGAGATCTGCTCTTTATCCTCTGCTGCCCTAAACACTTTGGGGAGCAGTGGGATATACATGTAATGTTTTTTTGTTGTTATTCATCATAATTCACTCTTTCAGGTTTACTAAGCAGTTTGCCAACTCATTTGTCTTATTCCCTGTCCTCATTTTGGAAACAAATTGACAATGCAGTCATGTTCATGTCTACTCAGAAGTAAGCCCCACTGAGTTCAGTGGGACTTACTCCCAGGCAAGTGTGTATAGGTTTGCAGCAGGGTTGTTGTGAGGATAAAATGGAGAGGAGGATCATGTAAGCCACCTTGGGCTCCTTGAGGGAAAAAAGGCCGGGTATAAATATAATAAATAAATAAAATAAATAAATATTATTTACATTGCTTTTATTGGATTTTTAATATATATTCTAATGAATATGTATTGTGAACCTGTATAGAACGGCGGTTTTATAAATACTGTCGATAATACATCATAAAGAAATGTAGCTCAGGCTGCTTGTGGGCAGCTCCTCTATCCCCTCTCTGAGCATTTTGTCTTCCTTGTTGTCCAAAGGTTGATGAATATGGGACCCAGCAGCCCATTGCGTTGCTGAAGTTACTCTTAGAGAAAGGTGCCTTGTATGATCGCGGCAAGGAGATGAACTGCAAGTACCTCCGCGACCTTGGCTTCGTTGCTGCCATGGGCAAAGCAGGTGGAGGCCGTAACGAAGTTGACCCCCGATTCATTTCGCTCTTCAGCGTTTTCAACGTTCCTTTCCCTTCAGATGTCTCCCTGCACTTGATTTATGCCTCCATTTTAAAAGGACACACTTCGGTAATCTGAATAATTTATACTGAGAGATATTGATTAAATTATGGCGGATGGACCTGTACAGAATGTAAATGCTTGGTAAACATTTGCTCTTAAACCTATCCTTACTCATTGACATGTGTTATTAATGGGAATCTGTCTTCTCTTAATTTGATAAGTTGATTGCTTATTACTCTGCATTTGCAAAGGCAAGGCCGCTAAATCTCATTAGGTATTATTATTATTATTATTATTATTATTATTATCATCATCATCATCATCATTTATTAATCGCCCATCTGGCCGGCAACCAGCCACCCTGGGCGATGTACATAGGCTAAAAACAAGATAAAATACAATTAAAACATTATAATTTTTTTTTAAAAAAAATCTTAACCCACCCCATATTCCTGCCTGAACAGCCAGGTTTTTAATGAATGGCAGAAGCTCAGCAGAGAGGGGGCATGGCGGAGGTCACTCGGGAGAGAGTTCCACAGTACGGGGGCCGCCACAGAAAAGGCCCTCTTCCTCGTCCCCACCAGTCTAGCTGCTCTGGCTGAAGGGAAAGGAGAAGGCCGTCTGTGGCAGATCTTGTTGAGCGGCCCACTTGGTGTTGCTGGAGACGCTCCTTGAGATAGACTGGACCGGAGCTGTATAGGGTTTTAAAGGTCAAAACCAACACCTTGAATTCGGCTCGGCAAGCAACTGGTAGCCAGTGCAGCTCCTTGAGCACTGGCGTGATGTGGTCCCACCGGTGGCTGCCTTTAACCAGGCGAGCCGCCGCGTTCTGTACCAGCTGTAGCTTCCGAACCGTCTTCAAGGGTAACCCCACGTAGAGTGCATTACAGTAGTCTAGGCGAGAGGAGACCAAGGCATGAACCACTGAATTGTTGCTGAGGACGACTGCATAAAAGCAACTTGCCATTGGCAAAGACTTTAACTACCCTACTGCTGTTTGATCTCTTAATATAACCCTATAAAATATTGCTATATTTTCTTCTGTGCCATAATAGCAACTCCTTTTACTGCATTTTCACCACATCCAGTCTCCAAGTAATGAAGGATTAATGCATAGGAAATGCATAACTCCTTCTGAACTCTATTCCATGTTTCGGGTGAGCGTTTTGGGGTGTCATAGGAAAATCCACTTATGATCAGATAAAGATAGTGGGCTGGGAGCTGCATCTGACCTCAAGGGCTTCTTCTCTGGCCTCCAGCATAACTGCTGGACTTCAAGTCCTGCCTATCCCTTACCACGCATTTCAGCCACATTCCCCATATGATCTGAGATCTGGATAAAGGTTCTGGTGTCCCCCTCCTTGCCAGAATGCGCCGTAACGAATGCTCTGTTAGAGACCTGATATACCTCAGCTGCACACTCTTATTTTAGCTGTGGTTGAGGTGCAGTGTAAGGGACGGGCTCTGCTAAAGACACTGTTGACAGTGTCAGCTCTCCTCACTTCTCAATGCAAGATCCGGGCTCCTGTTAAAAAAACTTGATGCCAACCATGGTCCTATAAGGATCTTTTGAGCTCATCGCCCCTAAAGAAATATTGATTGGAATGCCAGTATGGTGTCCATGACCAACCTTGACTCTACTGGCCAATTTTTTTTAGGAGCGTTTCTCAAGAAGATTCATAAAATGAAGGCATATTTTGTACTGGATGATTTGTGATGGGAAATGTTGCAAGCAAAACTACGTAATCTTTAAGGAAAAGCATGTCCCACAATTGTCTCTTGAAAAGATCACCCTTTCTACCTTGTGTTTGCAGACTTTTAATGAATCTATAACTGCAATTGCTGACAAGATGACAACTTGTATGTTGGCACTTTATCAGATGATAGTCCGTGACTTACCTCCAACTCCTTCAAAATTCCATTACATTTTTAACCTGAGGGATCTTTCCAGAGTTTACAATGGACTTGTTCAAACAACACCGGAACGGTGAGTGTGCAGGCACCTGTTTCCTTGCTGGACTTGTTACTATGCTCCAGTTGTTCATCTGATGCAGGCATGCTAACTCAGAAAACGTTATTCCCAGCTTGATGGCTGGATTGGTTACTATTCTGCATTTGCAAAGGCAAGTCCACTAAATCTGGTTTGTTGCGTTTGCTGATTTGACTCAGTTTTTGTTTTAATGTAGGTTCCAGACAGTCACTCAGATGGTGAGAGTATGGAGGAATGAGTGCCTGCGAGTTTTCCATGACAGACTAATTAATGAATTAGACAAAGCTCTGGTTAGTCCTCATCTTTTATTGTTAATAGCTTATTATTCATTTGACTAGTTCAAGATGACAATGTTTCTAGCAGTTCCACTCTTTTGAAAGGAAATTGTAGGCCTTCTTCTTTGTTTTTTAAGGAAGTAATGCCTTCTCTCTTTGTTGTTTTTTTTAAAAATTACATCCCATACATTCTGCAATTGTACGGTCATAGGGTGGGTTCGCATGACACGCCAGCCACCCTGTGAATAAGCTATGCAGTGTGGGTTATTAGCACAACAAACCATGGTGTGCCCAACAGACGATCGGGCTCAGCATGGCTTGGTGTCTCCCTACTTCCCCCCCTGGTCCTCCAGCTGGTATCCCAGTGTCCTTTGCAGCAGAACCTGCCTTGTCTCCCCCTCCCCTCTCCGACTGCTACCCCTTTTAATTCACCACTTCTTTTTAATTTTCAGAGCCTCAGAAATGCACAATTGGAGTCATACTTTCATTTCAGCTCCAGAAAATTGTGCAAATGCGTTCATAATTTATTTTTTAATAATCCCCCCCCCCCAGTCTTTCGCAAGTGCACAGATATGCTCTTATGGCTGTCCATAAGAAATCTAAGGCTCAGGCTGCTTGTGGGCAACTCCTCTATCCCCCCTCTGAGCATTTTGTCTTCCTTGCTGTGTAAAGGTATGAATGTGGGACCCGGCAGGCCAATGCATTGCTGAAGTTACTCTTAAGAGCACTTTGCATGATCGTGGCAAGGATCTAGAAGTCACCTGGTTGCCTGCCCTTGGATTAGTCTGTCAAACTAGAACTGGGGAGATCCAGGTTCAAATCCCCACTCACCATGAAACAAATGGGGTGACTTTGGGCCAGTTGCTCTCTCTCAGCCTAAGGCTGGCAAACCAGTGACAGTCGCTCCAGAGTGCACCTTGGGCATCACTAGAAGGGCTGTCACCGCCAGCGACGAGGGCAAGATTGCAAAGAGCGGCAGGTTTTTTTGCCACTCTTGCCGAGCAGCTTGCTAGCAGACCCCTGCGACCCACGATGAAATCAGGTTCGGAGAGCATGACAAGCTATCGTGGGTCGGACAACCCCTAGAATGAGCCGTGGGTTGTCAAGGTGGCTTGTTGCCGAAAAGCCTGATGTGGTGCAGCCTAATCCTATGCATGTTTACTCAAAAGTAAGTCCCACTGTCTTCAGTGGGGCTTACTCCTTAGTAAGTGTGCTTAGGATTGCAACCTTAAAAGGATTTTTGGCAGCAGGACTGGGAAAGGCCTCTGCCTGAGGCCTTGGAGAGCCACTGCCAGTCAATGGCCTGGACGGCCTGGCTTAGTAGAAAGCAGCTTTACATATTCATTCGTCCTTATTTTTTTTTTTTAATTATATAAAGTATTTTTATCCTGCTCCTCAGCCAAAAAAGGCTCCCAGAGCAGCTTACATCCAATCAGTCAAGCATGACAGTCCCTGCTGCCTGCAGGCTATAATCTAAGAAGACAGGACACACAAGGAAAAGGAATGGGGAGGGAAG
Source organism: Shinisaurus crocodilurus (assembly GCA_021292165.1). NCBI lineage: Eukaryota > Metazoa > Chordata > Lepidosauria > Squamata > Shinisauridae > Shinisaurus > Shinisaurus crocodilurus. The sequence goes on from CM037890.1 coordinate 25,954,842, forward strand.
GGCGGGGGAAGTAATTCTTCTTCTTTGTGGTCTCTGGGCATCACACATACGGGCTCTACGCCTGCACTGAGACCTGCTTCGGGAAACTTCTCCAGCCGAGGCGTTTAGGCGGGAACAAACTGCATTGTAAACTTGTGTGTGTTTATAAATTGTTTCTTCTTATATATGACAAGGTTCAAGGCCATATACAGGCCTTGATTGAAGATAACTTCAAAGATGATGCAGAGCACGCTATGAGAGACCCAATTCTTTTTGGAGATTTTAGAATGGCTCTGAATGAAAGTGAACCTCGTATTTATGAAGACATCCAGGACTACGATGCAGCCAAGGCTCTCTTTCAGGTATAGAACCTAAATCGGGGTGGGGGAATATCGCTTTTCATCATAGAAGGCTGGAAGGTTGTACTAGAAAAAGGAGAGTATAAAACAAATTAGGGATTTCCCCCTATATTTAGTTGTGTGTGCGTGCGTGCGTGCAATATTATTCCACCTATGGTGTTTACTACTATAATTCCATATTAGGTATGATTTAGTGCAAACCAAAAATAACAATTTCACTGGTTTTTACTTGCCTGGCATACATTCTTCTTTGTGATCACTGTGTAGTCCAACGTATGGCTGAGAACTTAACATTCTGATATGCCATTTCTTCACCACCTCCTCTGTGTTTTTAACGTGCTGCTTCTTAGGTGATGAATCACTTCCACAAGCCATCTCTCCTTTCCTTTTCCTTTACAGGAGATCCTTGAAGAGTACAATGACGTAAATACCAAAATGAACTTGGTACTGTTTGATGATGCCCTGGAGCATTTAACCCGTGTTCATCGTATCATCAGGATGGACCGTGGTCATGCTTTGCTTGTAGGAGTCGGGGGCTCTGGGAAGCAGTCTCTGGCGAGATTAGCTGCTTATACAGCAGGATGTGAGGTCAGCGAGTTGTTAGTGTACCTCCATTCATTCATTCATTCATTCAGATTATCACCCTGCCCTGTCCTTGAAGGCCTAGGAATGTAATAACATTACTAAAAAATCCCTTAAATAAGGAAGACAAGTAATCCATCACTAAGGGCGCAGTCCTATCGATTGCACCATCGATGCTTGTGAGCCCCCGAACTTGGAGGCTTATGACCATCCAGTGCAGAGCAGGAGGAGCGGCAGAGGCAATTTCCGCCTCCCCGCACCTCCTGCTCTGCATTTTAGCTAGACAGCCATTTTTGCCCATCTAGCTGAGGCGCTTTGGAGGGGGTGGGAAGGAGGCTGGAGCTCTGTCAGGATACATCGTATCCTGGCGGCCACAGTCTCCTCCCCTCCCCTCCCCACCCCTTTACCCCCTCTCTGAAGTCGATTTCCCAAACTCAGAGAGGCAGCTGGCACGGTATATCCTGCGCTGGCTGTGAGGGGCGGGAGGGAGATCCAAGCGTGGGGTCCCAGCTCCAATGTCAGAGCTCCTGGCTCTGACCTCGGATCTGGGAATCTGAATTATCCTATAACCTCCTAGATGATGTCCAGGGGCCATAGGATCACTCTCTGATTTGCCTGAACAAAATTTGCCTTATATCACTCCTGGAAGAGACGGGCTCAGACCCGGAAGGATGGGAATTCCAGTTCAAGGGAATGGCCCTACTCCCATTCTGCAAAAGAGTGCTCCAGATTAAAATAATACAGATCAGTTTATACCTCACCTTTAGGTCTTTGAAATAGTTCTGAACCGAGGATATGGAGAAAACAATTTCCGGGAAGACCTCAAGACTTTGTATACAAAACTCGGACTCGAGAATAAGATAATGATATTCCTGTTTACTGATGCTCATGTGGCAGAGGAGGGGTTCTTGGAGCTCATCAACAACATGCTAACATCAGGTAACTTGAGAAGTGTGCTCTGCCTCAATTCACCACTCTTTCTAAAAGTCTGAAGAATCAAGGGAGGCGTGTAGGCTATTTAATCCAGCCCCTGGCTCAATGCTGGAAAACCCACTTTGAAGAAGAACTTACTTTGCAGGTGACTTGTAAAGGCTGAGGAAATAAGGAATAATCAGGCACTATACTCAGAGTGCCATATAAAATAATAATGCATAATCATCGAGTTTATCAAATAAGGTACTTTATTTCATTTATATACCACCCAATAGCCGAAGCTCTCTGGGCAGTTTATAACAATTCCTACAAAAAGCACTGGCTTCCCTGTGGCCTTGCTTCCCCTCTCATCTCCCAGGGTGGGGGCAGGACCGGGCAGTCCAACCGGAGCAGACCCTGATGTTCCTTCTGCCTGCTCCTGCCTCCTATGATGGCTGGGGCATGCTGGAGTTGTAGGCCTTTTTTCTGTCTAAACTTGCATAGGATTGCACCCTTAGTCATGTATTTCTTGTAGCAGCTCCCCATGCCATACAGCACCCTGAGAAGCTTAAGTTTTCATGCTATGGCATAATAGCCTGCTGCTTAAGCACAAAAAATGTATTGGGCACAAGAATAATAGCTGTATTTGTTGTTGATGATAAAGAAGAAGATAATGAGGATACCATATCTAGGTATTCCAATACCCCCCAAATGCTGGCCTTTTGGTATGTCTTGATGGTTTCTAACTCTGTGTCCCAGGAGATGGATATAAACAGTTCTCATAGTTATCCAGGCCAGGCTACAAATGCCAGTAAGGCAGGACCTTCTGTACATTTTCTCCAGAAATCTAAAAAGTTTATTGACTCTAGTTGCTGCAAAAGAATATGGATGGTTAGTCCTGTTGCAGGGACACACTCTGTCTTGAAGTATTGACAGAGCATTGCTAGTATTGTTTCTGCAATTTAAAGTATAATAAACCGCTGCAGCTGGACCTGTGGCATGACCCCAGATAGTACAGTTATAGGATTTCCTGCACTATCCTGGCCCAAGAACACATCCATCGCAGGGAGATAATTGTTTGGTTCCAAGTGGCGTTATATGTTATTATAGAGCAAACACGAGGTTCTGCATTTACCTCGTCATGTGCAAGAGTGTGGGCAGGCGTTTCCAGGGAAGAATCGGTGGGTGAGAGGAGGTGCTAAAACCTTGCTGTTCTCCCCCAGGAACGTCTCCCCACGTGCCACGTGTTTTTTTTGGTATATCTTCCCCCCCTCCCCCCCTCGAGCCAGACTCTGGGAACAGAAGGCGTCCAGCTGCAGGGGGGAAAACTGGCCTGGGGAGCCATGTGCAGGGAGAACTGATGTACATGGGCAGGATTAAGCACTGACAATCCCCTCTGCATTCATCCTCATCATGATCATCCTCCTCCTCGTCATCATCAGATCACTCGTGACCGAGTAAGATTGTCTTCCAGGATAAAAAAAATTTACAAAAAGAAAAATTTTAAAAGGAGGAAATTCTAAAGGAAATTGTGTAGACTCTAGCGATGGGTCCGTAAGTGACTGTGGAGGCCAATTCTAGATCCACACAGCTTCCCACAGTGAGGACACAGGTTACCAGATGGAAGATCTGCATTCATATCACCCAGCAGATACATGTTTAGGAAAGGCATGTTTGCTGGTACATATTGTGCAGTTACTGCCTCAGGCTTCTGCTCTTTCTGCTTCTCCCTTCCTGCTGCACTAGGAGATCTCTTCAACTGGTTTATGTTCCTGCCCTGGGAGATAACCTGAACAGGAGACTGCCCAGCATGAGAGGAGGATGAAAGGGTGTTCACCAATAAGTAGCACATCGTCTTCCCTTCTTATACCTCCTCCGACTTTATTTATAGGAATGGTTCCAGCCCTTTTCCCAGATGATGAGAGAGACAATATTTTAAGCCAGATTACGAACGAGGCAATGAAAGCTGGAGCGGCACCGGCCAAAGAAAGTGTCTGGCAGTACTTCGTAAACAAGAGTGCCAACAACCTCCACATTGTACTCGGGATGTCCCCCGTTGGCGATACGCTGAGAACACGCTGTCGAAATTTTCCAGGTACCAAATAGTCCATTCTGTGTGTTGACAGGTAACCCTGCTCTGTCCCTGGGATGCAGACATGTGAAGGTGAAGGTAGTGAATTCCATTGTTTAACTACACGCTGCGTGAAGAAGTACATCCTTTTGTCTGTCATGAATCTCCCACCATTCAACTGCGTTGGATGGCCCTGGGTTCTAGTATTATAAGAAAAGGAGAAAATCTCTCTGTCCACTTTCTCCACACCATAATAATTGTATACACCTCTGTCATGCCCCCCCTACTTGCCTTTTTTCTAAACAAACGCGTCCCAAATGTGCATGATTCTATTTGTAGGCTGTATCATGCTTGCCACAGACTCTTGAATACACAGTATTCAGGCAGTTGTGGTGTTGAGCAGCAAAAGAGCAGAATGCCTGTGACAGAAGAAGGAAAAGGAAGAACTGGAGGAAGGAAGGAAAGAAAGATGCATTAGCTGCTCCAAATCAGTTCTCAGCTGCAAATACTTTTCTGTTCTTGTTATTTCCTTCTCGTTATTTATCATCTTATAATTTCCCTTTAAGGTCTTGTCAACAACACCGGAATTGATTGGTTCTTGCCCTGGCCACCTCAGGCTCTGTATGCAGTTGCCAAGTTCTTTTTGGGTATGTAACATTCTTGAAGCAGGAGTTTGATAGGTGTCTGTGGAGTGCGCAAAAGTGAGTTTAGAGGGACACATGTGGCTGCCAGGGGAGATCTGCCTAAGGCAGCCTTCCTTAAGCTGGCGTCCTCCTGATGGTTTGGCCTTCAACTCCCATCGGCCCCAGCAAGCATAGCCAGTGGTCAGGAATGCTGGGAGTAGTAGTCCAAAACATCTGGAGGGCATCAGGTTGGAGAGGACCTAAGTCTTTAAACTACACATGATATACATGGAGTTTTTACCCTGACATTTTTTTTGTTTTTCTCACCTAGAGCCCAGGTTGCAAATCTGCCAGTGGGAGACTGGTGTAGTGGAACAGACATCTTAACCCTTTCCACCAGTTTTCCAAATCTCCTCTGCTTGCTTTGAGCCCCATGCGGGGTGGAAAACGCAGGTGCCGGTATCTTTCCCCTTATGACACCAAAAGCAGCTGGGGTGGGTTGATTTGGAAGTAGAAAACTGGCGGAGAGGAAAGAGTGAAGATGACTTTTTTTTCTCTCTAGAGTGAAGATGACTTTTTTTCTCTCTCTAGAGTGAAGATGACTTCTCTCTCTCTCTCTCTCTCTCTGGCCTCTCAATGCACCAGTCTGCTATTGGAGATTGTAGCCTGAGCAGCTGCTTTAAGTAAAAAGAAAACAGAAAACATCAGAATGGAGGCAACGGCACATGATTTAACGTCACCTTTAAATGTAAATTCATCTTTAGATTGACAAAGACAAGGTTTTTTAAAATTTATTTGAGCCAGTTTATATGTTACAGCTGCCAAGCTGGCTTGTTTAAACCAGTGCCTCTCTCCGCTACATTTCTATGTTGGAATAATGACCTCGAGATCCCAACGACAGCCCTTTAGTGCTTTGATTTTTTTTTTTAAAGAAAACATATATTCATTCTTTTCCAGGGAGCAATCCCCTGATCCCCTCAGAAAACACCGAGGGAGTCATTGAACACATTGTCATGGTCCACGGCTCGGTTGGGCTCTACAGTAAAAAATTTCTGCAGAAGCTCAGACGGAGCAACTACGTCACTCCAAAGAATTACCTCGATTTCATTAACACCTATTCCAAACTGCTGGAGGAGAAGAATCTGTTCATTTTGGGTAACGTCTATGTTTCAAATAGGTTTTGTTGCAGACCTCAGACAAAAGACTATGCAGAGACAGAAAGGACTGATTTGCACCAATGATCCATTTTAGTTATTAGCAAGGCTGTGTGTGTGTGTGTGTGTGTGTGTGTGTGTGTGTGTGTGCTGTGATTCCACGGAAGCTCAGAAAAAGCCACAGAATGTAGGACTGGTTACAGAGTTCACTTCCTCAGAATTTCATTCAGTTTGTATGTTGATACGAACTTACCAAATTTGCACTTTCCGAATGAATATGCGAGCTGGTTATCCTTCATTATTCACACTTCTCTGGATTTTGCAATGCTGTTCACTGAGCAAAACATGCATACAAATGCATACATGTGTTTGTATTTTGTGGATTGCTGTGAACCACCCAGAGAGCTTCAGCTATTGGGTGGTATAGAAATGAAAATGATAATGATAATAATACATTAGGGGGAAGAGTATACAAAGTGCATACTAAAGTGTGCATATTAGTGAAAAATATATACAAAAACCTATATAAGGGGAAACTGCTTGCACCCCCTTCTCTCCCTCCCTTTCCCTGCTTGGGGAGGACAGATATTTATCTATTTCAAATATTTCTAGACCCCGCCTTCCAGGGCAGAAGCCCTCCCAAAGCAGATCCCTCTTGCCAGAGGTCTGAACCGATCACATGCAGAGGGCTTTTGAGATTAGGCCGAGGACTGCATGATTCTGGCCGTGGGCCGCAAGTTGCCCACCCCTGTCCTCAGCTATGTCAGTTAAGGGCATGTAGATCGTTTTGCATGTGCAGCCAAGATAGCCCCATCTCCTCGTGAAGTGAGGGTGTACAACCACCTCCTTTGTTGCAAAGGTTTCTCCTCTCTCTCCCAAAGCTCAGTGCAAACGGCTGGAGGGCGGTCTGGACAAACTCAAAGAAGCTACAATTCAGCTGGACGAGCTCAACCTGAAGCTTGCTGAGCAAAGGATCGTGCTGGCCGAAAAGTCCATCGCATGCGAAGCCCTGCTGCAGGAGATTGCCACGAACACAGCGATCGGCAAGTATCTCTTACAACTTGACTGGGCAACTCTGGGCTTCCGCATCCTTCCCCCAGGAGCAAAACTGGGCTCCCTTGGGCCAGTACTAGTGGTGGGATGGGTGAGTTTTCTGAGATCTTTGGTAATAAAACTGGTGGCCCTCTTTCATTCATTTTTAATTATATCATTATTTTTACATTCATATCCCGCCTTTTTTCCTCTTGCAAGGAACCCAAAGCAGCTTACATGGCCCTCCTCCCCTCCATTTTATCCTCACAACAACCCTGTGAGGTAGGCTTGGCTGAGAGTCAACGACTGGCCCAAAATCACCCAGGGAGCTTCATGGCCAAGTGGAGACTAGAACCCAGATCTCCTGAAGTCCCTATCCAACACTCTAACCACTATACCGCACTGGCTCTCTATTTTTATGCCTTGGGAGATCATAGATAATCCTCGAAATTCTTGTGTGCTGAGCAAATGGTAGGACTGACTTCTCTACAATTGTATCCTTCTAAATTTGCACTTATAAGATGTTCTTTCTCCAAAGGGCAATCAGCTCCCCAAAAAATTCTTGCTGTTCAGGGCTGCCTCATGAGTGCTTATAATTTTTTGCATGTTTTATATCGGGATATAATATTTTACCATGTACTGTCTCTTTTTGGGGGGGATACTGTGAGGTGCTTCGAGAGCCTGTAGAACAAATGCAGTGAATAATGTTTTGGGGGAAAACCCTCTTAATATATTTGGGGAGAACAGATTGCAATTAACAGTAACCGAATATTGGAGGAAATAACTGCATCACTAGCTCTACCTGTATTGGAACTCAAGAGGAAGAATTCTCTCTCTCTCTCTCTCTCTCTCTCTCTCTCTCTCACACACACACACACACACACACACACACACTACGTACGTTTTGATTTTTTCCTCCTTTGCCTTCTTGAGCATGACTTATTAATCCACCCCAGATTTACATATCCCTCCTCTCTTGTGTATTTGTGTGCTGACCTGAGGCTGAAGAGGGGCAGCCTGCTCCCTGCAATTCAGCCACCCCAGGACTCACATCATATATAGTTGTCCACACTACCATTGTCAAAATGTCATTTTACCAGTTCTGTATCTACATACAAAGCAGTAAAGCCAATGCACATTCTGGGGAGTAATTTTTACTCTCCTCTCTCCTTAGCCGAGGAGAAGAAAAAACTGGCCGTGGATAAAGCCATGGAAATAGAAGAGCAGAACAAAGTGATTGCTGTGGAAAAGAGAGATGCTGAGACAGCCCTGGCGGAAGCCATGCCCATCTTGGAGGCAGCGAAACTGGAACTACAGAAGCTTGATAAGTCTGATGTCACAGAGATCAGGTAGCTAAGTTGGGGCTGTCCCCATGGCATCAGCTAGGCAACGATTTCGCGCAGAAATGCTTGTGATGCTCCTCACTAGGGCCTACACCAGTTTTTATCACATCTATTCAAAGTTAGCTAACAGTGTGCTTCCTTTTGTGCTGGGGTGGGCACGATGTACAATTGAGTTATGTCCTCTCTTCGGGGACGGGACAAGCACAATTGGATTTGTTCTGTTCAGTGGCTAAAGGAGAGGCAGATTACACACAGGTCTCCAGTTTGCCAGCTGCCTACAGCCCAGTAGCAACTAGGACATTTGATTTTCTTGGGGTTTTCTCCCTTCCCCTCTTTTTCTCAGTGCCTTTTCCTCCCCCCGTCCACTTTTTAAAATCTAAACTGATGTATCAAACTATTTTACCTCACATTTAAATAATAATAATAATAATAATAATAATAATAATAATAATATATTATTATATTATTATTATTATTATTATTAATTAATTATTTATTTATTTATTATATTTATACCCCGCCTTTTTTCCTGCAAGGAACCCAAGGCGGCTTACATAATTCTCCTCCTTCTCTCCATTTTATCCTCATAACAACCCTGTGAGGTAGGTTTGGCTGAGAGTTAGTGAGTGGCCCAAAGTCACCCAGTGAGTTTCATGGCTGAGCGGGGACTAGAACCCGGATCTCCTGAGTCCCAGTCCAACACTCTCACCACTACGCCACACTGGCTCTCTTTTGCTCCTGTCAGTTTGGGCAGGAAAATAACCCAAACTCCTTCTCCTGTTAGTTATATGGTGGGAAAACTGGCCTTTTTAAAAACCAAAATTTACCTGCAGGGCTTCTGGAAAATGAAGGAAGAGAACATGAGCAGAAAAAGTGCATTAATTTGTTTATTTACTGATAGCATGCATATGGCTACTCAATAACATTGTTCGCTGGGACATTCAGCAGCATAAAACCATAAAATACAATATTATTAAGTCCTAAACAACACATTGCAGCATATATTTTTTTGTCAGCAGAGAGGAGGAATCAAACCAGCTTCACCCAGTAGGTAAATGTGGGAGAAAGCCCAGTGTGGCTGCCTTTGAAAGATTGTGAGCTGGGAGTGGGTTATTTGCTCACATTACACCAGTGCTTTCAGCTGCACTGTCTCCCAGTTAATTTCTCAGCCCAATTCAAAGGGTTGTTTTTGACCTTTAAAGCCCTACATGGCCTGGGGCCAGGTTAGCTGAAATATTCCCCTCTCTATCCCAGTAGGGTCACAGCTGGCAAATCAGCCAGAGCTGATAAAAGGCATTTTGAGCCCAAGAGGCCACTTGAGTCTCTAACAACCATGCTGGATCAATAAGCGCCCCCAAACTGAGCCTGATCCTTTAGAGGGAGCACAACCCCTTCCAGAACAGGTTGAATACTACCCTCACCTGGCTGAATGAACCACCCGCCAACAGTACCTACATCTTGTCTTGATTGAGTTTTGGACTGTTAGCCCTCATCTAGTCCATTACCACACATTGCCTCACCTGAATTTGATGAATTTGAAGCTGGCTAGAATTCTTCCCAGCTTGTGCTGGGGATGTCTCCTCCATAGGGATTGTTCTGGTTCTCAGAGAAGCAGGCTTGACTTTCTCCTTGGCCCAGTGTAGTTGTATTAAGGGAACCTGAGGTTTGGTATTTCAAGGACTGAGAATATCTATAAGCAAGCTGATGGCATCACTCAGCAGACCATGAAAACGAGCATCCTGGGATATGATTAGTGGGGAGGAATGGGGATGGAAGTGCAGTTTGATTTGAGTCAGAAATGCCTCAGCAAAACACAAATTAAGTCATTTTAATTCTGAGATTCTTACTTTTGATTTAATTGTTGTACAAATGAAACCTTGTGAGAACAAGCCCTTTGACTCTTGTTTGCCCCGATCTGTGTTTATTTTTTTCATCCAGGTCCTTTGCTAAGCCCCCTAAGCAGGTGCAGACGGTTTGCGAGTGCATCCTCATCATGAGAGGCTACAAAGAACTCAACTGGAAGACGGCCAAAGGGATGATGTCAGAGGCCAACTTCCTGCGCTCCCTCATGGAAATCGATTTTGATTCGATTACTCAGCCCCAAGTGAAATCAGTCCGAGGTAAATGGCTCGGCAGCGGGATGAATCATGCCCCTGGAGCTGAAACTCACAGACTGATTCTGCAAATGTCACAACATTCTCCTCCCACTGCAAGGATCAGTGATCTAGGGAATATGCACCCACGAGTACATGGCACCTCTTGTTTCCAAAAGAGAGGGGTAACTGATGAGGCCAACCAAGGCACAGCAAAATTTCCTTGAAACTTACACTTGCCACACAGAGCAGTTTATTTATTTTATTTATTTATTATTTATACCCCACCTTTTTTTCCTGCAAGGAACCCAAGGCGGCTTATTACCATGTGGTGGGGTAGGGGCCATCCAGCAGGAGCAGATGCCTGGTTTTACTTTGTCTGCCTGCCTGCCTCTGCCCCCCCCCCCTGCTCCAGCTGCACTGTATCCACCTCCATGCAACACATAGGTGTACTCAGGGCCACAACAACAACAGCCTTGTGGCCAGGAACAGGAGAAAGAGGCAAGTGGGCGGGCAGGTGAAAACAAGGTCGGGTGGCTGCTCCTCTCCCAGCCAGCCTGTCCCCTCCCTCGTCATGGCCATCTGACATCAACTGCTTTGTGGGTAGCAGCAGGAGAGAGAGGGAGGCAGGTGAAGACAGCACCAGGCCCCAGCTCCCACTACAGCTGAGCTAATTTTGTTTTACATGTGTAGCTTTAATGCAGGAGTGGCTGCGGCATAGTGGAGCCAGGGCTGCCTCTGAGGGACGCAGAGCCAGCACCTCTTTATTAGCAGGGACACTGACATCATCTGCCACCCCCTTCAGACTTCCCTGTTCCTGCTGAGCTTAGCTGGGTAAAATCAGTACCAAAATGGCCTCAAAGAAAGAAGCAAGGATTTCCTGTACTTGCAGGAATCATTTGCTGTTATTGGTTAGTAATCTAAAGTTAATCCTCTACATGTCTGCTCAGAAGTAAGTCCCACTGTGTTTAGTGGGGCTTACACCCAGGTAAGTGTGCATAAGATTGCAGCCTGTAGTCATGTTACCCTTTTTCTTTGAAACAAACCTTACACCTTAACTTCAACGTTTTGATTTGGAGGGCTGCTAAAGAACTTAAACACCACCTTTGAAGAAATGGAAGTTGTCAGCAGAGCCGGTCTGGGGATGCTGAAATTTGTTGATGCTGTTATGAGCTACTGTGATGTGGCGAAGGAGGTCAAGCCAAAGAGAGAAAAGGTATGAAGGGAAACATGGAAAAGAAGGTGGATAGAATAAGGACCAAACTAGGGTTGTGAAATGCTGTGAAATCTGTTTCATTTGAGACCAATGGTCTCCTGCAGCATTTCCAATTCAGCAATCGGAAATGGACGGTGCCGGAATTTTTTTTCCAGGTTCCGGAAATTTGCATGAAATAGTTGCGCATACTGAGAACCAAGACCTACGTATTTGTAGCACCATTTGCGCAAATCGGGTCTTTTGTGCAAATGGGGTCTGAAGAATTGTTAAATTTAAATGGGTTTGTGCTGTTTTTAATATGTTATTGCATTCTCAAGTCTTTTATGTGACCCCGGATGTAGCATACCTGGTAAATATCCTTGTCAGCTTCATCCTCTCACTAATTTGTCATTAACTCACCATACAGTAATACCTTGGATTGCAAGTAACTTGGTTTGAGAGCATTTTGCAAGACAAGCAAATTTTTAAATTTTATTTATTTATTTATTACTTGATATACAAGCGACGTCTTGCAATACAAGTACTGTAGTACGGCTTAAATTAAAAATCTCTGTACAAATTTTTTTGGGGGGATTTCGTTTTGATATAAGAATGTTTTGAATTACAAGCACGTTTCCGGAACGAATTATGCTCTCAATCCAAGGCATGACTGTATTCCCTACTTCACAAAGAACTTTTCATTGTCAATTTCATCTAGTTCGGCACTGGCGCTACGGTTTTCTGCTAGGGTTATGTGATTTGCGCACATCAGACATACACATTTTTAAATTATTATTTTCAGTTATTTTTCAGCTCCCATGATTTGTGCAAACAGGATCATAGTTTTTTAGTCTGTTCCCTCCCCCACCCCATTCTTCCCACCAATATTATGTGTGAGTTTACTTTTTAAACTTATTTGTAAAAGCTCGGGAAATTTGCCCAAATTGCAGAGCCTGAAATTTGCACAAATTTTGGGCTCTGCAATTTGCACAAATAAATAAATAAATAAACTCGCACATAGTATTGGTGGGAAGAATGGGGGCGGGATGAGACTAAAAAACCATGACCCTGTTGGCACAAATCGTTCAGTCCCCAGGATTTCCTGTGGTGAGGGAACAACTATTGAATAAGTTAGTCCGTAAGCCATCTTTTCATGATGCTGCATAGCGTGTATTTTTCAAATTGGATTGCATCAACCTTTTAGTGAAATTGGGGCTACAGCTCACCCTGTAAGCAGCCCCCACCCCAGTTTTTCAGTGGGTGTCCAGATAGTAAATCAGACCTTTTCAGGACAGAGGTTTCCCAGAGTTCATTGTGAGCTTGTTATGCTAGTGAAGCAGATACCTGCAAACTCCAGATAATATTTCCTGCTGTTATATCATGCTATTCCAGTAGTATATGTATAGGCTGCTCTCCTGGCAGGGATAGGCATAGCACTGCTGCAGCAGGTTGGGGGTGTTGTTGCATGTGGTTTGTGAGTATCAGATTGTCCCTATGGAAAACAGCTTTTAATGGGTGGGCCTGTAATGTTCTTTTGGAAGTGGGTTGCTGGTGGAGGGTCCAGCGTGTGTGGAGCTGCTGCCTCAGGAGCGACCTTTCCTCCACGCAGGTGGCCAGACTGGAGCGGAATTTCTTCTTAAGTAAGCGCGAGCTAGAGAAGATCCAGAACGAGCTGACGACCATCCAGAACGAGCTGAAAGCCCTGGGAGATAAGTACGAGGCGGCGATACGGGAAAAACAGCAGCTCCAGGAAGAAGCGGAGATTATGGAACGGAGACTTATTGCTGCTGACAAACTCATCTCGGGCTTGGGATCGGAAAATATAAGGCAAGTGAGGCCAAGTGCACTACAGCTAGCACTGATGTTCTCTGTGGAACTTTTACAGTGAAAATGGGAGGGTTGTGGTGGTAGGGAGAACCCCTTTGCAAGCTAGGCATTTTGGTGGACGGGGGCTTCCTAGGACAAGTGTCTGCCTGCCTTGGCTTTTCTTCCCCAGGTGTTCTTTCCTTGCCGCCAAGCTCCTATCAGTGGCCTGGCAGCTGCCGTTGCTCCACACAAGTGGGGAGGCAACAGTGGCTGCCATTGTCTCCCCCACAATGCCTCACACTAGTGGAGATCACTTTTTAAATTTCCCCCACTGGTGGAAATTACTAGAATGTCTCCCACACCCCAAAAGAATCACCAAAACAGCCCCCACAATTCAACTCCAAATAGGGCTCTTCCAACAACTACATCAGTTGCCAGCATGTTTGCAGGCCCAATTTAAGGCGCTGGCTTTGACCTAGAACACCTTTTGCTCTGACATTAATATTCCCCAAGTTTCAGATTAACCAGGAAGGCCCTGCTTCAAGTCCCAACTTATTTAGAGACCAGATTGGTCTGTACAAGAAGCAGGGCTTTCTTGGCCACCACCGTGGAGATTTGGACCATCCTTCCATGGGCTGTGCATTTGGCTCCTAAGAGAGAAAGGGGAAAACTTTCGGGGGGTTTCAGCTTATTTTCGGGAGTTAGCCCTTGTGTCACTGATGATCTGCTGTTTTGGTTTGTTTGATTGAAGCATTAGATAATTAGTAAGGTAGTATCTGCCCATAGTTTTACAGTCTAAAAATATGGCATAAAAGGAAAAGGGATTGGGAGGGAGGAAGAAAAAAAGCAAACAGTCTTTGCCCACAGACTTACAGTCTAAAATAGACGGCAGAAAAGGGATTGGGAAGGAGAGTGGAGTGGTTCTGCTTCCTTTCTCTCTCCCTTGCTTCAGCCTGATGGTTGTTTTTATGAATGTCTATGTATGGATTGTGCCTGTTGTTTTAATCTTGCATTTGTTTTTATGTTGCTCCGGTTATATTGTGCACAGCTTTGAAAATATTTACAGAAAAGCAGTATAGAAATTTCATAAATTTAATTAATTAGAACATTCCAGTGTTTAATAAATAAATACAATAAGCAAACAAATAAATGCAATCAGTTATCTAATGCTCCATGAAAGCACTGTTAGGCATAGACCTGAACAGTTCCTCAATACAGCTGTATTTTCACTCATTTTTGACCAGGTGGATGAATGATTTGGAGGAATTAAAGAGGCGGCAAGTGAAGCTGTTGGGAGACTGTCTGCTGTGTGCTGCCTTCCTGAGCTATGAGGGTGCCTTCACCTGGGAGTTTCGTGATGAAATGCTGAAGGATGTGTGGCAATCAGATATCCAGACCCGAGAGATTCCTCTCAGCACACCTTTCCGATTAGAAAGCCTCCTGACGGATGACGTTGAGATTAGCAGGTAAGTCAGAACTGTTACCTTCGCCCGGCATCATCTTCTCCTTGGCTTCAGAAACAAGGCCCAGTAGGTGGCATATATTTCATCACCTTTTTGTTTAGCAACTCTTTTGGCACCCATTAGCCCAGTCCCCAGCTTACTTTCACAGTCCCCGTTCCCTCCCCCCATATGCAAATCACAAACACACACACACACATTCACACATAACAGATTTTGTCAGTAGATGGTCTTCAAGCCTCTGGAAGAAAGGTTCTCTTTTGCCATTCAAAAATCCCCCCTTCTAATTGCTTCTCATTGCTCTTAATTGCTTTTATTCCAGGTGGGGGTCTCAAGGTCTGCCTCCGGATGAGCTCTCAGTTCAAAATGGCATCCTTACCACACGAGCTAGCCGCTTCCCATTGTGTATTGACCCACAGCAACAAGCCTTAAATTGGATTAAGAGGAAAGAAGAAAAAAATAACCTGAGGGTAAGGGGAACTTTTTCTTCTAATAAAAATTGCACTATTTAAACCTGACCACGGTACAGGAAATTGGCCAGAGTAATTGGTGAACTGTACTCGGGGGCAAAAGGGACAGGCTGTTTAAGGCCAAGAAAAGACTTCAAGGTAGACCTAGGGACCTAGAAGGAGCTCAGGAATAGGTAGTTCTCTATGGTGCCACTCCGACCACTTGGCCTTCACTCCACTGCTCATTGGAACAAAGTTTCTTTGTTGAAACAAGACATGCTTTCTTTGATACAAGGCAGGCTAGTATGAAAGAAAGAAAAAAGATGGCCTTCTTGGAGCACTTTGCCCCTTCCTGCAGTCTCCCTGTTGTTCTCTGCCTCAGCAGCAGTGGCAGGCTTTCTGACCACAGGTTCTTCTCCCTCTCAGCCAATTATTTTCTTGGACTTTGCGCTACCCAGTTGAGGCCTCTTCTGTGACAGGGCAAAGCAAAGGATAAGTGAGGGCTCCTCCTTGTTGCTTCAGGTGCTCCTCAAGTATATTTCCAGGGCAGGAGGAAAGGCTAGCAGGGGCCTGCATCAGGTGTCTCAAGAAGCTACATTGCGTTGGGGGAGCAGGGGATGGCAAAGGGGACCCGCATTTTACTTTAGATGGTTGGCCTGCCCTTAATTTCTTTGTCAGATCATGAAAGGAAAGGAAGAGGTGCTGTTGTTGTTGCTTTAGGTTTTAAGAGAACTGTGGATATTGTTTTAATTAAGACACTAATTTGGATTGTGCTGAAGTAAGACTTGGTAGATGAAGGACTGCATTTAGCAATGCTGTTGGGCATGTTTACATACCCATGTTTTGTTCTCTCTTAGATGGCTTCCTTCAATGATCCTGATTTCCTTAAGCAACTCGAAATGGCTATAAAATATGGGAACCCGTTCTTGTTCCATGATGTTGATGAATACATCGATCCTGTGATTGATAATGTCTTGGAAAAGAACATAAAGTGTGCCCAGGGCCGAACCTTCATCATTCTTGGGGACAAGGAGGTTGACTATGACGCCAGTTTCAAGCTGTACCTGAACACCAAACTGGCCAATCCTAAATATTCACCGTCAGTGTTTGGCAAAGCCATGGTCATCAACTACACAGGTGAGTAAATTGGCCGGCTGGCAAACAGCACAAGTTTTTCTTCCTGTAATGAATTATGAATTGTCTTTGGTTGTATTCCTTCAGCAAAGAGCTGTCGGCTCTGCCAAACTAGATCCCATGTACTCAAGTGGCAAACAGTCCTTACAACAGAGTTTGATGAATGTAGAGCCTACTTTGTTTGCCTATATTAAATGGATTCCATTCTCCGTACTCAAAATCCAGGAGCCTATGATAACTGAATCAACAGAGAATAGTGTTACAAGCCATTATATCCCACCTTTTCCCCTCTTGCGTGGAACCCAAGGCGGCTTAGATGGTCCTCCTCTTCTCCATGTTATCCTCACAACAACAACAACAACAACAACAACAACCCCGTGAGGCAGATTAGGCTGTCAGTGACTGGCCCAAAGTCACCCAGTGAGCTTCATGGCTGAGTAGGGACTAGAACCCAGATCTCCTGAGTCTTAGTCCAACACTCTAACCACTACACCACACTGGCTCTAATTAACTCATGTCCTTGAGTTCTGCCATCTTCTAGGGCAGTGTTCTCCAACCTTGGGTCCCCAGATGTTTTTGGCCTACAACTCCCAGCATGCCCCAGCCAGCATAGCTGGCTGGGGCATGCTGGGAGTTGTAGGCCAAAAACATCTGGGGACCCAAGGTTGGAGAACACTGTAATCTAGGGGAACCAGCCATTCCACCTGAGACAGCTGAAGAGACTGCAAGTGGCTCTTCTGAGCTGTATAGTTTTAATTTTGTTTCTCTGCACCTTGGAGACCATTTCTGGAAAGGCAGGATAGAAGAGTTATATCCTGTCTTTCTTCCATGGACCTCCATGTGGCACACCTGGGGTTCCCTGATGGTCTCCTATCCAGGCACTGACCAGATCCAGACCTGCTTAGCTTCAGTAAGGTGGCTGCATCATGCTCCTTCACACCATGTCCTGGAATAGTCTCCGTTCCTAAGGCATTCTTAACTATGACATTGTGCAGCAGATATTAAACCTTGCCCTTTAACTTTTACTGCTGAGCCAATCATTTTTGGGTCAATGCACAATGCTTGTTGTGGTTCTTGGAGCTTTATGGAAGCTGATGAAAAGTTGTCCATTAGATGGTTCGTCTCAGTCTCTGGAGCCAACCAGTGCAGTACCAATCCAACAGGCACGTGTAGGACTGATTAAATGGTACTCAAAGCATCACAGTCCGTATTAAGAGAGATCTAATCTCATTGTAGAGTGAAAGTCATGTTGGAAAAATAACCTTGTCCTCGTTAAACTCCCTACCCCCACCCCCAGTTACTCTGAAAGGTTTGGAGGACCAGCTGCTCAGTGTTATTGTGGGATTTGAAAGACGTGAACTGGAAGAACAGAGAGAACATCTCATCCAGGAAACGAGTGAAAACAAAAATTTGTTGAAAGACCTGGAAGACTCTCTCCTCCGGGAATTGGCAACTTCCACCGGGAACATGTTGGACAATGTAGATTTGGTACATACTCTGGAGGAAACCAAGTCCAAAGCTACGGAGGTATGAGCAATGCACGTAGTCCTGCAATTTTATGCCAGATAGCCGCCTTCATTCCTCCGGGACCCATTTCAGTCTCATCGACTCCTTCGGTTAAGGTCTAAGTTGGAAATTTTTATGGAAAGTGTACGTGTTAATTCCTTAAAGGAACTTCTATCTACAGTATGTCTTGAGAAAAGGTCTCCATTCCAAGTTGACTTTCCTACTGCCATGCCCACGAAGAAGGGCCCACAGCTCAGTGGCAGAGCATGGGCTTTGCCTATAGAGGGTCCCAGATTCAGTCCCTGGCACCTCCTGTAGCAGGGCTGGGAAAGACATACGATCAGAGCTTGGAGAGCCACTGCTGGTCAGAGCCACTGCTGGTCAGAATTGTGGGCTGGATCTGAGTGGAGAACCTCTTTCAGCCCGAGGGCCAAATCCACTTTTAGAGAAGCTCTTGGGGGCCACAGTCCAGTGCTGGGCAGGGCTGGAGGCAACGGGGTGGGACAAAAATACAAAAAATACCAGCATATTGTAGCTTAAAGCTCTCCCTGCCAGTAACTAAGCCTTCAGAGAGGCATTTCATTGTTTTAGAAGGGGGGGGGGAATTGCACAAAAGCCGGGAAACCACCAAACGATTGGTGGTTGGGGGAAGGGGGGGCAGAGGAAGGGGGTACGTCCTTGTGGGAAACCCCGGAGGGCTGGATTGGGAGTCCAGCAAGGTTGGATTGGGACACCTGGGCCTGAGGTTCCTCACACCTGTGCTAGATGGACCAATAGACTGGCTCTGCATAGGGCAGCTTCTTGTTCAAGGCCACGTGATCCAGAGATGCATATTGTTTGGGGCGGATTTAGGGCAGCGTCTCTTGTTTCATTTTTTTCTATTTGAAAATAAATGTCCATGCAGGAAAATGTGATCTTAGCCTTGTGTCTGAAGCGCAATGCAGATCTTCCACCATCCAAGTACCTGGACTGAATATTTGGGGCCTTAGGATGAAGAATGACTGCATTTTACACTGTACTTCAGAATATCCCCTCCCAATATTTATTACATTTTCTCATATTCACTGCAGCAGCCTTTGCACCAAATTAAAATGATTACTTCTCTTGTGCAACCAGGTATCAGAGAAACTCAAGCTGGCTGAGAAAACCGCAATTGACATTGACAAACTGCGAGATGGCTACCGTCCAGCTGCCAAGAGAGGCGCCATTTTGTTCTTTGTGTTGTCCGAGATGGCTCTTGTCAATACCATGTATCAATACTCCTTGGCTGCCTTCTTGGACGTCTTTGGTCTCTCCCTTCGGAAATCAATGCCCGACACCATTCTTGCAAAGAGGTTGCGAAGCATCATGGACACGTTAACGTTCAATATATACAATTACGGCTGCACAGGTTGGTGTGACTGAAAAGCTAGAGGCAGAAGCGGTGATGGAAGCATCTTCAGTGCAGTGCACAAAACAAAATGGCCTCTTAACACAATTACGTTTTGCAAAAGACATTCCTCCTCCCTGCAGGCTCCTCTAGGGTGGGGAGCCTCCCTTGGCCCTGCGTTGCGTTATGGTTTTGGCGTATTGTCATTTGAATAATACAGGCTATTCCCAGGGAGGTGTGGTGTAGAGGATACTGCCTTCGTGCACAGGAAAGTTTGCATGACCATCAAGATCTTTCCAAGTCCTCATGAATGTCGGGACTGGCCAGGGACATGCAGGAATGCCACAAAGAACCAGGCCAAGGGGGACCAAAAATGGGGATGTTGCAGGTTGGGTGATAAGAGGTTCGTCTGTAGGAGTGAAGGGGCTGGAGGGATTGGGCAGGGAGCTTAATGGAGCGCTGGGCAGGAACACCACATCAAGGGCTTGAGAAATGGTTGACCAAGTAGGTGCTGTGCTGTCCGGGCAAGGTGCCCCTGCATGGGCACCAGTGCCCCTGCTTGGGCACCAGTGCACCTGTTCTGCCAATCGGGACTCGTCTTACTGACTGCCAATCAGAGCTTCAGGCTTTTCAACTACAAGGGTCAAAGCTAGTGCTACAGAATGCACGTGGTGGCTCATTGGGCTTGAGTTTATTTATTTATTTATTATATTTTTAAATCGCCCATCTGGCCAGCCACCCTGGGCGATGTACAATCATTAAAATACAATAAAACACAATTAAAACTACATTAAAACATAATTAAAACACAATTAAAAATATAAGTTTTTTTTTTTTTTTTTTAAAACCTAACCCACCCCATATTCCCGCCTGAAAAGCCATGTTTTTAAATCCCGGCGTTAGAGTGAGAGGTTTTCAAACTTCCCATCTCCAGGAAATGCTTTTTCACATCAGTTTGTCTGCTGAGCAACTCCTGAGTATCTGCCGTGAGTTCCTCCATGTGCTGAAAAGAATTATGGGGCATGTGCTAGGGTGCAGACTCCGTCCCTGTCAAGCTTCAGCACCCTGCATCAGCTGAGAATGTGCTATAAAACTTCCCCGACACTCCTCTTTGGGGCTATGCATCGCAGGGAGTGATGCTAGCGGTGTTTCGGGGAAGCTCCTCCACCATGACCGATTTGCTGATTGAGGGCCTTCCGATAAGCCTCCAGGGAACCTCAGGGTTCTCCCTGTCAGCTACTTAGGTCCTAGAATTTGCAGCTCTGTGCCTAGTCCTTCCGTGCGGTATTCAATTTTGGGGTCAGAATGTCGATTTGCTCAAGCCAGGGCTACATCTGGGTTTGGGGCAGGGGGAGTTGCATCTAATAATGAAGGCTCTTGTGGTTTCATTCACAGGCTTATTTGAGAAACACAAGTTACTCTTCTCCTTTAACATGACGATCAAGATTGAGCAGGCTGATCACAGAGTCCCTCAGGATGAACTGGATTTCTTTTTAAAAGGTAGCTGAATGCTTTCCAGGGCTCAAACCAGATATGGCCGGATATAAAAGCTAACTGTGTCTTAGAGTTACCCAAGGCCTTCCATCAATGTTTTCATTTATTTATTGGTTTTTCTTTCTGGTCCTCATTATCCTTCAGAATGGGACACCACACTTCATAAAAAATAGATTTTAATTAATGCACACTGCACTTTGTAAAAAAATAGATTTTTATTGCACAGGTGAAACAAAAGACAAAGTCGCTGTTTCATGAGCCTTTTGTAGTACTTTGCATGACTCTGGTCTTTGAAAGCCCTTTCTGTGTATGTCTACATAATTTGATACAGTAAAATCATTGTGTCAAGCTATCTGAGGTTCTTTTGGGTGATGGGAAGATGAACAATTCCATTCTCCAGCCAATTAATGAAAACTTTGTTGCTCTGAGTGGATTTCTAAAATGTGTCTCCTTACACATTTGTGGTGCTCACGTTTCCTGTCTTTTCTCTAGGCAATCTTTCTTTGGAGAAGAGTGCCCGAAAGAAGCCGTGTGTCTGGCTCGCTGATCAAGGCTGGGAGGATGTCATCCGCGTCTCCGAACTGTTTCCGGAAAAATTTGGTTCCCTTCCAGATGATGTGGAGGATAATCCAAATGACTGGAAAGACGTGAGCAAGATTCTCCATCCTGAATGTTCAACCTTGAGTGTTCCAAATTAGAGCAGGGGGCAGCTGGCTTTTCGGGTCACCTTTAGATCTCCTCCTTTAGAAGCATCATCAAATGTCCATTCAACACTGACTTGATCTCCTGTCCTGTATTTTCTCCACAGTGGTATGACCTCGACGCCCTGGAACAAACCCCGTTTCCCATGCACTACCGGAAGAACCTCACCAACTTCCAAAAGCTGCTGCTTTTACGTTGCTTCCGGGTCGACCGGGTCTATCGCGCAGTGACTGACTATGTTACTCTCACGATGGGTGTGAAGTAGGTAGCACTCTTCTCTTTTTTAAAAAGTGACCATATTTGCTGTAGAAAGTCTGAAACCACTCTGCCCCCTTCCCCTCCCCAGATATGTCCAGCCCCCAGTGATCAGCTTTGAAGCCATCTTTGAGCAGAGCACCCCGAATTCACCCATAGTTTTCATTCTAAGTCCTGGCTCCGACCCTGCCAGTGACCTTATGAAACTGGCCGATCGGACGGGCTTTGGAGGGAATCGGCTCAAATTCCTGGCCATGGGACAGGGACAGGAAAAGGTAAGCTCAGGATAATCGGGTTACTCTCCCTGGTGCTTGTAGGCAAGTTTTCTCTGGAAGCACGGGACACTTTCCTCTTGTACTTGTCAGCTCATTGTGGAGCTTCTTGCGCTGCCAGTTTGGACACTTAAGCACTAATTTGAAAAGCTGGAGGCAACACCATGCATCTGCTGGAAAGGGAGTTGTTGCACATGTTTCTTCCATGTGGACAGTGCCATTTGTACCAATAGCGGTGTGTGTGTGTGAGTGAGTGAGTGTGAACACACAGTAGCTGTGTGCGCTTGTAGTGATCAGACAGATGTGCTTAGTTAGTGTTCTGAGCCCTGCACACTTTTCCAAAGTGGATCTCTGTATGGGAATGTATTCTGCATCCCTTTGGTCAAGGATTCCTTCTAGACTAGGCCAACAGCCTGACTCATCATGGGCCCTCTGCGTCTCTCTACATTTTTCCAGGTTGCGCTGCAGCTGCTGGAGAACGCTGTGGCCCGTGGACAGTGGCTCATGTTACAGAACTGTCACCTCTTGGTGAAGTGGCTGATTGATCTGGAGAAGTCGCTAGAGAGGATCGTTAAGCCGCACCCAGATTTCCGCTTGTGGTTGACAACAGACCCTACGAAGGGCTTTCCGATTGGGATACTCCAGAAATCTCTGAAGGTACAAATCCCATGGCGTGAAATCAATAAGGGGGATTGATCACCTTCTTGGGTCTTGATGAGGGCCTGGCTTGAACTGGTCTTGTTCTCAGGTACCCCAAAGTCAGGTACTTAAGTCAGGGGTAAGAAAACTCTGACCCCTTATGTTCACACACAAATCTTTTATTTGGTGTGGAAGACATTGGGGCTTGGGGGCCGAACACCTTGAAATATGTTGGAGTCTTCCCTGTCATTTTCTGCGTTTGAAATATTCATCCGATGGCTATGCTGAGCTGGGCCTCCCTGTCAGTGGGGCAGACAGTCTGACAGGATAACAGCATCCAGCTGCTTCCTAAGTCTGAGGCATTTGCCGCAAGCACATTGAGCTGATTATTTTTAAATCACAAGCCGGAGAAGCTCTGCTAACGATCTTTCAACGGCAACTTTGTTTCTCCTCCCGTAAATCCCTCATGTCAACCCAATCATATCTCTGGACAGATGTTGAAGCAGCAGAGTCACACTTAAGTAACTTTCATGAGGCCAGATTTTCCTCTGGGTCTGCAGTCTGCAAAACATGTCCTCCAAAATGGCCCTGTCAAAGTCAGTGGGGACTTCTGCAAAGGATGTCAGTTGCGGAAGGCCCATCACTCAAGGGGCGGAGCACACGCTTTGTATGCAGAATGTTCCGGGCGCAGTCCCTGGCATCTACAGTTCAAAGGATGTCACGTAGCAGGCCTTAGAAAGTCGTGAGACTTTGGAGCAGGAGTATCCAACCTGGTGCCCTCCCGATGTCATGCTGGATGGGACTTGTGGGCGCCAGGTTGCCTATCCCTGCCTTGGAGAGCCGGAGTAGGTAATACTGGGATAGATGGATCGGTGGTTTGACTCTGCATAAGGCTGTGGCCCAAGTTTAGGTAGTGGATATAGCCATGTGGCTAGCAGGAGGGAGGCTTGCAGAGATCAAGAATTTGGCATTAAAGAAACAAAAAAACAATATTAGCCAAAGATACATAAATTAACTTAATTTTGAAAAATAAATAAAATAACCTCTATTAATAGGTGTGGCATTAAAAATTTTGGTAGAAGCTGTAAACGTTTTGGTAAAAAGTGGAGAACAGGGTTGCAGTGCACATACTGCAAGGTTCTGCAAGAGCCAGTGTGGCGTAGTGGTAAGAGTGTTCGACTGGGACTTGGGAGATCTGGGTTCTAGTCCTCGCTTGGCCATGAAACTCACTGGGTGACTTTGGGTGACTTTGGGCCAGTTACTGACTCTCCACCTAACCTACCTCACAGGGTTGTTGTGAGGATAAAATGGAGAGGATGATGATTATGTAAGCCACGTTGGGTTCCTTGCAGGAAAAATGGTGGGGTATAAATATAATATAATATAATATAATAATATAATATAATAAATAAAAAAATAAAAAAAATAAACGCAACCTCTGAAAGCAGCCTTAGGAAGAGAAGTGTTTGAATGTCAATTCATCTGGCAAATGCAGTCACGGATCATTGTCATTTTCTCTAATGCTAGGTTGTCACAGAGCCACCCAATGGGCTGAAACTGAATATGCGAGCCACCTACTTCAAAATCTCTCATGAGTCTCTTGATCAATGCCCGCATCCCGCTTTCAAGGCCTTGGTCTATGTCTTAGCGTTTTTCCATGCTGTGGTTCAGGAGAGAAGGAAGTTTGGGAAGATTGGCTGGAACGTGCCTTATGATTTCAATGAATCTGATTTTCAGGTAAGAAGCTAACACCCGCCCTCCAAGAATATGCAACTCAGCATCTTCCACGGTAAAAGAGTTTCTTCAAACTCCATGACTCCCAGCTTTGCTTTCTGAATGACATTTTAGATCTCAATCTTTAAAAGTCTGCTTTATAACTCCAAGGTTACTGTTTATACTGTCCACCTCTTGAACAGGACACATGTGCACCAACGTACTCTGCAAAAGAGGAGGGCACTGCACATACAAATGTAATTATTTAGATTTATATCCTATACACGCTTCCTTGGGAGTCAGCACCATTGAACCCAAGTGTCCGACTAAAGTTTCCTCAGATTGTGCTGCCCAGCAGTAGTTCTGCTTAGTTCCAGCAGTGTTTCATGACCAGGTCAATTGGCCACTGAGGCTTCTCGTGCTGGGCGAGGAGGGGCCAGAGGACAGCCCCGGTGGAGCGGAGCAGGCTGGGCTGCCTCACCTCTCCGTCTGATGCAGCCAGGCGGAATGGCTGCTAACAGATCTCTGGATGCTCCCTTTTGTTTTGAGGAAGAAGGCGACTAAACCAAGCCAGTGCCAGAGTGACTAATCCATAACTTCTTCATCCCACTCACTTCAACAACTGCTTTAGGTCTGCATGGAGATCCTCAATACGTACTTGACAAAAGCATTTGAGCAGAAGGATGACAGAATCCCGTGGGGGAGCCTCAAGTATCTCATTGGAGAGGTAAGCAAGCGTGGGCGAGCTCAGTTGCTCTGGAGGACAAAAAGCGGTTTGCAAGGTGGAAATATGGAAGTGCCTTCTACTGCTAGGAGTCAGACTATTACGCCTGTCTAGTCTGGTGTTTTATTTTTATTATTTATTATTACTATTATATCACACCTTTTCCCCTCTCGCAAGGAGCTCAAGGTGGCTTACATGATCCTCCTCCTCTCCATTTTATCCTCACAACAGCCCTGTGAGGTAGGTTAGGCTGAGAGTCAGTGACTGGCCCGAAGGCACCCAGTGAGCTTCATGGCTAAGTGGGGACTAGAACCCGGATCTCCTGAGTCCCAGTCCAGCACTCTCACCACTACATCGCACTGACTCTAGTGTTGTCTGCTCCAGGGATGCGGAACCTCAGGCCTGGCCGCCAAATCCATGGCCCTCCAGTATTCCTCAGGTGGCCGCACCCTTTCCCCCCCAATCACCAATCATTTGGTGGTTTCCTGGCATTTGTGCAGTTTTTTCCAGTTCTAAAAGGCTTAGTTCCTGGCAGTAAGAGCTTTCTGCTAAAATATGCTGGTATTTTTGCTCCCCCCTTGTTCCATCAGCCCCACCCACCCCTGGAATGTGGCCCCTGAAAGCTTCTCAATGGAGTTTGGCCCCTAGGCTGTGAGACATTCTGCACCCCTAGTCTGCTCTGTTTGGCAGAGGCTCTCAAAGGTCCCAGGCAGAGGGTTCCCCCCACCCCACCCCCACCCCCGCTACCCTTTTATGGAGATGGCAGGATTTGGACCCATCGCTGTCTACATGCAAAGCATGTGCTCTGCTGCTGAGCTGTTGCCACTGAAAGGGAGCGTGCCAGGGCACTGTCTGTTTCATGTACCAAGGAATACAGGGAGTGATGCAGCTTCTTCCCTAAAGACTCGCCTCACCCATTTGCAGGTGATGTACGGTGGACGGGCCATTGACAGCTTTGATCGACGCATCCTGAGCATCTACATGGACGAGTATCTGGGGGATTTTATATTTGACACTTTCCAGCCCTTCCATTTTTTCCATGATGAGGATGTTGACTATAGAATCCCCGAAGGGAATTCGAAGGATGAGTTTGTTGGTAAGCAAGGCTTCTTTGTATCTTGGCTTTCAAATTTATTTTTACTGCCTTGACTCCAAGATCCTTTTTCTTTCTCTGTGGTAGACACTTGGTGCCTACCCTGATCAGATTTTGATTTTCCCAAGGGACAAGCCTGCAGGGAGGTTCTGTGCGAGCCCCACTGAAATGAATGGAAGCTGCTATAGAGCACTACAATGTGCGTACGCAGCTTCCATTCATTTCAGTGGGGCTCGCACAGAACCTCCCTGCAGGATTGTCCCTTCGGAAAATAAACGTCTCCCTCTATACCAGGGGTGGGGAGCCTGAGGATCTAACTCCATTTTGGAGAAGCTCTTGTGGGTTGGATTCCAGTTGTAGGCAGGGCCAAAAATACCAGATGCTGGCATATTTTAGCTTACAGCTCTCGCTGCCAGTAACTGAAGCTTAGGAGAGGCGCCGCATGGCGACCTTTTAGAATAGGGGAAAAACTGTGCAACAGCCAGGAAGCTGCGCAACAATTAGTGGTCGGGGCCAGGGGAAGGGGTGTGTGGCCTTCTGGAGGACCCCAAGGGGCCAGATGAAGACGCCTGGAGGGTCTGGAATTAGCTTCCAGGCCCGAGGTCTACACCCTGCTTTATACCCGCCTCCCAGGCCACTGCAATCTTGGGGGGGGGGGCTCTATTGTCCATGCCATGTCCTGTGGATCTCCATTTAGTGACAACACAGAGATGGGGCTTCTCTGCAGTGGCACCCACCCTGTGGAATGATCCCCCATCTGAAATATGTCAGGCCTGTTGAAAACGTAACTATTTACTTTGGCTTTCCCTAGCCTGATAGTATTGTGTGTGTCCTTTGTTTTGGTTTGTTTTTATTCTTTATATTGTAAATAAATAAATCAAGGTGTGGCACGTGCTGACTAGAGAGATGCAACGGCCCTTAATTTTGCACTTCTCCAAAAACCTTTTAAGGTTCTTCTCTTTCTGTCAAGTTTCTCCTTTAGCACTCCTGTTCTTCCTTCTTTAAGGCTCTTGTATTATTTCTTCCATCATTGCTTACTGGTTACCTAAAATAAAGAAGGGCTACACAGGGTGTTCTACAGTGTATTGAAGCTCCTTAGGAGGCAAAAAATATGCGTATGTTTTAGATCAGTGTTCTCCAACTTGCTCGGAGTTGTAGGCCAAAAACATCTGGGGACCCAAGGTTGGAGAACACCGTTTTAGGTAACGAAAATATACTCTTCACAGAAGTGAACCTGGCTTCCACATCTTAATCCCCCCCCGCCTCCCCCTTTCCTTTTGTATCTTCATTTCGCAGAAGAGATAGAGTCCCTTCCACTTGCTAACACGCCAGAGGTGTTTGGCCTTCATCCGAATGCCGAAATTGGATACTACACGCAGGCAGCTCGGGACATGTGGTCACACCTTTTGGAGCTGCAGCCTCAAACTGGTATGGTTCTCAGCCACTTTGAACGAAGCCTTTCCCTTCCATAAAACATTTAGGGCTGTTGAAAGTCTCAGAAAACTGAAGGGAAGGACCTAGCTTAGAAAGCCTCAGCTAAATCTCTAGCTAAAAGGATCAGGTATCAGGTCATGTGAAAGACCTCTTTCTGCCAGAGACCCTGTTGGAGAGCTGCTGTTATCCTTTGAACACCTACAAATCCATGTTTACGAAGCTGTTTGCAAAGTCGCCAACCCACATTAGGTGTTTTTCATGCATTTAGTGGTGCATGAAAAACATCCACATTTCCTCTCTTCCAAAAAAGACACACCAATTCTCTGGTGGGTGTGGCGGAGGCCTCGAGAACATTGGGTTATCTCCTCCCATCAGTCAGGAAGGCAGGGATCATGTGATCTTGGAGCTCAACCTCGTTTCCTTCCCTGCCTTTGCCCAGGACAGGTCTCTTTGGAAGACAAAGTGAGTGATTCTAATCCAGCTGAGAACTTTTTGGGTTAATCCAAAATACAGGTGTGCTACAAACGACAACTAATTTTAAACTTGTTTCTCTATCATGACTCCCCCCTCCCAGGAATTCTGGAAAGCGTAGTTTCATGAGACAATGGATTTTTAAAACTAGAACATTCTCAGCACCCTCCCAAAAACTATAGTTTGCATGTTTAAAACATCTTATCAGTTTGTAAATGCAGTTGTAGCCATAGATTAATGTAAGGTTGTGAGAACACTTCCAAGAACATTTATTTTAAGACAGAGGATACTCTCATTTTAACGAACTTGATCATATGAACACAGAAATAATTAAAACACATTATGGGGCGATTAATCAGCATTAACTGATTTTGTGAATATCTCCAGATGGTTGAAGTGAATGAAGGATTAAGTGGTCCAAATTAAGTAGTCCTGCGAATGTGTCTTTAAAAGCAAGAAGCAGTGGTGTCAGTAATGTTTTGACAACAAAGAGAACTGAATTCGAGACGCTGTATTAATAAAGCCCAATAATCAAATATTTCTAATTATGCCATATTGGAGGTGCCCAATTAGACTGTTCTAATTTCTCTAAACTTAATTTATTTTAGGTGAATCTGGTACTGGGATAAGTCGAGATGAATACATTGGCCAGGTTGCGAAGGACATAGAAAACAAGATGCCCCAGATCTTTGATATTGATCAGATCAGAAAGAGCTTGGGAATTGACATTTCCCCAACAACAGTAGTGCTGCTACAGGAACTGGAACGCTTCAACAAACTCATGATTCGCATGTCCAAGTCACTGGCTGAACTGCAGAGGGTAAGCAAACCTGTTCAGAAAACGAAATCACCCTGCCACCCCCTGCTTCCTTTTGAGCTTCTTGAGAGACGTGTAACAAGCATTCTCTTATGATTCTCTCACCAGGCCTTGGCTGGTGAGGTTGGAATGAGCAATGAACTGGATGAGGTGGCCCGTGCACTCTTCAATGGGCAGATTCCAAACATCTGGAGAAAGCTGGCCCCTGACACGCTGAAAACACTTGGCAACTGGATGATTCATTTTAGGAACAGGTTTCTCCAGTACACATCATGGGTGAGTGCAAGGTGCCCTTAAAATGTCCTTAAAGTGGGGAAGGACCATAGCTCAGTGACAGGATATGTGCTTTGCATGCAGAAAGTCCCAGATGGTGAGAAAGACGCTGGAGAGCTGCTGCCACCAATACTGAGCTAAATGAACAAAAAGCTTGAGCTGGTGTAAGGCAGCTTCCTGCATTCCCTTCCCTTGGGGACCTCCGTGTCCACTAAGTCCATTATTTCCTGTCTGTAATGAGCAATGGGACACAAAGACTACAATCCAACTCCAGAGCTAGACACAGATAAACTCATTGATAGCAGTGAGCCTAAAACTGGACTGGATTGTGGCCATGGTACCTTGACCTGGGAAAGATTCAACCTATTTTGCTTTTGTGTTTTCAGATTGAGGAGGGTGAACCAAGTGTCATGTGGTTGTCAGGACTGCATATCCCCGAGTCCTACCTTACTGCACTCGTTCAAGCAACCTGCAGGAAGAACAGCTGGCCTCTGGACCGCTCTACTTTGTATACCCAAGTGACCAAATACAGGACTGCAGAGGAGGTCACAGAACGTCCTGGACAAGGTAGGACCCCCCCCCCCCCCAGGGCTGCTCTTCTTGGAAAGCTTTTGGAAGTTCCCTTTGAAAAGGAATCTTGGTGTCTTGCAGTTGAGTCTGCAAGCTTGGAAGGATTGCTGGTTGCCTTTCAAAGTTATTCATTCAAAGGAACAAACCGTGACACCTCTCACTCTACAGGAGTGGTAACGTGCCCCATGCTGTCATTTTTCACTACAGCATTCAACAAAGCCTTTATTAAATAATACATTTGCGATCTCGAAGAATATTCAAAATAAAAGATGGCTTTTCAAGTGGATTCCCTCAGACATGGGATATGACTGTCTGTCTTGTCTTCATCAGGATGCTTTGTTTCCGGCTTGTACCTGGAAGGAGCAGACTGGGATCTTGAAAATGGATGCCTTATCAAGAGTAAGCCCAAAGTGCTGGTTGTCGATTTACCTATTCTGAAGATAATCCCCATCGAGGCTCATCGTCTCAAGTTACAGGTACAAGCTGCCAAGAGCAGGTTTTAAAATCTTTATTTAAACTGCAAACCACTTGGGATGGACTGATTCAAAGAATCCTCCCTCCTACACAACAGAGGTCATCTGTTTCCATATAGTCATGGCTGGCACACAATTTCAGACAGGATTCTGTGTGTTGTTTTTCCAAGCTGTCCCCCTTCATATTGGGACATATCCAGTAACTAGAATATGACCTTCCTTCCCTTTTCTGCCCACATTTCACCATTCCTAAATGCACTGAAACATTACAATTGGGAAATATTTCTCAATGTTCACTAAGAACATTGAGACCTGTCTCTGGTTTTTCTCAGGTTCCCTCTGCAATTCATTTTTTCATTTCATAAGCTCTTACTCCGCTAGATTCTGCTGTGTGGAGGAAAGAACCAACCTTTCAAATTTGCCTAGTAGTCAGCAAGCTTCATGTTTATAATCTGCGTAGTTATATTTTTTATGGGTGGTGGTCGTGGTAGTTTGTAGGCATGTATTAACACTTCGCTTTTATTGTTTGATTACCCATAGAACACCTTCCGGACCCCAGTGTACACAACGTCCATGCGGAGGAATGCGATGGGTGTTGGCTTGGTGTTTGAAGCTGATCTTTTTACCACAAGGCATATTTCTCATTGGGTACTACAAGGTGTTTGCCTCGCGTTGAATGCTGATTAGTGCCTATATCCAAAGGTGCTGCAGCTTTGCTACAAACTCTATTGAAGGGGGAAGATAAAGAAAAGCTGAACAAGGCAAAATATTGCATTATTCTTGCCACTGAAACCTTGCTTCCAGCTTCTGAAGACACCTATTGTAGGTAGACCTACTATTTTTTTAAAATTACCACTGCTTAGATTTTTACAAATATTTACATACTGCACTTTGTTTGAAATAAAACTTTTAGTGTGTTTAGCCAGCCAGATGTAAAGAGTTTTATTTCTTTGAAAAAAACCAATGAGAGGCTTAGAGCACCTTAAAATTAACAAATTTATTATGGCATAAATTTTATCCCATAATAGCAAGGTCAGAGGGAAATGAAATGTAGAAAGCACAGACAGTGACAATTATGGTGTTAGGGTGCAATCCTGTGCAGGTTTAGACAGAAAAAAGGCCTACAACTCCCAGCATGTCCCAGCCAAGCTGTAGGCCATTTTTTCTGTCTAAACCTGCACAGGATTGTGCCCTAACACATATATCAGAAGCCTGCTGACCACTGTGACACATACATGCTTCCAGGTTCCACCCAGAACATACCACAACATCCATTAGTTGTACTTCGGGTAGATGCATTGAAATTGATGGAACTTGATTAACAATTCCCACTGATTCCACTGCATCTATTCGAAGTATGATTAAGTCTGGATCTAACCCGTTGTCTGCATCCAAGGCCTAAGGTACAACCTCATCTGTTCAGACCTGAACAGACTCACAATTTAAGGATTTACATTGGGCATTTCTCAAACTACAGTACCTATCCAATGAAATGAAAAAACAAAAAACAGATCAACAAGGTCAGACTGGTACCCAGGAATAATTTACTGCATGACAGACTTAGAAGATAAAAGTGATAGAACACCACCACTTATAGGTGTCACTTATAGGTCCAAGCTAAAAACACTCAAACAAATAATCTATCAGCTACACCCCACCTTGGAACATGACCCTTCCCTCTCACAGGCCTGTGCTTACAAACAGCCGTCTCCCAAACCTAAAACAGTTACTCATGGGCAAGAACAGACCTTGTAACAGAGATACTGACACAGGAACCAAACCCTGCAATGAACCCAGATGCCAGCTGTCACCCTGTTATCTACTCTGGCAACACTATTACAGGACCTGATCAAGCCATCCGCAACATCAGGGGTTCATTCACTTCCTCATCTTGCAATGTGATATGTGTCCTCTGCCAGCAATGCTCTTCTGCATTCCACATGGGACAAGCAGGCCAGTCTCTATGCAAAATAATATATAGACACAAATCTAACATCAGAAACAGTAATATTCAAAAACTACTGAGGAAACATTTCAGCCTCCTAGGACTCTGTGTAGATGACCTTAAAGCAGCCTTTCCTGATCAAAGGCATTTAAGGCACAATGCCATGCATGTTTAGACAGAAAAAAGTCCTACTATTCCCAGCATGCCCCAGCCAGCCATGCTGGGAGTTGTAGGACTTTTTTTCTGTCTAAACATGCATACGATTGTGCCTTTATAAGGTTAGACTAGAATGAGAGAAACTGCTGAGTTACAATTCAGCTAGAGGTTCAATTCTATCTCCTACAGCTTAGATCAGGATAAAGGATTGTTGTGTGTTTTTTAAAGCACACTACATGTGTTATTTATTTATTACACTTAATATATACCTGGAGCTTAGAATAACACTGCATGCATCTGATGAAGCTGACTCTAATCCACAAAAGTTTATGCCATAATAAATTTGTTTGTTTAAGGTGCCATAGGATTCTTAGTTGTTTCTGCTGCAACAGAGTAAACATGGCTGCCTGGCTGGAAATTGATTTCTTTGAACATTCTTCCACCAACCATCCTCAGTGTTGATGCTGTGTAAGACTTCCAATCAAATCACACAAGAACTACCATATACTTGGTTTACAGGAATGTAAGAAAGTTTAAGAGCATTTTTAATTTCACAATGCACTTTCCCCAGCATCTTAAAAAGGATGCTCGCCACCATTATTGGACGCATGAATAAATAAGTAAGGGATCCACACCAGCGCTGGTTAATGCAATACATTAAAAATGGCATCTTGTTAAAAGTATATGCTTCTTTTAACATTCTTCAAGAAGAGCTTTAATGCATACTTAAAAATTAAAAGAAAAATCCCAACATGAAAGGAACACCACAAGACAAACATATCTCGGAAATCTGAGTGGGTTAGACCCTCCCAGGACACATCACGGTTAAGGAGTATAGGAAATGGGGCTGCCAGATAATACAGGATATTCCAATAAAGTGCAAGTAGTTAGGAATATATGTTAAGGGGCTACTGCAGTTCTGGGGATCCAAGGTGCAGACACAGCCTTTTCCTGAAAGTGAAGGCCTCTGCTTGCCTGGCTATGGCAGGAGATCTACTGGACGAGAGGCATGAGCAGGGTTGCCACTGAAAATATGGTATTTTCCATTTGTTGTCAGTGCTTTCTTGGTACAACGGAAAATTAATTTCAAATGGTTTAAGAGGTGGCTTTCGGAAGACAAAAGGAGGTATTTGAAATGACAAATTCCTCATGTAAGAAACTAGCCACTGGACCAATGAACTATCCAGATCTAGCTGTATTACTTATTCTGAAGTCCTAGAATGAAATAATAAGTTATTTTCAGTAGGTTAGCAAAAGGGCCAAGTTTGGAGTTAAAGGCACATTTTAAACTGAGCAACATTTTGAAAACTTTTTTTGCTGATGGCAGAACATCAGCTTTCCATCCTGGCCATACTAGTCTAAGAGGTTGGTTTTATACTGTTGGGTGGTACCAGTTATTTATTTATTTTTATCAGTGACTCAAACTAGATAGCACTGGGGGGTTTGGCTCTCTGCCCTGATTAGACCTCTGAGGGGAATAATCACTTTATGAAAAGTCACAGTATCAATGACTTCCTGATTTATTTTTTAACCAGCAGATTATGAAGTGTAAAAAATTCAAATTTGTTTTATGCTGTGGACTTGGGACTGTTTACAGCCTTAAACAGGGGATGGAAAGTTTTAGAATGGAAGGCTTTCCTGTTTCATCCAGTGCATGGCCATAATTAGATTTAATAATGAGCCTCCATGGTATGTCTGTAGAGTAACAGAGATGTGTCTGCACTCCTTGTTGGACACAACCAAAATGGAAGAAATCGTCCCAAGAAAAGGCACATACCTCTGCCTCGGTATGCCAGTTATACAAACCGCCCAACTTACACTAGTTTCCAGAAGCCAGACAGACAGACAGAAGGACCAGCCTGACCTGCAGGAGTACATTGGCATCCCCAGTTAATGATCTAGAGCTCTATTCTCCGTATCAAGTAGACAACACAGCAGCTCACGCTGTATTTACACAATTGTGGGGTTTGCTCCTCATGGCCTGCTATCTCCCCTTTCTGCTCTCCTGCCCCCAAGGAAACAGCAGATTGCCATGATGGGAGACTATTCCGAATATTGAACAAAGGACACAAAACAAGATCAGGCAGGGTTAATAAAATAGAGTTTGTTGGGATTTTAGTAGTTCTAGATAAAAACGTAACAGAAAATATGAACACTGCGATCAGGACCACGTGATGGAGGTAGGGGGAGGCTCACTCAGCTGGTCTTTCTTCACACACAGGCATCTGCACGGTGGTCAGCGTTGCCCTACCCCGCAAAAAGAAGAATTTGTCATGACTGTGTGAAGTGATACATACAGGGGAGGCTTGAACCATTAACAGCCAATACACAGTGCTGCAAGGCTATCATTAGGAGGCTATCTGATTCCATCATTACTATGGATTAATAATGCAGACTGTTGCCTGGGCATTCGCCCACAATTGCGCTTAGAATAAATGAAGGAGCATCAGAAGCAAGCAGTCAGGCAGACACCTGAGTTTGGCCACAGCGTTTCATTAAGTAGATACTCTGCAATATGAACACAGTCATATTGGGGTTCCATTGAAGGAAGTTGCTAGTGATGGAAAGAATTTGGCATGCGTGGGGGCATTCGAGAGAGGGAGAAACAAAAATTTACTGCAGATGCGATTAACCCTATTTGTGATCACAGTGCATAAGAGAGTCACCTCCAAACAGTTCTGCTTAAACAGTTCTATCCGTCCCTGAATGCTTTCGGACCACTTTGCTCCCATTCACCTGATCCACAGCTAGTGTCTCAACCTCTGGCTGAGCTTGGGGCGGAGTGACGTGGTGGATTCGATGGGCCACGCCAACGTGGGCCTTGTGCTGCTTCTCCCGTGCTGGGCTGTGCGGCTCTGCGGAAGTGCGCTCCGAAGGAATCGGTGGGATGACTAAAGGCCTCTCTTTGAGAAGGTGGATCTCGGCAGTTTCCCTGGCCAGTAAAAAGGGAGTAGGATCAGGCATAGCGTCGACAGGCTCCCGTAACAGCAGCTTGCGGCTATCCGATCCTAATCTGTAGGCCTCTTCGAATTCGGGATTGAGTGGGGTGGACAGACTCTTCTTCATCCTACGCCGTGGAGTCTCTGGGAGTTTATCTTTGGGAGGGGCTGGTTTGTAGCTGGACATCACGGGGCTTCCAGAGGGAGAGCTGTCCGAAGTCCCGCTTGCACTCATGAGCTTTTTCTTTGTTGCATGCAGCTGCGAGGTGAGGTACGCAATCGTGCTGGCCCGCTGCTCCAGTTCGCTTGACAGCATGTTTAACTTGTGGCTTTTCATTTTCAGCTCTTCCAAATACTTCTTTTCCCTTTCCTTGATGGTGTTCTCGAGCACCATTATCATTGCATTCTTCTGCTCCAATTCCTTTAATAACTCATTGTTTTCAGCCTCTTTCACTTTAAGCTGGGCCTCGAGTTCTTCACATTTTCTTTTGAGTTCTTCACTTCTTGAAGTCCCACTTTCTGAAAGAGCAGGCAGAGAAAGAGTTTTACACTAGGTACAATCAAGTATGCCCACTAAGCAACATGGCTCCTCTCAGTAAAGCTGACTAAGGTAAGAATCAAGGGACACCCTAGAGGGAGGAGAAAAGTTCTCCTCTTTCCTAACTTTAAAAAGCAGTGCAGGTCCCCTTCAACCATTTTGGAACAGAATGGAGAATCTGGGCAGAAAGTGACTAAAATGTCCTCTATGCTCCCAAATTCTCATCATGTTTTCAAGGCATGAGAATTCCCCAGGCTTTAGTAATAGAGTCTGAGAGCTCTCAAAATGCCAGTACACCCGAGTTCCTCATAGAGTTGGAAGGGGCCTACAAGGCCATCGAGTCCAACCCCCTGCTCAATGCAGGAAACTAGAGGAGGGGTCTCCCATCCAAGTAATAACCAGGCCTGACCCTGCTTAGCTTTCCACACTCAAACTGAGCCAGCGTGAAGCAGTGCAGAGAGGTGTAGGACCTGGGCAGCAGCTCAGAAAGTGATAGGAGGCGAGTGGATATACTTAGGCTTCTAGGCTGGGGAGCAACATGGAAGGTAAAGCGTACAGAGGAGGATTTTGTGAAGTTTAAGGGACATAATAGGTAAATTTGAGAGGGTTAGATGAAAGAGCTTGATGCAAGAACAACTGCATTCCCTGAAAGGCTCTCGAAGTTTCACTATGTCTGGGAAGGGGCTGCTTGTCCCCAACCCACATTTATAATGAGATATAGACCAAGACACTATCTATTTTTACAACCTCGGAAATCAATCAATCAATCAATCAATCAATTCAGCAATTAATTATTAAATGAAAGTTGATGCAATCCACAACTATAAAAGCACAAAAACACAACAACAGAGGAAATAGGCAGCATCCAACCAATTAAAACCCTTTCAGCAACAGATCAACAACACCAGCGTCTCCTCCCCCATGTTCCATGTTGAGATCCCTCACCTGTTGAGTCTGAACTTTTGAGAGTCAACTCATATGTCAGATCTGAAAAACATACATAGTTAGGAAATGGCAGAAAGCTTATCCTCATGTAAAAGTTATTATTTATTTATTATTACATTTTTATAGAGAGTTAAGGTTTTTTAAAGTTATATAGAGAACATTCCCATATATATAAATATTTTTTAAAAATCAGTGCTTCATAGTCTTGCATCTCATGGAGTTGGGTGATAGATCTCAGCACCCAGACCTTTATTTTACTTATGTATTAAATATTTGAATCCCACCTTTCCGTAAAACACTCAAAGCTGGTTTACACACACAAAAAAGGCAGGCAAAACAACCAAAAGTAAATTCTTCAGACTGCTCCAATTTATCAGCCTGAAGACCTTTCTGAAAAGCCAGGGTTTAGACATATGCGGAAAAGGCTAGCAGTGAGGTAGATGGGCAGAGCTCTTTGGGGAGGGTGTTGCAAATTAGCTGCTGTCTCAAAAGCTTTACACTGCAATGGCATCGGCCTCTCTTATATGGCTGCTCTAAGGAGTCACAAAGAAATACACATGAAGTGCCCTGAAGCATGCATTGCAATCTTGAGCAATTGGATTACTGAAAACCAGAGGGAGTCTCCAGCTGTGTTGGAACCATCGGGTCTGTCTGCATACCACTTCCGTGCCAGAAGAACTGCCAAGGGGAAAACAGTTCCAAGATGTTCGGGGCAAGAGCAGAAAATGCACCAAGCAGAACAAAGTGAAGTCACTTCCAGGCTGGAAAGAGAAAGGGGGTGGGATGCGCCTGACTTGTGTCTCGCTACCTGTACAGTGTTGCTGCAGCCGTCGAATCTCAGCATGCAGCCCCTTGAGCGTGTCGGCATGCTGCCGCTGGAGGAAGAGAAGATTCTTCTGGGCACTGTGCAGCTGGTTCTCCAGGTTCGATGCTGCCATCCTGATATCCGTTGAATCTGCTGGGGGAGGGAATACAGCTCCATCAGTTTCCTGGAGGCCAAATCTGGATATTTTCCCCTTGCACTTGGCAAGTCCAGAAAAAAGCTAGCAGGGTGGGCTTTTGATCAGTGCAGCCCCATTCCCTTTGCTAAAAGGCAGCACATCCCTGTTTACAGAGTGACAGAAAGCCTAGAATTTGGGATATTCTTCCAAGCTCTGCGATCACACACACCTTCCACTAGGGCTTGGATGTTGACAGCTGTGCAAATCTCAGTGCATTCAGGGCAGCACTGGGGGTGGGTGGGGAAGAGGACACCACCAGGTGTTCATTTGTTTGCTATTAACACATTTATAGGATTAGTGCCAGACAGACTTTAGGGCATTAATCCCTTTAGGAGACTCAAGCGGAAGGAGTTCTGAGAAAATGCAACAGTGTGTGCGTTTCCTGCTTGGTATGAGCTGCCAGTTGCCTCCCCGAGCTACATTTAGATAGATGCCATAATCCCTCGCAGACGGGAAAGCCCACCAGGATAAGCCAAGCTCTCAGAAACCCAAAGCAAACAAACATTCACAGAGCCAGCAAAAGCTGCAGGTGAGCAGCTCTGAACAGCACAGAACCCGGGTGCAGCGGGCGGGAAAGGAGCTCCCACCAGGGCCCTTGTTCCTTCTGTCTACCTGCAGGGAGGCAAGCTCAGAGCAAGTGAGCCGCCACAGTTGATATACAGCTCCTATTAACAGCAGCTTCTTGCCCTGGAGAGTAGGACAGAGCAGAGCCAAACACCTCTGTGGGGAGAACGTGTTCAGGACTACGGGGTATCTTAATGTAACGTCAGAATCACAGGGCACAATGGAAAACATACTCAAAAAGGAACATCTCCCACCAAACGACAGACCTGGAGTCAGCAGGGCCGGTGGCCAGGGTTTAGTTCGAGCCAAGACTGCTTGATGGAGGTCAGAAAACCTAGCCTGGGTCCTCGGGAACAGCTCTGGCTGAAAGGAAGCCTCAAACACAGGCTGGGGCAAAGGTAGGTATATAGCAGAGGGTGGCAAGCAGGCCTGAGTTCGAGGGCCTGCTCCACTGTCATGGACTCCTCACGTGGCATGACCATCTCTCAATCTCAGTTGTCCATTTGTAAAATGGAGGATAACAACCTATTGGGCTGCAGGGTGGCTGTGGGGATAGAATATTTATTTATTATTTCCTTCTATTTAAAATTATTATTTTTGGCTGCCTTTAAGGGTAAAATCCTCTCAAGGCAGCATATAAGATAGCCATACAAAACAAGTACAATACAATTCAATATATACATACTCATTAAAGGTTCAACAAAAACAGAGGTTACTGATTTTAAAAATCAATAAAAACGGAAGTTACCAATAAAACCAGCAATTGTAAAATATTTTGCACTGTAAAGGGGGGCTGCATAGATGTTAAATAGTCATAATAATAGGTTATGCTTACTAAAAGGTTGTGGTTTCTCTGACTGACCAGCTACGGAGTTTGGCTGGTTTCTTCCTAACTTAAGGAGACACTGTTTACCATCAAATGAAGGGATGACGCAAGCCAGGCCCCTTTTTGTCTGGACTATGACTGGCACTAGAGTCCACCCTCACATTAGGCTGGAATACTCTCCACTTCACACAGGTTAATTTATTGACACGTCTGGAAATTTTAAACCATCTTGCTGCACAGCATAAAAGCGGAGCTGAGAAAAATGGCCAAGTCTGGGGCCATTCAGAAACTGTTTTTTATTTCTGAAGCACAGAGGAGGGCGTTCGAGGGTGACCAGACAGATGACACCAAAGACAATTCTGCCTCTTATCACAGCTCCCGTTCTGCCGAGAGGAGACATTAATGGCACCAGAAGGCCAGTCTAGACAGAAATAAAACACTGAGGTGCTGATGATCAGTTGTACAATATGTTATAAACACGAGTGTAAGAGACACCCTCCTCCCCCTTATGTTTCTTCCCCATTTCTGCATGGGGAAAATTAAGAGCAAACAGTATTTTGGACTTTGTGGGACATTTTGGAGCACTGCACTTGCGTGCATGCACTTCTAATGCGTATTCTGTGATGAACACACGAAACTGCCCTCCACGGGCTCAAAGCACTGGTCCATCTGGCTCAGCAGTATTCACGCTGACTGGCAGCAGCACTCCAGGGGTCGGGAAGAGAGAGGTCCCTCCCATCACCTGCTAGCCGCTCCATACCAAGGACCAAATGTGGGAATTTCTGCATGCAAACATGTGTGCTCTGCCACTGGATATGGTCTCTCCTGTGTGATGAGCTTTAGTGTGTTTTCTTTAACTAAGAACCTCACTACTTCTTTAAGACTTCACACAACCTCCCAAGTTCACCTGACCACCCAGACTGTTGAAAAGCCTCTTCAAGAGCTAGAACTAAAGTTCGTCGTTCTAATGAGTCCTTGGCAGTATTCATGTAATTGGAAAAAAATCAAGTGGGATAGAGGAAGCAAAGGAAGGCTGGAAGTCTACAATCCCATGGGAAGAGAGCACATAGTAGTGGAAACGAGAGTAGCAAGCTTTTGAGGAGGCCGTTTCCATGGAACAACGGAGCTTTCACACAATTTACAGCCAAAAGATCCCGGATTAGGTCTCCTCAACAGCGAGTCAGGGGAAAAGGGGAGATTCAAGAGTAATGAAGCTCTCCAGTGAAGATCTCCTAGCAAGGCAAAGACCCAACCCAAAGTTTTCTGGTGGAAGGAAGGATTCTCAGTTTCTGCAGCTGCCCAGTATCTTGAGAACACTTGTGTGAATTGACCAAACAGCCCAAACCAGCACAGAGCCCCAACGCAATGGCTGGGTTGAAGATGGCTGCTACCACTACCAAAACCTTCCTTTGTACCCAGACAGTTCAGTAAAGACCTGGGAAATACACAGGACAGAACCCACAAACAACCCTGGCATCCTTTCAAGCTTCAGATGCCTGAAGGCAGCCAATCGTCAGGGTTGAGCATAAGGCTTTGCTAAAGCACACACACACATGCACAAAAAACCCAATTAAGCAGTCTCCATCAAAGTACATGTTGAATGTACCAAGCCAAATGCATTCAAACTTTTTTTTTTTTAAAGGAGGCAGAGAAGCACTGGACTAATGGGATACGGCAGTGCCATCTCTGACTTGCTTTGAAGTGGCAATCCTCTCTAAAACCCGCAGGCCCAGGGGGGTCCTTTGCAAACAGACCATTCTGCTCCATTAGTGGCCTCAAAACCCTATCCTTTGCTAGCGCTGTGGAGACCTCTCGGCTACATTATCTCCCTCTCAAGCGAGTCAGCCTTGTCTGTACGGCATCACCTGATTCCTTAAGTGCTCACTGAATTCCCACTGAGCAGGAGACATAGCGGGAAAACGGTGCTCCTTTCCCAGGCATGGTATGACTTGCCCATCCAATCATCCCTCGAACTGAGCCCTTTGCACTTTGAAGGCAGAGGCGGGGAGAGGCTCTCAAGCCGTGGGGAGGGGGAAAGAATTTGTTCTACGCAAGTCGCATTATATTAATTTCAAATTCATTCACACAGGAATATGAAAGGCCCTCAGTGCCACACAATTACCTCTACAGCATCTTTAGTATATACCAGCATACACAAAGCTTTCTATGGCTCCACAAACATTCAGCCAACAAATGTGTTCTGTTCACTGTATGTCGATGGTCACATTGACACTGTGTCCGATGCCACTTGGGGGGCATGCGGGTGTCTGAATTTATTTCCTGTGTAGTAACGAAATAAAGGAGTTTAGTGTGTCAGGGCTCAGACCCCACCTCTGCCTCGTACTCAGTCTTTTGGGCAGGCGACTGGTCCTTTGCCATGCCTCCCACGGCAGCCATTTTGTGGTGGTGCCCAGGACAGTTTCTTAAATTGTTCAAATTGCCAAATGTGCCCATGGCCCAAAAATGTTGCCTACTCCTGCTCCAGATGTTCTCGGACTGCAACTCCCATCAGCCCTAGCCAAAGGTGAGGGATAATGGGAGTTGCATCTGGGGGGCCACAGGTTGCCCACCACCCCTGCCTTCTACCAAGTGGCACCTTTGACCCATCTAACCTAGTGCTGCCTACGTTGACCGGCACAAGCTCTCCCGGTCTCTCTCTGGGCTGGAGGCGTGAGAGAGCAAACCTTCTGCGTGCAGTGCAGGCACTCCATCACTGAGCTCTGGTCCCTCCCCATCCTCCTTTCTTGGCGATTGCATTTTTTGGGAGAGTGATCTGCAGGAAATACACACAAGAGAATTACCGTAATCATCCCATTTTTATCTGAGATAAAACTAGCTCTCCAGCACTCTGTAGTCACATCTTTATAACTTGGCCAAACAGTTAGAACTAGTTTCAGCCCTGCTTATGGATTCGCCCACCCACAAAAGCTTGGATCAAAGCATC
Organism: Shinisaurus crocodilurus; assembly: GCA_021292165.1. Taxonomy (NCBI): domain Eukaryota; kingdom Metazoa; phylum Chordata; class Lepidosauria; order Squamata; family Shinisauridae; genus Shinisaurus; species Shinisaurus crocodilurus. Next base: position 25,996,697 of record CM037890.1, read on the forward strand.
CCAGAAGATGCCAGTTGCTTCCTAAGCAAAATAGCAAATCCAATTTCGGGGGAATCGTCAGCTAAGAATTCCTTTTAAGAGCCTCCAAAATGCCCTGTTCATTCCCCACTTGGACATGACCCCTCTTTTCCTGTTAACCACAAGCCCCTAACATTGTACTAAAAACACAGATGGAAGACAAAAACCTCGTAGGCGGGAGACCTACAACTTCAGCATCTCAGATCATAAGGCAGGTGCCTTAACTGCAGCGCCTCCTAGCAAACATCGGAAATCTCCTCTCTCTCAGCTAGACTGTGAAATTATCAGGTGCCCAGGAAATCATTAACTGCCAACCTGCACAGGTATAACTCCACAGAGGTTAACCGAAGATTATTACCAAACTACAGCATAACCTTGGCATTTAAGTCAATATATGAGAGCGGTGCAGACAGACAAAGAGTTGTACTTGAATGCTTAAGACTTAAATGGATGGCGTTTCCTCCAATATTCCTACCAGGGAGGGGCCGTAGCTCAGGGGTAGAGCCCTTGCTTTGCACGCTGACGGTCCCATGTTCAATCCCCACCACTTCAAGGCCGGGCTCGGAAGGAATCCTGCCTGAAACCCTGGAGAGCCGCTGCTGCCGGTCAGTGTCAGCGATACCAGGCTAGACCGACCACGGCTCTGACTCCATGTAAGGCAGCTTCCTGTGTTCCTATCCCTCTTGTACAGTATCTCTTGCCAAACCAATCGTGCCACCCCCGGGCATATTTCCTCCCTTCCTTCCTTATAAGCCCCACTATCAAATTCTCAAGGACACAGGTAGGCAAATGAAACTTCCACTGGGGGAGAAGTGGGCAAAACATGATGGGATTACACACGCGTGGCAAGCTCAAAACCAAACAAGCTGCACACTGCATATACTCAGGGAAGCATTCAGCAGCCAAAGCAGCTAAGAAGCTTCTGGAGCGGTGGGTGAGGAACGGGCATTGTTGGGCTCCAGCCGCTGTTGGACTCCAGCCCCCACCAGCCCCCACATGACCAATGGTCAGGGATAATGGGAGATTGAGTCAACACTATCTAGAAGTTCGGACCTTGCAATAAACCAGTGATAACATAAGCGAACCCAGTGGGGCTATCCACCGCATCCAGGGCAAATATACCTGCGCATCATCGAATGTTGTGAATTTGATCACCTCCTTCAAGTGCCCAAAAGCCGCATACATCAGCCAAACAGGGCTATTTTTAAGGCAAATATTAAATGGGCACAAATTAGACAGCAAGCATAAGAACAGCATATAAGCATGTCAGTGAACACTATAAATGCCCTGGATGTACCATCAAGGACCTCAGGGTGACATTGAAATTGAAATCAGGGGCTCGCTTGGAACGTGAGACTACAGAGCAAGAGATGATAGAGAACTGATTGTGCTAATTAGGGACTCAATAGAGACTATGGTTTCCATGCACATTATAAAGACTATTACAGCACAATCCTGTGGCTCTTGGACAGCGTCGAGAGATGGCCATAGGATTTTTCAGAGTCCCAGCTCCGACCTCGGAAAATCGCTCCGAGGTTGATGGGACTCCAAACTCAGAGCCCCTTCCCCACCCCCGACCCACAGCCAGCACGGAAAGAACCGCGCTAGCTGAGGGTCTGAGGTGTCAAACGCGACCTCAGAGGTGGGGTCGCATTCAGAGGGGCAGGGAGGGGAGGAGAAAGGCGCCGTGATGACATGAAGTATCCTGGCAGTGCCGTAGCCTCCTTCCCTCCCGCTCTGAGGCGCCGCAGTTAGACAGCCGTCTAGTTGAGTTGCAGGGTGGGGGAAGCATGGAGCTGACCTTCGCCTCTGCACTCCTCCCGCCCCCCATAGGGTGCCTATGGGCCTCCCGACTGGACTGCATCCTCAGTGCACTTTGTGGCTGGTAACTTGCTTTAAGAGTGTGGAGTGCTTGCTGCAGTCCTACCTGCTTAACTGTCTTTTCTGACTCGGAGCCTCCAGTGCCACTTATAGCATCTGAAGAAGTGGGTTGTTGTAACCCATGAAAACTCATGCTAGTTTATTACAATATCTGAACTAAAACAGTCTATATGTGAGCTATACTTAAACCTTGGATTTATAAACAGAAGGCTAACACGGTTATTCTATAATAATACGAAGAAGGCCACTGGTTTTAAATTTCCACCCTTTTCTAGAGGGAGAAAGGAGGCGTTTCAAAAGGGGGTTAGTTCAGTCTGGTCAAGCTTGAAGCTGACTTAGAACTCTAAAATGCACCATGCAACATACTTATTTTTCTTCTCTCGCTGTCCGTCCCTCCCTGCTACCCTCATCTTTCTAAATGGTGCAACCCACCCCATATCTGAGGAGACAACCTGGCTGTCGGTCACAAGACCCACCAGTTCAAGACCAATGGATTAGTTAGCTTGCACTGATAGCAGGCAAAACCTAGCAGTCCGAGTTTACAAAATAGGGACTAACTAAGTCAGTTAAACTTTAGATTATTTGTCAAGTGTGGCCCAATAATGTACACTGACAGAAGCGCTTGTCGCAAGCCAGTTCCACCAAAATCCTATAAACCAGTGTTCTCCAACCTTGGGTCCCCAGATGTTTTTGGCCTACAACTCCCAGCATGCCCCAGGCCTCTGGGGACCCAAGGTTGGAGAACACTGCTATAAACCAATAGCAAACTCATTCTCCAAATGCCAGTCTTACATAGCCAAAACCACCCCCATCCACGCAGCAGAAGGAGGGATCAGCAGGCTTGGGGTTTATAGAAGTGTGTGTGTGTGTGTGTGTATATAAACACTTTAGGGGAAAAAAATCCTAAAGTGGGGGGAGTAGATAATAAATAAACCCTGAACAGGAGCACTCCACAGTGGTACATTTTGTTGGAGATCGCCCTTGCCCTTCTAGCCATGGCCGCACTGAAAAGGAACAAAGAGGAAGAAACATACCTGCCCCACTGAATAATGGCGGCCAGGTTCTCTTCCATCTCACAGGGTGCCTGTTGGGTGTGTGTGTGTGTGTGTATGCGAGCGGGGTGGGTGGGGATAACAGCACTTGCTCTTACAGGGTTGCTGCTTTTTCCAAGTACCCCCGGAGGGTCTTTCATTCCATTTTTGAACTAAATAAACTGAAAGGAACGCAGGCATGAAGAACACATTCATGCCTCCAGTTTATAACGCTCCACTGATAATTCTGAGCTCCACTGATAATTCTGAAACCTGGCATCTTACAAACTTTTGCATTTTTAAATTAAAGAAGAGCAGGGCTTGAAAAATCCCAGGCACCCGGTCACATCTGGCACCCAAAAATTAGGTCTGGTGCTTCCAGTGTATAGGTAGTCTCCCAAAAAATAGAACCATCGCTTTAAGAAGCTTGGTGAGCTCGTGTTCTTTTCAGAAGATTAGAAAATCTTCTGAAAGTGATTGTTCTCTATTTTAAAATCATATAGCTTGTTTTATGAAGTGCACATATTCCCACTCCCAATTTTCCAGAAGGGCTGCACTAGTCTCCCTTCAGCCGACCTCTGAATGTCTCAGGTCTTAATATTGCTGTGGAGTTATTTTTAGTTACTGTGACAAGTCAACGATGGAGCGGCAAAGAACGAACAATTAAGAGGAGACCGACTACTGCAGCCAAGAGTAATGCCCCGAGACGCTCAGAAAATGAGCTGAGATGAGCAACAGAGTACATGCTTTTCTCCTTTCCCCAGACACTTTCTGGAAATCTAACTCAATTAGCATAAAAACAAGGAAGAATAAAAGCCAGAGAGAGGGATGCCTTGCCATGGGCCAACTCCGTAGGCACCTTAACCAATTTAATATAGCTCATACTGGGGGGCAACCACCATTTTATACAAGGGACGGCCAAAGCGCCAAAGCCCAGGAGAACATCAAACCTTCACATGACCCAACGCAGCAGTACTAGTCAATCTGGGTGGCATCCTAATCCACCTCTGGCCTGCTACTCTTGAGGGCTGCAGCCGAGTGCCTCACATCTGCTGATTGCGGTGGCTGTCAATGCCAGAGCATCTCCCTAATGATGTTGCGCACTGATGCAAGCAAGTGCAGCATCTAACAAGCTGCTGGGACCGAGGCTGGGCTACACACACATCAGAAAGATGTGGTATCATCCTGAGGTGGTAAAAGTGGACTGTATCACTTCAAACCGCAGGTGAGTACTACACCATTTTATGCTCCTCTATGTTAAAAAATAAAAAAAATAAAAATCTCCCTGCAAATGCAAAAATAGTACACCAGGGAGAAAGATCCTAACCCAGGTCTATCTCCATTGTGCTACATTTCTACTTGCAGAGAAGCTTTTTTCCCCATTCTTCAGGAAGCGACCAAACTGTAATCCTATGTCTGCAGTCTGTCCTGCCATCTTCTGCTTCATTCTGCTGTCAAATGTACAGCAGCCAAGACCACCAACAAAAACGTACAAGAGCAACACATACCTTCTCCCACCAGGCTCCCTCAGAGCGAGTCTACACATTACGCAGACTGAGGTGGTGGAATTCTGAACTGTACCACTTCAGGCGGCAGGTGAAGCATATGTCACATTTGGGGGGCGGGGGCAGAAACACTCCCCACACAAACTGGAAAAAAAAAGAATGTTTTTGGCACTCTAAGCATTTCAGCAAGCATATAGCTATTGGGAGAGGGAGAAAACCTCCCTGTATATAGCATGCATGGTTTTAAGATGCTTTTATGTTTTTACTGTGATTAAAATGAAGACCAGCACATAATTATTTTTAAACAAGCACAGACAATTACATGCAGAAGGAGTTTTTGTTTTAACATGGGAGAGCGTTCATTAAAATACGACATCCTTACCTGCAGCCTAAAGTGGTACTATTTATAATTCTACCAACTCATCCTGCATAATATGTGCTCCTGTCTCTCCCCCAATACTCACATCCCCAAGAAATATTAAAACCTTCTTTACAGAAATGGCCCTCTTTGCCTGTGGATTAGCCAGCCAATTTTTTTCATACTTCTCAAGTGTGTGTGTGTGTGTGTGTTTGTTTGAGAGAGAGAGAGAGAGAGAGAGAGAGAAATGGTCAGTTAAAACCAGCTTTCCCCAAGATGTGTCGGACTACACATTCTATCATCACCAGCCATCATGTTGGCAGATGTGGTGTTGGGTCTTGTAGTCTGACACATCTGGAGTGCACCAGGTTGGGGAAGCCTCGCTTAAATACACTCTTCTGAGCAGCTGAATACTGACACGGGAAGTTAAGACAGTGCTACATCCATAAGTGACTGAAATATAACACTTAGAAGTTATCACCAAAACCACACCAGAAAGGAGCCTTGCAGTCTGTACCCTATCTGCACAAAAGATTTCTGAAAATTTAATGTCAGATAGCTTTAGTCTACAGGCTCCAGAGATGCGGCAAAACTGCCCCACCCTCCACTTCATGCTTGCTAGCAGCCCTGAGTGGCTGAATTTTTAAAAGTATCTATTTATAGCCCACTTCAAACATCCTCTCCAGTGCAAGTTACAGTAAGTGAGTGCTTTGCTGAGTAAAGGAGAGAGATGCTCTCACTGTGAGCCATTTTCAGAGACGGGGAACAATCACACTCTTCGAGTCATATCTTCTGTTGAAAGAATAGGGTCACCTTCTGTTTACGCTGAATCAAGGTGTGCCAGTGATTTCCAAGGCTCTAGATGACTAGATGCGCAGGTGTTTGTTTTTTTACAAAACATATACTAAACTTCGGAGGAAGGATTTTCGTCAGGACCCTGGCAGGGGAGGAGAGGGTTAATTACCCTCCTCCACACCTAATGCAATCTGGATAGTTATCAACTCCCCCCCACCGGACCCCCCCCACCCAAAGCTGGTGGTATTTTCATTTTTTAAAACCTGCATCTTGTTTGGCTCTGAGGCTTCCGAATGCAAACACTTGTGATCTTACATCAAAATGTTGTTGGTGGCCTCTGGTGCTGCATCTTTTCTAAATTTAAATTGCTTCACGGAGCTCATAATAAGGATGCTGAAAGGAAGAAAAATGGGTAGCAAGCCAAGTCCGCAAATACTTGTACAGACATAGGGCACCGTCTGCTGTGATCTTGTACAGCTCCCATGCATTTCAAAGGGGGGTTGTTCAGGAGAACCTCTTAAAAAGCACCTCCCTGAAACTGGCGATGAAAACTGAAGACACGGCTTAATGGGGGCAACAGCGTGTATTGCTTCTTCATAAGCAAACAGTGAGTTTTCAAGCATTTGAGTTGTTTCCAACCAAATGCCTTGGGCTGCAGTCTCAAGCCCTGAAATCAGCATACTTCCTCCCAAGGAAACATGGTCAGGGTCAGGCCCTTGGTTATTCCAGGCTGGAAGCAGGTAGTATTTTTTTTCTGAGAGCGCCGAGTTGACTGTAGCAAGCACACTCATCCCACTATCATCCTCCGCTACTTGCAATTTTGGGCAGCTGCTTCAGGACTCCGCAAAACCTGTTTGTCCAGTTCAACTAAGAAATAAGGGAGTGCACCATGGGTGGGTGGGGCGGAGAAGGGGTCTCCGATGAACCACTAGTAAACTCTTACTGTCTGTCCCCCCCAGCATAAAACGCCTTCCCCACTTTTGCACAAACTCGCTGTGGCCATGGCACGCGAGGCCGACACATCTTTGTGTGTTTATGTTTTTAAAATGCTCTTACTCCTTTAAGAACATACGCTGAGCTGCTGCTGGATCAGACCAAGGACTCATCTTGTCCAGCATACCTTTTCCACAAGGGAGCAACTCACTGCTGCCACTGCACCCCTCGCCACTTGGACCCAAGCGCTACACCTCTTGTGCTCTGTCTCCAAAGCAGGCGGACATTCTGCTGCTAAGGCGGTGTGGCAACGGGCCACTTACTTACAGCATAGTGCGGACAAGGCCTTGGCGAGTGCCAAATTCCACTATAGGGCAAGAACAGACAGGCTCCAACAACCCACTAGGGCTACGTCACCCTGTGTGTTTGGCTTACTCTCCCACTGAGGTGAAAAACTTCTTCAGCAGTAGAAACTCAATCCCTGCAACAATGCTGAGAACTAGAAACTTACTCCTTTCTTAAATCATAAGTTTGTGTTCTTAAGAATCTAAGGAAAGTACACCGCATACAAATGTTCACATCAATTACTGCCACATCCCTGTGCAGATAAATATACTGTATCATCAATACAAAGTTGTGTTTGTATTCTTTTCCAAGTTACATTAGAAATCAAAGTGCAAGAGGCAGCCAGGCAATGGGGTTCCTTTAAAGTTTCTTCGACATATGCCATCTGTACAAGTGAATCAACAAGTTCTACTTACAGAGCTACGGGGGGGGGGGGGGGTGTTTAACAAAGGACAACCTGTCTTGCTTAGCCCCACCCAAGTCTATGGACTACGCTATCCAACACCCACTGTAGCAGAAAGGGCTTGAAGAAGAATTCAATTGGGAAAATATTCCAGCCATCCAGGGTCGAGAGTCCTGAAAAGGCAGATATGTTAGTAAGACACAGCAGGAGTATTGCTGCAATATGATGTCTTTAAACTGTGTGCTGCAGTAAAGCAGGGGAGACAAAAATCCTGCAAGAGGAACAAGTTATCAAAGTTAAGCCTCAAGTCATTTCAGAAATCTTTACCTCTTCTTTGAATTATTAAAGGGAGACCAAGGAGACATTGCAATAGTCTATAATAGTGGTGGTAGTTTCTGTTCTAGTTAACAAAATCCAACTACTCTCCTACAGCATCAAATTTACTGAACAAGCCACCTGAGTCCCTAATCTTACAGAGCAATGACACACACCACATGTGCTCATGCTAAACACACACACACACACAATTAATCACCGACTGAAATATTGCTAACGGCAAGCAACAAGCAATATCTTCTAGCATCACTCCCTGCTCCGCCCCCCCCTAAAACTGGTTTTATACTTAAATACGAGAAATCTCATCACTTAAAAAATCTGCATCCACATTTACTTCCAGGTTCAAGTCTTTAATGCTATAAGAAATATTTCCCTTAGCTCAATTTTCTAACTTTCTGTAACTTTGCGTACTTTAACCATGTACTATAATGACAGACTACATGTGTTGCCTTTAACAAACCCCGAAGACAGTTTTATTCATCTGTTATTCTAATGCTTTGTATATTCTACAGTCTTCAGAAGTAGCAGATTCCAATATTAGCCAGTTGACAAGAATGAAATCTGGAGGCTGTTGTTTCTACCCATCCATCACAAGGGATTTTGTGCTATTCGGTACTTCTTAACAGCAATATTCTACTTTACACAATAAAATATCAATTGAACCGGTTACAAAGTAACTTTAAAACACAAAAAAGAAACAACTATTCAAAACTTGTATTCAGAATTCACAAACTAGCACTGTTTTAGATGTTGCCATGATTTCTGTATAAAATGTATAAAGGGTTAGCAGTTGTAAAAATTATTAGGAAGCTGGACAAATCTGTTTGCTAATATGCTTAATTTTACTCATTCTTGTATGCAGATAACCCCTCCCTCACCCTCAGATATGGCTGCCCCACCTTTTAAATTGTAAACAAACAGCAGCAAAGATTATGCCCAGACATCAAATCCCGCAAAACTCAAAGCGGACAGGGAGACACATTGCAATTTAAGCTAAAAATATAAATAAATAAGGTTGATCCAAACACACCACCTAATTTGATGCTCCAAATATATAAAATTAAGGTGGGAGGAGAGGGGAACAGCTGTAGACACAAAGATTTCCGCTAACCAGAAATAAGCTGACAATTTCTCTTACAAATCCACAATCCCACACAAGCACTCCCACGATCATCACTATGTATGTATAGTCAAACAAGAAATACTTAAGGGACGGGGGACACCGCCGCAAGCCCCACTGGAAAGCCACCGACAGCAATATTGAGAGGGACAATTCCTGCTGCGTAAGAACCGAGAGAAGCGCCTCTTGCTCAAGTATTGCACCCCGCCCCCCCCCCAAAAGCCAGCAGATCTCTTGGATCTCTTATGCACCTGCAATGCGGACAACCACCTTACAATCCGCCCTCAGACCCGCCACAGCCCCTCCGTACTTATTTCTTAGGCTACCTTTTCGAGCACACCACCGTGGCTTTAACCATGCACATCAATACATTTCATGTTTTCCAGCCGGCGGCAGCTCCAGCGATTAACAAAGACCCACCCGCCCTTATGTCCCACCTTCGGCTTAAGCTGAGGAAGGAAACACGCAGACCGTGGCCAGCCGGCTGGCAGGCTAGCTAGCTAGCTGGGAGGAACTCCATTTCCAGGGAGAAGCGGGGCTCGATTTGCTACCACTTCTTCCACAAGTGAGAAGAAAGCCGGCCGGGCTTGCGCCGCCGAGGTCGGAGCCCTCCCATCTCTCCTCTCCGATACGCGAGGGCTGCAACTGGAGGCGGTGACGGCGACCTCTTCTTTCCCTCCCCACCCGCAGTTCAAACGCAGCCCTGCCCTTCCGCAGCCTTCCTCTCTTTAAGCTGAAAGGGAAACCAGATCCAATGCCAATTCTCCCACGACAACCAGCAGCTTTATAGGGTTGAGTAATTTATATTTCCCAGATATAATACAACACTAAGTCCAGAGCCCGGGGGGGGGGACGACTTCACACTTGGATGAAATGATCGTGACTGAGTTAAACCAGCCTGTGGCTCGCGCTGGCTCAGCTTGTCTGAGCGTGGAAAGCCAAGCAGGGTCAGGCCTGGTTATTACTTGGATGGGAGACACACACACCCTCTAGTTTCCTGCACTGAGCAGGGGGTTGGACTCGATGGCCTTGTAGGCCCCTTCCAACTCTATGATCCTATGATATCCTATCCTCATGATAAATGAGTGGCGCTGCCGCCTCTGCCAGTGGGGGGCCACAGCCTTCCGAGAGGAAAGGGGCAGAGGGCCGGTCCGCTACCTCCCCTCTTCCCAGCTCTCCGCTGCCCCCAACGAACTCCAGAAGGAATCAAGACACTCACGCAGTGCTGAGGAGGGGAGGTGGCTGGAACGTGGTTACTGCAGAGACAACCGGCAGGAAAAGAAGCAGCCCGCCGCTTTTGCTCTCTGATCAGAGGGAGCCTAAGCCAGCCCTCCACTTTGGGTAGAGGTCCAAGTTGGGAGGAGATATTAGCCGGTAACCTTGAGGTGTGCAACTGCATCAACTAGATCAGTGTTCTCCAACCTTGGGTCCCCAGATGTGTTTGGCCTGCAACTCCCAGCATGCCCCAGCCAGCGTAGCTGGCTGGGGCATGCTGGGAGTTGTAGGCCAAACACATCTGGGGACCCAAGGTTGGAGAACACTGAACTAGATAGAATCAATCTGGTCCTCTCCTGACTTGGGATGTGTGTGGGGGGGGGGAGAGAGACAGAGGCCCTGTCACCTAGTGATCTGCACAGAAAGACCTGTCTGGGCCGGGGCTTGCCTCCCCTCTTCATGCCCTGCTTTTCTCCCATCTCATGGGAGGGGGGGGGGCAGATAGCTGCCTCATCCCTTCAAGGTAACTTCACTTCTTGGGTACAAAGGGATCGCCCTGTCATCTTCAAGGATAGGATACTTAGAGCCCCTCCCCGTTGAGGTTACAACATGCCAGAGCTATTGAGAGGAGATTGTCCATCCCCCCAGCCTTGGCACAATTCCCGCCTGTTAAGGGAGGGCGGCACGGCATGCACCCTCCCTCACCCCCTGCAAACTTATAGGAAAACACAAATACTGATTCCGCATATCGTGGGGGGGGGGGACTCCTGGGTATTCCCCCCCCCTGCCCCAACTATATAGAAAGAGCAACATTAAGTTCCTACTTCCCTCTAGGAAGGAAATGTCCAGACATTTCTCCTTCCCCAGGCAATACAGGATGCCCTCACCTCAAGTTTACAAAGAGAATTATTATTAATATTGAACCATCACTCTACATGGCATTTTACAGAGCATATAGAGAAGCCAAGCCTCTGCCCTGAAGAGTTTACAGTCAAGATGGGGGTGGGTGGTAGAAAGGCAATATAGGGAGAACAGGGGTGAGACAAGGAGAACAGGATGAATACGCACAGTGGTATCTCCACCTGTCCCATACAAGGGGCTGCCTTACCTGTAAGGATTTGATCCTCCCCGCCCCCTTAGAAAGACCACTCTCACAGATTTATGGTGTGGGGGGGGGCTCCCTCACCCCTTGAGGCCCTATATAAATCCATGAATGAGAAAAGATAATGCTACCCTCTTCCCCTTGTAGCTCTCCCTTTACATTTATGGCAGACAGAAGGATGAACTGCCTTGAGATCTGTTGAGGAGGACACCAAATATCAAAAGCAATGCCTGTTCCAGACCAAACCTTCAGAAACGGGGCTATGCTGCCCCTTTTGAACTCTGTGTACCTCTGCCCAGTTTGAATAGGAGGGTGTTCTTCTCATCTAAATAGCGGGGGTCTTCTAAAACCCCCCCCCCGACACATTTGGATTGTGCTGTGGTTCTCTCTCCTCAATATCCCTCTTGGAAGAGAACCCACTCCTCACTCCTATGAACCCTGTCTATATTGGGGCACAATGGCCAACATCAAGTGGGGTTCATTTTAGACCAAATTTGTGGCTGCCAAGCACAACGCTCCTTTTTCGAGAGCTGTATTGTGCCCTTGGGGAGGTCCCTTGGGGAGGTCCCTGGAGTGTACATTCTCCTCATCTGTATGGCAGGACACCCTCTCAAACAAACAAACTTCCAGAATGGTGCGAAGAAGCTCGCTGTTCCAAAATGTGTTGGGCTGCAATAAATTTTTGCCATTAGCACCTTTGAGAACTAATTTCTCTCTTCTTGCATTCTTTCCAAGAGTACATGTACTGTGTTGTCCCAGGGTGGAGTGGGAAGTTTAAAGTGGATGGATTCCTTTCCCCGAAATATTCATTTTTGGAGGAATACCCACTCCCCATTTATACTGAGGAAAAACTGGCCTGCCTAAGCCCCTCTCTGCATAGGTGAAAAAGCTCCCCCCAAGGTACAAGTGAGAATATGCGCCATATTTCCCTAAGGGATTATTAGGAGGGGGGTCTTCTCCTTCCTGTTCTTTTGGAGGAATACCCACCCACTCCTCGCTTCTATTGAGGAAGAACTGTCCTGCCTAATCACGCACACACACCCAATATGGGCAGGGGATCTTCTCACCTAGGTACGAGCAAGTATATGTCCCATATTTCAGGGGGGTGGGAAGAAGGAGCAAGTATATGTCCCATATTTCAGGGGGGTGGGAAGAAGGAGCAAGTATATGTCCCATATTTCAGGGGGGTGAGGAGAATACAGGCCTGTGGCTTACGCTGGCTCAGCTTGTCTGAGTGTGGAAAGCTAAGCAGGGTCAAGCCTGGTTATTACTTGGATGGGAGACCCCCTCCTCTAGCTTCCTGCATTGAGCAGGGGGTTGGACTCGATAGCCTTGTAGGCTCCTTCCAACTCTGTGATCTATGAAAGGAGCAAGTATATGTCCCATATTTCAGGGGGGTGGGGAGAAGCTGGTTGAAGCGTGTGGGTGGGGTCTCCACTCTCATGTTCCCTTTGGAGGAATGAATACCCAACACATTGACCCTTCCAATAGGGGGAGGGAGGATTAGAGCCCCCTACCCCCTTCATGGCAGGGAGAAGGCAGAACTGCTCTGACCCACTGAGGGGGGACGGGACACCCAATGTCAAAACGGGTGCCCATTCTGGGGGCTTCTCACCTGGGTATTTGGGGTGTGTGTGTTGATACACCTTACAGAAGGATTGAAGAAAAAGCTTCTCACCTCATGGGGGTCCTCCCCCCCCCAAGTGAAGGGGTGCCCCCCTTCTAATCCTTCTCTCTCAGTTGCTGCTGACTCAAGTACCTCAAGTAAACTGGGGTAGGGGTGTCAAGATCCCTTTGCCCCCCCCCTCCAATTGTTTCTGCGTGTGCGTGTGAAGGGGCGTGCGAGCCAGTCAGTGCCACAGACCCCCCTCCCCCTGCCCTCTCAGCGCGGTGCATGCTGGGAAGAACGCGAGGGGGCAATCGGGGGGAGGGCTTCTCATACTCACCCGCCGCCGCGGCTGCTCCCCCCGCCCCACTCCAGTCCTGAGGGGGGGAGGGAGGCGCTGCTCCCCGGTGGGAGCGAGGAGGAGGGAGGGAGGGAGGAGGAGGAGGAGGGGGACGGGGGGTGACGTCGAGGGCAAGGGAACTGCGCAGGCGCGGAGGCTCAGGTGCAGCCGCGGCAAAAACAGCAGCTGCGTTGCCACGGCAACGAGATCGGCGCTTCTAGTTCTACCGGCCTCGGTTGTTGGGTGGTGTTCCCCCCCTCCGTTCTTTCTTGCTAGAAAGCTCCGCCCACCTGGCCCGGACAGGGGCGGGGGGGGAGGAGGGAAGGGGCGGGGCCTCCGCGGCGTTGCCTGTGAACCAGGACAGGCGGAAATCTGACCGGTGCAGCTCCGGGAATAAGTACCAGTTACCTGAGTTCAGGTAAGTCTCATTGAACTTAATGGAACTTACTGCCGAGTAGAAATATACAGGATGGCAGTGTTATTAAAATATTAAAGGGGGAATATGAAAAGAAAGCTGTAAATGAATCAAAAAGACCTTTCTTCTATATAAGAACAATATCATAGGCAGGAAAGGAAAACAGCAGTAAATGTACAAAAGACAAAACGATACATTAATGAGCATAGTCATTATACATTCATCAGTTTTCGTAAATGATGCTCCCCCAAATTTATTTATTTATTTGTTTACATTTCTATACCACCCAATAGCTGAAGCTCTCTAAATATATAAATATAAATATATAATTATAAATATAGAACTAAACCTTGCCAGCTTTCCACAAAAAGTCAGCTGAATTCAGCTAAAACGAGGGATGGAAACCATTTTTTCCCAAGGAATTGCTTGAATAGGAAGGATTAGAAGTTCCCTTCAGTCTGATGAAATTTTATCCATCACTAAAATTTCCCACAGTCTGTCAAACCACCCGCAATAGGAGGAGACCTCTTGTTCTTCCAGTATAATCCTTCCTAGCTGGAATTTAGCAGCTCTTAAAAGGAGCACGGGAGGGACAGTGTTCCCTTCTGATCTGAGGAATAGTATCAGCATAAAAACCCCCAACCAAATGATACTTCTGCTGGTTGTGGTTCCAAAGGGATAGAATATCTTGTTAACTTTTTCAATATAGTAAAGAATTATTTGCATATTAGGCCTGCTATAAATGAAAATATGAGCCAAATTTATCATAAATGTTTTCCAGCCAAACTTTGGACTTGGCTTACAAATATATTCATTTCATTTCATTTCATTTATATACCGCCCCACAGCTGAAGCTCTCTGCAATTCTATCCACATTTCCCTGGAAGTAAATCTATTGAACTCAAGATGTCTTACTTCTGAGTAAGGTGCAATCCTGCCTAGGATTACACTGGTATTTTATTTATTTATTTATTTATTTATTATATACACCCCACCTTTTTTCCTCCAAGGAACCCAAGGCGGCTTACATAATCATCCTCCTCCTCCATTTTATCCTCACAACAACCCTGTGAGGTAGGTTAGGCTGAGAGTCAGTGACTGGCCCAAAGTCACCCAGTGAGCTTCATGGCTGAGCGGGGACTAGAACCCGGATCTCCCGACACTCTCACCACTACGCCACACTGGCTCTCTGTTTAAGATGTTTGTAATCCTCCCTTTTATTTTTTTAATGTACTTTTAGTTCTACTGTATAGCATGGAGTCGTGGACTGTTAACTACCATAAAAAAAGATAAAAACATTTGAAATGTCAGATTATCGCAGGATGTTACGAATTTCATGGACCGAGATGGTGACCAGTGAAGAAGTATTAAAGAGAATGTATAAAGGTCAAGAAATTATAAAACTCATAAAATGCAAAAGAAAAAGAATATTTTGGTCATGTAATGAGAAATGAAAAATATAGACTGTTGTAGCTGAATATACAAGGGGAAAGAAATGGGGAAAGAAGTGTAGGAAGAAGAAGGTATTGGCTGAAAACCTTAAAGAATGGGTCAGGGGCAATACAATATCATTGTTTAGAGTGGCATGCTGATGTCCAACCTCTGGTAGGAGAGGGACAAGAAGAAGACTACCCCACCCAGTGCCAGTTTCAGATTTCTGAGGGCCCTTGAGCAAGACACCCTCCATGTGAGCCCCACTTTCTCACCACAATGGTAACCAGTTGCTCTTCATCCTTTTCCTCATCATTGTTACCACTTGCTTACTTGACAGGCAGAGAGCCAGGGAGCAAGCAGGCCGTGGCATCTCCTCCTCCTCCTCCTCCTCCTCACCACCTCCGTTGTCTGGGCCAGAGCGAGAGGCAAGTGAACAGGCAGGTTGGATCGGTGAAGAGGTGGAGCAACTCCAGCGGGCTCCTGTCAGTGGGCCCCTAATTGGGTGTGGGCCCTTGGCGGGTGCCCAGCCATGCCTGCCCTTGACACCTGCCCTGGGCAAGTACCAGCGAATAGGGACTGTCCCTGGTAAACAGGAACACGTAATGCGTAACCTTGTATAAACCAATGGGAAGGTGCAAATCTTGGCGTGAAGATGGAACGAGGCAATGCAAAGCAACAGATCCAATTTACTGAAGGGGTGAGTGCGTTATTTCGAGACTATGTGGCATTGTCGAACCAGATTAGGTAGGGTGCCAGGTGAAAAAGCAGGTTGCGATGGTGAGGAGGAGGAGCAAGTCCCGGGGCCTCTTGTCAGTGGGCCCCTGCTGGGTGTGGGCCCTCGGCAGGTGCCCATCTGTGCCTACCCTTGGCGCTGGTCCTGAGTCCCCCACCTTTCGATTCAAGATATAAACCACAAGGCAGCTTCCAAAGAATAAAACATCATAAGATACAACTTGTGAAAGCAATCAAACAATAAAACACCATTAAACCCAAGGTAAAATAAACTATCTGTCAAGGATGCTATAGCTGCATTTGTAGTGCGGAGCCTTGCATTGATCAGAGAGTTGGACTAGATTATCTCCAATGCCCCTTCCGACTCTATGAGAAGAAGCGGGAGGAGAAGCAGCAGGAGGAGGAAATGATCTGAGCATACGATATTGTAGCCATAGACAATTTGAAAGGCATTGAAGACCGCAGTGAAGGTACCTATGTCAGGTTCAAGATTGATTCCTATATCCACCTTCCATCTTTTAGTATTAATTAGATCTTTGGCCCAAATACAGGAACCCAATTGTTTCTACAGAAGAGGAACAGTACTCTTAAAATACACCAGTCTGTTTGGGGAAAAGGTTTTCAAAGCCTTTGATATCTCTAGTTAACTCATGTTTAATGGTGGGATTTGAAGTAAATGTTGCATTTGGAGCTATTAATGCTGAGGGATTGTCACATGACCAGATTTAGATTTGATCTCCTGTTTGGAAAGTAAGCAGCCTTCATTCAAAGCAATCCCGAAATCTGATTATATTTTGACCGTTCCTAACTGTAAACAAATTAGCTGCAGTTCCAGAAAGAAAGAAAAAGGATGGGTGCAAAAAAATTGAAACCTGCAAGATGTTGGAAGCAAGACTTTCACAACACTCTTAAAGTAGATTTTTTTAGAAAGGATTTAATTCCATAGAAGGCCTGTGACCGCCTTTCTGCCTCCAAGCATCCAAGAGAGAATAACTTTTCATAAATGTCCCCCCTCCCATTTATTCAAATATGTTGATTCTATAAAAAAACAAAACATAGTTCAATTGTGAAGCTTCCTAATGGGACTTGGCATTTGGGATATTTCCAGACAAGGCTTTTATTGTGCATTTGCCCCCGCCTCAAAGATGGAATTTCATTGGGAGATCCAGATGACGATATCTCACATTTCTAACCCTCCTGTGTTTTCCCACCGCTTCTTCCATCTTTTTTCTTACCAGAGAAAATCCATGAAGGTGGGAAAGAAAGAATAGTTGCCCAGTGCCCTTCGATTTATACTGCTAGAAATTGTCCATCTGGAAGAACCCGCTGGGGCACAGAGGGCAACTGTATGTGGCAGGCATTTGAGACTAATAGGTGAAAATCCAGGCTCTCTGCCCCCACCGACCCAAATAAATTCATCTACAACCCTTGACAATCATGAAGATGCTTTAAGATGCAAGCAGGAACTTTAATATCAGAGAGCACTAACATTTCAATTATTTTAACAATGCAATCTTTGAGTTATGGCAACTGGGCAATAATCAATAATATTTATACAAATATTATCAGCTATTTGTCAATTTGGAAATATTCTTCAATCAATAGAAGGAGAGAGCTATTATTTGATCACACACTGACTAGGTTCAGACAACACAATAACCCACACTCAAGGGTTGAGTATGGGTTGAGTGTGGGTTGTCATTGAACTGTGGGTTGTTGTTGAAATGTGGGTTATCGTATTGTCTGAACCCAGCCAAGATATCAAACCATGGTGAACAAACCACAGTTCACAACCCAACGTTCTCTTCATGGGTTGTTCATGGTTAGCTGGGTTTAGACAACATGATACCGCACAGTTCAACAACAACCCTTGAGTGTGGGCTATCGTGTTGTCTGAACCCAGTCTGTCACATAGATGAATGGCCTCTGCTTTAGGGCCATTTAATGCGTTGCAAAATTCTTAATGCAGAAATCGCTTTCATGCAACAATTCCTGTTCAGATTACCACAGACAGGGATTCCTCAATGCGTGCACACACAAAGTAATACACACACAAAGAAAAATCCAATTTGACACCACTGCTAACATAAACTACATTGCAGCAGCGTAAGTGACTTCTAGTGCAACACCAATAGCATTTGCTAATGCGACAGGTTTTCCCGGGAAGCCCGTCACACCAGAAAATCTATTGGCATTACTCTAGAGGTCACTTACACTAGTGCAACGTAATTTACGTTAGTGGTAATGTCAACACGGGTATTGCCCTGGTCCAAAACTCAGCTACAAATGTACCAGGTGACCTTCGAGTCTGCAGCACAGGTGAGCTGCAAGAACAGCTTTAAAATTGGTGGCAGGGCAGGGGGGCCAGCAGCAGCAGGGGGGGTCTCGGGGGCCGTAAACAAGACCTTGGAGGCCACATGTGGCCTGCAAGCTACGGGTTGAGCATCCCTACTTTAGCCAAAGCAACTATCTCTCATCCTTGGTTCCCATTTGCAATATGGACATAATAACCTTGCGAGGTTGTTGTAACGATTACTAATATAATAGACAAAGCACTTTCGAAACTCTAAATTTTTACACCAAGACAAAGCGTTATCATCCCACATGGGAAATTTCATCTTGCGAGAAGTGTCCCTTGGAGAAAGGGAGCCTTGCAGCCCAATCCTATCTGTGTTTACACCAGAGTAAGTGCCACAGATTTCAGTGGGACTTACTACCAAGTATATCTACATAGGACTGCAACATCAGGCTCCGAGATCTGCTTCGCTCTACTTTGCGTCTTCTCTACATCCCCTTGTCTCAGACCTTTCAAAACAGCTCACTGTAAATAGGAACCCTGACACAGCATATTGGATTCTTAACGCAGGATCCATTTAGGGGTCAGAGGAACAGAGAAAGACAGCAGATTTTCAAAGAATCTTTGCCAGAAGATAATTTCATTTCCTGGCAGCGATTAAAGGCAGCATTACGTTGACTGTTATTACTTAGCTTATTATGGGGCATTAAAAGGGGAAAAAGCCAGCAATGTGGCTGAGAAGATTAGGCTGCAATGGGGAACTGTTGGATTATTTCTAGCATTTTGGTTTTCCAGAAAGAAGGAAAGAAAGAAAGAAAGATTACAAACTATTTTTTGGTTCCAGTGGTACTAATAGCAGGTCTGTATTTCCCCCCATAAACAGTAGGTGGCAGAAAAGTTACACTAAACTCCAAAGCAAGTTTTATGAAGTTTAGTGATGCAGTTTAATGTTGAAGGCCATGTCAAGGAACACTCCAGAATATCTTATGCTATTTGCATCGGACAGTTTTATTTATCGATTGATTTACTTGCATCCCGCTCTTCGGCTGACAGAGCATTCCGTGCCATTTACATCGATGTAGAAATCCAGTCCAGAGGGCAGGGCTAGAACCAATGGTTGGAAATGGCAGGGAAGTGGATTTCGGTTGAAAATCAGGAATGAAATGGTGAGGGCTGTTTGGCAGCAGAACAGGCTGCCTTGGGAGGTGGCGGGTTCTCCTTCTCTGGAGGTATTTAAGTAGAGGCTGGGCGGCCACCTGTCAGGGATGCTGTAATAAAATTCAGTTGCAGAGCCTGTATTGAGTAGGGTGTTGGACTAGATGCTTTCCAAGGTCCCTTCCACCTCTATTTCAGACAGTTGGTCCATATAGTCCAGAATTATCTACCCTGACTGACAGCAACTCTCCAGGGTCTCAGGCAGAAAAGGAACTTTCCCCATCAACTGCTACCTGACCCTTTTACCTGGTGATTGAACCTGGGGTCTTCTGCACATATGCACTACCAAAAAGCTCTGGTCCAAGGGACCAGAGGGGGGTTCAGAAGGCGGCAACAAGGGAGAGGGCCTTCTCGGTGATGGCCCCCCAATCCTAGAATGATCTCCCCGATGAGGCCCGCCTGGCGCCAACATTGTTGTCTTTTCGGCGCCAGGTTAAGACCAGTCTTCTCTCAGGCATTTGGCAGCATATGATGCGATTTTAATCAGGTCTGGAATTTTTTCTCGTTGATCGTTTAAAATTGTTTTTGGATATGTGTGTGTGTTTGGATGTGTGTGTGTTCGGATATGTGTGTTATATGTTTATATGCTTGTATGTATATGGTTTTTATAGTGTATTTTTAAGGTCTTGATCTTTGTGAACCACCCGGAGAGCTTCAGCTATTGGGCGGTATAGAAATGTAAGAAATGAAATGAAATGGTCTTTCTCTTAAAGAGTACACCCTTTTAACAGGCTATCCTCTCCAACACAAATTCTCCCAGCACACTTTAACCATAGGTTAGCTTTGCACTTACACTGTTGTTAATGGTGGTTTCTTTGTTTATTTGAAACATGTATACCTTGCTCTCCAGCCGGAAAGGCTCCTAGGGCAGCTTACAGATCAATTTAAAAAAAAAATGAAGTGCCTAATCTTGGGCATAATCTAAAAAGACATGACACAAAAGGAAAAGGGGATGGGGAAGGAAAAGGAAAACAATAAAACCTGAGCACCAATTCTTAACGTTATACAGTTCCTATAATCAGCTGTGGTGGAAATGAGATGCTCACAGTGCAAAAACAGGCCTTGACAGACCTCCAAGGAATAGCTTGCTGACCCAACCTTCCCTGAAATGGCAACCAGAAGTGTTTGGTCTTACAGGGTGGGGACTAAGTTGAGGCTAGCCAGGATTTCTAACCAGCTTCAAACCCTAATTACAAATCCTGGTTAAGTGGGAAACCTGGGTACATAGGAGACAGATTGTTTTCCCCAGAGAGTTGAAGATGGCTTGAAAGAGGGATTGCTGGTTGTGGTGTGGACAGTCATCCCACTTTTACCTCTGCTAAAACACAATCTAAGCAGGTTATGTATTTATTCCCATTGGATCCCACCTTTCTACCATTGAACACAAGATACATGAAGAAGTTCATTTGTGGGTTAGGTTTGCTTTTGTTAAGCTTTTGGGAGGAAGGATGAGATACCAATGTAGTGGCATTATTACTCACTCTGCAGTCAGAGCTGGGACTCCGACGTCGGAGCACCCTCCCGGCACGGAAAGAACCGCCTCGGCTCTGAGGTCACAAGACCGACCTTGGAGTTGGTGCTGAGTGGGTGTTCTGAGGGGTGGGGAAAGGAGGAGTGAGGCTCTGCTGGGATACGATGTATCCGGGCAGCATCTCAGCCTGTCCTCCTCACGAGCAGGGGTAAAAGACTAAGGGTGCAATCCCATGCAAGTTTAGACAGAAAAAAGGCCTACAGCTCCCAGCATGCCCCAGCCAGCATAGCTAAGACAAAGTCTTTTGCAGGGCGTGAGAAGCACGGAGGCGGCCTTTACCTCCACACTCCTTCCATCTTCGACAGGATGCCTGAGTTCAGAGGGTTTCTGGCAGCCATATTGGATCGCGCTGTTCGACGCCTTTCTCAACAAAAAGACTCAAGCCGCCTTACAATAGAATTAAAACATACCAAATTTAAAATGGCTACAACAATAACGATACTACAAGTGGTGCTGATTCATCTTAACTGCAAGTGGTATGTTTTTGCCTGTTTTTTTGCCTGATTCTCATGAGTAAGCTGGAACGTCTTGATTAAAGAGAAAGGCTGATGTATGATTAACAAGGGAGGCTGGGGACTCCTGTGTCAGTGAGGCTCCTTATAAGAACAGAAGAAGAGCCCTGCTGGATCAGACCCAGGGTCCATCTAGTCCAGCATTCTGTTCACACAGTGGCCAAACAGCTGCCCATGGGAAACCTACAGGCAGGAGGACATTAGAGTGCAACAGCACCCTCCTGCCCATATTCCCCAGCAACTGGTGCACATAGGAATACTGCCTCTGATCCTGGAGATAGCATAGAGCCATCAGGACTAGTAGCCATTGATAGCCTTCTCCTCCATGAAGTTGTCCAATCTTCTTTTAAAGTTGTCCAAATTGGTGGAACTGAATTCCAGAGTTTAACTCTGTGCCGTGGGAAGAAGTCCTTCCTTTGATCTGTCCTGAATCTCCCACCAATCAGCTTCATGGGATGACCCCACATTTTCTTCCGGGGGTTTTCTTTCTCTGCCTTTCCATATGTTCCATTACACAACCACAAGGTGGCACTGCAGTATAGCGGAACTGCGAAAATATACGATCATTTTGTAGCATTTCATAGTGTGATCACCCTTTAATAGCTCATTTTCCTAATTCTAAAAAAAGTGGTGGAAATGCTTGGAAAGCACGAGGATGATAATGTTTGTGTAAAGCACCTGCAAACTGCCGTGGGTGAGGAATCACGAGAGCACAATAAATGCCTCGTGTAGAGGAGCCCTAGGTTTCTACATGCAAGGAGATTTCTTTAAACTCCCAGAGTATTCTTCAAACAGACAATTCCCCACCTGCTGTCTGAAGTGGTACAGTTCCAGGGCAAGGGCTATACCATGAGCTTTTATTGAATGGGCAGCTCAGTCTTAAGATGCAGGGCCTGAGCCATGTCAAGTTTTATAGATCAACTCCAGCACTTCGAATGTGCTCCCAGCAACCAAACCGCATCAGGAGGCAAGCACCCTCAAGCTCCCCGAGCTGCAGTTTCTGAAACCTGCTGGAAATAGAACATGTCCTGCTGCGGAAGCCTGTCTCTTTAGTTTTAGTTTTGGAGTAATCTGAGCATTTCTTCTCTTTCTCCAGCAGAAGGCATTCGCTCGTCAAGTAATATTGCCCGTATATGGTTACAGAATGCTCAATGTGTCTTGCTTGCCACACAACCAGGCTGCTGGAGACCAGTTCCTAGATGGAGCTGGCCAGGGCCGGCAAACAGGCACATGCCGGGGCTCGCTTCTGCATCCTTTCTTCTTATTTGTACAAGAATTTATAGTCAGAAGGCAGCTGGGTGGGCATGTCCATAGTTACAGATGCTCATTTCCATATTATTTTTAATATTAAAAATACATGATTCTTTCCTACAACAAAATAGTGCTTATTCTCAAGTAACTGTGTTTAGCATCAGGGCTGCAGAAGCAAACTCAGTTTTATTCTTGTGCTTGTACTCACAATGGTATTACAATTTAAGTGAGTTTAAAATGCAAAACTGAACCTGCTCCAGAGTCTTCCTTTTTTAAAGCAACAGTTTTATTTATTGATTGATTGATTTATTTATTATATTTATATCCCACCGTTTTTCCTGCAAGGAACCCAAGGCAGCTTGCTCCATTTCATACCCACAACAACCCTGTGAGATAGGTTAGGGTGAGAGCGTGCGACAGGCCCAAAGTCGCCCAGTGAGCTTCATGGCCGAGTGGGGACTAGAACCCGGATCTTCTGAGTCCCAGTCCAGCACCCTAACCCTAACTATGCCACACAGTTGTTGTTGTCTGGTGTTACATATCAGGATTGTAGAAGCAGTTGTAAAGCATGGGATGTGGTGTGGGGGGAAAGAAATGTGAGTTATGTGTTTCAAATGTGAGTTATGCGGGCGCTTTACATGCCTTCGTCATCCTCCAGGGTCTCTCCTGTGTTTTGCAACCATTTTTGTGGCTTTTTTGTTTTTTTTTGAGCGAGGAAAGTCAGGTATTATTTCCTAATCCCGTGATAAGATGCTATGAGAAACTCGTGTATTTCCGCAATTCCACTAAATCAGAGCTATGCCACAGTGCCACCTTGTGGCTGTGTAATGGAATGAAAGAAACCACATGTAAAGGACCTGCTCTTAATCCTGCAAAGAAAACAGAAGCAGAGCCCTCAGTACAGTGGTCGCCGGTTAAAAGCTTCATGTAGAGAACCCCGCCCCCATCCCAGTATATATAATATATATATCCCACCCGTCCACACAAAGAGCCCAGGGCACCTAACAACCTAAACAAAACACAGTATATCACAGAAACATTAAAATCATGACTCCAAAATCACATATATACTGTATAATAAAATACAATAAAAACCATCAACACAATAAAAAATAAATAGAACCCTTGCCTATATCCCCAAAGCCTGCACAAATAAAAAAAAGTCATTAACTGGCAATAAATACGTTTTATGTTTCATGTTTCTTTTTTATTATTATTCTGAACTGCCTTGAGAAGGCTTTGCCTTTAAAAGGTGGTATACAAAAATATTTTAAATAAGTAAATAAATAAACCTACAAAATGAGGATAACGTTGCAGGCATCTGACAAAGTGGGCTCTAGTCCACTAAAGCATTTTCCATAAGAAAGGCACAAACCTATGCACATTTAGACAGAAAAAAGGCCTACAACTTCCAGCATGTCCCATCCAGCTGGCTGGGTCATGCTGGGAGCTGTAGGCCTTTTTTCTGTCTAAACGTGCATAGGATTGCATCCTAAATCTGTTAGTGTTTTGGATGCCACAAGACTCTTTGTTATCCAGAACAGGGAAAAAAAGAAAAGGAAAAGCCATGTCACAATTAACGCTAAGCAGCCTTGGAGAAAATGAAGTGTTGAAGGGTGTCCTTGTAGCCCCAGGAGGATGTTGCGCTGCCCATATTCGTCTCTCCATATCACCTGGCATTGATGAATGTTTCTCCTCACGACCTGAAAAAAGAAAAAGTTGAGAGAGAGAGAGAGAGAGAGAGAGAGAGAGAGAGAGGCAGGGGCCTTAAATGAGCCATATAGCAGAAGGCTGTAAAACCATTTTTTGAAAAAAGGGCGGCCAATATATAGCCGTAGTGAAAAACATACAGAAACTACAGAGCAAGGGTCTTCTGCCTTTCGTCCTAAATGGGCCTTAACCACAGACGCCTAGAGGGACGTATGTGCAAACAGGGCCAGAGTCTTTATTCATACAATGGACGCATGCATTCGGTGGGGTGAGTGGGTTGGTGTGGTGGGGGAGGCACCTGCCTTTGGCACGACCTAGACAGGAACACAAAATGGATGCCCAAGAGCATGCCCTATATTGACCATTGTTAAAAGGATGCGAAACTATCAGCCACTTGGCTGGTTTGGAAACAGCGCGGCTCCAGGTTGTTGAGGGCCCTTGGGGGAGACACCCTCCATGGGCCCCATCCCTCAGTGAGCCTACCTTCTCACCACCATGGTCACCAGCTTCTCTTGCTCCTCATCCTCTTTCCCATAATTGCTACCACTTCCTTGCTTGACAGGCAGAGAGCCAGTGAGCAAGCGGGCCATGGCAGCTACTGCTCCTCCTTCTTGTCACCACCATTGTCTGGGCCAGAGCAAGAGGCAGGTGACCAATCAGGTTGTGAATGATGGTGAAGAAGAGGAGCATGTCCAGTGGGCTCTTGTCCATGGGCCCCTGCTGGAGTGTGGGCCCTTGGCAGGTGCCCAACTATGCCGACCCTTGATGATGGCCCTGAAGTGAAATTCATTTCCTGTTTCCACACCACATCACCAGTGGTGGTCACTGCTTTTGGCCTCATTGCTCCCTTAGGGCTGCATGGTCACCACACTTCCATGGCAGAAGATGTAATGCAGAAGCTGTCCTGATCTTCAACGCTGTGAAATTTCTTTAGAATCCCCTCCCTTCCCGAAGGAACTGTAACTCGGTTAATAGAACATCTACCGGTACTTTTCATGGAAAAGGTCTCAGCTGCAATCTCTGGCATCTCCAGACAAAAAGGATCTGGTAGAAGGTGATGCGAAAGGACTCTCTGACTGAGATCCGAAAGGATGTCAAAAATCAAGAGAAGCCAACTCCGGGCTAGAATATACATGTGATGCAAGTCACGCTCCCTCAAAACCCACCTTCTCCATGTGACCTTTGGCACATCCCCTTAGGGGATAGGCACCCTCCAGAGGTTTTGGACTACAACTCCTATAATCCTTGGCCACTGGACATGCTGGCCGGGGCTTATGGGAATTGTAGTCCAAAACATCTGGCGGGCACCCGGTTACTTACCCTGTACCAAGCTTAATTATGTGAAACTGCATTTGCCTAATTTCCTGCCCTGTCTCTTCCCTCACTCCTCCTGTTTCAGGGCAGGGACTTGTCTATTATTTCTTTAATGTATTTCTACACAGCCCATCAGCCACAAGGCTCCCTGGGCCGTTTACAACCCACCCCGCTTTTATTGTCGTCTATCAAGCTCTGTAAAATGCCATTTACACTGATGGTGCTGTTACTTGGTTCACCCCATCCCATCCCATCCCATGGTGGTCTCACATATTCTGACAGTGATTCCTTCAGCCCTATATTAAATGTTGCCCTCATTCTGCTCCTTTGACTATACCAGGAGGCTAGCATTTTTAAAAACCACGTTGCCATCTCTTAACTTCAAGGTCTGCAGAGGTCTCTCTTTTGGATTTCCCAAAGTTGGCAGGTATGCCAAAAGCTGTAAATTCAAAGTGAATGGTTCCTTCTCCTGGTCTTTTGCAAGATAGAGCTGGAGCTATCTGCTATATATTCCAAGTTGAAGTCAATTAAATAATAAAACAACAAGAGGAAAGAAAGAGAGTGCCAAGAGTCAGCTATTTGACAGCTGTCAAAACATGACGAGGCCAAGATTTGTTGGTGATATGTGGAAAAAACAGGCGGCAAAAAAACACACACCATCAGCATGTACCAGCTTTATGACTGAATCTGAGAGTACAACAGATGTCTTCTTTAAAGTCGCTCTGGAGGCCAGGGAAAGGCAACCGAGAGCTGATAAAGTTGGTTGTGAAACTGCATAAGCGTCATGGTCTCAGCATTGGATTGCAACAACTTTACTTGAGGAACTGCTATTGTGTATATGACATGCTGCATCCTTCTTCACTTGTAAGGGCTAATAGTATGGCTTGGTTTGTTCCCAAAGCAGAAGATTGGGTTAGATATCCTTCAGTTCTCTTCCAGCAACACAATTTTATAACTGAGCCCCAGTTCACAAAGCAACCTGTCAATAAGAGACTCGGTGGAGTGAGAAGCCTCCGGGTGACAGTAGCAGCTATTGGTTCCAACAGCTGCTACAGACATCCACAGCCAGTTCCATTTGTACCTTCTTCCATCAGTGCTACTGTTACTTGCCCACATGATCACCCTTCCTCTGGCAGAACCTGGCTTCTTGAATTTGGAACGGCAGAAGAAACAAGGGATTTTGCTGATTTTAAGGTTCAAACCCCTCCCGCTCATCTGTGGATTCAATTGCTGGCTTCAGTTTCTTTTGCAGCCTCTGTCCCTCATCCATAAAACAGGAATAGTTAATAATGCTGTAAACAAAAGTGGCAAGGATTTGTTAGCTAGCTAAGTCTCTATTCATGTACCAATAAATTAACCTCTTCTTAAAATAAACAGCCTTGCAAATGTTAATTAATTTGTATATGCATACATGGCTGTAGGGCAGCCTAATCCTATGCATGTTTACCCAGCAGCAACTTGCTCTGAATTCAGAAGGTTGTAATCCTAAGTAAGGGTGCATAGGATTGCATCCATACAGTGCAATCCTACACACACTGTTTATTCAGATGAAAATTCCATTGTGTTCAATGGTGCTTGATCTCAGGAAAGTGTGGTTAGAGTTCAAGTGGCATAGCACAATTCTATGCATGTTTACTTGGACATCTGTCCCACTATGTTCAATGAGCGTTACTCTCTGGTAAGTGCATTTAGGGTTGCAGCCTTAGGATCCTATGCATGTCGACCCCAGAAGTAAGTCCCATTGATTTTAGTGAGGATTACTCTCAAGTAAGTGCATTTAGGATTGCAGTCTTAGTCATTTGTGTCCTGAAAGAAAGAAAAAAAGAATTAGTTTTGTTGACTTTCTTCCCTGATCACCTGGAGGAAATTCCTAGTTACCGCAGGTAACCAAGCAAGCCCCCTGCTCTAGATGCCCTTAATTTTATATAATACATAGAAAACCACTGCCCTTTACTACTAGGAGCAAGAGCAAGCTTCCACAATCCCTTGAATTCTGTGGCTGAACTTGTCATAAAGGTTTGGGGCGAAATTTAACTAAAACTAGATGGATTCTGAACTTGAAAGGTTGTGTATTAAATTCTGATTAACTGTGATCTCTGTGGCCATCTGTCACTGAGTTTCCAGCATGCGTAATTAAATTAATGGCACAATCCGATGCATATCTACTCAGACGCGGGTCCCATTAAATTCAATGGGACTTACTCTCAGGTAAGTGTGAATATGGCTGCAGCGTTAATCTTAGAGAGGGAAAAGGGGGTTATCTTAATAAGATTTGGGTCACAAAAATATGGAGAGCGGTTCCTAGTTAGAGAAATGATGGTACATGGATTAACTCTCTTCATTGTGCACAACTTGTTTGTTTATTATATCCACATCCCTGGTGTGTGTGTTGTTTTTTTTAGCCAAGATTGGCTACCAAAATAGCTTGCAATTAAAATCCACAAAAGGTACAATATGACCGGCCAGATGGGCGATTAATAAATATAACATATAGGAAATACATGGAACTGTTTATGGCAATTTCTTTGCTCTAGAGCAGTTGGATAACATAGTCCAGTTTCCAGGCTAGAGGGAGGGGCAGAAGGGACTGTAGGTGGATCCAGGGGTTGACTGATGGTAAATATGCTAGCTCACAGAAGCAGCCCTTCACTTGAACTGCTATCTGATTACATTACCTGAAGGAGACCCTCTTCTGTAGTCCACCAGTGAAAGCAGTGAGTTTCCCAACTACTGGAGACAGGGCCTTTTCTGTGCTGGCCCCAAGTTTCCTCCCCTGGGAAGCGTACATGGCTCTTTCTTTTCTGGACTTTTAAAAAGATTCATTGCAGTGTACTGTGCTTTTAACTGAGGTTTTATCCACTGCTGTCTTATTCACTATTTTAGTGTACCATTGTGTTTCCAGTTAGATGGGATATGCTGTAAATTTCTGATATAGATATATATCTATATGGAAAACTATTGCATCTCCCACCTGCAGCCTATAGTGGTACAATCCATTCTACCACGTTTCTTTCTGCTGCATATACCGGCCCTAAGTAGGAATTCTCAGTGCAGCTCCAGTGAGTAGAGCCAGTGAGCTGTTCCATAACTCATACCCCACTTTCCTGCCTCCTTCTTTTAATGCACTTGCACTGACATGTGGAATTTGCTATGGCCCATGAGCCAGTCAAAAACCTGTCAGGCAAACGATCGGATTTAACGCTCCTCGTGGTCATCAATTGTTCTCCAAATAAAACAGGCCCTGCAGCCAAGCAAAATGTGTCGGGAGATATGCGTGTCCAAAACAAACACCTACACACACACACACACACACACACACCCTGTGAGAAGCAAGAAACACACTTCTTTCCTTTAAGGCTTTGAAGTCAGATCGGTAGTAAACCTCAGATAGGCACTGGGCTGTGTGAAGCTGTTGAAAACTCATCTCAACAGTTTCCCGCTAAGCTTCCCCTCTCTACTCATTCATCTTTGAAGCTTCTGGCCCTGTTTGGGAAATAGGCTTAGACTGTGCCTAGGAAGGGCCAAGAATGCTGGCTAGTTTTCATCTGCACCCATGGGCAAGTGACAAAAAACACGGAGGCAAGTTTTATGGAGCCTCATCAAAGGATTATCCCTCAGCAGCGGATTGATTGGAACCCGCTATGCTGACCTTCCCACCACCACCACCACCACGGCAGAGCAAGATATTTTGCTGCCTGTGGTGAAGGACAAGATGGCGCCCGCTCTCCATTCCATGCGGAGCAGGGGTGCTGCACCTCAGGTTCACCTGGGGTTCCAAACTGGCCCTCCAGGGCTCCCTAGACAGCCACACACCCTTCCCCCAGCGGCCAATCGTTTGGTGGTTTCCCAGATTTGGCAGTTTTGAGAAACCCGCCTCCGACCACTAATCTCCTTGCCTACTACCATGCAGTGGCCTTCACACAGCTATCGCCACTGAGCTGTCCCCAGTTTCTGCCTTCTGGGTGCTTCTGTTATGGAGGGAGCAACCCTGGCTCCTTCTGCTCCATCCCAGATATGCCTCTTGGGAACAGCCCCCCAATATCAAGTCTCCTCCTTGCCCCGGCCATCCATGGAAGCACACACACGCACCAGGCCAAATCCTGTCCTGGAGCAGGTAACGCTCTCTGGGTTAGGAAGTCAGGGGTGCACAGTCCTTCCCACAGGCAGCTGGCTTGATGGCTGTTACCTGGCACTTACTCCCAGGATAAGGATGGATAGCTTTCATTTCTCATGGTGTACAAACCTATTTCTTTGGTCCCACTGCTACCTCAAGGCAAAGATTTAAAAGAAATTAAAAAAACACCTTCCCAATTACCTAAGAACATAAGAAGGGCCCTGCAGGATCAGGCCAAGGGTCCGTTTCATCCTGCATTCCCTTCACACAGTGGCCAACCAGCTGCCCACAGGAAATCCACAAGCAGTACATGAGTGCGATAGCACCCTCCGTCCCATGTTCCCCAGCAACTGGTGTACCTAGGCATACTGCCTCTGTTACTGGAGGTAGCATAGAGCCATCAGGACTCGTGGCCATTGATAGCCTTCTCCTCCATGAATTTGTCCAATCCCCTTTTAAAGCCCTCCAGATTGGTGGCCACGGGCCATCACTACATCTTGTGGAAGTGAACTCCATAGTTTAACTCTGTGCCGTGTGAAGAAGTCCTTCCTTTGATCTGTCCTGAATCTCCCCCACCAATCAGCTTCATGGGGTGGCCCCATTTGGGTTCTAGTATTATGAGAGAGGGAGAAAAATGCCTCCCCGTGCACTCTGTTCTCACCATGCATAATTTTGTATTCCTCTGTCATTGGAGAAGGTAGTTGGGGGAGTGAGTGCATAATCAGCCTCCCCCAACCTAGCGCCCTCCAGATGTTTTGGACGACAACTCCCATCACCCCAACCAGCATGGCCAACTGTCAGGGATGATGGGAGTTGTTGTCCAGAACATCTGGAGGGCGCTAGGTTGGGGGGGGGGGAAGACTAGCATATACCAGAGGAAAATAATGCCCTTATCACGCTACCTACATCTCTGAGAAAACTATCCTCTCTCTATAGCCTGATTCCCAAAGTGAGAAAATTGGCCAATTAGGAGGATCTGGATTGGCCCATTCCATCAAGATGACAGCCAGGGTTGGCCAGGGCTGGCCCAAGACATTCTGTTGCCTGAGGCAGAATAGCAAATGATGCCCCCTCCCTAAGTCAAGGTGCAAAGTACCCAAGGCTGGCCAAGTTATTTTGGCACCTAAGACAAAAGAAAATTTCACAGTGGCCTCTCCCCGAGGATAAAAATGCAACAACAACAACAACAACAACAACAATTATTATTATTATTATTATTAGTAGTAGTAGTAGTAGTAGTATTAATAATACATTAAGTACTTTGTTGACCTTTCATGAGGAATCAGCCCTTTCATGATGAATCAGTTGCCTGAGGCAGCCTCCTCACCCTACCCAATCGTAGGGCTGGTCCTGTTCCAGACTGGAAGGGGTCAGAGGCAAAATGCCCTCTGGTCTCCCCGTCTTGCACAGCCGAGGAGTCCCAGCCAACCTAGCCACAGCTGAGCCACCATCCTCACTTTCCCACAATGCCTCTGAGTACAGCATTGCTCTGGGGCATTGTGGGAAATTCCATGTGGTGTGTGGGCCCCAGAACGACATGTAGGCCCTGCTGAGCGCTGGGGCCCTGGGATCCTAGTGCTGACACCGAGTCTGTTACTGTGGAGGAAGGGGGGGCTGGCTGGCTGACCCGCCACAACCCACCCTTTCCTACCCCAAAGGACCCAAGACCCCCAGATATCTCAAGGTACCAGACTGCCAGCCTCTGGTGTCTGCAATCCTACTTGAATCTCTGTTCAGGGACTTGCCTTTCTGACTGTAACCTGGATTTAGTTGCTGGAACCACAGAGCAATCCACAAACACCATGTGGGGTAAAAAAACCCAAAGAAGGTTTATTCTGGTAGCATTTTACAACAAGAATAGGGAAATGAGGGAAGCACACGAAATTAGAGAGGCGCTTTGGTACAAAGTAATAGAGCTGCAAAAATAACAAAACCTACTGATTCCTTATATCTCCCAGGCACACAACTAGTTACCTGGGGGTCAGTTCTCTTCCAGGGTTGGGTCCAGCACAGCCTTGCTGCCCGGGAAGACTACACACCTACCCGAAGGTCCGAGATGGGTAGCCCTCCACAAGGCTTGCCTTGCCAAAGCCCTCATTCAGCTAATTTCACCAGGAGCTACCTGGGGTCGGATCCTGAGGCCACCCGAAGGCTTGGGCCTCTGCTTGGTTTGCCGCCATTGCTCCAACAGCCAGCAACCATGCGATGACCAAAGACAAAAGAACAAAAACCCACACTTTGGAATATAGCTCTTTCCCCCTCCCCTCCTCCTTCCTGTAGCTTCCCGGCTTCTAGCCAATCAGGATGAACTTCACCTGGCCAGGCAGGGGAGGGGAACTCATGACTTTTGCATTTGAAAGCCGGGTCTCCGGCTTTTCAGGACTTCCAGGCCCCACCTGATACTTTATGCACATTTCGCCTCCTCCCAGCCCCCAACCGGCCTTACTTGGTTTACACATGAGGAGGCATGCGTGTGCGTGTACGTGTGCGTGTGCAGGAACCCTTAGAGGCTCTTTTTCTCCACAGTTACCAATTCCAGCGAAAGATCGAGATTAGTAGTTAGCAGCACAGGCAGGGCTGGATCTGGGAAATATCTTCCCATCCAAGACTCAGCAAATATTTTTTTGTTTGCCGGGCTCCAAGTTGAGCGTAGGGCTCAAGGAGGCAGGGGCTACAGAGTTGAAAAGAGCCTGTTCAAAAACGAAAGGAAACCAGGTCTGCCGAGGGCGACTGCTCTTAATGGTCTGAAAATAAACCTAATATTTGTCTTGGCTGCTGGAGCAGAATGGTTACCTTGATTGAAACGGGGCTTTTAATACATGTTTCAGACAGTGCAGCAGACCGCAGCTGGCGGCCGTTCAGAGGAAGCCAAAGTGTGGAATTTCTTTCCACCCCCACTCCACAACTAGTATGTGCAGAGCTCAATGTGGCAAGATGATGATGATGATGATGATGGGGGGGGGGGGAAATAATAGCGCTGAGGTGATAGTGCTGAGCTGAAACTAGCCACAATTTTGGAGGAACATTTCCTTGAGTTTTCCCACCCCATTTTAATTATTTCCCTTAACACTGCTTCCAAACATGGTCACCTGCATGTGTCTACACCACTCTCTCTCATTCCCTCAATTGCCTTCATTTGCCCTCATTTGCCACTGAGGATCTCCAACCTGATTAGCTAGGTAGAATCATCCTGTTCAGCGTATGATCCCCGATTGGCTGCAATCACCCATGTGACTAACCCAGGAAAAGGAAAGGGGAAGCAGTAACTGAAGGGGACGGAGAATGATACTGAAGCGATAGCAGCAAAGTTTTATATTAGTTTGTTTTCTTATTAACTCATTTATTCATTTACTAATCCACCTGTTTTTATCTGTCATTTTAACTAAATCTGATTTTATTAAATGTTATCTAATTCACTGTAAATTTGATATGGTCAAATTGACTGATCAATAAAGATACTGCTACTACTACGATAGCAGCATCCCATGCTGGCAGGAGATGATGAGAGTTGTGGACCTACAGACTTCAGGGACTACACCAGGCTGAGCAAGGCTGGACTTTTAACTGATACATCAACTAGACATCACAGTCCTCCCCCCACAAAAAAAGTTTGCATTTCCACCCAGTGCTTCTATAGCGGAACTGCACAAAAAACAACACCAAACCCCTAGCTTGATTGTATAATTCAGAAACAACATTGCTGGTTTCTTGCCAATGGCCACAGCTGCTTATATTTAGAACTGTCCACAATATCTTGCCAAAATTTACAAGCCAAAAGGTATTCTAGGTCTGGCTTCTTTTCTTCTCCCCTCCCCTCCCCTCCCCCGCCAACTGATGCTAAGAGAGGTTTAGTACAGAAAAGAGCCCATCCTTCCAGCATGTGGTTTGGAGAGCGGCAGGAATTAATTTCTCTCCATCTTCCCCCCTCCCCCCACCACAACATGCTATTGGGAAGGATTTCCTGCCCATAAGACAATGCCTCTTTTGTAGGTGGGTCTTGCGCGATGCCTTTTGGAAAATCCATCGGAACGGAATGCCTTCGAAACAATAATCGCCTTTTTACAGCTGCTGCTGGGGTGGTGCTTTTGATGCTGGCTGCTGTGACACAAGCAGTGTTCTCCAGTATATTATTTCCCTGGTCCCGGGAGCATGGCGGACACACACAGCCTTTTAGGCAGCAGTGTGGCCTTCAGAACAAAAGATTTATTTGACTGGGGCGGTCTTCAACTGTGAAAAGTGGAATTAGATGGAAAGCTAAAAACAAGTGGCCATAGTTCAAACCTCTTAGGAAATGGGCCATGAATTGAAATCCCTCTCCTCTAATCCCAACCTTTAGGCATGGTGTTCTGTGTGGGATTGCATTAAAAAGATCCATAATGGCAGGAAAGCATCACTGAAAGACAGCTTACCCACTTCTGTGGAGGTCACAGTGTTCTGTATGCCATTGATCCAGATCACCTGGATAGCATTCCAAGACCTTCTTCGTGGTGGGACCCTACCTTTGGAACTCCTCGTCTAGGGTAAATTCACCAGGCTAAATCCCTCCAGGCTTTTAAAGAGCAGGCTAAAAACTTTCCATTTAGTGGTTATGCTCAGCTTTTGGGGTGGGGTGGGGGAAGCATCGTCAGAATGGACTCCAATGCAGAGCTACCTGGATATCTTTCCAGGCTCCCGAGAAACAAACAGAATAATAAACATTCCATATTATAACAGGTGCTGGAGGCCAAACACACCCAATGGTGCAATGATCAATTCTGAAGTGCAGGAGCTCAACATGGCAGCTCCCATGGATGCCCCCGCCCCCAAGGATAATCCATAGTCATGCCACCAGGACATCCATACATCTTCTGCTTTCCTATTATGTATACTCAAAGGAACTAACTGTCCTGCTATGGCTGGATCAAGCCCAGCATTAGGTTAAACTAAGAGGCAATCCAGAAGCAAGTCAATAAGCAGGCAATGGTCAAAAGGCACAGTTTTACCAGGCAAGAGGGAGAGTTCAGAAAGAGAGGTCTCAAGAACAGCCATGGTCAAAACACAGATAAGCAGTCAGATGCAAGGCCAAGACAGAGTCCAAGAAGCAGAGTCAAGCAGGAGTCCAAGGTCAGTAGCACAAAGGTTCAATCATGGCACAAGGTCAGAGGCACAAGGCACCAGAGCTGGTAGAAGATGTTGTTTCCAGCAATGGCTAGAGTCACTGCAGGTTTATATTGCCAGAGCCTCCTCAGCCCCACCCAGGGCTCAGCTGCAGGTTGTCACAGGCCTTGCTCCTGAGGAGTTCCTTCCTCTTGAGGAGTCCTTCTTCTATTTGAGCACCCTACTGGCCTGCCTCTTGAGGCGACAACACTCTTGGGGGCTAGGTGGTCACCCGGCCTCTGCCTCAGAGGCAGAACTCCCGTCTTCCTGTGGGGACAGAGCCACAGTCGTCATCTCCCCTGAGGGCCCAGGCTCCCCCAGGTCTCCTGCCAGGGGTGTCTCCTTGGTGTTAGCCATCTCTGGCAGCTCTAGCTCCTCCTCAGAGGAAATTCCTGCAGCCGGGGCATGACACTAACCCTCTAGTTAAAAACTCCATCATAAAACACAGGCATCCAACACAAACAAACCACTAATAAAATCTCACAATTAGGTTTACGGGGCATGACCTTGGGTGTGGCCATCGAGGGAACCCAGGCAGGTTAAATTTGGCCCACGAGCATGAGATTCTGCACCCCTACTGTCTATGCACGTTTTCTTCTTAAGAAATCATTTGTTTTCTCAGGAAGACTGTGGACCTATTCCATAGGGTGGCCACGTAAGCACTGCCAAAAAAGAGGAAATGCACTGCAAAAAAAAAAAAAAAGGTACGGTAAAAGGGGACACAGATTTGCATAACATTGGCATATGCTGATTTATAAGTATAGATGAAAATGCAGAAATAATTACTCTCATTTAAATAGAAATAAAATACATCTCAGTATATTGGGGAAACCCATTGCCTAGTGACTTGCGTGCCTGCTGCATTTGCTGTTCAGACGCCAACTGTTCACTGGGCAACTTCAAGGCCTCTTTTTGCTCTCCCTTCTTAGGGTTCTTTATCTTTAGACTGGACTTGGACCGGGCAGCACTTCCAACAGAGGATGCCTTCAAACACAGGACTCTCTTCTGATAGCCCTTCAAATAGAGGACTGTCTCCTGTAAAGTAGGACACACGGCCACCCTACTTTTCCTCCTATAAAAATCTTAAAATGGAGGAGGGAGGAGACTAGGCCAGCGGCGACCCTGTGGGCTTTTAGAACAAAGCATCTGCCCGGAGAGGAGACATCCGCTGGAACAAACCGGGGGCTTAAGATGTAAGCTCAATATTATCGAAGAGGAATGCTCAGCTTGGCAAAGCACGCAGCGAGGCCTGGGATGCTGTTTCAAGCGTTCACTCGGCTGCTTTCTACAAATACACAGAATAATATTGGTCAACCTGATGTTTGGAATTCCAGGAAACAAACAGCAGCCACTGGCAGAAGACGCATCAGCCGGCCGGACTGAACCCTGCATGCGCCGCAGGAAAGGTTTGCTTGTTTTTCCCTATGTGGTGTCAGGAAGGCATTTGGCAGAATTTAGCGCCCAACACAAGAAGAAGAACGGCCTTTGACACAGGAGAGGAAAGCTGCACACTTCCACCGAGACAGCACATGTTTTATGCGCTGCTTTTTCGGGTGGAAAAGTTGAGTTAACCAATTCAGCCCACAGTCCTGTTTACACACTCACCTGGGAGAGTGAGCCCCACTGAACTCAGTGAGACTTACCTCCAAGTAAATGTATTTAGGATTGTGCTGCCAGTCATTTTCAAGCGTCCGGCTTTCAGAGAACCCTTTCTGCACTGCTGTGTGTGCCGCAGAATCTTTGCATGTTGGGAGAATACTCTGGGTAATGTTTTGGGATGCACGGTGCAGGGTGTCGGCCACTCCAATCTGGACTCACCAGTGGCTCACACGAAGAAAGAATGGTCTGCCCTCCATCTAAGGGGTGCATGTTGCAGGGAAACACTGATAAAGGTGGACAAGGCGTCTTTCAGACCAAATTTGTTTGTAGGGCAGTATCCAGTGTGAGACTACTGCTGTCGTAAATTACATTGTGCTAGTGTAAACAACCTCAGAACATAAGAGCCATGCTGCATCAGACCAAGGGTCCATCTAGTCCAGGATTCTGTTCACACACGGGATTCCACAAACAGGACATGAGTGCAAAAGCACCTTCCCTGCTATGTTCCCCAGCAACTGGAGTACTTAGGCATATTGCAATGCTACTGCTTAAGCATACTGCAACCTCTAGTGCAATGCTAATAGTGCTTGCTAGCACGATGGGTTTCCCTGGAAAACTCATCACATCGGCAAGCACTATTGGCACTGCACTAGAGGTAATTTTCGATCCTGCATGTAATTTATGTTAGTGGTTGTGTCACATTAGATACTGCCCGTAATGTTTTATTTATTTTATTTATAAATTTATGAGTTGCTTTTCTGCTCAGATGCTTAAGAACACAGGAAGAGATTCCTGCTGGAGCAGACTGAAGACCCATCTAACCCAGTATCCTGTTTCCAACAGCAATCAGCCTCTGCAAGGCCCACACACAGGACATGAAGGCAAAGGGCTTCTCTACAAGAGGCTTTTTAACCCACCGCTTTACTGAGGCTTCTGCTTCTGGATTTTTTGTAGGATTAAGATTGGCTCCTTTACATGTGTTTTTTTCCTCCTGGGGTTTTTCTTTCTCTGGCTTTCTATATGTTCCATTACACAACCAGTAGGTGGTGCTGAGGTACAGCAGAGTTGCAGAAACACACGACCATTTTGTAGCGTTTCAGAGTGTGCTATCCCTTTAACTGCTCTTTATTCGCGTCCTAAAAAAAGCTGCAGAAATGCCCGGAAAGCATGGGAGAGGCCCAGGAGGATGAAGACATCATGTAGTAAAGCACCCGCAAACTACCGTGGGTAAGGAATCACAAGAGCACAATTAATGCCCTGTGTAGAGAAGCTGAGTGTCTGAGGGGCCATGGGTTTTTTTTTTTTTTCATTCCCCGATCGAAGGTTGGAGACAACACCCTGACCTCTGAGCAGGGAATTGGAGCTCCGCCCCCTCCCACTCGCAGCCAGCACAGAAAGAACCTCGTTGGCTGCTCTCCGAGGTTGGGGACCTGACCTCGGAGCAGGGGGCGTTTTGGTGGGCGGGAGGGGTGGAGCCCGGAGAGGCCAGGATTTGAGTTATCCTGAGGCAAAAAGCCCATCTGGCGAAAATGGGAAGGCGGAGGATGGGGAGGCAAAGAGCGCCTTCACCACTCCTCTCACCCTGCACTGGATGCTCGTAAGCTCCTGAACTCGGGGCCTTACAAGCGTCGAGGGCACAACCCATCGGATTGCGCCCTAAATTTATATCCCGCCTTTCCACCAAAATCAGGCAGCCCTGTGTAGAGTGCATTTCAATAATCTAAACTGGAGGTTGCCGATATCCGGCCTGTATCTGAGCATTTGATTCACAGTGGCAGACTTGATTATATTGCTACATCCACAATAACTGGTTTCATGCATTGAACTCATCGGACGTCCTGCTGTGTGTGTGTTTTCCTGTTCTGCTGCCCATTCTTAGCTCAGTCTACTTGAGAACCTGGGAGCGGTTCCAAAGTATTTAAAGGGCGTATTGATTAAATCAAGATGCACAAAGATTTTGTGCCGAATACCTCTGTCTACCAACACGTTTTCATTCTTGAGGTGCTGTTCCAAAATGCTCCCAGGGCATCCTAAATATAGATGGGGGTTAGTGGAACTCAGGAATACACACACACACACACACACACACCACACCATGTGTCTACTTACCGTGGGTAGCAATAAAAAAAAACAACTCACCTGGAGCATCTTGAATGTATATAAAACAAAGAAACACACATGGAATTGTAGCTGCCACAGTCTCTGGATGGTAGTGGAGGAATGTTTTTTTAAGCAACAAAACTGTAACCTAATTTTGGTGCCACTGCAGTACAGAACTGGAAGACCAAAATAGACACTGTAGTAGTTTGTTGTGTCTGAATATCTAGCAGCTCACATGGCGATCTCTTTTCATTTAACCAGTATGGGAACAATCCCAAGGCACAATCCTAGGAAAGAGCGGATCTCTCTCTGAAAGGTCCCGTTGACCTCGGAGGGAGGAATCTGACCTCGGATCCCCCCTCCCTGTTGGGGGGGGCGAGGGGGGAGGATTGCTTCCTGCTCATGGCTGGACAGGAATAGTTGTTTGTGGCTCTGGATCTCAGCTGGGCTAAGGTTTGACACCCTCTGCTCTGACCCGCAGAGTGACTCCTGGCTCCCACTCGATGGCTGCCCTACAGCTCAGCACTGAAATTAATCAATTACTTACACCATTCCCAAGACAGTGACAAATATATATATATATATATATATATATATATTATTTATCTATGTATTTATTTAAAAGATATCTCTACTGCCTTTCACCCGCAGAAGTGGGTTCCAGGGTGGTGTACAAAAAATAAAATATGTTCCTTTGTTTTTAATTATGTTCTTTTGTTTTTAAGATGACTGTTTTTTATCTTGTTTCTCTTTGTAAACCGCCCAGGGAGCCTTTTGGCTGATGGGCGGTGAACAAATATATTAAATAAATAAATAAAATAAAATAATACAACGACATTGGAATACGATAAAACTTTAATCCATAAAAACTGAGATGGATAAAACAACTGCTTATCGAACAAGCTAAATTGTAATATTAAAAACCAGCTAAAATGCCCAGGCAAATACCAATGTTTTAACCTTGCACCTAAAAGAATACAACATTGAGAGCCAGTGTGGTGTAGTGGTTAGAGCGTTGGACTGGGATTCGGGAGATCCTAGTTCTAGTCCCCACTTGGCCATGAAGCTCACTGAGTGACTTTGGGCCAGTCACAGACTCTCAGCCTGTCCTACCTCACAGGGTTGTTGTGAGAATAAGATGGGAGAGGAGGAGGATTGTGTAAGCCTCCTTGGGTTCCTTGTAAGAGGAAAAAAGGCGGAATATAAATATAATAAATAAAAATAATAAAAATAAAAACACATCTGTATTTTTATTATTGTATCTGTATTTTATGAATTGCTGTGAGCCGCCCAGAGAACTTCTACTATTTGGTGGTAATGAAATGAAATGAATAAATAAGCAAACAATAATACTGAGACTCGTACACAGGAAGCTCTTTTTTTAAAAACCCACCATCACCATCGCACAACCTGTTCTTGTTAGCTTGTTAACATTTTTCATCTTGACACCCTTAGAAGTTGTGCCAAAGAATCTGGTTTTCAGAGTCTTTGGAAATGTTCACAGTATAAATCATATTTCCAAGAGGAAGCATGTTGGAATTGTCTTGCTCTGTTTCCCCCAATAATAATAATAATAATAATAACAACAACAACAACACATCTTGAATCGCACGTGGAAGACTTGGATGGGAACTCGGACAGCTTTACGTAGAAGCATAAGCTGTTCTCCAGGAGTTTCCCAAGTTCATTCCAAGCCACAAAGCCCCTTCCAACAACCTGCGAACAGATCCCATATGAAAGGGTCTCCATCTGTACCCTGCCCAATGGAATTGTGGGTCGGTCTAGTAGTGGCTGAGAAGTCAAGGGCTGAATGTTCAAGCTGTGGGCGGTGAGATGTCTACGGCAGCTCAATGACTTTACCAGACACGTGTGCCTTAACGTTGTTCAAGAGATAGCACTGCCTACACACAAGTGCCTTCGTTATAGGGACTTACTTAGGCAGAGTGAAAAGTAGAGTGGCCATGTGTCCTCTTTTACAGAGGGCAATCCTCTATTTGAAGGGCCGTCAGAGGACTGTCTTCTATTCTGAAGGCATCCTCTGTTTGAAGGGCTGCCCGGCCCAAGTCCGCTTGAGAGATAAAGAACCGTCAGAAGGAAGAGCCGGGCCTTGCATGATCGACAGCACCTGGACAGCAGGCTGAGCGAGGCAGACGGGTCACCCAGTCACAGTCTCACACTATGCATTTCTATTTAAAATAATAATAATAATAATAATAATAATAATAATAATAATAATAATAATAATGTCTAAATTTGCATCTGTACATATAAATGAGTGTATGCAGATCCTATGCAAATATGCACCCTCTATTTTGTGTGTGACCCCACTCAGAGGCATATCAGATAAATATGGCTTATTTGACGCATGAGGTGAGGACGAAACCTGACGGCTAATCCAGCAAGTGTCTGGTGGCGTGTATGTAGTTGTGTGCATGAAGCTGCAAAAGTGGATTAATGCTGCGGCCTGCGGGTTCAGAATCTGTTGCAACCGCTGCTAAGATTGTCACGCCCATTATCACCCGTAGCCCTTCCGGGGCGCTCCCTCCCCCACGACTGGAGGGGGAGGGGTGCACCCACCAGCCCCAGCCCCGATGGGGACATTACATTCCTCCTGGGCTCCATCGCGATGCCCACTTGCTGGGAGAGAATGTCTGTAAAAGGGAGCCAGCAGTATATGCATAAGACTGTCCCCACGATTGGGAATCCCCGTGCATACCTCTACTGCAAATCACTTTTAAAGTTTTAGAAACGGGTTTCTCGTTCAGCAGAAGGGATTGGGGGCGGGGAGGTGAGATGGTTGGATGGATCAAATTTTAAGGTCTCCCACACTTCGTCACACTATCCATCAAGCCCTGAAGCACGATTCTGAGGAATAAGCACATTTCCTAATAACCGTAATCTGGCCAGGGATTGCTTTCTGCAGGCTTGTTCATGTTAAAAGGTCCGTTTATGGTGTCATTAATTTTGGGGAGTGGGTTTGAACAAATTCCTTTATCTAGCATTCCACGACTCCTTCCGCGCTCCAGAAAGCATTTTCATTTTACAGCCCACATTTGTTACATGTCTCTCCTCGGCCAAAGATACCTTTGCCATGTAGTTGCATAAACCATGACATTCAGGCAAGCTGCCGCGATTTTATTTTATTTTATTGCTGTCACCATGCAGTAAACAGGTCCCCCACTTTTTCTCATCTTTCCTGAACCCTTACTCTGTTTTTATAGCAGAGTTCCCAGTTCCCTCTGCCTATTATTTTCCTCCCTACCCACTCCAAGCATGTATCTAGTTCTCTGCACGGTCTTTTAGTAAAAGAAAAATTTATATATATACACACACACACATACCAGTCATTTTGTTTTCTGCGTGCCGGTATGCCAGAGTTTAGTCACGTTCTTTCGAAACGGTTAAACCCCTGAGTTAGCAGCTGAAAAAAATTGGAGCGGCGGTTTAATGCCTGCCCCCCTCACCTCAGGCATTAAAATCTTAAAATGGTCCATACTTATGAAAAGCGCCTGTAGATGCTAATGGCTGCTTTGCCTCGTAATCCCGATTACGGGAAATCAGATGGAACTTGAGTGCACATTTAAGGCCTATAATCCAGTTAATGAGTTGGTTCCAGGATCTGCCTTCCATGAGAGGAAGGGACCGTCTTTAAGAGGGAGGGACCTCGCAGAAGGGCCCTCCACCTGATTTTTAGGGGGGGGCGACACACCACAGCTAACCCCATTCAGAAGGGTCTCCCAACTCTCTGTGTAGCATTTTCAGGGGGCTGGAGGTGCTGCCATGGGAAGGAGCGGGTGGAGAAATACACCTCCACCTGCACAGTTCATCAAGCATAAATCTGGATCCAACCCATTGTCAATGGAGGAGTCCACAAGAAGTTTTGGGAAGTTCAGGCGATTTTATTTATTTATTTATTATTTAATACATTTTCATATCGCCCAATAGCCAAAGCTCTCTGGCGGTTTACAACAGTTAAAACCATAAAATACAATATAATATAACTATAAAATTTAAAACCACAGATTAAAACAAACAGCAAGGCTAGCAGCAGTTCAAGTTACAGTAACAGAGTTAAAAACTACCAGATAAAAATGATTAAAATGCCTGGGAGAATAAAAAGGTCTTCACTTGGCGCCGGAAAGAGTACAATGTGGGCGCCAGGCGAGCCTCTTTGGGTTGCTCATTCCACAACCGGGGTGCCACACCGAGGTACCTCCATAGATTCCTTCAAGGAACGAGCTTGGACCTCAGCACGAGCTGGGAAAACTGCATAACCTTCCAAAGTTCTTTTTATTTACTTCCGAGGAATGTGTTTCGGTGGATCGATTCAATCAGCCGTTTCCTTAACCATCAAACCAGATGTGCAGCCGTCATGCACCATCGGCGGCAACTGAATCGATGCCTCTGAGAAGCGAGACAAAGAAGAAAGCTGAGATGCACTCGGCGTGCCCAGAGCTTTCGTACTCGGACGCCAAGCGGCTTTTGTTTCAAGTCACATTTATTTGTGTTGCTTCCAAAGCATGGCTGCGTTCGCCACAGTTCTGGGAAACGGCGGGGACCGCTGATGGATTGTTGTTACTCAAGTGAATTCCCGGTGGCTAATGAAAAAATGCCCACTCACGCAGGGCACTATTTCAAGCCTTCCTGCCCCCATAATGGGGATTTATGGAGCGCTGCAACCTTGGTTGGTCCTGCCAGTGAACATACTCGAGCAGACCCAGCGCCAGCGCTTGGCATCTTCGGTCAAAGGCATAAGAACATAAGAAGAGCCCTGATGCTGCATCAAACCAAGGGTCCCATCTAGTCCGGCGTTCACACAGTGACCAACCAGCTGCCCACGGGATCCCACAAGCAGGACATAAGTGCAGCAGCACCCTCACGCCCATGTTCCCCAGCAGCTAAGGCAGGGCCCAGGGCTGATTCTCACTCCAGGGAGCCCTTGAAATATTTCCAATGCTCTCCAATGCTCCAGTCAGTACTGGCAGGGCCGGCGTCAAGGGTAGGCATGGTTGGGCACATGCCCGGGGCCCACACCCCACGAGGGGCCCACTGACTAAGAGCCCACCGGAGCTGCTCTTCCTCTTCACCATTGCGACCTGTTTGTTCACCAGCCTCTCGCCCCGACCCAGGCCAACGGTGGTGGTGAGAAGGAGTAGGAGATGCCGCGGCCTGCTTGCTCACTGGCTCTCCGGCTCTTCCAGCAAGCAAGTGGCAGCAATGATGAGAAAGAGCATGAGGAAGACTCTGGAACTCCCTACCAAGGGAGGTCAGGCTGACTCCTCCCTCTCTCGTCTTCTTGCCGGCAGGTAAAGACACTTTTATTCAGACAGGCCTTTGGCATTTAAACAGGGTTGTTGCTTATTTATTTATTACATTTATACCCCACCTTTTTTCCTGCAAGAAATCCAAGGTGGCTTACACAATCCTCCTCCTCCTCCTCTCCATTTTATCCTCACAACAACCCTGTCAGGTAGGTTAGGCTGAGAGTCAGGGGCTGGCCCAAAGACACCCAGTGAGCTTCATGGCCGAGCGGGGACTTGGACTCGGGAGTGTCATGAAGCCCAACACTCTCTCACCACAACGCCACACTGGCTACCTGTTCAGCGAGGCCTCTCTCACCAGCTGACAGTGTTCTCTTTATTACTGATGTGTTTTAATTTGTTTGTGTGCGCATGTTTTAACCGTACTTCTGTTTTTATTGGAGTTTCACTCTTGCTAGCTGCCTTTTGAGCTTCTTTTTTTGGCAGAACGCTGGGATATACATTTAATTAATAAATTATTCCCCCCTCACCCATCCACCCACCCAAAGATGGATTTTCTGCAGTCTAAGAAAAGATGGAAGTACCATGAGCAAAAGAGGACCATAACTGGAAGATGACGTGATATAGATGCCGGTAAAAAAAAAAGAGTGGGCGAAG
Source organism: Shinisaurus crocodilurus (assembly GCA_021292165.1). Lineage (NCBI taxonomy): Eukaryota > Metazoa > Chordata > Lepidosauria > Squamata > Shinisauridae > Shinisaurus > Shinisaurus crocodilurus. The sequence goes on from CM037890.1 coordinate 26,040,962, forward strand.
CATGTCCGTTCCACGCTAACCGTCTAGAGCAGAAGTAGCCTTGGGCAAGTTGCCATCTCTCAGTCTCTGCCCGCTATTCACAATCAGGGGATAACAAAACTGTCAGGATACACTCAACTGCCACATGCCTTCTAGTCGTTACCCTACCGCCCCAACACCCCCCCCCCCAAAAAAACCTCAGGTTCCCTCCTAGCTTCACTCCCTGCCCTGCCCCCCCCCCCGCATCTTGGAATACAGCCATGCCTTGGATCGAGAGCATAATTCGTTCCGGAAACGTGCTTGTAATCCAAAACACTCTTATATCAAAACGAAATCCCCCCCCCCAAAAAATTGTACACAGATTTTTAATTTAAGCCGTCCTACAGTACTTGTATTGCAAGACGACGCTTGTATATCAAGTAATAAATAAATAAATAAATAAATATTTAAAATGTTGCTTGTCTTGCAAAACTGCTCTCAAACCAAGTTACTTGCAATCCAAGGTATTACTGTATTGGCAACGCTAAATACAAATTGAATTGGCAAATGCATTCTCTCTTATCACGGACAGAGGGGAGGTGTATGTGGCAATAGCTCTACCTTTTTAAAGACAGTGTCGGTCATCTGTTCCTGATTTTTAGAAGAATTCATGGTGGATGTTTTGAAGATCCGGTTTCCTTCTGCTTTGAGAAAGGCAAAAGAATAACACGTGGAATTGTTGTGATGTGAATTTGGGGTCAGAAGTTGGAATAGTTCTTCCTTTAAGGGATTCCTGCTGTGAATTTTTTTTTTCTTTCTTTCTTAAATGAACTTTGGTTTATCAGGTTTCAAAACTTTTTAATGCCCCTCTTTTTTGCTTAATTCTTGCTTTTCTTTGTTGGAAAGCTGCAGCCCTTGTCTGTCAAAGGGGAAACATTTAAGTGAGAACTGCCTGTGCATCATGCACAGAATTTGGGGCTCTCAGTGCCGGGGCATCCACTTGACCACCTGCAAATGACTAATTGACGTTAGCTGTAGAAGAGCGATTTTCACCCCAGCATGTGCAACTATGGCTACAATCTTATAACCACTTACCTGGGAGCACTGAACTCAATGGGCCCTACTTCTGAGTGGATATCTGTAGCAGGGCTCCCCAACCCTTTTGGGCCTGTGGGCACGTTTGGAATTTTGAGAGCATGTCATGGGCACTCTCACAAAATGGTTGCTATGAGGGGGTCTTATCTTGTCCATTTACAAAATGGCTGCCATAGTGGCTGTGACCAGTCACAAAATACCTGTATCCCAGAAGGCAAACTAGTGAGGCCAAAAGAAAAGTCAGTAGCCCAAGAATCTAAGTACAAAGCAGAGATGGGGTCCAAATTCCAAAACACAAAACCACTCTTTTGAACCCACAGCTTTCTGCTCCAACACTGATCTCACAGAAGACAAAAACGTACATGGCCAAGAAGCTGAGCACAAGGCAGAAGTGGGATCTGGGCCCCAGATGTCAAATCGAATATTGCCAAATCACAAATGCCAAGTCAGAAGGAGCGGGGGAACCTGGCAGGTGCCAAAGAAGATGTCTTTGGTGAGGGACCCCAGATCTATAGGCATATGCGGTACAGCACCAAGTTTTTTATTGTGGGTATGGAGGTTGCACTAATGTGATGGGCACCTATTGGACAACACCAATGACATCACTGCCAGGCATGTCAGACATGCACCACCTATATGCAGCACTTTGAATGGCCCTGCCATTTTTTGTATCCAAGACTTGAGAGCTCACCCTCTTGAGAGCTCAAGCATACACCTGCTACAATTTCTTAAAAAAGAAAAAAAGAAAGAAAACAGGTCATTGGGCTGGATCAAGGCTAGCTCTTGCCAGCCACAGTCCAAATGTGGCTACTCCACCTTTCATGACACATTCTGAGCCAATAATGTCTTATGAATGTTCCAAAAAGGATGTCAATACAGTTATAATTTTTGTATGTGTCTGCTGAGGACAATATTAAATTGCCATTCAGTGGAAAGACATACGTATATTAAATCTTTTGCTTTGTGTTATGGTTGGTAAAAAAAAGAAAAAGAAAGAAAAAATATGCATAAAACACTACCCAAAAACTGGACATTATCTAGTCATCTATACTGTGGGGCAGTTTGAAATCCTGCTGCTTCTAGAACATAAAAAGAGATCAGTTTTGTCTTTTGACTGTGCTCGCTGATGCATTTGAGAATGAAAGCTTTTTAAGTGAAGAAGAGTTATCTGTACCTACTACCCCTTCTATCACATGTTGGCAAATATGTACATTTAATAAAATCCACACACACACACTCCAATTTAGGCAATATGGAGAACATCCCTCATGTAAACAGTTAATTTTTAAAAACCCTTATATCAGGACCCATCTATATTAATAACTTCATAACTAAAGATCAGCTGGAACCAATGAGAAACTTGATCTCCTAGTACAATATAGGATGGATTGAATTTCCTCTGGCTATTACAGCATTAAGCCCCCCAAAATTAAATTTGGCTAAAGCATCTCTTCTAGAAAGCATTCCTTCATGATATGAAAATTACAAGCAAGTACCAGCCTCTCTATCACACACCCGTTGGCAGTGGTTTCCAATGCACTTTTTTGGGGGGGCGGGTATGTTTAGGTATGTGTGTAGGCTTTTTGCAATGTGCTTATTGCAGTTTTTTTTTTAAACCTGAGAGATGTCCAGACTGCAGGGTAAAAAACAAATCCTTTGTAGGAACAAAACAGAATTCAGAAAGGGAGGTAAGGGAGAACGGAGGGCTCCTGGCACTACCAATCCAAAGCACCGTGCAGCTGTTCTGTTAAGGAAGAAAAGAAGGATTTTCCATGGTAAGAAGAAGGGGGGGAAACCCCAGAAGCAGCGGTGGGAAAACGCAGGAGGGTTACGAATAGAAGATGTCGTCATCAGGACCCCTGTAAAATCCCTTGAATGGGCAGGGCGACTGCACACTAAGAGCCTCATCTAAGAAGCACCCCAAATTAGTAAAACACCTGCTTCTCTCGCAATCTTAAATATTGGAGAGGCTTGCAACCAGGTTGCCTTTCAAGCCCCACCAGACCTCTTGTTGATAGCACTGGACACCTTTCTCCCCCCCCCCCCCGCCTCCCATGTTTCGGCACATGGGGCACATTTGGGAATTTGCCCCAGGAATGTAAAAAAAATCTTGGCCTGGCATATGTGTGAGCAGAATCTCGTGACCTTCTGGGTACGTTGTACCCCTCAGGTACACATCTCTGCTATTGGCACCATGGGGAGCCTCGGGGAAATGTCCCCTCTATCAGCACCGCGGGGAGCTCCCCTAATAGTGTCCCCTAAGGGCATCCCTTTGCTTTCTCCCATATAAGGAAAATAGTTGCCATTCGTAGTTGGGCATATTCTGGCAGTGACGTGCCCTCCACATGCTGTCTCAGGCCTCACTGACAGGGCTGGCGCAGCTCCAGCATGGATGGCGAACCCACTCAGAGTGGTTCCCCCCAGTTAGCGGTCTCCTTGAGGCCTTAAGGCAGGGTGAAGACCCTCAGGCCTGGGCTCCCAATCTGGCTCTCCAGGGTTCCTCAGACGGCCCCCTTCTTCCTCTGGTCCCACCCCCTTTCCTCTCCCAACCACCCATCATGGGGTGGTTTTTCTTGGCTTCTTGGACAGTTTTCCCCCACATCCTAGAAGGCTGAAATGCCTCTGCTCAGGCATAGTTCCTGGCCATTAAGATCCTTAAGCTACAATATGCCCGGCATTTTTGGCTCCACCCCCTTTTGCCTTCAGCTCCGCCCACCACTGGGATGAGCCCCCCCCCCCCCCTGAGAACTTCTCCGGAGTGGAATTTGGCCCTTGGGCTAAAAGAGGTTCATCATCACCCCTGCCTTAGGGAATTGGCAATTGCCTAAGGACGCAAACTCCTGATGCCAGCCCTGCTCACTGACCAGGATCGCTGGGCATTTGTGGGCACTTCCATTATATTCAGCTCCCCACACACCTGTCGTAATGAAGGGCATCTTGGTAATAAAATACAGAGGCAGCCTCTGGATAACCTCCGCACCCGCACCAGCCAGGTCTATTCTATACGATGCAATCTCCCCGCAGTCCCTTCCCACCCTTGAGCAGCTGACAGTGAAAGCAAAAATAAAACAAATTCACTACATCCAAAAAATCTGTTCTTGGTTATCTTGAAATGAAAGGATGTCAAGAATCCAGGCACGTGCTTTCTTTTTTTTGCTTTTGCTTCTGCGTTATCAGTCCTGGCGCTTGATCAGACACATCCGAGCGAAGGATCTAGCTTTGAGTAGAGAACCCTCCAGGAAGGAAAAGATTAAAACTCTCACATGTTTCAGTTTATGACAGGTAGAGTATATGTCCCCCACCCACCCAAAAGCACTAAATCAACACTAATATAGACTTCTTGGTACTTATCGAGCCCAATCCCCCGAAGCGTACAGCCTATGTTTGACTTTTCAATGGAGGAAAGTGGATTGGTTTATTGATGTGTATATGCCACCCCAAAACAAGAAAGTCTCCAGTCAGCTCACATAATAAAAGTCACTAAAAAGTAATACAACAATAAAAATCTAAAACCACTGCTTTGAGATTGTCCTTCAGTTAAACTGTTTATTACTAGTAACAGGCCTGTGGCTCATGCTGGCTCAGCTTGTCTGAGCGTGGAAAGCTAAGCAGGGTCAGGCCTGGTTATTACTTGGATGGGAGACCCCCTCCTCTAGTTTCCTGCATTGAGCAGGGGGTTGGACTCGATGGCCTTGTAGGCCCCTTCCAACCCTATGATCCTATGTAATCCTACTCCATAAAAATCAATATAGTACCATTTAAAGTAGTAGTAGTAGTAGTAGTAGTAATAGTAATAATAATAATCCAGTTTTGGAAAACAATGCCAAAATTCCCTCGAAGTACTCCCTCCAGACCTCTTTACATTCCCCTAGCCATCCATCTGACTCTGCTTGCCCACTCCTTCTGGACCTCTTTGACAGGAAACCACTGCTAGGAAGCACATGGGAAATGGCCTAGCAACCACCAGTGCTGCTTCTGGATAACCAGGAAGGAGCACTGCAAAGTGTGAGCAGTTGCTAGGCAACTGCCAAGTGCTTTTTTTTTTTTTTTACTACTATCCCCTGAAGATGGTCTACTCCAGGGGTGGTCAGAAGGTAGTGGTGAGAGTGTTGGACTGGGCCTCGGGAGATCCGGGTTCTAGTCCCCGCTCAGCCATGAAACTCACTGGGTGACTTTGGGCCAGTCACTGACTCTCAGTGTAACCTACCTCACAGAGTTGTTGTGAGGATAAAATGGAGAGGAGGATGAGGAGGAGGAGGATTATGTAAGCCGCCTTGGGTTCCTTGCAAGAAAAAAGGTGGGGTATAAATAAGATAAATAAATAAATAAAAATCTCCAGATGTTTTAGACTCTAACTCCCAGCATTCCTGGCCATTGGCCATGGTGGCAGGGGCTCCTAGGAGTTTAAGTCCAAAACATCTGGAGATCTACCTTCTGCAATACTGAAACGTATTTTGAGCTGCCTATTGAACAATGCTAGGTTGCCGACTTCATGATTTAATATATATATATTATGATGAATACTGGTTAAACGTGCCAGCTAAGTTTGGCCATACCTTCCTTCTGTGAGGGAGATTAGTGGCTAATGTCTCAGTGGCCAGATAAATGCCACTTAATGGGAGCCACAGCCACAAAATAGCAGAAACTTACTGGGACTGTGGATCAATGTCAGTTAAGGATGATGCAGGCAAGATCTGTGTGTGTGTGTGTGAGAGAGAGACAGAGACAGAGAGACTGCAGGGCTGAGAGACTGAGAAAAGCAGAACTCTAGTATTGAGCTCTCGAAAGTGCCGTTTAGGGATTGCCCATCTGGAGGTCTGATTTTGGGCCATGGAATTAGCTATTTGTACAAGTTCAAGTTTCATAGATAGAGTTGGAAGGGGCCTACAAGGCTATCAAGTTCAACCCCCTGCTCATTGCAGGAAACTAGAGGAGGGGTCTCCCATCCAAGTAATAACCAGGCCTGACCTGCTTAGCCAACAATGCTCAACTTACATATTGGTAATAAACTCAAATGTTACAGAAATACTTATGATCTCTTACTCTAAAGGAAGCCAAAACCGGGTAAGGGCCGTGCCCTTGGAAAGTATCACCACTCTAGAGCTTGCATAACAATATCGAAATGGAGTTAGGGTAAGTGGAGAATCTGGGAATTCAGAGCCTTGAGAACCTAGCAGGTCAGAGACAGAGCTGGGGCACAAATGTTCTAGCTCGGGGTGAAGTCAGTTATGGGCAGAACGTAGCATAATCTGCTGTGTCCTGAATGGAGCCAGGAAGAACCCCTGGTTTGACTTTTCAAACCTCAGTGCTGCTTATTTATTTATTTGTTTATTTTTATTTACAGCATTTGTATATCGCTCCATATCTAGACAGATTCCAGAGTGGTGAACAATGAAAAGAGAAAACAGATAAAAGAATAAAAACAATGCATTAAAAACAGGATAACATTAAAATCATGACTGGTCAGCAAGGAAGGCTTCCCGGAACAAAGACGTCTTCAGCAGGCGCTGAAAACAACGCAGTGTCGGAGTCCGCCTGACCTCCAGAGACAGGGGGTTCCACAGAAGTGGAGCCACCACACTGAGGGCTCTTCTCCTGGTGGACTCCAATTGGGCCAAAGGTCCATGTGGAACCACCAGGAGAATGTCCTCTGATGACCTCAGTGACCGGGCAGGTTGGTAAGGGAAGAGGCGCTCTCTCAGGTCTCAAGGTGTTCAGGGCTTACATGAGAAAACAGTGTGTTACTGGTCTGACCAGTAAAACACTGAATGAAGGACAGCCATGCCAAAAAGGGGAATGCGGTTCTCAGTCCCGTTGCTGGCAACACCAAAGTCTGAAGGAATCTGCAGGAAGGAGGGAGAAGAACTTCCATGGTGGGGTACACAACAGGCAAAACCTGAAAGTCTGGATCAAATCCTAATATTGAGCAAGAATATCCTTTATCTACTCAGAGGGACAATGTGACACCGTATCTTGTTAAGCTTGTTGCCAAGAAATACAGCCTTTCAGAGCACAACTGTAAAGGTGCTGGCTTTTGTACCAGCAATTCAACATTTGCTGATAAATCAGCTGGAGCCATTCCAAAAAAGTATCAGGTAACCTTTTAAAGGCTCCACTTTTTTCTTCGTCGCTCTTTTTTTCAGAGAGTGCAGCACAAGATTCATTACACAAACCTCCGTCAGACAAAAGGAAAGAGCCTCTAAATTTCTTTTCCCATAAAATATTCAAGAGCTCTCTAGTTTTATTGAGGTAGAAGTTCACAATGGGAAGACAATATTCTTGCTATCTTAAGCACTTTGCAGCCTGAGATGTCTGTGGGTGGATCCCGCATCAGATCTCATTAAAAACAGTCATAAAAATCAGGTTTAGCCCATATTGATTGACTTTAAACCCCGGGCAAATATTGGAGACTCAGATGCCATTTGGAAGAAACTTAATGGGGGGGGGGGGGGAAGCCTGATGGAAATTGGTTGTGACTGTGAGTCAAAGTTCAAATGAGGAATTACCGAGGAGGAAAGTGTGGATTATGGTTTCTGTGTTTCATGGTTTCTAGGATTGCAAATTTAGCCAAGAGGAGAGACTTCTTAAATCAGACCCGCCAACACCCAGATTTGAAGCCCTCCCTTCTCACTTTGAGCCCCGATCTCCCAGTTCTGCCTTTGCTGTGAAAATCTCTCCGACAATTATAACCAGGGCTCTGTGGCGAAGTGCGGTGGCAAAGGAACAACAGCATCCATCCGTCGCATAATAGCCCAACCAGTGGAGATGGCAAAGTCAGTGGCAGAGCCGTAATGCAATCCAAAGCATGTCTAGGTAAGTGTGTATAGGATTGCAGTCTGAACCTCCCACTTTTCACAAGCAATACAAGCCTCCCCAAAAGAGCACACACACCCCTTTCTAATATCAAGGTGAAGACAGATTTAACATTTCTAGAGCAACAGAGCTGGTTTGGACGACACACTCACAATGCATTCAGTCCCAGGATTGGTGCCAAGGGTAGGCATAGTTGGGCTCCTGCCAAGGGCCCACAGCCCAGCAGGGGTCCCCTGACAAGAGCCCCCTTGGAGTTGTCTGTCCTCTTCATGATTGCAACCTGCTCGTTCCCCTGCCTCCCGCTCTGGCCCAGATAATGGTGGTGGTGGTGGTGCTGGTGAGGAGGAGGAAGAGGAGGAGAAGCAAGAGATGCCGCTGCCTGCTTGCTCACTGGCTCTCTGCCTGCCAACAACCCAGCAAGTGGTAGCAATGCAGGGAAAGAGGAGGAGTAGCAAGAGCAGCTGGTGACAATGGTGCTGAGAAGGTAGACTCACTGAGGGAGCAGGCCCATTGAGGGCATCTTGCCCAAGGGCCCTCAGAAACCTGGACCTGAATCTCTTCAGCCCCAGGGCCTTCTCGGTGGTTGCTCCAACACTCTGGAACTCCCGTCCTAGGGAGGCTAGAATGGCACCCTCCTTGGCATGTTTTTGAAGGCAGGCAAAAACGGTTCTTGCTCCAGCAGGCCTTCGGGGAATAAAATTGGACCTATGAGAAAGCGATGGATTTGCACTGCTCTGATAGTTATTGTTGTTTTAGCTGTGATATTTTATATAATTTTAATACTGTTTCTGATTTAATTATATTTTTAACTTTTGTATTTTTCTATTTATATGTTTTAACTGTACAAATTTTAATGTTGTGAAGCCGCCTTGAGTCGGGTGGGTTATAAATAAATATAAATATAAATAATGATAATTTTTCCTCTTTGAGATCAGGCTCAGTGGTGGGGGCAGGAGGTAATGATTCTTCAAGTTTACAACAAAAGCTGGCTGTGGAAGACACCGTGTTCGCCTTCAGTATTTAATATGCGATATGCTGCCAGACTAGTGTCAGTGGAGAGGTATTGTAGTATACCAGCCATGGAAGTTTAGGCAATGGAAATGGTGTGAGAGACAGACATTTGTGTGGTGCTCTTCCGCAAAATTAGCATGCCTCTTTTGCATGGATTTCCAAAAGTTGCTTTCTCTTTGTTCCTTTTGCAAATCCTAGGCGGACTAAGGACGCAGTCCTATGGGGATGCCCAGAACCCTCTGAACTCAGAGGATTACTGGCATTCTATGCAGAGCGGGAGGAGCGTGGAGGCGAAGGTCACCTCCGCACTCCTCTCGCTCTGCAAAGCAGCTAGGCGGCTGATTTTGGCTGTCTAACGTGGCACTTTGGAGTGAGAGGGGACACCGTCTCCTCCCCAATCCCACCGGAAAGCCCACTAAACCCCTTCTCCAAGGTCGCTTTATGACCTTGGAGAAGCAGCCAGAGCAGTTCTTTCTGTGCCGGCTGCGAGGGCGCTCCGAGTGCAGATCCCCAGCTGCGAGGTTGGAGCGATTTTCTGACCTCGCAGCTGGGGATTTCGACAATCCTATGGCCTCCTAGACACTGTCGGAGGGGGGGGGCATAGGATTGCTCTGCCTGGGATAATGCCATAGGGGTTTGCTCCCTGCCCTCTAATGAGCCAGACCGTTGGTTGATCTAGCTCAGCAGTCTCCAGACTGACCGGCAACAATTCTCCAAGGTTTCAGACAGGGCTCTTCCTCAGCTGTATCTGGAGATGCCGGGGATTGAACCCAGGGCCCTCTGTATGCATGCAAAGTGCTTTGGACGCCTTAAATGCATGGTAAAAATGCTCAGATTTCCCCACCTTACTGAGTGCCTTTCAGGGACAGGCTATGGCATTCCTGGCAGCACGTGCGTTTTACAGATGCAAGCTAACTTTTGAGCTGGCCCGCTTTGTTGACGCGGTCGCTGTTTTTGGTTTGCTGTTGTTCTTGCAGATGGTGACTGATTTATTTGTTTTGATGGTTTTATTGTTTTATGCTTGAATTCTCAACCTCCCTAAAGGTGCAGGGTACATTTTAAAAACAGAGATTAAACCATATAAATACAAAATATGAAATAAATGTTATCCGTATTCACTGGCCAGAAGAGAAGATCTCCCAACTGGAAAACTCCCGAAAGGTGGTCAAGCCCATTTCCAAGTCAAATGCTGAAAATGAAATGCTTTGTGGCAAGGTTTTGGCCCAGCATCTGTGGAATTCACGCTACGGTGACTGAGGAACACAATGCTCTGGCCAGCTGGAAACGGAGAAACATACCAACCTTGCCTTTTGCTTGGTCTTTGTGCTGATTGAGCCTCCCGGGGTTTTCGGGCCACAGCTGTGTTTAAGACACAGCTTAGACAAATCTTTCATCTCAGCTTCTGTCACAAGCCATGAAAAACAGGGAATTGTTAGGGCATGGAGCTGGAGCTTTTCTGTGAAATAACAGCAACACTTTACTTTTATCGTTGCATTCGTTGCCGATTGAGAGGCAGGGCAGGGTGGTGGTTAGGGCAGTGTTCTCCAACCTTGGGTCCCCAGATGTTTTTGGCCTGCAACTCCCAGGGCATGCTGGGAGTTGTAGGCCAAAAACATCTGGGGACCCAAGGTTGGAGAACACTGGGTTAGGGCAACCTCCCCCAACCCGAGTCCCTCCAGATGTTTTGCACTAGGACTTCCATCATCCCTAGCCAGCATGAACAATAGGCAGGGATGTTGGGAGTTGTAGGCCAAAACATCTGGAGGTTACTACGTTGGGAAAGGATGGTTTACGCCGCCTGGCATAGGTGTTCTCCAAGGCTCAGGATGGGGGTCTTTCATAGATTTCATAGATCGCAGAGTTGGAAGGTGCCTACAAGGTCATCGAGTCTAACCCCCTGCTCAATGCAGGACACTAGAGGAGGGGTCTCCCATCCAAGTCATAACCAGGCTTGATCCTGCTTAGCTTTCCACACTCAGACAAGCTGAGCTTCCCAGGCCTGCTACCCACAATCGCTTTATGTCTGAAGGGACGCTATCAATTATGGGGACATTCTTTCTTCAAGGGTATGCCCTTGTAATAATCAGGAGGTAGAACCCATAGAACATGTCCTTCTATTCTGTAACTTCTATGCTGGAGTTAGGCAGCATACGATTGGCCTGTTATTGATCAAACTACCAGGTAGGTCAGTTCAATTTTATATATATTAAATATCCGATGGAAGATAAAATTCCACCTAAATTTCTACCTGCAGGAGGAGGAACAAGGGAACAGCTCACAACAACAAACTCGCTACTTGAAACTGGAAGAATCATATCCAGGGACTAGCTGGTGATTACCGGAACGCTATAAAATTGTGTTTATGTTATACTCTGAATTTGCATGTTTTGAGATTCTGGCGTACCGTATGTCTTATTTATTTGTGGGTCTATTGACTGCAATAAATTTGATTTGATTTGAGGTACCAGGTTGGGGAAGGCTGAGTTAGATGATGGTGATGGTGATGATGATGATGATGATGATGACGACAATGATGATGATTTACAGTATACCACTCCATATCTAAGTAGATTCCAGAGCAGTGAATAGTAAAAAGATAAAAAATAGATAAAAGAAACAAAAACAACACATGGAAAACAAAGTAGCAATTACAATGGTGGCTGGAGAGCAGAGAAGGCCTCCCGGAACAAGGAGGTCTTCTGCAGGTGCCGAAAGCAGCACAAAGTTGGCGCCTGCCTGACCTCCAGAGGCAGCGAGTTCTACAGAAGTGGAGCCGCCACACTGAAGGCTCTTCTCCTGGTGGACTCCGATCGGGCCGAGGTTTCGGAGGGCCCTTGGGCAAGACACCCTCAGTGGTCCGGTCCCTCAGTGGGTTGACCTTCTCACCACCGTGGTCACCAGCTGCTCTGGCTCCTCATCTTCTTTCTCATTGTGGCTGCCGCTTGCTTGCTTGACACGCAGAGAGGCCAGGGAGTACGCAGGCCGTGGCATCTCCTGCTCCTCCTCCTCCTCCTCCTGCTCCTCCTCCTCCTCCTCCTCCTCACCACCTCCGTTGTCTGGGCCAGAGCAAGTGAACAGGCAGGTTGGATCGGTGAAGAGGTGGAGCAACTCCAGCGGGCTCCTGTCAGTGGGCCCCTAATTGGGTGTGGGCCCTTGGCGGGTGCCCAGCCATGCCTGCCCTTGACACCTGCCCTGGGCAAGTACCAGCGAATAGGGACTGTCCCTGGTAAACAGGAACACGTAATGCGTAACCTTGTATAAACCAATGGGAAGGTGCAAATCTTGGCGTGAAGATGGAACGAGGCAATGCAAAGCAACAGATCCAATTTACTGAAGGGGCGAGTGTGTTATTTCGAGACGTATGTGGCATTGTCGAACCAGATTAGGTATTTCCAGGAGGGTGCCATTGGGAGCGTCAAGATGCGTTAGTATTGAAATTGTATCATTTTCTCTTCTGGCACCATTCTTCAGCGTGACAGCAGTCAGACGGGAAAGACAATATCCTCCTCCTCTGTCTCACTCCGAAAGAGAGAGAGAGAGAGAGAAAGAACAAATGATCAAAGGTGACATTTCAAGCCAAGTCGGCCCCGTGCTGTTTATGCTGTTCTCCACTGCGTTTTGCTCAGGCAGAACGATGCAACTGAGATTCACCTGCCCAAGGCTGCTAAATCTCACACTTGGGGTTCATCATCATCATCATCATCATCATCATCATCATCATCACACCCTTTTCCTCCTTACTCCGTGATCCAGACTAACTACTGCCAGGACTATATTTATTCCACAATTGCACTGTAGCTACACATCGTTGGACACAGACTTTTGCATCATTAAAAATCCCAGCTTTCCATTTTTAAAAAAAAAGTAAAAAAAGAAGAAGTAAGTTTCTAGTCCTGGGCAGCCCCATCCAGTGTGGATGCCTGTAACTCTCCGAACTTGGAGAATTACAGGCATGCAATAGAAGGCAGGAGGAGTGCGGCGGCTAGGATTGCCACCACCACGCCTCCCCTCGCCCTCCAAAATATTTAGATGGCCGATTTCAGCCGTCTAAACATTTTCCCTCTCCTCGCGAGGAAGAAAGGCTGAGGCACAGCTTGGATTCCTCGGAGGATGACAGTACCTTGCTCCTCACTTTCCCCAACACCGGGAATGTCGCCCCCCCCCCACGGCAGTACCGAAGATGGCCTTCCGTCTTTGGTTCCCAGCCATCATGGAAAGAACTGCGGCAGCTGTGAGGGAGAGGGGAGGGATTTCTGGAAGGGATTTCTGAGGTCGCAGCGGTGACTCCGACTCATCCTACACCCCCCAGACAAGGTCGAGGGGGGGCATAGGATTGTCCCTTGAGGCTACTACGGTATGCTTGAGAAGGAGAGGGAGCTTTTAGAGCTGTATCCCTTCCTACCACTTTGGATCCTGAAATAGTACCTTCAAATTTGTTCTTGCTTTTTTTCTTTTGTCCAGCTTTGTCTAGTCCAAGGGACCATGTTTGGGGCTTGTTTTCTCCCACAGTATCTGGCCTTTCCCTCCTCCCTTTGGTCCCCCTAAGCAACAAAGGTATGTTGATTCGGAAGATGTCACACAAGTCTCTTTCTATACACTGCTGCTGTAAAAAGCGCTGCCTCTCTTCAAGGGCTGTCCTCCTAGCCGGCCTACAAGTGCCTTATGGGAAGGCTAGCCCTTGGTCTGATTTTGCCTAAGGGCTTTTCTACACGAGGCATTTGTTGTGCGCTCATCATTCCCTACTCACGGTTGATAACGGGTTCTTTAGACCAGTGTTCTCCAACCTTGGTGCTGGCTGGGGCATGCTGGGAGTTGTAGGCCAAAAACATCTGGGGACCCAAGGTTGGAGAACACTGCTTTAGACGACATCATGGCCCTCCAGTTTCGCTTCTGTGTCTAACCAGGACTTTTGGCAAGTTTTTTTTATTTGTGAAAGCGAAAGAAAGTGTGATTTCCTCTTGTGTATTTGTGTTATTCTGCTATACCGCAGTGCCACCTAGAGGTTATGTTGTGGAAAAGCAGGAAAGGAAACGCTCCTTGTGTGGTGCTCTGATCTCAATTCTGCAAGGAAACCGAAAGTAGATACAGCAGATTAACAGCTGATAACAGCCTCAGAAGGTAGATCAAGATCTAGTACTGATAGATCAGCAGGGATTTCTGACTCCCAGGTATTTACAACAAAATGAATCCCCCCGGCCCTAAAATTATACTGCTGGAAATGAAGAAAGCTTGGAGTAACCAGGAGTGGATGTGTGTGTATAAGAACTACAAGCGCCGTTCAGTTCCGGTATTCAAAACAAAGGCCTGGGCTCTTTAATTGTAAGTGTATGTCTTTTGCACCAGACTTCGGTTGGTGGATTTTGGGGTTCTAGTAAAATGCATAGCATATCCCATACGCCTGCTCACCCCTGGGCTAAAGTGTTACAAACGAGGCTCACACATTCTTTAAAAGTTGAGGTTAAAAAAACCAATCGTACGGGTTAATGCATGTTCTAATTTCTAGGGATTAACATTTTTAAAAGTGCCAAATCTACCAAGGGTGCAATCCTATGGCCACTAGGCAGAGTCTAGACAGCCATCGGATAATTCGGGAGTCCCAGCCCCGACCTCGGCAACTTGCTGCGAGGTCGGAGCTGGGACTCCGACCTCGGAGTGACCTCCCCCTGCCCTCACAGCTGGCCCGGAAAGAACTGTGTCAGCTGTGGCTCCAAGTTCTCAAATGTGACCTTGGAGACAGGCTTTTGGGGGCGGGGCGGGGCGGGGCAAATGCAGCATCCTGGCAGCGCCTCCGCCCCCTCCCCTCGCACTCCGAGCCTCTGTCTAAGTATTTTGCATGGCGGGAGGAGCATGGAGGTGAGGTGACTGTGGCGTAACCCCACAATTCAGTTCCCTGGTGTATGTCTGCTTTAGCTTTAGTATATTTAGTGAGTATAGAATGTTGAATGGAGTGGGTGTGGTTTGTGATGTCTGGGAAAGGGTGGCGGGAGGAGTATATAAGGAGTGTTTGAGAGATGTCTGGGTCAGTTAGGTTTTATGTGAGTCGAGTTAAGAAGTAGAGTGTTGGTTGTAGCGTGTTGGGAGCGTTAGAGAGTTTGGGAGTTAGGTTAGGAGGGTTATTCGTGTCTTGTCAGGAGTTTTAAGAGGAATCAGTGATTGTATGAGGAGTGAGAGTATTTGGAGTTATAGGGACTTAGGTTAATTATAAAGTCTTTGGTGTAGGCAGGTTTATTTTCTGGAACTAAGATTTCGAGAATTAAAATAAACTTATTTTTATTTTGTTTGCTACCCAAATCCTACGTGTCAGCAGCTTGGCGTTATTACCTGCATTACTTTTAAATCTACACACACACCTTTGTACCCACAGCATCATAAATCTAAGCTAGATCCTTAATAAGCAGTATTAATCTTTTCCCTCATTGGTAGGGGAAAGGTTTCATTTGACCCTCCCCCTCAGGTTTTTAAGTGTTGATGCTTAGCCTGAGAAGGGTTTATGCACCTGGTCCTAAAGTGTAAGGGACCGTGTCGTCGCAGTGACCTTTGCCTCCATGCTTCTCCTGCCATACACAGGATGTCCATAATCCTCTGAATTTGGAGGGTTATGGGCAGCCTCATTGTGCTAGCAGAATAGCACAAATACACAAGAGGAAATCACACTTTCACTTTCACAAATAAAAAAAACTTGCCAAAAGTCCTGGTTAGCCACAGAAGCGAAACTGGAGGGCCATGATGTCGTCTAAAGCAGTGTTCTCCAACCTTGGGTCCCCAGATGTTTTTGGCCTACAACTCCCAGCATGCCCCAGCCAGCTATACCTGGGAGTCAGAAATCCCTGCTGATCTATCAGTACTAGATCTTGATCTACCTTCTGAGGCTGTTGTGCTGCTAGTAGCTAAAACAGACTTTCTGAACGAGAAGTTCTGCCATATATAATCCCAGGTATGAGGAAGTATATTGTGAATATTCTGTGGAGAGAAATGCCCTCTGCACATGGTCAGGGATACTCTCTTTATTATTTCAAGTCTTACATGCCTCTTAAAAAAAAAAAAACAGGTTCCAGTTCTAGCATCATACTGGTGCCATTGAGTCTAAAGTCTTTACTTCTCTTTTGCATAAAAAACAGAGTACGGCTTCCCCACAGGAAAAAAACCTCAACCCTTTAATATAATAAAGTTAAAGGTTTGTTCTTTATCCAGGTATGGTGAGAATGAAATAGCCTTTCAAAATTATTTTTAAACTAATATTTTAAAACAAGTTTATTCATTACTTATACGGATTAGGCACACCTCAAAATTAGTTTCAGATTAATTCCATACACACATTGAAAGAAAGAAAGAAAGAAAGAAAGAAAAGCATATGCCTTGGATGGTAACATTTTCCTTGATGGCCGATGAATTATGGAACAGGAGATTGGAATGCTATGAATAAAAAATAATGCATATTAAGCTGCTGCTTAAAATCACAACATCTACATATATCAACACAGCATCTAAAATGCAAAAATATCCCATGTCTCTAATGAAAGAAAAACACACATCTCTTTATCACATGAAGTGACAAGAGATCATTATGAGATCCAAATGAGAAAACTAAGCTGTTGCACTAGCAGGGTCCACTAGATGGTGCCGTATTTTATAAGTATTTTGTACCTGTAGCAGTTCGTTTTTAAGAACATAAGAAGAGCCATCTTGGATCAGACCAAGGGTCCATCTCGTCCAGCGTTCTGTTCACTCGGTGGCCAACCAGCTGCCCACGGGATCCCACAAGCAGGACGTGAGTGCAACAGCACCCTCCCGTCCATGTTCCCCAGCCTCTGATACTGGAGGTAGCAAATAGCCAGTCAGGCTAGTAGCCACTGATAGCCTTCTCCTCCATGAATTTGTCCAATCCCCTTTTAAAGCCATCCAGATTGCTGGCCATCACTCCATCTTGTGGAAGTGAGTTCCATAGTTTAACTATGCACTAAGAAGTCCTTCCTTTTATCTGTCCTGAATCTCCCACCTATCAGCTTCATTGGATGACCCCACTGGGTTCCAGTATTATGAGAGTGGGAGAAAAATGTCTCCCTCCCCACTTTCACAGCTAGCTCAGCCCCCATCAGGGTATATGTGAAGTCAAGATTCTTATTTTCTTTTATTTTTGTCCGAATGTCCCAATGTCCATCACTTTACACTTGCTTACATTGAACTGCATTGGCCATTTTGATGCAAATGGGACAAGTTTACTCTTTGTAGTGGATATAAATAGGATATTTTTAACAACATATTTTTAATTTTAAAAGGGCCCCATTTCAGCTTATCAATTCAGAGTTAACACGTGGAATTCACCGATGCAGGATGTGGTAGCAGCTCCTAGCACAGATGGCTTGAAAAGGGGATTAGACACATTCCTGAAAGAGAGCCCCACCAATGGGCATTAGAGTAATCGTGTGCTAAGAAAACCATGAGTACAATTCGTCAGTATGGATGCTTATATTTGATTCATTAGTTAATAAAATGCTATTCAGCGGCTTTCTGCCAAAGAAGCCATAGCAATTTACAATAAAAACAAACCCGAAACAATAAAAATACAGAAATTGTGAAGGATCCAAATCTGTTACATAATAACATGAGTTTCAAATGAAAATGCTTAGGAGAACATAATATATTCCTGAAGGGCTGTTTTCATGTTGTTGTAAGCCATCTTGAGGACCTGGTAGTGGCTTAATATGTGGGATCAGTGTTGGCTCCAGTTTTGGGGGGCCCTTGGGCATGACACCCTCAATGCCCCCCCCCACTCCCTGAGTGAGTCTGCCTTCTCACCACCATCATCGCCAGCTCGTCTTCTTCCTCCTCCTCTTCCTCATCATGGCTACCTACCACTTGCTTGCTTGACGGGCAGAGTGCCAGCGGCATCAAAGTTGGCAGCGGCATCTCCTGCTTCTCTTTCTCACCACCACCGCCGCCGCCACCGCCGCCGCCAGAGAGGCAGGCAAGCAAGCCGGTTGCAAAATAGTGACAAGGAGCAGCTCCAGGGGGGCTCTTGTCAGTGGGGCCCTGATGGGGAGTGGACCCGTGGTGGCAAGTACCCCCCCCCCCCGGTCAGGCCTCCCTTGACACCGGCCCTGGCTGGGATGTCCATTTTGAAACATTCCATGTTAAAAATGCCCTGAAAAATTTGCTGAGATCACCGGGAGGGACAATGACTGAGCTGGGAACAAAAGGGAGAAAAGAAAAAGAAAGGAGGAAATGCTTCCAAAGTTTGGATTCCTAATTTTTTTTGCCTTGAACTCTTCTCATCTCCTGTTTGCCATGAGACTTTCAGTCTTCCTCTGACAGACGGTGCTCTTTTTCTCTTCCAGGCAGCAGAGCTGTATTTACTCGAAGGCGAAATCCTGTCCCACGATTCTTGCCGACCATCATAAACACCCTTCTCTTTCTCCCGCCCCGGCTATACTTGTGTGGCCCAATTACCAGGCTAATCATGAAGCTCACTCTCTGTTTTAATTTATTCAACAGCTCAGTTTCTCTGTGTGTGCCAAGCCAGTCTCTCTCTCTCTCTCTCTCTCTCTCTCTCTCTCTCTCTCTCTCTCTTTTGGGGTGGGTGGGGGTGAGGGATTGAGGCAGGCGGGAGCAAGGATAAAGAACTCTGCCTTTAGTCCATGGGATCTGCACCTCTGCCCTTTTTGGAAATTAAAAAAAGGCAGTGCCTCTCCCTGCCTCCTCCTGTCTCCCCCATTGCCAAAGAGTCCCTCTCTTCCCTCCCCCCCCCCAGTTAAATAAAGCTCTCCTGTTCCAAAGTGCTGCAAGGACAGGCCTGGATTTCATAGCCATTGGCAAAACAACCACTCAGAGGCATACCCTGCGAGCGGAGGAGGCCAAGCGGGCGTATTCTTGTCTCTCAGAGCAGCTCCAGATGTTCAGAACATCTACACATCTTTTGTCTGTCTGGATGCAGGAAATCTCTCTCTCTCTCTCTGACTTGAACACTGACTCAGGTCTATTGCCCACTGAAGTGATACACCCTAGGTCTGGGCTGCCCCACTTCAGGCGTCGCGAGGGCGCTGATAATGCTCCTCCATAAACAAGAACTATACATCTTTAAACCTCTTATATTGACCACCGATATTCCGCTTTCCATTCTTGAGTTGGGAGTAAAGTAACTGCTTTGGGAGACGGCAGTCAGGCATTCGAACAACATGACCGGTCCACTGAAGTTGGCGTTGAAGGATCATTTTTTCAATGCTAGTAGTCTTTGCTTCTTCCAGTACACTGACATTTGTTCGTCTATCTTCCCAAGTAATTCGCAGGATTTTCCGGAGGCAACGTTGATTAAACCTTTCAAGGAGGTGGAAGTGACGTTTATAGATAGTCCATGTTTCGCAGGCATACAATAAAGTTGGTAATACAATGGCTTCATAAACCAGTGTTTTGGTCTTCTTACAAATATCCCGATCCTCGAACACTCTATGTTTCATTCGAGAAAATGCAGCACTTGCGGAGCTCAAACGATGCTGGATTTCACTGTCGATGTTAGCTGTAACAGAAAGATAGCTGCAAAAGAACATATCCCCCCACCCCCGCACACAGAAAGCTAGCATATCAGGACTTTGACATGATCCTTCTGACCGGGATCAAACCTGGGACCCTCTGCATGCAAAGCAGATCTTGGCTCCCTCCCCAAACAACAAGGCTCTCTCGGTGTTGGCTTAAACCACCTCCATTGCAGCGGGAATACTTGTGTGTTTGCCGTTCGGTGTTAGTTTTACCGGGCTGGAGATCTTGCTTTGCTTCCCCCCACCCACCCCTTTTCTTCTTAAGGTTGGCAAATAATTGACTTTGTGCTGGAGTGGAGAGCGAGCGAGCGAGCGAGCGCCAGCTGCAAAAGCAGAGCAGCAAATTAAGGCAAACAACTTTGTTTCTACAAGATTGCGTGTTTCTCATCTGGATGAAACGTTCTTTTGTTCTGCGCAGCCATATTCCCAGCATGCCCCTGGCTGAGCCAGCCGCGGCAGGAGGAGCAGACTCTGGTGTAACGGAATGTCCATAAATCACGGGAAATCAGAATCCCACCTTCTGCCATGAGCACAGCCCAGGTTTCTTCTGCAATCATTGGGCGGAATCCTCCGAAAAAGCAAGGAGTTTTGCCCTGCGGGGTTGTGGTATATATGACTATATAGAAGTCAGCCAGTCATGGTCCACCCCATCCCCCCCAACATTCTGTCACGCTAGACAGTGTTCTCCAACCTTGGGTCCCCAGATGTGGCATGCTGGGAGCTGTAGGCCAAACACATCTGGGGACCCAAGGTTGGAGAACACTGCGCCAGAATGTGACCAAGAAACAGAACTCACAATGGGGACTAGGCAAATAGATGCACACGGGGTTTTCTGATGGACCCCGTTGAGATTTGGGGGTGTGGGATGATAAGGCAAAGCCTGGGAACGAAAACCTGTGCCTGTCCTTTACTCTGCCTGTGGCAATGACCTCAGTGATGGACAGGTGAATGTGGGCAGGGTATCGGGAGCCGACTGGAGCTGTCCACCAATCCCACTTGCCTGCTCACAAAGCTTAACAGGACCTTTTGCTAATTCTAAAACAAAGGACATGCACGCACGGGAGTTTGATGGAGGTTCCTAAGCCACCTACAGATCACTGTACTCTTTTAGGATTGTTTGTATTTTGGGAACTCATAGCATAGCATAATAATCAGGCGGTGTTCGGGGGACTGCCCACTAGGGCTGGAGCCCCGAATCTCTGGGAGGCCATCATCTGCCCCACCACCCTGCTGTCCAGGGGCACTTGCTGAAATAAAAGGACAGGGGCCCTGAGGATCTCTGTTGCATCGGATCCCCCTGGATTGGCTGGCTTTTGGCCTGCCCACCTGTGCTTCCCCTCCTGCTGCCCCCCTTCAAATCTTTCTGCCTGAGGTTGTTTTCTGAAATCAAATGCCCTCCTCTCCCCTGTCCATACATCCCTTTGTAACAAATAGGGGTGTCCTTGGGAGGCAGGGTCCTTTACAGACACACACACACAGAGAGACTTTAGAGCAGGGCTTCTCCGACCTTGGGTCCCCAGATGTTGCTGGACTACAGCTCCCAGAATCCCATGCCATTAGCCATGCTGGCTGGGTATGCTGGGAGCTGTAGGCCAGCAACATCTGGGGACCCAAGGTTGGAAAGCCCTGCTCTAGAGCATAGTGCAAATTAGCATATGCAAATTTGTGCCTTTTTTTACTGCCTCTGATACTGGAGGAAGCATATAGCCAAGTCAGGGCTAGTAGCCATGCGTAGCCTTCTCCTGCATGAAAGTGCAATGAGCATCTGTAACCATGTATATGCCCAGCCTGGCCACATCCTGACTATAAAATGTCGGTTTTTAAAAAATAATATGAAGGAAGGGCCGTGCTGGCACAGGTGTTGGTGCCGGGCCTGTTTGCCTCTGCCCCCATCAGTTGCTGCTCCCTGGGTGGGTCATTGGGGTCTGGGCGGTGGGCTGGAGGCCCTTGGATTCAGCCCTGCTGCACCTCTGCAGATGCGGGAGTAATAATCGCA
Organism: Shinisaurus crocodilurus; assembly: GCA_021292165.1. Taxonomy (NCBI): domain Eukaryota; kingdom Metazoa; phylum Chordata; class Lepidosauria; order Squamata; family Shinisauridae; genus Shinisaurus; species Shinisaurus crocodilurus. The sequence continues at coordinate 26,062,364 of CM037890.1, forward strand.
AGCACCGAGAACTGAAGGATCACGATACACCCTGATGCCAGCACTGAGCAGAGAAGTCGTCAACAAAACGCTACCCTTGTTCCTGTTTGCAGAAGAAATAAAGCCAGAGCAAGTGGCTGGGGAGATGGCCTTCCGTAATTATCTCGCGAATATGGAAAAGAAAGGCGCTTCTGATTAACACCGCCCAGTCAACTTCCTTTTTAATTGCACTGTTTTACAAATGGCAATCAATTACCAACCAACAAACAAAGCAGAACAGCCACAAGCCTCTGCTGCTAGTCTTTGGCTCGAAAGAATTGCCATTTTGGTTGAGAAGACGAACCTGGAAGCCAGAGACTCCTCTGAAGTTTAAAGGCTCTGTAAGAGCCCCCTGAAAGCTGAAATTAATTTACCCAACATTACAAGCTGCTGGCAGACAAGAGTTTGGGGTATGTTTTAAAACGCAATGCGCCTCCCCCACCGCAAACATGAAGAAGGCCGCCGTTCATTTCCGTCAGCTCTTGAGCTGGGTAATAGAGAGCAAGCCAACCCTGCGGAGCACCAGGCATGGGCGAAATCAGGGGCAGGAGCGTTGCCAATCGTGGTGTTTGTCGCGCCACGGCAAGCGGCAGTGCGCCCACAACATTGCGCTGATGCTTCAACACAGGGCCGCAACATGGATCCTCTTCATCGTCACCTTTTATTTGTATGCCACTTTCCCACAGAATTGTGCCCGAAGCGGCTTACAACAGAACAAATGAATAACGGGAAATACAACTGACAAGGTATCGAAGAGCAGTAGGTATACTATTCAAAAATACAACAGAAACAATGACAAGAAGCCATCATGTTGGCAGATAAGGACACAGCAGAAATACCAATACGTACAAGATCCAGCAAAACAGTACGAAGGAACTGAACTACCGCAATCCAACAACTGAGCACTAAACAGAAGACAGAATAAAGCACAATACAGATGTACAGTAATACCTTGGATTGCAAGCATAATTCAGTTCCGGAACCGTGCTTGTAATCCAAAACAATCTTATATCAAAGCGAGTCTCTGGCGGGTGTGAGCGGGGCCGATTTCGGCCTGCTACGCTCGCTCGAGGCGAGCGGTTACATCCCTACGCTTGTATTGCAAGACGTCGCTTGTTTATCAAGTCAAAATTTATTTTAAAAAATTGCTTGTCTTGCAAAACGCTTTCATTTCATTTCATTTTTATACTGGCCAATAGCCGAAGCTCTCTGGGCGGTTTACAGCAATTAACAAGACAGTCCCTGCCCGCAGGCTTACAATCTAAAAAGACACGACACACAAGGAAAAAGGATAGTCCTTCACCACCAAACATGCCTTCATGGATGCGTTGTGTTGTATCCAGTTTTGAACATTAGACATGGGTGGAAAAGGGGGAGGGAGAGAGGGAAAAGCAGAGAAGTGTGCAATCCTCACTTGACCCTCTGGATGGAGAACAAGATGCAAAGGCTGGTCATAAAGGCCCCTGTCTACACAGTTCCGACTTCCTCACCATGTCATGCAGGGTACCACCAACTCATGTCAACTCGCCTCACTCATAGGAACGTAAGGTGAGCCATGCTGGATCAGAACAAAGGCCTCTCTGGCCCAGCATTCTGTTCCCACCACGGTGGCCAGCCAGATGTCTTTGGCAGGGGTGGGCAATTGCGGAGGGTTGGGGCCCCACGTTGGACTCCCCAGAAGCCTCTGGGGACCACCCCCGCCCTGCCGCAGCTGCCGCCATAACCAGAAGCTGTTTGGCAGGCTGGGGGGAGCGTGATTTTTGTATATGGGAAACAGCAATGCACACCAGATGTCTTCAAACCTATCTATTATAACTTGCAAAAACACAGAGCAACCTTGTAAGTGGCACAGTTATATAGGCCCAAGATTGTCCTGGCCTCTCGGAGATTATGCAGGGCCCAACTGCTCCTAGCGACTTCTGCCGGAAGGGGAAAGCGTTCCCTTTGGTTCCTCTCACATGGCCTGCTGACACTGAGGCCTTCTGGGCTTGCCTCTTAGAGAGGCAGTACACCACAGTAATTCTCCTGGGAAGCAAGGCGCATGCTCCCCTCACACCTTGTTTCCAAGCAGAATCTCTGGGAATCTGGCAGCGCGTCTTGTCGGTGGGCCGGCCCCTGCTGGCATGTGGGCCCTTAGCAGGTGCCCGACCGTGCCTACCCTTGTTGCTGGCTCCGGGTGCTTTCTTAGCAAAAGTCTCTCGGCTTCTCACTTTGGTCAATGGTTATTGCTCCATTTTTCTTCTTCCGTCCCACCAACCCAGCCCCATCAACAGCCCCTTTCCCTTCTCTGCCCCCTCCCCTGCTGTGTTTCCGCGAATGTGGAAAGGCAGCCAGCCAGGAAATAAGGGTGAGGCACAAAAAACAAAAACAAATTAAAAAAAAAAAAAAAACAACCTCTGGGAAAATAATGCATCACACCATTTGAAAGCATAAGTGGAATTAATTAAATCTGAATTTCAACAGTACATCAAAAGTTGAACTCGGCTCAAAGACTGCTTCAGAGAGCTGAATTTCACTCCCGCCCAAAAAACAAAAACAAAATCCTGTCGCTGCCGCCCTTGATTACTACTACTATCATCATCATCATCATCATCATCATCATCATCATCATCATCATCATCATCATTATTTATTATTATTTCTTGGAAAGGCATATTCCAGCAAAGATCACCTGTGTCGAATAGAAGCTACAAGTGCCAAGGCCTTCTTCCCATACCTGGAGGGCTTTTGTGGGGAGGTCCCCAGTGAATGGAGCTGCCTGTGGAATTGGCCACACTGGCTCGCTGAGAGTTCCAAAAATCGCTTTTGATTGGCAAAAATCCCGCTGAGGGGCGTCACGGACTCGATGAAACTTAATAGTGACGCTCCCAGTTCCCAGCTAAATGTGTGGGGCAGCAGCCAGTGCAAAGGAATAGGGCCTGGTACTGTAGAGATTGGGGGGGGGCAGAGCAGCGCTTCTCAGCTTGCATTACGCAGGGAGCTGTATGGGGCGCCTCCTCTTCCTCTGGGCTCTCCCTTTCCACTGACCACAATCTTTGGTTATTTCCTGGCTCGTGCACGGTTCCGCCCCCCCCCACAAATTCTAGGGGTGGGTGGGTAAGCCAGAACTTCATAGAAATGGTGTGTTTTTTTAGGAGAGTTTTGAAGTAAGTAAGTGATGGGGGGGGTATTCTGGCAAGCGGCCCCATGTAGGAATGGGAGAGAAATTCATTCAGTTCGCATTTTAATGCAAACTCACCTAGTTTTGCATTGTCAAACCGATACGCGAACTGAACTTTCGTTATCCTTCAAAAAGCGCACTTCTCTGAATTTGGCAGTGGAGCTCTCCCATCAAAATAAGAATACACAAATGTGTATATTAGGCCAAAAAATATATATGCATGTGTTAGGAGAAATGCTCACAGAAACATATATGAATTTTCATGCAGATTTTTTTTTTTTTTAATCGAAGTTCAGAAGAACCTGAATTGAAGACTGGGAAAAATCCTCAAAGTTCTGGATGATCCAAACTTAAGGCTGGAAAAAAGAGAACCAGGAGAAACCAGAATGGACAGATTCCTCCATCCCCTGTGGCTCATGCTGGCTCAGCTTGTCTGAACGTGGAAAGCTAAGCAGGGCCAGGCCTGGTTATTACTTGGATGGGAGACCCCTCCTCCAGTTTCCTGCACTGAGCAGGGGGTTGGACTCGATAGCCTTGTAGGCTCCTTCCAACTCTGTGATCTATGAAATCTAGTCCCGCATTCTGTTCACACAGTGGCCAAACAGCTCCCCGCGGGATCCCACAAGCAGGACATGAGTGCTACAGCACCCTCCCACCCATGTTCCCCAGCAACTGGTGTGCAAAGGCATACTGCCTCTGATACTGGAGGTGGCATATAGCCAATCAGGACTAGTGGCCATTGATAGCCTTCTCCTCTATGAATTGGTCCGATCCCCTTCTAAAGCCCTCCAAATTGGTGGCTTTTGCATATTTTGATTGTCAAGTGGAGAGACTCATATGTTTCCTTCTTACTTGGCAGGGATTCTTTCTATGCGTTTTCTAGGTTGCATCTTTCGCACTTCCACCTGGCACACAGAGATCAGAGATCGGGAAAACTTCACCTGTTGAATTTGTGCCAGTCACACAGCTGCATGGAGCCCTGCTGGGAAAGAAAGGTGGCAAAACATACTCCTCCTGCTGTTATAAAGAGAACATACCTACTTGCATTAACGGAGCCACGGAGCCAATCTTTCATTACTTGTAAAGACCCCAGGATAAACCAATGTGGCAACAGGCCCTGCCTCCAGGGCATCAGCTTTAATCTGATTTTAATACATGATTACCTGCATGTCGCAGCAATGCTCAACACCCTTTGCACATTTTTACTAGCAGCAGAATATGACTGGGTTCTTTTAAAAGGAACAAGAGAATGAAATAATCCCAAAGCCACAGGGGTGTAATCCCTTTATTAACACTGCGGAGAATGTCAGAAAGTCATGAACAAGCCTTCAGGTTGTCCAGAACATTTCTTCAGGCTGGATGTTAAGCAAAAAAACAAGCGATGGGGTGGTGGGGAGAGAGAGAGAAGAGGAAAAACTGAGCATGATGTAAAAGCCCAAAGTCTGCAGCTTGGAACAGTTTTAAGATGGAACGCAAGCAGGGCTGGCCCATTTTGCTCCCTGAGATGAAGATGAAGAAGATGGCTCCTCCTTGTATTCCATGTACAAAAGCCAAAATGTTCAAAAGCCAACAGAGGGATCAGATGCAACAGAGATCATCAGGACCCTGTACTTTTATTTCAGCAAGTGTCCAGGGGAGCAGGGTGGTGGGGCAGAGGGCCTCCCAGAGATTCGGAGCTGCAGATGAAAGTTTCAGGGCTCCAGCCCTAGTTGGCCAACCCAAACGCCGCCTCCGTTTCCAAGCCCTGCTGCTACCCATCCTGATTTAGCTGGAAATTCTAGGGATTGATTCTGGGACCTTTTGCACGCTCTACTACTGTGCTACAGTTCCATTTTGAGAAGTCCATTGGTCGCATTTCCAGCCCATTGCAATTTAAAAAGAACAATCGCGGAACTAGGGGGTGTATTGTGCACAACAGGTATTTGCGAGTAACTACGGTAATATCATCCCGCAACAGTGTGACTTTGTGCACAAGGCACTTATTTTTCAGGCTTCCTTTTGCATCATTTTTCTTTCCTTGTTTTAAAAATAATCTCCAAGAATGCACTGCCAAAAAAAAAGAAAGAAAGAAAGAAAGAAAGGAAGAAGAAGAGGAGAAAAACCCGGGAGCTTAGCAGGATCCCAACCAAGATTAAAGCTGTATTTATACATAATGAGAGCAAAAGCAGACACCTCAGATGTGATTAAAAACATATAAAGGGATATAAAACCCTCACACTTCTGGGCACCAGCCAAATTGAAACACCTGGGTTTGGGAAGGTGTGCCTTTCATAGGCAAGTTCTTGCACAAGGGCCCATTTTCAAGTTCTCCCACTCGCTGCGGGGGGGGGGCAGCTGGTCATCACAGCCGCAGCTGAAATCAAAGAGTCTCTATTTTTAGGAAAGCGGCCTGTGGCGAGGACACGTTCTGGGAATCGGGGCCAAACTAGCCAGGACATGAATTGCATGGAAGCAAGGAACGGGAACATTAAGGGGGGGGGAGTAAATAGCTACCATCACGGTGGTGTGTGCGAGCAGGATCTGAGCAAGATCAGGGCTACCTGAGGCAAAATCCCTTCGGTTCGGGAAAGATAAGAGCTTTGTAAGGAAAATCTCCCCTTGGCGCCTATGGGAGCTTCCATTCTGATGCAAATGGCAGCTTTGGGCAGAGATTTTAATGTAATTAACTAATTTAATTAATTTTGGGCTTTGGGAGCCTGTGGCTTACGCTGGCTCAGCTTGTCTGAGTGTGGAAAGCTAAGCAGGGTCAGGCCTGGTTATTACTTGGATGGGAGACCCCTCCTCCAGTTTCCTGCATTGAGCAGGGGGTTGGACTCGATGGCCTTGTAGGCTCCTTCCAACTCTATGATCTATGAATCCTATATGGAGTCATACTCCCCCTGCTGTGGTTTCAATCCTGCTTGGAGTGGGGGGTGTTCCCTCGCACCATTTATTTACATGTTAAATAGCCATCCATGTTCATCGCTTTCACGCAATTAATGTCACATCTAGTTGGGACCTCTGTTCCGCTGTGTGCAAGGCACTGTACGAAGCTGCTGAACCATGAACCAATGAGATCTTTCAAAACACGTGTCAGTAGAGTTAGCAAAGTTCAACATATTGCGCGCGCGCGCGCATGAGAGGAATGTTCCTTTTGAGCGTTTCTTTTCACAGCCTGCAGTAAACCTTGTGTCAAAACAGTTTTTGCTTTTTAGTTTGGCCAACTTGAAAAGTGTCCTTGAGCTTGGGGGGTGGGGGAGTGTCTACTGGGTCCTATTAATTAGATCAAGTCGCTTGTCTTTCATGGCAGAGGGCTAAAGAAAGAGGCCAATTTGGAAGGGGGATCTCTGAAATGGCAAAGAGAAAAATAATCTCTAATCCGTCCCACTTTTCTCTTCTTTTTTTTGGTCACAGGACTACAAGCTGCTGTGAGAAAAGGTGGCTTGCCCACAGAACCGGGTGCAGAGGCAGAAGCTTTTGGAAGAATCCCTTCTGTCTCTTGACACACCAGCATGTCGGAATGGGGGGAGGGGGAGTCCCATGAAACAGATTAGCTAATAAATCCCATGCACCCATTCAAAGAATAATATAACACATCCTAATTGCCAGCATATCTGGGCCTTTGATGGTAGAAGAAGAACCGTCAATAGCTAACCATTTGTGACGTGGAGAGTTTTAGGAGAGGGAAGGTTTCGGGATGTTTCTCTCTCTGCATAAGCGCCAGGTCCCAACATTCCGGAACCTTCTAGCACAGCCTTTCCCAACCTGGTGCTTTCCAGATGTGTTGGACTACAATTCCCAGCACCCCGCATCCATCCATCCAAGTTGGCTGCCATCACTACATCTTGTGGCAGTGAAGAATCCCATAGTTTAATTCTGCCCTGTGTGAAGAAGTACTAACTTTTGGCTGTCCTGAATCTCTCAGCTTCATTGGATGCTTATGCTGGCTCAGCTTGTCTGAGCGTGGAAAGCTAAGCAGGGTCAGGCCTGGTTATTACTTGGATGGGAGACCCTCCTCTAGTTTCCTGCATTGAGCAGGGGGTTGGACTCGATAGCCTTGTAGGCTCCTTCCAACTCTATGATCTATGAAATCTATGAAATCCCTGGGCTCTGCTGCTGCTGCTATTATTATTATTATTATTATTATTATTATTATTATTATTATTATTATTATCATCATCATCATCATCATCATCATCCCACCTTTATCCTGCAAGGAACCCAACCCAAGGCGGCTTACATAATCCTCCTCCTCCTCCTCTCCATCTTATCCTCATAACAACCCTGTGAGGTAGGTTAGGCTGAGGTATGTTAATATTATGAGGGAGAAAAATTGGGAAGGGAGCAATTTAGATAGGGAAATCATGGTGTGTGTGTGTGTGTGGGGAAGGCTTAACTTGATAAAAGGAAGGACTTCTTCACACAGCGCAGAGTTAAAAGTATGGAATTCACTTTCACACCAATTTGGGCGGCTTTAAAAGGGGGTTGGACAAATTCATGCAGGAGAAGGCTATCAACGGCTACTAGTCCTGATGGCTGCATGCCACCTCCAGTATCAAAGGCAGGATGCCTATGTACACCAGTTGCTGGGGAACATGGGCGGGAGGGTGCTGTTGCACTCTAATGTCCTGCTTGTGGGACCCCATTGGGAGCTGGCTGGCCACTGTGTGAGCAGAATGCTGGACTAGATGCACCCTTGGCCTGATCCAGCAGGGCTCTTATGTCCTTATGTGTTTTTTTTTTTAATGTTCAGGGCTGGCCTAATCGGGCACTTGCTGAGGCCCACATCCCAGCAGAGGGCCACTGCCAACCCCCTCAGCTTCCTGTCCATGGTCCTCCTCCTCCTCCTCCTCCTCCTCCTCCTTTGCTTGCCCTCCCAGAAAGATGTGGGCCAGTTCAGAAAGGAGGTACTGGGAGCTTCTTGCCCGCCCCGCCATCACGTGGGGCTGGCATTAGGTTAAGCCCAGCACAGACGCAGTCTGAATCTCGCCTCCCCCGCTACCCACATGTCTGCCTTTAACTTTTAAAAAAGCGGTGGGAGTTCTGATCACAGATCTCCCGTCATGTTGTCAAGTTTGGCCCTTATTGGGAAAGAAAGAAAGAAAGAATCAAACCCTCCTTGGGAGAGTTGCAGGTTTGCTAATGTGTCCCTGTTACGGTTCACTCGCTTGACAGTTCTGGGCTTTGTTTATTTAATTTTATGTTGCATTTATGTGAAATGAAATCTGCAACTCAATGGCCATAATAGAAACCAGAGCCATTTGTACAAAACAAATATAGAAAGACATAAATACACTCTTTAAGATGTCATTCTTGCGTCCAGTGTTATTTCTATAGTAGGTTTAAAAAAAAAAAAAAACTTCATGGGATACATATTTTTTCCCCCTGAGAAGAACATTAAAGCCCTTTCCTTCCATCCGCTACAGCTTTATCCTGATGAAATAACGAGTCTAGCTCCATAAAAACTGCCTTTATTAAAGCCAAATGGGTCCTTAATCATACAGTAGCTTTCAATATAATCTATCTGATCTCTCAGAGTAGCTAGAAATTGGTTGGGAGATGGCAGGGGGGAGGGAAGGTTTTACATGAGAGCAAATTGACTTGAAAGAAGGGACCGCTAACCTCAAAAGGAAGCAATTTCTGCCAGTAGCCATTTTTTGGATTTCCATCTGGCTCGGTGTATTCCAGGAGGAATAATGCAAATCTTCTGTTCTGGACCATCACAGTTCTCCTAGAGCAGTGTTCTCCAACCTTGGATCCCCAGATGTTTTTGGCCTACAACTCCCACTGGCTGGGGCATGCTGGGAGTTGTAGGCCAAAAACATCTGGGGACCCAAGGTTGGAGAACACTGTCCTAGAGTAAGGAGTCAACTACAGGGAGTCCCTAGGCTCAAAATGGTAGAGTGGTCCCTTGTGCATTGCCCATCATCCCCCCCAAAAAAATGAGGATAAAGATTTGCATATGCTAAATCAGGGGTCCTCAACCTTTTTGGGTCAGTGTGGGCACATTTGGAATTTTGAGGGTGTCGTGGACGCTCTCACAAAATGGCTGCCATGGGAGTGACCTTTCCCCGTTCATAAAATGGCTGCCAAGGTGGGCATGGTTGGCCACAAAACACACTTAATTTCCCAGAAGGCAAACTGGCGAGACTGAAAGAAAAGCACTTTGGTCAAGACCTTAGGAAACAGACAAGCCAGAGAGGTGGGGCCTGAGGTCCGAAACACAAAACCACCCGTTTGAACCCAAAGAAAGATGGTGCTGGAGGGCGGCAGCGCTGCGCTTTGCAGCATGCCAGCCTCCCAGTTAAAAATAATACTTTAAAAGTTCTTAAGAAATAAAACAAAAACCAGGAGAGGAGGGAGCCCGGTGGGTGCCAAGAGAGGTCTCCACTGGCACACTGGTTCCCATGGGCACCATGTTGGAGGCCCCAGTGCTAATTTATATCTATAGGTGCAAATTTAGAAATAACGACTATAATTTTTAATAAAAATACGCTGTACCTCGGCATAGTTGGGAAGGCTGGGACTAGGTGACCCGTGTGGCCGCTACTCAGTGACTGGGTTCAAACAACATGATAAGCCACAGTGGCTCATAAGCCATGTTTGTTTCAGAGCAGCTTGTTGTGCTGTCTGAACCCGGCCAGAGTGGCTTGTGCTGCATGGTGAACACACCTCGCTGCTGGGTTCAGACAACATGACAAGCCGCTCTGAAACAAACACGGCTTATAAACCACCGGGGCTTATCGTGCTGTGTGAACCCAGTCAGTCCGCTGTCCAGGTGTGCTAACTGCTGATAGGAAACGTATTTTGGGATGGGGTTCTTTGAGCCGAGACCCGCGTCGCAAAATTGGGCCGAAGTGCACAGTCCAACATGGCTCCTGGATTTGCACACTCGTGCGGATTGCGTTGGTCAGCTTCGGAATGCAGACCGTACAAAATCCTAGAGGGGTTTTCCCCAAGCCGGGGCCCTTCAGAGGTTTTGCACTACGATTCCCATCATCCCTGACCATGGGCCATGCTGGCGGGGACTGATGCGAGTTGCAGCCCGAGACATCGTCAGGGCACCAGCATGTCTTTGGGCATCCCTAGGCCCCTCTTGGCTGCAAGACAGTAGCGATTTCCCCGGCAGAAACCCTATAGATTGGTTTGCAAACGATGCACAGACCTTAAGAACCAAATTGCCCTGAAATGTTCCCACACACAGCAAGGACTTTTTTTTAAAAAAAAAGGTTGGGAAAGAAAATAGAAGCTGCCTGCTCTCTCTCCCCCCCCCCCCCCATTTTCCTTCCTTCGGGGTGGTTCTGCACGATGACATTTGAGCGCCGAAAACTGGTTTATGGGGCTGAGGAGGGACTAGCTTTGAAGTTCCGAAACCTTGGCACTGCCAACTACGAATTAGGACTTGAAAGCTCGCCACCGCTGGCAGCGTCTGGAGCCTTTCAACTCCCGAGTCTGATGAAAAGGAGCTGAGCGTTGCTCTCCCAAGCTCCGAACGGAGCACAGAGGCTGCCACCCGCTGTAGGGCTGAGCCACAGATGTGCTCGGCAGACTGCCGCTTAACGCTCCGGCCAAATCTTCACTGCACGGATGTCCCCCAGTAATTCCAGTCTTCGTTTAGTAGCACCGCCCACTTGATTGCTGCCCCCAGACCTCAGTCCAAAGCGAAACGAAACATAAATACGTGGGGACTGCCTTGGATCAATCCAATCCCTTGTTAAGAACCTAACAGTAGCCTTGGAGCATCAGATCAAGGCTCTTAAGAATATAAGAAGGGCCCTCTTGGATCAGTCCAAACTAGGCCCAGCTAGTCCTGTTTGCACAGGGGCCAATCAGAGGCCCATGGGATTCCATAGATTTCATAGAGTTGGAAGGAGCCTACAAGGCCATCGAGTCCAACCCCCTGCTCAGTGCAGGAAACTAGAGGAGGGGTCTCCCATCCAAGTAATAACCAGGCTTGACTGCTCACCAATAGGACATGGGCCAATCAGAGGGCCACCAACTGGACATGGGCCAATCAGAGGCCCACCAACAGGACATGGGCCAATCAGAGGCCCACCAACAGGACATGGGCGCAATAGCACCGTCCCACCCGAGTTCCCAACCACTGACATATAGAGGCAGTACTGTCCCTGATGAGGGGTAGACGCAGCTGCTGATTTTGTGTTTCTCATTTCTAATGCATTTATTTTAATTATTTTTTGTTATTACATTTATATCCTGCTTTCCCCCCCTCTTGTAAGGAACTCAGTGTTGTTGTTCCTCCTCCTTTTCTCCATTTTATCCTCACAACAACAACCCTGTGAGGTAGGTTAGGCTGAGAATCAGTGACTGGCCCGAAGTCACCCAGGGAGCTTCATGGCCGAGTGGGGACTAGAACCCGGCTCTCCCGAGTCCCAGTCCAACACTCTCACCACGATAACTATACTGGCTCTCAGTCTTCCCCCGCCCCCAGTCTTACATTCGGTGCATCCCAAAGTTCCTATAAAAACTCATACTCCGTTTTCTGCCCCTTTCTCCCAATGCATGCATATTTGGACTCAATTTTGTCTAATATACACAGGTTTTTTTGCAAGCACGTTTCCTAATATAATGCTATTCTCACAAATGTATGCATTTATAAATTGGAGAACTCCACTGCAAAGTTCGGAGAACCGCGGATTTTGAAGGATAGCTGAGTTTTGCATATTGGTTCTAGTAATGCCTCGACAGCAGCCACCTTTAATAAGTGTGGAAGCAGTCTAAGATGCCACAAGATTCTTAGTGAATGGATGTGATTTCCCTGTCTTCCCAGGAGAGGGAAGGGAAGGCCCTGTTTGAATAATAATAATAATAATAATAATAATAATAATAATAATAATAATAATAATAATAATAATAATAATAGGAAAACTGCATTGAGCACGCAAGATCATGCATTTCACTCCAATGACTATTCTTTTCATGGAATAAGACATTCTTGTCCCCTTTGTACAACCAGCAGAATTTTAAAGCTGCAGGTAGAGAACTCCATATCTAATACATTTCCCCCAGCACAGCAGCCCTCCCTGAACATAGAAAGCTAGCAGGTCAGAGAGACATTTCCCCCAGCACAGCAACCCTCCCTGAACACAGAAAGATAGCAGGACAGGGAGACGTTTCGACAGCAACCCTCCTTGAACATAGAAAGCTAGCAGGTCAGGGAGACATTGCCAGCACCAGGTTTAGAGAAGCACTTGAGCAAGATGCCTTGAATGGGCCCACTTTTTTTGGTCATGGTCATCATTGCCCTTTTGCTTGCCCTCACCTTCTGGGCACAGCCATTCAGAGGGAGAGCAGCTTTCAAAAGGAGGATGCTCCCCACCCACCCACTCCCGGTTTCCTCTCTCGCATGCTCTGAACAGGGCAGGTGCACAGGGCAGCAACAGCAATGAGGAAGACCAGCACCAGGTTCCAGGAGTTGGCAGTGGGCCCGCTGCAGGGGCGTGGGCCTCGGCAGATGCCCAGTCATGCCGACCCCTGACACTGGCACCATAAGGAGAAGAATTCAGCCACGATCCTTTTCCATTCCACAGATTGGGGCCTGCAGTGTCTCAGCATTTCACACGCGTATGCTGCTAAGAAACAATGCCCCCCTTCAATGGGCTACAGTGGTCTATTGATCCTAAAGGGCGGCCCAGCTAAGAAAATACCAGCTTTTAAAAAGCAGGCCGTGTCGGTTTCGTCGAGTCCATTGACACGAGGCCACGGGGTCCATTGGCTGAGGCTGTAAGCAGGCCCCTTTTATGGGAGAGCGCTCAGCTCACCAGCCTTAAACAAGCCGACTTGGCAGTTTGCATCCCAGCAAACAAGGCAATAATTATAAGAATATTGAAAAAAGAGCCCAAGTAAGTAGTGGGTAGATGGAATTGGATTTAGGCAACATGTAGTTGAACCCCCACTTAGCTATGCAGTTTGCGGGATGATCTTGGGCCAGTCACTTTCTCGGTCTCAGCCTATCCTGCCTCACAGGGTTGTGGTGAAGGTGAAAAAAAGGAGTCGGGTCTATCACTCTGAGCTCTTCCAAAGAGGCATAAAGGCATGATAAACAAACAAACAAACAAACATGCACCCTCCTTTTTGCCAATCGGGTAATGGGCGGTGCTGGGAAGCCAGGATCTCACCTTTTCAAAGCAAATGCTATTTCTAACCCTTTGCTTTTGCAGTCCATATAGTATCGGACCTCATAAATTACAGCTGAACTTTTAGCATCTGTTTGTAAAATCTGATTGAACAAGGAAATCTAGGGCTAAACAAAGAGTGATTTAAATATAATTTACTATTCCAATTTGTAAGCTCTATCCCACCCACGCCTCTGTTTTTTCTTCTTCTTAGGAATTTTCTTCTCCCAGCATTCCAAAATGCCGCTCTTGGTATCCATTTAACATCGCAGCTACTGATGAAGGCGGAAGTGGAAACATTTAGCACCAAATATATCTTGACATTACTGTGTTGTTAGTCTATCTATCTTTCTCTCATATATATATATTCTCTCTTAGGTTAATCATGCATAACACTGGCCTTGTTTTGCATCATCAATGTGATAATGAATAGCTTTGAATTGTTTCCCCAGAATTGGAATCCTTTAAAACAGGGCTCTCCAACCTTGGGTCCCCAGATGTTGCTGGACTACAGCTCCCAGAATCCCTTGCCATTAGCCATGCTGGCTGGGTATGCTGGGAGCTCTAGGCCAGCAACATCTGGGGACGGCCAAGGTTGGAGAGCCCTGCTTTAAAAACTTTGGTTTTTTCTGCACGATGCACGGATTGCCATTTTGTTCAGTCCTGCTGCTCTGCACCCTGGGTAGTATCAACACTGGAGGCCTCTCAGGTCACATGGGAATAGGTAAGTAGCATTAGCTGCTAACAGAAAGAGAAGTCTTTGTATGTAGTAACATTAACTCAGAGGGCAAAGGCAGGATCTAAATAGAAGGACAGCACTTTTGCTCCTGCTGATTGCCGTTGGTTGCTCAGCACTTTTGCAGGCCGATTTCTAACCACTGCACCGGCACTTTTGTATCAACGGGGACAATGATGTCATCTGTGCCGCCCCGCTCAGAATTTCAAGTTCGCTCTGAGCTTAGCTGCAAACCTCACAGGAGCTGGGGGCAGTGGGGGTGGAATTCATTTCCCCAGGAACTGTTCTTTCTTGTAATGCAAAGTATTATGGGGTGGCTTCCCTCTGGAATGGGTAATTATTTGAGGCGGTGTTAGCGGGTGGCCTACCAGGGCTCGAGCCCCAAATCTTTCATTTGGAGCCCCGAATCTCTGGGAGGCCATCTGCCCCTCCACCCTGCTGTCCAGGGGCACTTGCTGAAATAAAAGGACAGGGGCCCCGAGGATCTCTGCTGCATCTGATCCCCCTGGATTGGCTGGCTTTTTGCCCACCTGTGCTTCACCTCTTGCTGCCCCCCCCCGTATCTTTCTGCCTGAGGTTTTTTTCTGAAATCAAATGCCGTCCTCTCTCTTGTCCATACATCCCTTTGTACAAATAGGAGTGTCCTTAGGAGACAGGGTCCTTTACAGACACACACACACACACACACACACACACACACATTTTAGAGCAGTGTTCTCCAACCTTGGGTCCCCAGATGTTTTTGGACTGCAACCCCCAGCATGCCCCAGCCAGCGTGAGTTGTAGGCCAAAAACATCTGGGGACCCAAGGTTGAAGAGCACTGCTTTAGAGCATATGTAAATTGGTATATGCAAATTTGTGCATTTTCTTTTGTCCTGTGGGCCTGAGCCCCAGATCTTTTCGGTACCTGGCACCTCCCCTACAACTAAGCTTTACAAAAGGACTGCTTCTGGTGGAGATGAAAAATGCTAGAAGCGGTTTGTTGACATGGATCAACACAGGCACCTGCATTTTGGGACTCTCCCTGTGGGCGTGGCTACGGGGACCATCATAATAAGCTCCTGCACTTCAGAATGTGCCACTACACCACTGAGGCGCAGGTGGGCTTTTGGGATCTGCTTTGTTTTATGCTGCCTGTGTGAGCCCCACCAGCTGGAACCTGGTCACATGGCAAAATAGCAGCTTGTGGGAGGCACCAGATGCGAACGGGGCGCACCCACTTCTGCCGAGCACTGGGGCAACCTGCAGGTGCAAGTGTCGCTCTCCATCTGATTTATTACAGATAAAGGATTCTCACAGCCTCATTCAGAAGGGGGAGAAACGGTTGTTGCTGTTGCCAGGGGTTGAACCTGGGACCTTCTGCATGCAAAGCAGGTGCTCTACCGCTGAACTGCAGCCCGCCCACCCCGGTGAAGAGGAGGAGCAAGTCCAGGGGGCTCTTGTCAGTGGGGCCCTACTGGGGTGTAGGCCCTTGGCAGGTGTCCGACCATGCCTACCCCTGCTAGCTTGGAGAAAGCAGGTGAACAGGCAGGGCCATTGAGGAGGAAGACGGAAGAGCAGCAGCAACAGCTGAGCCAGGGGCCTCCAAGGGTGCCAGTGGGCCCCCCTTTCCAGGGTGTAGGCCTTGGCAGGTGCCCGACTATGCCGGACCCATCGCTTGCCATGTCGTTATCCCCAAACCAGTTAATTCAAAGTAGAAGGGCGTCGCCTTGGGTACGCATGCCTGATTTCTTACCGTTCCCCTCCTCGGCCGTGATTATCAAAGGCCCAGCTCTCTGTTATTAACTCCATGCAATTTGGAAAGAATCCAGCTTTGCCTTCCGCAGTGGCACCCACTGCCATCTCGGGGACTTGGGTACGCATGCTGGATTAATTTGCTCTTGAATGGAGCCCAATTATATCTTTAGGTGCCTGGCTGTTAAACCAATAATTCATTTCACAGTAGCCTCGCCTAGCGTTCATTAAATGGCTGCCTTTCTCTCGGATTTCTGTAAGTTACTGTACTATGCAAACTTGTAAAAAAAAAAAAAAAGACAAAAAACAAACGACGACTGGAAAGAATTTGGTGGAAAAAGAAAAACCGAATCTTTAGGTCTGCAATAACTAGTGCCTCCCCCTCCCCCCCTCACTATTGAGGTATAAACGATATTTTAATAAATAAAAGAACACATGTTGTTTGACAAGTTTCTTTTAGATGGGGCGGGGGCAGGGGATCTTAACCTCACCGGAACTTGGATATTAGAGAGAAGAGGGGGACGGCGGCGGAGAATAGAGATCTCCACAGCTCAACACAGCAGATGAAGAAGAGGCGGGTTGAGTGTTTTGTGCCAAAAGACTGAAGTGTCGTGGTTTACAAATGATGCGTGTTTTTTCCCCAGCCAAAACCGTCTGACTTGTCACAGACTTAGAGAAAATAATATATCGGTCACGAATAGGATGGCAGTGTACAAGAAAGCTAAGAGAGGGAGGATGGGCAGGACAGGAGGCAGCAGTGAAGGGCCATGGCCTGTTTTGTGTGTGCAAAAGGTCCCCGGTCCAGGCAGAGCTGGGGAAATGTCTGCCTGAAACTCTGGCGCGAGCCCTGGCTGCCAGTCAGTGCGGACAACACTGAGATGGAGGGTGTGTGTGTGATTCACTATAAGGCAGCTTCTTCGGTTCCTAAGTGAAAGGAGGAAGGGAACAGGAAAGTCTGCGCCCTTCCTTTCCATTTCCAGGCTGACCCTGGTGTGGAATCTGGGAGCTGGGGGACGGGAGAGGGAAATAATTCCGTGTCTGCCCAGGGGCAATGCCCAGGGAACGTTGGAAACGTCTAGCCTAGGGGTGTGTGTGATCTCTATATCGCCTTTCGGCAGCTTTGCATGGAGAAAGTCCCCACTTCCCAGCAGCCTCTTCCTACACACGGCTATTTTTTTCCCCTTGCAATTGCCAACGGAAGGTTCCAGGAGGTGAACTACGGAGAAATCCAAAGCTTGAAGCAACAGAACTGCGAATTATTTATTTGTGGCTGGAAGGAGAATGCCTGCATTGCAACGCGGCAGCCGCCTGCCCATTCTACCTCACCTACAACAGTTCCCTTTTGTTATCCTTTGGACGACGGGAGACTCTTTTTTGGGGGTGGGGGGACGAGCAACAGAATGGGTTTGGATGCAAAACTAGGTTTTTGGAGGACGGTGGTATATGAGTAAATCAGGGTGCTGATTTCAACCACTAATCTTCTCTGCAAACCTTCCAAACCCACCCACCCCCCTTGACAAAAACTCCTCCCTCTCTCTCTCTTTCTCTTTGTTCATTTCAAGCTGCATATACTAGTGTGGGCAGGTCAAGAAGGAATGACAGAAACCAGGAAGGTTCTTGTTTTCTTGTTTTACTTTTCCAAAAATAATGTCAGAAATGGAGATGGAAAGAAAGAGTAGCCATTCTCACTCTGGAGCATCCTGAAGAGCTGGAAGGCAGACCAATGGCGCATTATTCATGTGCAGCCTGATTCCATGCATGTTTTTTTTAAAGACGTAAATCCCATTTTATTCAGTCAGATTTGCTTCCCAGTATTCTTTCTTGTAACTACCCTGAGAATATGATTGAAGGGCGGTATTAAAATACCCGCAATAAATAAATAAAAACCAAAAAAGGATCTTTTTAAAAATATTGTGAAAGTGAAAATGATCTTTCTTCCGTCATGGGACATCTTAGCTAGCACAACAAAAGTGCAGTTTTGCACATGGGCTGTTTTGCATGTGCAAAGAGCAGCTTCTTGTAGGTTTTGACAGGACTCTGCATATGGAAGTGGCAAGCCATGGCATAAGGTGCCCTTCTGTAGAGAGGAAACGCTTCTGCCGGCTTGGAGCAACCCCGCAAAAGCTTGGTTCGCTATAAACTGCACTGCGTAATGGTAATTATGCTATGCGTCATTGCTGTATGAAAAGCCTTGCTTGGATAATGACAGGCAGCTAGCACAAAACCCTCTTTGCATGTTCTTGCAAATTGTAGGGTAATTATATGTAGCAGGTTCAAAAATAAAAATCGCAGGAATTTATCCAGTTCTGAAAATTAAATTGGGTGGTCGTAGGTGATGGTAGAATTCAGCATTGCAAAAGAAGGCTAGAAATTAAGCCCGCTTTGCCCAAACTGGTGCCCTCCAGCTGTTTTGACCAAGGGCCAGGAATGCTGGGGGGTGTAGTCCAAAACATCTGGAAGGCATTTGGTTTGGAAAAGCTGCAGTGGACAGTACGGTAAACTCAAGACTATATTATTGCTTAGGGCAGGGCTCTCCAACCGTGGGTCCCCAGATGTTGCTGGACTACAGCTCCCAGAATCCCTTGCCATTAGCCATGCTGGCTGGGTATGCTGGGAGCTGTAGGCCAGCAACATCCAGGGACCCAAGGTTGGAGAGCCCTGGCTTAGGGCAAAAAGTACATTTTGCTCTCCTACCCCCTGGCATCATATAAACGGATGGGTGAATTATGGCCCTCACTCTAGGTATTCCCCAGGAAAGAGGGAGCTGCTGAGGGAGGCTAGGACAGCAGAGAGAGAGCCAAGCTAGCCTCCCTCGGCAGGGAGTTCCACAGCCTGGGGGCAGCCACCGAGAAGGCCCTCTGGAGAGGATTACAACCCCCATCATCCTCAGCCAACATGGCCACTGGCTGGGGTGTTGGGAATTGTAGTCTCAACACATCTGGAGGGCACTGGATTGGGAACAGCTACTCTGGAACAGATCGGAGCAAGTTGTCCACTCAGTTGGAGCTCTCCATGGTGCTGTGTCCGACCTTGCCTCTGTCCTTGGTTGTATATCCTTGGTTGGGAACCTGTCCTTGTGTGGCTTGCCTTCCAATGATCAGATGGATGTCGCCTCCTGGTCGGTGATCAGATGAGCTGGAACCAACCCCCAGTGAGTTCCGACTGGCCAAGACTGGGCAGTTGGGGGCTTCATTCCTCATTATTGCAAAGGAAGCAAAAGACTTGCAATGAGGCTAGCAAAATTTCTGAGGACGGTTCTGCACTGGAACAGTTCCCAAGATGGATGAGGTTGAAATCGGTCAGGAACAGCCAGCAAGTGTGATCTAGAACCATACCTAAGTTGAGTACATTCAACACCTGATGAGGCAACAGGTAGCCATCCTAATCTAACCATTTCTTTGGGCCACTCACTAACTAATTCTCAGCCTACTTCTCACAGGGTTGTTGTGAGGATAAGATGGAGAGGAGGTGGACCATGTTAATTCTATACGTTAATTCTGGGGTTCATTGTACCTATTCCTTGCACCTCTATTCCATTAAACACAAAGATCAGTTCCCTCACTTGAAGCGGATGTGGCAGCAGCCTACGCGGACAACATTTCCTCCAGGTGCACTGGAACGTGCATGGAAAGTTCTAGATCAGTACAAGATTGGAGGCAGGTGTATTGCACTCTCCTACAAGGGGCCCTAGAGCAGCATCGGGGAAAGTGGCGAGATTGAGAATGTGTCAGTCATTAACAGGATCTTCTTCACCGGAGGGAATAATCGGCAGCTCTTCAAAGGAAAGCAAACGCAACATTTCTTCTTGTGAACTTGTGTTTATTAAAAGGGGGGGGGAATGATAGAGGAGGGGAAATGGTGTTGCTGGTGGGGAATGACAAAAAACACCCTCCAGGGAATCGGCTGTGGGTGTGTATAGGGCAAATTAGTATGAGTTTCAGCTGCAAGCATTTTGGAGGGCTTGGCACCCGCTACATTGACATATTTGCACCACCTGAAGGTGTATTTTGCAACGTGTCTCATGGAAACAACTAGTAAAGACTGGCTTAATGGGAGAGAGAAGCGCACAGGAGGCGCACTGTGGACGTTAGGCCTTTTGATGCTCAAGGAAACTCACCCAGAGGGAAATCGGAGGTGAGCAAGAGAATTTTAACAACACCCATGCAAAAGAAAAAATGCACGCCCGTCAGTTTGATTATTGCTGCCGGTGGACTCTAATAATGTGAATAGTGCCTTTTCATTCTCATTTCATTAATGACACGGCTTCCTCATGGGGGTAGAGATTTTGGCTACAGTCCAGCATGCAGTTGGGTGGTTTAAATTCCATCGATTCAGTCACCCGGTGTGCCACGACCGTAGCCTTTGCTTACACCCCAATTCTAAGCAAGTAACCCCACTGGATGCAAAGCAAATTACTCCCAGACAAGCGCTCACAGGATTGATTAAGCCTAAATCAGTGTTTCTCAACCTTGGGTCCCCAGATGTTTTTGGCCTACAACTCCCAGCATGCCCCAGCCAGCTATGCTGGCTGGGGCATGCTGGGAGTTGTAGGCCAAAAACATCTGGGGACCCAAGGTTGAGAAACACTGGCATAAGCGAAGGGGTTTATTGGGTTTGGTTTTATCTTTGGCTGGATTCACTCAGCTGACTCTTCCACATCAAGAGGCAGGCCGGGTGTCACCACACGGCGCTCCTCTTCTCCGTTGCAGCCCGCTTGTTCACCAGCCTCTTGCTCTGACCCTGACGACGACGGTGGTGAGACGGAGGAGCAGCAGGTACCACGGCCTACTTGCTCCTGGGCTCTCCGCCTGCCAAGCCAGCAAGTGGCGGCCCCCCTGATGAGGATGAGGAGCGTGGGCAGCTGGTGACAATGGCAGTGAGAAAGTAGGACCATTGAGGGAGGGGGGGCCATTGAAGGTGTCTTGCCCAGGGGACCTAAAAAACCCGTAGCTGGTACTGGCTCTTCGCAGGGCTGCTGCTGCCCAGTGAAATAAGCCTGCCGGGGCCCAGCCGTGTGGGATGGGGCCCACCGGAGCGCAGCTTGCCATCCCAAAGCTGGAGCTGGCTGTGTCAAAATGATCCGATTTGAAAACAAATAATTTTACTCGAGCCTGTTCCAAATCAGGGTGAACTCTCTCTCTGTGTGTGTGTGTGTGTGTGTGTGTGTGTGTGTGCGCGCACGCGCGCACCAAGTTAGCCAAGAATCCACACAGGCTGGGGCAGGCTGGGAGTTGTAGGACTTCTTTCTGTCTAAACATGCATAGGATTGCACCCTAAAAGTTTTGTTGTTGTTGTTGTTCAGTTGTTAACCTAATTAGCTAATTGATCAAATGTTGCAGCCCTATTAAAAAAAAAGAATTAATTCTCTTTCATTTTACAAAAGCTACCTTTATTTATTTATTAATTTATTTAATTTTATTTTTAACTAAAGCTGCCAGGTGACTATTCTTATGCAAAGGCAAGTGGCTATTTACAAGCCTGTGTGGATCCTTGGCTAACTTGGGGGAAATCTCTAGATTATCTGATGCCTCTCTCTCTGGCATGGTGTATACAATATACATCGATACTGGAATGTGTCGGAGTGGTTTCTGGCATGTTCCTTCTTTCACTTGTTTTTCTTTTAAGCTGCTGGAGCAGAGGAGTTTCCTTCCCACTGCGATATTTTCCCTTTGGTTGTCACAAAACTAACTAGGCTAGAAAAACAGAATACGGAAACACAGGCTGTGTGTGTGGCGATGAATCAGGCAGTGTAAACAGCGAGGCAAAGAAGCCATCTGAAAGAGAGCAAAGCATTTTTTTTCAGAACCTTGGATCTCCCCCAATTAATTAATTAATTTCTAATTAGCACTGTTCTAAAGCGCTACTAATGCCTCCTCCTCCTCCTCCTCCTCCTCCTCCTCCTCCTCCTCCTCCTCCTCCTCCTCATTATTATTATTATTATTATTCAGAGGCAGTGTTAGGGGACGGCCCACTAAGGCTGGACTCTTTCATTTGGAGCCCTGAATCTCCGGGAGGCCCTCTGCCCCTCCACCCTGCTGTCCAGGGGCACTTGCTGAAATAAAAGGACAGGGGCCCCGAGGAGCTCTGCTGCATCGGATCCCTCTGGATTAGCTGGTCTTTTGCCCACATGTGCTTCACCTCTTGCTGCCCCCCCCCCGTATCTTTCTGCCTGAGGTTTTTCTTTTCTGAAATCAAATGCCCTCCTCTCCCCGGTCCTATACATCCCTTTTTACAAACAGTGGTGTCCTTAGGAGACAGGGCCCTTTACAGACACACACACACACACACACACACACACTTTAACACAGTGTTCTCCAAGCTTGGGTCCCCAGATGTTTTTGGCCTACAACTCCCAGCATGCGGGGCATGCTGGGAGTTGTAGGCCAAAAACATCTGGGGACCCAAGCTTGGAGAACACTGCTTTAACATATGTTTAAAAAAAACGGCCCTGAATCTTTTCAACACCTAGCACCGCCTCTCTTCTTCTTCTTCTTCTTCTTCTTCTTCTTCTTCTTCTTCTCTTCTTCTTTCTTCTTCTTCTTCTTCTCCACTCAGCAACATTTTTTCTGCATTTGAAAGCAATGGCCTCTTTGCCGCCCTGTCTCCCTTCCCCACAGGAAAAAACACACTTTGGCAAAGGGGAATGGAGTATGATGTGGCAGAGGGACAGAAGGGACAACCCCAGCATCCTGTTCTGGTGGGACTCATCCAGGTTGTAGCTGAACTCCCTGGTCCTCAGCAGCATGAGACAGATGCCAGTGTGTCCCTTCTCAAAAAGAGAAGTCACTGGGTCTACTCCTGCTACATTCCCCAGAGGGCCTGTGATAGGTTGGCCAATGACGTGTTGTCAAAAAGAGGAAAATGCAGCACCAAAAAAGAAGCCAAAAGCGGTTAGAGTGTGGGACTGGGACTCGGGAGACGCGATCTAGTCCCACTCGCCATGATGAAGCTCACTGGGTGCCTTTGGGCCAGTCCCCGACTCTCAGCCTAACCTACCTCACAGGGCTGTTGTGTGGATAATACGGAGGGAGGAGGATTATGTAAGCCGTCTTGGGTTCCTTGCAGGAAAAAGGGCGGGATATAAATATAATAAATGAATAAATAATAATAATAATAAATACAGATTTGCATAAAATTTGCATGCACTCATTTAGAAATAATGGCTATAATTTAAATAGAAGAACGACACATCTCACCATAGTGCCAAAGACTGTCACCAGGTGACCTGTGTGTGCCTGGTACTCAGTTTGCTTTCCAGGTGCTCAGTGTTGATGGGCAACTTCCAAGGCCCTGCTCCCCCTTCCTGATGGTTCTTTATCTTTAAACTGGACTTGGGCTGGACAGCCTTTCAAATAGAGGGCCCCTGCAAATAGAGGACTTCTTGGAAATAGTAATATTGCCTGCTTAAAATCAACAAAGTGATGTAACCTCTGATTAGAGTGGGAGGAATGGGTTAACTAAAGAAACCTCTCCTCCCTACTTTCGGCCTCTGTAGCCAGAGCTCTGCTGCTCTCTGTCTACTTCCTGCTTCTTTGTGGAAAGTTGTCTCGCTGCTCTCTCCTTCGCCCAACATGGAGGGCGCAAGTCAGAGCTGGTTTGTAGCCAGAGATCTTCTACAATGAAACTAATCTGCCTATTTGTATCCTGCATATATGTGAGTGATCTGTAAGTAAGAACTGATAAATAGTCTTTAGTTTAAACCTTGTGTGGACATTCCATTCCTTTTAATAGCCTTAAGAGACACGAGTTTAGCAACTCACGTGGGGAAACCAGTTTCAATAAAGCAGGCTACGCTTTAGGAGGAAACTCTGCTTTGTCTTAATCAGTTTAGGACTGACTCCTTTTAACCATATCCTCCAACAGGACTGTCCTCGGAAAAGTACAACACATGGCCGGCCTAATCACAAGAGAAATCAGGGTGAGTTCACTTCATACACACGTGCAAACGTGCCACTCAATTATTGCACGATCAGGAGATGACTTGCACGTGTGAAACAGCTTCGTCAGAACCAGACTCTACCGACAAGACTTTCACAGCTGACACAGGGCTTCTCTACACAAGACATTTATTGTGCGTTTGTGATTCCTCACTCATGGTAGTTTGCGGCGGGTGCTTTACATCATGTTGTCTTCACACTCCAGGGCCTTTCCCAAGCTTTCCAAACATTTCCACACCTTTTTTTTTTTTAGAGCAAGGAAAGCGTGGTATTATCTGGAAATGGCGGAATGAACCGCAGTGGGAAGCTCCTGTAGGTTCGCAATTCCGCTATGCTGCAGCGCCACCTTGTGGTTGTGAGTGTAATGGAACATATAGAAAGGCAGAGAAAGAAAGAAAAAATGCTGGGCGAAAAAACACATGTAAAGGAGCCGATTTTCATCCTGCAAAGAATCCAGAAGCAGAAACCTCGGTGGCGGGTTAAAAGCCTCATGTAGAGAAGCCCAGAGACTTAGGTTAAACACTGTTTAGGGGGAGAGGGAGAGAGGCAGGAGCAGCAGCACTCCTGTGGAAATGAACAACAGGCAGGGGCCTTGATTGGCCTTGAACTGCACAGTCTTGAACATACTTAACATAATTGTTAATCCAGACTTGGATGTTGTCAAATATTGCAGAGGTTGATATGCCTGGAGGTTCCTGCCAAAAGAAGTTAATTGGCTTCTCTCTCTCTCTCTCTCTCTCTCTCTCTCTCTCTCTCCAGCTAGTAACAACCATCCCAAAGATGTTGCAAAAATAGTGGCAAGTCTCTGATTGATGGGGTTGGGGCTGGGGCTAGGTCTAAGAGTTTCCTGAAATTAGGAAGGACTTGGTCCCCCTTTTCACCATGAAAGGAATACACCTTTCTAGAGGTATGCTACTGAAACCCTGTCTGTTTGTGTCAGCTAGGCCATTTTTGGACCGGCTTGCTTTTGAAATGTTGAACTGGACTCGCGGGGGGATCGGTGGCGTCTCGGGCCCACAAAGAGGCTACTGTCTTTGTGGGCTCTCCCAGCGTAAGGCCTTGCGAGATCCCAAGGAAATAGAAGTTTGCACAGCTGCGGCTGGAAGCAAACATCTACTTTTAGCTGACCTGAGTGGATGGCTTTGGGCAGTCATCCTGAGACCTTCCAGATGTGTGTACCTCTCTCTTACCACGATCAACAAATATTAGGGCCCAAGGTAGCTTTGTTAGGTTTCAACCCAAACCTTCAGAGTTTCAGCCTCCTTCCCACTGGGGAATGAATTAAACCTCAAGGCAAGGAGGCAGAAGCCAAGGAGAAAACTCTCTGGGAACGTGTGCATTAATGCAACAGCAACAACAAGGGGAAATCTGAAACTGAAAATAAAATTGCAAATGGGATTTTAAAAGAAGCAAGTATAATTTTTTTAGCAGCACACTGTGCCGTAGTTATAGAGATTATGTGCTGCCTTTCCCTGGCTGCCATTTAAAAAGGGGGTGCCCGAACTATGCCAGTGGCTTCACAGATTTTGGAGATTTTGAAACAAGTATGTAGCAGGAGACATGGGAAAAAATGGTTTAGAAGGACAAATAGAGGAGAACCATCTTTTGTTTCAACTAGTACTGGGCTGAAATGGCCCCGCAATTTCACATCCCCATTCACAAAATCAAAATCAATTTTAAACAACAAATGGAAAACACGCCCACTATATGATCTAAAACAAACCAAATCCAAAAATTTAACTGACCAACAGCAGCATGTACAATGAAAACCTTTCAGTTAAAAGCCAGAGGAAACAGAAGTTGTTAAAAGTCCTCTTTAAAATAACAGATGGTTCCAGCCGTATATCTCTTTGGGGTTGAATTCCACAAGGTAGGGGCCACCACCAAGAAGGCACTGTCTGTAGTGTCTGACAACCTTACAGATCTTAATGGCAGGCCAGCAAGTAGGGTCTCTGAAGCCCCAGGCAGGTTCATATGGGTGTAGGTTGCCCTTCAAATAGCTACAGTAATACCTTGGATTGCAAGCATAATTCGTTCCGGAACCGTGCTTGTAATCCAAAACACTCTTATATCAGAGCGAGTCTCTGGCGGGCGTGAGCGGGGCCGCTTGAGGCGAGCGGTTACATCCCTACACTTGTATTGCAAGATGTCGCTTGTTTATCAAGTCAAAATTTATTTTAAAAAATTGCTTGTCTTGCAAAATGCTCTCAGACCAAGTTGCGGTACTTTGCAATCCAAGGTATTACTGTATTTCAGTCTGGATCCATTCCAATATGGTTTCTGTCCTGGTTTCGGCAGGGGCAGAAACTGCTTTGGTCACCCTGGTGGAAGACTTAGGCTGGAGAATGGACTGGGGTGGGTGTGACCCCGTTAGTTTTCAGCGACTTTTGATCTTAAGGCCGGTCTACCCTAAGTATGACTAAATCTGGATCCAACCCAGTGTTTGTTTGTTTGTAAATTAGCCTCTACATTGTAATGTTATTATTATTTAATTCCTCAGAGCTCGCCTTTCAAGTTAGCGAGCATACGTGGTGGCTTCCTATCACAAACAAAATAATCACCAGAACGATAAAATCATTAAACACACACACACACACACACACACACACACACACACACAATTCTGTCAGTTACAAAACTACATGATTCGTTCAGAGGGTACACAAAGCAGCGACGGGTGCACCTATGTAGCATTTTTGGTTCCCCGGTTTCCTCTTCTTGTCTTCCAAAAAGTCATAGTCAGCTGGGATAATCTTATCTATGGGAAAAGGTGCTCTGCCTGAGCAGCCAGAAAACCGCGAGGATGGTGGTAACATTATGCAAGCTGCGAACAGATAGTTACAAATAATTTTCATGTTAGGTGCCATCCCCAACGGGGACAGCTGGGATGTGCTAAGACAGGAGGAGATTTTACAGTCGCTTCCGCCTCCCGTTCCTGTTCACCTGATAGCTGGAGGCTGCCCTGCCCTGCCCTGTCTTCCCATTCCGGCTCTTGGGTGAGCAGAAGCAGTGGGTCCTTTTTGCATGCTGGTCCTTTCCCAGATTTGCTCCTGAGAATGGGGTGGGGGTGGGGAGAAAGGGGGGGAACAGGCCGCAGGAAGCGCTTGCAGGATTTTTCAGGACCTGTTATCAATGCAGAGCAAAGAAAAGCTCAGGCTGGATGACGCACACAGCCTTCAGCTTCTGGGTCCCGACAGAAAAGCCGTCATTTTCATTTTGCGATGGAAATAGGAACAAACCTGTAATTCACTAGGGCTGGCCCACACCATTTTGCTGCACAAGGTACAGCAACAAACAGCGACCGCCCCGCTGCCCCACAAGTCAGGGTGCAAAGTACCCAAGGCCAGTCAAGTTATTGTGGCACCTGTTGCCTCACACTGCCTGCCCAATGGTAGGGCCGGTCCTGCAACCCCACTCATGTCATACAAAGTCTCGCTTGCCTCGCAATTCATCGGAGACGTCATACTGCCTTTATGTCCTGCTTGTGGGCTTCCCAGAGGCATCTGGTTGGCCACTGTGGGAAAGTGGATGCTGGACAATGGATTACGTAGGTCCAGCAGGGATCTTCTTAATATTTTACGAAGTCCAGCATCCTGGTTTCCACAATGGCCAATTAGAAACCCCCAAGAAGCCTGCAGGCAGGAAATGAAGGCAATAGTGCATTCCTCCATTGTTATATAATGACTGGGTTCAGACAACATGATAACCCACATTCAAGGTTTGAGTGTAGGTTGTCATTGAACCATGGGCTGTTGTTGAAGCGTGGGTTATCGTGTTGTCTGAACCCAGCTGCGCTAACAAGCCATGGCTCGCTAAGCACAAACAACCCATGAAGAGAACCCATAGTTTGTTGTTGGCTTGTTCACCATGGTTTGTTATCTCAGCTGGGTTCAAACAACACGATAACCCACGTTTCAACAAGAACCCATGGTTCAATGACGACCCACACTCAACCCATACTCAACTCTTGAGAGTGGGTTATCCTGTTGTCTGAACCCAGTCTCTGCCTCTGGACCTGGAAGTTCTACATTGCTAATAGCCACACATTTGTCTAAACTCAAAAATTAAATAAAATAAATCTAAGCCAATGGCCATCGCTACATCTGGTGGCAGCACATTTCATAAATCAATTATGCATTGTGTGAAGGGCTTTTGTGTGTGTGTGTGTGTGTGTGTGTACTCTTCTTCAGCCGCTTAACAAATTTCCCAATGTCTTTCTTGAGCACTCACATCTGAACACTGTTCAAGCGCAACAGCAGAAATTCATATGGACAATGCAGCTGTTCAACTCTTTCATTCTCGGGGTGGGGGAGATCAAATTGATGTAAAGAACAAACATGGGATTTTTTAAGCAAAAAAAATCTTCCCTGTTTCTAGTTCTTTCATTCCCTTCCCTGACTTTCAGGGCCTACCTGAAGAGGGTATATTTTTCTTAACCCTCCCCCCCATCCCTCAACAAACCAATGGAAGGAATTCACATCAATTAAAAATAACAAACTAATTGCCCCATTCTGTTAAAAACAAGCAAGGTTTGCTCTTCGTCACTCATCACCCTTTCTCAGTGGTAGCCATCTCGAGGCAGCCATTTTCTGTGTGGGTGTTAAGTTGTGGCAGTAAGCGTATAGGCCCAGCTGAGAATATGAAAACACGCCATTTGTTGATCCTGGATTGCTCGGGTAATGCTACCGGCCGGCCTGAATGAATCGCTTGAACTGGCAGCGACGGAGGTTTCCAAAGTTCTCCGAAGAAGGGGAGTCTTGTCGAATTTCTTCTTTGTCTCTCTCTCCTCCGACCGCCAAACTCCCACCCCAATGGCTGGCACAGCTGCTGCCAGAAAACTGCGGCGAGAAACTTCAGTTTTCTTCTGAAAATTCTTGCTCTGCCGGCAGCAGGAGGGTAGCGCATGTGGAGATGCAGCTCGATGAAAGCTGGAGAATTCTCCGAGCGGCCATTTGTCAAACATTTCATGCACAGCTTTAATTGCAGCTACTGCGGCTTCCAGCTGGTGTGGGTGACTCAGTTGCTAGTAGAAGACCGTAACCGCATGATGCACCATTTAAGAGACGGCCTCTTCTCCGCCGTGCTTGCTCTCGGTCTGATGCATAATCCATGCGACGGGTTGCGTGCACTGCAAGAACAAGGGGGCTGCGGTGGTGGTGGTGGTGATGGTGGTAGTGATGGCGGTGGTCCTTCTCATCATTGCTCCCAGTTGCTTGATTGACAGGCAGCAGAGGCGATGTTAGGGGTGGCCCACTAGGGCTGGAGCCCCGAAACTTTCATTGGCAGCCCCGGTTATTACTTGGATGGGAGACCCCTCCTCTAGTTTCCTGCATTGAGCAGGGGGGTTGGACTCGATAGCCTTGTAGGCTCCTTCCAACTCTGTGATCTATGAAATTATGAAATCTATGAATCTCTGGGAGGCCATTTGCCCCACCACCCTGCTGTCCATGGGCACTTGCTGAAATAAATGTACAGGGGCCCGGATGATCTCTGTTGCATCAGATCCCCCTGGATCCGATGCAACCGTTTGCCAACTCTGATAAAATAAATAAATAGAAAGACTCTGAGCATGTGCAGTTTCAGCACTTCAAACTCTCTTAAACCATGGCACCACCATGACCACAGGAATAAAATGGAGTTTGGTTCTGCTGCCGTGATGCTAAACACATTTACATGGGAATAAGTACCGTCTAGTTGTAGAAAAGGATCATATATATATTTTTAAAGTAAAAGTAATACAATGAGCATCTGTGACCATGCACGCGCCTGGCTGCCGCCCCCTGACTATAGAATGTTGTTGTTTTTTAAATAAGAAGAGATAAAGGATACTGCAGCGACCAGCATCTGCCTCAGTGGGCCATAACCAATGTCAGCCCAGGTGTTGCTCACCAGTGGCCCCATCACCTGCCATTCTCCGGGTGGTAATTTGGGGACCCCCTGGGCTGTGGGGCCTTGGACCTGAGGTCCAACTCTAGCGGCACCACTGCAGTGCAGTGGAGGGGGCTGTTGCCTTGATCGGGGCGGTGCCAGGTACCGAAAAGATCTGGGGCTCAGGCCCACAGGACAAAAAAAAAAGAAAAAAAGAAGAAGAAGAAGAAGAAGAAGCACAAATTTGCATATGCCAATTTACATATGCTCTAAAGTCTTGTGTGTGTGTGTGTGTGTGTGTGTGTGTCTTCAAAGAGCCCTGTCTCCTAAGGACACCCCTATTTGTAAAAAGGGATGTTTGGACAGGGGAGAGGAGAGCATTTGAATTCAGAAAAAAACCTCACGTAGAAAAAAACCTCAGGCAGAAGGATTCAAGGAGGGTGGGCAGCAGGAGGTGAAGCACATGTGGGCCAAAAGCCACCTGATCCAGAGGGATCTGATGCAACAGAGATAATCAGGGCCCCTGTCCCTTTATTTCAGCAAGTGCCCATGGCCAGCAGGGTGGTGGGGGGCAGCAGATGGCCTCCCAGAGATTCGGGGCTCCAAATGAAAGTCTCAGGGCCCCAGACCTAGTGGGCCATCCCCTAACACCATCTCTGGCCTTGACGACCTGCTTTTTGCGGGCCATTGTGAGAAACAATAAGCTAGACTAGTTGGGCTGACCCAGCAGGGCTCTTCTTACAGACTTGGACCAGCCCCGGATCCTAAAGGGCCGTGGTCTCGCTCTCAACAGATCACAAAGGACCTCACATGTGGCAAGATCCGGCCTTCCATCTACAGCAGGGCTCTCCAACCTTGGGTCCCCAGATGTTGCTGGCCTACAGCTCCCAGCATACCCAGCCAGCATGGCTAATGACAAGGGATTCTGGGAGCTGGGAGCAACATTCTGGGAGCTGGGAGCAACATCTGGGGGACCCAAGGTTGGAGAGCCCTGATCTATAGCAACGGTGACTCTTCAGCCCCTTTGCTGATCCGTTGCCTTCTGCCCACAAGATGAAATCTCCCGACAGTAGCAGACATAAAATCCCAACGAAGGGGGTCAGTAGCAATAATTCACTGAGGTTATTGTGTGGGCCGCCTGCTGGCTCTTTGACATTTATAAATCTGCCAAACTTTTCGGCACCGCTCCCGGCATACAAATCACCCGAGTTAATTTGTGTAAGGCACTTCATTGCAGCAGAGGGCGGGATGCGGGCACCGCCGCCTTGGCTTTGACCCGAACCTCAATAAATGTCATCGAGCACACTTTTACTGGCAACGAGGCCCCTTTTAACAACATCTGAAATGGGCACCGGGGCTTCCTCGTGGGCGGGTGTAGGTGAAATCTGGGACAGGCAGTAAAGGAATTGCGCCTGGATCTGGGCCGAGGGGGAAACGTGGGTCCAAGTTCCACAAACAGCGATGGAATTGGGCCTGGATCTCGGTGAGGGGGAAACATGGGTCCAAGTCCCACAAATGGTGATGGAACTGGGCCTGGTTCTTGTGGAGAGGGAAACGTGTCCAAGTCCCGCAAACAGTGATGGGATCGGGCCTGGATCTTGCAGAGGGGGAAACATGAGTTCATAGAGTCATTTGCCCTCATCCAGTGATGGTTTTGTTTATTCAGCCAGATATATCCCAAAGGCTCTGGATAGCTCACACCATTATATTTATTTAAAGTATTCACAACTAGCCCTTCTTTGTCAAACAGGCCGTCAACTGAATCAGCTGTAGGCCACCTTTCTTTCTGTTGGGGGGGGGGCGCACGTCAGCAGTGGGCAAGGCCGAAGCCAGCGGTAGGAGGGGCCAGAGCCAAAAGTGGGTGGGTCACCCCTTTTCTCTTTCTGCCACCTCCTTTTCTGTGGGGGCTGGATAGGGGGGGACCCAAAGTCAGATTTCTCCCTTCAGTGATGGAGCCCTCTCTGCCCTCATAGGGGGAGATATATAATGCTCCCTGGGATGCCTTCCCAGGCACAATAGGATTTCAGCTTAAGGGCACAATCCTATTGTTTAGACAGAAAATGCATGTTTATATAGAAAAAAAGTCCTAGAACTCCCAGCATTCCTCAGCCAGCCATGGCTGGCTGGGGAATGCTGGGAGTTGTAGGACTTCCCCCCCCCCCCATGCTGGCTGGCGAATGCTGGGAGTTGAATGACTTTTTTCTGCCTAAAGGTACATAGGATTGTGCTCTAAATGTATTTCCCCCCAGATTTGGGCAAAACTGGCAGGAGTCAGAGGTGGGGCTTGTGAATTTCATTAAGGGCCCCTCTACGCCCCCCCCCCCCCCCAATTCTTGGGTGAAAACCCTGTAGGAATTTCACGGCACTATATAATGAATGACCCACATGAATCCCATTATATTCCATAGTTGTTTTCAAATCTGTACATTATAACCTACCAAATACATTGTTTAACAGACCATATCAATTGCAAAATCTATTTTCTATTTTATACAGCCTAAGCACACAATACACATAGGCATAACAATTATATTTCTTTGTTAACAATCTTATAAATTTATTTATTTTATTTATTCATTTATTATTTTTATACCCTGCCTTTTTTCCTGCAAGGAACCCAAGGCGGCTTACATAATCCTCCTCCTCCTCTCCATTTTATCCTCACAACAACCTTGTGAGGTAGGTTAGGCTGAGAGTCAGTGACTGGCCCAAAGTCACCCAGTGAGTTTCATGGCTGAGCGGGGACTTGAACCTGGATCTCCCGAGTATAAAAATTCATAGTTTTTAGAAACTATAAATTGACCATTAGCAGTTTATCTGTTTATTATCACAACCTTGGGGTGGGGTGGCGGAAGGAACCTTTAATAGTATACATTGCGTCAGTACGATATCGGCTTCCTTCTCTAAATTTTAAATAATAATTTTAGTTTTAGACTTTTCAATATCGACCAGCATTGCTGGCTGGGGAATGCTGGGAGTTGTAGGACTCCGTGTAAACATGCATCCTAAATGTGTGCCACAAGACTCTTCGTTGTTATCGTGACCAAACTTTCTCTTGGGATGGCTGCGCGAGTGTGTGTGCGTGTGTGCGTTCCACACATATCTCCAAAAGCCATGGAGACCAGTTTGGAGACAGAGGGGGGGGGGGTAAGGAGAAACGGGATGGAAAGGCGCTGGGAGTGGGGGGGGGGAGTGGGTAGAGACGAGAGAGGAGGCGGCCGCAGTGCAGGCTGGCAGGAGACGAGAAAGCCCCCTAGCGCGCGGCGCTCTCCCCCGCCGCAGCCAGCAGGCCCCTGAGCTCGGTCGGAGCGCGCCAGCAGGCTGGCCTAGGGAAAGTGGGAGGGGTCTGGTCGGGGGGGGGGCGGGCAAGGCTCTCCCTGGCGGCCGGAGCTGGAGCGAACCCAGGCGGCGGCGGCGGCGGCGGCGGCAGCAGCAGGAACTCCATCCCGCCGCCGCCGTGTCAGCTTCATCGCTCTCTCCTCCGCCCGCCCGCTCGCTGCGCTCAGTCCAGCGCCTGGAGCCAGACCGGGCGCGCCGGCCGGAGCCCAGCGGAAGAGCGCCGCACCTCGCCGGAGCAAAGCCGGGACTCGCTCAAACGTAAATGGCCGCTTTTGGGGTGGGGTGGGGTGGGGGGCGCCTGGATCTCCGCCGCCGGCCTCCTTCCCTTCGGCCCGATCTCCATTCGGGAGCGCTCCTGCCGCGCCAAGCAGCCGCGACTGCTCCGTGGAGAGGCCACGCTTGGTCTCCCTCGGGGGGGGCTGCGTGCGGCGGACGGAATCCGGATCTTGAAAGGACGCGGCGCGGAGCTCTTTGTGGAGCAAAGGCGGGGCGGGTTTTTTTTTTTTTTAGAGGAATCAAACCCCCGTTTTGGGGAAAGGGATTGGAAAGCCCCCCCCCCCCCCGCGCGCACGCTCTTTCCCTTAAAGATGTCTCTCCGCTTCTCCTCGTCCCCGTCGTAGGACTCCAGTGAGTGAGGGGCGCTTGTTTCTCCAAGGGGTGGCTTCGGGAGGGGGGGGGGTGGATCGTAGCCGTGCGGAGAAGCGCAGAGCCGAGAAGACCGAAGTGGACCTGCCCGCGCTTGCCCTCCCGGGGCTGGAGTTTCTCCCCGCGGCACTCCGTGCGCTGCTCCGCTCCGAAGGGATTTTGGTGGAGGGTGGGGGGGGGGAGAACGCGGAGACCCCCGGTCCCCCGGAGAGGGTTTTTCGTGTGTGTGTCCCCCCCCACCCCACACACGCGGTGCGTCCTGGCCAAGTGTGGAGAACGCTGAGCCCTTCTTCCGTGGCTACCAACACTGGCAGAGTGTGTGTGGCGGGGTGAGAAACCCGTGCGCCCTCATGCAAATTTGGGGGTTGTTGGTTTGGAGAGGTTTGGGGAAAGCTCGGTGCTTGAGAAGAAGGCCTTAGTGGACCCCTCCTCCCTCTCCACTAAGTTTACTTTTTTTGTGGGGGGGGGAAGGATTGTCCTCTTAACTCTTCTCCCCAATTGGCGGGAAGATTGTATCCTCTGTTGGGCAGGTCTGTTCACCTTTGGGCGGGCGAGGTGTGTGAAGGGGCTTGTTTAGTGGTCTTCCCTGGTTCATGAAAAAAAGTTACTAGTAACTTTTGAGAAGGAGGGAACTATAAATCAGTACCCCCCCCCCATAAATCCCCCCCTCTTTAGAAATACGCTTCAGCTAACTGCCTCCCTCAGCAATCTTTTAGCCATATTTACCTGTAGAAGAGTCAAGTGTTCAAAGGGTTTTGTTCATTTTTGGCTAGGTTGAACAACCTCATGAAATGTTCTGCTTTTCTTATTTAAAGATGCCTTGACTTTTATTGAACACGGCCAGTGAGCAAAATAGAGAAGAGCCGCTGTCCCTGTTCAGGGATGGTGACTTGTAGTTCAAAGGCTGAAATCCTAACCAAGCACATATACCAGAAAGCAAGCACAGACAGCATCATGGCATGCTTCTGAATGAACAGGCGTAGGGTTTAGGCTGGTAATGACAAAGACGGAGGATTCGGGAAGGGACAAAAATTATGGCATTATTGGTTTATTTTTTGTATTTTTATCCCTGCTTTCTCTGAGCAACGCAAGGCTGTGTATATGGTTCCCCCTCCCCCCACCTTCCATTTTATCCCCCAACAACCCTGTAAGGTAGGCTAGGCTGAAAGATAGAGACTGGCCCAATGTCACCCAGAGAGCCCCACTGGCCGATTTGAACCTGGGTCTCTCCAATCCGAGGCTAAGCACAACAGCATAACTCTTCAGACATAAAGTGGGGTATAAATGTTTTAAAATAAATAAAAACGAAATAGCGGGGGGGGGTGGCGGCACTCAACAGAGGCACACCCATTTCGCACGAGTATTTTGTAGCACACGAATCCTTTGCATGTTTCCTCAGAAGTAAGTCCCACTCTGTTTAATGAGGCTCACTCCCAAGTAACTTATGCGCAAGATTGTAGACTTAGGCTGCAGTTCTTATACACACTTACCTTAGAGTAAGTCCCGTTGAATTCTGTGGGGCTTACTTCTGAGTAGATATGTATAGGATTGCACTGTTAGGCTGCAGTCCCACACTCACTTACCTGGGAGTCAGCCCTATTCAGCTCAGTTATTTATTTATTTATTTATTTATTATATTTATGCCGTGCCTTTTTTCCTGCAAGGAACCCAAGGCAGCTTACATAATCCTCCTCCTCCACTCCTCCATTTTATCCTCACAACAACCCTGTGAGGTAGGTTAGGCTGGGAGTCAGTGACTGGCCCAAAGTCACCCAGCGAGTTTCATGGCTGACCGGGGACTAGAACCCGGATCTCCCGAGTCCCAGTCCAACACTCACCACTGCTTCTGAGTAGACATGTTTATAGCCTTGTGCTGTCAGGCTGCAATCCTATGCAGCGTACTTAACTGGGAGTGAGTTTATGTACCGTAAGCATGTATTCGACCTCACTAGCTTGCTTTTATTCTGTATCTGTGCATGCCCATTTAAAGGAACTATTAAAAAATAGCACCACTTAACACAGTCATGTAGATCCCAGTCTGTATCTTTAGCAAAGTATGTTAATTTTTTTAAAAAAACCTAGCACATTGTATATTGCTTTTCAGTAAAATATTCCCAAGGTAGGGAACAGCAATATACTGAATAAAATATCGTAATTAAAAAGATTAATTTTTTTAGATTAAAAAATCAAACAAAAATTGAATTTAAAAAATCAAACAAAACAATTTTTTAAAAATCAAACAAACAATAAAGGCAATTCATTTGCAATGGCAACAGCAGAATGCAAATTCATTACCTGCTTCTCCTTGCATCTTCTGCACCCCTTCCGGCCCGAGGTCTAAAATCCATTGTTGCATCTGTTCTGAGTTCGGAAGCAGCTCTGTACCAGGTCAGACTCATTGTCCATCTAGCTCAGTATTGTTTATTCTGTGCAGCAACAGCATCTCGGGGGTGGGGGGCTCAGACAGGGAAGGACCCCGTCACCTTCTATGTGATCATTTTAAGTGGATAGAACCTGGGAGTTTCTGCAGGCAAACCATGTCCTCTTTCTGAGTTTTGGTCTCTCTCTTTCTCTCCCTCTCGCTGAGAAAAGGTTTTGAGCTTGGAACATGGGAAGCTGCCTTAAATTGATCCATCTAGCTCAGCTGGGCCAGGGGTGGTGCTAGGTACTGAAAAGATGGGGGGCTCAGGTCCACAGGACAAAACACAAACACACACAAATTTGCATATGCTAATTTGTGTGTGTGTGTGTGTGTGTGTGTGTGTCTTTAAGGGACCCTGTCTCCTAAGGACACCCCTCTTTGTACAAAGGGATATATGGACAGGGGAGAGGAAGGCATTTGATTTCAGGGGGGAAAAACTTCAGGCAGAAAGATTCAAGGGGGGGGCAGCAGGAGGTGAAGCACATGTGGGCAAAAAAACAGCTCCTCCAGGGGGATCCGATGCAGCAGAGATCCCCAGGGCCCCTGGACCTTTCTTTCAGCCAATGCCCCTGGACAGCAAGGTGGTGGTGGGGCAGAGGGCCTCTCAGAGATTCGGAGCTCTAGCCCTAGTGGGCCGCACCCTAACACTGCCTCTGGCTGATGCCTTCCAGATGCTTTGGACTATAGCTCCCAGAATCCCTCACCATTAGCCAGCTTGGCCTGAGCTTTTGGGAGCTGTGGTCCAAAACATCTGGAAGGCACCAAGTTGCCTGCCCTTGATCTAGACCAGGGCTCTCCAACCTTGGGTCCCCAGATGTTTTTGGCCCACAACTCCCAGCATGCCCCAGCCAGCATAGCTGGCTGGGGCATGCTGGGAGTCGTGGGCCAAAAACATCTGGGAACCCAAGGTTGGAGAACCCTGGTCTAGACCAACTGACCGGTGCTGTCCAGAGTCTCAGACTGAGAAGGGTCTTTCCCAACCCTCCCAGGAGATGCCGGGAATTGAACTGGGAATCTTCTGCTTGCAAACAGCATTTTAAAGTGTGGGTGCTCATCCTGACCATCCCCGTAGCCACTGCTAACAAAAACAGCGCTGCCCTGGCTGCGCCGGTCTCTTTTAAACTTGCTGTCTCTGATTCTTCCAGCAGGGTCAGCTGGAGCGACAGGAGCCAGCCCTGAGCCACAAGGAGCGTGGGGGCCCGACTGGAGAGGCCTCTGCATGCGCCCCCCCTGTTTGCCTCCCTGCGAGAGGAGGTGGATTTCCCTCGACGACTCCTCGGCAGCCTTCGCCTTCACCTCGCCCCCCAGTCATGGTGGGTCACCTGCAGCTGCAAGGAATGGAAGACAGCCTGAAAGAGAAAAGCCGGGAAGGCTTGCTGGATAGCCCAGACTCGGGGTTGCCCCCTAGCCCCAGCCCGCCTTTCTACTCCTTGTCTCCAGGCCTCGTTGAGAACAGAGCCGGGGGCAGCAGCTCTTCCACGGATATCCTGGGGCACCGGAGGGACGGCAAAGAAGGGAAACTGGTAAGGCTCTTTCCTTCGCCTCCCAGGATCCCAAACAGGGAGCTCGGAAGTTGTGTGTGCCTGTGTGATTGTCCTCATTGATCTAGCCCAGCGGTAGATGGGAGATAGATCTGGATCTACTGGTTGGTTTTATTGCATGTTTATTATTACACGTTTATATCCCACCATTTTTTCCTCTTGCAAGGAACCTGGGGCAGCTTACACGACCTTCCTTCATGTTATCCTCACAACAACCCTGTGAGGGAGGTTAGGCTGAGAGTCAGTGACTGGCCCAAAGTCACCCAGAGAGCTTCATGGCTGAGCGGGTACTAGAACCCGGGTCTCCCGAGTCCCAGCCCAACACTCTAACCCAGTGTTCTCCAACCTTGGGTCCCCAGATGTTTTTGGCCTACAACTCCCAGCATGCAGGCCAAAAACATCTGGGGACCCAAGGTTGGAGAACACTACTCTAACCACTACACCGCACTGGCTCTCTGATCACTGGATGTTTTTGGTAAGGGTTTTTAACTCCCAGTGGTTTCACAACAGCAACAACTGAATCCCCCCAAATTAGACTTGTTAGAATCTCTGATCTGTGGTAACTCAGATGGAGATGTGTACTTGTATATGCAGGCCATCCCAGTGTGTGTCTCATACAGAAGTGGGGTGGATAAAGGAGGTGATTGTCCTCCCCACACTCCCAAGCTGCCATTTTGCATTTGGCTGTGCTCATCCGCTCCTATTTTGCACCTGGCTGTGTTCGGTGAATCTCGGGGGTCTGCTAAATAACAGCATAGATTCTGCAGATCTGAAATCTGCACCTGCTGATCTAGCACCCCCATGTTTTAGAGAGCGTCATCTTTGGAAATAATTCGTTCTTGGGTATATGCCGAATTAGACCTTTGATCCATCTAGCTTAGTGTTGTCTACACAATAACTGGCAGCGGCTTGCCGGGGTTTCAGACAGGAGTATTTCTTCCCATCTCTCTCCGGAGATTCCCAGGATCAAACCTGGGATCTTCCGCAGGCAAATCGTGAGCTCTTATCACTGAGCTGCAGCCCTTTGCACTGTGCAAAATTATTATGTATCTCGAGATTTTAGCTTGGGTAGGGATGTCCCATTGTGACCCCAAACATTGGCCAAGAGTTCTGAGCAATGTGAAAGCTTGCTGCTGAACTCTTTCATCAGTCTTATAAATAGATCCACAAAAGTTCCTAGCTCACAAAAAGCTTTACTAGACAGCCTACCAACATGTACTCCAGTTATCAGTTTGTAGC
The DNA here is from genome assembly GCA_021292165.1 of Shinisaurus crocodilurus. Taxonomy (NCBI): domain Eukaryota; kingdom Metazoa; phylum Chordata; class Lepidosauria; order Squamata; family Shinisauridae; genus Shinisaurus; species Shinisaurus crocodilurus. The sequence continues at coordinate 26,101,119 of CM037890.1, forward strand.
TCACCAACCGGCTGACCGAAGAGATGTTTCCCCTTGTCTTGTCACCTGGACTTGGTTTTTACTCACCCTAGGAGATTACAAACTGGCAAGTTATTGTGGACTGGCCTGCAATGTAAGTATGTTTAAACAGGCATGCACAGACCTGTTAGGGAGGCTAGTTACTAAGATAAAGCTGGCATTTTTAAAAAGGTAGATTATTTTGTTCTAAAAAAGATCGTAATGAGCTGCTGAAGTTTGCTTTCTAGAACAAATCAGTCTGGAAACTGATACTATCTTTGGGAGTGTTTTGCTGCTTGAACCACTAAGGAATAAATTAGCAGAGTCCTTCATTAGTTTCTGAGCTGAGTTGCAGGCATGATAAAAATTTCTAGTTAGCTTATTTCTCTGGTGCCTAGTTGCTGCGGCACCTAGAAGTATGATGCTGCTTGTCCCTTGGAACTGAACATATTTTTTAAAAATCCTGCATAAGTTGGCACCTAAACATTTGAAGTTGGCTCTTAGGAATGGGAAATACTTGCCTGCTCTGTGGAACAAAATATGTGTATGAGGGATGTTGCATAATGAATGCAACCAACGCACCTACTGTGCCATCCTGTGCATGGTTACTTGGGAGTAAGTTTCACTGTGCTCAATGGGACTTACTCCCGGGTAAGTGTGCATAGGACCGCAGCCCTGTGCTACTTCCTTACTTGGAAGTATGTTCCTTTTACATCATCAGCTGGGGCTGTGTGTGTGCGCCAGGATTTTGCAGGAATACAGAGTGTGGTGTTGGCTATGGAACTCAGCATCTTGAGAATCTTGCCCGATATGTACGGCTTGTTTTCAAGTTTCTAGTCCTTGTGTGGTGGAGATGGGTTTGAAAGGACGAGGGCAGTGCCTCATGAATCTCAAAAGCCAGAGGGGTGGCTCAATTAAGCTTTTCGAGGGGTCAGGGTGAATGTAGGGTTGCGGTGTCCTCCACCACTGCCTCCTTGACCTGCAGAAACTGAATAGAGCATGCAAAATACGTTTTAGAAAGCAAAATTAATGATGCAAAATAAGATGGATGTGATTTTTCAGGGGCCAACAGGCGTGAAGACTGAGTCCTCCTGCCTGATGGCCCCTTGCATTGGCTGTGTGGGAAATAAATTGTTTCTTGCTCAATCAGGACAAACCTTCTGGATTCCCAGGGTGTGTGTGTGAGATACTGAAAATAAATCAAGCGTTACTGAGTATCATTACACCTTGTTAAGAAGATTGGGTGGGATATCCAGCAAATTCATCAGTTTAAGAAAACCTGAGCATTAAAAAAGAAGCAGCAGGATGCTAGCTCTCATTGTAGAAGTAAGATTAAAAAGTTGGGGAGGGACTTTGTATTTATTTACTCTGCTAGTGTTATTGAGTACCTTTACACCTGAAGAAGATTGGGTGGGATATCCAGTGCATTCCTCAATTCTGAGCATTAAAAACAAACAAGCAAGCAAATTAAAAAAAACCCACCTAGGATGCTAGTCCTCATTGTCATAGAAGTCAAGTTAAAAGAAGTTGGGAGGGGCTTTTTATTTATTTACTCTTCTGTCCCATTCTTTATTTGGGAAGGCTGGAACAGCTGATGTGTAGCTCCCTGGCAGCCTTCCACCCAGGCCCTGAGCAGGATGCGACCTGCTTAGCTTTTTTTTAAAAAGCAAGCGAACAGCATCATGTCATCAAACCTCTCTCTGGCTTTTTACACTTCTTTTTCTGCAGCTCCTTTCCTTAAATGACAGAGTTAGGAAAGACTCCCATGCCCCTTAGTCCACTCCCTGCTAATCCAAAAAGCACTATTAATCCATTTGTGAATGATTCACGTGCGGCATTGTCATCCAGACTGCAGTCTTTTTTGAATCACAGGCCAACCGAGCTTTGCATCCTGACTCAGAAACCGCGCCATATGCTTTATCTGCAAAGTGGCACCAAGTATTTAAAATGGAGGGAGAGGAGGAATGAGGTAACCGAAGACCTTGAGGGAGGTGGCCCACGGAGGGTGTCTTGCCCAGGGGCCCTCAGAAACCTGGAGCTGGCACTGCTCCATGTAGGCACTACCAGCTGCTAGTTCTGGGGGTGCCACTGTGGCCTCGGAACAGCGAAGGAATCTAACAGTGCAATAAGAACATCAGGGGAGCCCGATGCTGGATCGGACCAAGTGGGTCCATCTAGTCCAGCATTCTGTTCACACAGTGGCCAACCAGCTGCCCACGGGATCCCACAAGCAGGACATGAATGCAACGGCACCTTCCCGCCCATGTTCCCCAGCAACTGGTAGTCCATTAGGCATACTGCCTCTGATACTGGAATCTTGAAGGATGCTTGCTCAGAAGCAACCCCAGGTTCAACATGACTTACACTCTAAGAAGTGCGTTTAGGATCACAGTCTTAACTTAGCTGCTTTCACAGTGGAGAATGTGCTTTTGTTCCACACTTTAGAGTCCAGGTACCGAGAGGAATAAATGCGGATGAGTCATAATAACCAGTGGTGTAGCGGAAGCCGGGCTTGCATGGACACAGCGCAGCACCTTTTTTTATTAGCAGGGATGCTGACATCATCTGCCACCCCCCCCCCCCTCAGGCTTCCCTGTTCCCTCTGAGCTTCTCTGCAATCCTTGTAGTAGCCGTGGGGAAATGAATTTCCCCAGCAACAATACAGTGGTTTCCCTGTCATAATGCGAAGTATTGTGGGGTCACGGTTCGGTCTTGAATGGGCAATTTAAGACCCGGTAGCTTTACAAAACACCCCGCTCCTGGCAGAGATGAAAACAGGTAGAACTGGTTGGTTGATATGGATCTACACAGCAGCCTGCATTTTTGGACTCCCGTTTGCTTGCATGCATGGCTAGGGGGATGGATTGTCATGATGAGCTCCTGCACTTCAAAATTGACCACTGCACCATTGGTTATAACCCCACCCACTTTGGATGGCCGGCCGGCCGGCTCCCCCAGATGATGGTGCAGGTATGTTTTTCTGCCTCTTTGGCATAGCTCTGCCCATTTCTGCTACAGGGCATAATTACATACTCACACGACCGGGCAGCATTTCAAGAGCTTGATAGGACACTCCTAGATCAGTTTACTTCTAAGTCTCTCATGGTAGTCGAGCAATTTCACACTCGTATGAGACACAAGTATCGGTTGCATGTGGGTGGGGATGACACTGACACACACACACACACGCGCAATAAATAGACATGAATGTGCAGTGGGTCTCCAAGGCCCGCTTGAGTTGATCAGTACATGCAGCCTTTTCCCTGAGGTCCTAGAGTATTTATGTACGCTTGCCTCAATGCAACTACCAACAGTAAAAGTTGGGTGATACAGAGATGTGCCTGGGAGTGCTCAGAGAAGAATCCAAATGATTCTGGAGGTTGCCCTGCCAAATTCAAAGAATGGCTCACGGTGCCATCCTTTCACCATCAATGTTCCAACCATGAGTAGACAAGAAGCAGGACTGTGTGTGACTCCTACGCTGTCCGAGTTCAGAATCTAGGGCGCAGGTGAGGAACCTCTTTCAGCCCGAGGGCCAAATTCCACTTCGGAGATGCTTTTTGGGGGGCCGCATTCCAGTGGTGGGTATGGCCGTGTCCACAGCCGCAGCGCTGAAATGCCAGCAAATTTTCCTGCCAGCAGCTAAGTCTTAGGAGAGGCATTTCAACAGGTCAGAATGGAGAAGAAAACCACAAAGTCATCCGGGGAAGCCCCCAAACAAGCAGTGGTTGCGGGAAATGGTTGGCACCAGAGGAAGGGTGTGTGGCCGTACAGAGAATCCTGGAGGGCCAGATTTGGCCCCTAGGCCTGAGGTTCTGCACCCCTGATCTAGTGGAAATGCTAGAATCTTGACTTTCTTTAAATAAATAAATATCTGTTCCTCTAGATCGCAGAGAAAAGCATGAAAATAGGTACTGTGTCTGCTAAGTCGCCAGGAATTAGAGGGGTCATGGGCAGGCTTCCAGTTGGTCAGGGTGGAGTTTCTGGGCCTGGCACAGCTGTGTATCCCTTGCTCTTTCTCTCCTCTTGTGCCTCCCTCCAGCCCTGCCAAAAACAAATGTCAAATTCTGCAAAACCCCAGCGAGAATATATTATACATTATAAGTAACTTTTATGAAAAAATTGCTTGCTTTCCATAATTCTGAGTGGCTCATTTGTGTTTCTTTGGCGTGGATTTTGGATTCCTTGGCTTGGATTTTGGATACTTTTTTTTTTTTTTTTTTGGCCAGGAGTACACACAGCTCTGGCACAAGAGACCACTGCGTTGCTAGAATTTCAAGCCTTCGTCTGTTTGTGGTTATTGAAAGTGCCGGTGGCAGTTTTGCTTCAGAAACGTGTGTGTATGCGTGTGCGTGTCTTGTTAACCCAGCTATACTAGCCAGACTTCAAATTTGAAAACTTGCAGCCTGCCACCTGGGCTCCCTTTAGAGTCTATGCTGGGTGTTATGTCCTTTTTATTTTGAGTGTGTCATACATTGAGATCGGCTGGTAAAGGGCCAGAGTATGATTAAAAGGTAAGCTACCAGTTTTAGCATTCAAGGGAGAAGAAAAGCTGTTATTTCTTTCTGGCGGCTGGTTGCCAGCTGCTCTGCTGTTTTCCCATTGGAGCCATTTTTGTTTCTCTCTCTTTTTAGCTGCTAAAAAGAGATCAGACTCCCTTAGAATTCTTCCTGCCAGCAGGTGGATGGGCAGAAGGTATACTAAAAAGAAAGTCTGGGGGTGAAGGATAAGGAAAACTTTAGGAAGACTTCCTAATTATCAGATCACTACAGCAGTGGAACAGGATACCTAAAGTGTTTGAAGCCTTGCTAATAAGTCCACAAAAGTTACTAGCCCATAAGAATTTTCCAAGTTCAGCTGCCCTACATTAAACCATTTGTAGTCTAAAGGAAGTAAATAGCCAACTTTTATATATCTTCCATGTCTAGTCACCTGCAGAGGACATTTGCTCACCATAGGTAACTAGGGGAGTGGCTATTTACAAGTATGGCCCATATCTCTCCTTCAAATCTACATTGAGTGAACCATATGTAGAAAGGAGTGGGATTATTTATTTATTTATTTATTATATTTATGAATCGCCCATCTGGCCAGACATCCGGCCACTCTGAGCGATGTACAATGCAATAAAATACAGGGGGGGGGAACACACACAGTATAAAACACAATTAAAAACAATTATGTTGCCGACTCTGTCCCTTGACCTCTGTACATTCCGCGCAAGTTGAGAATGGGGCTCTCTACAGATGCAGAGAAGGATTTGTATTTATTACTCCTGTTTTTTGTGTGTTGTGCTTTGTTTTTATTTTTTATTTATTGTATTTTTAAACTGCCCAATAACCAGAGTTCCAATAACCGAACAATTATTGGTTGTTTTTATTGTGTTTTTGCTGCTCTGTCTTAATTATAAGCAGCTCTGAGCTTATCACTGACCAGGAAACTCAAGGTATAAATGATTAACAATTGACAACTAGTTCAGTTGTACATGCTTAGGCTCTTGTGTAGTCACATGTACCACACACAGGGACCTGTTCCCATCTTCTGATGAAAGCACAGAGGTATGGGTGAAGCCACTGGGCACTATCCTGCTCCTCCCCCTCTGTGTGGATTTGAAGGCGAGAAGAATAGTAACATCTGAACAGCCCGATCTCGGCTGCTAAGCAGGGTCGGGCCCTGGTTAGTACTTGGAATACCAGGTGCTGTAGGGAGCGACCATAGCTCAGTGTGACAGAGCACATGCTTTGCATGCATGCAGAAGGTCCCAGGTTTGATCCCCGGCCTCCAGGTAGAGCTTGGAAAGAATCCTGCCTGAAACCCTGGAGAGCCATTGCTGCCAGTCTGTGTCAGCAATTCTGGGCTAGATGGACCAATGGCCTGACTCAATATGCTCCTTCCAATATGTCCCTTCCTGGGATTCTTTAAGACCTGATTGGGCAAACATCTGTCCAGAATGTTTTCAGCCAGGGGTAGGCAAACTTGGTGCTTTCCAGATGTTTTGAACTACAAGTCCCAGCATGACAAATGGTCAAGGGTTATGGGAGTTATAGTCCAAAACATTTGGAGGACACCGGACTGCCTCTCACTGCTGCAGGCTGTGGGGGTCCTCTCTGGGGTTAGGGGCTGGGTTGGGCTGCCGGGAGCACGGGAAGAACGCCCGCTCCTGCTCCTTTTTCAGACAGAAATACTGAGTTGAGTGGACCGGTGCTCCTCTCAGAACATTTAATAAGCATATTCTGCGCAAATCTAAAATGTGTTTTGTTTTCCTGTTTTAATTGGTGCTTCCCCCCCCCCCCCCGAGAGAGGCAGGTGTGCATGTAAATAAGCTGCGAACATCTCTGGATCCTGACAGTGGCTGCTATCCAGTAAGTCACCATTTCCTCACAAGCAAATGGCAAATTCCCCCTGACATTTTCCTGTTTAATAGATCTCACACCAAAATCCCAAAATCCTTTTTTTTTTTTTTTTTTTAATGTAGGGAATGTGGAAAATTGCCTTATACCAACTCAGACTGGTGGTCCTTCTAGCTCAGTATTGTCTACCACAAGGGTGTTAAACCTCTTTCAGTCCAAGGGTCGAATTCAATTTTGGAGAAACGCTTGGAGAAGGACCAAAAGACATCAAATGCAAACATATTTTGGCTCAAATCTCTTACTGCCAGTACCTAAGCTTTAGGAGAGGCATTTCAACCTTTTAGAACAGGAAAAAAAACTGTGCAAAGGCCAGGAAACCAAAAAATAATTGACGGGAAGGGGGCAGAACCAGGGGAAGGTGGCGTGGCCATCTGGGAACCCTGGAGGGCTATACTGGGTCTTAACTGGAGATGTCGGGTACTGAAGCCGTGACCTGTTGCACAGAAAGCAGGTGCTCCACCACTGAGCTGCAGACTTTCCATTTGAACTGGGCAAACTGGTTTCCGCAAACCACAGTTGGCCCCATGTGGATGGAATTGCAAACTGTGATTTGGCGTTATATCTGAACTGAGCTAATGTGTTCCAAATGATTTCTTCTCCTTCTTCTTCTTCTTCTTCTTCTTTTTTTAACAAGTTGCATCTTATTTAGTTAAGCGGGGTGGGGGAACTGTTTTCAAGACCTCCAAATTATCATGAAGTATTGTGCTATAATTGTTAAAGTTTTAATTAATTGTTTGCAAAGAAGGCAGATAATAAACCAAGAAAAAAGGCTCTTGACTTTTCATAACCTTTTTAAAAATACTGTCCCCATCTGAAGCTTAAAAGAGAACCACAAAACACACATGCATAAAAGGCCAAGAGAATTGTTTATTGGGCTGTGGAGTGATGTAAAGGATTTTCAATGGAGCGGTCACCCTGTTAAAGAAATCCTAGCCAGTTAATCCTGTTAGGCATAAATCTGCATAAATTTGCATATGAATGCAAACAATACTTAAGGGGGAAAGTATTGTTTGTTTTAAAATGATATACTGGTTTGGTAGCAAGAGCCAACTTTGAAGAGGCATTCCCCGGTGTATAAGTGTGTGTGTGGGGGGGAATGCCTCTTCTAAGATGATTTCTGCCACCCACAGTTTTGTAAGTTCTTATTTATTAAAAATAATTATTAGCTGTTGAATTGATCAGGGAGACCATTTTGTCCATTGAAAAATATATATTTTTAGTTGATTAATCTAACCTATGAAATTGATGCAACACTGTAGCCTTAATTCTTGAATTCAAGGGTAGGTGACTTAGTGCCTTCCAGATATTTTGTACTACAACTCCCATAATCCTTGACCATTGACCATGCTGCGGGGGCTTATGAGAGTTGTAGTCCAAAACATCTGGAGTGAACCAGCTTGCCTACCCCTGCTTTAATCTTTTTAATTCAACAAACTGATTAAATCTGCATATTGCTAGAAGCCTTTGGAGATATTGAAGGAAGTTTGATGTTGTTTATTAAATTGTAAATCAAAGCTACCATTCATTCTTAGAAGGGAAGGCCGTTTTAGTATTTTCTTTTTTTGTTCCCTCTTCCAGTAACATGTCTCAACCTAAAAGTAGCCTAAAAAATAAACACGATGTGCCCAAAATTCCCCAGTCTTCCAATTCAAATCCCCTCCCACACACCACTTAATTAACCAAAGCTTTACTTGATTAAATTACCAATTAAAGCTTGCAGCCCTGAGTTACAAACAGAAACACTTTGCCCCATTCCTCCTTGCTGTTGCTTATAACTGAAGGGTTGAAGGCAGGTCAAGCACCACTAAGCAGGGCTGCATTTCCCTTTCGGATACAATGTAAAAGGCACATCAGAAAGGCTGTTTTCCATAAGACTGGATGCATACCAGCTGTTGTTGATAATTGCAGGGCAGAACAAGCTGATTAAAAACGGGCTGAATGTGCATTTTTCAAAGAAATGGCTCCTGGCAGAAACCCAAAAGTGGCTGATGAGAAAATGGTGGGAGAAGCATGGAGCTGTGAGCGTCAAAGAACACCCTCCAGTCCTGAACGCAGGTGCCCCCATCCAGCAATATGGGAGCCGTCGAGTGGGAGCAGCAAGCCAGGGTTTGTGCCCGGGGTTCAGAATTGGGGAGGTCAGACCAGAGAACAAGACAAGAATGACGATTGTTATGTTGACAAATTCCCAACATTAACAGCAAGCCCCTTCCTGTTGAGGAGAGCCAATGGCCGACCTGCATGGGCAGAGCCATTACAGTACCTGGGGGGGTCGTTCACTGCCCCAGAGATCCTGAAGCCTATAAGCTGCACAGCCCAGGGGTGGGGAACCTCTTTCAGACTGAGGGCCTGATTCGATTTTGGAGCAGCGCTTGGTGGGCTGTGTTCCAATGGTGGACGGGGCTGAATGAAAGAGGGCTCGGGCCAAAAATACAAGAAGTACCAGCATATTGTGGCTTAAAGCTCTTACTGCCAGGAACTAAGCCTTATGGGAGGCATTTCAACCTTTTAGAATGCGGGGGGGGGGGGGGGGAAACAGCACAAAAGCCGGGAAACCACGAAGCAACCAGTGGTTGGAGGGAACGGGGTGGGCATCGGGGAAGATCTCAAGAGGCAAATGGTCCGGAAGCGAGTGATAGGGGAGGGATGGAAAAGGTGCTCGTCTGTGAGGGATGAGCGCTTCAGGCTGAGTCAGGCCCGAGGCAGCAGCTATATAAGACCCGCCAGGGCTTTTTTTCTGGTGGAACTCACCGGAACTGAGTTCCAGCACCTTTTCTTCTATTAATTGCATTACAATTTAATCGCCATCTACTCCCGAGGAAATGTAATCCAAGAGTTCCGGTACCCTTTTCTCCAGAAAAAAAGCACTGAGACCCGCTAAACCCTGTTGGTTCATTTGGTCACCTGATACCTGCTGAGCTGGCAGTTGTGCTGCCATTTTCCACGGGAAGATCAGCCAGAAGCAAGCCAACTCACTACACCGACCCTGCCGGGGTGGCTTAGAGTAGTGGCCACCAACTTTGGCTCCCCAGATGTTGTTGGACTACAACTGCCGTCACCCCTGACCATTGTCGATGCTGGCTGGGGATGCTGGGAGTCGTGCTCCAGCCAACAACACCTGGGGGAGTGAGAGCCTGTGTGGTTGTAGCGGCAAGTGTGTTAGACTAGGGTTCAAATCTCCACACAGCCAAGAAGCTTATCTTGGGCAAGTCACTCTCTCTCAGCCTAGCCTACCTCACAGGGTTGCTGTGAGGATTAAATGGTTGGGGAGAACCATGAATGCCATCCTGAGTTTCTTAGAAGAAGGGGTGGGCTAAAAGTGTATTTAAAGATATAAAAAGATACCTGGGGCCCTCAGTTCAAGATATATCATACTTGACAAATGCTGCAGACAAACAACGACAGGAAGTCATAATCCGTGATAATCGCCACACCTTTCTGGTGAGCTTTCCAGAGGCATATAACTGCCCACTGTTGGAAACTGGATGCTGGGCTACAGATGGACCTCTGGTCTGATCCAGCAAGGCAGTTCTTAACGTTCTTATGCGGCAGCGCCCTTCCTGTGCCGTTGTGGCGCCTCTCCCCTTAGCATAGAGGTGGGGAACTGGTGGATTACAGTTCCCATCATCCCTGACCACTGGCTATGCTGATGGGAGTTGGACTCCAACAACATCTTGAGGGCAAGCATTTCGCCACCCCTGTTCTATAGCAAATGTATCTTCATTTACAAATCCCCTCCCATTTACAGGTTCCCGTGTGGCATTTTTGGCCCTTAACGTGTTGTGCCTGTATTGTGTTAACGTGTTGTGCACACACAGGCCTGTGGCTTATGCTGACTGGCTCAGCTTGTCTGAGTGTGGAAAGCTAAGCAGGGTCAGGCCTGGTGATTACTTGGATGGGAGACCCCTCCTCTAGTTTCCTGCCTTGAGCAGGGGGTTGGACTCGATGGCCTTGTAGGCTCCTTCCAACTCTATGATCTATGAAACCCTATTGTGGTGTTCAGAGATCCAGGGGCACAGCAGCATCTGATCAAAATGAAAATGGCTAAAGGCAGCGGATAATCTCAACCCTGTCGAAACACGCACCACACACACATACCCTGTCGCTTTCCAGCGCCTGTGGAGGATTGTGCCCATATGATTTTCATTGATGCAGTGAAACCCAGAAACATCTGTGGAACAGGGAAGGGCCGGTTTGCTGAGCACAGCAGGAGGGGAGCGTGCGGTTAAGTTTGGTTGGTTGGCCTCCCTGCAGGTCCGTTTCCATTTTTTAAGAAGAACAAAACTTGGCCATCAGAGTGTTCCAGTTGGGCAGGCTGAGCAGATGCAAAGTGTGTGTGTGTGTGTGTTTGTTTGTGAGGATTTCCAAGGAAGAATGGTACATAAAGCAAGCCCATCTGAAAGAGAGAGAAGAGAGAGAAAGAGAGAGAGAGAAGCTGCATTCAGACAACTTCTCTATTGCTAATGCTCGTTCATTTTTGCGGCCAATGCACAGATGGAATCCACTAGAACTAGTTTGTGTGAAATGACTGTGAGGAGGGTTAGGCTGAGAGATACTGACTGGCCCAGAGTCACCCAGTGAGCTCCATAGCGGAGTGGGAAGTTGAACCTGGGCCTGCATTCTGCTCCCAACTGCGGCCAGCCAGGGACATCTGGAACACTAATGAGCAGGATATGATAGTAACAGCCCTCCCCCTGCCGTTTGCATTTAGGGGTACGCTGCCTCTCAACATGGAGGTTCTATTTAGCCCTCCTGCCTAATAGCTGCTATTCTCTGAGAACTATGCCACAAACTATGGATGAGTGTCGGAAATCTAGTTTGCTGAAGCTAAAAAAAGGTCATAGGAAACTAGGGAACGGACCTGGAATCTTTGGCATGCAAAGCATGTGCTCTGCTTCTAAGCTGGGGGCCTACCCCTAAGGTGTGTTGACAGTGGAGTCATTCATGTACCTTCATAACCCAAGGTTCACTGGATTTCCATTATCGGTACTTTAAAAAAAAAACGAAGAGAGAACAAAAACCTGGTTGTCTGAATACACTCAGAGAAGTGAGGTACAGTATTTGCTGGTCTTCCCAATATTGGGACAGCCTAGGCTTGTGATGACTAAAACCCGTTAGAACCGTCAGGGGGATGTAGAGCCCATTGTGCGGTGACCATGCCCTGCAGTGGACACAAGCTGGAGCCTTCACCAGGCCAGCTAGACGTGCTTTAAAAAGTCAGTTCTTGTCAGCTTCACTGTGTTAAAAAAAAAAAAGTTGTGTGAATTAGTGCTTGCTTCCATGTACGTTTATTTAACAACAAAATCCAGGGATGCAGCGCTTCCCAAACATTCACACATGCTCAGTACTGGAAGAGCCGAATGCTTTTTGTATGCACGTATACAGTAAGTGTCGTTGTTCTGCATGCAGCTATCTCCGCTTCCCGTTATTCTTCCACACCTATTTTGAGGTAGAAGGACTGTGGGAATGTGGTTTATGGAATATACATGTACAGATTGATGCCCTTTTACTGTGGGTGTGTGAGCTGCATGCTGGATGCTGCCCCATCATGCATATGGTATTTCTGGATTTGTCCTGTGTGAACTGGCCTGTACCCTTTGAGGAATTTTAAGGATGTTCATAGGGACTAGGAAGCTTGTGATAATGAAATAGTTTTTCAGTAATGGCTTTTCTTACCGTATGTTCAAAGCTCATCACAGATTCTACTATAAACACCCCAGCAGGGTCCTAACTTCTGATGTATTTCCTCTTTGCTCTTCCTGATCCCCCCCCCCTCCCGTAGATCCCTTACGTTCTTCTGAATAACTCCACGTCAGAAATAAGGCCACGGATGTACCCTGTGTTTTTTGGAGAAAGCATAGAGGTCAACCCTGAACCGGCGCAAGAAATTAGGTAACATGTGGATTTTCTTTTGTGCTTCCTCTCTCCTGCAAAAGATTAGTGGTGTTTATGAATGGGCTGATGGGTGTTTTAGTTGCAGTGGTGGGTGGTGGTGGTGGAGCTGGCTGAAATGAAAAAGAGCGAATAGGGGAGCATAATAGGGGAGCGGGGAAAGATGAAGGGGTTGCCGCTTAGATCTCACATCAGATTCATCTCAGACTTGAGGCAGAAAATTATTGCCATCTGGGGAGCAGCCTGAACTAAAATGAGCTGGTGGTCTTATCTCAACTCCTAGCGGGTGTAAAAGCCATTGGAAAAGTCTGTTGTTAGATCTTCATTTGCTTGCCGTGGCAACCTGTGTCCAGAGCATCTGCAGCTTCCGTTGCCCATTTCCGGTACTTTAATTATGGGTGGAGGGGAGATTAGGCCTTTAATGAAGTTCACAAGCTCTACGCCCAACACCTTAGCCAAATCATGCCCCCCCGCTTTAGTGTTCCAAAATCAGGAGCGAAGGGGGGGGGCATTATAAAAGGTCACAGGTCAGGCTCCCCCCACCCCGTGATTTGTGCATTTCCCTGTTCCCTTAATCTGCTTTGGTTGAGCATAGTGGCCTACATTACAGGGTTGTCATAAAGATTATTCAGATAATGTAGACATGCTAAATAAAGATGTATGCTGTATGGATTATTCAGTTAATGTAGAAATGCTAAATATTATTAATGACATCTCTGTCGGTAGTCCCATGAGTCCAAAGTATTTTAAGGGAATCCAAGAAGACTAGTGACATTTCTCAGTTGGGAATCTGCTCATCCGTAGTTTGGAACTGCTTAATGTGCTATCCAGTGGATACGCTGGTGGTTGCCAACGTGCCACTTCCGTGCCAAAAGGGTTGCTGCAACTTCCTACCCATTTCCAACACAGCGTCAAAGCACGCACACACACACACTGTTAAAGAGTAGCCTGAGAAATCTCGGAGGTTGGCAACCACTGGCAAGCATGTTTTTCCAATTGCTGTTGAGAGCTCCCATTCTCTACACCAAACCGTTTTCTGGCCTCTGAAACTAGCTGTGCAAAACCCATTAAGCAGATTGTGTTACGTGTGCCGCTCAATGGGCCAAGCCTCCAGGGCGTTGGCAAATGCCGCGCGCCACACCCAGCGTTTAATCTTTTTATACACAGAGCTGCAAATTCCTCAGCAGCTGCTGGTTGTGCCTCAAAGTTCTGGAAGGAACAAACCGTGCAAAACCCCTACAACAACATGGCAACAAGGAGATGCTGTGTGTGTGTGTGTGTGTGTGTGTGTGTGTGTGTGTGTGTGTGTGTCCCTCTGGCTTCTTTGAAGACATGGCTGTTTTTCATGGACAATAAAGGCTGCTTCTTCAAGATGGGCGTGCAATGAGTGTTTGCATAAACCAACAGGGATATATCTAGATGTCTGCTCGCAACGACAGTGCCAGCTTTGGCTAATCTTTGGGAACATTTATTATGGTCACAGAGAAAGGAACGAGATATCGAATCCACACACAAAATAGATGCCAGCTAACCCCTGAAATCAGATAAATTTGACAAGATGGCTTCTTTGCCATCTGTGTCCCATCCAAATAGCAAGGCTACAGGGACAGGTGCAAACTCTGGCCGCCCCACAACTGTAGAATCCTTCCCACTGGAGAGCTCGCCGCGTTTTAGAATATTCCAGAAGTTCTAGAATACATTCTTAAATGCTTGTTTGGACTGTCTTTTTTTGCAGGTGTAGCTAAGCAGATGTGTGGGGTAACTTCAATGTGTTTTTGATATAATTTATAATTTGGATTGGATATTCTGTCTTGTTGGTTTTTCTCGGGTTGTGCCTTGGTGCTGTTGGCCTATTGCTACATTTATATCCTGCCTTTCTTCCGAAGATCCCAAGGTGGTGTTTATGATCCTCCTCCTCCTCCTCCTCCTCTCCATTTTATCCTCACAACCCTGTGAGGTGGGTTAGGCTAAGAGTCAGTGACTGGCCCAAAGTCGCTCCAGTTTCATGGCTGAGGGAACTAGCACCCGGCTCTTCCAAGTCCCAGTCCAACAGACTGGCACATTTGGCAGGAGATTCAGGACAGGCAAAAGGAAGGATTTCTTCAGACTGTGGGTAATTGATATGTAGAATTCACTGCCACAAGTGGTGGTGATGGCCACAGGTTTAGATGCGTTTTTCAAAGGGGATTCATGGAGGATAGGGCTATCGGTGGCTACTAGTTATTATGGCTAAATGCAGCCTCCAGATTCAGAGGCAGTGACTGAGTTCAGACAATGCGATAACCCACACTCAAGGGTTGACTGTGGGTTGTTGTTGAGCCATGGGTTGTTGAAACGTGGGTTATTGTGTTGTCTGGACCCAGCCGAGGTAACAAACCATGGTGAACATCCCAAGTTCACAACCCAACAACAAACCATGGGTTCTCTGCATGGGTAGTTCATGGTTAACAAGCCATGGCTTGTTAGCGCAGCTGGGTTCAGAGAACAAGACAACCCACGGTTCAGTGACAACCCACACTCAGCCCATCAGGGGAGGCTGGTGACTCCTTGTCAGTGGGGCTCCTTATCCATTGCAGCGTTTATTCTGAACTTTAGAGGAGCTGTCCATGGTGCTGTACTCCATGCCCAAAATGGGTTCACCACCATGGAGAGCTCCTCTAAAGCTCAGAACAAAAGCTGCAATGGATAAGGAGCCCCACTGACAAGGAGTCACCAGCCACCCTACCCTTGAGTGTGGGTTATTGTGTTGTTTGAACCCAGCCAGTATGTCTCGCAGAACGTGTGGCGTAGTACTTAGAGTGTTGGACTGGGAATCGGGAGATCTGGGTTCTAGTCCCCACTCTGGTCATGAAGCTCACTGGGTGATTTTGGGCCAGTCACTGACTCTCAGCCTAACCTACCTCACAGGATAAAATGGAGAGAAGAGGAGGATTATGAAAGCCACCTTGGGTTCCTTGCAGGAAAAAAGGTGGGATATAAAATAAATAATAAATAAATAAAAACATCCATGGGAGATGTTGCGTTCATGTCTTATAGCTCCCCAGTGGCATCTGGGGAATAGGATGCTGGACTGAGCCTTTAGTCTGATCCAGCAGGACTCTTCCTGTGTTCTTATGTATGACTTCTTGCTGTATTATCTATCTATCTATCTATCTATCTATCTATCTATCTATCTATCATCTAGGTGCACCTCCGAGGTCAAATATGGCTCTGAGAGGCATTACAGGGACGGCGTTTTCTACTGCCCAATGCCCACCGTCACCACTTACAGAGAGACCATCATCGCTGCCCCCAACTGCACATGGCGAAATTACAAGTCGCAGGTCATCTTTGAGCCCCGCCAGAAGCCCCTGAGATTCCAGAGCACAACGATCATCTTCCCCAAACACGCCAAGAACATTTACCGAACCACCCTCAACTACAGCCTGGGTTCTGCCAAAAGGTGGTTTGCCTCGAGCGTGCAGCTAGAGCTCTATGAGGAGAACAGCCCGTGCATCGTCTACACAGAGAACCTTTAATGCAATACTTGGGCCTACTGGAGAACTCTTTGACTACCGTGTCAGTCTAAGGCTCAGGCCTGCGTTGGAGGGGTTGCCTTGTAAGACTTGCCAGTCTTTGACCGAGGGCATCCATTAAATGGCGCCGGGGTCATTAGTTTTCACACACACAGTCTTGGATGTACACAATCCAAGTGTTTTACCTGCTCAAAGAAGCAGCTGAGGGAGATATTCTCATGTGTGAAGTGGCTAAAACTGGGTTTCGATATCTCTCAGCCTTGGATTCAAACTGTTTAATTAGCACTTAAATGCAATCTTAATACTTGTTTGCCATTTAAAAAAAAAAAAAAAAAAAGTGACGACACAGTGCTGCTTTTTATAGGTTTGTGGGGGGTTCCACATTAGCTGCTGGGCATTTCCTTGGAGAAGACTATTACGTCAAAGAAGACCATCTCCAGTTTGGCAACTTAGCTTGCAAAGACATCAGGTAGAATTGCGGCAGGCAGTTTTTATTTAGGGTTAATTTCATCCTGAAAGCTTAACTGGAAGCCCAGCTCAGTGGTTACGGTGCCATGGTTGTGGTTAACTCATAGATGTTGCCACCGCAACGAGGATGGAGAGGCAAATGGCACCTTTTTTTGCAGTTGGTGAGGAGTTGCTGAATCGCCGTGCATTCTTGGAAACCAGGCGTTTACAATGCCTTGGTGATTAACCGTAAAGGAAGCCAAGAAGATTCCTTTGGCAATGGCCACCTTTGAAGGTGGATGTACCATATGGGAAATAGCTGAAGGTTTAGTATACTGTTGTGAGGGGAATGAATTTTTTGACAATCAAATTGTAAGATAATAGCTTTTTAAAAAACAGCGTCTGGGACCAAAGGCCTTCTTTTACTTTCTGTGATAAAAAACCTGTAAAACACAGGCCGGGGTTTCCCAACTGGGAAGCTTGGCGCTCTAGGGGTATGAGACAGAGAAACTATGTTTGCTTAGATTTGCAGGATCACAAGCCTAGTAAACCTGAAGTAAGCGGATGGGACAGGAAGCGACTGCATGGAGACGAAAGGAAGAGAAGGAACTTGGAAGTGTGGTGGCTTAATTGTGCAAGCTGCTGTGCAAATTAAAATTGTGCACAGGATGCACAACCATGATTTGGTCACATTATACTTCTTTTAAAGATTATACTGTTGAATGGGGAAAGATGCATAATTTAAACTTAATTGTGCACCTAACGTGCAACACTTATTTAATCTCCATTATGCTGCTTAGAACGATTGCTCTTTTGAATGGGGAACAATGTGCCGATGGCGGTATTTGCATGCAACAGTAAGCCAGAATTCCAGGAAATCCCTACTTCCCACGCACAGGTGACATGGAACCCATTAGCTCCTGCTTGCCTCCTCCTGCCAGTGTTAGTGGCTAAACTAACCAGGAATGTAAAGGGTTAGCATGCTGCCTAAACTGGGGCTCCTGGTTTGTTGCGCCCCTTACAAGTCAGCATTGCAAACCAGGATTTGTTCTTGGCTTACGATTCCTGGCTTGTTTGGGAGCAATGAACCAGGAGTTCTGGCTCAGACAACACGCTATATTTAGCCGTAACCACTGATCGGAGGAGTCGAGCGGAGCGAATGCACGCATGCACAAAACGTGCAGCTTGTTCATGGAAAGCCAGGATTCTCCGGAGTTCTGGTTTACCTCTGCATCTGAACACAACCTTTACATCAACTGTATATGCAACTCACAACCGTAATTCAGGAACTGGGGAAATCACATTGTGGCAGAAATTGCATATTTGCTTTTAATTCTAAGAAAATGCGTCCAGAACATGTGATGCCAGTCCTTAGGATGGCAGCAATGTGCATGAAAATAAATAGGGGGAAATATCATACAGCCCTAGACCAGAGTAGACCCTGACCAGCTTGTCACAATCTGGGCTGCTCTGCTCTTTTTTTCCTGCCTTCGAGGCTGGAAATACAAGTGAGGCCTGTGCCTTAGTTTTGCTTACTAGGACAACTAGGACAACTTATTGCAAAATACTACCTTGGTGAATGATGGGAAATGCAATCTGAACCTTTATTTTTATTTTTTTGCCTATGAGCCTTGTTGCATGGCAGAATGCACATCCCTACAAAAAAGGGAGAGTTATCTCTCTAACGGCATCTTTTGGTAAGACTTTAAATTCATGGATTTAGGTTTGAATTCCATGTCAGGTATCTCATGCAGATATGCATACCATATTTAAGAATAGAGAGAGGTCTTGCTGTTTAGTAAACACAGGCAAGTGGTAACCTATTACAGATGTTGATTACAAATTACTATTTACATTTACAAAGTGGTAATTTACCATGGTGTACTCATAACTACTAGGGAAGCTGTTCTCCTGAGGCCTACTTTACACAAACAACTGATGAGGCAGTAAACTGTTCCTGGATTGTACCACTCCAGTGTGAAGGGCACAGACAACAAGGCTGAGTGCTTCCTCAAGAAAAATATATATTCCTGCATATATAAAACAAGCATATCTGGGAGAAAGCTAGAGCTCCTCTCCATGACATTTAATTTTCTATGGGCAGGACATTTTTTTTTGTATTAAGCATCCATAACAAAATAAGAGCCCTTCTGAATCAGACCAAGGGTCCATCTAGTCCGGCGTTCTGTTCACACAGTGGCCAACCAGCTGCCCACGGGAAACCCACAACCAGGACATGAGTGCAACCACCCTCCCGCTCATGTTCCCCAGCAACTGGTGTACATAGGCATACAGCCTTTGATACTGGAGGTAGCATAGAGCCATCAGGACTAGTAGCCACCGATGGCCTTATCGTCCATGAATTTGTCCAATCCCCTTTTAAAGCTGTCCAAATTCATCACTACTGTGGAAGTGATTTCCATAGTTTAACTCTGCGCTGTGTGAAGAAGTCCTTCCTTTGATCTGTCCTGAATCTCCCACCACTCAGCTCCATGGGATGACTCCGTTGGGTTCTAGTATCATGAGAGAGGGAGAAAAATGTCTCCCTGTCCACCCAGATCCACCTCATTCAGTGCTGAGTCCCTTACCTGCCTTCTCAAGTTGTACAAATCCAGGAACAACATTACCACCTCGTGCCGTTTCGTGTGAACTAGCCTTCGAGCATCCTGCCAAGTGGCGAGGAGGGTTTTAGCACTCTTCCACCTCATCAGAAATCTGGAGAGGCCAGGAAAATTCACTTCACCACCACCACCACCACTGGATGATTCAGACAGAAAGCTGATCAAGTTGTTACATAAGGTGACCAGATCGCTAAAATGATTGTCTATGTTTACTCTTTGCGACGTCCTGTCAAGTGGTGATGAGTTTTGCCTCACATTTGTAAATTTGCTTTACATCACAAATGTAGGGAGTGAGAGGAAACCTTCCAGTAGTAATTATCCTGATAGCTTGGGAGGGCATTATGGTACTAGGTCTCCAACCCCTCCCAAAACCTTGCAACATCTGAATGTGCCTTTCCACCAAAGCAGCATTACTGTTGACTTTAGCCTGGGCAAGACTTGTGATATCCCCATCATAGTGGCTGATACTAAATTTATGTGTCGCCAGATTCAGAAGAGTTGCAGATAAAAACGAAGCTTTATGTATGACAGAAGACCTGAATACTAGAGATAGGATTTTAGCATTGCTTATCTATGCTATGTTGTTTAGGGTTACTGTTAATTTTGCAAGCAGCAAAATGAACCCTTTTTCTGAGCGCATTTTGTACATGTTTAAGGGAACTACCGTATTTGTCCCATTTTTTTAAAAAATGGGATGTTAGTTTTTTGAAGTGACAGATCTTTATATATTTATTTCCCCTCCCTGGAGATTGCCAGCTGTTCAGTCTGAGTAAAATAAGTATAGCCTTTAAAAGTAGGCGCATAGAAATCTCATGTTTTGCCTGCCTTAGTTCTAGCATGCCAAATCTTATTTGATTGAAATGCTTTAAATCTGAACATGTTATTTTTCACAATACTACACAGATGGAAAGTAGAAACCTTTACTAAAACAGGCTGCATTCAAACTGGGTCCCTCCAGATGTTTTGGGCAACAACTCCCACCATCCTCAACCATTGTCATGCTGGCTGGGGTTGATGGGCACTGTAGTCCCAAAATATTTGGAGGGACCCAGGTTGGGGAAAGCTGCTGCATGGTCTTAGGCAGGGAGAATTCCCAGCATTATTACCCTATCAAGATTCTTTGGGGTTGGATCCAGATTTAGGTGCATACAGCTGGGCAGGTGGGAGTGGATTTCCCCACCCTCATCCTCCCCATGGCAGCCCCTCCAGTCCCTTGAAAATGCTGCACAGAGGGGTCCAGGTCCCCTACTGAATGGGGTGAGCTGTGGTGCAGCGGGGTGGGGCAGTTACTGGAAACCAGGTGGAGGCACCTTCCATGATCAGAGCTCTTCCATGAACAGATATCTGGCAGATCCTGGATCCAACCCAGTGAGTGGAAATGCTGGTGTGTGTTTTTTTTAACCTGGGACCTTTTGTATATAGAATAACTGTTACCGTTGAGTTATTCCTTGTGAACAATTGGAACTTTTGTTAATGGGTTTGATCCAAAGGTGTCCTTCAGCTCACATCTTGCACTAGAGCACTGTGTGAGAAAAGCAAAACTGCATTCAAAGATTATCTGCTTGTGAAACCTTTTATACAAGCAAAAACATGAGAATTGCCGTAGAACCTACCCTATTAGCACTGGCTGAACTCTTAAGCATTTGCAGAACAGCACTGGTGGATATTTTCCTTCCGCTCATGGTTCTTTGGCTCCAACCATAACATTTGGATCCCACACAATGTTTCCATCACAGCAGCTCTCTCTTGCTGAAGAGCCAAGCCACCCATCTGTGTATACAGCTTCTTTAAATCACAGCCTGAGCCGTCTGTTGTTTTTCCTTTTCCAACATTATCCTTCCTCCCCACCAGTTTTTGGAAATTAATTTTATATAGCATGGGGATGGAATGGTGCGGGTGGGGGAGAATTGTTTCACTAACTGTTTCCATAGTAACATTGTGGAGAATATTGCTGCGTGATCAATCCGTTCCTTTGTGGCCTAAATTTTGCTCATAAAAAAAAGAAGAAGCAATTAACATGTCTGTAAATTGTAGAGCCAGTGCGGAGGACAACAAAATGCATGTGGAAGTAGCAAAGATAGTGATAGGGAGAAAGATAAATTGCTGATGTGAAAGACCAAAGACACATAGTACAGTAATCAAATGCAGGCCCAGGAAAATCACAGAATGTGGAATTGGGTATAAAAGTCAGTTTCCTGAGGGGGTGCTTCCGGACGGAGGGCTCCTAGCACTACTAATGCGAAGGCATCGTGCATCGATTCTGTCTTTTCTTTCTGCACGGATTTTCTGCGGTAACAGAAAAGATAGAAGCAGCAGCGGGAAAACATGGGATGGCTACGAGTGGAAGATGTCATCTTCTGGACCACCCCCTGTGAAATTCCATAAATGAGTTAAGGGGTGTGTGGGTGGGTGTTGCTAGCCCTAATCATAGGATAGCCAGGACAGAATCTGAGCCACTTTAAGTATTGCAGTGCCTTGGCTAAGCTGGGCCTTTTATTGTCCAAATTTAACACATGGATAAGCCCAAGAGAGCAAGGTTTTTTAAAGGCCCTAAGGCTGGTAGCAAAAGAAGCTATCCAGCAAGGGATAGCCTAGGAGAACGGTCTTCTCCAGCTACATTTTTTCCTCCTTTTGTTTTCCCTCGTGAGGCAAAAGCAGTCTTTTCCAGGCATTCTCAAGCTCCACACCCTTCTCCAGGTGGTTTAAATTATAACACACAAAAGTATAGGCAAATAAAGGACCCGCAGCATTTCACAAGGATGCAAATGCTCGACAAAAAGGACAGAATTCCCCACTCTGTCACGCCCTTGAAGGCTGTGGTGCTCGGTCACTAGGCGAGAGGCCATTCACAAGGCCTGTTTTAAGCAGCTGCTTCTCTTCAGAGAAGCAGGTGCATTCCCAAATCTGTCCCTTGGAGGGAGGGTGTGTTGAAATGTGTGGCTTGTCCACCCTCAGTAACGACATATGGTTTAATGCTGCAGTTCCATGGGGGAAATTGTAGGATACATTTAGCAGTAGACCAGTTGTAGTCAAATTGAGGGAAGATGAAATCCTATGCATGTTTAGACAGAAAAAAGGCCTACAACTCCCAGCATGCTCCAGCCAGTAGGGCAGGCTGGAGGGTTCCTGGAAGTTATAGGACTTCTATCTGTCTAACTATGCATAGGATTGCACCCTAAAGGCACAATCCTATGCATGTTTAGATGGGGGAAAGGCCTACAACTCCCAGCATGCCTGGCCTTTTTTCTGTCGAAACATGCATAGGCTCACGTGCCCTAAGACTATTAACGTGCATTCCTGTTTAGTTTCCTGCACTGAGTTAGAATGGGGTGTTTCCGAAAAGTCTCGGTTCAGAAGTAACAAAACTAGTTTGGCATGACATCTGAACCCTCTTGTCCTTCTGGTCACACAATTTTCCTTTCATGTTCACCACATCTGTGGAAAACAAGCACAATTTCAGTACGTGAAGAAGGTCGTGGAAGCTGTTTCAGTGGTCAGGGGAAGACAGAAAATAGCTAATGGCTCTTTGGACATAGATACATGATTATTATTTTTATAGCTCTGCTCTTTCTAAGTGCTTACAAAAGAATTTCTGCTGTTTTATCCTTTGTGATAAGGTATTTCACAGTGCCTTTATATTTTTATATCTATAAATATATTACCTCCCCCCCCCACTGTCTCCTCTTCAATAATGCCTTTCTGTTCAACTAATAGAAAATAATTTAAGGATGTTAAAAATGGCTAAAAACACACACCCTCCTATATATATCTTAATAAAATGATGGAATGCCCTCATGCGTGTTTGGTGTGTGATTTTCCAAGCACAATCCTGTAATATCTTGAACTACATTTCAGCTAGAGCTTTTATTGCCTTTTGTCAGCCCAACTGCTTTATATATTTTTTTATTTTTAATTATTTCTGTACTGTCCTTCAGCCAGTGAGGCCCAGGCTGACACTAAAGATCCAATAAAATAACATATAAAATATGGGCTTCTAAGTCTTTAACAGCAGCAGCCTAACAGAGCTTTATGAAGGAGATGAAATTAAAGGAAAAGCTTCACAGGCTTAGATTTTATTTATCAGGCTAATGTTAAAAAACAAACAAACATGGCCAGCCAAACTTTCTCAACCCTAGCTGTTGTTTGAGGGGAGAAAGAACATGGCAGCCATGTTTCTCTGAGGCACTTCGGTTGTCCACTTAAGCATCGCCCCAAAAGAGGACTCCAATTTGCATATGCTACTTTATAAATATAGATGCAATTTTAGAAATAATGACTATAATTTAAGCAGAAAGGCAATGCACACTGGAAGGAAAGAGGTGAACATTTAAGGCACAATCCGATGCAAGTTTAGACAGAAAAAAAGCATGTGGGGGCATGCTGGGAATTGTATTTATTTATTATTATTTATTAAATGTATACCCCACCTTTTTTCCTGCAAGGAAGCTTACATAATCCTCCTCCTCCATTTTATCCTCACAACAACCCTGTGAGGTAGGTTAGGCTGAGAGTCAGTGACTGGCCCAAAGTCACCCAGTGAGTTTCATGGCCGAGCGGGGATGTAGGCCTTTTTTTTTCGTATAAACTTGCTGGCTGGGGCACGCTGGGCAATATTTTTTATTTATTTAAAACATTTTAATAGCTGCTCCTCAGCCAAAAAGACTCACAGAGCAGCTGATATATAATCAATTAAACAAGACGGCCCCTGCCCGCAGGCTTACAAACTAAAAAGACATGACACACAAGGAAAAAGGAATGGGGAGGGATGAAGAGGGGAATTACTAATTCTGGCAGGGCTGGCGGAATAGCCCTGTGTGCACCCTCTCATCTTTTTTCCTGCCTAAATGTGTTGGCTGGGGCATGCTGGGAATTGT
Source organism: Shinisaurus crocodilurus (assembly GCA_021292165.1). Classification (NCBI taxonomy): domain Eukaryota; kingdom Metazoa; phylum Chordata; class Lepidosauria; order Squamata; family Shinisauridae; genus Shinisaurus; species Shinisaurus crocodilurus. The sequence continues at coordinate 26,124,872 of CM037890.1, forward strand.
AGGCCTTTTTTCTGTCTAAACTTGAATGCTGGGCCATGCTGGGAAACTTGCATAGGATTGCCCCCTTAGCCAATTTGGATCTAAAGCAGTGTTCTCCAACCTTGGGTCCCCAGATGTCTTTGGCCTACAACTCCCAGCATGCCCCAGCCAGCTATGCTGGCTGGGGCATGCTGGGAGTTGTAGGCCAAAGACATCTGGGGACCCAAGGTTGGAGAACACTGATCTAAAGGGAGGCCTGTTCTGGCTCTAATAAGCCATAATGCCAAACACCTGGGGTTGGAAGGTGAGGCGAGGGAAAAACAACCCATAATAACCCACTGATCTGGGCTTCCATTTTGTAGAGATTTGTGAGGCAGGAGAGGGTAGTTGTTGCTTCCACCATGACGACACAATGAATACACAATGAATACAAGGTAAGCAAAACTTACTTTCTTTCATGGGATGGTTCTCCAAGAGTTTTGCTGAATTTCTAATTATTGTGGTATTTATTATGGGGTTGGCTGTTTTTTGTTTTTTTTACCAGTCCAAAATAACCTCCCTGTTTAGTGGTCTGGTGTTTAAAGTGTGTGAGCTCAGTAGAGCTGCAATGAAGTGGGAGAAATAGAGTCATTTACAGATGTTTGCAAAAAAAAAAAAAAAAATTAAGGCTGTAATCCCTGTACAAGCTTACTTGGGAGTAAGTTCCACTGAATGTAGCAGGGACTTGGCTTTTGAATGCATTGGGTTAGCTTTTGTCTGGAACCCTGTTACACACCTCTTTTGCTCAAAATTAGAATTAAGCAATGGTAACTATTAAAGATAAGGGCTAGTTTTTAAATGTGGAAGTGATTATAAATTGGAGCGGAATACAGTATAGATCTGGTTCCTAAAAAGGGTTGCCAGCTTCTCAGCCAGCCACTGTAGCTGTGCCATCAGCAGCAGGCGGGTGTGTAAACATAAGGAAGTGATGTCTAGGGGCCCTTACGAGGATTCCTTGCAGGAAAAAAGGCGGGGTATAAATATAATAAATAAATAAATTCCTGTTCAGCTTGGTGTGGGCCTTATACAGGAGACATCCTTGACCCATTGCACACACATGGGGCAGAATTGACTGACTGCCACTCTGCCTGCTGTTCCTGCAGCACATTTTATAAAACGATGGCACAGGAGAATGAAGTTTACAGAACATTGTGCAGCTTTATTGAACGTTGTGCTTGTCTGAGTGTGGAAAGCTAAGCAGGGTCAGGCCTGGTTATTACTTGGATGGGAGACCCCTCCTCTAGTTTCCTGCATTGAGCAGGGGGTTGGACTCGATGGCCTTGTAGGCCCCTTCCAACTCTATGATCTATGAAATCGCTGGTGGCTACCCAAACTTAGGTTTCAGATCTCTCCTGGTGTTCTTCAAAATGACTTCCCTCCATGCACAGACTCGTAGGACACTTTGGTTCCTATTCTCATCTTGCCTCGTGGTAGAGCCACTGTGGTAAGGAAGTTAAGCCACTTCCTAGGTTCGTTTTCCAGCTGACTTATGGCCCAATAAATCAACCAGAGCGGGTAAAAAGAATTCCTTTATTTAAATACAGCGCTGTATGGTTCCACTCTAAAGCAGAGTGAGACAAATCCACCATTAGAAATACAAGCATTTTTATACTCTTTTTACAAGCGTCTTACTTTCGCGCATGCGTGTTAACAAATTCTACAAGGTGAGCTCATTCTTTCTTTTTACTGTGACATAATGATGTTTTTACAATATCTGGTCTCTCTTTCAAGCAGTAAATAACAATTAATTGACCTGTGTATACTGAGGAGTTTTTAGGGAGTGAAAGGCATCTTTGAAGTAACTTCTCCTTATCTCAATACCAATTAACTGTTAGACACAGGTTTACTTCAACAGGTCACACGAAATCAAGAGGCCTCTTAGAGGCCCTTTGTATTAGCATTATGTGAGCTAGAACTTTCTACATACAGAGTAGCATAGGATTACATACAAGTAAAAGCATAGGAAATATTTGTTGCAAGTTATGTGATTATATACCGTATAAATCATATACTGAAATTATATTTTACCACACCACCTCTGGAATTAGGCTTTTGAAGGAAAGGTTTAATTTAGTGCTCAGCACTAGTGGCTTCCCAGAACTCAGATATTTTGCAGCACATCCAGAACTTAAGATAATAAGGTACCCACACCCCCGGAAATTTCCTACAACTCCAACCTGGGCTAGAATATGAGACAGGAGATCACAATATAAATACAATCACAAATCTTTAAACTAGTGTCCTCTGTTCTGCCTTATTCCAGTATATGTTGGCGCCGAAGGTGCTGGCTGAGGTTGTTGTTCATGAAGTCAACATGTTGGCATCTCTTAAGAGTCCCCACCCTGTCCTTTAAAAGCTCACAGGTTATTTTAAGGTGCACCAGTTAAAATTTATGGGAGGCGGTGGAGATGGATGCGCCTTAACTATTTACAACTTTAAAATACTGAAATATAACACAGCATTATATGCATTTTGCATAGCGCTGGAAACGGGTGAATGATTTCATAGGAGTTGGGAGGCTGGGTCGGAAACTGGTTGCATGTTGACATCTTATTTGCACTTACTACAAAAAAAAGAGAGAGGTGATTTTAATAGCACTCTTGCATGGTGTTGCTACTCTGGATGCTCTCTTAGTGGATAGGTGATAAAGTGAAGAATGAGAAAGCCCTCTCTCCACCCTTTGGCCAGAGGTTTGTACCCTACACAAACGATGGCACATGCTGTATTTGGGGTTTGACAAATGGTTCAAAGCCCGTCACATCTTTTAAATATATATATGTGTCATGGTATAGCTTGTTACGTAAATCATTCAGCTGATTAACTTGTGGGACCCCTCTGTTCCTGCTTGAGCGGGGTTGGGACTCGATAGCCTGTACTCCTTCAACTCTATAATATGATCTATGAATATATATGTGTGTGTGTGTGTGTATTATCCCGCTTTCCTGTCAGTTCTACTATTCAAGGCAGTGAACAACAAAATACGGAAAAACGATAATTAAAAATACAAAACACAACAGCTAAGGACCCTTTAAGAACAACTGCCAGCCAGCCGTTGGACCACAGCGGTGGTGTAGTGGTAAATTTTGAGGTGCAGGCAGGCGCTCATCTTGGCAGTCCCCCATAGCCACACCTCCAAGGAGGGTCCAAAAATGCAGCAAGGGCTCTTCAGGGTTTCCTGCCCTACCTGGAATTGCCAGGGATCGAACCTGGGATATTTTCAAAATATCTGAGTTCTGCATGCAAAGCAAGTGCTCTGCCACCGAACTGTGGCCCCTCCCTGTATGAACACCTCTTAAATCTCTTGGCCGTTACACTAAGCCAGGAACCCCAGCGGTGTTCATCTTGTTCTGGCACACTTTTGGACTTGTTCCTTGTTTCTTGAACAGCAATCTCTCCCCCCCCCTCCCCGCATGCCATGTGACCAAGCCGCTTTTGAAATAGAGGGGTCTTTTCCAAAGTAATATGAGCGATGAGGCATGGGGGGGATGGGGGGGGGCTCCTGTTCAAAGAAAACAAGCTAAAAAAAATCCCCTACTGGGCCTGTCCCTGAATTTGCCAAGCTGCATTCACATTGATTGAGGATTTCAGAAACTTTATTCTCCTCTGGGTTTTCTTTTGTTTTTTACAGTGGAACAATCCAATTAGTCAAAGCGTAGCAAGTCCTGCAAATCCCTCATTTATCATTTAAAAAATAAATAAGAAGCCAGCCACAGAAATAATGCAAGTTAGTTGTAGACGTGAAGTTGAAACCTGCCCATTCCCCCCTTCCCATGCCCCACTTCATAAACAAGCATCTGACCTATTTCTTGTGTTTGAATCCACGGGCATTGGGTTACAGGAAACATAAACCCACAGCACCTTGCAAGAGGCATGAGCATACTTCTCCTTCTTCCTTTCTTTTCTAGGGGATAGCGGCTTGAAAAGTGCGGCAAAGTTAAAAACATATTTGTCTCCAACCAATTCAGAGCTATTTCCCCACCTATTGCTGTGCCTTGCCTAAGGGCCCACAGGATTTGTGCAAATATTTAGGATAAATATTCTACTGCAAGCTTTGCGAAAGCGGTATGGCTCAGAACACATGTGCAAAAGCGGAGGAAGCCTTTATGCTTCTGGCAAAAATAGAGCATATTTTATGCTGTGTAGACTGGAATGGGTTTACTCGGGCACAGCATTCAGCAAATCCAATAAGACATCAGAAGATCCCATTGGCTTTAGCAGAAAACCTTTGTCCGAATCAAGAGACCTCGAGAAAAGTTTTGTAAAAACGTGGTGGAAATACTCTTTTAAATCTTCCTGAGAGCTTGCGTGGTGAGTGGTTTGGGTATCAGACAAAGCCTGGGCAGACTCTGGTTCAAAACACCATTCAACTATCAAGCTCATTGGGTGACCTTGGGCCAGTCACTTTATTTCATCCTAACCTACTTCACAGGGTTGTTGTGAGGATATGACGGGGAACCATGTATGTTACCTTGAGCTCCTTGGGTGGAGGTTGGAATATAGATGTAACAAATAGATCACATTTGTGTGACGTTTGGAGTTTGGTCCTCATTTTAGGGTTCAAGCTTAACACTCTCCCTGAAATCAGCAGGACTTAATCATATGTAACTTTGGCTGGATTGTGCCCATTAGAAAGAAAATGAAAGCAGGATTTAAAAAATCGGGTCCAGGATTAAAGAAACAAGTTTTTTCGAGCGTTGGGCCTCTCTTTTAATCCTAACCTGTAAATATGGGTCCCAATTTTAATTTCCATATTGTATATCTCTGCCTTTCACCTTGCCTCCCCCTCAGATATTTTTCCTTCTTAACAAAAAACAGACAAACCCCTAAACAAAATAGGACAAGTTAGCTGAAGAGGAAGGAGTCAAATAAACTGCTTTTATTTAACTTGATTTCTGGGATACCATTTTTGTTTCTAAACTTGCTGGAGAAGCTAAAAAATCAAGGTTTTGCTCGTAATCCCACCCTTCTAGTCTTGCTGGCAATAGTATCGCACACTCCTGTTTCATTGGAAATTCCATGGTGAGTCCGTTAAGAGATTATTTTGGCAGTGTTCTTAGTATGGAAGTCCGCGGTTATTTTCTGATCCTTGCTCCCGTCCTCCATGGGTTTACTAAATCTGAATTGATGCACCTTTCTCAGAGAAGTGGATTGTAAACAGCTTCAAGGAAGGATCAGGTTTTGGCCTTCACGGGTGGGTAGAGATTTTACTATGTGAAAGGGCGAACTTTGCTTCCTGACTGTGGGCAAAAGAAAGAAAGAGGCATCTTTAGTTTTGCTGCTGCATTCGGCTATATCGTCTCTGAGACAAGCAAAGTCTTGATTCTTACCACCTGTCCATACATTACCTTCGCCTCTCTTTCCAGAGAAGTCTTGTGGTTTTATCTAGAGTCGCCATATGTTATGCTCACGATAGAGTCATGATTTCAAAGCCCTCCAGGCGACCAGATTTCAGCTTTCTACCTATTGGGAAAGTACCCAAACAATTTATATACTCCCATCAGCGGATGAGGGAGAGATCATGCAAAAACGTACCATTTAAAGCAGAGTGCTCTGTTGTGGGGTTTTCATGAATCGTAGAGCACCGGATCAGTTTAGCCAGTGCCACCTCCGGGTTTCGGAGGGCCCTTGGGCAAGACACCCTGCGTGAGACCCCTCCTTGAGTGAGTCTACCTTCTCAGCCCGGTTGTCTCCACCTGCTCCTCATCCTCTTCCTCCTCATTGCTCCCGCTGGCCTGCTTGATAGGCAGAGAGCTAGTGAGCAAATAGGCCGTGGTGGCATCTCCTCCTCCGCCTCCTCCTGGCCCTGAGTTTAGAGTCCTACCTACGTTCGAAGCCACACGGGCAGAATTGGGCAGGCGTCATCACAGTCTCATGCGGCCGGTTGCCCTCCTGATGTGTTGGACTGGGATTCGCTTCCTTCCCAGCCGCGTGAGTTTCAGTCCAGCACATTGCGATGGCACCAGGTTGGGGAAGGCTGCGTTAATATGGATACCACATTTTGTTTTTCATCAGGGCGACTCCGTGAGGGATTTGGACATTAAACGAACAGCAGCAGCACAACTAAATTTAGGAAGAGGTCCGGGGGGGTGGGCGGGGGCTCAATTATATCTCCAATTTGGAATTGATTTCTTTCCCTCCCCTCTTTTGCTGCAAGGTCTGAAGCAGTTTCCTTTAAACTTCATACATGGCCCCACATGTCACCGGATTAAGTAGCCTCATTGTTGTCCAGATTTTTAACCTTGAGAAGTGAAACACACAGCCCTCTAATTGAATTACAGCCTTGCACTAAACTTTGGGGCATGTTTTAGTTAATGCAGACAGAATGTATGCCCTGGATACTGAAACCTACCGGCGTGGGGGGGGGGGGGGAGAGGGAAAGAGGCAGTGACCTTTTATTTTAAATATGAGTGAGATCAAACGTGAACTGACTTGGTGGTCTCTCAACCTCAAGGTTAATGGAGCAATGGCTCGGCTGGATGTGGGAATATTGTTAGCATTTGGGGCCACAATCCAGAGTGCTTCACTTAAGGGATTGCAGTGGGAATTTTGAGCTCGCCCCCCCCCCCCACCTTTGAAGAAAGTGATACCCCTTGGCAGGGGGCTACGGTTCTCTTTAGGTGTGTGGGGAGTAAAAAGCCAAGCTGGACCAATGGTGGTGAAGCCATTTGGCAAGTTGCAATTGTTGTAAACCGCCTTAAGGGCAGCCCCACATAGAGCACATTGCAGTAATCCACCTAAACTGTGCTGTGTGTACATCTAAAAACAATTGGGTTTGATTCAGACTAGGTGAGTCATACATGCAGTCCAGTTAGGCTGCAAAGCAGGAGTGAAGAGGTTTACTTTTATCACTAAACTAGCTTTTTTTAACCTGGCGTTGCCCGGGTCGTCGTCATTTTCCTAGAGGCACTATTTGTTCGAAATTCCTTAAGGTAGCTGTCCGCAGTTTGGAATCCCTTGGGATCCCAGCTCCCCCGGGACTACCAGTTCCCTCAGGATTACACAATGAAATCCCAGCTCCCCCGGGACCACACAATGAAGAATTCCCTGTGCCCCCCCACCCGGTACTACACAATGAAATCTCTGCTTCCCTCCTCCCTGGGACTATGCAACAATGTTTTCCCTGTCTGCCCCCCCCCCCCCGGGACCACACAATGAAATCCCTGTCATCATTGTCCCCCCGGGACCACACAATGGCGTTGACCAGGTCGTCATTTTCCTACAGGCACTGTTTGGTTGAAATCCCCCCCCCCCCCCCCGTGTAGGCCCCAGCTGCAGTTCATATGAACATTCTGGAACCAACACAATGTGTTCATGTGACCAGTGCAGGTTTTCAATTGTGTGTATGACAGGAGCAATTTCATGTACAGGCCTGTGGCTCACGCTGGCTCAGCTTGTCTGAGTGTGGAAAGCTAAGCAGGGTCAGGCCTGGTTGTTACTTGGATGGGAGACCCCTCCTCTAGTTTCCTGCATTCAGCAGGGGGTTGGACTCGATAGCCTTGTAGGCCCCTTCCAACTCTATGATCTATGAATAGGATCATAGAGTTGGAAGGGGCCTACAAGGCCATCGAGTCCAACTTCCTGCTCAATGCAGGAAACTAAAGGAGGGGTCTCCCATCCAAGTAACAACCAGGCCTGACCCTGCTTAGCTTTCCACACTCAGACAAGCTGAGCCAGCATAAGCCACAGGCATATGGTCCAGGAAGTGGGGATTGGTTGTGGCTTCCAACTATGTATATGCATGTAATGAAAAATAAATATTTGGGAGGGGCCGTGCTTTAGTGGTAGAGCACCTGCTTTGCATGCAGAAGGTTCCTGGTTCGATTCCCCCAGCAGCATCTCCAGGTAGGGCTGGAAAAATTCCTCCCTGAAACCCTGGAGAGCCATCACTGCCAGTCCATGTCAACAATACTGGGCTAGATAAAGCAGCGTAGGATTCTTAGAAATTCGAACTCCTTGTAGGCCAAAACATCAGCAGGGCCACACAACTCCCATCAGCCCTAGCCTGCATAGCCAATGGTGAGGGGTCATGGGACCTGTAGGCCAAAACATCTGGAAGACCACAAGTTGTCCACCCTTGCAAATCTAAAGGCTGCTCTGTCATGTTTGAAATGCCACAAAATTCCTAAATCAAAAGCCCATCTGCGGACAAGCGTGCAACCTTGTATAGATGGTTGCATTTAACAACATGCACCTCTGTTTCACTTCTTATAGATGTATTAGAAAGATACATACAGCTGTGGCTTCCCTGTATGCATAGAAGCAACACACTTGATTGTCAAATATGTTTAAAATGGCCCTATGTCAAGGGAAAATAAATTTTTGAGCCACTGTTCTGAGGTTAACCAAGACACTGCAAAATGTTAGCTCAGTTAACAGCTCTTATTTTTGTCCAGGTTAGGCAACTAGTGGACTAAAAATAGGGATATTTCTGCATTGATCTACAACTTGTTTTCATGTCCATGGACACCTACCATCTCAGATACCAAAACTGAAATATATGAACCATGGGTTTTGGAGGAGGAGAGTATTTTGCTTTTTGCAAGTGTTGACCTTTTGGATGCAACTTCTGATTTGAAACGCTGAGATATTGGGATTAAAAAATAAAGTGGGCCCCAAAAACTGATTTGGAGGGGTGGGACTCAACCCATGTGGTCAATCCTCGCAAATATCCAAGATCTCCCTTGAAAATAATTCTTCATTAATTATCTGTGTTTGAGAGGGAGAAATGCCTCCAACCTCATTCATAAGATTGCAGTTCTTTCACATAAGCAATTATGTGGAGGAAGCCAGAAATTATTAACCACTGAGGGCCGCTTGTGTTGTTGATTTCTGACTTCCCCATATTTTGCTTATATGTAAAAAGTGTGGTTTTATCTTTGGGGCTGGGGACGTTTCTCCCTTTCAGCCACAGAAAATGGAGAGCTGTTTTCATGGAATGACTCATATTTTGCCACTGGGTGCTGCTGCTATTGTTGTATATAGCGGTGACAGAAAACAAGTGTTACAGCAAAAAATCTACGCTAGTGCAAAGGCTGAGGTCCAAAGAAGAACAAGAGAACTTAAAAACGCTTGGTGGAAAAAGAAAGCTGAAGAAATTCAACAACTTGCAGAATCTCATGATGCACGGGGCTTTTTTAAGGCCACAAGGGCAATTTATGGACCAAAAACCTATGGTACAAACCCTTTACAATCAAAAGATGGCACCAAACTCTTAAAAGACAAAGAGTCTATTGCACTGCGTTGGAAAGAGCATTATTATGACCTTTTAAATCGTAAGTCTAAGGTGAATAATGAGATTTTTTCGCAAATCCCACAAAAACAAATTAGAGAGGAACTTGCAATACTCCCCACTTTGGATGAAGTAAAAAAAGCCATTAATCAAATGAAGAATAACAAAACTAGTGGACCAGATGGGATTCCTGCTGAAATCTTTAAAGAAGGCCCCCCCGAACTTGTACAACATCTTCATAAACTCATCGAAAAAATCTGGATAAGAGAAGAGATCCCAGAAGACTTCAGGGATGCCATAATTATCACCCTCTTTAAGAAAGGTGATAGAACAGACTGTGGAAACTATCGGGGCATTTCTCTCTTAGCTACCGCAGGTAAAATATTTGCCAGGATTCTCGTAAACCGTCTTCTATCTATTTCAGAAGAGATCCTCCCTGAAACTCAATATGGTTTCCGCCCCTCTAGAGGGACAGTAGACATGATTTTTACTGCACGTCAGCTCCAAGAAAAATGCCGGGAGCAAAATCAACCCCTTTATATGGCATTTATTGATCTTGCTAAGGCCTTTGATACTGTAGACCGAACAGCTCTCTGGACTATCCTTATGAAAATTGGATGCCCCAATAAATTTGTGAATATCTTGCGACTTCTCCATGACAACATGACGGCTACGGTCTTGGACAACAACGGCTCTCATGGTGCTCCATTTAAAGTGGGATCAGGTGTTAAACAGGGATGTGTTATTGCCCCAACATTATTTGCTATTTTCATCGCTTGACTGACTGATTATACCAAACAAAAAAGAGGAACAATAAAGTACCCACATATTCCAGTCCAAAGAGGATGCATATTTAAATACAATCCTAGCCCAGGTAACTAGGTATTCAAAGAAAGCCTCATATACTGAAATGTTTGGAAGGGCTTATCAAGGAACTGTTGGCTATTTATACATGACAGTAAACTCTTGTATGACTTTTGCCACCTCTTTTCACAAGACCTGTAGCAAGCAACCACCTGAGTGTACAGTCTTGCAAACTGTGTCAGAAACATTAAATTCAGCACACTTAGCAGTGTCCAGCTTCTCTTAAAGTTAGCATGTTCAGTGTTTCTTCTCCTCTAATTCTTTCATATCCAAACAATGAAACTCAAACTTCCCAACTCAGCATCATGGTTGGTTGTGTATCTTGCCATCAAAGAAAGCAAGTGGTTAATGTGTGTGAAAGTGGGGGTGGGCTGGAGGAAAGCAAAATAGTAATCCAAGCCAAAGATCAATCTTTCCCGGCAACTGTTAAGATTTCCTCCCTCCCTCCACCCTTTGGTAAAAGTACCCTTAAATGTTTCAGGCTTCCATCCCAGCTTCAAAGAAGGGAGCAAAAGTCTCCAGATGGAGTTTAGCGTTACTACTAAGACAAAAGGCTTCATCAAATTACACATTTACATCAAGAACGTGTTTTGATTGTTCCCAAAAGGTGGAATTCAAACTGGAGGCCAAGCTTCCAGGGTCTGACTTTGTACAGAAAGAAAGTCATTAATATTTCCAAACGGATAGACTACACTTCTGAATAATACAGGCACAACTCCCTATGGCTTTCACCCTCTTGTATAATTATTTACACCTGTTCCATGCTGTTTAGGGGTGAAAGTTGGCCTCCTGCAGAGAGGTAGCACATTAATAGGGCACTACCTAAAAGGCAGTCTCCAGTTTCCCTCTGCGCCAAGGAGAATTTCCCCCAAATCTCACTCTGCCAAATTGGATCTCATTGGATTGGATAGGTAGGAGCCACTGAAGAAACTTGGGTTACGCAGTTTGGACCGCATGTTCTCTGAGCCTAAATAGATGCAATTTGGAATTACTGAATGAAGCAGCAAAGATTGGGTCCCCACGTTCGTACCTCTTACAGGGGAAGAAGCTGGCAATTTAAATTCACAATTTATGGTGCTGCACTTATATTTTGACACTTAAACTTGGATACTTTCTGTAAACAAGTTTAGTAAAGTACGGACTGGCCCTTGACATTTAACAGCATTGGAGTATAGACTGGGGGTGAGAAAACTTTGGGTTGCCCAGCCCTGCTCTAGCAACAGTCCTCAGGGACCTTGAGCTGGAGAACATTCCCATGCCCAGGTCTGGATTTGGCTATAACTGCCCCGTGCCCATGGGCATGACCTAGGCTGGCCCTGACAGTCTGAAAGTTAATATGGGCTCAGTCTCCCCGTAGAATTTAAGGAGCAAGAAGTTTATACGCTGAATTACTATAATTTAAATAGTTGGCCCTAGATGCAACCTTAAGAAGCCCTGGAATCCAGTCCAACAGGAAGGAGCTGGTAGGCAAGGGACATCTCCTTCACTCTTCTGTTCTGAGCACCTGAGAAGGAAAGGGGGATCCCACTTTAGTCAATTGGAAGAAAAGGTGCACTTTCGAAAAATATGCACAGAAATGTGGACTTTTCCTGTTCAAAATGTGCACTTTTCCCAGTAGAGCAAGCTGAAAAACAGGTAAAAAGTGGGAGCAAGTTGAAATAAGCTTCGAAGTGAGTTTCTGAGAATTTAGGCAAGCTCAAAAATTGCTGGTTCTCCCATTCCTAAGCTTACTAAGCTAGGATTGTACTTCAAACCATGAGGCTCCTGGTCCAAACCCCCCAAACCCAGATACAGACACAGATTTATTGGTGGAAAGGGAAGGGGAACTACTGCCAATAGAAAACTCTTAAGTGATGCATCCTGATTATATAAAGGGCAGCTTTGGGAAGTGAGGGAGGCATTTTTGGAACTTTGGAGAGAGACCAGACCTGGGGTCTCTCCTGATGTGGAAGTCTTGTAGAAATCTGATCCGGTGTGGCAACATCCTTTTAGGGCATCTCACCATTCCACGGTGCGATATATATTTAAGCAATCTTTTCTTTGGCAGCCTTTCTCTTTGATTAAAATTGACGTTAATTCTGGGCTGCTTGAAACTCAAGCCTTCCATCTTCCAGTCTGTGGCAAGTGATTTATTATTATGCTTTTGTTGGCTGGACTCCTGAAGAATATTAATTTCATTAATTGCAAGAAGTGAGAGGAATAAAAAAAAATAAATTTTAACACTAATTTGGACACACACCCAAATTGGAGAGAGAAAGCGAGAGAGACTGACCCACAGCCACTTTCTTGCCAGCTGTGCTGTTATTGTGGTGAAGTAGAAGAAGGTGGCGGGAGGGTGCTGTGGCACTCCTGTCCTGCTCGTGGGTTTCCCGTGGGCAGCTGGTTGGTCACTGTGTGAACAGAGTGCTGGACTAGATGGACCCTTGGTCCGATCCAGCATCGGGGCTCTTCTTATGTTCTTAGTTTCCCACCATCCAGCTGGGACTGAGCACCCCAAATTCTTCAGCACAATGAACAGCATCTCACAGCTGCTATAACTTTTCCTCTACATTTCTTGCCAACCTCAAAATCCTTTAATGCACTGCCAAAAACAGCTCTTTAGCCTGATGTATCATTATCAGAGATCGCATATAATTTCATGGCAAAACCCCAGGAACTGATGAATGATTTGTTTTGGATTGCGATTGTCAGGGGAGTAGGAAACACTTCCTGTTGTGAGTAATCTAAGCGATGCTACCTGCTCATCTTTCAAGCCAGGTCTGTCCAGCAGAATCCAGCGCATGTTCAAAAGAGACTCTTTGCTTTCCAGGTTCAGCCACTGGGGAGGAAAAGTCAACTGCAAGGCTGTACAGTGGGGTCAACCTGGAAACTATTTCCCAGGCACTCCTACTGGTCTTGGATACCCTCCATCGGAGTTGCCCACGACAACAGGGGGAGGCTCTTCTGGGAATGGTCTGGAGAGCATCCAGTTTTTCTCTTCCTGATATCACCACAAGTTATAGAAAAAGATGAGAGCGGCTTGCAGACAGGCTCAGATCTTCCCTCTTCCAATACACCCCTGCCTTCCAGCCTGCTTTCCATCTGCAGTTGAAAGCAGAAGGGAAATGTGTGTTGTGGGGGGAGGGCAGGGCTTGGCTAGAGACCAGCTTAATGGAGTGACTGAGGAATGCAGGCTTGTCTAGGATGTCCAACCTCTAGGCACGGGGCTTTCCAACCTTGGGTCCCCAGATGTTGCTGGCCTACAGCTCCCAGCATACCCAGCCGGCATGGCTAATGGCAAGGGATTCTGGGAGCTGTAGTCCAGCAACATCTGGGGACCCAAGGTTGGAGAGCCCTGCTCTAGGGTCTCCATCATGGTGCCTCTAGAATGGATCCCTCTCTTGGCACCCACTAGGCCCCTCCTGATTTTTCTTTTATTTCTTAAAGTGTTTTTTTTTCCTTTATTTAAATGGAGCGGCCCTCTAGCACCATCTTTATTTGGTGGTGGTTTTATGTTTTAGAGCTCAGACCCCATCTCTGCCTTGTGCTTACGTTCTTGGGCAAGTTACTTTTCTTTCTGTCTCACCAGTTTGTTTGTTTTTTGGGAAATTAAGTGTTTTGTGGCTGCTGCCGCCCCCCCCCCACCTCCCTGGCAGCTATTTTATGAATGGGCAAGCCCCTCTCACTACTATGGCAACCATTTTATGAGATTGCCACTGGCACTTTCTCAAAATTCCAAATGTGCCCATCGACCCAAAAAGGTTGGAGAGCTCTGTCCTGTCCTCTAGACCTGGCTTCTGGAGACTGCAAGTTTCTCCCTCAAAAAGTTCAAGCAAGGCTCAAGAATTGCACTATAAGGTTAATAGCAAGAAACACCTTGTGGTTTCTCCAGCACAGGGCCTGTGTCAAGGGTGGGCATGGTCGGGCACCTGCTGAGGGCCCACACCCCAACACGGGCCCACTGACAAGAGCCCCCTGGAGTTGTTCCTGTTCACCATGGCAACCTGCTTGTTCACCTGCCTCTCGCTCTGGTCCAAGCAAGGGTGGTGATGAGGAGGAGGAGGTCGATGCCACGGGCCTGCATGCTCACAGGCCCTCTGCCCGTCAAGCAGGCAATTTATTTATTATATTTATACCCTGCTTCCCCCCCCCCCCGCAAGGAACCCAAGGCGGCTTACATAATCCTCCTCCTCTCTGTTTTATCCTCACAACAACCCTGTGAGGTAGGTTAGGCTGAGAGCCAGTGACTGGCTGAAAGTCCCCCAGTGAGTTTCATGGCTGAGTGGGGACTAGAACCCGGATCTCTAGAGTCCCACTCCAAGTGGTAGGTAGCACATGATGATGAGGATGATGATGATGATGATGATGAGGAGGAGGAGGAGGAGGAGGAAGAAGAGCAACTGTGGACGGTGGTGGTGAGAAGGCAGACTCGCTGAGGCAGGGGCCCCATTGCAGGTGCTTTGCCCAAGGGCCCTCAGAAACCTGGAGCTGGCACTACTCCTCCAGCACATTAAAAAAGAAATTAATTAATTTTAACCAAGTGCCTTTATTTTATATCCCACCCTTTTTCCATCATGGAGATTAAGGTTGCTGTCCCTGCATGGGGTTGCCAGGCAGTCTCCCATTCAAGCACTGGCCATCTTTCCATGCCTTCCTAGAGATGCCGGGGATTGAGCCTGGGCCCTTCTGCATGCAGTGCAGGTGCTCTTTTACCGAGCTGCAACCCTTCCCCAAGGGTCCAGCCTGACTCTAACCCCTTGCCCCTCCAGGACTTGAACCCAGACGCTCCCATCCTAAGTGACAATCATGCCCCATAGACCAGGCAACAACGGGTGCCCTCTAGTTCTTCTGGACTGCAGCTTCCACAATCCTTCATCACTGGCTACGCTGGCTGGGGCTGATGAGCGTTATAGTCCAAAACATAAGGGGTTGGACATAAGGATCTGTCTTCTGTGAGAGGAAAAGCTCTTCTGTGAGAGGAAAAGCTCTTCTGTGAGAGGAAGGGCTCTGCTTGCCGTAGCTCCCTCCACCTGCTTTTTGGGGCGCTCTCCACCCACCACAGCCCACCCCATTCAGCAGGGTCTCCTGACTCTCTGTGTAGTATTTTCAGTGGGCCCATGGAGGGGCTGCCATGGGAAGGAGTAGGTGGGAAAATCCACTTCCACCAGCGCAGTTGATACAGCTTAAATCTGGATCCAATCCTGCTAGGCACCTCTGCTCTAGACCAACCATGGTCCGTTGACCTTTCTGCATAGCCTCGTTCTGGGTTCTGTTTGTTTCTTGGTCACGCCAGTGTGTGACAGAACGTTGTGAACTGGCTGCTTTATAAGATGGTGATGATGATGTCGATGAGGGGAACTTGCTGTGCCAGCTCCAGGTTTTGGAGGGCCCTTGAGCAAGACACCCTCAGTGGGCCCCCTCCCTCAGCGAGTCGACCTTCTCAGCACCATCGTCTCCAGCTGCTCTTGCTCCTCATCCTCTTTCTCATCAGTGCTACCTACCACTTGCTTACTTGACAGGCAGAGAGACAGTGAGCAAGTAGGCAGTGGCATCTCCTCCTCCTCCTCCTCCTCCTCCTCCTCCTCCTCCTCCTCCTCACTACCACAGTTGTCTGGGCCAGAGCGAGAGGCAGGTGAACAAGCAGGTTGCAACAGTGCGGAGGAGGAGCAAGTCCAAGGGGCTTTTGTCAGTGGGTGCTTGCTGGGGTGTGGGCCCTTGGCAGGTGCCCAACCATCCCTACCCTTGACGCTGGGCCTTGGAACCTGTTTTGATGGGGCTGGTAAGCCGTGGTGAATTGCTCGTGGTTGTGTGTGGTTTTCTAAGGCTCAACCGGTTTCCCTTCCCAAGACCAATGTATTGATCTCTCAAAAGCTGAATGGCTTTCTTTGTCTCCATCCTCAGACCAGACCTGCAGCCAACATAGTCAAAGTGTCTCTTGCATCTAATCTAGAGCAAAGTAAATGTGAAGGTGCCTTCAAAATATTTTCTGATTGCTTCAGAGAATCCAGTCATAGGCTTTTCAAAGCTGCCGCCATTTCCCGTCGCCTCCAGCCTGTCCACCTTTCCTGAAGCCAAAACACAGCCATGAAAGAACTCAGCAGGGAGATTTCAGGATAGCTGAGAGGCTTTAAGATTCCCCTTGAAAAAATCCAATAAAAACAGCCTACTGTGCACGGAAGAGGAGGGAGGGAGGGAAGAGCCTCCAGTCACACACATTCTGTGGTCAAGTGTTTCCTGCCATTTGTTAGCACTGCCAGTAAAAACGAGGGTTTGTTTGATATTTTATTGAGCTGCAGGAAATGGCGAGCTCAGATTTTGAAGAAAGACCCCCTCCTCCCAAAGATGACATTTAGGGCGCAGAGTATTTCAGCACCAACAGGATGGATCAACCAGAAGAGGAAGGCTAATTAAAGCAGAGCCCTTCCACTCCCTGATGCCTTGGCGGCTGATTGGCAGGCAATGCGCATGGCCTGGCCCCTTGTACCGTTCCCCCTTTTTGCTTCCAGTTATAGGATTTCTGAGCAAGGGAAAAAAAATGTCTGACATTTAATTTAGGTGGTGGAAAATTCTATTTCCGTGCAGGTTTGATGACAGATAACCTTTAGGCTTCTGACCTTTCACTTGCCACGTGTTCGTAGGTGTCCATGTTTGTTTTGTCTGCTGCTGAGCCCCATTTGTGCTTAGATAAGGCAATAGCTAGCTAACAGTCCCGTTGGTGCCTATAAAGGACCAGCACTTGGATCCATGTGGGCTAGTCATCTTGTAGTTGCTCTGGGCCATGAGCCTTGACAGTCATGATTTGTGGGCCAACACGCAAGTTCTGTGGTTCCATGCACATGCGCGCACACACACACAGAAAAGGAGAGCACACTCGGTTCCGTTGACAAGAATAGGTGAATGGTGTTCAGCCTGTTCTAGACAGGATTGTACTCCCCCTAAAAGATCAGGTTTGCAGTTTGGAGGTGCTTACTGATCCAGCATTGCTCTTAGAGGCCCAAGTGAGCTCTATGGCTCAAAGCATCTTTTTATCAGCTTTGGCTGTTATGCCAGCCACAACCTTACCTGGATGGAGAGAGCTTGCCACAATTACCCAGGCTCTCTGGTAAAGAGAGGTGGCTTACCTGTAGCTGTAGTTCAAGGGGTCATCTGTTGCAGTCACAAATAGAGGTTCTGCTTACGTGCAGAGCCCTATTCAGGAAACTTCTAGAGCTAGGCTACGGTTTCGGTGGGAATCCATAACCAGCCCTCCAGTTGCATACTCAAGGGACATGGCTCCTGCCTTCCCACACAGCTCAAATGTCTGACCAACAAAGTGGTTATAAAAAGGGAAGCAAAGGCAAGCTGCAAGCATGAGAACACCTGCAGCTGAGGTAGGAGGGTGGATTGTGTGATATTGCACAGACAACCACTTTAAGAACTACAGTTATAGTTAAGTAGCCTGTCTTTCTTCTTCATCATTGTGTCTGTGCCAAGGCTGTGGAGGCCCAGGTGATGATCTCTGGCCTGGTCCCAGGAAAGCAGGTTCACATGAAGGGGCAGCTGGTCCAAGAGGGTCATCAGCACTGCGAGCCATGGATCCCTAGGACCTATGCTATCCAGTCATGAACTCAGGAGGTAAAAGCATCTTGGTCACAGGGCGCAGCTCCAACACGGTGATATAGAGGTTTCCCAGGAGTCCAGTAATGTGGAAAGACCCTCCCAGTGTGCTCCCCAACCCCACTGGGGATGGGTTGGTCATCACTGTGACCCAAGGGACCACTGGTTCCGTTGAAGCAAGTGGAAAGGAACTGTAGTGTCCATCACTTAAGCAACTTACCCAGAGTTAGCAACTTGGGAGGTTGGAGAAACTCTGGATAAAGCATTAAGCCAAGGCATGTGGCTTACGCTGGCTCAGCTTGTCTGAGCATGGAAAGCTAAGCAGGGTCAGGCCTGGTTGTTACTTGGATGGGAGACCCCTCCTCTAGTTTCCTGCATTGAGCAGGGGGTTGGACTCGATGGCCTTGGAGGCTCCTTCGAACTCTATGATCTATGAAATCTATGAAATAGTGCTTGTGTGTGTGTGTAGATATATATACACACAGCTCCTACACATTATTTGCAGTTTTAGAGTCAATAGTTCATGTGAGAACTTTGGGGGTCATTAGCTGTTTCAGAACAAACCCATGAGTGGCAAGTGCTTGCACAAGGGGCAGAAACTGTTTGCAGCCGAGCCTGAGCCAGGGTAGAGTGTGGAAGGGGCCCAGGGAAGAAGAAAGGAGCCATTTAAAGAGCTATTTTGCAGTCCAGTGCGATTCCAAAATAAACCCCGTGCCTGTCTGTGGTGGCTTTAACAAGGTGGAGCTTTGCTTGCTTATTCCACCTTCCCTGTCTCGGCTGGTCTAAAAATGGTAGAGATGTCCCATTTAAAAGCCCCATTTATAAAGACCAAGTTACACAAATACGTACACATTTCCTCTTGCGTGTTGTCCTGCTGAGGGGCTGCTGGCAGCCCCCCCCCCCCCAAATTTCCATTTGGCTTGCTTTCGAAAAGTGTTTTGAGATCTGTTCTGGTCTAGGAACACTGTTTTATATTCCTTGGGATGAGAGAATTCTGCAAGGAGTCAGGCTAGGGTTGCCCAAACAGATTTTGAAAAAAATAAGATCAGCAGTGCCTTTGCTAGGGAATGGGGAAATGAGAATTCTTTTATTATGTCCCGGGTCAGTGGCGTAGAGGCGCAGCTCTGTTTAAGGATAATTGATATGCATCGAAGTACAACAGTGAAACTTGGGGTGGATCAGTGCATATAAAAAGAAATGTTTGAAATGGACTATCAGCTGTGTGTAAGTGGTAATGTTTGGGGCTTGTCACCTGGAGGCCTCGAACAGGGTGAATAAATAGGCAGTTGCAGCTTCTCTTTGGCTTGCATGAGGGATTAGGCCTGCTGCCATTCTTTCCTTTCACGCTTTCCTACCCCTCTGCCAGGGAGAGGGTTTGCGAGAGGTGACCGGGTTTCCTTGCAGTCTCCCCCACAATCCATTCCCTGTGGAAACCGTAGTTGTAGGGGCCGCACAGATGGCTGAGCCATCCGAGTGCTTCCAGTGCCCCAACGGGGAGTTTAGTGATGAACGTTCTCAGCATTCCCTTCTCTAAGTAGTATAAGAACATTGCCTGGGGGAAGGGGGGGGATACAAATTTCTCTCCATCCCCACAGGGAGAGATGAACTGGGCTTTTATAGGATACTCCTCCTGTGCCCAAAAATTCTGGCTAGGCTTGAGCAGTCTGCCTTTTTCCAGACTGGTTTGCTGCCTCTACAATTCTCAACTTGTTCTAAAAGCATCAAAGAACAGCTTCTGTGTTGGCTTCTGCAAAATAAAGCCAATGCTAGCTGATGAGGGAGGAGGAATAAGGCCCAGTTTGGCTCTTGCTTCGCTCAGGGGCCAGCAATAAAATGTACAACTGTACATGGGCAGCTAAAAAGCATCATGCAAAGGAAACTTTGGCCTGGGGAAATACTGCCACCTGGCAGGCCAGACCAGGAATGGACCCAAATCGATGAGCCTTATTTGGTAGTAACTTCTCGCATCCAACACAACTCGGTAACATTTTAATGATATGTTCACCCTCAGGTGTGTAAACTGATGCGAGTGAGTAGCATTTTGAACTAGCCTTATGCAACCAAGAGGATAAAATGCCCAATTAATTGTAGAGGCAGCAAGCCAGTTCTACACATTGGCAAAGGCTTTCTTTGCAAAGAGCGATGTGTGGGCCCATAACTGGCTACACAGCAGCCCACTTTGTGATGGGTGGTGGGAATATACGCTCCTTGAACCCATCCTTTGTGGCAAAGGATCCTTTCAGCAATGTCTAGAAAAGGAAGGCATTTAGAAGGTCTAAGCCATTTCGAGCCACACAAGATCAATCCTGAAAGTTGTACTGGGAGGGCTCATGGTGAGCATATGAAGGGGTGAGGGTACCTCTGAGCATCTGCAAAGTTTCTTTCACAGCTCATCCCCGCCACATTTCTGTGCTTTGGGGGTCACAGCTTCCAGTTCAGAGAAAGAAATCTTCAAACAGACTCAAGCTCCCTCACCTGTCTTAAGAAACCAGCCATGTGCTCCAGGCCCAGGGAACTTTTGAGCACTGCAGAGGTCGAACACACACAGGTCTTCCAAAGAAAATGTTAGGAAGGGATTAGAATAGCAGGCGACTGTTTCCTTCTTTCTCCACCCCAATTGGCTAGATTGGGAAGGGTGGGCAACCTGTTGCATTTGGCCTAATTCCTGCAACCCTCTGCAAGTGTTCAAGTTCAGATCTGGGACGAGCATGGAGCCCTCTGAGTGGAGAGGAAGAGAGAAGAGGGTGGCAGAAAGAGAGGAAAAAGGGTCGCCTCACTCACTTTGGGCTCTGGCCCTACCTACTGCCAGCATGTACCCCCAAAAGAATGTGGCCCTCCACAGAAAAGAGGTTCCCCACACCAGAGCTAGATAGTTGTTTGGGTCCACAGGTCACCTCCAGCAACACTCAAGTTGATTACTTGTCTTGCCCCATCCTGTTAAAACATTAACATCACACACAAGAATCAGAAGAGAGCTGCATTTTGCTGGCAATAAGCTTCCCCCCCCTTTTTTTATTTATTTAAACAGTAAGGCAGTGCTCTCACACTGCCAACCCACAATGCTTGCTTAGTGGGCATGTAGAGCAAAACAAAAGAACAACAACAACAGTGAACAAAACTTCGCTTTCAGTAGAAGAAAAAACAAAAACCCCAACCCTTTAGAGCAAGCTGCATAAATATTTACAACTCAGCATTTTCTATGTACAGGCCATTCTATCATACAACTTGCTTTGAAACAGCTATGCACAATTTGGTTGTACAAAAGATAGAGATTTCTTCTCCCGCCCACCCCCTTGTACAGTTCAAACAATAACATTGTCCTTTAATCTTTTTTTTTGTGTGTGTGTGTGTTTGTACAAATTACAAAGTTGGTAACACTTCAAACTTTAATAGTTTAACATAACTTCCTTTTTTCTTGATTGCACAATTAATAATAAAAAAAATCATAGCAGGTAGCACAATAGAGATCTATATGTCACTAAAACCGACACAAATTCTGCAGACAGTTGTGTATGAAGGATGGCTTTCCTTTGAAGCTAACCCACCCACAGTGGTCGGCGCTCACCTTATGTAGAGCTAACAGTCAACGGGGACGACACTTGTCTGCATTTGGTTGAACCGAAGTGAGTTAGGTTTTACTGAGATCTGGCTTGTGCACGCATGCACGCACACAGGTATGTGCCAGGCCATTGATTCAGGCACAAGAAAAATGTGTGTGTATGTACCTGTTATACATGCACACACAAATGGAATAATATGCATACACAGAACCCAAGAGTATATATAAATATATATATATATACACACACACACACATACAGAGAATGTACAACGTCTGGTAATGTGGGAATAACCTTTTGGAAGGGAGGGGGGGGGGCTATTCCTAAATCTCCTTTGTGGAATGTACACATGACTTCAACTTACAAGCAATGGGCAAGAGATGCTGTTGCATTGTGTTCCAAAATTGTAAATGTCTTCAGTCAAGGAAAGACTAAGTGAAGCAGCACAAATGCAGCATGGTCTAACAAAGGGGGGGGGGGAGGGGACCTTGTTGGCTGGGAGCAAATCCTATCTGATCTGTGAAACGGTTCTGTTGTGGGCAAGGCTGATTTTTATGGGTGGGAAAGTGTACAAAAATGTGGTCTGTGTTTTTGTTTTTTGTTAAACCAGGGGAGATCTGAACCAGTGAAGTTTTCTGAAGATCAGGCAGATATTGATTAAAGTATAAAGGAAGTTGGGGCTACCCTACATGTTTTTCTTACATGAAGATAATCTTAGTGTAGACTAGAGACGTGTGTGTGTGAAATGCAACACAAGCATTTATTTTGCCATGAGGGTACAAATCAGAAAGCCATCACACACACACTGGCTTCCCGATCTCTGCGCTTGTTGCAAAATAAACACTTTCCCTGCACGTGGTACACCATGGAGATTACGTAGGTAAAAAACACTGCACAGCAGGCCATCCCTATGGGTTCAGGAGCTCTGAACAATATCTGAAAAGTCACGGTAGTGTCCACGCAGGGAAGTTGCACAGGTAACTTACTGGGGTGACTGCAGTACTGCCAATATCAATTTGAAATAGTGACCGGCAAAATAACGAAGCAAACTTTTCCCAAAGAGAACGTTCGCTGCTGTTTTGTCTCTTCCTGGACTTGTCTGGGGAAACAAGTTCTATTTTTCCATGATTATTTGACTGCCAATGAGACTGATTGTATAAGAGTGAGATTTAACCTAAATGAATTGATGGCAGGAGAGGTGTTTTTCTGGAATTAACACTGACGGGTCAATTACACCAAACAATCTCTGGTAAGAACTGCATCTGTGTCACTGACTATGGCTGACACTGGGTAAAATCCTACCTAACTTGGAGCTCTCATCAAGTTGTTTTGGCCTCATCTTGGGCGTCAGAGATTAGGAGAATCTCTCTGCTTGTCTCAGGGCACAATCCTATGTGAGTTTAGACAGAAAAAAGGCCTACAGCTCCCAGCATGCCCCAGCCAGCAGAGCTGGCTGGGGCATGCTGGGAGCCGTAGGCCTTTTTTCTGTCTAAACTCGCATAGGATTGCGCCTTCAGTGTAGTGGGCATTTTGTCACTGGAAAAGTAGGTTTCACTATGAACTGCAGCTCTTGTGACACAGAACTATGATTAAGGGGCATTAACTAACCCAAAGTGGCCAAGTCTCAGGTCTCATCTCTTGCCAAGACTGACGAAGCATGTGTTGCTGCCATTCTCGGAAGAATGTTCTAGGCACATGTGGCTTAATTATATTTCAGTATAAAATTTATTGGCCACTTTTCTGCTAAAAACACTTTAAAGCAGTTAGCATAAAATGATAAAACAATGCATTAGGAAGTAGTGGCCATGAAATGCAGGCATGCGTGCACAAAGGTATCAGTGGAAATTAGGTGGTTGTTTCTTCTCTAACAAAACTGCCGCTTATGGTTCAGGGTCATGATGCTTTCGATAAGCACGGATGAGGTGTGGGAAATAATTTCACTGTCTATGCAGACGAAGTGGAGTGCAATACACAGAAAAGGCAGGGAGGGGAAAGTATACACATGATTCTGAGCAACTGCATTCTCCTGTCCAGTGAGAACATACAGTATCCTCAGGCAGGCCTCTAGAAGAAAGCTGGGCAAACAGATTCAGGGCACAGCATCTGGCCCAGGCCCATGGTTGAACATGCCAGCTCAAGGCAGTTTCTATCTGCCTTCTGATGTGGGCTCAATTTTGGTTTTCCTGACACTGAATTTCAATATCTCCAAAGTGAGTACAGAGCAAAATTGGGGGGGGGGGGGGGGGGAGAGATGTCCACAAGATTTATTTTGGAAGGGCGGGTGTGCTTTTTTAATCCCCTGCAAGCCACATGTGCCCTGAGCTGAGAGTCACCACGGTGCTTTTTCCTCGAAAAGAGGAAGCAGCACTTGGAAAGGTACATCAAGGCATGGCTATACAGCTTCTACTCTGCCTTGCAGCTCGGTGTTTTAATTTGATCCAGTTCCTGACCATTCTCTTCATAGCTTATCTGCTGCTAGATCGGGCTGGGCTTTGTGGTTTTGCAGTCTAACAGATGGAAATCAGAATGGAGATGAGGAAATGGCATTCTGACAGAGTTAATTGCAGATTCATTGGGGGGAAGTGTTTTGGTATCAGAAAGCTGTAGTATCATGTTGGAAACAGGATGGATTCTCTCAGCAGATGTTCTTGCACAGAACATGCATCTTTTCTCAAGCACTGAAACACACAAGCTTCAGTGCCTGGGAAGCACAGCAATCTGTGCTTGTATGCACACGTGTGTGTGTGTGTGTGTGTGTGTGTGTGTGTGTTTAAAGTACTGTAACAAGAAACAAGCAGCTGTTCCATCATAAAAACTGGGGGGGGGGAGTTTAGAAGAAAGATGGGAAGGAAAACAAAACAGCAAACCTCACTGTAGAAACAATCTTACACGACACCACAACACTGATAGTGTGATATTGGCATTTCCTGGCTGCTGCCTCTAGTTACTCAGCTATGATAACAAGGCTGTTGTCTGTTCCAGCAGAGAAGTTGCTGTCCAGATCTTTTCCCTCTAGTGCACAGAATGAAAAACATTTAACACTATTTTATAGCCGCCCGTCTATCTTCTAGCGTGCAAAAAGGAGGGGAGAAAAAAGGAAAGCAAAAAATGTTATGCTTTGAATTGTATCCATGCTTCCATGGTTTAAAGTCTGACAGCATCACAGAATGGATTAGGAAAAAAACATACCCACCCAGAAATATAGAAAACAAAGCATTGTGGGTGGGTCAGAAAAATACGTGTTTAAACTTTCCTGCGAGTGTCTTAGCCTCTCTCACTCCTCCCAAAAGAGACAAATTCACTTGAAAAGTATTGTCCTCTCCATGCTGGAGTGTTACTATATGCGGTAAGGGCCCTGCAGTTGTGACTATATATATTTTATATATATATATAATATATTATATATATACTTCTTTTTTTAAAAAAACCTAAGTTAATACATTCTACTGAATTACAGAACCATTTTGTTGGAACATAGTTACCTCTTGACATTTCCATACAATGGACAAACCCATCAAAAGCTTGCACGCGACATAGAAATCCTCTTTGTACAGGAGCGGAGACCGAAAAGCAGCATATAATACTGTTCTAAAGTCCTTCCTTGCGCAAAAACAGCTGGCGTCAATTGCCAAAGGTATCAAAAATATACCCTGTAGACCATATACTTAGCTCTGTTTCAAGAAACAATGTACTCAAAACAGCCACCTGCCCTCCACCTGTAGCCAACGGACTGCATATAGAGGAATTCTTTCCAATTACTATTCAAACCCGGCATTCCTTTCTCCAAAGGAAAATTTTTGGGGGGCGGGAGGGGGACCCTCCAACCCCACAGCCTGCCCCCTGCATCCAAAGCAGTTACTGCCTGACTCTTATTTGTGGAAAGTTCAGCTGGGCAAGCAACTCCCTTTAAATTGCATGTAAGGAGGAGAACAACCTTAATTAACTGTGAGAAACAGAAGAAACCAGATCCTTCCTCTGGAGGGCCGCTCTTACTCGTTTCCCTACGTGATGAACCTGCAATTCCACTGGTGCAGCCCCTCATGATGATAAAACAGGAGAGTAATGGAGGGGTGGTTGAATGAATCCTATTTCAAGTACTGGATTAACAGGCCACAACAGTGTGCACAAGAAGGATGTGCTACAGAGGTGGGAACACACAAGAAGCACATACCAGGGCTTTGCAAACCAAACACACCATCTTCTTCCAGGGGGCTTCCTCTCTCTCATCTGGGCTGAAGGACAGAATTGGTGCAGCAGATGGGAATCCCCTGAGTATATTAGTAACTGAGATTCGGTGACTGGGCGGGAGTCCCTCGGGGGGGAGCGCCACCACCTGCCCTCCACATCGAATGGGTTAAATTTCTTGCCACAATAGCTCAAGGTATCAGCACCAAATTGGGAGAGAGGATTGGGATGGGTTCCATTTGCTTGTTGCTGTTTTTAAGGCTTTAAACTGAAGAGATTTCCAATTCCCCCTTTCCAGATGTGTCAAAAAAGATCAGCTGACTGGAACAGTGCTGCTCCTGTGCCTGGCCTAGGCCAGCCATGGCCTGCGACAGACGGCCAGAGTCCCCAAGCCCTGGCTAGCTCAACAGCCACCAGATCCATCTGTTTGTTGTGATTGTTTTTCCCCCCCTCGTCTTGCTTCCTCTCCTTTTTCATTCACTGTCCGAGAGGGTCTCGTACTGCGAGACGAGCAGTGGTTTGGGCTCTTCCTCCCACCCGTGGTGCTGGCTGTTGGGGTTGCCCTGTGGAATGGAGGCGGCCGGTGGCGGGGCAGTCACTATGCCAGTCGGAAGCCGCATTGTTAGTGGATTGTATGGAAATGGCGTTGAACCTGTATTGGGACAGAACGGAGAAAGGTTAGGAGTTGTCCAGCCACTGGTCCAGAAGATCTCAAATGCTTTGGCCTCGAGGAAACAGTCTTTGCTCGAGACCCACTGGCCCGCTTCTTTCCCAACCAACTGACCCGACACAATTTTTTTCCAGAATCACAGGCCCAAACACTCTTCATGCTCTCTCTCCCACCTTTAGGAAGCACTTCCTTGTTAGTACAGTGATAAGTATCCCTGCCTGCCATGCAGGAAACCAGGGTTCATAGATTTCATAGATCATAGAGTTGGAAGGAGCCTACAAGGCTATCGAGTCCAACCCCCTGCTCAGTGCAGGAAACTAGAGGAGGGGTCTCCCATCCAAGTAATAACCAGGCCTGACCCTGCTTAGCTTTCCGCACTCAGACAAGCTGAGCCAGCATAAGCCACAGGCCTGGTTCAAGTCCCAGATAGGGGGCTTGAATATATTTGGGAAAGGGCCATAGCTCAGTGGTAAGAGTTTGTGTGTGTGCGTGCAAAAAGTCCCAGATTCAGTGCTTGGCGTCTCAGAAAGGGCTAGGACAGACTTTTGTCTGAAACCCTGGAGAGCTGCTGCCAGTCAGTGTAGACAATACTGAGCTACATGGCCCAGTGGTCCGATTCGGCAAAAGGCAGCTTTCCATGTCCCACCAATCACAGCCTCTCATCCTGGATTCACTAGCCCTAGTAAGACTGCCTGGTGCATAAATGGCGTAGACAACAGGGAATACTTGAGATGGGTCATGCCTGCGTGCAGTGTTGCTAGAAACATGGGTCCTCTACGGAGCAACCATGAAGTTCAGGCTGGAGAACACGGCTATGGCTAATCCTTTCCTTCATATTATAGATGGTTGCGAAACATGAAGAGGCCCATGGGTGCTGGACGGTTTTTAGCCAGAGTTCCAGGGGCATCAGTATCTAAATTAGGGCAAGCAGGAAACTCTACTGTGATGAAGGGTTCAGCGAATGGAGTAAGCGGAGGTGCTATGGATAGTTCGAGGGGAGGGCGGAGCCTGTATTTGTACCCGTGCCACAGGTGGCTACCCGGCTGGCTGCGCTATGGCAGGAGGAGGAGGGCCCTGGAGCAGACAACACTTGTCGCTCTGGGTCATGAGATGGAAAGCCTGCATCAGAGAGCCAATCGCGAAGTGAGCATCAACGGATGGGGCAGAATGCGAGACCCCGATTTTGGCTGGCATCCTGAGCTGCAGCCAGCGCCACGACGACCCTGTCGTGCTGAGCTTCTGAAGCAGCTCCAGGTCTTCCGGTGCCGGGATGGGGCCTTACGGGCTATTGGTACAGATGACTTTGGCTGCCTGAAATTAACTCTCCCCCCCCTGCCCCCCCGCCCTTCGTGCTTGCGAATGCTTGCTGGCTGCACGCCTCCCTCAGTCTCTAGCCACTGGGCACGGCCGACGCAGCACAGACAGGCAGACTCTGTTACCTGCAGACGACGGCCTGTCCTCCCAGACGCGGTTGGTGAGCGGCGTCCTCCTGTTACAGTCTCCCTCTGAGTGAACGGATGAAACTGACGGTGGCCTCTCTGTGGAGGACAGGCCCGGTCCGGGAGACTTGGCCTTACGACTGTTTGCTCTGGCAGCGATCTTTGGCTTCCCTCCTCCTGGCAAAAGAAGCACCTTTTAAACAACCAGCTGACGGTCAGACGTTTTGAAATGGCACCAACTGGGATGGGCTCGGTGCCCTACAAGGGGCTTTATCGTGACAGGAACAGAAAAACAAGGCTTAGCAGATAGCAGGGTAGATTTAGAAAGCTGGGAAACATAGTATAAATCCCCCCTGTAGCCCCCCCCCCCCCCAATTAGCAATGAATTCAACCAATGGCCAAGTGGCTACTGCAGCCTCAGCTTCCTAACATGCAAAATGAAAAGCACCACCACACCTCACAGGGCTGGAATGAGGGTGAAATGAGGCAATAGCTCCTAAAACAGGCTACATAAAATCACAGGGAGTGTCCCTTCCTTTTGACATCTCATAAAGACCCAGGCATTTATGGAAATTTAGCACCCTTTGAGAAGCTACATATAGAGATCATTTGGCTTTCCTTACTGGCCTTTAGACAGTCAATAAAAAAACTATTCTGTTCTGCCAAGCTTTTACTAAATAATGCTGCTCTTTGATTTCAGAAGGTTTCTCCTGTTTTATTGAAATATAATGTGTTTAGTTTTAGTTTTGTTTGGAATCGTTGCATTTTATTGTTTGTCTGGTTTTATTGTAAAGCACCTCAAGCACTCAATAAGTAGAGGGGGTGACTGAGAAATAAACAGATTGTGGGCAGGATGCTGTGGACCAGAGAAATGACTCTGGTTTGGGCAAGTTAAATCTCTTAGGGTGCAATCCTACGCATGTTTAGACAGACAAAGTCCTACATCCCCCAGGATGCCCCAACCAGCCATGCTGGCTAGGGGATGCTGGGGTTGTAGGACATTTTTTTCTGTCTAAACATGCATAGGGTTGCGCCCTGAGCCTTGATTCCCATCTGTGAATTGGGCACAACACAGACCTGAGGGAAATGTGCTCTCCAAGGCCAAAGGTGTGCCTGAGGCACAGGTGCAATCAATATGCGCTGTACTGCTTTTAACGGGTCGCATGCTCAGATGCACATCCAAATATGCATCCCTGCTACAATGGGCACCCAAGCGCACTATTCTGCTGAAAGCAACACAGAGGGGATGGATGGACAGCACCTGCGCTCGGATGCACAGCTAATTTGTTCCTGCAGCTCCAGCAGACAGTCTGTTCACAGAAGACTGCTGTCACACACAAGGGTCTCCTTAACTGGACTGGGCAAGTTGGTGGTGGAGGATGGCAAAAATGGCCTCCTCCTTTTCTTTGAGGGTGGGATGTAATGAACAAAAGGAGCAAATGCACAAACCGTGGACATTTTCCCCAGGCCATTTGAAGATAATATTGACAATATCATCCAATACACCACTGATGTAAGTATGCAGCTGTACACAAACACATAGGTTTTTCTTAAGTCTTAAACAAACCAGTTTGCAGCCTCCCTTCTCACTGTCTATATTTATCCTCTATCCTGGTTCTCCCTAACTATTCCCTGAAGCGGTTGAGAGTTGTGCTTTTTCTCTCTCTTCACCACCCCAATGTCTATAACCACCTACCCTTTTCGCCAATGTACGTAGGAAATTATAAATAAAAACAAAACAAAACAAAACGAGGACGAAAGTAGGGACAGCACAATTGTCAGTGTTTTAGAAGAAGCAACATGGCAATTTCAGCCTATCAAATTGAAGTGCTTATCAAAAAAGGGAATTGGGATTAATCAGTGTAATTATAATAATAAAAAAAAACCAACACACAAGAAAACGCCCAAAGCTTAAAGTGAAAAGGGGCAGGAAGGACACAAAAACCATTGAAGAGACACAGAGAGGATTAATAAGGCAACAAACAGGGTGTCAAAGGTGGGGAAGAGCTGCAGACCTGGCAAGGAGGAGCGCATGTCGTCCGTCCGTCCGTCAGCAGCGGTTACAGGCATAGCAGCGGGCAAGCTTGCACTGGCATTCAGAGGGTTAAAAGCATTGGCACTGAGAGGAGAGCGCTCGTCCCACTGTTCGTCATATTTACCCATTAGGGCCTTCCTAATAATTGCCTCCAACCCCATGTTGGTACTGGAATTTTCTTGGACCGACTGGCTCCTACAACTGATTAACCCTGGGAGGTGTGGAAGGAGAAAGGAGGGAGGGAGAGGGAGAAATGGGTCGGGGAAGTGGGGAACCAAGTAAGAAATTGGGTGGGGGAGGAAGGAGGAAAGGCAACAAGGGAGAAGGGAAGAAACAAACAGTCAGCACATTCTTGCAAAGCAACGAACTTATTGGCTCCCCCAAAACCCTGCGGCACAGTCATCTCCTCGCCTGCTCCCAAGAGGTGGCAGGGATGCCGAAGAGAAACAAAAACTACTTACGGATTTTTGTTTCTGGAAGGACACGCACACACGCACGCACACACACCTGAATACACCATGCATCCACACACACGCACACAGTTTCTTCCCCATGGCTAAAGGACTGGGGTGGTGGTGCCAGCTTCAGCTTCACCCCAGGGGGCTTATCTTGGGACACAGCAGCACTGGGATGGTGGCCACATGACGCAATGACGTTGGACTGGTTCAGATGCGTGAAATTCCTCCAGGTGGAGCAATCCAGGGGTGGGGCAGGGAGGGAAATTATCTCCTGGTGCTCCCCCACTGGCAGGGTGCTTTCCAGTGGTAATCTGCGCGAGTGGGGAAAAACGAGGGTGATGCTGCGCTCATGCAAATCAGCACCAGGTAGCAGCACCTGCAACTGGCCATGCCGGGTCAGAAATGGATGGCTCTGTGTGGAGGAAGTTCAGCTGTCCAAATCCCATGTGACATCACTGCTCCGGACAGTCCAGGCTGCAAGCAGCGTAGCCGTAGACTATAATGTATGCTCACTCCCAAGTGAGGCTCGCATGGCAAAAAATGCTCTGGGAGTGAACTGCTACAGATCTGCGAAGGAATTATGTGCTTCCAGGGAGAATGTGCATGCCAAGAATATTCAGGTTGCATTCCTGTTGAGAACTATGGAACTTCCTGATGTCGGAAGGAGGCAAGAGGTCAAAGTGCTCTGCTGCAACCATCGAGTGTCAGTGAGAGACTGGGTGTCTACAGACAACCGTGTCGCACTGACATCCGTTTCTGACATATGGTCAAGTTTTCCTTACCACTTGAGCAGGATGATACAGTTGACCAAGAAAAAGCTCATTTTGGGGTAGGCTGATTTGTCTGTATGAGTGCCTGAATTCCATCTCAGTACAGAAGCTTTGATCCAAGTGAACAGGGTGGAAAGAAAGTTGAATGGAAGGAATTCATTTTTAAAGTTAGAAGTTTCTCTTATCTAGAGTTCTTTTTCATCAAAGGGAATGTCTCTGATTTGCCTTTGCCATTCACTTTTTAAATTGGTGATTCCATTTAAAAAGAGCTGTTGTTATCTTCATTGCTAGAAAAAAGGAGGCCACAAAGCAAGTTGTAGAAGGCAGTGGATTACCCCCAACTTCAATACCTTGTGGGAGAAATTGCAAATATATTATCTTGTAGGGGATTCTTGTTACCTTTCCCATCCTGAGTGTACATGGGCATCATTCCTTTTATCTTGCTACTTGAATTTCCCAAAGCCCCCCCACACCCAACCCCAAATCCCTCCAGCTTGATTTCACTTTCTTAGGGTGGAGACTGCGAGATGAAGAGACTCCTAATGGGAGACAAGCTGAGTGTTGTGTGTGTGTGTTTTTGGTATTGCAATTGTGAGTCATCAGAAGCCATGCAGTTATGGTGCAGCAATGCACAAAGACTGGAGGAGGCACTGTGGGTCAGCTGCTTGCCAGTCATTCCCAGGGAAAGAGCGACCGATAAAATAAAATAAAAAATAAAGTAATTGAGAGAGACTGAGCAATATGGAAGTGAAGGAGTGTTCTTTGTAAGTAAATAAATAAAAATTTAAAAATCCAACCTATGACTTATGCTCTCTGGGTTGACATCCTGATTTTCCACACAGCTCTCTTAGAGGAAGTTCTTTGACAACCACTCCCCTACGAATTTTTAAAAAGAACCCCCCCCCACATTTTTCTGTTGTGTTGTATCCACAGGGTCTAACAGCAGTCAGTAGCGAGGTGGCAGCCTGCAACTATAGGCCCAACCCCAATGCCACCTTGCTGAACAAGTTTATCAGCCCCGCCATCCATATTGTTGCATATGTAATGCCTAAATTATTTGAGGGTAAGAACATAAGAACACAAGAAGAGCCCTGCTGGATCAGACCAAGGGTCCATCTAGTCCAGCCTTCTGTTCACACAGTGGCCAACCAGCTGCCCATGGGATCCCACAAGCAACGGCACGCTCCCGCCCATGTTCCCCGGCAACCGGTGTACATAGGGTGTTTGACACGGCTTGCAAAATTCTGTGTGGAATGCAGGGGGGAGTCAGACGCAGGACGGAGAGGAAGCACAACAGTTACCTGTTCCAGTAATGGCCGGCATGTAGAAAATCTCCGTTCCAGGTTGTCCGACATCTGCAGGGAAGGAGGGAAAGAGAGACAACTTAAGCATGAACAGTATCCCAAGAAGGCTAACTGAAGATTCGTAACATTAATTGCATCCTTGCAAAATCGTTCCATCGGGAGAAGATCCTGCTGGCCCAATGCTTTATTTTAGAGCAAAGATGTCGGAATAGGGTTTACTGTCCTTGAAGCAACAGAACATCTCACCAAATGCAAGGCACTGTCCATTTCTCACCCACCTATAAAGCAATGCAAGCAAGCAAGAGGCTGCAGGACTCAGATGCAAGTCCTTAAAGAAGCCACCATGATGTGGTTGGGATAACAGTGATTTCAAGAGGAACATCTCTCAATGATCCCGCCATTGTTTTGGGAGGGTCTCGGATTGGATTATTTATTTATTTTATGTGTGTTATGAGCAACTGCACAGTGCTAGGCTGCATGGAAATACAAGCCAACCTATTCTAATACAAACCCATCAATAGCCATTGGGATTCCAGAGGTTGGCCTAGTTTGGTGGAGGGCTGAAAGCAGCCCCTCGGCTGAGGCAGATTCAGCTTGGGCCAAAGGCATTGATTGATCTATGGCATTCTTAGCAATTGCAACTAGGGCTGTCGCCCAATTACATTGCCATAAACCTGCAGATGAGAAAAAGTAGCAATTCGACAGAATGCTTCCCTTTATGCTTTGATGATAGATACTTGCATCCCAGCAGGCATTATCTTAGAAGAAGCATTCCCTGTTCACTCACAGGAAGGAATGCCTCTTCTAAGAATGGCAATTGAATTAAAATATGCTGACTGATCTGTCGACTGAAATGTTTTAATTGATTAAATCTAACTGGTTAATTGACTCAGCACTGCAGCCCTCATTGTAACCAGTGTTGGGATTGCTCCTGCCCCTCGACCAGTTGCGGGAATAAGGCCTCAGAAGTCCTTACTGTATTCTGCCTCGCTCCGATTGTTTGTGCCAAACTTCTTGTTGATCTCTTGCTTCTTGTTTTTCACCATGGCCGAATTGCTCTCTGTCAGTTTGCTGAAGAAGGCCGGCGGCTGTACGTTGTTTCCTGGAGATTTGGAGCCCATCCTGCACGATTGAAAGCCTGTCAAAGAGCTGCTGCTGTGGGCATACCAATACCATCATCACTTCTGTCTAGACAGCCCTGATCACAAAATGTCCCCAAGGATTTCTCTCTAAAAGAGCAAGTGGCCAGACCCCAAACCTATGAGGAGTTCTATGCTAAAAGTCTTGACATACATGCTATAAGGTTCAAAAGAACCTTCTTCTCTCTCCCTTGTGCTATTCAGGACAGAAAGACAAACATCACTGCGCTACTAGGGGGGAAATTCACAGAAACACAGCATGACATTACCGAACCCCCTAGACCACCCAGTTCTCCTGCACCTGTGTTACCTCTGATCCAGCTGTTCTCCTTCTCGATAGAGGATGGGATACGTGGCATTTCGCACATGATCGGGTTCTCCCATTCCATCTGGCGGAGAGATGGGTTCAATGCAGTTGTCAGAAGCAGGTGCTTTGATTTGCTCAGGAGACCTGAGGAAGTAGCTGGCAAGACCACGTGAGCCACATTGATCTCTTTTTCGGTTGACACAGCAAAGCAGGTGGAAGCAAAAGGGAGGGCACAACAGCACTTTGCTGAGCAGGTTGAGAAGTGGCAGCATTTGACTGGAAGAAATCGAGCGCTTAAGAGTAGGGTGGGTAGGGCGAGGCCAGAAAAAGAATGGCGTATCATAAAACCTACAGATCGTAAATAGCTTGGGGACAGCAATGAATGCTTTCTCCTCCATCTCCTCACACTGACCTTGGGCACTTCTATAAGACATAAGAATGTCTTTGTGGGGTGATTTGAGCTCTCACTCAAAACCCGCAAACCACATTGTGGCGGGTAGAAGAACGAGCGAGAACTGTTCTAATTATTGCTAGTCCACGGCAGACAGGGCCACTACTGCGTCTGAATATCAAGGGCAGCCCTAAGGCAGCCTTCCTGAAGAAGGTACCCTCCAGATGTAGCCCAACACATCTGGAGGGCACCAGGCTGGGGAAGGCTGCTTGGCGGCCCTGCTCCAGGTGGGCCTCTTTAACGAGGTGCTTCTTACCTGCCGGCCACTGCTGCTCATGGCAGCAACACGTGGGCGCACCCTGAGGGCATTCTCCAATCTAGAACACCTGTTATTGGGCCCCGTAAGAGGAGAGCACGCGAAGTCCCCACAGTTCTG
This sequence comes from Shinisaurus crocodilurus, assembly GCA_021292165.1. NCBI lineage: Eukaryota > Metazoa > Chordata > Lepidosauria > Squamata > Shinisauridae > Shinisaurus > Shinisaurus crocodilurus. The sequence goes on from CM037890.1 coordinate 26,159,252, forward strand.
GAACTCTGCTGTCGTGGAGACTCACCAACGCCCAAATTTGAGCAGCTTCCAGAAGCGTTACAAAGCCTCCTCCCTCTGTCTGAGCGAGCTTCTGATTGCCAAAGTTCCAATGCTTATGCAGCAATTTATATTTTGTTAGGAGTGAGATTTGTGTGATGAGTGTCACGCATTCTTGGTGAGAGTACGAGAGGGGCTCAGCTCTCTAAGCAGCCCATTTACATGCTAAGTGTTATCCCTTTCTCTCCTGTTGGCAGGTCAAAGGTTTTATCCAGGCAAGGCTTTTATCCTGCAGTCGCCCAGCCTCATTCACAGAATTTTACATACAGTAATAAGAACATAAGAAGAGCCGGGCTGGGTCAGACCAGCATTCTGTTCACACAGTGGCCAACCGGCTGCCCTTGGGGCAGGGCAGGACATGAGGGCAACAGTCCAGACGTTGTCGCCTTTATCTTGTCACCCTCCCATGCTTTCCCACTGGTTCTTCCGTCATTTTTTCTTTCCACAAAAAAAACCATTAAGGAGAAAAAGGCGGAATAGCTGCTCAGTGCCTTTTGATAGTTGGTGCTAAGAGCACCCTTTATCGCTGTCTATTCCGTGAACACTAACTGATTTTAAATCCCATTTACTTCAACAGGAAAGCGAAGCCTGTGCCTACCTCTCTCCACACGAAACCAGTGAGACTTAAAAGTGCATAATTCTGTCTGGATCACACCCCTTCCATCTGTCAATCTCCTGAGATATATTGGGATAAGGCGAGACAGAAACCCATGCAACAGGAAATCAGCGGCAAAAGACGAGGGCAGAGCAGCCTTACCTTTTGCTTCCATCACTTTCTGGGGAGATCCTCGAAGAGGGGAAGTGCTCCATTTGCTGCTGCTGCTGGATATAAGCATCACTGGGAGTTCGTCGGAGATCCAGCACGGGACAGGGAGTCCCTGGGTAGGAGTAAACTGGGTTTTGGATATGGGAGTTGAGCTGCTGGGGATGGTGGCGTGTGTAATCTTGTGTGATAACTTCCTGTAAAAAAAGGACACAGCTCTGTTTTGGGCTTTGGCTCATGCCTTACGCAGTCCATGCAATCTGGTGGGAGGCGGGTCTCGGGACATGGAGGGAGCTCGGGTGCTGTCACTCCAAGGTCCTGTGCGAGCATTAGTGAAGTGGCCCGTGGGCTGCAGGCTGGTCCACGTAGCTGCCTGGAGGGGTGCTGTGTATTTCTCCCACATCTTTCCCACTCCCGCAGAACAAGGAAAAGCCATCCACAATTATCAGGCTTCCATGGGGTTGTGCTGGAGCCATGACAGATTAATCACTCATTTATTTATTTTTAAAATAGATCTCTTATTTGGAAAAGAGACCTAAGAGTGTGTTGCAGGGCACTCCCAACACTCTCCTGAAGCTGCATGTTGCAGGCGTGGAACAGTAGCAGAGGGCGTGCTGCTTTAGAATCATAGAATCATAGAAAAGTAGAGTTGGAAGGGGCCTACAAGGCCATCGAGTCCAACCCCCTGCTCAATGCAGGAATCTAGGTCAAAGCATCTCTGACAGATGTCTGTCCAGCTGCACCTTGAATGCCTCCAGAGTGGGAGAGCCCACGACCTCCCTAGGTAGTTGATTCCATTGTCTTATTGCTCTGACAGTTAGGAAATTTTTCCTGATGTTTAGGTGGAATCTAGGTTCCTGTAACTTGAGCCCATTATTCCGTGTCCTGCAAACTGGGATGAACGAGAAGAGATCTTTGCCCTCCTCTGTGTGACATCCCTTCAAATACTGGAAGAGTGATCTGCTCATTGAGGAAGCCCTGGTCAAGTCCCAAAGAGCTCCAGGGCTCCCCAGAACATGTGGTCTGAAAATCACATGGGGATATTCAGTTTTGAATATTTGGCAATAAATTCCCAATTCTGGGAAGAGAAACAAAATATTCCCAGTTTTGAGCAGGTAACTTTTATTACCAGGTTTTAGGTTGACAGCCTGGAAAGGGCAGAAAAAGACTCTCCTCCCAGCAGCAATTAATTGCATTTGAGGTTTTGTGAACAGCTGTTTGCGGCCTGGGCCAACATAATGTTCTACACCTGCAGGATGGTTACATTCTAAAAGATGCATCTGTGTGAAAATGTTTTGCATGAACAGAGTTAACCATGCCACTTACTCAAAGTCATCTACTCTGAGCTTCAGAGAAGATACTATCCATTTCACAGATTTGTCCTTGAGAAGGCTGCATGGATAATTCCTTCCAATGGAAAATGGTCATGTTTACAGCAGCCGTGCCCAAACCTAGCCTGGAGTGCAAGACTTTATGTGATTGGCTCTTTCTAAATAGCCATGGAATTAACCATCCCGAAACTACTGCCCTGTACAACATCAGTTTGGAATAAAAGTGCTAATTACGTTGATATGCTGAGCTAGGGTGACAACGCGCTGGTGGCCTTTGGCATTCTGTGATCCCTGGAAAGGCTGGACCGGTGACTGCCGACCTTCGGGGAGCTGGTGGAGCTGCTGCAGGTGTGAGATTTCCGTTCCGGAAGGCTTCAGGGGACCTGTGGGAAAAAGAGAACCAGGGGCACAACAGCCCAAGAGGAGTTAAAACATATGAAATGCATCCTAGTTTGATACTTGCTTCTCTGTCCTGTCTGTCTCGTATAAATGATCTTCTCAATTCTTTTCTAAGTGAAGAAAAAAGAATCCCTTGCTTATAATCGAAGTACAGGCAAAAACCAAGTATCGGCCTCTTTGACATGGCCGTGATGCTGCGTCAAGCATTTTACAAGGACGGCTGTCCTTGATTTGAGGACTACAGACAAGAAAACAAATGTCAGCTGCTGCCTTGGGGGCTCTTGTGCAGAGAGGTGTCTAATAAACATTAAAAAAATGAAATCATGAATAACCTCTCATGCAGTAGCTTGTGCTTATATTGCGTTCTGAGTGAGCTGCTTTGATTATTATTGTAATACAAACATGGGATATAAATATTAAGTACACTAAATAAATTACAAGTTCACCCCATCTTGGCAAAGTTCTAATGCAGGTAGGGATTGCTATGTATTCACACATTACAGTCTTTAGGAGTACAGCTTAGGTTTTTTTAAAGTGTACATCTAGAAATACAGTGTGTGAATGAGGCGAAAGTGTTTGGCAACACGCGTATCATGGCAGGTACAGCACATAAGGGCAGCCTGTAGCTCACTGGAGCCTTGAGTTGCCCCCCTCCACTTTCCCCCGCAGCCCAGCTGATCAGAGATAGCGGTCTCCTCGCTGCGATTGAGGAAGGCTTTAACCTCACCCCTACCCCCAGCAATTCCAAGGCAGAGACTGCAGTTTCTTTGCTGCTAATAGTGATCTGGCTCAGGATAGCTGGGGTGGGTGGGAGAGAGGTTTTAAACCCCCCCCCCCGCATTAGCAATCTGGCTCAGGCTCTTCGAGAAGGGGAGAATATAAGGTTTAACCTCACCACTTCCCAGCGACCCCAATGCAGAGATTGCTGGGGGTGGGGGAGAGGCATTTAACATGCGTGACCCCGACCCACCACTGGGGGCCAAAAAGATTGCCCACCCCTGTGTTGCAGTATCAGAGCCGGCCAGGATTGGGCCAGGCAGGAGTTCCTCCTCTCCAGGCTGCCATGGCCCCCTCACCTGGTTGCTTTGACCGCAGGTCATGCTCTCCTCCTCCTCCACGCGATTTTTCAATATCCTGGCACAGCTTTGTCAGTTTCTCATGGATCTCAGGGCTTATTGCTTCAATGTCATTGGGGCTGTAGCTCCCATGGAAACCTGAAAGGCATAAAAGAGAGTGAGGGTCTTAAATGGTGACGACACTTCTAAGCACTGCTGCAGCTGTTGCGAAAACTTCATGCTGCATTCAACAGAATGGATGGGGGAAAACTCTTAACAGACTTGTTTTCCATCCATAAAAAGCTACTGTGGGATTCCCTCCCTGTTTGGTACCTGGTGATCCGACACAATTTGTGTGCATGCTGCTCTAACCTATGCAGTGGGGGAACACTTGACACTTACTGACAGGAAAGGAGGGAGAGGAAAGAGACATACAGACAAATGCATCTGCTTTTCAGTGAAGGTAAAATGTGGCTGACATACTCCCTTAGTAAATAGAAAGCCATAGGCTGGCATACCAGGAAGCAACACTGAGTAGAAGCTCAAGGTAAAATTTGGCTGCTCTTAAGTGAAATGCAATATCTAAGAACAGCAACCCAGAAGCAAATGAATTTTCCGTCACAGCTGGAGGCATCTGCTTCCTTAGATCTCAAACTGCTTTACTCCTAAGTCTTACTAAACTCTATGATCTATGAATCTATGGTGACTTTGCATCTTATCAGCTTTGGCCGGCATGCCAGTTGCATCCCTACTTGGGAGAAATTGGACCTGGCCACTCTTGTTCATGCCCTATTTATGTCCAGGCTGGATTAATGCAATAGGCTCTACACTGGGACTGCCTTTGAAAAATGTCTGGAAGCTTCCACTGCAAGAGCCAGAAGTGTTGTCTGGTGTGACATGTTATGGTCATATCACCCCATTGCTATTTCAGTGGCAAAGCTGGCCAACTTGCTTCAGGCGGCTGTTTCGGGCTCAGCTCAAAGGAACCTCCACAGTGCTATTAAACGGTGTAGTTTTCTGACAGGCTGTTTAGCTCTCAAAAGACATCCATGGGCAGAGGTACACAGAACTATGTTGTATTTTGTTCATGAACACAGTCCAGAGCTAGGTCATTCTGGAATTGTAGCTTTCTTTTTAAAAAAATATGATTCTAGACCGGCCTTCTTCAACCCGGTGCCCTCATGGGGGATTCTGGGACTTCCAAAAGGCTTTTGACAAAGTCCCTCACCAAAGACTCCTGAGCAAACTTAGCAGTCATGGAATAAGAGGGGAGGCCCTCTTACGGATCACTAACTGGTTAAAGAACAAAGCAGAGAGTAGGAATAAATGGTAAATTCTCCCAATGGAAGGATGTAAAAAAGTGGGGTTCCACAGGGATCTGTACTGGGACCAGTGCTTTTCAGCTTATTCACAAATGATCTGGAATTAGGCATGAGCAGTGAAGTGGCCAAGTTTGCTGATGGCACCAAATTATTTAGGGTGGTGAAAACAAAAAGGGACTGTGAGGAGCTCCAAAACGAACTCTCCAAACTGGGAGAACAGGCATCGAAATGGCAAATGCAGTTCAATGTAAGCAAGTGTAAAGTGGTGCCCACTGGGACAAAAAATCCCAACTTCAAGTATAAGCCGATGGGATCTGAGCTAGCAGGTGACTGATCAAGAAAAAGATCTTGGGGTTGTGGTGGACAGCTCAATGAAAATGTCGACCCAGTGTGGTTGCTGTGAAAAAGGCAAACTGCATGTTAGGCATACCGTAATTAGGAAAGGAACTGAAAATGAAATTGCTGAGATCATACTGCCCTTGTGCAAATCTATGGTGCGACCAGACTTCGAATACTGCGTGCAGTTCTGGTCACCGCACTAAAAAGGATATTGTGGCAGTTGGAAAAAGTGCAAAGAAAGGTCAAGGGGCTAGAGCAACTCCCCTTGTGGTACGGTTACAGCAGCTGGGATTGTTTAGCTTAGAAAAAAGGCGAGTAAGGGGAGATATGATAGAGGTGTACAAAATGATGCACGGTGTGGAGAAAGCGGACAGGGAGACCTTTTTCTCCCTCTCTCATAATACTAGAACCCAAAGGGGTCATCCCATGAAGCTGAATGGTGGGAGATTCCGGACAGATAAAAGGAAGGACTTCTTCACAAAGCGCAGAGTTAAACTATGGAATTCACTTCCACAGGATGTAGTGATGGCCACCAATTTGGAGGGCTTTCAAAGGGGATTGGACACATTCATGGAGGAGAAGGCTATCGATAGCTACTAGTCCAGGATCAGAGGCAGGATGCCTAGGTACACCAGTCACTGGGGAGCATGGGCAGGAGGGTGATGCTGAACTTGTGTCCTGCCTTTGGGTTTCCCATGAGCAGCTGGTTGGCCACTGTGGGAACAGAATGCTGGACTAGACGGATCCAATGTGGCTCTTCTTACGTTGTAGTCCAACATATCTTAGAGGGTACCAGGTTGGGGAAGCCTGCTTTAGCTCTAGGAAGCCCGAAGCCACAGAAGCACTGTTTGCCACAGAGCCAGAGCAGTATCACGCTCACCGCCCCTGGCATCTAGCACCTGTTCCTGGCTTACTCAGGCAATAGCCTATGTTCTTCATCCCTGTTCTTTCACTCTTGACCAATGCCAAATACATAACCCACATGCCGTCATCAACAGGCTTCATACAAACACAGCAGATCATGCAATTTATTCTCAAAACACAGATCTGGATTTTGATAAGGCCCACCATCCAAAAGAATTACGCTGTCATTATCCATTGCATTCTCATTCACATGTTCCCTCAACTGCTGTCACTTTCCACATCCGTCCTTGCCCCTCATCCCACTCAGACCACCTGTCAGCTTTCCATCACAATCACAGCAACATACCAGGAACTGAATAATATGCATGACAGCAACGACCAGCAAAAAGAAATAAAAGCAAAAATCTGAAAAGGCATGGAGATGGTGGGTGGGGGAGGGGGATAGAGAGCTTTTATACAAGACAACACTTAGAACCTGCACATGATATAGAACAGGCCGTCACCACAAATGCAAAAATTAAATTTCAAAAAAATGACGGGTTAGGGGAGGGAGGTCTTTTTAAAATGTATTTGTGTGCATTTTTAAGGCCACAAACTTGGAGTACCGCCCCGCTCCCCCCTCCAATTTCTTACCATCGCTATTGGCGTTGTTATTTAGCGAGCTTCTCTCTCGCTTCCCCTTATCGCAAGAAATTTGACGCATGATAATCACATCTATGAAGCTGGCCGCTGTCATGGTGGTCTTACCGAGTGCTCGGAGCTCCTGTTCCTGTACTGAAAAGGGTTTACTCTTTTCTCTACTGGGCTGCTGCTCATTGGCCGAAACTGCGTGCAGTGACTGGTCCAGGGGCGCGTGATGCTGAGGCTGGTTTTTCCCCTGTCCTCTGCTATACGGGTGGGTTGAACCTGGCCCAGAGGAGGGCAAAGTCCTGGGCTCCGTGGCTTTAATGGGCGAAGGTGACTGTTCTAGGCCTGCCCCAGTGGACAGCTTTGAGGTGAATAGGTGGTTGTCAGTCTGAGGCCGTTCTGTTTTGGCATCTTGAACCCTGGAGGCCTCCTTCTGTATGTGGGCAGTTTCCATCATGGATGTGTAGCTATCCATGCCACTTACGGAGCTGCGCAACGCTGGTGCCGAGGAGAAGCCTGAAGAGCGAACTGGCGATGTGGTGGTGGTGGTGGAGGAAGAGGATCTGAAGAGCAGAAGACAAAATCAGAGGCCTGCTGGAGGGAAAGGACAACGCCTCATCTTCCACCATGCTACCTGCACTGTCTAAATCTATATGTGGCTATTGGATTATTGTTACTGTTTCTTTCCATAGCAAACAAGCCAACCATCTTCAACAGCTACATTCCTTTCTATGAACGTGGCCGGGTGCACTATGAACCTACTGAGATATGATCCTACTGTACCTTACAACCAACGACTGAAGCCCTCCTCCAAGGGAGGTCCAGAGAATGGTGGCAAGAGACAGGTCCTTCTCGGTGGTGGCCCACCAATTATGGAATACTCTCCCCAGCAAGGCCTGCCTGGTGCCGACACTGCCGTCTTTTCAGCACTAGGTTAAGACTTTTCTCTATTCCCAGGCATCTGAAGGCATATAATGGGCTATTTAATGCATTAGTTGAATTATTTATGGTTGTCACTGATGTTTTAGTTCTTTTATGGAGTGGTTATATTTTAATGGATCATTCTTGCAGCTGTCTTAAATTTTGTTTGTTTTAAATCTATTTTAAGTTGCCTTGAGTTTCAGAAAGGCGACTAAGAAATCTGAACAACAGCAGCAGCAGCAGCAGCAACAATCAATAGCCATGATGTGTTCCAAGTCTGAGATGGTGGCACCTACTTGATCTACAGAGAGCTCCAGCCTTTAATTTGAGCCTGCGTGCTTCACATAAGAACCAAAGGGTCATCTAGTTCAGCATCCTGTTTGGAATAGCGGCCAGCGCAATGCACAGTCGGGGCATGAAGGAGATCACTTTCTCTGTTGCTTGGTCCCTGGCAACTGGTAGCTAAATTGAACCTCTGCATGTCATGAGGTTCAGTTTAGCTACTATGGGCGGATAGCTGTCTTGTCTGTCCTGAAGCTCCTGATAGGCTTCGCTGACAGACCCTTGGCTTCAGTATTAGGAGAGAGAGAGAGAGAGAGAGAGAGAGAAATTTCTCCCTCTCTCTCCACCACAACTCATTTTTCAACCTTGGTGCTTGGATTATGGAACTGCTGGCCCTAGAGAGGCCCGCTTGCCCTCCCCACCAGTCTCCTGGCCTTTAGGCAAACGGTGAAGGTGCTTTTATTTCACCAGACCTTCGAGTTTTACCCCTGCTACTCTGAGGTTTTATCTGGTTCTGTTTTTGCAGTTTTTATACTCTCATCTATAGTATTTATTATTGTTTTTATGTAAGATCTGTATTTTAATTCTTGCTGTAAACTGCTCTGGGGGCCTTTTAGGCTGGAAGGCAGCATATAAGTGCTTCAAATAAATACATTTTATATGCCTCTATCACACCACCTTAGCCACAACGTGATCTCTGCCCGTGCAACCACTCTCTGCAAGGCCCTAAACAGCCAGGTGCACGTTGGGGTGTGAGTCCTTGACTTACGTTTAGTGCCCTGGCAAAATGCGCAGGGTAATTGTGCTCCCTCCACCCCACCCCAGGCTCCCAGAAGTCTGTTAATACATCAAGTCTTATGACGTACCGCAAAACGGAGGGGGCAAGGCACTCAGAGGAGATCATCTTCATATTTGTATTGTGCAACACGCTGGGGCGCTGCTGGACATTCTCCTGGGTGCGGGGCGAGACGGGGGAGTGCTTGTGGTTGTGAGAGTGCGCTGACGAACGGCCACTACTTTGTTCCGTGCCTGCCGTAAAACACGGAAGAGGCATAATGAAAAAGATGAGATGGAAAATGCAGAGGGGAGAACAACAGGGAAGGGAGAATCCACCTATGGAACTCCTCTGCTAGGCACCTCTGCTTCCCACCTAGGACCCTAAAAGTAAACTCAGCCAACCTGGCCTCCAGATAGGGGCGTGCTCCACAGTGGTCGCGGTGGCCAGGACTGATTTCTTGCGCTCCTTTTCGCGGTCCCGTTCCTGCTCCCGTTCAGAAACCGAAGGTCCCGTCTGCTTGGTCATGTGTGTAGAGGCTCCTGTGAAGAGATGGCTAATTGTTTTTACACATGAGCCTAGAAACATGTCTGAATATTTTATTATTATATTTTATAGCCTGCCTCTTTCCCTGCAAGGAACCCAAGGCAGCTTCCATGGTCCTCCTCCTCCTCTCCATTTTATTCTCACAACAACCCTGTTAGGTGAGGCTGAGAGTCAGTGACTGGCCCGAAGTCGCCCAGTGAGCTTCATGGCCGAGCGGGGACTAGAACCCAGATCTCCCGGGTCCCAGTCCAGCACTCTCACCACTAAGCCACACTAGCTCTCCAATATGCCCAGGAAGCAGGGTTGGTTTGTTTTTTAACACCAGCGCAGGTGGTCCGGTGGCAGTACTGCCGCTCAGTGACTCAGAGGCGGTCAGGTGACACCAGCGGCCAATGGGATTTCACCAAGCCCTGTAAAGCCTCTGGACTGACTCCTCGGTCAGAGCAACCTGTCTCTTGAGAATGGCAAAGTGAAGGTGGCCAGTTACCCGCTGCTCTGCTGACCAGCACGCCACTTTGCCAGCATGCCGACCTGCCCCCCTGCTCCGCTCCCTCCAGTCCATCTAATCTGGTGACAGCCTTCAGCCCGCCTGATTAAGGATGGTGCTTCCAGACCACCATCCCTGACAGGATCTGTCACGATTTCAGAACAGGTACGTTTCTTTAGCAAATCCATCTACTGTGGCTTCTTATTCCCCTGCCCTCCTGCTCCCTGGAGCTCCTCGCATGCCTGGGCTGGACACTTCCTCGCCATGGATTTTTTAAAATGCGCCTAAGCCGTTTAGGTTCTGCACAGGCGAATCAGCCTACCTGGGGAGAGAGGGGAGCTGCTGTGTCGGCTACTGAAAGGCGGGGGGGCACTGTGGATGTATGTGATCCGGTCCATGGAGGCGGCGGAGCTGCCAGGGTTGGGAGGCACAAGCACGGGCAAGTGTGGCACTTGAGACAGGTCGATTATTCCTGCTGGGAGAACCAGAGAAAAGTCAGGCGCTTAGGAGAAGTATACCGGAAGAAGCAACGAACTAACAGGGCAGGGCAGCACCCCTTCCTGGTGGACCAAGGCACTGCAACGTGTATTGTACTCTGGATGCTGGACATTTCTCTCCCCCCCCCCCCCCCCATGTTCCTGTATGCTCCATGCCTGCTGCAATTTTCAGGTAGCCCCTTCTCATTGAGGCAGCAAGCTCCACCCATGCCATATGATATTCCATCTCCGGAAAGGTGAGGCCTGCTGTCAAAATAGCCTGCAGCTTGCTCGGAATTAATGGCAGGTAAAGAGGGAGGCACACCAAACACGGAGGGGATCGTACAGCGAGAACCTATTACTCGCCAGCTGCACTACACATAATTTGGCAGTTCACTTGTGGATGGGAGAAAAGGAAGGGCCAAGGCAAGTGGGCTGTATGTTGCTGAAGACTTCTAGATAATGCAAAAGCTTGCTTCCCAACGCCACCAGAATTACCGGTGCAATGAAAAGACATCCCGTTCTGAGTCCTAGCTGTCTGCATCCACCTATCCATGCAACATTAAGATGTGGCAGTTGATCGAGGCCTTCAAGGGCTATTAACCTAGCAGCCTTCACTAAGACAGTGAACTAAGGCCCAAAACGCCTGAAACGTACTCCATTTTGGACAAGAAGGATGCCTTCATAGTCCTAACATCATAGAGATTCCCATGGCACCTTGAAGACCAACAAATGTATTGTGGCACCTTGAAGACCAACAAATGTATTGTGGCAGAAGCTTTTAGGGACTACAGCCCAATTTGTCCTGCATCTGACTGAGTCTGGCCCATGAAAACTTAACAGTATAATACACATGTCAAGACTTTGAAGGTGCCGCAGGAGACTCTTGCTTGGTTTGGGCTACAACAGGCTAACCTGGAATGCCCCCCTGGAATTTGCCAAGCAACCCCAAATGTCACCCCCCTCTACCCCCGGGACCTCCCTCTGCCCCTCTAGAAAGAGCATGTTTTCTGGACCTGCTGCATAGTTGAGGGCCAGAGAGGGCTCTCGTGGAGACAGGCCACGGAGCAGGTCTGCCCTCTGGGCCATCGCGGTGGCGGCTGCAGCATTGTGATGCATCTGTTGGGAGGTGATGTAGTCGTTGATGATGGTCTGCCTGTTCTCCATGGCGGCAGTGTCCGGGTAGCCACGGATGAGGTATGGTGGGTAGAGATGGGGGTACGTCGGGCTAGGAGCAAGGTGCCTCGGCAGGTAATAAGCGGCTGCTGGACAGAGCAGAGACAAGGAAATAAGGTTGCTTTTTCACATGCCTGTGGAATTTTCTTCAGTGGAGTTTGGCTCACGGGTAAAGCTGTGGATCAGGGCACCTGGAACCAGCTATCCTCTGCTAGATCTCTTCTACTCTCCATAAGCGTCCCCTGCCCAAACACTCCTCTCCACTTTGGCGATCCCCAGTTCTTGATGCAACTTTTCCACACATGTGAGCTCGGAGGATACTTTTACAAAGCTATTGCGTTGTATCAGAATGGGCTCTAGCATCTCTTAGTGTTTTCTGTCTCCTTTCACTGCCTATGAAATTGTTACAAGCAAACCATTAAAACACCGACCCAACCCAATCTGTGTAGTGAGATTAAACGATGCAAAGGTTGTCTAATGAACCCAATGTATCCCAGTCACAGCGCTTGTTTTATTTATTTCTGCTGTTTTCCAAACCCGAGGCATTTTTACCTGCTTCCAGGGGGATTCCCCTGGGGATAGCAGCAGGATCAAAGGCCAATGGAATGTGTCCCCTGTACAGGTCCACCCCACTCACTCCCCGGAGCAGGTGCTCGTATGGAGAGATGGGATGATGGTGGTCCGCAAGGGTAGCATGAGGAGACTTGGAACTGGCAATTTCTCTTGGTGTTGGGGTGATCTTTCTGTCCTGAGACACTGGCTTTCCTGAAGTGATGCCTCCTGTCAAAGCAGAAACAATTTGTAAGAAGAGCTGATGTGGAAACATCATTGCGATCACGGTCTGTCCTAAGATAAGCGTTTTCCTCTGTTATTGACAGGCATGTTATCACAGTGCTTTGAAACCTGTGGCAAATACTATCCTTTAGAAATATAGTCAAAATTTCCAAAGAAGTTTTTATTTTCTTTGAAAACTCCCCACCCCACCCCAACAAAATGTACACTCAATGATAAATTATATCCTTGGAATTTAAAACATGTTTAAAGACGAAAAGAAATGGGAGATCTCCAGGTGCCTTGGCTATAAACTTCCCTGTAATCTTGCTTGCAGAGTGTTAGCCACATGTGTACATTATGGAAACACCAGCTAAGAGAATCTTCTGTTCTTCAAAATGAAAAAGATGCTTTGCTCAACAAACATGTTGATTTTCTCGAGAGGGGGGAAAAGCCACACACTAATGGACACAATGGCCAGAGTAGTAGGGAGAAAGCTTGCAAATCTGTTTCAGATGGACTGGTCATGTTCAGAAGAACAACTAACCAGACAAAGTAATGTTTCTGCCTCTGCAGATGATCCAACAAGCAGAGAGTATCCTTGCTCTGGGTTTAGAGGAGGATCTTCTAATCTGACTGCTGGAAAAGGGGGTAGGGGGAGCTGACACTACACCCTCTGGACAATCCCAGGGTTGGCACTGAGAAGCACCCGTGAAGAGGCCGACAGCGCCTTCCTTTTAAAAGCTATCGGGGTGGTGCCCAGAGAGTAATAAGTTGGGATCTGGGGCCTCGCAGCGTGCCTCAAAAGCATAACTGGAAAAAGCTCTCAGACCCAACAACAAGCCACATCTACAGCCTTGGGAAGAGCTTCACTGACCTTCGTGCTGCCTGGGGGTTGGCTCCCTCGTGGACACCGGGGACCCTCGGTGTAAGTGGCTGCCGAAAGCAGCCTGGTGGGCGGCCTGGTGGTCCTCATAGGTGAGTGGGCTGTGGCGAGGCTTCCCCGGCTCAGGCACAATGACAGGGGCTCCCCTGGTGATGGAGCCGCCAGAGTTTGCCACCGGGCTGGGCCTGCTTTTCAAACTCTCCTCGTAAGCTCTTTCCAGAGTCCTTGGGTCTTGCATGACCTCCAGAGGATGCATGGGATGAAAAGTCCTCCCCGGGCTTCCAATAATGGATCGGACATCATGCTTTTTGGCACTTGCTGAAGCGTTGCTGTCATATTTCAGCGGGGTACCCTGGAGGGACAAAGTGGGAAACAGAGAGGAAGGTCAACAAGCTGGCAGAAAAAGGACAGCATCACAGGAGGTCACAACTGGCCTTCTGAGGATGCCACTGGCACACTAGGCTCAGCTAGGATAGCGGGGGGTGTGTGTGTGTCATGTATTTGTTACTAAAGTTAATGCCCATTTCCAGTTTCCTGAGCCAGTATGAAAGGCCTGATCACAGGGAGATACAATAGCAGTTTTCTTCGGACACTCTGCCCCAGTAGCTTTCAAACTTTTCACCTTATGGGGACTCTTTCCCCCACTGACTTCACCGCCAAGGAGCCCCTGCTCTCTTGCCAGATTGCAGAAGATTCTGGGACATGTTCTAGGGAGCACGCTCAGGCTCCATTCACACACTGTACCAAACCACGGTTAGAGAAGCTCTGCTCTGGTTTGGTATGGTATCTGAATTGACAAACCATCGTTTGTGATGGGCCAACAAACCCAGAATCAGAAAACTTGTTTTGAAATGGGAGTGCAAGTGCAATTGGGATGTGTGAATTGACAACCATAGTTATGTCTGTTGTTCACTACCAAAGGCCACTGCCAAAAAACAGACAAGCAACTGCAAAACCCCAGTACATCTGGAAGCACAAACCATGGCTTGGGTTTTAAACTCTGGTTAGTACAAACCATAGTTTGGTGTGATGTCTGTACTGAACCTTAGTTTATGCGAATGGACCAAGCCAGTTGGGCCTGATGAACTTAGAGCTCATTTAACATTTCTCCTGCAGCTGTGCATTGCTAAGCAAAACCAGATTCATGATCCATTGGGCTGGGAACACAGAGAGTTCCTGCATCATGAAACGAGACATCTCTCCCAAGGAGAAGCAACCAGCTCCTTATGATAACAGGCGGATCCATCAGAGACAGCAGATTAAATTTGCACACCCCAAAACGTGGCACGAGGGAAGGTGGTGATTCACTCTCAAGGAATATTCACATATCCACCTCCTCTCTCCATGGGAACAAGGCAGACTGCAAACAGCCTATCACCACGGCCCGGCATAGCTGCTATGGAAACGATCCAAATATTTTACCAGCCCACAAGAGGGGACATGGGCCAAGCGCTGACTCATCATTTTGTGAATCTGGCTCCATCTGGGTATTATTTCCTTGGAAACACAGCCACAGGCTCGACTAGAAGGGACTGAGAGGAGAAACCTGGATTCACTGGTGACGTTGGAAGAAGACAGTGGCCCATTTTGAACATAACACCAAGCCATAGTTGAGCATTATCTGAATGAGCCTTGGCAGTCCTCGGGCTCATGTGCTTCCCCCAGCCTACTCCTCCCTCTGGTGTGGTCACGAGGAGACTGGAAGCATCTGTTTCCTGGTTTAAACTAACCACAGTTGTTACATCCGAACCTGAGCTAAACTGTGATTACTTAAACTATGGCTAATTGAAACCAACAAAGGTCTTAACTGTGGCTTCTGATCCTGTCTAGTTTCAATAAACCATAGTTTGAACTAACTATAGTTCCCAGTTTGGATGTAACTACAAACGGGTTAGTTTAAACCAGGAAGCGGATGGTTTCCAATCTCACCCTCAGTGGCCATCGCATCACAGTTGCATTTTGCAACCAAAAATGATTAAGCAAAGAGCTAAAAGAAAACAGAGTTCCATGAGCTACAACTGCAGGAGCTCCTCTGCTCCTGAAGGGAGAAAGATCTGTGTGTCTGAATACCCCACCCCCTGCCTCTCTGCCATAAGCTGTGCAGATGATACCTGGGTAATAGAGCCTTCCTTTGCAGGCCTGCTCATCAGAGACACATCGGGTGTACGCCTCAACTCCTCCCTGGGGATCTCATGGATTGACCTTCCCGCTTCCTTCACGGTGGCAACAAGGCCTTCGTGAACCACTTTCATTTTCAAAGGGGTGAGGCTGTCGTGAGGCCTGACCTTGTAGGCCTCGGGCAAGTCCCTCGGTGGTGGGCTTTCCCTCTTGAGTTGTTTGGCTTCTCTTCTGAGGTAGTCCTCTGGGGCCTCCACATAGGATCGAGGGATTCCTAGAGGCAAGCATCAAGAGAGAGAATCCATCAAATCCCGGTTTATAGAAAGGTGTTAACTTCTGCCACTCTCTTCCCTGTCCCTCCAGAGAAAAGGGACAGGACTTCCAATGTAGTTTATTCGGTTCCTTTGCAGAAATTACAGAGCTTCAAAATCAGAGACAAGAGCTCAGCCTCGGGCAGCAAACACAAAACTGAATTTGCAGCTCTGGAATGCTAAGAAGCCATGAAATTTTCTAGACATAACTTAATCATGTAGCCAATACTGATGCCATTTTATAGCCCCTCTCAAGCCCACAGAATTGACTTGATTCACATTACAGGTCAAACTGTGGTGAGGCAAGTAGCGGGATAACTTTGCCCCACAGCCAAACCGAAGCGTGCTTTTTTAGAATGTCTCCGCTTGACTGGGACTGAGAACAAGATCCTTCCCACTTTACTCTCGCTTGCTGATACCAGAGTATTCATAGCTGCTTGAACCTAAAAGCCCCATGTTGGCACACTGCCCCATCTTGGAAGAGGAAACACGTGGGCCAGGGGGGTGGGGGTCCAACTGGTAAGTGTCTGGCAAATTCCTCACCTTCCTGAAGCCAGCTATGAAGAGATCACCTACAGCTAAAAGCCAGAAGGACGAGAGTAAGCAATGCACTAGTCGGCTGTCACAGGAGGGCCGGACTGGTCTCATGGGCAGCCTACGGCCTACTGCAGGTCTTCACCTGCAGTAGCACCAGGTTGGGGGAAGGTTGGCCTACCGCTTAACTTGAGAATTGTAACAAAAGTAAACAACGAGAGAAATAGGACCGGAAATGAGATCTTGGCATGACATGGATTGCCAAGTCCCACGCCCAGATTAGACTTCCACACTCCCTTTGCCACACCTCTGCTACGGTTACCTTGCGTGATGGAGCCCCGGATATGATGCGGCTCTTTTAAGTTGAGGGGACTGTGCCTATCTGGCGGGATGGCTCGGCCCATTAGACCTAGATTGCAAAAGAAGGAAGTTATGACATTTCAAGACACACACTTTTTTTTGGGTCCTACCCCACCCCCACCCCACAAACTGAACTTTTTCGTCAGGCTTCAGTAAGGCAGAGTGCAGAAACAAAGCGAAAGGCCTTCCCTTTCTGATTAATTTCCACTGTACGTATTTTCTGGGTGATTTTGGCGCGTCTGGATTCCAAATGCTGCCACGGAATAAGCGTACATTTATGAAGCCTTTTAGAGAATTCATTCCGATTGTCTTTCTTCCCTATCAGAGGGTTCAACGCTCCTGACAGAAAGAAGTGGGCTATTGTGCCCGTTTTACATTTTTACTGAACTAGAATTTAAAA
This sequence comes from Shinisaurus crocodilurus, assembly GCA_021292165.1. Classification (NCBI taxonomy): domain Eukaryota; kingdom Metazoa; phylum Chordata; class Lepidosauria; order Squamata; family Shinisauridae; genus Shinisaurus; species Shinisaurus crocodilurus. The sequence goes on from CM037890.1 coordinate 26,176,052, forward strand.
AAAGACACCTTGTTCCTTTTTACGATTCACACTAAGCCTTGCGATGAGGGGACTAGTTACCATCTTATGAACTGATGGGAGTTTGAAAAAGACCAAAGTCTACATGGAACAAGACTGGCTTGGTGTTTCATATGATCCCAAACCATGGCACTAGAAGCAGGAGCCCAACTTTACGGTGTACTTAATATTATGGTTAAAGTGGTCTCATGTAAGAGAATGGCTGAGACCAGCTATGAATCTCTTCTTAACCAGAAAGAAGAAAATCTAGAGAGAGTAAGATGTCTGCACCCTCCCTCTTTCTGTCTTTTGGAGGCAAACCGCCTAAGAGAAGGAGGAGAATTTCCAAAGAAAGAAAAAGAAAAAAGCAGTTAAGTCTCTTCACTAGCACATGACTGCTTACAAGGGTGTTTGTGAACCCCCCACCTTCTATGCTAGCAGAAGACAGCTCGCGCCCGGATAAACCCCGTGAGACCCTCCCTTCCATCATGTCGTAGGTCCGCTTGGTGCTGGCGGTCTCGTGTGGGGCTCCAGCGTTTCTGCTATTCTCTTTGGGGCACTGTGTAGCAGCAACGCCACCTGGAGGAGGATAAAAAAACAAAAGGCAAAAGGAGAGATACATGAATGACAGGCAGGAAGTCTACGGGGCTGCTGCTCATCCTTCA